>JAPQWN010000004.1:31060203-32313710 GCA_028538565.1 Umbellularia californica
GCAAGAAAAGGAGGATCTAACTTTTCAGGAGATTGTGGGGGACGCGTTCAGATTGACGGTCGCAAGCCATGTATGGACTTCGCCATCATCCATGCAGATGAGAACAGAGGATGCTCTTGATTCGCTTGGCTTGGCTATAACCTCAGATTTTTAGAGGACAAAGACCAAGAGAAGGTCCTATGTCCAATAAAAAGCTAAGTAGACGGGCTGAAAAGCCACGTCTAAGCCATTGGAGGCAGCGGGAGAAGGCAAGGACCTTGGGGGGGGTGCCCCCCAAGGGACTTTTGTCACCTTGTAGTGGTGGCCGGTGCAGAACTTCAGTAGAGTTTTTCTCTCTTTTTCTTTCTCTGGATTCTTCCCGCTCTCTTCCGATCCGATCTCTTCTTTTTTTCTCCTTTCTGGATTTCAATGGAATGCTCTCCTATTTATAGGCTTTTGGTAGCCATTTAGGAGAGTTTATGAGCTTTAATTGCTTTAATGAAAGGAGTTGCAAGATTTATTTCTTGATTTTGTAACTCCTTTTTCCTTGAATCTGATTGGCCGATGGAGATTGAGGGCATTTAATCACCTTAATTACCATAATGGGAGGAGTTTCATGGCTTGAATGCCATGAATCTCTTGATTTGTAACTCCCGAATGCTTGCTTCTGATTGGGCCGTCCAATAGAATGAGTTAATGACTGCCATAAAGCTAGCCAATTAACCACATTAATTGGTCGCCGAGCAGTCGAAGAGTCGCGGGCCGTGCCGTGTCTTCTGGAATTCTTCTGGCGATGATCATCGAGGATCTTCATGCTGATCGACATCGGATGAACATGTAACTTCAGACATTGATAGCTAAGAGCGGGCCGGTGACATCTGTCTTGTCGATTTCTTGATCGGTCGGACAGAAAGAGCACTTTTTTGGTCGACCGGTTGGCGATCTTGGAGCGATCACTGATGATTTTAGGCTTTTGACGGCGGATCCGAGATGTCGTCGGATATGAGTCAATTTCAAGCATTAAAAATAACAATTTCAGGGAACCACAGGGGCCAAAACGCGTAAAACGCGAAAAGGGACGGAAAAAACGGGTCACCGGCGAAAAATCCGGTGACCCAGACATCCATGGTCGCCGGCGACCATGGGCCGGCGACCCTGGGCCAGGGTCGCGGGCTGCGACCCTGGGGATTTTTCCCCCTTTTTTGGTCCGTTTTGCGGTCTTTTTCGTCGCCGTTTTCTTCTGTATTTTTCTTGACATTTCTTCTCATTTATTGGCTTGATTTCCCTGTAGAAAACCTGATGAGAATCCTTGCATTTTTAAAGTGCAAAGTTTCCAATTTTCCGGGAAAGCCGAAGACTTTGTCGTGTAGAGCTGCTGATTTTCCGCCAGAAGCTGAAACTTGGTCAAACGATGTCGGAATGACCTGAAATTTGAAGTGGAGCCTCCTGAGCAATAAATAAGACCAACCATAGGCTTTTGTTTGAGTTTTGAAGCCGTTTGGGGTCCCGTCGATGCTTCACTTGATTTTGCTGTGGGGAAAATGCCGAGCTTTGATATGTGGTCAAACGATATCCGATTGACCTGAAATTTGACGGGGAGCCTATTGGAGTCATTTTGAGACGTTCCATGGGCTCTGTTTTGGACGTCATGGTCCCGGGTTGCTCCGCCGCTGGTAGGCTTGATTTTCTCTCGGAGCATCGAAACCTGGTTAAACGTTGTCGGAATGACCTGAAATTTGACGTGCAGCCTTTTGGAAGCATGTTGAAGCCACTCATGCACTTGGTTTGATGAGCGAAGGCTTCGGTGGTTCCCGCCGCCGGGAGGCTTGATTTTGCTGCTCGAGCATTGATGGAGGGTCAAACGTTGTCGGTTTGACTTGAAATTTGGCATGGAGCCCTTTTGAGACATGCTGGAGTCATCTGTAGGCTCTGATCGAAGTTTTGACGTCTTCGATGATGTCGCCGCCGGGAGCGCCAATTTAGCTATCGGAGAAGCGAAGTTAGGCCAAATGATTCTGAAATGGCCCGAAACTCCTTGTGTACTCCTCTCTTAGCTGTCTTGAAGGATCTTGCAGTTTTTGTTTGATTCTGACAAGATTTGATTTTTTGGAGAAGTTGCATTGCCTATTTATGGCAAGTTGCGACTTCATGCAGCTTTCTTGATGTTGAAGAGGCAAAGTGACATTTTTTGGTGTCAACACAATTTGTGGCATTTATAGCCGGTTTGGTGGCATTGATAACCGGGTCTTTTGAAAGCCAAGTTTTGGTTTGTCGGCGTGAAAGCCAATTTTTTGTGGCATCGATAGCCGGTTTCTGGCATTTATAGCCGGTTTTGACATGAGAGTCAGGTTTTTTTTGTGTGGCATTTATAGCCGATTTGGTGGCATTGATAGCCGGTTTTGGCAAAAGAGCCAGGTTTTTGGTTTTCAAAAATGCAAGTATCAACTAAGAGTCGCCTCCCTGCTGAATGGTCTTGCAAGTATCGATGGAATGTCGCATCCTTGCTCATTCGGTTGCGAGTATCGATGGAATTTCGCCTCCTCGTGGATTTGGGTGCAAGTATCGATGGAATGTCGCATCCTTGCTTTTTTCAAAAAATTTTGTTTTGCGGGTACTGACTTTGATGTCGTTTCCCCACGATTTTTGAAATTTGCGGTTTTTTCGAACCTTTGGGTTGTGGATATCAAAACATTGCATCTCCACGATTTTTAGGTTTTTTCGAACCTTTTTTTTTTTTGAAATTTGGGTTGTGGATATCAACCGATATGTTGCGTCTCCACAGTTTTTTTTTTGTTTGGGTTTGCAAGTATCGACGAAATGTCGCTTCCCTGCGAGTTTGGAAGTGTTGAACGTGATTCGTATTCTTCCGATGGGTGCGAGTATCGACTAAGCGTCGCTTCCCCGTGGTTTTTTTTGAAAAACCATTTTTTTTGTTTAAAGACACGAGGGTCGTAAATTTTGACCTAAAAACCATTTGGCGGTAAAAGGCAGGGTGGACTAGGGTGGAAATCCCTGAATCCGGATTTTCATTTCAAACCATGAATTTTGGGTTCAAGGATTGAAAATTTTGGTCAAGTCAGGGAGGGGCTCCTAAACTTGGATTTTTTTTTTTTGAACAATGAAACGATGAAAGTAAGCATTGTTTTTTTTTTTGAGTTTCTTTAGAAATTTCGACATTTTGATATGAAAATTCTAAAGGAGTGGGTTTGATGAGCAAGTACCTGAAAATAGGTTTTTGCCGTGCAGGCATTGCTCTTACCCAGTTGGGTAAGTCTTCAAGGGTAGTACCGCTTTAAGAACTTGCCATTGATGGGCAGCATACACCTGTTGCCTTCCATGTTTAGGAGGGCATATGCGCCGTTGGAGAAGACCTTGTCGATGACGTAGGGTCCCTCCCATTTTGGCTCAAACTTGCCTTTGGACTTGTGAGCGAAGACCATTGGTCTTTTTACTGCAAGAACCAAGTCACCATTTTTGTAGGCGCGTTGCCTGACCTTTTTGTCAAAAGATCCTGCCATGCGTGCTTGGTAAAGTTCAATGCTTTGTCGAGCTTCGAGCCGTCTCTCGTCGAGATTGTCCAGCTCATGGAGTCGCAATTTGACATTGCTTTCTTGAGTCATGTCATTTTGTAGAGATACCCTCAGAGAAGGAATTTGTACCTCTAGGGGCACGACAGCTTCGCATCCATAGACCAAGGAGAATGGTGTGCTATGGGTTGGTCCTCGAACGGTGGTTCGATAGGCCCACAAGGCTTCAGACATCTTGTCGCTCCAGTCTCTTTTGTGACTAGAGACCATTTTCTTGAGGATTTTGCAGAGTGTCTTATTGAAGGCTTCTGCTAATCCGTTTGCTGCCGGATTGTATGGAGTCGAAGGACAGCTTTGAATTTTGTATTTGTCGCAGAACCTGTAGAATCGATGATCCCGGAATTGTGGTCCGTTATCATGGACGAATCTTTTAGGTATTCCGAAACGACAAATGATGTTGGTGCGTAGGAATTGAAGGACTGATGAGGTCTTCATTTCGTTGAAGACAAATGCTTCTGACCACTTGGAAAAATAATCCGTTGCGGCGAAGATGAAGCGATGACCTTTGCTTGAAGGGGGAGAAATAGGACCTATGATGTCCATACCCCAGGCTTCGAAAGGCCACGAGATTGCTGTAGGGTGTAGCCATTCCGGAGGCATGTGAATGTAATCTCCGTGAACTTGGCATAGCTGGCAGCGTTTGGCAAATTGCATTGCATCAGCTACCATGGTAGGCCAATAGTAACCTAACCTTTTTATCTGATCATAGAGCTTAGGACCTGCCTGATGGGCTCCACAAAGACCAGCATGAACTTCTTTAAGTGTTTCTTTGGCCTCTTGTTGTGACAAGCAGCGTAGGAGTACTCCGTTGAAGGATTTCCTGTAGAGGATTTTTGAAGGAATATTCAAATGAAAGTTTGAGGCTCACCTTTGGATGCTTACCCGTTCTTTTGGATCTTCAGGTAGGATCCCGAACATAGTGTAATCAATTAACGGATCCCTCCAGTCGCCGATTGAAGGTTGAAGGATAGAGATCTGACTTCCAACCACTCGGTGGCATTCAGCAACTGCTTGGTGTGTGTTAAGAGGAGGGAGGATCCTTCTCTCGTACACTGTGATTTGAATATTTTCCCCTTCCTGGATCGCCATTGATGCGGCAAGTCCGGCCAGGGCATCTGCACGGATGTTTTCACCTCTACGAATGTGGGTGATGTGACAGATGTCAAACTTTTGCAGAAGCGATTGTGCCTTGTTGTAATAAGGCAGCAGATTGGGCTTCCTGAATTCATATATCTGATTCATCTGGTTGACGATCAGTTGAGAGTCTCCAAAGACTTCCAGCATAGTGATCCAGATTCGATGGCGAGTTCCAATCCTAGGATCAGAGCTTGGTATTCAGCTGCATTGTTTGTGCATGGTTCCAGTAGCGAGAAAGCGTGTGGAATCATGTATTTGTCGGGGCTAACAAAGAGGATGCCAACTCCCGAGATCAGCTTTCTGTTTTCATTTGTCCTGGTTGCACCGTCAAAGTACATGTCCCAGGAGGCATTTGGTGAGGAAGTCTCCACGTTGTAGACAGGTTTGTCTGGGAGATCATCTCTGAGTGGAGAATCTTTAGGCAATGGATGCTCTGCGAGAAAGTCTGCTAGAGCTTGGCCTTTGATTGCTTTTTGTGGTACATACCTAATATCAAATTGTGACAAGAGGATGGACCATTTTGCCAGTCGGGCATTGAGAGAACCTGCCTTTGTGACAAGGACCTTCAAGAGGTTGATCCTCGAGACCAGGTAGACTGTGTTGGAAAGCAGATAGTGACGTAGCTTTTGTACGGCGAACATCACTGCAAGGCATTCCTTTTCGACTGGAGAGTAGCGATGCTCTGCACCTACTAGCATGCAGCTGAGGTAGTATAGAGCAGCTTCTTTTCTTTCATCATTTTCTTGTGCAAGCAGAGCACCCAAAGAGTGATCAAGGGCTCTTGTGTACAAGATGAATGGTTTCCCAGTGGTAGGAGCAGCTAACACTGGAGGTTTGGTTAGGTATGACTTGGTATCTTTGAAATGCGGCTTCACAGTCAGCATCCCAGACAAAGTTTACACCCTTTTTCATCAATCAAGAGATGGACGACACTTCCCCGAAAGATTAGAGATGAACCGTCTGATGTAGGCCAATCTCCCTTGAAGCCCTTTTAGTTCCCTTAAGGTTCTTGGAGGGGGCATTTCTAGAATAGCCTTGACTTTGATGGGTTCAAGTTCTATTCCGGCTTTCTGAACTAGGAATCCAAGGAACTTACCCGATGAGACGCCGAAGAAGCATTTCAGAGGATTCATCCGCAGTTTATGTTTGTGAAGTCGGAGGAAGACTTCTCGAAGATATTTGAGATGGTCTTCTTTTCTTTTGCTTTTGACGGCGAGGTTATCAACGTAACATTCGACCGCCTTGTGTTGCATATCTTGGAATATTTTCATCATAGCCCTCTGATATGTGGCACCAGCATTTTTCAGACCAAATGGCATAACAGTATAGTAATATACGCCAAATGGAGTCTGAAATGATGTGTGTTTTTCATCCTCGGGATGCATCTTTATCTGATTGTAACCAGAGAAGCCATCCATGAATGTCATTCACTCGAATCCGCAGGTATTGTCAATCATCACCTCCGGTATGGGGAGCGGGAATTCATCTTTAGGGCAAGCGCCATTCAGGTCTCTATAGTCAATACAGACCCTGATCTGCCTAGTTTTCTTTGTCACGGGGACAATGTTGGCCAACCATTCTGGATGTTGTTCCTCACGGATGAAGCCCACGCTTTTGAGCTTTTGAACTTCTTGTTCAATTTTATTCATCACATCTAGACGGAATCTTCTTTGGCCTTGTTTGACAGGCTTGATTTCTTCTTGAAGATTGAGTTTGTGGACTGCTACTTTGGGGTCTAAACCAGGCATTTCAGCGTAGGACCATGCAAAGCAATCAACAAACTCACGAAGAAAAACGATATACTCGGGTAACTCATCATCCTTTATATTCTTGCTTATGAATACAGGACGTGGGTTATCTGGTGTTCCCAAGTCTATCTTTTCAACAGGATCTTCTGTTAGAAGGTTCGAAGGTGGTTCCTCCACAATATTTTCGGAGGCTTCCAGCTCAACAAAACCTTCTGGGATTCCAAGGGCATTTGTAGACCGAGGTCTTGTTCCTTTCCACGGGTCTTCTTGATTGGTGATCTTCTCAAGGCTTGCTATGAGATGGTCCCAATCGCCTGTTGAAACTGGGTCGAAGTAAGGTACTTCTTTTGGAGACGAGGGCTCTTCTGGGTCAGAATAGCACAAGTCTGTATTATCGGACGATTCCTCTTTATCATCAGAGAAATCATACCAATTGGATGAGCTTCCTGGATCTTTTTCAGGTAACTCTTTAAAGAGATATCCAGGGAGATCGATGTCTTCATGGACTTGAGATGTTGAGGCTTGGTCGGTAAAACGACTTTTAAGCTTTTGTGTCAACTGTCTCAAAGGAGTGTCGAGATCATACCCTAAACCAAATGAAGACTTTTCTACATGACCGTAGAGTCTCCAATCTTCCAGCTGGCTTTTGGTCAAGGCGGGCCCCAATGGCGTGAGAATACCGCGTCTTTCTCCCAAACCGACTGGGTTTTGAGCGTCATAGCCCATTTTCTTCATAATTGCTTGTGCCACAGGACTATATAGAGATAGCTGAGGCATACCTTCATTTTGGAAAGGTTCCAGCATGGAGTTTGATGAAGAAGCATCCGATCTATGGAAGAAGATCGGCCTTTTCTTTGGTGATGTTGCCGGAACAACAAAGGAAGTATACGTAGGATCTTCTACGTCAGCAGGTGTCTTCATCGGAGTGAGAGCAGGCTGAACTTGTTGAGTGTCAGCTTGGCTTGACGAGGTGTCATCTTCTGGCTCTGAGTCCGAATCCGTGTCTTGCTTGATAGACACGAATGAGACAACAAATTTGCCCCCAGGCTTTTGCTTTGCCTTCTTCACTCTGGTTGTGATGACCAAAGGTTTTGAAGATTTGAGGGAGATGACGAAGGGAGGTTGACTGCTCTCTTCGGATTTACCGGAGTGTTTGTTTTCTTCCGATGATTTTTGAGGAGCCTTGCCTTTATCTTTCTGGAGATTTTCAGCAAAGGGTGCTATTTCCTCTTTTTCTTCTTTTTCGCCTTCATACATTTGGGAGTCTGCGAAGTGGACTTCTTTACCTTTGAAGGGTCTTCTGTCCGCAAACACTCGATGTACCATGCCGTCGTCGCCGACGAACTTGATGCATTGATGTAGAGTTGAAGGGACAACACCATTCTCGTGTATCCAGGGGCGTCCGAGAAGGATGTTGTAGCATGAAGAGGTTTTTATTGCATACACAGTGACTTCAGAGATAAGATCACCGATCTGCAATTTGAACCTGATTTTGCCGATAGGCCTTTGAGTACTCCCATCGTATCCAAAGATAGATACAGATGTGTGGCTTAGCTTGCTGGGTGGGATGCCCAACTCTTCGAGAGCCGAAGTGGAGATGAGGTTGAGTGCAGAACCTGGGTCGACCTGAACTCTATGTATAGGCATTTCCTTGATGTACCCTGTGAAGTACAGGGGTCGGTTGTGCCTTGCTTCGCCAAGTAGGAGGTCATCCTTCGTGAAGGCGATGGTTACACTGGCTGCTTTTTGCACCAAGAGGCATTCAATGCATGATCCCTCAGTTTTCTTTTCTCCCTTTGATGAAGTTTCAGAGTTTTTGACCCGGTAGTCCATTTCAATTTGGAGGACTTGCAGGGCATGTTTGTCGACATCCTCATTCAGTTTTTGTAATTCTGAGATGAGATTATCACGAGTGCGTGGAGACATTCGTAATAAATCCAGGATGTGCAGTCGTGCAGGTATGTGTTTGAAGTGCTCGATCAAATCATACTTGAAAGCCTCCTTAGGGCCTGCATGTTCATCATTGTTGCCACTGGGGGTGCTTACAACATCTTTTCCCGAAGGATTTACATAAGTAAAGGAAGATTGGTTGTAATTTTTGTGGTAGTCCCGGCCCGAGCGGGTGCCTCTACCAACTTCGAGAGCTTCTTGAGAAGGGTCTTCGCTTGGAAGATTGTCCTCAGGATCAAGAGGCTGTCGTTTCTCATTTACTGAGGATGCGTCTGCAGCAGAATTGCCATCCTCAGTGATTGTGTTGCATGGAGCATTTTTCGGGAGCGAGTCCTGAACAGAATCCAGCAGCTTTTCTTCTTCGTTGACCCATCCATCATCCCAAGTTGGGTTTTTTTCATGATGATGAGTCGGGAAAAGCGTGAGTTCTGAAGTCACAGTCTCAGGGGACGAAGCCTGAGAGGGTGTCATCTCTGTGAAAGTCACGCGAGACGAGGTAGCCCCAGAAGATATGGTGCTAGGTGTCACCGGTGTGTAAGTGATCTCATCAGATGATGCATCGGAAGACCTATAATCCCGAATTATCACATTACAGGCAGCTCTTAAAGGAGACGTTGTCTGCTCGGAGTCAGACTCATCCTCAGATGTAAGAGGATCGTCTAGCCAGCAATTTTCTCCATTTTCAGGAGTTGAGGGAGGAGGTACCTGGTGGGCTTCAGGGACTTCCGGCTCTGGATTGTGAGGAATCTCGTTGACGCGGTCTTACTCTTATTCTAGAGCGAGATGCTGCAAGATCCTCGCATATTCTTCAAGATCAGGCATGGGAGCCAAATCTTCTTCTTCGTTTGCTCTTTGTGGCTCAACATGGTTGATTTCCACTGGAGCAACGATGGGTGCTGGCTCAACAGCATTTTCTTGTACAGCCTCTTGGTCTTCCTCATCATGAGACCAGGATCCTTGTGGCTGTAAGGGGTTATACCAGATTACTGGCATAAGGTGAGTTTCAGGAACCCATTCTTCGTCGGAGAAATACTCTCCTGTTTCAAGAGATTCCTCCCACTCGCCGGTGTAGTTGGGCTCGAATCCATCGTCGGTATCGCTGGACTCGTATCCATCAATGGAGAATCCAACTACCGAGTTGCAAGAGTATGATGCCCCCTGCATAGCTTCTTTTTTGAATCGAGGTGGCATGAAATCACTGAGAGTGAAGTTTCTTACCGCCTTTGAAGTCTCTGGAAGGGACGTTTCTGTTGCCCCGAGTGAAGTTGTAGAGGAGGCCTCTGCCTTTTCATTGACTTCTTGTTTTGGCTGGGTCTTCTCTTGCCATTTGAGCCTGAGGAGATGTTTCCTAGCCTGCCTTCGCTGTTGAGCTGTCGGCTTTGTTTTTACGATCTCCCAGTTTTCATCTTCCAGGAGATCGGGATGTACCCATATGGGTTGTCCGTCTGGTGTCGGGTAAGGAACCAACACTTCGGGCGTTTGAATTCTTTTTATCACCTTGAAGGAAGTAGTGATCTTCTCTTCTGGTGATTTTGGTGTTTGTCCACGTGACACCATGTTGACGGAGGCAGACCCATAGTTTTTGTCAAAGGTGATGACTCCATTTTTCCACATCTCGTTTATCTTCTCTCTCACAACAAAGCATTGATTGAGAGGATGCGAGACCATCTGGTGGTATGGACAGTACCGAGGATCGTTGGTTTTATCGCCCGGTCTTTTGGGTTCAGGCAAGGTGAGCTTGCCGTTTGCCACGAGAGCCCCGAAGATTTCGTCAACATCTTCATCGAACGGGTATTTCTTTTCTACTCGCTCTTTGAAGGCATCAGAGAGTTCAAGTCTTTTACCTGCAGCTCTGTTTTCAGCTTTCTTTGGTTGCTGAGGAGCTGACTTGGTTTGCACATTGAGGACCTCTTTTTTTTTTGGTTTAGAGGTTACAATGGCGGTTTGCTCTTTTCTTGATGACTTCTGACTGTTGAGGTCTTTAATCACCGTTTCAGCTTCCATAGAAGCTTCCAGGAGTTCTCCCAGGTTTTTTGATTTGTTGCCGATGATCATGGAGCGGATTCTAGCTCTCATGTTGTTTCGGCAGATGTCGACTAGCGACGCTTGTGGCAGTACATCTGAGCATTTGTACACCATTGCTTTCCACTTGTGAATGAAGTCGTATGTTGACTCATTCTCCCCCTGCTTCAGGCTACAAAGCTGAGCCATAGTAGCGGGATGATCCTCACCTTTGAAGTGAGTCAGGAAGCGTGTCTCTAGCATGGCCCAATTTTGGATGGAGTCCTCCGGAAGAGTGGAGTACCAATCGAAGGCTGTACCTTTTAGGGTACTTACAAAGAGGCGAATCTTGAGTGCATCTTGATCCGCGATAGCTCCCGTCAAAATCTTGAAGTGGATGACGTGCTGTCTGGCTGATCCTTTCCCCGTATATGTTTGGAGAGTAGGATGTTTGAATTTTCTTGGGAATGGGACTGAGTCCATCCATAAGGGATATGGTGGCTTGATCCCATGCTCTTTGAGAATATCCTCTTCTTTAGCTTTGGCGAGGATACTGTCTACGTCCTTTTTGGTAAGGGCGCGTGACTCATTTTCTTCACAATTTTCCTCGTTATTGCGATGATTCGGAGGAGGCTCATTGTTCACCTGATTTTGGACAACAAGGAGAAGGTTTTCCATCAGAGTTTCAATCCTCTGCTGGCCTTGTTCCAACTGCTGGATGCGTGCGAGCGCATCATCTTGAGGTGGATTCTGAGGTGGTGGCTCAGAATTTGTAACCAGGACGTTCATTCCTCGGGATTCAAACGAAGAAACCATCCTGGTGACTGAGCTGGGGCTCATTCTTTTTTATGAAGAGCTTGATGAAGGATTACTCTCCCGTCCTTGGCTTGAAGGGGCAGAAGATTCTTCGGGATGTCTTCGTGTCCTGGTGACGCTACGGGTCACCGAACGTCGGACATGGATTTTTTATGCTGACTTTTGGCGTCTTCTAGTTTTTCCAACCATATGGACGGCAGCAACTTGGTCGGGTCTTTCTTTTTCGACCCATTTGTGGGAGACTTGAAGTGTAGGAGGCTGGGTCCGTTGCTTCTCTAGTCTCTTTTGTCGATATGACGCACGGCGGCGTGCTCGACGAGCGATTTGAGCTTCAGTCCGCTCTGGCTGGGCTTTAACAATGAAGGATGTACTCCCTCGGGCGCAGCAGCCGAGCTTGTCTTCTTTGTAATTGGGCAAGGACAGGATGCGGACCCGGTCCTTTGCCTGTTGCAGTGAAGCTTTGAACCTTTCGAGTTCGGCCCCTGTAGAGATGAAGGGTCAAACTGAAGGAGTGTAGGCCTTGGCAGGTGCTTGAAGAGGCCTAGTGATGCATGATCTGATTTTAGGCTTGTGGAGCAAGCCGGTTCATGCTGGGTTGACTTGGGAGTCAAGTTGGAGATGGGTCTCTCCTCTTTCATGTAGGCAAGAGGGTAGAACTGGTTCTCTTTGAGTGGGGCCAGGTATGCTGGCTTGGTGGAGGTTTGAGACCTTCTTTGTTTTGGGGAAGGTCTTGGAGACCAAGTCTTAGGGTAGACCTGGTTGGTTGTTGGTTGAGGTTTCGCGGGGATGCCGCGGGTTTTAGTATTCTTGGGGTTCGCCCTTGGTGTCACAGAAGTGACACGTTGAGGGGCGATCTTCTGCTTCTCGGCAGTTGCCTTTGGTGTCACAGTAGTGACACGTTGCGAGGCGACCTTCTGCCTTTTGGCAGGAGCAGTTTCTTCTTCGGGAAGTGGGAATGGTCCCAGTGTCCCGAAGACGATGGTCCGGGGAGTCGAGGTCGACCCGGAGTTCAGAGAGTTGCTGAGGGAGTTGGTGCTTCGGCAGCTAGCAGGGTGCTTGTAAGTGCGCTCGGTTTGCTTCTGTTGAAGCATGAGCTGGTGCTTGTTTTCATCGAAGGTGATGATCAGTGAAGCTGCCATTGTTAGTTTCAAAATTTCTGAAACAAGACCACGTCCATTAGTAATCACAAGAATATGATGATCATAAATGGGAAATTCTATGATTTTGTTTTTTCAAATCGCTCAAGGGACATGACCCAAGCAATATGAAGAAGGCAAAAAGCCATAGAGGGTACAATTGTTCTGGTTGCAAGCATGGTAGGCCCGAAATGAGCGTTCCAATGACTGCTAGAAGCAATTGTATACCTAAATTCGACTTATCGAGAAGCGGAGCTTGCTCGAGATAAGAAGAATATAAGGTACGAGTTACAAATGTGCCAGTCACAGATACAGTAGACCCTGAAAGGGCGTACTAGTACTGCTATGCACAAATGTTGGAGATCGCATCCATGAGATGGGATTTTTTTTTTTGAAATGTCAAGATTGGATTCATCAAAGAGAGTAGATGGTATTCCGATCCGAATACGGGCTCAACGATTTCCGCTAGCACCAGTACCCAGAAGGGAAGGAACCACAATTTCTCGGATCTGAATCCAAAAGTGACGAGTTTTTTTTTTTTTTTTTTTTTTTTTTTGAAATGTCAAGATTGGTTCCATCAAGGAGAGCAAATGGTATTCCAATCTGAACACGGTCTCGGCGATTTCCGCGAGCGCCAGTGCTCAGAAAAGAAGAAACCAAAATTTCTCAGATCTGAAATCAAAAGTGATGAGTTTTTGAAGATTTTTTATTTTAAGATTTTTTTTATTTTTTAAATCTTTTTATTTTCTTTTATTTATATTTTTTTCTTTAAGATTTTTTTTGAAAATCTTTTTTTATATTTTTTATTATTTTTTTATTTTGATTTTGATTTTTTTTTTGTTTAAGATTTTTTTTTGAAAATCTTTTTTTTTTATTTTTTTTTATTTTTAATTTTGATTTTTTTTGTTTAAGATTTTTTTTTAAAAATCTTTTTTTTATTTTTTTTTATTTTTGATTTTTTTTAATTTTTTAAGATTTAAAAACGAGAGAGTACACATAGGCCTCCTAACCCGGTCTTATGAAACCTCAATTGATAGAATTGCCCCCAGGTAAGTGTAGGATTACTTAATGAACCCGTTTGGAGGACCCTTGCCTAGAACAGTCAAGCTGTCTCCACACTCTGGACAAGGCTTTTCTTGAATCAATCGTGATCAAAGAACACAATTGGTTTAACCTTAGTGGTCTATGTCTTTTTATTTATTTATTTAATTTTTTTTTAGATCCCTGACAGACTCATCGAAGAGAAACGATGGCCCAATCCCCGATCCGAACACGGGCTCAACGATTTCCGCGAGCACACATGCCCAGAAGAGAAAGGATCAAAGTTTCTCAATTTTGAATCCAAAACGAGAAATTTGATTTTTTTTATTTTTTATTTATCCCTGACAGATTCATCGAAGAGAAACGATGGCCCAAATCCCATTTCGAATAGGCTCAACGATTTCCGTGAGCACACGAACCATAGGAGAGGATCAAAGTTTCTCAATTTTGAATCCAAAACGAGAAATTTGATTTATTTTTATTTTTATTTTTTTTTTGAAAAGAGAAAGAGTGGAAATAAATTCGAAGAATTAGAAATTTCCAAAAAATCCCATCTCGTTTTTTTTAGATGCGAAATCCAACATAGGCCACCAACTAGAAAGTAGCCAAGGAATCTGGAGAAGAAGTATAAGCAAAGAGCAAAAATATGGTATGCAAATATTTCATTTCCAAAGCATCGTGTTCTCAAATGAACGAGTCCCACCGGGTGTGCCAGCTTGATGGAACGCGCTCCTGCCGAGGGTGCTACCTGGGTCAGCGGACGTGGGAGTCCGTCAGGTCCGGCCCTTTCGCGCCCGGGGGGCTGAAGCGTGCATCAACATTTCTTTGTGTGGGTGTGCCAGATTTTCTATTTTACTTGGAATTGCAAGTGGTAATCCGGAGATCAACCTTCGCAAGTAAAAAGGAAATCAATTTCTTTCAAGTTTTCCATTGCACAAATATTTAAGAAAAGAGACATTTTCTTGGTTTGCCGTGAAAGGCGATTTTGTTTGGCATTTATAGCCGATTTTGGCATCTATAGCCGATTTACAATTCTCATCAATAATGAAAGACAAGAGTTGTGATTTTTGTCTCTTTTAGAAAAATACAAACTACAATGAAAAGCAAGAAAAGGAGGATCTAACTTTTCAGGAGATTGTGGGGGACTCGTTCAGATTGACGGTCGCAAGCCATGTATGGGCTTCGCCATCATCCATGCAGATGAGAACAGAGGATGCTCTTGATTCGCTTGGCTTGGCTATAACCTCAGGTTTTTAGAGGACAAAGACAAAGAGAAGGTCCTATGTCCAATAAAAAGCTAAGTAGACGGGCTGAAAAGCCACGTCTAAGCCATTGGAGGCAGCGGGAGAAGGCAAGGACCTTGGGGGGGAGTACCCCCCAAGGGACTTTTTGTCACCTTGTAGAATTTCTGCAGAATTTTCTCTCTTTCTCTAGACTCTGTCTGTCTGGAATTCGGGATTCTCTGCACCTTTTGATTTTCGATCTTCGGTTTTCCGTTCGTCCTTTTCCGATCCCTTTCTTCTTGGAAAGCTCTCCTATTTATAGGCTCTTGGTAGCCATTAGGAGAGTTTATGGGCTTTAATGGCTTTAATGGGAGGAGTTACAAGATTTATTTCTTGATTTTGTAACTCCTTTTTCCTTGAATCTGATTGGCCGATGGAAATTAAGGGCTTTTAATCACCTTAATTACCATAATGGGAGGAGTTTCATGGCTTGAATGCCATGACTTAATTGATTTGTAACTCCTGGATGCTTGCTTCTGATTGGGCCGTCCAAAGAAATGAATTAATGACTGCAATAAAGCTAGTCAATTAACTGCATTAAATGGTCGCCGAGCAGTTGAAAAGTCGCGGGCCGCGCCGCGTCTTTTGGGATTCTTTTGGAGATGATCACCGATGGATCTACATGCTGATCGACATCGGATGACCGTGTAATTTCAGACATTGATAGCTAGCAGCGGGCCGGTGACATCTGTCCTGTCGATTTTTCGATCGATCGGGCGGAAAGCACACTTTTTTGGTCAACCGGTTGGCGATCAATGTTGATTTTGATACTTTTGGAGCTTGACCCGTGATTTTAACGGATGTCGGAGGATTTGGCGCCTCAAAAGTATGAATTTTGGAAAGTCCCAGGGGTTGGAAGCTTCGAATCGCGAAAAACGACGGAAAACGGAGCTCCTGGGGTGAAACCGGAGATTCCGGGCTTCCAGGGTCGCGGGGGTATGCGACCCTGGGGGAATTTTCCCCTTCGGAGCCCGTTTTGCGGTTGTTTTGAGGTCTTTTTCCTTCGTTTTTTCTTCTGTATTTTTCTTTGACATTTTTTCTCATTTGTTGGCCTTATTCCCTTGTAGAAAAATTGATGAGAATCCTTGCAATTTGGGTTGCAAAGTTTCCAATTTTCCAGGAAAGCCGAAGACTTTGTCGCGCAGGGTTGCCGATTTTCCGTCAGAAGCTGAAACTGGGTCAAACGATGTCCGAATGACCTGAATTTTGAGGTGGAGCCTCCTGAGCAATAAATAAGACCAACCATAGGCTTTTGTTTGAGTTTTGAAGCCGTATGGGGTCCCGTCGCCAGTAGGCTTGATTCTGCCGCGAGGTAGATGTCGCGCTTTGATGTGCGGTCAACCGATGTCCGATTGACTTGAAATTTGACAGGGAACCTATTGGAGTCATTTTGAGATGATCCACAGGCTCTGTCTTGGAAACCATGGTCCCGAGGAGCTCCGCCGCCGAGAGGCCTGATTTGGCTTCCGAGAGTCAAAGTCTGGTCAAATGTTGTCGAAATGACCTGAAACTTGACGTGTAGCCCTTTGTAAGCATTTTGAAGCTGCCCATGTGCTCTGTTTGATGAGTAATGGTTTCGGTGGTTTTCGCCGCCGAGAGGCTTGATCTAGCTGCTTGAGGGTTGATGTAGGGTCAAACGTTGTCGGTTTGACTTGGAACTTGACGTGGAGCCTTTTGGATGCATTTTGAGATCATCCACAGGCTCTGATCGGGAATTTGATGTCTTCGATGCTGTCGCCGCCGAGAGCTCCTGTTTAGCTGTCGGAGAAGTGAAGTTAGGCCAAATGTTGTCGAAATGGCCCGAAACTTCATGTGTACTCTTCTCTTGGCTATCTTGAAGGATCTTGCAGTTTTTGTTTGATTCTGACAAGATTTGGTTTTTTGGAAGCATCATTGCCTATTTTGGTAGGCTGCGGCTTCATGTGGCTTGAAGAGGCAAAGTGACATTTTTAGTGCCAACAGATATCGTCCACGTCCTTTCTGGTAAGGGCGCGAGACTCATTGTTTTCCGCATTACCCTCGTCATCTTCATGATTCGGAAGGGTTTCATTGTTAGGTGGTGGACGCTGTAGAGTGAGAATAAGGTTTTCCATCAGAGCCTCAATTCTCTGCTGTCCTTGCTCCAACTGTTGGATGCGTACGGTTACGTCATCATGTTGTGGAGGCGGCTCAGAACTTGTAGCCAAGACGTTCATCCCTCGGGATTCGAACGAAGAAATCGTCCTGGTGACTGAGCTGGGGCTCATTCTTCTGGATGAAGAATCTGAAGAGTGGTTACTCTGATGTTCTTGGATTGGAGGAGTGGAAGATTCTTCCAGATGTGTTCGCGTCCCGGAGACGCTGCGAGTCACCGGATGACTAACACTGATTTTGGTTGCTGACTTCTGGCATTTTCTGGTTTTGCCAACCATATGGACAGCAATGAATTGGTTGGGTCTTTCTTTTTCGACCCATTTATTTGAGACATGGAGATTAGAACACTGGGTTCTTTGTTTCTCAAGTCCCTTTTGTCGATATGCTGCACGACGACACATACGACGATCAATTTGAGCTTCAGTCAGCTCTGGCTGGGCTCTGGCGATGAAGGATGTAGTCCCTTGTGCGCAGCAGCCGAGTTTGTCTTCTTTGAAGCTTGGCAAGGACAGAATCTGGACGAGGTCCTTTGTCTATCGCAGTGAAGATTTGAATTTTGCGAGCTCGGCCCCTGTTGAGATGAAGGGTAGACTCGCAGGAGTGCAGGCTTCAGCATGTTTTTGCGTAGGCCTAACAATGCAGGATTTGATTTTGGGCTTGTAGGAGCAAGCCGGCTCATGATGATTTTGTTTGTTTTTTGGGTGGAGGGTAGGTTTCTCCTCTTTCATGTAAGAGAGAGGGTAGAACCGATTCTCCTTGAGAGAGGCCAGGTATGCTGGCTTTGTAGATGTTCGGGACCTCCGTTGCTTTGGTGAAGATCTCGGGGACCAGGTTTTGAGGTAAACCTGGCTTCTTATGGGTTGAGGCTTCTTGGGAGCGCTACGGGCTTCAGGCTTTTTGTTGTTCACCCTTGGTGCCGTGTTAGTGACACGTTGCAGGGCGGTTTTCTGCTTCTTGGCAGGTACAGTGTCTTCTGCGGGGAGTGGGAATGGTCCCAGCGACCCGAAGTCGATGGTCCGGGGAGTTGAAGTTGACCCGGTGTTTGGAGAGTTGTCGAGGGAGATGACGCTTCGGCAACTGGCAGGGCGCTTATGCTTGTTTTGCTTGTCTTGAAGCATAAGCTGGTACTTGTTCTCATCGAAAGTGATGGTTAATGAAGCTGCCATTGTTAGTTTTAGAAAACTTCTGAAACAAGACCAAATCCATTAATAATCACAAGAATATGGTGATCATAAATGGAGAACAACTATGGTTTTGTCTTTTCAAATCACTTGAGGGGACATGGCCCAACCCAAGGACGATGAAGAAGGCAAAAAGTCATAGAGGATACAATTGTTCTGAAATGCAAGTTTGGTAGGCTCAGAGTGAGCGTTCCAGTGACTGCTAGAAGCAATTGTAGACCTTAATTCAAATTACCGAGAAGCAAGGCCCACTCGAGGTAAAATGATATAAGGTTGGAGATACAAATGTGTCGGTGGCGAATACAGTAGACCCGAAAGGGCGTACTAGCACCGCTAGGCACAAATGTTACAAATCGCATCCTTGGGAAGGACACGAGATGGGATTTTTTTTAAAAGGTCAAACTTGGGTTCATAAAGGAGAGCAATTGGTATTCCAATCCGAACCACAACTCAACATTTCTACGAGCGTTAAATCCGAAAGAGAAAGGGACCAGAATTTCTCAAATGTGAATCCAGTATTGACGGAAGTTTTTTTTTCTTTTTTTTGAAAGGTCAAGATTAAATTCATCAAAGAGAGCAAATGGTATTCCAATTCGAACCACAACTCAACATTTCTGCGAGCGTTAAATCCGAAAGGGAAAGAACCAAGATTTCTCAATTCTGAACTCAAAAATGACGGGAGTTTTTTCTTTCTGTTTTTTTTTTTTTGAAAAGTGCACATAGGTTTCCAATTCTATCTTATGAAACCTTAGTAGATAGATTAGCCCCCAGGTAAGGGTAGGATTACTTAATGAACCCGTTTGGAGGACCCTTACCTCGAACAGTCTAGCTGTCTCCACACTCTGGACAACGCTTTTCTTGAATCCACTTTAGTCAAAGAGCGCAATTGATGCAACCTCAGTGTTTTTTTTTTTTTTTGAAAGATTTCTAATGAACTCATCAAAGAGAACAAGTGGTGTTCCAATCCGAACCACAACCCAACATTTCTGCGAGCGTTAAATCCGAAAGGGAAAGAATCAAGATTTCTCAATTTTGAGCCCAAAAGAAAGAAAACTGATTTTTTTTTGAAATTATAATTTTTTTGAAATCCCAATTGGACTCATCAAAGAGAAAAGATGGCCCAATCCCCGATATGAACGATAGCTGCAAACATTTCTGTGAGTTATCAAGTTCAAAGAGGAGAGGATCAAAATTTCTCAAAGTTGAATCTTGAGAAAGAGAGATCATTTCTTTTTTTGAAAGAATTTAAAATGTAGGTGTTTTTTTTTTTTTTTTTTTGAAATCCCAATTGGACTCATCAAAGAGAAAAGATGGCCCAATCCTCGATATGAACGATAGCTGTGAACATTTCTGTGAGCTATCAAGTTCGAAGAGGGAAAGATCAAAATTTCTCAAAGTTGAGTTTTTAAGAAAAGGAGATCAGATTTGTTTTTTTTTTGAAGTGAGAAAGAACAACTGAAATCCCATCTCATGTTTTTTTTTTTTTTTTTTAGATGCAAAATGCAACATAGGCCACCAACTAGAAAAGAGCCAAGGGACCAAAGCATCACGTCCTCAAGTCAAAAAGTCCCACCGGGTATGCCAACTTGATGGACCCTCGGGAATCTTCCGTCCTCTCCTTTCGTACCCCGGGGGCTGACCTGGGTCTCGGCGGAGGAGGGAAAATCTCGGGCATCAACATTTTTGTACGGGTATGCCAGATTTACTTTCTACTTGGAATTTGGAATGGTGATAATCCGGAGATTCACCTTCACAAATGGAAAGGAAATCAATCATTTTTTCCAACTTTTCAAATTGCATTAATATTAAGAAAAGAGACAAGTTTGTTTTTTTAGAATGTCTAGGATGCGTTTTTGTTTGTTTGCCGTAAAAGGCGATTTTGCCGTGAAAGGCGATTTTACAAAACTCATCAAATGTGAAAGACAAGAATTGTGATTTCTTTTTGTCTCTTTAAGAAATGCAAACTACAATAGAAAAGTAAGAAAAGGGATCTAACTTCTCAGGAGATTGTGGGGACACGTTGAGATCGACGGTCGCAAGTCATGTATGGACTTCGCCATCGTCCTTCAAATGAGAACATGTGATGCTTTGATTCTTTGGCTTGGCTCCTAACCTCAGTTTTTTAAAGGACAAGGGCCAAGAGAAGGTCCTATATCCAATGAAAAACCGAGTAAACGGGCTGAAAAGCCGCGTTTAGGCCATGTTGGAGAAAGAGGTGACCTTGGGGGGGGGGGGCCCAAGGGATGTTGATCACCTTGTGGTACTTTCGGGAGCACAGTAGCAGGACTTCATCTCTCTCTTGGATTTTCTGGATTTTCAGAGCTTGAACTTGGGATCTATTTTTATCATGCATTCTTCTTGGAATGGACCTCCTTTTATAGGCTTTTGGTAGCCATGAGGTGTTTATTGGCATTGATGGCCATGATGAAAGAATTGATAAGGAGTTAAAAGTTGATTTTGTAACTCCTTTTTCAAGGCTTGTGATTGGCCGATGAAGGTAGTGGGCATTTAATTCCCTTTAAGCTTCATGATGATGGGAGTTTCATGGGTTTAATGCCGTGATTGTTTGGATTTGTAACTCCCAAATGCTTGAATCTGATTGGGCCGTCCAAAATAATGAGTTAATGACCGCATTAAGTTGTCATAAACGGGTCAATTAACGTCATTAAGTGGTCGCCCAGGCATGTAAAGAGTCACGGGCCGTGCTGCGCCTTTTGAGATTCTTCTTGCGATCATCACAGGTGGATCCACGCATTGTTTGATGTCGGATTGCAGTGCAATCTCAGACATTGATTGATGTTGGTGGGCCAGTGACATCTATCTTGTCGATTTCACGATCGGTCGGACAGAAAGTTCACTTTCTTGGTCAGCCGGTTGGCGATCTTGAGGCGATCGGTGATGATTTCATGCTTTTGACGGCGGATCCGAGATGTCGACGAAGATCAGTCGTTTTCAAGCATCAAATATTGAATTTTTAGAAAATCACAGAGGCAGGAATACTCGAAACGCGAAAAGGATCGAAGAATGATCAATTTGGTGCAAAATCCGGCGACCCGAATTTGCAGGATCGCCGGCGAGCTTCGGGTTTTTTGCCCTTTGGTAGCCGAGCTTCGTTTTCGGCCGATTTTGTGTCTTTTTCGTTCCTTTTTTCTTCTGTATTTTTCTTGACATTTTTCCTCAATTATTGACTTCATTTTCTTGGAGAAAACTTGACGAGAACCCGCGCGAAATCGGAGCACAAAGTTTCCCATTTTTCGGGAAAGCCGAAGACTTTGTAGCCAATTTTCCGTCAAGAGTCGAAACTAGGTCAAACGATGTCGGAATGACCTGAAAATTGAGGTGAAGCTTCTTGAGCAGTGGATAGGACCAACAATGAGCTTTTATTTGAGTTTTGAAGCCGTTTGGGGTCCCATCGATGCTTCACTTGATTTTGTTGCGGGGAAAATGCCGAGCTTTGATATGTGGTCAAACGATGTCCGATTGACCTGAAATTTGACGAGGAGCCTATTGGAGTCATTTTGAGACGTTCCATGGGCTCCGTTTTGGATGTCATGGTCCCGGGATGCTCCGCCGCCGGTAGGCTTGATTTTTTCTCGAAGCATCGAAACCTGGTCAAACGTTGTCGGAATGACCTAAAATTCGATGTGCAACATTTTGGAAGCATGTTGAAGCCACTCATGTATTTTATTTGATGAGTGATGGCTTCGGTGGTTCCCGCCGCCGGGAGGTTTGATTTTGCTGCTCGAGCATTGATGGAGGGTCAAACGTTGTCGGTTTGACTTGAAATTTGGCATGGAGCCCTTTGGAGACATTCTGGAGTCATCCGTAGGCTCTGATCGAAGTTTT
This sequence comes from Umbellularia californica, assembly GCA_028538565.1. Taxonomy (NCBI): domain Eukaryota; kingdom Viridiplantae; phylum Streptophyta; class Magnoliopsida; order Laurales; family Lauraceae; genus Umbellularia; species Umbellularia californica. Next base: position 31,082,042 of record JAPQWN010000004.1, read on the forward strand.
GGTGTCTTCGATGATGTCGCCGCCGGGAGCGCTTGTTTAGCTATCGGAGCAGTGAAGTTAGGCCAAACGATGTCGGAATGGCCCAAAACCTCAGGTGTACCCCTCTTTTGGCTGTCTTGAAGGATCTTTCAGTTTCTGTCTGATTTTGACAAAATCTGATTCTTGAAGTAGGCTTGCCTGTTTTGTAGCAGGATGCAGCTTCACGAGGCTTTTTGATGTTGAGGAGACATAGTGACTTTTTTGGTGTCAACAGTCCGGAACCCCGAAACCCGATTTTTCTTGCATTGAGGGAAAAACAGTCTTTTTACACTAAATCTATACCCAAACCTTGATATCCCCAAAACCTGCGAAACATATACTTTTTGGAAACTAGATATTTCGGTGATCATTTCTTCCTTTTCGTCGATTTCATTCAAGACCCCGAAATTAGTGATTTCAGCCCTTAGAGATCCCCATTGGTGGAGCCCACAACCAACTTGTATAAAAAGGAACCCTTCTCCCTCATTCCCCTTTTCCAGCACAAGAGCACTCTAGCGTTTCTTTCTCTCTTTCTCTTCTTCTTAGTGCTTCCCCATCCTCAATCTCCACCAAGCTTGCACCTAGAGTTCAAATGGAAATCTTCATCTTCTTCCTCACCACTTGGGCTCTCCATTGACACAACTTTTGTAGAGAAACCTCCACTCCAAGTTCTTCTTTGAGCTAGTCTCACCATTTTCAGGAGCCCTCTTGTAAGTAACCTTCCAACTCTTTTGTTATTGTGTTTTCCTAGCCTTGGAGGACCTTCATTTCCATTATTGAAGCTTTCTTTTTCCTATTCCTTGTTTGACCCATTTTAGGGTTTGTATTTGGGGGTTTTTGTGTAGATTGCATCCGTGGCTTGGAAGAGTGTCTAGAAGCTTGATTTCCTTGATTAGAGATCTAGAGGCAAGTGGATTGAATGGATGTTTTGGTTTTAATGATTTCCATGACATGTATACTTGATTTGTATCTCATTAATGGCTTGTTTCCTTGGCATTCAATGATGTTAAATACTTTTGAAAAGGGTTGGTAAACCTTTTTATTGTCTTGAACATGATTTCTAGCTTTTGTTTCATTTGTTGTCTTTAAATCTTGAATTGTAGCTTTTGGTTCATTTTTTGTAAAATGCCTAAGTGAATCTTTGTGATGATGGATGTCTTCCTAAGCTCGACCATTCGAACTCGAATAGAAGCTTGGGCCTCACCATCATCTTCCTCATCTTCCAAGCTCTCCGTTGGACCTATTTTTGTTGGGGATTTCGACTTGGCTAGCTATCTTTCTTCTCCATTCTTTCTTGTTTTTGCCTTTTCCAAGTAAGAGCTTCATTTATCTTTTCAATGGTGTTCATTTTATTCTCCTAAGACCTTGTTTTTCATGTTTACAAACCCTTTTTCAAAATGGGTTCCTTTGTTTGCAATTGCTAGGGTTTTGAAGTTCTTGGGGTTTTTGTAGATTTGACTTCAATCTTGAATAGAGCATTTGAAGAACGTTTCTTTCTCTAAGGCAAGTTATCCTTTTAGTTCCTTTAATGATGTTTGAGTATGGATTTCAATTTTAGCCCAAATGTGATTTTAGGGTTGTTTTTGTATTCATAGAAAAGTGATGGTTTGTTTTGGAAATCCATCTTTCAGCTTGCATTTATATGTTTTAGCATGATTTGAATGTCTTTGTTTAGTTCAGTATTATTTTTGTTGGATTTGTATTGTTTTAGAGAAGACAGTGCCAGAGTTCTGTAACCATGATGGCCTGTCCCGAGCTGGCGGTCAATTGGCGGTCACCTCGGCGGCTAGCCGGATGGTGATCGGTGGCTAACCGACCCAGTTACGGTTAGATATCCAGAGAGTGGCAAATTCTGAATAGCCCTGGCGGCTAGCCGAAGATTTGACCACGGCTAACCGCCAAGACAACTGTCAGGTAGCCGAAATCTCGCCGTTAGAAACACAGAATGCTGTAGCAGAATGGATCTTGACGGTCAGCTAACAGTCAGCTGGCGGCCAACCGCCTTGCACCTCCGCGGCTAGCCGATAGGTGACTGAACATTTTCGGTTACTTTTCCAGTATGCTGTTATTTTCTGTTTCGGACCCAGCGGTCAGCTGGCGGCTAGCCGATCTGCTTTTCTGCGGCTAGCCGACAAGTGACCGCGAGTCAACCGAAATTCAGTTTTGCCTATTTTGTTGGATTTTTCCTTGGGAATGAAAAACCAGAATATGATTAAAGGCTTTTATCTTGACATTATGCATTGGAACTCAAAATGTCTCCTAACTTCAGAAGCACCAACTATATCTTAATACGACATTTGAGTGTCAAATACATAAGGGTCAAATAGAGGGGCTTAATACATATGCTTGAGGAATTTGTTTAGACTCTCAGTTTTGACACGATGATTATTGTTTTGCTCCTGTTTTGATTTACAAGCCTTAGTCTTGTTTTGAGCGGTTTCAAGAACCAATAAGGGAATCATTTCATAAGTTCAGTTTTGCTATAGCTTATGCTATTCCTGATTTGTTTTGTTTCTTCGCCCTGTTCTGATAATGGTTCTCCCTATTTTTAACCTGTTTTGTACATGTTAGCTTCGTTTTATGCATTCATGATTTATGATGAACACCACTAAGCTTAGACTGCCCTTTCAGTCTGATCCACTGTTTGGGGGTCTTTAAACACTTGGACTTTCTGCAGATTAGTCGTATATTATATATACATCCTGTTCTGACCGGTAACGCGGCCGGTACCCGCTTACCTTTTATGGTACGGGATCTTATTTTGTTATGTTCTGCTTCTGTTTCTGTTCTGCTTTCTCTCTTCATTTCTATATGATGGAGGAAGGATGGGCTCATTGTGGGATTATCTATTCATGATATTATAAGTATTCATGTTAGTTTTGCGTAATTGAAATGCATTCTAGTTCTGCAATTGTTTTAAGTTCAGTATATGTTTTCAGAAATACTCTTCTTTCAGCAGTTTTATACATATGTATCTAAATTGATTTCTTGCCAAACCGTTGTGTTTGATCCTTGTATTTTTGGTGCTTAGGTGAGGACGCCTTTGCCCCTGAGGAGGAGCGTCAGGAGGAGGCTGTTGAGCCACCCCCAGCTCGTGAGTGGCAGCCCGACGACGTCATCTAGGCGTCGGGAGGGTCCTTGAGGCGTGCATCTTTTGGGAAGGGTTCTACATTTTGATTCTTTTGGGATTGTATTGGCCTTTGTTGGCCTCTCATGGTTTTGTAACTTGAACTAATACACTTTTGTCAAATGTTGAGACTTAATCATGATAGGATTGCTTTGTTGACATTCTCTTTTGATACCAAGTCTCGAGCTTATAATGTCTCTTATATCATTGTTGTTTATGAATTGTGTGACTCGTTTTGCTACACGCTTCCGCATACCTATTCATGTGAGCTCGACCCTTGTCGTGGGATCCTCACTGCGGAAACCTGTGGGAAAACAGGCGGTATGTTCTATGTTAGTTAATCATATCGCCGCGTCGCGGTCCCGGGTCTCAGTCCGGGGTCGCGACATATAGTACCTGTGTGGAGGCATTTTGCTGCAAAACAACTTCTTAGCACAATAAAATATATCAAGAAAAAAAACGGACCCACAATCCGCACTCAAAACTAACTAGCGAAAATTCTAGCGGATCCTCTCCACGTCCCTATGTTTCTACTGTCTTTTAATTGCCCGACATATTTCTCGCTCTGATACCAACAGCTGTCACGCCCCCGGACCAAGGCCCTGATAAACAAGTCCTTAATCCAGGAACGTGGCATGACGGGTCAAAAAATTCCGCCCACATGCGCTAATTATTTTCCCACAAAATTCCGCGGTGAGGATCCCAGACGATCCATCACAATCAATTAATCGATTTCATAACAAATAATAATATGCGGAAGCATGTAGCACAATAAAAATCAAATGTAACATAAGATAAGTGAACAAGCTTGGCATCAAAAGAGAAATATATACATAGCATAACCTAAACTTACTTAAAGTTGTGAGGATCACAAAAGTATATTAAGTTATACATCCCAACAAGACCAACAAAGGCCATAAACAAAATTCCCAAAAATAGAAGTCACTCCCCAGAAGATGTTATTGAAACTCCAGACCCAACATGACGTCTACATGACATCATTGGGCTGCCACTCGTGCGCCACCGGAGGTCCTACTGCCTCCTCCGCACGCTCCGCCTCAAAGGCTGCGGGTCCGACATCTGACACCAAACAGAAAAGTATCAGACACAACGGTCTGGCAGGTGGATAATACAGATATGATATACAAGTTTATCCAAGCCATATTTAAAATCATAAAAGTGTAATGAAGACAAAATGTATGCACAAAACAATTTAATTAAACAATTACTTCATATACAGAAATTTATAGTGAAACTTTTCAAACTGGCGGATAATTATTCAAAATAATGGCAACCCACATATAGCTATATTCTCCTATTACCGAAGCAACAAAAGCAAACAAACAGAAACCGTCGCCATACAAAATGGCCGGAACAGATACCATACAAAATGGCCAGATCAGAAACCGTTGCCATACGAGTTGGCCGGAACAAACAGAAACCATTGCCACTACTCGTGGGACCGGAAAACAGAACCTGTCGCGACCCCGTACCGAGACTCGGGCCCGCGACCGCGGCGGTATGATTAATTAATGTAAAACACACCGCCTGTTTTGATTTTCCCGTAGGTTTCCGCGGTGAGGAACCTAAGACACTGGTCGAGCTCACACGAATAGATATGCGGAAGCGTGTAGCAAAACGTGTCACACAATTCTTAATCAATAAGATACAAGAGGAATTAAAATGTCGAGACTAGGCATCAAAAGAGATCGTCCTCAAGCATTCCTATCACGATTAACGTTTCAATGTTTAACAAAAGTATATTAATTCAAGTTACAAAACCCTGAGAGGCCAACAAAGGCCAATACAACAAATACAATCCCACAAAAATAACCCAGCTAGGTGAAACGAGAATCAATATCCCGACCGGAGTCTAGATGACGTCATTGGGCTGCCACTCGTGTGCTGGGGGTGGCTCAACAGCCTCCTCCGGGCACTCCTCGTCACGCGTGAAACCGCCGGCACCTGGACACCAAAATACAAGCATCAAACACGACGGTTTGGCAAATAAACAATTTAGGCAAGAATATGAGAGAATAATGCTAAAACAGTTCAATGTTTAAATATACGTTTCAAGTTTACAAAACTAGCATGAATACTTATAATATCATGAAAAGATAAATCCACATTGAGCTCATCCTTTCTCCGTCATACATGATGACAAGAGCAAGCACGCACGACAAGCATGACACGAAAACACGATCCCATGCCACACAAGGTAGACGGGGTATCCGGCCGCGGAACCGGACCACGAACACGCACGATGTGTAATAAAATATACGACTAGTCTGCAGACAGTCCACATGTTTAAGGACCCCCAGGTAGTGGATCAAGCTAAAAGGGCAGTCCAAGCTCAGTGGTATTCACTTATATCATGAATGCACAAAACACGGCGATACACGTTCGAGAACACGACAAAACAAGAGGGAAATCATTTACCAAGCATAACACGGCAAGACTAGCAAAATAGCATAATATAAATGCTTAACAAACTTAAGAAATGATTCCCTTTTGATTCTTAAAACACATCTTGAAAACGAACTTGCACTTGGAAATCAAACGAGAACACGATGATGCATGAAGCACCAAGACAAGAGTTCACACATAAATCCATCAAGCATAGGTTATAACCAATCCCTGACCCTTGTGGAATTGAAAACCAAATGTCGGAATTCAATAAAACTTGGTGTCCCCGAAGGTATATTACATTTTGGAATTCCAAGTGCACAAGGTCAATAAAAAGGTCTAAAACCTAGTCTAGTTTTCATTCCCGCAAAAATCCTTCAAAAACAGTACTTTTTGTAACTGTGGGCCTGGGTCCAGCATCTCTACCGGTAGAACTTCCGGTTTAAGAGGTTCTACAGGTAGAACTTCCGGTTGAAACGCTTCTACCGGTAGAACTTCCGGTTGAAGCACTTCTACCGGTAGAACTTCCGGTAGAACTGAGGTTTTTCAGTTTCTTCAACTCTCTGCCAAAATTTGGGCTGTTTCTACCGGTAGAACTTCCGGTAGAACTAAGGTTCACAGTTTTTCTCAACTCTCTGCCACAATTCTAGCCACTTCTACCGGTAGAACTTCCGGTGGAACTAAGGGTTCACAGTTTCCTCAACTTTTTGCCAAAATTCGAGCCACTTCTACCGGTAGAACTTCCGGTAGAACTTTGAAGTTCAATTTTTTTCACACTTCTCTCCCATCTTGTAAGACCCCGACCCGAGTGACTCGATTAGCGCTAATTAAGTTGGGTGTTAGTGCTGAGCTCGATTAGTGATTTTTGACTAAGCTTGGATTAGTATAGTTCTTGATAACTTTGGAAAATTATTTTAGTGCCTTTTTGCTTGTGGGACCCTTTGGGGGTTTCCTTCTTTATTAGTCTTGCTAGCTTTTGGAGGTTGCTTGTTTTCCCCTAATTCTTGTCTTGATCCCGTTTTACTCGTCTTGTTAATCCCTACAACTTTCATGTTGATCCCGAACCCGTTTGGAACCCCGAAACCCGATCTTCTTGCTTTGAGGGCAAAACAGTCTGTTTTACATGAAATCTGTACCCAAAACTTGATATCCTCGAAACCCGCGAAACATGTACTTTTTAGAAACTAGATATTTCGACGATCACTTTTCTCTTCTCCGTCGATTTCATCCGAGGTCCCGAGATTAGTGATTTCAGCCTCCAAAGATTTCCTAGAGTTGGGACCCACACCCACTTGTATATAAGAAGAACCCTCTTCTTCCATTTCCTTTTTCCAGCACAAAGAGCAACAACAGCCTAGGGTTTCTTGGCTTCCTTTTTTCTATTCTTCTTCTTGTTTCTCCACCATCAAGCACCACCCACCTTGCATCAATCAAGAAACGGATTTCACCTTCTTCTTCCTCACTTCTAGGGCTATACATTGATAATATTGGTGGAAGGAAACCACCCATTATAGAACTCTCTTGAAGCTCATCTTGCCTTTTGAGGACTTTCCTAGTAAGTTTTCACTTCCAATCTCTTAGATTTGTGTTCTTCTAGTTTTAGAGGAGCCCTATTGTCATTATTGAAGCTTCCTTCTCACTATTCCTTGTTTGACCCATTTTGGGGTTTGGATTTGGGGGTTTTGTGTAGATAGCATTCTTGCCTTGGAGGAAGAGATTATTAGCTTGATTTCTTGCATAGAGAACCTTGAGGCAAGTGGATTCAATGGATAGTTTAGCTTTCAATGATTTTATGACAAATGTGTTTAAATCATGACTTCATTAATGCTTTGTCTTAATTACATTCCATGATATTAAATGCTTTGAATGGGGTTGGTAAGCCTCTTTAGTGTCTTGAAACATGATTTCTAGCTTTTGTTTCATCCATTGTCTTTAAATCATGGATTGTAGTTTTGAGTTCATCTTTTGTACAATGCCTAAGTGAATCCTTGTGATGTTGGTTGTCCTCTTTCCCTTAGTAATTGTATGAATGCCAATGGAGAATGAAAGGAATGGGTTTGGGGAAAGGAAAAGCTTGAATCTGAACCCAGGGAAGAAATTCCCGTGACTTACGGTCAGCTCCGCGGTCAGCTAGCGGCTAACCGCCGTGTCCATCGACGGTTAACCGCCATCTAACCGTACAGTTACGGTCACTTTTCCCGAGAGCTGAAGTCTCACGGTCAGCTCCGCGGTCAGCTAGCGGCTAACCGCCTAACCCATCAGCGGCTAACCGCCAGCCAACCGGATTGTAGCGGTCGCATTTCCAGAGAGCTGCAATTCCACGGTCAGCCTCACGGTCAGCCAGCGGTTAACCGCCGCATTCGCTGGCGGCTAACCGCCACCTGACCGCAAGGTAACCGAAATTCCCTGAATTCTGTGAATAAAAGAAGAATTGAAGGGAGTTTTCACCCCATTGCTTGTGAACCTTTCTGAGAGCAATGGGCACCGCTCACCTGGGATCGTGCTCGAAGCCCAAGTGAAGTGTTCGTTGGTAGTACGTTAGGGAGAGAAACTACATCATCGAGATTCATTTAAGCATTGAGGCTACTGTAGTGTATAAGGAACCCGGAATGTCCCCCAAATTCAAAGAGTACCAAGTTTCCTTTATTATACGGACATACGGGATCCCTATTCACTTGAATTAGTTTTAACCTGACATTGCCTTGGCTTTTCAAAGAATACTCGTACCGTTTTGCTAGCTTTGATATACATGACAGACTTGATGTGATAGCTGTGCCTTGAGCACCCCGTCTTGCCCGTTTATAGCTTTGCACTGGATTTGTTTTATACATGTCTCGATGTATGTGATTTGACCTATGAGTCGGCACCACTAAGCTTGGATAACCTTGTCGGTCTGATCTACCGACTTGGAGACCCCTTCCCGTCCCGCCAGCTGCAGCTTGGATCCCGATACCCGGTTTATTAACCGTGGTCCCGTCCCGATACCCGACTCGCTCCCGTGGTTCCCGATATCCGGTTCGCTACCGTGATTCCCGATACCCGGTTTGCTACCGCGGTCTCGTCCCGTATTATTGTATATCTATATGTAACTTGGTTGCACCCCCTCACTTCGGTGACCGAGGTCAACACCCGATACTCACGTCACTTCGGTGATAGAGGATTTAGCTTCTTGTGGATGCCATCTTGATTGTTTCCCGACTTCCTTGGTTACCTTGCATATTTTATTACTGCATGTGTGTTTTCAATGAAAGGATTCATTTACTTTTGAAAGCCATTGATTTAACAGGTTTACATGTTTTCCAAGGTAAAGGTCTTTATTATTAAATATTCATATCTTTTCATCTACCTGCCAGACCGTCGTGTCTGACCCTTTGTTTTGGTACTCAGGTGCCGTTGTCGGTTATCCCGAGGAGGAGCCAGAGGAGGCGGTCGGCGAACCGCAACCACTAGTTGAGTGGCGTGCTGACGATGTTATGTAAACATCGGGCTGCAGAGTTGCGAAATATTTTGGGGGATTGTTTGGATAGTATTCTGTTGGTTATTGTTTTGTTTATATTGGCCTTTATTGGCCTCTATTTTTGGGAATTGTAATTAACTGATCTTTTGATTAAACTTGAATATGTACTCTTGGGTTATGCTTTAGGACATTGCTCATTCTGATACTCGTATTCAAATGTAATCAGCCTTGATATTTTGGGAATGAAATACATGCATGATTTACCATACGCTTCCGCAATTATACTAAATGGTTATGTGTGTTGGAATATCCTCACCGCGGACACCTGTGGGAAATCACGTGCACGGGCAAGGAGTGTTCTTTTGTAACCCGTGTACGCTTGATTATAAACACACCTTTAATTATTGTTATCATTCCATATGATCACATCATCATTGGCTTCGTCACAAACAGTCCCGATCCCGGATTTGGTTCCCCGAACCCGGTCCGGGGTCGTGACAGAATGGTATCAGAGCGAGACGTGTTTCAAGCAATTAAAAGAAACTAGAAATCCTAAGGACGTGGCGAGGATTCGTTAGATCTTTCGTTAGCTAGAATCGCGTGAGCAATGTGTGACCCTACTCTTGATTATTTTGTGCTAACAACTTGTTTTGCAGCATCATGCCACCTCGTAAGCGCCCAGTGAACGGTAACCCCACAGCGAGCAACAGTGATTATACTGGGCCAGTAGAGGGTACAGGACCAGTGGGAGAAGATAGAACTGAAAACACAATCCCAAATCAGTTCCAACAGATGATGAAAGCTATGCTCGATCAACAGCGTCAAGCTAATGAGAATCAGGCTAGACTTCAAGAACAAATGCTAAAGAAGGATGAGGATCATGCCAGAGAATTGGCAGAGATGCAGAGGCAGTTGTTGGAAGTGTTACAAAGAAGGCCAGAGCCAGTCCAGCCTCAACCTACAATTGTCATCAATCAGAGAGAGTATGACCCCAATGCTTTATTTGAGAGATTCAGAAAAAGGGCACCCAAGGATTTTGTTGGCTCTGAAGATCCTTTGACTGCAGATGATTGGCTGGACCATACCGAAAACATATTCGAAGTCTTCAGATGCACAGGGGGTGAGAGAGTAAAGCTGGCAACGTCCCTATTCACCGGGTTGGCAGATATCTGGTGGAAAACTGTAAGGGAAGAGTATAGGACAATGGCCGACGCAGTTGCATGGCAAAATTTCAAGGTACAGTTTCGTGACAAGGATGTGCCCACGCACATCAGGAGGCAGAAGGCTGTAGAGTTTCAACAGCTTGTCCAAGGCAATACGACCGTCCAAGAATACCTCACGAAATTTGAGAGGTTGTCAAGATATGCTCCAGAATTGGTAGACACGGTGGAGAAGAAGATAACCAAGTTCCTTGAAGGACTTCATCCCATCATCGAGAGAGATGCTACGGGGGTTATACCACCGGTCACTTTTGAAGAGGCAATCAAGAGGGCCTACAAGTTCGAGAACTTCCACCACAAGGTCCTTAGATCTCAAGGCAAGGGACAAGGGCAGCCCCAGCAGCAGCATCATCAGCAAAGGAACCAGCAGAACAAGAGGCAGAGGCAAGACCCGAATGTACAACTCGTTTGTATCCACTGTGGCAAGAACCATGAGAGTGCCCAATGTCGTACCATTACCGGGGCATGCTTTAGATGTGGTTCCATGGATCATCAGATGAGAAATTGCCCAAGACCGAATAGGCAAAATCAGCAGCCTCAAGGAGTACCGTGTCCAGTACCGCCACAGAATGCACTGGTAGTGCAGAATCAGGCAAGGCCACTTCAGCAACAGGCACTACCGCAGCAGTATAGGCCCCAGCAGCAGCAGCAGGCCCGTCAACAAGGACAGCAGCATATTCAGCGTCCACTGCAACAGAATAGAAATGCCCCGCAAGGCAGACAACAACAGGCACTGATAAGGCCACAATAGCGAGGACAAGTGTATGCGATCAACAGAGCTGATGCAGAGGCAGCAGGCAATGTTGTGGAAGGTACACTTCTTGTCAGTGGAATTGAAGCTAGAATATTATTTGACCCTGGGTCTACGCATTCATTCATATCCCATGCATTTTCTAAATTGATTGATGTGCATGGTAAAGATCTTGAGTACACCTTGACTGTAGCTACACAGTAGGAAAACAAGTTGTATGTACGGTTTATTACCCTAGTTGTACAGTCCGGATAGGAGAAGTTGTGTTACCCACAGATCTTATTCTGTTGGAGATGAAGGATTTTGATGTCATCCTAGGGATGGATTGGCTGGCAGGGTACCATGCCACAATGGATTGTTTCCATAAAACCCTCACATTCAAGTTGGATGAGACACCAGTAGGGGTGTTATTCCAGGGAGAGAGGAGGAGTCCTCGTGCAGGGTTTGTCTCAGCGTTGAAGGCTGATAGACTTTTGAGAAGTGGATGTGAAGCCTATTTGGCGTTTATCACGGAGGATAAACGGTCCCAAGGGGTGGAGGAGATCCCTATTGTTTGGGAGTTCCTGGATGTATTTTCGGAGGAGATTCCGGGATTACCACCCATGAGAGAGATCGATTTCACCATTGAGTTGTTACCAGGGACCGCTCCGATATCTATAGCACCATATAGAATGGCTCCGGCGGAATTGGGAGAGTTGAAGATACAGTTACAAGAGTTGTTGGACAAAGGTTTTGTGAGACCTAGTATTTCACCGTGGGGAGCTCCGATTTTGTTTGTTAAGAAGAAGGATGGTTCGATGAGAATGTGTATCGATTACCGGAGATTGAACCAAGTGACCATCAAGAACAAATATCCATTGCCAAGGATAGACGAACTGTTTGATCAGTTACAAGGTGCTTCATACTTTTCGAAGATTGATTTGAGATCCGGTTACCATCAGCTGAGAGTTAGAGAATCAGATGTGTTGAAGACAGCTTTCCGGACAAGATATGGCCACTATGAGTTCCTAGTGATGCCATTTGGGTTGACTAATGCACCGGTAGTGTTCATGGCTTTGATGAACAAGATCTTTGCGCAATATCTAGATCAGTTTATAGTGGTGTTCATAGATGATATTCTGGTGTACTCCAAGACCAGAGAAGAGCATGAAGAGCATCTGAGGATTGCATTACAGCTTTTGAGGGAGAATCAGTTGTATGCGAAGCTCAACAAGTGTGAATTTTGGCTAGAGCAAGTCACATTTTTGGGACACATAATCTCCAAGGAAGGTTTGTCAGTAGACCCGTCCAAAATTGAGGCAGTAGTGAAGTGGGAAAGACCGAAGAATGTGTCAGAAATTAGGAGTTTTCTTGGGTTGGCAGGATATTACAGGAGGTTTGTGCAAGGGTTTTCGTCGATTGCAGCGCCATTGACGAAGCTAACAAGGAAGAATGCACCCTATGTGTGGACAGATCAGTGTGAAGCTAGTTTCCAAGAGCTGAAGAAGAGATTAACTACCGCACCGGTCCTTACTTTGCCATCCGGAAGCGGCGGTTTTACTATCTTTACCGATGCTTCGAACATTGGACTCGGTTGTGTGTTGATGCAAGAAGGAAGAGTTTTAGCTTATGGGTCCCGGCCGAGAAGAATTATGCGACCCATGACCTTGAGTTGGCAGCGGTCGTCTTTGCATTGAAGATGTGGAGACATTACCTCTACGGAGAGAAGTTTGAGATTCATTCCGATCACCGCAGCCTACAGTACCTGTTTTCTCAGAAGGAGTTGAACATGAGGCAGAGGAGATGGATGGAGTATATCAAGGACTATGATTTTCCAATCAAGTATCACCCGGGTAAAGCGAATGTTGTTGCCGATGCTTTGAGTAGGAAGTCAGTGGGCATAGCAAATTTGAGTGGTACTTGTATTTTTGATCAGTTTGAGGAGTTGAAGATAGACCTCCAGCCACTAAGGAAGGGTGCTATAATTGCCAATATGTCAGTGTCAGAGCCTTCATTCATCCGGAAGATTAAGGACAGTCAGTTGCAAGATCCAGAGTTAGCCAAGATTGTAGATCACATAGCAGAACGTCCTGATTTTCGTTTTGTTGAGGGAGTTCTTTACTACCGTGATCGTTTGTGTGTGCCAACATCGAAGATTTGAGGAATGACATCATGGCAGAAGCTCACAGTGCAAAGTATTCCATGCACCCAGGCAGCACAAAGATGTATCAGAATTTGAAGGGCAGATTTTGGTGGAACAACATGAAGAGGGAGATTGCAGCGTTTGTATCTCGTTGCATGACGTGTCAGTTGATTAAGGCAGAACATCAGAAGCCTCTAGGTTTGTTGCAGCCATTAGAGATCCCGGAGTGGAAGTGGGAGCACATTACCATGGATTTTATTTCGGGACTGCCGAGGACTAGCAAGGGCAATGATGCGATATGGGTGATTGTGGACAGACTCACCAAATCAGCTCATTTTATCCCCATGAGGACAGGGAAGAAGATGCACATGTTACCCCTGGCAGAATTGTTTATCAATGAGATCGTCAGTAGGCATGGACAACCAGTTTCCATCACGTCCGATAGAGACAGCAGATTCGTCTCGAGATTTTGGAAGACCCTACATGAGTCTATGGGTTCGAGACTACAGTTCAGTACAGCTTATCACCCTCAGACAGACGGTCAGTCAGAGAGGACGATTCAGACACTCGAGGACATGCTCCGTGCTTGTGTATTGGACTTCAAGACTCAGTGGGATGAAACCCTACCGTTGTGTGAGTTTGCTTACAACAACAGCTACCACTCGAGCATTGGGATGGCGCCTTTTGAGGCTTTGTACGGCAGAAGGTGTAGGACACCTGTTTGTTGGGAAGAAGTCGGCACTCACAGTTTCGATGGACCATCCATAGTGAGTGAGACTACGGACAAAGTGAGACAGATCCAAGAATGTTTGAAAGTAGCCCGGAGTAGACAAAAGAGCTATGCAGACTCTCACCGCAGGGATCTACAATTCAAGGAAGGAGATAAGGTTTTCTTGAAGGTGTCACCTACCAGAGGAACTTTGAGATTTGGACAGAAGGGCAAGTTGTCACGGAGATACATCGGACCGTACGACATTGTGAGCAAGATTGGTGATGTGGCTTACAGATTAGCCTTACCACCCGAGTTATCCGGTGTACACAACGTCTTCCATGTGTCGATGTTGAAGAAGTACGTTCCCGATCCTTCACATGTACTCCTACATGAGCCGTTGGAAATTAGAGAAGATGCCACTTATGTTGAGAAGCCCATTCGGATCATAGACACGAAGGAGCAAGAGTTGAGGTCACGAACTATTCAGTGGGTGAAAGTACTTTGGGAGAATCATGGGCCGGAAGAGGCAACGTGGGAATTGCGAGATCAAGTGCAGAAGAAGTATCCGCATCTCTTACCCGAGGTGAGTTTGTATTTCATTTGGAGGACCAAATGCCCTAAGGGGTGGAGGATGTAAGACCCCGACCCGAGTGACTCGATTAGCGCTAATTAAGTTGGGTGTTAGTGCTGAGCTCGATTAGTGATTTTTGACTAAGCTTGGATTAGTATAGTTCTTGATAGCTTTGGGAAATTATTTTAGTGCCTTTTTGCTTGTGGGACCCTTTGGGGGTTTCCTTCTTTATTAGTCTTGCTAGCTTTTGGAGGTTGCTTGTTTTCCCCTAATTCTTGTCTTGATCCCGTTTTACTCGTCTTGTTAATCCCTACAACTTTCATGTTGATCCCGAACCCGTTTGGAACCCCGAAACCCGATCTTCTTGCTTTGAGGGCAAAACAGTCTGTTTTACATGAAATCTGTACCCAAAACTTGATATCCTCGAAACCCGCGAAACATGTACTTTTTAGAAACTAGATATTTCGACGATCACTTTTCTCTTCTCCGTCGATTTCATCCGAGGTCCCGAGATTAGTGATTTCAGCCTCCAAAGATTTCCTAGAGTTGGGACCCACACCCACTTGTATATAAGAAGAACCCTCTTCTTCCATTTCCTTTTTCCAGCACAAAGAGCAACAACAGCCTAGGGTTTCTTGGCTTCCTTTTTTCTATTCTTCTTCTTGTTTCTCCACCATCAAGCACCACCCACCTTGCATCAATCAAGAAACGGATTTCACCTTCTTCTTCCTCACTTCTAGGGCTATACATTGATACTATTGGTGGAAGGAAACCACCCATTATAGAACTCTCTTGAAGCTCATCTTGCCTTTTGAGGACTTTCCTAGTAAGTTTTCCCTTCCAATCTCTTAGATTTGTGTTCTTTTAGTTTTAGAGGAGCCCTATTGTCATTATTGAAGCTTCCTTCTCTCTATTCCTTGTTTGACCCATTTTGGGGTTTGGATTTGGGGGTTTTGTATAGATAGCATTCTTGCCTTGGAGGAAGAGATTATTAGCTTGATTTCTTGCATAGAGAACCTTGAGGCAAGTGGATTGAATGGATAGTTTAGCTTTCAATGATTTTATGACAAATGTGTTTAAATCATGACTTCATTAATGCTTTGTCTTAATTACATTCCATGATATTAAATGCTTTGAATGGGGTTGGTAAGCCTCTTTAGTGTCTTGAAACATGATTTCTAGCTTTTGTTTCATCCATTGTCTTTAAATCATGGATTGTAGTTTTGAGTTCATCTTTTGTACAATGCCTAAGTGAATCCTTGTGATGTTGGTTGTCCTCTTTCCCTTAGTAATTGTATGAATGCCAATGGAGAATGAAAGGAATGGGTTTGGGGAAAGGAAAAGCTTGAATCTGAACCCAGGGAAGAAATTCCCGTGACTGGCGGTCAGCTCCGCGGTCAGCTAGCGGCTAACCGCCGTGTCCATCGACGGTTAACCGCCATCTAACCGCACAGTTACGTTCACTTTTCCCGAGAGCTGAAGTCTCACGGTCAGCTCCGCGGTCAGCTAGCGGGTAACCGCCTAACCCATCAGCGGCTAACCGCCAGCCAACCGGATTGTAGCGGTCGCATTTCCAGAGAGCTGCAATTCCACGGTCAGCCTCACGGTCAGCCAGCGGTTAACCGCCGCATTCGCTGGCTGCTAACCGCCACCTGACCGCAAGGTAACCGAAATTCCCTGAATTCTGTGAATAAAAGAAGAATTGAAGGGAGTTTTCACCCCATTGCTTGTGAACCTTTCTGAGAGCAATGGGCACCGCTCACCTGGGATCGTGCTCGAAGCCCAAGTGAAGTGTTCGTTGGTAGTACGTTAGGGAGAGAAACTACATCATCGAGATTCATTTAAGCATTGAGGCTACTGTAGTGTATAAGGAACCCGGAATGTCCCCCAAATTCAAAGAGTACCAAGTTTCCTTTATTATACGGACATACGGGATCCCTATTCACTTGAATTAGTTTTAACCTGACATTGCCTTGGCTTTTCAAAGAATACTCGTACCGTTTTGCTAGCTTTGATATACATGACAGACTTGATGTGATAGCTGTGCCTTGAGCACCCCGTCTTGCCCGTTTATAGCTTTGCACTGGATTTGTTTTATACATGTCTCGATGTATGTGATTTGACCTATGAGTCGGCACCACTAAGCTTGGATAACCTTGTCGGTCTGATCTACCGACTTGGAGACCCCTTCCCGTCCCGCCAGCTGCAGCTTGGATCCCGATACCCGGTTTATTAACCGTGGTCCCGTCCCGATACCCGGTTCGCTCCCGTGGTTCCCGATATCCGGTTCGCTACCGTGATTCCCGATACCCGGTTTGCTACCGCGGTCCCGTCCCGTATTATTGTATATCTATATGTAACTTGGTTGCACCCCCTCACTTCGGTGACCGAGGTCAACACCCGATACTCACGTCACTTCGGTGATAGAGGATTTAGCTTCTTGTGGATGCCATCTTGATTGTTTCCCGACTTCCTTGGTTACCTTGCATATTTTATTACTGCATGTGTGTTTTCAATGAAAGGATTCATTTACTTTTGAAAGCCATTGATTTAACAGGTTTACATGTTTTCCAAGGTAAAGGTCTTTATTATTAAATATTCATATCTTTTCATCTACCTGCCAGACCGTCGTGTCTGACCCTTTGTTTTGGTACTCAGGTGCCGTTGTCGGTTATCCCGAGGAGGAGCCAGAGGAGGCGGTCGGAGAACCGCAACCACTAGTTGAGTGGCGTGCTGACGATGTTATGTAAACATCGGGCTGCAGAGTTGCGAAATATTTTGGGGGATTGTTTGGATAGTATTCTGTTGGTTATTGTTTTGTTTATATTGGCCTTTATTGGCCTCTATTTTTGGGAATTGTAATTAACTGATCTTCTGATTAAACTTGAATATGTACTCTTGGGTTATGCTTTAAGACATTGCTCATTCTGATACTCGTATTCAAATGTAATCAGCCTTGATATTTTGGGAATGAAATACATACATGATTTACCATACGCTTCCGCAATTATACTAAATGGTTATGTGTGTTGGAATATCCTCACCGCGGACACCTGTGGGAAATCACGTGCACGGGCAAGGAGTGTTCTTTTGTAACCCGTGTACGCTTGATTATAAACACACCTTTAATTATTGTTATCATTCCATATAATCACATCATCATTGGCTTCGTCACAAACAGTCCCGATCCCGGATTTGGTTCCCCGAACCCGGTCCGGGGTCATGACACATCTTCACTTCCATATTTTTACCCCTACGCTCCCCAAGCCTACAAGCTCTCCGAGGGATGATTTCCACACCAAAATTCATTCACATTTCATTCAAAACATCAAAATCACCAACCCTTATACATTCAAATCATGAATGACTACCTTGTAAGGCTTTCCATAGAAAATATACTTCCATTCATGTTAGACCCCGACCCCAGACCAACTTGATTAGTACTAATTAAGTGAACGTTTAGTCTTAAGTGAGTCTTAGTACTAGTTGGGTTAGAATGTGATTAGACTTAGTCTGGATTATAATTTTGGGGATTTTGAGGACGTTTAGTATGAGTCAGACACGCTCTGGGATGCCCTGAGTACACGTGTAAGGATGGGTTTTCGTTCTAGATATTTTGTGTGATTGTGATTTTTAGCTCTCTTGAATGGTTTGATTAATTATGGAAACTTTCGTTTTTAAGCTGCATGCATTTGAGGCCCAGAAACCCAAGTTTTGGCCCAATAAGGGTAAATCTGTCTTTGCACGTTAAATCTGGGCACACTTTTCGAAGTCATGAAACTATGTCAAAATTATACTTTTCTGAAACTAGATTTTTCGACGATCGTTTTGTTCTTCTTCGTCGATTCCATCCGGGGTCCACAAGACCATGTTTTTAGCGTTTCAAAACTCAGTTGCCAGGGACCCACTTCCAGACACTATATAAGCCCTTTCCTTCTTCATTTTCCTTTTTTCCAATCTCTGCAACTTTTGACCTAGAGTGAAGAAGAGAAGAGTTTTCTCCTTGGTCTTCTCCTTTGGACATCATCTAGTAAGAAGGCTCCATTCTTCGATTCGACTCCGCCATTCTCTTCCTCTCTTCTCAAGCTACAGCTGGACCGTTTTTGGAGCCAACCTTCACTACTATTCATCATCTTCAAGCTCTATCCTCCTTGTTTCAGCTAGCTCTAGGTTGGTGTTCCTTCATTCTTTTCATTTGATGTTCTTTAGCTCACCTAGAGCTTGTTTGTCATGGTTTCAAACCCATTTTCGAAATGGGGATTTGTAATGGCCAAAATGTTGATTTTTGTATGCTCCATTTTGGGGGTTTTGTGTAGATTTCGTGGAGCACCTCTTCTTGTTGATTTTGTGAAGCTTTCCTTGACTTTGGTTAGAGGCAAGTAAACCTTTTAGTTCTTCCTAGTACATTACAAGTGTTAAGGCATTTTACTTTTGGAAATGTTATTCATCATCAAGCTTATCTTCTCTTGCATGTTATTAATCTCTTTTAGCTTGTTTTAATCTTGATAAGCAAGAATACAAATTTCTCTATCTAATCTAGAGGTTTTATCTTCAATGGAAGCATGTTTCCAATAGAATGCTTTGCAAGTTATTAGATATATGATTTGAATGTAAATGGGTTGTGATTTTGATGTTTTGAATGAAATGTGAATGGATTTTGGTGTGGAAATCATCCCTTGGAAAGCATGTAGGCTTGGGGAGTGCAGGTGGTGAAAATGTGGAAGTGAAGTGTGAGAAAAATTGAATTTCCGAAGTCCTACCGGTAGAGGTGTTTCAACCGGAAGTTCTACCGGTAGAAATGACTCAAATTTCGACAGAGAGTTGAGGAAATTGAAAACCGTATGTTCTACCGGTAGAAATAGCTCAAAGTTCGACAGAGAGTGAAAAAAATTGAGAAACCTGAGTTCTACCGGAAGTTCTACCGGTAGAAGTGCTCCAACCAAAAGTTCTACCGGTAGATGTGGTTCTACCGGTAGTACTACCGGTAGAGACGCTTCAACCGGAATTTCTACCGGTAGAGAGGCGTGAACCACACCAAAATGTACTGTTTTGAAGGATTTTTCGGGAATGTAAACTAGACTTGGTCTTAGACCCTTTTTATTGACCTTGTGCACTTGAAATTTCCAAAATGTAATATACCTTCGGGGACACCAAGTCTTATTGAATTTCGACATTTAGCTTTCAATTCCACAAGGGTCAAAGATGTGGTCTTAGCCTATGCTTGATAAATTTATGTTTGAACTCTTGTTTATGATGCTTTATGCGCCATCGTGTTCTCGTTTGATTTCCAAGTGCAAGTTCGTTTTCAAGATGTTTTTCAAGAATAAAAAGGGAATCATTTCTTAAGATCATTAGCATTTATACGATGCTATTTTGCTAGTCTTGCCGTGTTATATTTAGTAAATGATTTCCCTCTTGTTTTGTCGTATTCTCGAACGTGTATTGCCGTGTTTTCTGCATTCATGATATAAGTGAATACCACTGAGCTTGGACTGCCCTTTTAGCTTGATCCACTACCTGGGGGTCCTTAAACTTGTGGACTGTCTGCAGACCAGTCGTGTATTTTATTACACATCGTGCGTGTTCGTGGTCCGGTTCCGCGGCCGGATACCCCGTCTACCTTGTGTGGCGTGGGATCATGTTTCGTGTCGTGCTTGTCGTGCGTGCTTGCTCTTGTCATCATGTATGACAGAGAAAGGATGAGCTCTATGTGGATTTATCTTTTCATGATATTATAAGTACTCATGCTAGTTTCGTAAACTTGAAACTTGTATTCAATCTTGAACTGTTTTAGCATTATTTCTTATATTCAAGCTAAATTGTTTATTTGCCAAACCGTCGTGTTTGATGCTTGTTATTTTGGTGTCCAGGTGCAGGAGTGTTCACGCGTGACGAGGAGTGCCCGGAGGAGGCTGTTGAGCCACCCCCAGCACTCGAGTGGCAGCCCAACGACATTATCTAGACGCCGGTCGGGATCTTGATTCTCGTTTCACCTAGCTTGGGTTATGTTGGGTTGTTCCTTTGGGGTTCCATTTGTTGTATTGGCCTTTGTTGGCCTCTTTGGGTTTTGTAACTTGAACAAAAATACTTTTGTAAAACATTGAAACTTTAATCATGCTAGGAATGCTTTGATGACATTCTCTTTTGATACCTTGTCTCGATATTAGTATTCTCCTGTATCTTACCGTTAAAGATTTGTATGAATTGTTTTGCTACATGCTTCCGTATATCCATTCGTGTGAGCTCGACCCGTGTCTTGGGATCCTCACCGCGGAAACCTGTGGGAAAATAAAATACAAAGCGGCGGCGGTGTGCTTTGTTTGTCCGTTAATCATGCCGCCGTGGCAGTCGCGGGCCCAGGTCCCGGTCCGGGGTCGCGACAATTCAGGACAAAACTTCTAAATTAAATGAAAAAATTAGTAACCATGCTTATCAAGATTAAATAAGCTAGAAGAGGTTAATAACATGAAAGGAAAGACAAGCTCCATGATGAATAACATTTCCAAAAGTAAAATGCCCTAAAACTTGCAATGTACTAGGAGGAACTAAAAGGTTTACTTGCCTCTAACCAAAGTCAAGGAAAGCTTCACAAAATCAACAAGAAAAGGTGCTCCACGAAATCTACACAAAACCCCCCAAAATGGAGCACACAAAAATCATCATTTTGGCCACTACAAACCCCCATTTCGAAAATGGGTTTGAAATCATGATAACCAAGCTCTAGGTGAGCTAAAGAACATCAAATGGAAAGAATGGAGGAAAACACCAACCTTGAGCTAGCTAAGCAAGAAGAAGAGAGGTTGAAGATGATGAATAGTGGTGAAGGTTGACTCCAAAAACGTGTCCACACGAAGCTTGAGAAGAGAGGAAGAGAATGGCAGTCTTGGATATGAGATTGGAGCCTTCTTGCTAGATGATGTCTAAGGGAGAAAGACCAAGGAGAAGCTTTCTTCTCTTCTTCACTCTAGGGCAAGCACAGTTGCAGAGATTGGGAAAAAGGGAAAGGAAGAGAAGAATGAGCTTATATAGTGTCTGGAAGTGGGTCCCAAATGCAGAGGAACTTGAAGCACTTAAAACATGGTCTTGTGGACCCCGGATGGAATCGACGAAGAAGGACAAAACGATCGCCGAAAAATCTAGTTTCGGAAAAGTATACTTTTGACATAGTTTCACGACTTCGAAAGGTGTGCCCAGATTTTACATGTAAAGACAGATTTACCCTTTTTGGGCCAAAATTGGGTTTTCTGGGCCTCAAATGCATGCAGGCTAAAAATGAAAGTTGTCACAATTAATAAAACCATTCAAGATCAATACCAATCACAACCACACCAAAGACCTAGAACAAAAACCCTTCTTACTCGTGTACTCAGGGCGTCCCTGAGCGTGTCTGACTCGTACTAAACGTCCTCAAAATCCCCAAAGCTATAATCCAGACTAAGTCTAATCACATTCTAACCCAACTAGTACTAAGACTTACTTAAGACTAAACGCTCACTTAATTAGCACTAATCGAGTTGGTCTGGGTTGGGGTCTAACATCCTCCACCCCTTAGGATATTTGGTCCGCCAAATATAAAAATTTTTTACCTCTGGTAATAGGTGTGGATACTTCTTCTGGACTTGATCTCTCAATTCCCATGTGGCTTCTTCCGGTTCGTGATTCTCCCAAAGCACTTTGACCCAATGGATAGTCCAATTTCTCAATTCATGCTCTTTGGTGTCGATGATTCTAACCGGTTTCTTCACATACGACGCATCTTCTCGAATCTCTAAAGGCTCGTGTGGAATAATGTGAGAAGGACTGTGGACATATTTCTTGAGCATGGAGACGTGAAAAACATTATGTACCCCGGAGAGTTCCGGCGGTAACGCAAGTCTGTATGCAACATTTCCAATCTTGCTCAAAATCTCATATGGGCCAATGTATCTGCTGGATAATTTTCCTTTCTTTCCAAATCTTAGAGTGCCTCTGACCGGTGAGACTTTTAAGAATACTTTGTCACCCACTTCAAACTGTAATTCTCTCCGGCGAGTATCAGCATAACTCTTCTATCTGCTTCGAGCGATCTTCAATCTATCCTGAATCTGCTTAACCTTGTCGCTTGTCTCTCCAACTATCGTCGGTCCATGAAAACTACGCACGCCGACTTCTTCCCAACAGACTGGAGTTCTGCATCTCCTACCATAGAGTGCCTCGAAAGGTGCCATTCCAATGCTAGAATGGTAGCTATTGTTGTACGCGAACTCACAAAGAGGTAGGTTCTCATCCCACTGGACCTTGAAATCCAACACACAAGCACGTAGCATATCTTCAAGAGTCTGTATCGTCCGCTCTGACTGACCATCTGTCTGAGGATGATACGCTGTGCTGAGCTGAAGTTTGGAACCCATGGATTCAAGAAGAGATTTCCAAAATCTCGAAACAAATCTACTATCTCTATCGGAAGTGATGGAGACAGGCTGGCCATGCTTACTAACGATCTCATCGATGAATAGTCTTGCGAGTGGTGCCATATGCATCATATTCCCAGTCTTCATCGGAATGAAGTGCGCAGACTTCGTAAGACGATCAACTATAACCCAAATCGCATTGTTTCCCCTCTTGGTATTAGGCAAACCTGTCGCGACCCCGGACCGGGACCCGGGCCCGCGACTGCGCTGCGGCGGCATGATCAACGGACAAACAAAGCACGCCGCCGCCGCCTTTATGTTATAATATTATTTTTCCCACAGGTTTCCGCTGTGAGGATCCCAAGACACGGGTCGAGCTCACACGAATGGATATGCGGAAGCGTGTAGCAAAACAACTCATACAAATCTCAAATGATAAGATACAAGAGAATACGAATATCGAGACAAGGTATCAAAAGAGAATGTCATCGAAGCATTCCTAGCATGATTAAAGTTTCAATGTTTAACAAGAGTGTATTAGTTCAAGTTACAAAACCCTGAGAGGCCAACAAAGGCCAATACAACCAATGGAACCCCAAAAGAACAACCCATCAAAACCCAAGCTAGGTGAAACGAGGATCAAGATCCCGACCGGCGTCTAGATGACGTCGTTGGGCTGCCACTCGAGTACTGGGGGTGGCTCAACAGCCTCCTCCGGGCACTCCTCGTCACGCGCGAAACCGCCGGCACCTGGACACCAAAAATACAAGCATCAAACACGACGGTTTGGCAAATAAACAATTTAGGCAAGAATATCTGAAATAATGCTAAAACAGTTCAAGATTTGAATACACGTTTCAAGTTTACGAAACTAGCATGAATACTTATAATATCATGAAAAGATAAATCCACATAGAGCTCATCCTTTCTCTATCATACTTGATGACAAGAGCAAGCACGCACGACAAGCACGACACGAAAACACGATCCCACGCCACTCAAGGTAGACGGGGTATCCGGCCGCGGAACCGGACCACGAACACGCACGATGTGTAATAAAATACACGACTAGTCTGCAGACAGTCCACATGTTTAAGGACCCCCAGGTAGTGGATCAAGCTAAAAGGGCAGTCCAAGCTCAGTGGTATTCACTTATATCATGAATGCACAAAACACGGCAATACACATTCGAGAACATGACAAAACAAGAGGGAGATCATTTATAAAACACAACACGACGAGACTAGCAAAATAGCATAACATTAATGCTTAGCAAACTTAAGAAATGATTCCCTTTTTGATTCTTGAAACACGATTCTTGAAACACGTCTTAAATACAAGCTTATACTTGAAAAATCAAACAAGAACATGAGGATGCATGAAGCATCAAAACAAGAGTCGAAACATAAATCTATCAAGCATAGGCTAAGGCCAAATCTTTGACCCTTGTGGACTTGAAAACCCAAACGTCGAAACTCTATATAACTTGGTGTCCCCGAAGGTAAGATACATTTAGGAATTTCAAGTGCACAATGTCAAATGAAGGTCTAAAGCATAGTCTAGTTTTCATTCCCGCAAAATTTCTTCAAACACAGTTCTTTTTGTAACTGTCGGTCAACGCTCGGTTAACCGTCGGTTAACCGAGGTCGATCTGTCGGTCGACCGAAGGCTTGACCGACAGATCCCAGCCCAGAATTACTGCTCTCTGGAATTCGAACCGACAGATCCTCGGTCGACCGAAGGCTTGACCGATGGATGACCTGACAAAAATGTTGCTCTCTGGAAATTGAACCAACAAATTTCGGCTGGTGTCGGTCGACCGAAGTTGGACCGACAGGCACGGGCAGTGCATTCTGTTCAGAATTTTTGCAACTTTCTTTCCCTTCTTCACTTCCACATTTTTACCACCTGCACTCCCCAAGCCTCCATGCTTTCCAAGGGATTCATTCCACACATTATAGAGCATTCCATCCACAATTTGTCCATTTATTCCAAAGAGAAACATCAAGACATTCCCATAAACCCTTTCATGAAACTTACAAAACCAACATGATTCTAAGAACTTGGAAAAGTCATTTACAACCACACAAGTAAAGAAGCTCAACTAGTGATTTAAGAGAACATAAACATAACATACATTAATAGGTTCAAGCATAAAAATCATGTCTTAATGGAAATAGTGAAACCACAACACAATGTATATGAAAATCCTATAAAGTTTACTTGCCTCAAATCAAAGTCAAAGGAAGCTTCACAAAAACCAACAATGAGGGGTGCTCCACGAGATCTACACAAAACCCCCAAAATGGAGCATACAAAAATCAACATTTTGGCCATCATAAACCCCCATTTCGAAAATGGGTTTGAAATCATGATAAACAAGCTCTTGGTGAGCTAAAGAACATCAAATGAAAAGATGGGTTCAAGCTCTAACCTTTTGCTCACCAAACAAGAAGAATGGAGCTTGAAGATGATGAATAGTGAAAGGGGTTTGGCTCCAAAACGTGTCCAATCGAAGCTTGAGAAGGGAGGAAGAGAATGGCGGAAACGAATCGGAGATTGGAGTCTTCTTGTTAGATGATTTCAAGGGAAAAAGATCAAGAAGAGGGCTGCCTTCACTACTCCACTCTAGGGCAAAAATCGTTGCAGGAAAATGGAAATGGGGAAAGAAGGAGAAGAGGGCTTATATAGTGTCTGGAGGTGGGTCCCCTAAGCAGTGAAACTTGGAACGCTTAAAACATGGTCTTGTGGACCCCGGATGGAATCGACGAAGAAGAACAAAACGATCATCGAAAAATCTAGTTTCGGAAAAGTATAATTTTGACATAGTTTCACGACTTCAAAAAGTGTGCCCAGATTTAGCATGAATAGTCAGATTTACCCTTATTGGGCCAAAACTTGGGTTTCTGGGCCTCAAATGCATGCAAGCTAAAAACGAAAGTTGTCATGAATAATGAAACCATTCAAGAGAAATAAAAATCACATCCACATCAAAGATCTAGAACAAAAACCCATTCTTACACGTGCACTCAGGGCGTCCCTGAGCGTGTCTGACTCATACTAAACGTCCTCGAAATCCCCAAAGCTATAATCCAGACTAAGTCTAATCACATTCTAACCCAACTAGTACTAAGACTCACTTAAGACTAATCGCTCACTTAATTAGCACTAATCGAGTTGGTCTGGGTTGGGGTCTAACAAAACCGGAGACAAAATCCATAGTGATATGCTCCCATTTCCACTCCGGAATCTCCAAAGGCTGTAACAAACCGGGAGGCTTCTGATGTTCTGCCTTGATCATCTGACAAGTCAAGCAACGAGATACAAAAGCTGCAATCTCTCTCTTCATATTATTCCACCAAAATCTATTCTTCAAGTTATGGTACATCTTCGTGCTACCCGGATGTATAGAGTATCTCGTATGGTGGGCTTCAATCATAATTTCATTCTTCACATCATCAACATTCGGTACGCACAACCGGTCACGAAAATACAACACTCCATCAGAAATCCTGAAATTTGGACGTTCTGCAATCTGATCTACAATCTTGGCCAATTCTGGGTCTTGCAACTGACTATCTTTGATTCTCTAGATGGAGGTAGGCTCAGACACGGTCATATTTGCTAATAAAACACCTCTCCTCAAGTGTTGTACCTCCACTCCAAGTTCTTCAAACTGTTGAAAACACTAACTCCTCTCAGACTAGCCATAACTGCTGATTTCCTGCTCAAAGCATCTGCTACAACGTTCACTTTGCCCGGATGATACTTGATTGGGAAGTCATAATCTTTTATATACTCCATCCACCGTCTCTGCCTCATATTCAACTCCTTCTGTGAAAACAAATATTTTAAACTTCGGTGGTCTGAATGGACTTCGAACTTCTCTCCATAGAGGTAGTGTCTCCACATCTTCAAGGAAAAAATTACTGCCGCCAACTCCAAGTCGTGAGTTGCATAATTTACCTCATGATTCTTCAACTGTCTCGAGCCATAGGCAATCACTTTGCCATCTTGCATCAATACACAGCTTAATCCCACGTTGGATGCATCCGTAAAAACAACAAATCCACCGCTGCCCAATGGTAATGTGAGGATTGGGGCTGTGGTTAGCCTTTTCTTCAACTCCTGAAAACTGCCTTCACATTGATCAGTCCAAACAAAAGATACATTTTTCCGGGTCAACTTCGTCAATGGTGCTGCAATAGACGAAAAACCTTGGACAAATCTCCGATAATATCCTGCTAACTCCAAAAAGCTTTTGATTTCTGTCACACTGCTAGGCCTCTTCCACTCAATGACTGCTTCTATCTTAGCTGGATCAACTGCTAATCCTTCTCTCGAAATGATGTGACCCAAAAAGGAAACTTGCTCTAACCAGAATTCACATTTGTTCAACTTAGCATATAGCTAATGGTCTCTCAAAAGCTGTAATGACGTCCTCAAGTGCTCTTCATGCTCCTCCTTACTCTTAGAATACACGAGGACATCATCAATAAACACTACAATAGAGTGATCTAGGAACTCTGCAAAGACCTTGTTCATGAGAGCCATGAAGACTGCGGGTGCATTTGTCAAACCAAAAGGCATCACTAAGAACTCATAATGCCCATATCTCGTTCGAAAAGCTGTCTTCGCCACATCAGACTCTCTAACCCGCAACTGATGATACCCTGACCTCAAGTCTATCTTGGAAAAGTGTGATGCTCCTTGTAATTGGTCAAACAATTCATCTATCCTTGGCAAGGGGTATTTGTTCTTGACGGTCACATGATTCAACCTTTTATAGTCGATGCACATTCTAAGACTTCCATCCTTCTTCTTCACAAAAAGAACTGGCGCTCCCCACGGTGAAACACTTGGCCTAATAAAGCCTTTGCTCAACATTTCTTGCAACTGAAGTTTCAATTCACCTAACTCTGCAGGAGCCATCCTATAAGGTGCAATAGAGATCGGTGCAGTCCCTGGAAGGAGTTCAATAGTAAACTCAACTTCTCTAACTGGTGGTAAACCCGGGATTTCTTCTAGAAAAACATCCGGAAATTCACACACTACGGGGATATCCTCCACCCCTTGGGACTGTTTATCCTCCGTGATAAATGCTATAAATGCCTCACAACCACTGCTCACCAATCTATTAGCTTTCAACGCTGAAATGAAACCATTGGAAGACTTCTTCCTATCACCCTGAAACATCAACTCTGTCTGTGGCCCTTGCAATCTGAATGTAATGGTCTTACCAAAACAGTCCATGGTAGCATGTTAGGTCTCTAACCAATCCATGCCTAAATTAATGTCAAAATCATGCATGTCTAAAATGATGAGGTTGGCCGGTAAACTGATATCTCCTAACAAAATCGGACAACTAGGGTAATAGGTGGTACAAACAACCTGTCTACCTACGGGTGTAGTGACAGTCAAAATGTAATCCAATTCTGTATGACGTGCATCAATCTTCTTTGCAAATAAGGGAGATAGAAAAGAGTGTGTGGATCCTGGATCAAATAAGATCTGTGCTTCTACTCCACAAACAAGAAGTTTACCTTCTATGACGTCACCTGCTGCTTCAGCGTCAGCATGGTTGATATTGTATGCACGTCCTTGCTGGTTGGGCCTATTCTGTTGCTGAACCTGCCTGCCCTGATTGCTCCTATTCTGAGGTGGACGAGTATTCTGATTCTGCACTTGCCTGCCTTGTTGCTGTTGTTGCTGTGGTGGTCTCATTTGGTTCTGAACTGGTACTGCTTGATTCTGTGGTGCCATCTGCCTTGGCTGCTGATATCGGTTGGCTTGACTCTGAAGGTGTGGGCAATCCTTGATTGCATGGTCCATTCCCCCACACTTGAAGCAAGCACCCGTTGCCTTGCGGCATTCGTGGGTAGGGTGATTCTTGCCACAGTGATTGCAACCACTCTGTCTAACTTGATTGTGTTCCTGCCTTGGCTTCTTGCCACCTTGCTATCTTTGGTTCTGTTGCTGGTAGTGCTGCTTCCTATCCTGGATTATCTCATTGTTAAACTCTTCAAACTTATATGCCCGACTAACTGCCTCATCAAAGGTAACCGGTGGAATAACTCCTGAGACATCCCTCTTGAGAATGGGATTCAGCCCTTCCAAAAACTTGACGATCTTCTTATGCTCCGTATCTATCAACTCGGTAGCATAGCGAGCAAGCCTCTCAAACTTTGTAACATACTCTAGAACTGACATACTTCCTTGCTTCAACTGTTGGAATTCGATTGCCTTCTGTCTCTTAACATGAGATGGGACATACTTGTCCGTGAAGTGTGTCTTAAAGGTCGTCCAAGCTACCTCGTCTGCCATGACCTGGTATGGCTCTTGAACCGTTTGCCATCAAGAGTCAGCAAGCCCATAGAACAAGGAAGCTGTGAGGTTAACCCTCTCCCTGCCTGTGCAAACAAAAACGTCAAAGATCTTTGCTGTGTTGGTAAGCCAATTGTCTGCGGTCAAAGGGTCCTCTTGACCAGAGAATTCCTTAGGTCCCCTCTTTCTGAATCTCTCAAAGAGAGCATTTGGGTCATCAACCCTATTTTGGTACACAACATTTGGTGGAGCTTGATGTTGAGGTCTGTTTTGGAGGACTTCCAGAAGTTGCCTCTGTACTTGAGCCATTTCCTCGTCTTTCTTCGCCATTTGTTCTTGGAACTTTGCTTGTGTTTCATTGGCCTGTTTTTGTTGATCTATCATGGCTTGCATCAGTGCTTGGAATTGAGTAGCAGTAGGGTTCTCAGACGGTTCTGTCTCATTCTGATTACTACCCGAAGCATGATGGTTGGGAGGTTTTCTCGGAGGCATGATGCTGTAAGACAATCTGTTAGCACATATATAAGCATAATAGGGTAGGTGAACTTAGTCTAGACAAAAACGTTCTAACGAACTCACGAATCCTTGCCACGTTCCTAAGATTTTCTAGTTTCTTTTAAGTACCTGAAACATGTCCCACTCTGATACCGGTCCTGTCGCGACCCCGGACCAAGACCCGGGCCCGGGACCTCGGCGGTATGATTAATTAACATAAAACACACCGCCTGTTTTGATTTTCCCACAGGTTTCAGCGGTGAGGATCCCAAGACACGGGTCGAGCTCACACGAATAGATATGCGGAAGCGTGTAGCAAAACGTGTCACACAATTCTTAATCAATAAGATACAAGAGGAATTAAAATGTCGAGACTAGGCATCAAAAGAGAACGTCCTCAAGCATTCCTATCACGATTAACATTTTAATATTTAACAAAAGTATATTAATTCAAGTTACAAAACCCTGAGAGGCCAACAAAGGCCAATACAACAATTACAATCCCACAAAAATAACCCAGCTAGGTGAAACGAGAATCAATATCCCGACCGGCGTCTAGATGACGTCATTGGGCTGCCACTCGTGTGCTGGGGGTGGCTCAACAGCCTCCTCCGGGCACTCCTCGTCATGCGTGAAACCGCCGGCACCTGGACACCAAAATATAAGCATCAAACATGACGGTTTGGCAAATAAACAATTTAGGCAAGAATATGAGAGAATAATGCTAAAGCAGTTCAATGTTTAAATATACGTTTCAAGTTTACAAAACTAGCATGAATACTTATAATATCATGAAAAGATAAATCCACATTGAGCTCATCCTTTCTCCGTCATACATGATGACAAGAGCAAGCACGCATGACAAGCACGACACGAAAACACGATCCCATGCCACACAAGGTAGACGGGGTATCCGGCCGCGGAACCGGACCACGAACACGCACGATGTGTAATAAAATACACGACTAGTCTGCAGACAGTCCACATGTTTAAGGACCCCCAGGTAGTGGATCAAGCTAAAAGGGCAGTCCAAGCTCAGTGGTATTCACTTATATCATGAATGCACAAAACACGGTGATACACGTTCGAGAACACGACAAAACAAGAGGGAAATCATTTACCAAGCATAACACGGCAAGACTAGCAAAATAGCATAATATAAATGCTTAACAAACTTAAGAAATGATTCCCTTTTGATTCTTAAAACACATCTTGAAAACGAACTTGCACTTGGAAATCAAACGAGAACACGATGATGCATGAAGCACCAAGACAAGAGTTCACACATAAATCCATCAAGCATAGGCTAAGACAAATCCCTGACCCTTGTGGAATTGAAAACCAAATGTCGGAATTCAATAAAACTTGGTGTCCCCGAAGGTATATTACATTTTGGAATTCCAAGTGCACAAGGTCAATAAAAAGGTCTAAAACCTAGTCTAGTTTTCATTCCCGCAAAAATCCTTCAAAAGCAGTACTTTTTGTAACTGTGGGCCTGGGTCCAGCATCTCTACCGGTAGAACTTCCGGTTTAAGAGGTTCTACCGGTAGAACTTCCGGTTGAAACGCTTCTACCGGTAGAACTTCCGGTTGAAGCACTTCTACCGTTAGAACTTCTGGTAGAACTGAGGTTTTTCAGTTTCTTCAACTCTCTGCCAAAATTTGGGCCGTTTCTACCAGTAGAACTTCCGGTAGAACTAAGGTTCACAGTTTCTCTCAACTCTCTGCCACAATTCTAGCCACTTCTACCAGTAGAACTTCCGGTGGAACTAAGGGTTCATAGTTTCCTCAACTTTTTGCCAAAATTCGAGCCACTTCTACAGGTAGAACTTATGGTAGAACTTTGAACTTCAATTTTTTTCACACTTCTCTCCCATCTTCACTTCCATATTTTTACCCCTACGCTCCCCAAGCCTACAAGCTTTCCGAGGGATGATTTCCACACCAAAATTCATTCACATTTCATTCAAAACATCAAAATCACCAACCCTTATACATTCAAATCATGAATGACTACCTTGTAAGGCTTTCCATAGAAAAATATACTTCCATTCAAGACAAAACTTCTAAATTAAATGAAGAAATTAGTAACCATGCTTATCAAGATTAAATAAGCTAGAAGAGATTAATAACATGAAAGGAAAGACAAGCTTCATGATGAATAACATTTCCAAAAGTAAAATGCCCTAAAACTTGCAATGTACTAGGAGGAACTAAAAGGTTTACTTGCCTCTAACCAAAGTCAAGGAAAGCTTCACAAAATCAACAAGAAGAGGTGCTCCACGAAATCTACACAAAACCCCCCAAAATGGAGCACACAAAAATCATCATTTTGGCCACTACAAACCCCCATTTCGAAAATGGGTTTGAAATCATGATAACCAAGCTCTAGGTGAGCTAAAGAATATCAAATGGAAAGAATGGAGGAAAACACCAACCTTGAGCTAGCTAAGCAAGAAGAAAAGAGGTTGAAGATGATGAATAGTGGTGAAGGTTGACTCCAAAAATGTGTCCACACGAAGCTTGAGAAGAGAGGAAGAGAATGGCAGTCTTGGATATGAGATTGGAGCCTTCTTGCTAGATGATGTCTAAGGGAGAAAGACCAAGGAGAAGCTTTCTTCTCTTCTTCACTCTAGGGCAAGCACAGTTGCAGAGATTGGGAAAAAGGGAAAGGAAGAGAAGAATGAGCTTATATAGTGTCTGGAAGTGGGTCCCAAATGCAGAGGAACTTGAAGCACTTAAAACATGGTCTTGTGGACCCCGGATGGAATCGACGAAGAAGGACAAAATGATCGTCGAAAAATCTAGTTTCGGAAAAGTATACTTTTGACATAGTTTCACGACTTCGAAAGGTGTGCCCAGATTTTGCATGTAAAGACAGATTTACCCTTTTTGGGCCAAAACTGGGTTTTTCTGGGCCTCAAATGCACGCAGGCTAAAAATGAAAGTTGTCACAATTAATAAAACCATTCAAGATCAATACCAATCACAACCACACCAAAGACCTAGAACAAAAACCCTTCTTACTCGTGTACTCAGGGCGTCCCTGAGCGTGTCTGACTCATACTAAACGTCCTCAAAATCTCCAAAACTATAATCCAGACTAAGTCTAATCACATTCTAACCCAACTAGTACTAAGACTTACTTAAGACTAAATGCTCACTTAATTAGCACTAATCGAGTTGGTCTGGGTTGGGGTCTAACATCACCGTTGCCATGGCCAGAGCAGACAGAGTCCAAACTGCAGTTGGCAGATAATTTAAAGATCCCAAGCCGGGTGATCAGCCCAACAAGGTGACCTAAGCTTAGTGGTGCCTTTCAAAACCAAAACTTGAATTGATACAATTCAAATCATAGTAATACATTTCCAAAATCGATAAAAAGAACTACTCCAGACAAATACATACTCACAAACTCGGACGAATCAGATGAGTAGCCTTACCTATGTTGCCGAACGTGGCAAACCACTCAGATTTATTTCAAATCGAATTATAAGAAAACATGAAAATTCTTTTACCCTAGAATGAGGTACTTGGTTGTGTTTGAATAGCTTACCCAGGGTTGTATCGCTGTGCACTCAAAGCTCAAATGTCGTGTTATCATGATAGTTTGATGCCTTTGAAGTTGTTCGGCATTTGAGATCTCTGAGTTCACTGCGAGACTCTAATAAACTCAAGACATTCCCCGGGTAATTTGAAAATATTAGTTTCTTCCACATTTTGAACATCCACTCCATTCTCAAACAACATCTCCAGTGCTACACTGAGTTACTATTAACCTCAAACCAAACTCCATCCAACACTCAACAAAGTACTTTATTTCATAAAAAAATTGAATGAAAAAGAACCATATATTAACATGAGCAAACACACAAAAAGTTAGAAATCAGATTTCCAGCCCTGTAAAACAAACCCATGACTAGAATTTTCCATGTTATCATGGACACAAAACCCTGCAGAAATTTGGATATGACTGAACACAAAAACCTGTGAAAATCTAAACATGAATTGAACAGAAAAAATTGCAGAAATTTGATCATCAATTGGACCCAAAAACTGTAAAAATTTGTACACAGTTTGAACACAAAAAGTGCATAAATCTGCACACAGATTGAACACAAAAAGTGCAGAACTCTGTACACAGATCGAACACAAAACTGCAGAAATCTGAACATGATTTGAACATAAAAACCTGAACAAATCTGAACTGAATTGGACACAAAGAAACTGCAGAAATCTGAACACAATTCCACACAAAATCCTGTAGAAATTTGTACAAATCTGCACATGATTTGAACATAAAAACCTGCAGAAAACTGATTATAACACAGCCATAAACATTCTGAAACACAACGATATAATCAATTGAAATCAGTAAAAAAAAATGCAACTTTCAAGTCATAACTTTTGAGAAAATAAAGTGCAGATTTGCATGCATTCCAATATCAGTTTATTCACTTGCCTCAAGTCAAAATGGGTCTCAAATCACTCCAAAAACGCCTCTAATCCCAACAATCTCCCAGCTACAGAAAACCCCTTGAAAAAGACACCAAAATCCACCAAATTCGAAATTAGAAGGAGCTCTCAAAGAACCCCTTTGCATGCTTGAAGAAAGGGTTGTAAATGGTCTATTAAAACTAGAAATTCAAAGAAGTCGCCAATGCTAACCTTTTTACAGCTCTAAACAAGAAGAAGAGCTTGGAGAAGAGATGGGTTCCAGCTGAAATTCCTCAGAAATGGTATTGTGTGGAGGCGTTCCTTGAACACCGAGATTGGGCCCACTCCGCCAGTAATGGAGAATTACGCGCCACTTCAGAACCAAACTTGTTAATATTCTTGGTCTCGCCATTAAAAGACCCTTCACAGTTCGGCAGAAATCCCTTCCCTGCCACGCAGCTCGATAGACTTGTTTGCATTGCTCACTCACCTCCCTCAGTTCGGTCCTACTCCAGTTTAGATGTATCTAACCTCGGACGTCCTCACCTCGGTCTCTGCCACCTATCTCGGAGAAAGGGCATCGCCCATCATCCCCGATAGAGACGTGGCGTAACGACCGAGAGACGTGGCGGAATGGTTTATGAGGCAGCGAACACCAAGGGGAATGGGCGACGTTACAACTATAATCGAGGGATAGGCATTGACTGAGCAGTTATCTAAATTAAAGGAGCAGGATCGACTGAAACGGTTGCCCTGATTGAGGGGATCGCATAGATCACGCTGTGATACTTATCCACGATATTGGATCCTCACGACGGTATAAATTAGAGGACTTAGTCTCCTCCAAAGGTACGCAATATACAACCCATTACAGGCAGAGTCATTATTCTGTCTCTCTAAAAATCTCTACCCTACTGTCACGTTTTTACACTGACTTAGGCATCGGAGAGCCTTGCGCTGCCCACAGCCAGGGTCTTTGACTGCTCCTTTCTTCTTCCTCCTTTCAGGTCCTATCCAAGGCATCACATCTTCTCTTCTAGTGGATCTCGAAATCTCCACCTCCAGGTTCGTGAAGTTTCGTGCACCTACAATTGGCGCCATCTGTGGGAAACGATACAGTAATCTTTTCATTACTCAGAAATCTTTCCTTACACCATGCCTACAAGGAGAAAGAGAGGTGCCAACACGAAATCTGCAGAAGTAAGGGAACTTCCTGTGCCATCCCGGGCAGTATCTCGACAAGAGAACATTGCCGAGCGTCCAGCAGTGGTGGAGAGTTACCATATTAGCTCTGTCTCACCTCTAATTGAGGAGACAAGGCCTCCTCCAACAAACAACCCTCCACCAAAGCAGTTTCAGAAGGGCAAAGGCCCGGTGGTGCACCAAGCGCACGATGATGACACCCCCTCATTCGTGGATATCAGGACCCAGAACCTGATCATCCAAGAAAAAGATAGGCTGATCTGTTAGCTCCAGCAGCAGCTCCAGGAAATGGAAAAGGCTTCCACGAACGATGTCATACGTCCGATCGTCCACAATGATCTGCAGCAACACTTGAACCACAAAAGGCGCTCCCGAGATCACGTCGAAGGCTCGGCGATAGATGTTCCCAGAGAAAGCAAGAGCCCACATTCGACGACAAGGATGACATGAAGGAATGGCTTGCCCGGGAGGTCAAGCAGACGGTTCGGCGCAACATGGAGGCGGTCGGATTCGCCCGCGACCAGTTGGATGTCGGGGACGCAGAGAACCTAGGTACATCTCCCTTTTCTCAGGGGATAAGGGAGTTTACTCTCCCAGAAAAGTTCAGCGGCCCGTGGTTCGTCTTGTACGACGGAACCTTGGATCCAGGGGCTCATCTTCGACATTTTACTCAGAGGATGTCGATCTGGTGTGACCTCGGTCACCTCAACTGCATAGTTTTTTATTCCAGTCTTGGGGACCTCCCCCTAAGATGGTTCTGTACACTCCCAGAAGAGTCAATCACAAGCTGGCGACAGCTCCAAGGCTCCTTCTTGAAGAAATTCCAAGCACACAGAATCGTCCCCAAGACCGACGCCGACATCATGGCGCTCCGGATGAGGTAGAACGAGTCTATTACTCAATTTGCTAAGAGATTCTAGACGATCTACAGCCAGGTCGAGAACGCCACTAAAGAGGTGGCTATCACATCATTCCAGCAATCTCTACTTCCCGGCAATGAGCTTCGTAAGTACCTGATTTGGAATCCTGTAACTTCCATGAAAGCTCTCATGGCCAGGGTAAATCACTTCATAGAGCAAGAAGAAGACGATGCCCGAGCTCGGGAAAGCTTCGGCTTCACCCGAGAAGCAAAACTCACCAAGAGGGAGAAATCGCCTCGAAGGGAGGATGTCGGCCACGACCGAAAACCATCAAGTTCGGCGACACCTTCGTATACACCCTCCGGAGGTAGCAAGAAATTTAAGAAGGCTCCGCGAGCCAGAGAAGGACAGCAGCCCATCTCGGCATTCATTGCTGTCAACACAATTTTCAAGGAGCCAATCTATAGGATCCTTGGAAAAATAAAGAGGCGACCATACTTCCAGTGGCCGCAACCGATGAGGGGTGACCCGTCCACCCGCGATCAAAACAAATTCTGCTCCTATCATAAGCAGAATGGGCATATGACAGAAGATTGTTTGAGCCTCAAGTCACATCTAGAGAAGCTCATTAAAGACGGACACCTTCAGGAGTACGTAAAGGAAGGTCAAGGAGTTAACCGAACTCAGCGCGAAGAGCGTGCTCCCCGCTGAGATGATGGTCAGGATAGCATGAGTCGGAAAGAATAATCAACGTCATTCATTTGGCGTCTACTCCGAAGGGGAGTGCTCCGAAAGAGAACGACCAAGCTCGCGCTGAGGCGAGGGAGGCTTCCCATGGCAAGCAGGTTTTGTCAGCCGAGCTCGAGCCAGCTACGAAAAGAGCTCGGAGGGACAGGTCGAAGATCTGGTTCGGAGAAAAGGACTTGGAAGACGTCCAACTCCCTCACAATGACCCATTCATTGTGACCTTGAAACTGAAGAACTACAGAGTCCAGAGGATTCTCGTCGACCTGGGCAGTTCATCTGAGATCCTCTACTACAATTGCTTCAAAAGAATGGGTCTCAGAGAAGAAGATCTACTGGAAACGCGAACTCCCCTAGTGGGTTTCAGCGCAAAACCAGTATACCCTAAGGGGAAGATTCCCCTGAAAGTCCAAATCGAAGGAGCCATCGTCATGGCAGAATTCATCGTGGTTGATGCACCGTCTCCTTACAATGCCATCGTAGGGAGGACATGGCTGCATCAGATGGAGGCTGTACCCTCTACGTACCACCAAAAAATAAAGTTTCCCTTAGAAAATAAGGATGGCAAAATTGAGATGGTAACAATCAGAGGTGACCAGCAAATGGCCAAGCAATGTTTGATGGCCGTGGTCCCGGGAGAACCAGAGCCCCAGCAGGTTAACATGGCCGAACTTGAAGAAGAGCTGGAAAAGGTTGGTTGAGCTCCCAAGCTAAAAAGCGTTGAGGATCTGACCTCGGTCAACGTCGATCCCAGCGATCCCGAGAGATACTTCTTGCTTGGCAGTGAGCTTGTTGAGCCCGAGAAGTCCGAACTCTTGAACTTCTTAATTGAAAATAAAGAAGTTTTTGCTTGGACCCCGAGCGAAATGCCCGGCATCAACCCTGAGGTCTTGTGCCATCATTTGAATGTGGATCCCAATCAGAAGCCGGTCGTGCAGAAAGCTCGAAGGATGGGGATCCCACAGACAGAAGTTGTAGCTGAAGAGGTCGACAAATTGCTGGAAGCCGAGGTGATCAGAGCAGTCCACTATCCGAAATGGGTTCCCAACACCGTGGTGGTCAAGAAGAAAAATGGCAGCTGGCGAATCTGTGTAGACTTCACCGACCTCAATAAGGCCTGTCCGAAGGACTGCTTCCCCCTGCCAAAGATCGACCAGATGATAGACGCAACCGCGGGTCACGACAGGATGAGTTTTGTCGATGCTTATTGAGGATACCACCAGATCCCGATGTTCGGCCTTGATGAAGATAATACCGCTTTTATAACCCCAAGAGGAATTTACTGCTATAAAGTAATGCCTTTTGGGTTAAAGAACGCGGGTGCGACCTACCAAAGACTAGTCACCACGATGTTTCAAACTTTTCTCGGCAAAACAGTGGAGGTCTACATCGACGATATAGTCGTCAAGTCCAAACAGTCTCAGGATCACCTGGCCGACCTACGTCTGGTGTTTGACATTCTGAAACGATATCGACTCAAGTTGAACGCAGCCAAATGCGCTTTTGGGGTAGGCTCCGGCAAGTTTCTAAGGAGTCTCGTCACCAGACGAGGCATTGAGGCTAATCCAGACAAATCGCGGCTATCCAAGCAGTGCAGGGTCCTACGACTGCGAAACAAGTCCAAAGATTGACAGGCATGGCAGCCGCACTCAACAGCTTCATCAGCCGATCTTCGGACAAATGCAAGCCTTTCTTTCGGCTCCTCAAGAAGAATGCCTCATTCCAATGGACTGAGGAATGCGACCGAGCTCTGCAGGAGCTCAAAATATACCTTTCCTCACCACCCCTGCTTTCAACTGCGAAACAAGGAGAAAAGCTTTACATATACCTTGCGGTCTCGGATCACGCGGTCAGTTCGGTACTGGTTAGAGAAGAGGACACGCAGCAAAAGCCTATTTACTACACCAGCAAAATCCTTATTGATGCCGAGACCAGGTATTTGCAAATGGAGAAACTTGCGTTAGCTCTTGTCAGTGCTCCGCGCAAGCTCTCCGACTACTTCCAGGCTCATACAATCATGGTTGTAACGGAATATCCGCTCCGACAACTTTTCAACAAGGCGGACTTCTTTGGAAGGATGTCCAAGTGGGCTGTCGAACTGGGCCAGTACGATATCCAATATCAGCCCAGAACGGCAATCAAGGCCCAAGTACTAGCTGACTTCATTGTGGAGTTCATCTCTCCTAGTTCGGCGCCGAGCTAACTTGAAACCGAACTGGGGGGCAGTAAGAGTACCGAAGAGATCACCAAAACCGACCTTGAAAAACAACAATCTTGGAAACAGTTCCTCGATTCGGCATGGAAGGTTTTCGTCGATGGATCTTCGACCTTTAAAAGGGCTGGCGCTGGCTTGGTCCTCCAATCTCCTGAAGGATTAGTCATCGAGCAGGCCCTAACACTTGATTTCAAGGCTACCAACAATGAAGCAGAGTACGAGGCGTTGATTGCGGGACTTGGTAGCGCTAAAACCCTGGGGGCACGGCATCTGGTCGTCTTCTGCGACTCACAGCTGGTGACGAGCAAGTTGAGCGGAGAACATCAGACCCGTGACGAGAGGATGGCGGCCTACCTTGCTCTTGCAAAACAACACCTCTCTCATTTTAAAAGAGTAGAAGTCAAGCAGGTTGGCAGAGAGTTGAATTCTCATGCTGACGCCTTGGCTAATCTGGCATCCGCCGTCGAAGCCGGACGAAAAATAATCATTGAGGTGGAATTTTTAGATAAACCCAGTAATCAGCCCCATCCACCTCGGCAAGTACTCTGCGTTGATCTCGGCCCGAGTTGGATGGATCCAATCATCTCGTACCTCAAAGACGATCAGTTTCCGGAAGACAGAGTTGCAGCTCACAAGATCCGGTTGAAATCTGCTAGGTTTTGGCTATCTCCAGAAGGCAAGCTCTACCGGAAGTCGTTTACAGGCCCCTACCTTCAATGCGTCCATCCAAGCAAAGTCGAGGATTTTCTCTACGAAATCCATGAAGGGATCTGTGGAAGCCACATTGGAGGTCGGTCACTAGCTTACCGGGCTATCAGCTAGGGATACCGGTGGCTATACATGCAGAAAGATACTCAGCTATATGCAAGAAAATGCGAGAAGTGTCAGAAATTCTCACATTCCCTTCATCAACCAGCACAGGATTTGAGCCTACTCTCCAGCCCTTAGCCCTTCGGCCAATGGGGATCAGACATTGTGGGACCTCTTCACCGAGCTCCGGGAAATAAGAAGTGGCTAATTGTAGCTACTGATTATTTTACAAAGTGGATAGAAGCAGAGCCACTCTCTTCCATCACTGAACGAGATACCAAAAAATTCGTATGGGAGAACATCATCATCAGGTTAGGCATTCCTCGAATTTTGATCTCGGACAACGGGACCCAATTCGACTCCAACCTCTTCAAGAACTTCTGCAAGGAACTCGGCATCAAAAATCGTTATTCCACTCCAGCCTACCCTCAAAGCAATGGTCAAGCCGAAATTTCTAACAAGGTGATCCTCGATGGCCTTAAGAAAAGACTCGACCGAGCTAAAGGGAGATGGGTGGA
Source organism: Umbellularia californica (assembly GCA_028538565.1). NCBI lineage: Eukaryota > Viridiplantae > Streptophyta > Magnoliopsida > Laurales > Lauraceae > Umbellularia > Umbellularia californica. The sequence goes on from JAPQWN010000004.1 coordinate 31,122,421, forward strand.
AGAACTTCCGAGTGTCCTTTGGGCATATCGGACGACTCCAAGGCGTTCCACTTCGGCGACACCTTTTTCCTTGGCCTATGGGACCAAAGCAGTGATACCTCTCGAAGTCGGGCTCCCGACATTGAGGTCGGAACTCTTCGACCGAGGCCAAAATGAAATCAATCTTGGACGAGAACTTGATTTGGCCGAAAAGCGCAGGGAAGCTGCTGCCGTTCGCTTAGCAGCATACCAACGGCAGTTGGCTAGAGGCTACAATAAAAAAGTCCGGGAAATAAAGTTCTCCATTGGGGAACTTGTCTTGAAAAAGGCATTGCCGGCAGACAAGGATCCGAACATGGGAAAACTTGCACCAACTTGGCTCGGACCGTTCAAAGTGATCTTTGCTGCGGGTCAATCAGCATACAGACTGGAGGACATGGATGGTAAACAGTTGCCACGACCATGGAATGCCACTCACCTCAAAACGTTCTATTTCTGACTTGTAATCGACTTCTCAAGCATCAATAAAGCTATTCTTTTGTTCTTTGACGTTTCAATTTTTGACAAGTCATAGAGCTCGGCAAAATCCTCTTCTAGTTCGGCAGAAGTGCCAATGTGGTATCCTTGTTTCGGTTTATACACCAACAGGATGTGCCACGACTCTACCACAGAAGATCTCGGTACGCCTACCAGATCACAGGCAGGATTCTATACCTTTGCCATAGAAGATCTCAGTACATATACCAGATCACTGGCAAGGTAATGACTATACCATTGGTGAAGAACCAGTTGGTCATGTCAGCAAAAATTTAGCCACAGACGATCTCGATACTTATACCAGATCACTGGCAGATACGGACTACACTACCGGTAAGAACCGGCTAGTCATGTTCTAACTAAGTCGAAACTCGTGCTGAGGCTAGCAAAAGCAGCACGAAGTTCGGACAAGATCTTTACCGAATTTTCTCTCTTGGTTTCTTGGTTCATGAGCTAAAGCTACTACGTGGGCATATTTGGTAAACATATGCATTTCGGCAAAAAGTTTGATAAGACATTGAAGCTAAAAATGAAATAGAGACAACCTGATTGCAAAGTTGGTTTTCATTACTCTTCAAGTGTGTGTTCAATACATCAAATGAGCTTGGCTCGCAAACAAAAGTGACATTCCAAAAAAAAAAAAACTATAACGAAAGACATGAAGATAATCAGGAAGCAGGGGCACCAGATCCATCGCCTTCTATTTGGATGACCTCAGTCTCAGACCGAGGGGGCTCGACAACTGCATCTTCGGTTGCGACGGATGGCACTTCGGGAGTAGGGGCAAATCAGGCACAGGTGCCTAGCTTGAAAACTTGTCAGGGTTCAGGAAAGCCGGATGGTCGTTGGGGATTGCAGCCTTTACAAGGGCGGCCTTCCAGCCCATCTCCCAAGAATCATCCCTGATACCAGCCACTTGGGCCGCATACTCGGTTCCAGCTTCCTAGAATCCTTCAAGATATGCAATGTTGATATCAAACCGGATTTTGGATTCGGTCTCGGCCTTCTCCTTTCAAGCTTGGCAATTTTCTTCTGAAGCTCGGCCTCCCTCGACTTCCCTACTTCAATCTCGGACTTTGCCTTGTCAGGCTCAGAGAGAATGGTATGAGACGTTTCTTCGTACTCCTTTATTCTATCTATGTTAGTCTCCAAGGACTTCTTATACTCTTCAGCCTTGGCCTCAGCGACAGCTTGGTTTTTCTTGGCTCGCTGGATCCTTCGCACTGAAATGTGGCATTTTTGCACAATCTGTAAAGAAAACAAATCAGATGGTTGCTACCGAAGTCTAGCACAGAAGTATGGCGAAAAAGATTAAACTTACGCTCAGAGCGGATTCCATCTGTGATACTAGAAGCATGACGTCGTCAAGCTCATCATGCTTCTCCATGTCCCGGGGCAAAATGCAGGCATCACCTAGCATAGCCACAACTAATGGACTCCCGCCAAGTCGATCTTCTACGGTCAACGGCCTTCCTGGTTGAAGCAGAAAGCTCGGCTTCCAGGGCGCCGCTGTAGACCGTTGGCCCGCCGCTCCCAGGCCAGCTCCCCTCTGCACAGTCATTAGGGCTGACTGACCCTCAGTTCTGGCCCTCTTTTCCCGGCGAACCTCTTCCAGCGCAGCCCCGTCGGTACTAACCGCGGAAGTTCTGGCTGAGGAAGATGGAGGAGCAACAGTGCCAGGCGTGCCAGAAGGAGGCCTAGAAGAAGAAGCAGCAGTGCCTTGAGTCATACCTCCGAAGGCCGCAGTCCGAAGATTCTGCAAAGGAGGCTTCGGGCGGTTCTTATTTTTGTCCATTGGCTCTTATTCTCCCGAACAACTTGTCAATAACTTTCCTTCTCGGGATCGGAACCGGAGGTGGATGTTTCAGCCCCAGATGCAGCTCGGCCCTCAATATCGTCTGCAGCTTGCCCTTGTTCTTCCTCCTCGATTTCAGGCTCCTCAACCTCGGCTTCGACAGCTTGGCGATGGGCGAGGCTCTTCTTGTAAGAGCGGTATTTAGGCGCGTAATCTAAAAGGGAAAAAACCGCCCTGTCCTCGTGGCCTCGGTAAGTCTCTACAGACTGAAACCAGGCTTCGTTTTTAACCCAGCCCACTCGCCTGGCCTCCCTTCTCCTTTCATGAGTGTCTGCAAAAGTGAAGGACATCAGTTCGGCTGCACAGAGAACAAGATGCAACAGAAATCAAAACTGAATTAAAAAATAGCTATATTTACTTGGTGGTGTGCCGAGACGGCGGGGGATCCAGTTGAACCTCTGCGACATCGGCTCGTCATCACCGAACTCCCAGTTACCTGAGACGAACAGGCGATCGTCCCCGTTGTATTTGTTCGAATCTTCTAAGGCATGAACGAATCTCGTTCGGCGTGATTTAACTCAGAGGTAAAAGCTACCTCTCGACTTACATAGCTCATAGGCGTCCTCAATATCATGAACGCCTAGATTAATCTTCAAGATATTATTGAGCGCGGCAGTGTCCCTTATGATTTTGAAGCAGTTTGGCATCAACTGACACGGACAGAGGTGCCAAGCTCGGAGACACTCCCTGAGCAAGGGATTAAGGGGAAACCGGATCCCGCCCTCTATTATGGCTACTAAAGGGAATGGCATCCAGCCATCATAGATGCTACCATCAATATAGGCGTTGGGTTCGGGAACCTTAAGGAAGACATCCTCAGGAATCTGATACCTAGCCCTAAGGTCTCTTAGCGCTCCCTCAGATTCTAACCAGTAACTATAGATGCCCATTTTTCTAGAGAAAGAAGGGGTAGAGGCGGAGAACAGAAGGAAGAATGGAACCCTAGATTCAGAAATAAGCAAGATAGGGAAAAGAAGACTTACAAAGACAGAAAGCAAGGAAGAGACTCGAAGAAGAAAATTCCTACAGCACTTCTCGTCGATCCACAGTCTCCCTGTGAAACCCTATGCAAAGAAGTCTTCTCTTTCACAGCAAAATGCGGAGTAAAGAATAAGAAGAAACGATAATGGTGCTCCCCTATTTATAGTAAGAAGAAGGTACATTCAATAAAGGCAACCCATCATGGCGTCGTTTCGAAAAACACAGCGTCGTTTTGAATTTCGAAAAAGGCCGTGTTTATTATTGATTAGCTGCCTTATGCGCCATTTCGATAAGACTACGCATCCCGTGGAGAAACGACACGTGGTACCGTCAAGGCGAGGCATTTAATATCGCGGATAGCGAAGCGACATCGGATGGACATGAAGGGACAGCGATCTGATCCGAAGTCAGATTCAAAAATTTTGTATCCAAGTAATACAATTCGGATTCAATCTTCCATAGTACAGCTTCTGACCTCTAAGAGTTGGGGACTTTCAGCGCCCTACCAGGGTCCTTGCATATTTTTTTTACACTGCGCTTCTCAAAGAGATCTCCAGCTCGGCTGAAGCTAGAGCTCCGCTGGAGCCACTGTTCGACTTCTCAGTTCGGCAAATGTTCATTTCGGCAAGGTTGTAGTCATTATCCACGTCATGAAGAAAAGATATTGTTGCTACAGGAATGATCAAGCAAAGCAAGCACACAGAGAAAGAGAATGGCCGACGGAGAAAATTTGATTTTATATTAAGTCGTTTTCATTACATGAAGTCCAATACAATGGATCACTCGATTTCTCTATTTCCTCACAAAATTTGTCTCTAAAGGATGTGTTCTTCCTCTCCTGAAAAGCGCTTTCTTCACGGAAAAGCGACACCACGAGACGAGGTACAAGGTCTCTTGCCCAGAATGAATCCGGCGTTATCTCCTGACATAGATGTCTTATCTCCTATCATCAAGAGATCAAGATCTATCTCAGGAGAGATAGCACAGTTGGCCAGAAGCCTCAGGAGAGATAGCATAGGCGGAGGACGACCAGGGGCAATTTCCTCCCGCTGAAGAGGAACCCGCCATCGTAATTATACTGGACGAAGCTTCAAGCTTAGTTGGTTGGTAAAGGTGGACGTTTTTCTCCCTGCCAACGAATATTAGCTCCATGGAGGCCAACCCTATCTTCTTCAGTTGAAAATTCCAAACTTCTACGATCGGGAGTGAGTCGTCCAGAAGAAGAAATGCTCTATTTATAGGCTTGGGCTGCTTTTTCCAAGCACAGGAAATCTGCGCTCTTCCATTTACGAGGCATCGTTCTGCACGCTAAACACGGGAAACGGATCTCTCTATTAACGAGCCACCATCCGAGCAGTGACACGTGGCATCATCGTCTTGTTTTCCTCCTCGATCGTACCACGGTAATTAATATCATTATAATATCTCGGAATGACGCGAAGGTATAGGGAACGGGCAGGATGATGTTAGCACGGCGTCATGGAGAGACGAGCTCCAAAGAAGACGAATCAATCGGCCATGGACATCTCTCTATTTGTAGCTCCTGAACTCGGAGAGTTCTTTAACTCCCGAGGGATAAGAGCTAGGGGGCAATTGTGTGGGGGCGTTCCTTGAACACCGAGATTGGGCCCACTCCGCCAGTAATGGAGAATTACGTGCCACTTCGGAACCGAACTTGTTAATATTCTTGGTCTCGGCATTAAAAGACCCTTCACAGTTCGGCAGAAATCCCTTCCCTGCCACGCAGCTTGATAGACTTGTTTGCATTGCTCACTCACCTCCCTCAGTTCGGTCCTACTCCAGTTCGGATGTATCTAACCTCAGACATCCTCACCTCGGTCTCGGCCACCTATCTCGGACAAAGGGCATCGCCCATCATCCCCGATAGAGATGTGGCGTAACGACTGAGAGACGTGACGGAATGGTTTATGAGGCAGCGAACACCAAGGGGAATGGGCGACGTTACAACTGTAATTGAGGGATAGGCATTGACTGAGCAGTTATCTAAATTAAAGGAGTGGGATCGACTGAAACGGTTGCCCTGATTGAGGGGATCGCATAGATCACGCTGTGATACACTACAAAAAAATAGGGGTTCTGTGACAAGCGTTCTTGTCACTGTACATTCAATAGTCGTCACAGACGAGTTTTAGTGACCAACCTAGTGACGACTGATACTCGTCGCATATGTAGGCGTCGCTGATGATCTAAGTGACGACAAAATGTCCTCGTCACTGATGCTTCCTTTACAGTGACGAGTTTACTCGTCACTAAACGTTGTTTTTCTGTGACAACATAGGTCGTCATTAAATATATTAGTATATGTGACGACCATTTGTTGTCACTACCCAGTTTATGTTACGATAATACTCATTACTATATAGTCTACCATAAATGGTAATTTTAAAAATTGGTGTGTATTCAGTGACAGCTAACTCGTCATTAAACGTTATTTATTTGTGACGACATAGGTCGTCATTAAATATATTAGTATATGTGACGACCATTTGTTGTCACTATCCAGTTTATGTTATGATAATAATCATCACTATATAGTCTACCATAAATGGTGATTTTAAAAATTGGTGTGTATTCAGTGACAACTAACATTGTCACTGAACGATTATAGGGACAAGTTTTATTTGTTGTTACTGTAAACCTTCAAGTGACTACATGTGTTGTCACAGAATCATGATTCCTAATCAAATGACTTGTTACAGTGACAATGAAATGATCTGATTGTTGTCACTGCTTTACAAGCTTTATTAAAAAAATTTATTACACATGCATATATATATATATATATATATATGTATATATATAGCTCTTAATAATTAATTGCCTGCTTCATATGTAATTAATTCATCTAGATACAAAAAATACAAATCAATATATTAAGAACAAAAAACTTGCTAAATATTATATTTTCCACCAACAACATTAATAGCAAAAAGTTTATCCATCATTTCATACAAAATCCATCATATGAGTTTATCTAGCTAGCTATAGCTAGAAAGTTAATTATCCAAAAATAGATATATAACAGTTGCGTTCTTAATTATCCAAGGCATAACAAAATGGCATCCTCATTAGTGAGAGCATCCATGCATCTTTGAGCAACAAGCATCACCATCATTCCTTGAAGTAATAAGATATCGTCCTGCAAAAGATTTGGCATCCTTATTAGTGAGAGTAGAGGACCATATATATAATACCAAATCTTCTATGATTACTAACACAATTTGAAGAGAGAAAGGAAAACCATGACCCAAAAAAAAAAACATATATCAACTACCATCAGCAAATAAGATTTCATATATTCGTTTGGGCTTTGAGTTTAATGTTTTAATTGCAGAGTAGTGGTTTTTCCGGTTTGAACTTAAAACGGCTCGAGGAGGAAACTGAAAAGAAGATGAACAACTTGAAAAGTGCAAGTAATACATGTGTCTCCTGATGTGGTTGGATTGCTTTTGAAGTGTGTCAAGACTATTAGAACTTGATAAAGGTCAGTTGTCATCCCTTTACACCTCTACTCTATTTTGTGTTGTTTCTACCACACTCATATATATGCATGTACCCCATTCCCCTGCTTGGGTTCTGTAAGACCCCGACCCGAGTGACCTCGATTAGTGCTAATTATGTTGCGTATTAGTGCTAAGCTCGATTAGTGGTTTTTGACTAAGCTTGGACTAAAATAGCTCTTATATGGTTTTGGGAGAGTTTTAGTGCTTTGTGTTGGTGGGACCCTCTGGGGGTTCCCTTTTTGGTTGGCTTTACTATTGTGTGGGGGGATTGTTCGTATTCCAGTGAATTGCATTTATATTCCGTTTTACTCGTCTCGTTAATCCCTACGATTCTCGTGTTGATACCGTGCCCGTTCGGAACCTCGAAACCCGATTTTCTTGCATTGAGGGCAAAACAGTCATTATACATGAAATCTGTACCCAAAAGTCGATATCGCCAAAACCCACGAATCATACACTTTTTGGAAACTAGATATTTCGACGATCACTTTTCTCTTCTTCGTCGATTTCGTCCGAAGTCCCGAGATTAGTGCTTTCAGCCTCAAAAGACTTTCTAGTGGTGGAACCCACACCCATTGCTTTATATAGAGAACTTTTTCCCTCCATTTCTCTTTTTCCAGCACAAGCTCAAGAACAACCTAGGGTTTTCTTTCTCTCTTCTTCTTCTTCTTCTTCTTCTTCTTGCTTCCTCATCCCAAGTCCCTACCAAACCTTACAACAATCGAGATTGAACTTCACCCTCTTCTTCCTCACTACTAGAGCTACCCATTGATACTATTGGTGGAAGGAAACCACCCATTTTAGAACTCTCTTGAAGTTCATCTTGCCTTTTGAGGACTTTCCTAGTAAGTTTTCCCTTCCAATCTCTTAGATTTGTGTTCTTCTAGTTTTAGAGGAGCCCTATTGTCATTATTGAAGCTTTCTTCTCCCTATTCCTTGTTTAACCCATTTTGGGGTTTGCATTTTGGGGGTTTTGTGTAGATAGCATTCTTGGCTTGGAGGAAGAGATTATTAGCTTGATTTCTTGCATAGAGAACCTTGAGGCAAGTGGATTGAATGGATAGTTTAGCTTGCATTGATTTTTATGACAAATGTGTTTAAATCATGACTTCATTAATGCTTTGTCTTAATTACATTCAATGATATTAAATGCTTTGAATGAGGTTGGTAAGCCTCTTTATTGTCTTGAAACAAGATTTCTAGCTTTTGTTTTCATCTATTGTTTTTAAATCATGGATTGTAGTTTGAGTTCATCTTTTGTACAATGCCTAAGTGAATCCTTGTGATGATGGTTGTCCTCTTTCCCTTATAAATTGTGTGAATGTCAATGGAGAATGAAAGGAATTGGTTTGGAGGAAAGGAAGACCTGAATCTGAACCCAGTGAAGAAATTCCCGTGACTGGCGGTCAGCTGGCGGTCGCCCAGCGGCTAGCCGCCTGGTGACTAGCGGCTAACCGAAGCAAGTTCGGTTACATTTCCAGAAAGCTGTAACCTCACGGTCAGCTCCGCGGTCATCTAGCGGCTAACCGCCGAATTCTTCAGCGGCTAACCGCCAGCCAACCGAACAGTTACGGTCACTTCTACAGAGCGCTGCAATTCCACGGTCAGCCAGCGGTTAACCGCCGGATGCACAGGCGGCTAACCGCCATCTGACCGCAAGGTAACCGAAATTCCCTGAATTCTATGAATAAAAGAGGATTGAAGGGAGCCTCCACCCCATTGCTTGTGAACCTTTCTGAGAGCAATGGACACCGCTCACCTGGGATTGTGCTCGAAGTGTAGGTGGAGTGTTGTTGGTAGTACGTTAGAGAGAGAAACCACATCATCGAGATTCATTTAAGCATTGAGGCTACTATAGTGTATAAGGAACCCGGAGTGTCTCCCAAATTCAAAGAGCACCAAGTTTCCTCTATTATACAGACATACGGGATCCCTATTCACTTGGACTAGTTTTAACCCGACATTGTCTTGGCTTTTCAAAAGAGTACTTTACCTTGTTCTTCTCGAAATTTATGATTTGGAACCTGTCATCCCGAAAACTTTGAAAGTATACTTGTACTGTTTTGCTAGCTTTGATATACATGCCAGGCCTGATTGATAGCTGTGCCTTGAGCACCCCGTCTTGCCCGTTTATAGCTATGCACTGGAGTTGTTTTATACATGTCTCGATTTATGTGATTTGACCTATGAGTCGGCACCACTAAGCTTGGATAACCTTGTCGATCTGATCTACCGACTTGGAGATCCCTTCCCGTCCCGCCAGCTGCAGCTTGGATCCCGATACCCGGTTTATTAACCGTGGTCCCGTCCAGATACCCGGCTCGCTCCCGTGGTTCCCGATATCCGGTTCGCTACCGTGATTCCCGATACCCGGTTTGCTACCGCGGTCCCATCCCGTATTATTGTATATATATATGTAACTTGGTTGCACCTCCTCACTTCGGTGACCGAGGTCAACACCCGATACTCACGTCACTTCGGTGATAGAGGATTTAGCTTCTCGTGGATGCCATCTTGATTGTTTCCCGATTTCCTTGGTTACCTTACATGTTTTATTACTGCATGTGTGTTTTAAATGAAATGTTTCATTTACTTTTGAAAGCTATTGTTTAAATAGGTTTATATGTTTTCCAAGGTAAAGGTCTTTATTATTAAATGTTCATATCTTTTCATCTACCTGCCAGACCGTCGTGTCTGACCCTTTGCTTTGGTACTCAGGTCCCGTTGTCGGTTATCCCGAGGAGGAGCCAGAGGAGGCGGTCGGAGAACCGCAGCCGCTAGTTGAGTGACGTGCTGACGATGTTATGTAAACATCGGGCTGCCGAGCTGCAAAACATTTTGGGGGATTGGTTGGATAGTTTTCTGGTGGTTATTGTTTTGTTTATATTGGCCTTTATTGGCCTCTATTTTTGGGGAATTGTAATTAACTGATTTTCTGATTAACTTGAATATGTAATTCTGGGTTATGCTTTAGGACATTGCTCATTCTGATACTCATATTCAAATGTAATCAGCCTTGATATTTTGTGAAATGAAATACATACATGATTTACCATACGCTTCCGCAATTACACTATATGACTATGTGTGTTGGAATATCCTCACCGCGGACACCTGTGGGAAATCATGTGCACGGGTAGTGTGTGGTCTTTTGTTAACCCGTGTACACTTGATCATAAAAATACCTTTCATTATTGTCATCACTCCATATGATCACATCATTGGCTTCATCACAATTAGTCCCGATCCCGGATTTGGTTCCCGAACCCGGTCCGGTTCAATATTCTACTTCTACGCTTGTTAACCCGGTTCAATATTCTACTTCTACGCTTGATTTCAGAACATATATGGCATGAGATGACCAATTATACATAAGTCCCAAAATAGATCATCTGCCATTTCAATTCCATGGTCAGTTTACCTTCTCATAAACAACATTCCTTTACTAGTTTCTTTTAACCATTGTAGGATTCTTTTTACATCTTTTGAGGAAAATTCATTTGGACTTATGTTAAGCATGTTGTTATGTTCAGGTCATGTCAGTTAAGCATGTTGTTATGCTTATATCTTCACATCCAATCTCTAAATTAAAAAGTGGTCAACATGACTTCTGTGCATCAGTGAGAGGGCTTGATTTTTGTTTTTGGAATCAGGTCGATTTGGCTTCAGGTTTTAAAGTTATGGCCCGGACAGTGGGACAACTTTGCTCACATAGGTTTCTGTTTTTCTGTGACCAGTCAGCTTCAAGGTGATTTTACACTACTTTCCATTCAATCTGGGTTAAATCTCAAAACATGAAAGTTGTAGCCCTCTGATAAATTTTTCATTTGGCTCAAGAATCATGTCGTTTCGACTTCATAAGAGGAAGTTATGAATTTTCTAGTGGAGACGAATTCTGCAGTTTTTTCTGCACAGACGAATGGCTGGTCTGCATTGATTTTGTATATTTTTATAACTATAGGATGGTTATAAGCTTGTATCAGTTGTAGTTTGTATATCTGTGTTACTTGTTTTCTTTAGTGATTCTTCCAATTTCCAGTGAAAAACCAAAAAAGAAAAAACCAAAAGTATATCCACATTCAAGGGGGGCTTCTCTTTCTGTAAAGCATAGTTGTTAATATCGTTTCGGAATCTAGTTCTCAAATGTGTTGGAAAAGGATGTTCGGCAAATACTCATCCTGGACAAAAACTGCTCTTCATCCGGATGCGCAAAACAATGAGTACAAATACACCATACTGAATTGGCAAAACATAAAAGTTCAAGACGAACTATGCCAAACTACAGCCATTTTAATGTAACTTGGTATCATAGAGCATGTAAATGGTTGTGTTGATTAAGCAAGGTTACAATAAACAATTCCATATATGCCTACTGTCATGTGACCATCTATACTCGTAATGAAAATTGAATCATAAGTTTAAACAATGATGAATATAAGTTCAAAACTTTAGCATTTTTACTTATCTGTTAGGTGCATGTTCTATCACATACAATCAGCTCAACCCTGTAGTAAACCCCTCTTTTGGCACCATATGAGAAGGAAAAAAAAAAAAACAATATCACATGGATTTATTTATCCATGTTATCCGTTTTAGTAATTGGATTGTAGCTTCACTTTGCCCGGAAATGATAAGCATTGGATATGTTATTTCACTACAAGAAAATGGAGAGAGTGGCAATGAGTGTGAAGGGTTTGGCTAATCAAAGGTCGACCCAAGTTGGCTCCATAGAGCATAGAGCTGGACCACAAATGTTGTCTAAATGTTGAAAACTTTGCATTTATATATTATTAAAAACTAATCAGGTCCAACTAACAGGACCATAGTAAAAGCCCAACCCATCTTTTAAAGCCCACTGTGGCTACCTATATACATGGTAAATCTTGGGTAAGAACTTTGTAGAGTTTGCTTGTTGATCGATTAGAAGGTGATGAACGTTAGTAGAGAAGTATAGATGATAGAATCACCTGGTCGATGACTAATTTGAGTTTGCTTGCAAATCACGCATCATCTCTTTCTGTGTATATGGAGGAGATCCTTTCTGCGTTATTATTGGTCATTCAATAATATCAGTTGTGCATTTTGTTGGATAGGACTGTTTCTTTTGATTCATGTGTTTTGGAAGGAATGCTATGATTGGTGTTGGGTAGGTCTGAAAAATGGGTTCAGACATGTCATGGGAAAGAGAAACCAACTAGGTAGTTGGTTTACTAGCTAACCAAGGGTTAAATAGAGTTAGAGATATCTCATCCTAAGGAGTTGACACCCCCTTTACATATAATGTAGTTTGACCTTTGGTATAGATGTAGAAATATAAGGTTTTATTTCGTATTATTTGTTGTTGTCAATATTATTTAGTAGTGACATGTACTATGTTTCACATTCATTAAGTAAAAGTTTATTTTATATATCTTATTTAGTTTATATATCTTATTGCTACTAAAAAGAATGCCTACTGTACTTCTCTTATGTCTAAAATTCAATTTTCTCATAGTGCACGTCTATTTATGATGACTTGAAAAGGAATCCATAGAGGGATAATTAGGTTATGTAAGCTGACAAACAATTATAACCCTGTAACTAATAAATGAGTTTTTCAATTAACATCTAATAGGCTTAGTCCAGTCCTACTAAGGCATTGGAGGAACTTAGCCACTTATATGTTAATATAATTATTAGTAACTAACTAACGATGTTCGGCAAATCAAACTGCAGTAGATAAGCCACACATAATTACCTCATGACCTCGACTGTGATATAGACCCCAAAAATGCAACAATACGCTCTTCAAACATAGTGTCAAAATCAAGCTATAGTTGGGCTCGGATCTCTGTCTTCAGTTCTTCTTGTATCTCAGCTCGAACCTCTACACGAACCTCTGATCTTACCTCTTCCCGAACTTTTTCGAGCATGGATTCAGTAAATTGGCCCATCATATCCTTTTTAGCTCGATCAATAGCCCTATGCACTTGCTCATTAACATCTTCCATTTGCCTACCCCTTTTGGTCGGGACCTTCTTCCCTGCTCCTTTGCCACGAAAGTAACCAGACTTTTCACCTAGAACATGAAGAAGGATTTCATCACGAGTCGTCCGTTCACCTTCATCTACATTTGTTTGTTCGATGACAGACTAATGCAATTGCTCCTGTATTAAGTTTGAGAACATGTCAATTTAAAAAGAATTAATGACAAATTTATACAAATTATATATATATATATGTATATGCTTTCAGACTTACATGAATTTCTTTAGACTTAGGGTCAGACCAACATACTTCCCCAACATCTGTCATCTTTGTATGTTGCTTAAGCCAAACTTCATCTGGAGGAGCTTTCTCACCTGTAATAGGATCTCTCTTTCAAGGCAACAATCAACTAGTTAGCCCACATATTGAAATGAATTAAATATAACAATATGTATATATATACAAACTACATATTAAATTGACAAGAATACTTACTGTCATCTCTTCTACTTCGGCATAGGATCTTGTTCCACATGTATGCTTAGTTGTCAACTTTGACCTATTTTTTGAATTTCTTTGACTTACCTTCTGGAAATAAAAAAAGATTTAGTTATTCTAATGCAAAAACCAGAATTGATATTACAAGTATTTAATTTTTTCTTGTTAAGTTTAAGTTTATACAGGACCTGAAACTCCAAGCTGCTGAAATGGTCCATTAGCTTCTTCCATGCCTCTAGAGTAACATCATTTGTAATATTCGTCATCCTTTCCTCATCGTTGTTGTACCTTTTATAGATCATATGCAGCCGATTCTTCCAGCGCCTATGCAAGCGTTGCATTGTTGATAGTAAAAACGCATCAAACCGAAATTCATTGTGCGGATCTGCCACAAACTTCTCCTAAAACAAATAAATCAAATTATTAAACTAAGATTACATTAAGGTATAAAATCAGAAACTACAATACAACATTGACTTCTTAATTACTACCACATTACCTTCACTTGTTTCATAATTTGGTCTCCCACAGCAGCAACCACCTCTTGCCAAGTATCCACGTCAAGGGGAGCTAGGGACCTAACAATAAACCCACAAAAATTGACGATATCTCTGGCATTATCCTTCACAGGTCTAAGTATATCATCTGGGATGGTGATTTTCAGTTTACCACCCTTCGTCTTCATATCAACCTGGTAGCATTTATATTTTCCTCTTACACGTCTCTCTTTAGCAATACATGAGGCTGTACATAGCAATGACAGCCATTGATTAGTATGTACCCGTCCATATATTAAGTGCATGTATAGAAAGAGAGTATATGTTACCTTCACTGCTAGGACCAGAGATAGAGCCTCTATTTTCTTCTTGAACTTGGCCTTCTCTCTGTTGTTGTGCTTGCCCCTGGTCTCTGTTTTGTTCTTGAACTTTTTCCAAAAGTCTTTGTTGATGTGCCTGCCCTTGGCCATCTTTATACTGTGGGGCTTGAGGCACCAAACTTTGTCTTGTTCCTACAAGGGTTTGCAGCTCGGTCCTTGACTGTTGTGCCATGGTATGGGTCCCTAATGTAGTCTCAGGCTGTTGTTGCTGTTGGGAACTTAAAGTAGCCCTGACTTCTTTCGGTGGATGCTGTTGTTGTTGGGAACTTACAGTTGTCCTGACTTTTTTTTGTGGATGTTGTTGTTGTTGGGAACTTAAAGTTGCCCTGACTTCTTTTGGTGGCTGCTGGTGTTGGGTATTTAGATTTGTCCTGACTTCCCTTGGGGGCAGCAGTGGTTTTTGTGGCTGCAATTTTGGGGGCCTTAACATCATCAATGGTTCTGACTTCTTGATTTTTAGTGGTGTGTGTGCCTCCTCTTGTTGTGGCTTTAATGGCGATGTAGCCTCATCACTCCTATCAGTGTGTTTAGGCGTAGCATTTCCTTTTAGTACTCGCCCACCACCAGAATGGTGTGATCCACGACCCCTTCCTCTGATTGTCATCTTTTGTAAAAAATGTAAAGATTAGAACATATATTCCTTTTTTTTTCTTGCATTGGAATTTCTTGGAACAATATACAAAGAAATCTTTCTTTTTTCTTTTTCTTTTTTATTGGTGCCATATATAAAAAACTAGAAGAAACATATGAACAAACACACTTAAATAGGAGAAGATAAATCAGTTTTCCTATTTTTTTTCCAGTTAAGAAGAGAAAATTAAAGAAAACGATCAAAACATTCAACTCAAAAGTGCTACAATCTGACTTTCTTGGATAACATTGTAACTGCCTCGAATGAGATCACCAATGAAACTGGACTACTGAAACATGAAACATAATACTTCTAACAGATGGTTGCTAATGGTGCAGTTGCCATCATCCAATGAGCATAAATATGGACTTATAGAAAAGGAGGGCCGTCAATGAGTCATTAGTTTGAAGGATGTTTTAACATACACAAGATTTTCTTTCCAGAATAATAAGGATAGCTTGCGTTGGGCATTAATGATTTTCTATCCCAGAATACGCCAGAAAATCAGGGGATAAAGTGGGTCCACAGTTTCAAACTGTTTATCTCATAATGATTCAGACCCATTTTTAAGAGGGTGCTCATGGTTTAGATGATTTGGACCAGAAACATAATTCAGTGGCTGAACACAGGCCTGCAATCATGTTAATGATACATGGATAATAAACAATGTATCAGATAACCACCACTTTAAGTGATATTATGGTGATCCAATCTCCTGTCATATGATTTTCATTGTCTTGAATCAGGAGCGGAAACATTTTACACTAATAGGCATTTGCTCAAAATTCACGTTGATCATATTAACATTGATCGCGATGATAGTCATGAGCAATAAATACCAAACTAGATTCTCTTCTTCATGTTGTGTCTCCTATAGAAATAAAATTTATTGCAGTATCAAATTAGAAAAAAAGGACAGCATGCAAATCCAACATGATGCCATGACAAACTTTTTACTGGAATTCCCTATTGATGAATAAGTTGAAAATTTGATTGACCATAAACCAGTAAGTGCACATTGATTAGGCCACTGCATCTTCAGAAGTTTAATTGAGTGGATAGCATGCATGTGAAAAATTCAAGGGGGCGTTCAGAAACTCAACTAAAAAAAAAGGTCCTATTTTATGATTTAGAGCTTATTTACATATTAGAGCGTTTGGTAAACCTTTAATTTCATTCTCTATTTTTAAAGCTTATTTACAAATTAAAGCTTTTGCCTCTAAAAAAATAAACTAAGGGGGCTGTTTTTTTCAACATTTTTAGCTAAAGTGGCAGGAGGTAGACAATGCAAGATTTACGAGTGATTTGGACGAAATGACCTCATACCACAAATGGTGGGTTCTACATTGTAATATTTAAAAAATTGGGCCCAAATTACCACAAATCCTAAAGCCGGCCCCAACTACCTCATGAAATAAGAGTTTTTTTATAATTTTATCAAACAAACTAATTGTAAATTAAAACTTAAAAATTAGAGCTTTTATTTTAGACCTTAATCTAATTAGCTCTTATTAATTAGACTATAGTTTTCAAACAGTCCCCAAGCTTCTGTAACACAACTATGACCTGAAAGTAAAGTGTTTTTGTTCATCCACGTGACACCATTGCAATGTATCAATTAGATTAGCCACTAGGGTCTAAAATTACAAATTAATCTGGCATTCGTGGCACTTTTTATGATGTGATACGCTGCTGTTATTGTATAGGCTGCTGTGCTCTTACAAGAAAATCTGCAGTCTATTGGACAAATCAATGTTCTAATGAGTCTGAGACCCCAATCCTAGAGTTTTTCATAGAGTGTGTCAAGATCCGAAAAACTGAATAAATATTAGTAGATAAATCATTCTTTCATGGGTAGGTAAGCACAGTTGCCTCAACACTGCAATATGTTGCCAAGACAAAGAGGAATCCTCAATGTTTTAATGAATGCCATGTATGTGCCTAGAAGACTCTAGGAATGTCATGGTTTAAGCATGATTTTCCTAACACTAATATCCTTGTAATACTTTGTTATGTAATATTGATGCATATGCAATAATCACATCAGAACACCACAAAGGATGAACTTGCAATCTGTAAGTATGAGGGAATCCAACAAAAAATTTATCATTGAAAATTAAGAAAAATTATAAAGAGTGGAGAAAAATGAAGCAAAGAAAAATCTATATATTTGAGCGCTTAATGGTTTTTTAAATGATAAGGTGGACTACAAATGTTTTATTTAGATTCGCCTCTAAATCAAATGGTTTCTAATTTTACTGAATTTCAAGCTTCTACAATGGCCAAAGGTTATCAACTTTTATGATGACAATAATGTCCTTTTCCTAGCTAAGACATGTGCTAATTCTATGCACCTTGTATATATGTTGGCGAAAGCATCTTCTCATAACTTCTATTGACTAAATTATGCACTTGTACTTACTAGTTTTGGCAAAGGGAGGCAGCAAGCTTGAGGCAACAATTACAACATTTGCAAGAAAATCATCGGTACATTTTTTTAACACCGACACATCTGTATTTGAGAAAATTATGCATTTGTGCCCACAAAGCCTTTAAATATATTGATTTGTAACCATGGAAAACACTGAACCTGTGCAGTGGTGACATGATTTGAAGGTACTTGCATGAAATTTAAGATATGTGTTGGAATGTAAACCTAGGCAAACTAAAAGGCATGCCCTCAGCTATTTCAGTAAGTAGAAGTGTAACCGGACAAGATATGAATAAAGACAATACCAAGCAGAACAGAAAGTAGAAACTAAAGAACCACGATCATTTTAAGAACCAAAATAGAAAGATGTATTTTTTATAAGATAGTACTAACTAACATAATTGCATATGAAAACGTTTCATATAACATCAAAAGGGTTATATTAGTGCATGTCATATCTGAAAAAGCAATGCTAATTAGAAATTAGAAGATTTCATGAACGGAAGTTAAAATTCGTTGGTCTACAAAAATAGAACTTGCACCTGAAAGAAAAAATCCATCACTGTTTTGTTCCACAAACTTGCAAACATAACAGTGCCCACCAAAATCGTCTCATTTGACACCTCAATGCTACAAACTAACCATATGAAACAAGACCACAAGTTGCTTGAAGTACATTTTTCTGTGTTTATTAGAAGGCTACTATGGTTAAGTTTTGGCCAAACATATCACCATCATCAACATCACCAAAGACTTATCCTAGCAATCTTATATTAGCCTTTTGAGTACTGTTTTTCCACTAAATGGTATTTAGAGTGATGTTTTCTGTGACTCCACTATTTAGCTTGATTTTTCTAGTGACATCATACCAATGTAGTCAATATTGGCCATACTAATTCCTTAAACTTGTAGCACTTCAATTCTTCAAAAAGGGATTGCTTCTCATCTTCTATTAATGAGCTGAAGCCATCTCATTTGATATTCTTCAAATTTTCTTTTCTATTGGAGCCACTTGTAGATTTCTCTTTCGTGCACATTCCAAATTCCATCGTTTCCTATATTAGTAAATCCCTTCCCAGTCAGTACCTTGTGACCGGATCCCACTTAAAACAACCATCATGATTGAATTAGATTAATTTTCATCAAGGAGTTTCACCAATAGAAATGGGCTTATGCTATATAACATAGGAATATTAAGAACATTTGGCCACATGGGTGAAGGAAAAGAATAGAAATTGCATGACCACTACCTGATATTTCCATTTTTTACCAATAGCAATGTGAATATTAGCTGAACCAATATAAAGTGTGAACTTCAGAAAGATTGCAAGGAAATCAAATCATGCAATTAAATGGGTCATAATCCAAAAAACCAAGTGGATGAACCAGACTGCATATTAGCTTCAAAGTACATGGAAGAGAAGAAACAGGAAAGAGAGGTTTGAACATTTGTTGAACTACTTTAGGAGCCACTAATAAAACACAGTACTTCATGAGTTGAAGTAGTTGCAATAGGAGATGAAGGTTTGGCTGCTTATGAAGCAAAAGATGTGGAATGAAACATACCAGAGGCTAATACAGTATTATTAGAAGTAGCGTGATATTCTACAGTGTGATTCTGAGGTCGTGTCCTACAACCAGAATTAGATGGCCCTTTTCTGGCAGTGTTCATAGAATGGATCATTGTTTAGCAAGCTATTTGAGCACCTACAAGGGAAACCATGAATTTCAGTCATGTCCCTACTGCTTTATCATCATCCTCCCCACTGGTCATTTTCTGATCCTCAAGCATAATTTGGATTGACAACAAACGTTCTTCACGATGAAGCTTCCAAGACAACTACCAAAATTGGGAGCTGGAACCCTATTTAATTAAACTGTAAGAACATGTTTAAAGTTTTTAAAGAGTTTCATGAGGAACTCATTCCTCAATGTTTTCTCATGGACTTTCTAAACCTTTGCTAGGAAGGTTATCGCTACACATTAAACATATTCCAATATTCAATTAAGACTCAAAATTGTAATGACAAAACTGATTTGTCTCCCTGTTCATTTAATGACAAAATAGATCATTATCTTGATCATAGATGCGTCACAAGTAATCCCAAATAGCAAAAAGCTGCCAGACAAGGTTGAAGTATGAGAACATTGTATGGCTCATTTAAACTCATCCAACAAATGACATTAGCACTATTTCCTTCCAATGTTTCAGGCTTTCAGCTCATTCACATAAAGAAACATGCCATTTTCAAGACCCAACTCATGACTAAAGCATTATTCATGTTCCATTGTTTCTAAACCTCTGCTTGAGAGGTATCTGTCGTCATTTCATATACATCTTCCGATGCTCAAACCAAAGACTTAAGAAACCAGAGTCGTAATCAAGAATGAGCTCCTAGTTTATATTCTGCAATCTCAAATTGAAGTTAAAATTGCCATACCTCATTATCTTGATAATAGATTGATGCACTCCTATTGCATCATCGGCCTGTCTACAAAAGAAGGCTGAGTGTAGGCCTACATTGGCCAAGCCAATAGATAGTTGACCCATTGGGCCAAGCCCATGGTCAGCATGCCCTTGGGCCCAATCATGTGTACTTTCTTAGTATAGCAATTTTCAATAGTTTTTTTCTAGATCTACCTTCTTACCATAGAAAATCCTAAGAAGATATCGTAAATCTAACATTTTTTTATCGGTTAGCAGGATAAGTGTTGGACATGTAATCAATGGAAGAGAGGAAATAGAGTCCTATTAGACAGAAGAGATTGACAGATAATCATCTCATGGAGGTCTGCTATTTAGGATCCCTAATAAGCGGGATTGTCATTCCATTCATTTATTTATTCAATAAAAGGTTGTGCCTTTTCTCTCTCAAATATGATGTCTCAACAAGAATGCTTCCTCCACAAGCCACTGATGAAAAGGACTCCAAAGGCTGGAAGGTTGATAAAAATGTGCGGAGTGATTGATTCATCAACCAACCCCAAAGTTCTCTCCCTCAAACAAATATATGGAAATAAGATTCAAATAGAAAAGATTCTTTACATCAAACTTGATAGGAAGAATTTAAGTTTTGATAACTAAAGCCATCAAGATAATTATATTGAAAAATCCATCAAAATCAAACGACATGGCTGCAATCAAGTGTCAAAACACATTCAGAACATTCCTAACAGAAACTACAACTTCAAACACAACAGACTAAGAAACAATTTGAGGCAGCCATGATGAAAAAAAAAAAGATCAAGACACCCAAAAAAATCCTTTTTTCAAGAATAGAAAATAACATTTTGAGCCCGAAAGCATGGGGCAGAAACTGAATCAACACTTAAATCGAACTCTGATATTCTAGGTTCATTGAAAAAGTCCTACCCAATTTTAAATGAGTTGGGCTCAGACTGCGCCATCTGAACCCAGGTTCATATCCCCCTCCCCCCTTCTTTCTCTCTTAACTACAAAACTAAATTCAAATTTATAATTTTTCTAACTGTAGATCATATTGTAGCAAGAAAAACCCATGACAAATGGCCTTTTGCACACAGCTAATTGGCATCTAATAATAAAAGACAATGAAACACATGGTTCAAGAACTCAATAACTTGTCTGATCATCTCATTATTGTAATTGCAGGCAACTAATGGGTGAAGAGCTTTCTAACCTAGGCATCAAAGACCTACAAAGCCTAGAGAACCAACTAGAAATGAGTCTGCATGGTGTCCAAATGAAGAAGGTTTGAAGAACCTAGCCCTTATATCGTTACATTTTGATACTCTATTTTTTGTTTCAAAAGATCAATGGTTAAACTATGATGCCACTAATGTTTTTTTATATTTTCATATAAATTTAGTGATCCTTATTTTTTACAGGACCAAATTTTAATGGATGAAGTTCAAGAATTAAAGAGAAAGGTCTTCCCAGAAACAATGTGTACATTTTTCTCAAGTAAAATAACCTCCTCTCTTTAATCTTCTCTTGTTTTCTTACTCTTCTTTTTTCCACTTTTCAATGTAGGGGAACCTCATTCATCAAGAAAACATGGAACTGTACAAGAAGGTAAACCTCACTCACCATGAAAAAGTGGAAACATTCCTACCAAAAAGGTTGAAACATAGAATTATATTTACCATTGGTTTCGGGCCGTTTGGGCAGAGTAAAATCACCAAATATCACCACTAAAGCTTTACAAACAAATACATCTACCATCTAATAGTTTTTATCGTCAAAAGCGGCATATGTAAGAGTCACAGTGTCGGTTTAAGCATCTAAACATTTGGCTTCAGGTTTAGGGAGTGAACGGAAATTTCTTTCATCCAAATGGTTTAAGGAATGGCCAGGATTTGCATGTACCTGTCTATCTCCAGCTAAGCCAACCTCAACAGCAAGCTTATGAAACACCAACAAGAGCTACAAAGCTGGGGTAAATCTTTCTTTCTTCATACCACTTGGAAATTCAAATGAGCCTGCAAACTATACCTAACTAATTGTGATCCTACAATTTTGTGATGAAAATTGCAGCAGATTGCAGCTACATTAAACATGCAGGTTCATGAATGAAAGAAGGATATCAACTTCCCATCAACCACTGCCACAACACCACCTTACTTTCATTACTTGGTATGTATGCTACAGAAGGACTTAGATACAACAGATAAGTCCTCTAGATATGGTGTGACATGACCAAAGAAATCAGTGACCTATGTAAAGCTATGTAGCAATAAAAAAAAAAAAAAAAAAAAAAGAAAGCTCGAACTGTGTTGTGTGTTTAATAGACATTTGCGAATTCAAACAATCCTAGCAAATGACTACTTGGCTATGATATTGAGATATGGATTTGTACTTGTAAGGATAAAAAATTACTATTAAAATAGTAAACCAAGAAATTCGATCATGTGAATCGGTGATGCCATCAAAAGATATGCAACAGGGGCAAAAGCATCGTAGAAAGAACAGACTATTAGTGCCTTGGGTATCAGCAAGTTAGAACTAAAGGAGGTATCCACCCTCCACATTCATAGACCAAGACATCTTAAGTACAAGAAAAGCATTCAACATTTAAAAATTATTCCAGTAAAAGGAAATAACGAGACGTGGCATTAACTTCAGCAACAAAAAGAACATGATGTTTTTACTATAGAAACGGGTGGCAACCTCGTCTAAATAGGAAGGGCTTCTGCCTGTTTCAAAATGATGTTTCTGATTTCCAATTTTGGTGTAGTGATTCTTAAAACACAAGATGCAAGATAACATCAAAGAAGATCATACAGATACAAGATAAAGATAAGTGCTATAAACGACAACCACTGTAATGGCAGAGAGTATATTCATCAAAAATAAAAAGCTCTTGCAAAGAGAGCCAACATAAAATCCACCACCAATGTCCTCTTCAGAGAGTATATTCATCAAAAATAAAAAGCTCTTGCAAAGAGAGCCCAAAATCATCAAATATAAATAGCTCTTCCAAAAAATAAGGTTAATCAGCAAATGAGTAATTTTTATAAATCAATGATCAGAATTATAATCAGTTGATGAATACTCATCAATGTCTGGTTCATCTACATCATTTGATTCACTGTCCACATCATCAAATATGTCATCATCATTAATAAAATTATCTTCTAAGCTATTCCCAGCAACATTTTCCACATTAAGATCAGCACAACTAGACTCTACATCATCCCTACATAGCATGACTGTGAGGTTATCATTGATCTCTATTGAGGAAGTCATATCAAATCCACCACCAATGTCCTCTTCTTGGTAAGCATCTTCTTCATCATCATTGGAATTGTCATCATCATCATCATCTAAGTTTTCATCATTGGTTAGTGGCATCTTGTAAAGATCACGAGGACTTGTTTTAACCACCACAAGCCAATCACTATTGACAAGATCTTGTACATAAAATACTTGTTCCGCTTGAGACCCCAAAATGAAAGGCTCATTGCTGGTCAAAGAACTGTGAATGTTCACGCTAGTATACCCATAACTGTCAACTTTGTATCTTCTTCCTAAGCGAGCCACATCCCACCAATGACAGTCGAAAAGAGTAACTTTTCTCTCTCCCACATATGACAATTCTAAAATATCTTTTAACACACCGTAGTATTCTTTATCTGGAGACTCATCATCTCCTCTAACAAGAACACCACTATTTTGAGTTCTTCTTCCAACCGCTCGATCTTTTGTATGAAACCTAAATCCATTCACGACATACGCTGAATGTCGGTGAGCCAATTTCAATGGGCCAATGGCTAAGCTTAGAAGGTCATCACTTGCTTGTCCTTCTGAAAATAGCTTGTTCACCTATTTCAACATGAAAATAGAGGACTATATTACTTATACATTGAAAGTAATAAGTAAGAGAAAAAATATTATTTCATACACGTACACGTTGGTAGAACCAATTAGGAAACTCTTTATTGTGTCTCTCCGACACATTTCTGACACTCTTCCTCGTAAGCTCGCTTTTGTGTTCTCTGTGAGCAGTGTAGTTAATAATGTAGTGGGGAATGAGTAAAAATATAGTTATAACTATCTAACTAAACATAACAATTTGTATCTTACTCTTTGAATGGCCAAACATCTTCACAGTTTTGCAGCACATATGCACAAGCTTGATTGAACTCTTCATTGCCATGGTGATATGGCTTAAAACCTCCTTTAGCACAACCATTTTTTGTGAAAATTGATAGCCCACCAATCCCTACATATCCATCATCATTTCGTGGAGCTTGATTGAATTTAGTTCGAACACCGTGCAAGTAATTTGAATAGAATGTTAAGCATTCATCCGCAACATAACCTTCTGCAATTGATCCTTCTGGACGAGCTTTGTTTCGAACATATGACTTGAGCGTACGTGAGTACCTAGTGAAAAGGCCACATTAGAATATATATTTTATATACATGCATGTATAGAGAATACGAAGGTAATTTTCAAAATTATGAAGTACCTTTCAATTGGGTACATCCATCTATATTGTACTGGTCCACCAATCTTAGCCTCTTTTGCCAAGTGTACAGGTAAATGAATCATAACATCAAAGAAGGCTGGAGGAAAGATTGTCTCAAGCTTGCACAATGTTATCACAATCTGTTCTTGAAGTCTATCTAAATCATCATTGTGTAATGTCTTTGAACACAATTTCTTGAAGAAGCAACCCAATTCAATTATTGGCTCACATACATCCTTAGGTAGTAATCCACGTATTGCAAGTGGAAGTATAATTTGCAAAAGAATATGATGATCATGACACTTCAAACCAGATATGGTTTTCCCATTCAGATTCACACATCTTGATATATTTGATGAGAAACCATCCGGAACTTGCAAGTTTGCTAAAAATTTACAGAAGATAGTCTTCTCATTTGTGGATAATGCATAGGTAGCTGCCGGAAGCCACACTTTACTACCATCAACATATGGATGGAGATTATGCCTAATTCCCATATCCACAAGATCATACCGGCTCTTCAAGGTGTCTTTAGTCTTACCTTTCATATTTAGCACTGTTCCTAACACATTATCTGAAACATTTCTTTCAATGTGCATCACATCTAGATTATGGCGTAACATGAGAGTCTTCCAATAAGGCAATTGGAAGAAAATACTCTTCTTCTTCCAATTATGTACAATATTAGACTCGCCTCGCTTCCGTTTATGGCCTTTTTCCAAATACAACATTATCAAAAGAATGCAATGGATCGATAACATCTTCTCCTGTGAGCATATCTGGTGCATTTCTAACCTCTGTCTTCCCATTGAAAGAGATTTTATTCTTCCGCCAAGGATGATCGGACGGCAAGAAACGACGATGGTCCATATAGCATAACCTGTTCCTTAGAGAAAAAGAGCAAGTATCTTTATGGCAGCATGGGCAAGCCAATTTTCCTTTTGTACTCCAACCTGATAAGTTGCCATATGCAGGAAAGTCATTGATCGTCCACATAACAGCTGCATGCAATTTGAAATTTTGTTGTATGTAGGCATCGTATGTGTCCAATCCTTCTTCCCATAGCTCCTTTAACTCTTCGATAAGTGGTTGTAAATACACGTTTATGTCATTTTCAGGACATTTAGGGCCTGGTATAAGAAGTGTTAGCATGAAGTAAGGGTGTTTCATACACAACCAAGGTGGCAAGTTGTATGGAACAAGCACAACAGGCCAAATACTGTGTGAGGAGCTCATATTCCCATAAGGTTGGAACCCATCACTGGCTAAACCTAGCCTAATATTCCTGGAGTCAGCAGCAAACAATTGGTGTTTTTCATCAAATTCTTTCCAAGCCATTGAATCAACTGGATGTCTCATTATGCCATCATCAATGCGTTTCTCTTTATGCCACCTCATCTCTTTAGCTATTTTTTTTTGACATATACAACCTTTGCAATCTTGGCTTTAATGGAAAATGTCGCAAGATTTTACGAGGAATCCTTTTTTGATTACCGATATCTTTCCAGCGAGAAAGACCACACACAGGACACTTTAGTGCATCTGTATTCTCTCTCCAATACAAGATGCAATCATTTTGACAGGCATCAATTTTTATGTAATCAAGGCCTAAATCCCGAATAACTTTTCTTGCTTCATAATAAGATTTCGGAATCAAGGCATCATTTGGAAGAAATTCTTGACAAAATTTCAAAATGTCATCCAATATTGTGTCACTCAAGTTGTTAAGGCACTTCATATGTAACAACTTCACTATAAAAGATAGTTTAGACATCTTCTCGCAACCAGGATATAGCTCAACCTCAACATCTTTGAGCAACCGATAAAACTTTTGTGCTTCTTCATTTGGTACATCAAGATTAATTCCTTCTTCCTCTTGAACTCTCATGTTTGTGAAACCACATGTATCATGAACTACTCCAATCATGTCATCATAATCAAAATAATCTTCCACATGTCGATCCTCATTCAAGTCAACATTGAGTGGTTCTACAGTTTCTACAAACTGTTCTCCATGGAACACCCATATTTTGTAATTTCTCACAATTCCTTTCTTGAACAAGTGAACTCTTACTTCACGCCTTTTCTTGTATGCAGTGTTCCTACATCTATTACAAGGACAACGAATCATATAGCTAACTCCAGGCTGACCGAATGCGAATTCAAGAAACAAATCAACTCCTTTTATATACTCAAGACTTGCTCTATCATTAATCTCCATCCATTTCTTGTCCAACATTTTTTCAATCCTACATGATAATCAAAACAAATACTAATATGAATAAAATCAAATTAGAGAAACCGAGACTCACTCACTGAAAAAGTATTATATTAAAACAGAGAACAAGTATTTATAATTAATTAGAGAAAAGATAGTCATAAAGATAAACTGTTCCTTTTGATAGCTAGGAATAAGTTACTGCAACTTTCCATCACTCTCTATCTCTCCCTTCAGTACAATTGGATTTGCCTTAGATGTGTTAAATTTCCACATCTAAGGCAACACTTTCTGTCATTAAAATTATGATGTCAGATACAAATGCAGATATGGCATCGATATGCGGCTCAGAGTTATAATGAAGCATTTTATAGAGTTTGGAATATGGATGCAAATAATGCTATATTTTCACAGTGCAAGTTCGCTTTACTGACTTTACACAGTAAATGGGAATTTCAAAGGGATTGTTTGTGCTTTTATAGTTCGCATTATATCATAATTGGTAATATTTCAAAACTCCAAATAAGTCATTTACTGGACCCTGAAGTCATTTATTAGACCTAGATTCTATTTTTTTTTTCAAACTATGATGTGCCCTTTCCTCTGTATAATCATTTACTTTGTTGAACTGACAAATGTGTAGTTATTATTTTCGCCACCATATATAACAGTTAACAAAAACATTAACATAATTTATGAGAAAAGTTGACTGAAATTGTGCCACCATGGGTGATATATTCTTCTGTATAATTGTCATTTTTTTTTCCTCTTCTTTTACTAGTTTTTCACTATAATTCTAATTGGAGTTAAGTATAAAAAAAAACAAGAAGAAAATAGATATACAAAAATCTTAGAGAGATACAATTTAATATGAAAAAAAAAATTGAATTCTTCATGCATGTTCACTTTGGGCTGGAAGAGTGGAAAAGTTAAGGCTTTTGTTAGATTTAATCTACATAGAGGTGCACCAAAGGTAGGTTCTCTTGATCATATTCTAATATCTCTTTCAGTTCATTTAATATTCACAACAAAGATACATAGTATAAAACACAAATTTTCTCACTTGTATACAGAGAAGAAACAGATTTCAAAGTGGTCTCTTCCTCATATGACAATTTTTCTCACATGTATAAAATAAATCAAGATTGTCATGTATTTGACAAAAAAATTTGGAACTACATTTCAGAGTAGTGTAGTTCATGAAACGTGACTTAGAAGACATGAGCATCAAGGGTGGTTCCATGATATAATGAAGGGTTAGGGTGATTTCTTTTAAGTTGTTTCCTTATAAAGTAAAGATTTTCACTAATAGATCTGATGGGATAGCAAGATTTAGAGAACTAGGATAAGACCTCATACTTGTTTCTCAAGTATGTGATTGTAATAATTCAAGGGTTCAAAGTTCCATTCCATGAGAGCAATCATATGGTAGAGATGACCATATATTGTATTGAAAGAAAATGAATAGGCAGATGGTTATTCAAAGACACCACAAGCATTCCTTGCATATTACATAAGCAACTTTTAAAAAAAAATTTGGATATAATGTGTACAGCATCCCCCTTTGGATTACAGTAGCAAGAAAATTCGTCTGCAACTTCTCATAATTGCTCATATGAAGAGAAATCTAACTACACTGACAGAGTGGCCATCATTTCTAGCAATGATCATTGGTATCGGTTTGGGTTGGAAAAAATAAATAAAAATTCAAAACAGCATCCCACCTAATGTCATATTTGATTTCAAGTCCTTACTGATGCAAGGTGGAATGGGTAGTCATCCATTTTGCCCAAATATAAAAAAACCAACTGCACCCAACATAATGAATCTGATGATGTTCTGATGATGGGTTTGGGTGGAATGGGTGGAATATGAGCATTAGCAACATAAGCACATTCATTCTGTTTAAATAATAAAATCCTAAAAGAACACGTTAGAAATAGAGATAGAGATATAATCATTTATCCATTACAACCCCAAAAGACCCAAATCAATTCCAGTTCCAGTAGTAAATCCAAACACAACTATAAAGCCTGCACTCACCCTGCACCACCTGTGGGATTGCAATTTCACTCAAAATACTTAATTTATATACTACTTTCGCCCCTTGTGAGATGGCAATTTCACTCTCCCTTTATAGAATTAACCCCTAAGACGGGAAACCTACTTACATTATTTTCATTAAGTTCATCATACGACTTCAACTTCGAAGATAAAATTATAATAGTAGAATTTCAGTTAGCGAAACACCTCCAGCAGAACAAGGAGAACAGAACAAGTAAAAGGAAAAAGAAAAAGGAAAAGAAAACAAAAGATAATAGAGAGACACCCATTTGCATAGAACCTGAAAATACCCACAAAAAAACAAACCACTTCTGAGACAGAGAAAATAGAAAACACATTACCTGTTCAGCCATCTCTGTAGTAACAAATATGAAAGCAGCTTTAACAACATTTACAAAGTTGACATAGGAGAACTAACAATTAGTTTTTCCCTATGTTGGGCTACTGGTTACTATTCTTGGACATGCATGGTGCCAACACTCACAAGCTGAAACAACCCACTATGCAAACTCATTCTTCTTTTGTCCAGTTACAGATTCACATTGAAATATACATGATATACTACCATTTAATTTGGATATCAAATTGATCAAATACACATCATATAGATATCCTATAATTCATTAAATCAGCTCAACATAAACTTATGACAAAAATTGAAATTTAAGCACATCACTTGGAGCTTGAATGGGTATCTAATATGCATAGTTTCTTAAATCGATCATATTAATGTTGTAATGCAAATATACTTATTTACTTGCCTCAATTTGGGGCTCTAGTTGTTGTCTCCAAGTTCCCAACCAAAGCTTCTAAAACAAGAAGGAATCAAAAGAAACATGGAGATGGTAAGAAGAAGATGATGAGTTTAATGGAAAAATGGTGAAAATAATACAAACCTTAAATTGAATGAACTGAAGCAAGTAAGTAAGAGAAAGAGAGCTAGGGAGCTAAAGTGTTAGTTGTGTTTCTTTAGTGTATCTTGTTCTACAAAATGATGTGGAACCTAAACATATTTTTATTCAAGTTGTGTGAAATTTCCTTTTCCATGTTCTCAAAGGTTTGATTGTATGTCTAAAGCTGTTTGAATGAGGTGAAAAGGTGGAGAAGATTGTCCACAGTTCAAGCTTTTGTGGAGAGCTTCACATATGTACTTTTTCTCATCATCCAATTTGGCCTTAAAATCCTTTAGTTACAAAATTTGATATAAAGCACTAAAATCCTACTTCTTTGATGACTATTTTGTGGGTCAATAGATCACGGTGGCAAAAACAAGAACGAAAAGAACTAAAATTTCATGATACATCATGTTGTATTTTTGCATTGATGATTAGAAAGTTTCAATAAGGGCAATTTTTCTTTCTTTTTTTTTTCCTCATCTTGGGTGTCATATAGAAACAACGCAAGATAAGGGCAAGCTTGCTTCATATAGTTGCTCCAAGACAAATAGATTTTTGTAGAAAAACTTCTCTGAATAAATTCTGATTAGGTTGAAAATTTCCCTTTCTTAGAGAATGTATTGGACAAAAAATACACTGTAGTTGTGGTAGGATATTCTTACTTATGACAACGGTTATGGCTGTTTATACAGTATTAAAGATACTAGTTCAATTGGGATTTATGATGAAATGTCTTAAATTCTATTAAGATCCGATTAGGATGTTAGTTTTAGATTAGTATTTTCATTTTATTTGATCTTGTTTCCTTATTTATCCTATTCCTTATACTCTACTAATAGCAAATCCCTTTTGATTAAAATAATACAAGCTACTTATGAAATGTAATCTCTAAAGTTCAGAGTAACAATCATTGGGAATAGCAAAACATTGCTTGAAGTTGGTCCTTTTGGAGGTTAAATCCTTCATGTTATTTCATACTCTTGCATCATTTAATTTGCCATGTGTAATTAACTGTTCATGGTACAATACTGTATGAATTCTGATTTACAGAGTATTTTATTTCGAAAGTTTCATTTCGATATAAATGAGTTTTGAAAGATGAAATGGTGAAACTGTAATATATCAAGGACATATGATCAATATCACAGACACTTAACTTTTATACATAAGACACTTCAACTATGTTAAACTGTGCAGGTATCATAGGAATTACTTTAGTATTTGATACCATGTAATTGAATTTGTTGCTGTGCCTATCAACAAGGAAGTCAATTTGTAACTTGTGATTGGTGTAAACCATTGATAGCTTAATATAAAGTAAAAGGTGCAACTGTTCAAGTTTCTGTTTAGAATTCAAGTAATCAGATGTAACTCCATCCAGCTTCCAATTATCATTTAGCCATATAACATCCACTGCTGTTTATGCATTGGAATTTCATGCAAGGAAAATTCACAGAATCATATATATATATACAGCCAATGTGTATGTCCAACGACCCCAACAGTCCAATAAAAAAACTTCAGCTATAAAAGAACTATTCTTAGAACCCCAAACTTTTTGGTAAGTAGTTGGCCATAGCTTTCATTGACCAGCCAAAATTAGATTGCTTAAAGGATCCTGCATTAAAAGATGCACTTCAAAAAGGATTTGATGTATGTAAATATGGTGGTAGTTGTCATAGACAACCTACTTTTGGTGGCCCCACGTGATTGGACCTGTTGCCCTACCAGAGTTTTGATCTGGACCCATAAATTCTTTGCCACATTTCTTTTATCTTGTTTACATTTCTGATTTCAGGCAACTTTCTGTTTTCCATTTATTTCACTTTCATTGTGACATACAAGGCAAGGCTTGATATTAGGGACTGCATTTTTGGGGGGATTCAATGTGGTGCCTAACACCTTCTCCCATTGTAACCAAACTTCTCAACTATAATTTCCAGTTGAGTAGTTCCACTTGAAGTCATATCAGTCAATTCAGATTGTGGGTGATTATCCAATAATTTAGAATCAATGGGTGCCCAACCATGGTGCCAATGCAATGGGTAAAGCATTCTACCACTAGGAGAGAATCTCAAGATCTATGTACAAGATGGCTGCTAGGTTAAAAAAAGAAAATGCAAATGGATGGATATATATATATGCACATTTTTCAAAAAAAAAAAAAATCTTTCCAATTACCTCACTGCTCAGTTGCCTGATGTAGCCGACAATCAAGAGCTGCAACTGCTCCTCAGAGATGTCATTCCCAAATTCTCTGATGAAACATGGTTTCTGAAAAAATGGCATGCTAGTGAGATTAGAATGGACAAGTGACAGGAAAGCCAAAGGAGATTAGAAATTCTTTGGGTTGTGGATTGTTGCAAGAGTTAGGCATCTCATTCTCATCACCCACTTCACTTCATGCTGATAATACAAATGCCATTCAGATTGGAAATAATCCCATTTTCAAAATGACATGATTTAAGGATGTAAAACAGCTGTAAAACAGATTATTCAAAGGGATCAAACTCACAAAGGAGGGAACAACCCGTTCCATCACTCTCTCTTTTCCTTTCTCTGATATTTACATGATTGAGCATGCTAGATGCTTTGATCACTCCTACTTTATATGAAGCATCCTTCTTTGCTTGCAAAACTAAAAAGAAGAAACCCAATCTATGATACAGGTGCAATGCTTCACATGCAAGGAGTTTTGACATTATGCAAATCAAAGCAAAAAAAAAAATTAAAATTACAGTAAAAAAACTTAGAACATGTCATCTCTGATTGTAAGAAGCAACCAAAGAGTCAAGGACCTAGAACGTATCAAGCTGCTAATGCTCATGCTTGTGCCACATCCTTTGCTGCCAATAGTATTCCATTACAGCCTCCTCAAACTCATCTAACACTAATTAATGGAAAACCCCCAATTAACAAAACCTAATTTTTTTTTTTTGCTAATTGGTAAATTTGAATTAAAAAGAGAGGAGGCCAAGGGCCCCAAGACAGAGAGAAAAAAGAATACAACCCGAAAAAAAAACAAGAAGAAGGCCCCCTTGAACAAGAGGGCTGAAACCACCCAAAAGACAACAAAAGGGAGAGGAGAACTTCTCAAACTTGAGAAAAGGAAAACAGAAACCCAAAAAGAAAACAACCAAGGAGGCAAACTTCTTTACTTTGCAACAAACTAAAGAAACTCAGCTACTGCAGACTAAAATCCAAGGAGAGCTAATCCAAGCAAGAGCACATGAAACTTTGAAGGGGAAGAGAAATACCAAGCAGCAGAGAAACTGCAGACAAAGGAGAGCTCCTGAGCATCAGCTGCAGCTAGAAAGGCTCAAGCTGAGAAGAACAGACCTACACAACAGAGGGGCTTAGACTGCAGAAAAAAGAAACAACTCCAAACCGCCCAATCGACCAATGCTGAAGAAAGCAGCACGAAACAGCCCAGATGACGAAACTACTACTTAGCTCAGCCCAGAACAGGATCAGAGGAACTGCACAACATTACACGACATAGCACAACTCTACTCTGCACAACAATTGAAGGAAGCGAAGGGGGCGAGCTAACTGAACAGCAGGCTTCAAACAAGAAAACAGGCTTCAATACTAAGCACAAGCACTGCACTTCACTGGGACTCTGCCTACACTTCAGCCAAACAAGAAAACAGGCTTTAAACACTCCACCGCAACTGGGAGAAGGAAGCAAAAACTTCATTGCGGAAAACCAAAGAAGCAACCAAACCAGAGCACAGAAGCTAGAAGAGGTCTGACACAGCCAAGAAAACTGCAGCTACCAGCCAACTGAAGAGGAAGCTGATCAGCAGGGGAAGATTGCACCAAATGGGAACAACAGTGACGCTTGAGATTAGGGATGATGAAGATCGTGGGGCCCACTTGATCGATGGCCCACTGGAATAGTGGTGGTGATGGTGCTTGATGATCCACTGGGCAAAGAGGGGGATGAAAGAAATCAGAAAAAATGAGAGAAAGAAACAGAGAGAGTGAAATGGGTGGGTGCTTAGTCACGTTGCTAGGAAGAGTGAATGAGGAGGAAATAAAGAAAGGAAGAAAAAGAGAATATAAAATCAGATGGGAGATGAGATGAATGAGTGGAGAAGGGAGAGGGAAATGAGAGAGGGGGCTGTTGAGAGCGTGGAATGAGAAAGGGGAAAGGGAGATAAGGGAGAAGGATAAGGAAGAAAGAAAGAAGAAGAGGAGGAGGAAAAGGCGGTTACGCAGGGCAGAGAGGAGAGGAGAGGAACCGGGGAGGAGGAAGAAAAGAGAGGAAGAGAGAAAGAGAACCAAGGGAGAGAGGGAGTGGTGTGCAGGTGGGCGCAGGGCGGAATAGAGGAAGCAGGGGAGAGGGAGAGGAAAAGGGGAGGAAGAAGAGAAGAGAGGGGGGGAGAGAGAGAGAGAGAGACAGAGAGAGAACTGAGGGACAGAGGGGGTGGTGTGCAGGTGCGCAGGCAAGGGGAGACAGGGGAGGAAGAAGAAGAGAGGAAGGGAGGGAGGAGAGCGGACAGAGGAAACAGAGAGATGGGGAACGAGGGAGAGAGAGAACAGAGAAGAAATAAAGAGGAGAGGGGGAATGGTACACGGTGTGTGCGGAGTGCAGGAAGAGGGAGGCGTGTACCTGGTGCAGGGGAGGCGTCCGGCGGCGCAAGGAGGAAGAAGAAGTCTCGCTGGCGTCTGGGGGTCGTGCGCCTGGGAGAGGGAGGGAGAGATAGAAAGGGATGAGAGGAGATGAGTTCTGGTTCTGGAGATGAGAGGACGACGATCGATGGAGATGGGAGGAGATCAGGTGGGTTCTGGTTCTAGAGCTGAGAGGACGACGGTCGATGGAGATGAGAGGAGAGGAGGGAAAGAAAGAAATGAGGTGAGGGAAAGAAAGAAAGGGGTAGGCAGCGCGGGAGTGGAAAAAAAAAGCTTGGGAAGTTTACGCGCCAAAGTACGTCGTCCGTGTATATTTTGTGCAAAAGACCTAGCTATGCAGTGACAACATTCAGTCACGACCTAAAAACGCCTCGTCACTGAAAACTCTAATTTTGTGATGATATATTTTCTTGTCACTGGCGAGACGTGACGACGATTTATATGTGACAGACAAAATTTCTTGTCACTGATCAGTTACTTTTAGTGACAATATATACCTCCCTCACTGAATAGTTGTCACTGAATCCGCATTTTCTTGTAGTGATACTTATCCACGATATTGGATCCTCACGACGATATAAATTAGAGGACTCAGTCTCCTCCAAAGGTACGCAATATACAACCCATTACTGACAAAGTCGTTATTCTGTCTCTCTAAAATCTCTACCCTACTGTCACGTTTTTACACTGACTTAGGCATCGGAGAGCCTTGCGCTGCCCACAGCCAGGGTCTTTGACTGCTCTTTTATTCTTCCTCCTTTCAAGTTCTATCCAAGGCATCACATCTTCTCTTCTAGTGGGTCTCGAAATCTCCACCTCCGGGTTCGTGAAGTTTCGTGCGCCTACAGGTATCTTTGAAAAGCTTGAGATGAGGAGAAGGGATTTGTGAAATGAAATTTTTAAATAGTACTCAAGAAATATACATGCAAGAGGAGAGAAGGCTGAAAATGGAGGAGAAGAAAACACTCAGGTTCAGTTGTGTTGCAGGAAAAATGAAATGAAGGAGAAGAAGGCCTCCAACGTGGGTTTTATTTGGGTTTTAAGTGAGGAAGGTGGGCCCCATGGGCCCCAAATCTTCAAATGGCTGGATCGATCATTTGTGAGTCCTGAATAAAAAAGACGAAGAAGACAAAGTTGATCGTCGAAATATCTAGTTTTTAAAAAGTATAGTTTCCTCATGATTTTCAAACTTTTGAATTTTATGCACACATTTAGTGTAAAAAGACGAATTTGCCCTTTTTCTCGAAAAACGCGATTTCTGGAGTTCAAATGCAAATGGAACAAACATGAAAGTCGCTGGGATCAAAATAACAAATCCAAAAATATAGAAATCAATATTTTTCAAAAATCCAAAAAATTTTAAAAATTAGATTCCCACACTAACACGTGTCACACGGGCCACCCAGGGCCTGGTCAAACCAGACTCAACGTGCTCAAAATTCCCCAAAGCTATTTAAAATTCTAATCTAACTAAAGAATCTAAGCTAATCGACCTCTAATCCCACTTAGAGACTAATCATAGTTAAATATAATAATAAAATATACTAAACCTGGGTTGGGGCCTAACAACAAGGGTCCTCCAAACGGGTTCATTAAGTAATCCTACCCTTACCTAGGGGTTGATATATCTACTAAGGTTTCATAAGACCGAATTGGAAACCTATGTGTACCCTTCAAAAAAAAATTCAAAAAAAAAAACCTTTTCAAAAAAAAAAAAAAAAAACTTCGTCACATTTGAGTTCAGATTCGAGAAATCTTGGTTCATTCCTTTTCGGATTTAGTGCTCGCAGAAATGTTTGAGCCTATGTTCGGATTGGAACACCATTTGCTCTCTTTGATGAATTCAATCTTTACCCTTTTAAAAAAGAAAAACTTCCATCACTTTTAAGTTCAGATTTGAGAAATCTTGGTGTAAGACCCCGACCCAAGTGTCCCCGATTAGTGCTAATTAAGTAGTGTGTTAGTGCTAAGAGTGATTGTTAGAATTTGACTGAGTTGGATTAGTATAGTTCTTGTTACGCCTTTTGGGAAGTTTATGTGATTTGTGTTTAGTGGGGCCTTTCGAAGGTTCCCTTTTGATAGCTTTGCGTTGATTTGGTAATTTTCTAAGATCCCGATGACTTGTATTTCTACCCCATTTTACTTGTCCCGCTAATCCCTACAACTCTCACGTTGATCCCGTAATCGTTCGGAACTCCGAAACCCGACTTTCCTAGCATTGAGGGTAAAACAGTCTTTTTACACCAAATCTGTACCCAAAACTTGATATCCCCAAAACCAGCGAAAAATATACTTTTTGGAAACTAGATATTTCGGTGATTGTTTTTCCCTTCTTCGTCGATTTCATCCGAGGTCCCGAAAATGGTGATTTCAGCCTCCAAAGAATTCTTAGTGGTGGAGCCCACTCCCATGGCTTTAAATAGAGAACCCACCTCTTCTTCTCCCTTTTTCCAGCACAACCTAAGAGAAAGCTAGGGTTTTCCCTTTTCCCCTTTTCTTGTTGCTTCTCCATCCTCAATCTCCTCCAAACTTGCATCAATAGCTCAAATGGAAGCTATCATCTTCTTCCCCACCACTAGAGCTCTCCATTGACACCATTTTAGAGAGAAGCGACCCATTTTAGAACCTTCTTGAAGCTCATCTTGTCTTTTGAAGATTTTCCAAGTAAGTTTTCCCTAATCTCTTGATATTGTGTTCTCCTAGCTATAGAGAAGCTCTATCTTCATTATTGAAGGTTTCTTCTTCTTCTTTTCTTGTTTAACCCATTTTAAGGTTTTGTTTTGGGGGTTTTTGTTGTGCTTGTAGGATTCTTGAGATAGAGGAGATTGGTGCTTGTTTTCTTGATTAGAGACCTAAGGCAAGTGGATGATTGGATGTTTTGGACTTTGAATGGTTTTCTTGAGAAGCATTGATGTTTTCATCAACCCTTTTTATGTTTTCATTGAGTTGCATTGACTTGAAATAAATGCTCATGGTAGTGTTCGGTTAGTGCATTTAATGTTTGGAAATGTGTTGATTTATAGTCCTTTTGTTATCCCTCCTTATGGCTTAAATGAATCCTTGTAGATCTGGTTGTCTTCCTTCTCTTGGTTGATTGAATGGGGAAATGGAGATGATTGGAAAATGACATTTATGGAAGTATTGATGGGAGTTTGGAAAATGTTTTAGGAGATTTGGCGCATGATTATTGGAGGCAAGATGCCCATTTTATTGTAGGAAAAAGTGTATAGGAGAATGGAGAAAGAAAAGCCACGAAGGCCATTCTCGGGTAGCTAGGATTGGCTGCCCGCTCGAGCGCGCAGCCAATCTGCTGCCAAACTCGGGCGGCAGTGAGACTGCCCGTTGTTCGCTCGAGTGCGCATGTCGTCCGCTCGAGCAGGCATATGGCCGCTCGAGCGGGCGACCTTGCTGGTTACCTGGTTCCTATACAGCCCAGGTCCGCTCGAGGGGGCTTCAGTCCGCTCGAGCGCACCCCTTCTCGGGCCTAAACCATTTTTTGAGCTCAGAAAAAGGTTTTTAAGAGATTCCCTTGTGTCAAGGAGATTTAAGAGACATTGTATGAAACCCGTTTGAGAAGAAACCATATCACAAAGATCCGTTGAAGTCCGAGAATGTCCCCAAGGTGTGTACAGAGCCCGGAATGTCCTAAATTCAAAGAGTACCAAATTATTATTAAGATTGACATACGGGATCCCTATTTACCTTGAATTAGTTTTAAACTCCAGTACTTTTCCCGACATTTTGAAAGTTTATTGCACCCTTTCTTATTCTCGAAATTTATGAGTTGATTTATCTACCCTGAAAGCACTGAACCGTATTTGTAGCATGTATGCTAGCCCCGATGTACATGGCCCGATGTTGAAAAGATAATTGTGCCTTGAGCACCCCCATCTTGCCCGATTATGGTTTTGCACTTAATTTGTTTTACACATGTCTCGATCTATGTAATTTGACCTATGAGTCTGCACCACTAAGCTTGAATAACCTTGTCAGTTTAATCCACTGACTTGGAGATCCCCTCCCGTCCCGCCAGCTGCAGTTTGGATCCCGATGCCCGGTTTATTAACCGTGGTCCCGTCCCGATACCCGGCTCGCTCCCGTGGTTCCCGATATCCGGTTCGCTACCGTGATTCCCGACACCCGGTTTGCTACCGTGGTCCCGTCCCGTATTATTGTATATGTATATGTAAATTTTGTTGTACCACCTCACTTCGGCGACTTAGGTCAACGCCCGATACTCTCGTCACTACGGTGATAGAGGATGTAGCTTCTTGTGGATGCCATCTTATTTGTTTCCCGTTTCCTTGGTACCTTTACTCGCTTTACTTTGCATACATGTTTGAATAGATGATTTATCTTTTCTTGAAAGTTATTGTTTAAACAGGTTTATATGTTTTCCAAGGTAAATGCTTTTATTTTAGATTGGTCATATCTTTTCATCCACCTGCCAGACCGTCGTGTCTGATCCTTTGCTTTGGTACTCAGGTCCCGTTGTCGGTTATCCCGAGGAGGAGCCAGAGGAGGCGGTCGGAGAACCGCAACTGTAACGCCCCACCTTTCACACATGCATGATATTGTTCGCTTTAGCTCATGGGCTACTCGACCAGAGGACTTGGCCCAAGCGCATCCAATCTTGCCTCACGGTTTTGCTTCTGATGGGCCTCAACCCATCAAAAGGCCTCATGCAAAGTAAGGGTGTAAGCTCTACATATAACTCCGTTCACTTTCCTCTCTATAGTCGATGTGGGACTTCGGGGCGTCACATCAACAGCTAGTTCAGTGGCGTGCCGACGATGTTATTTAAACATCAGGTTGCCGAGTTTCGAAACATTTTGGGGGTGTCATTAATTGATATTTTGGTGGATATTGTTTTGTCTATATTGGCCCTTGTTGGCCTCTATTTTTGGGGAATTGTAATTAAATGATATTTTGTTTAAACTTTAACTGTACATTGGATTACGCTATAGAACATTGCTCATTCTGATACTTGTTACTTAAATGCAATCAGTCTTATTATTATGGAAATGAATTACATGCTTGATTTGCCATACGCTTCCGCAATTATACGAAATATTCATTTCGTTGTTGTGAAATCCTCACCGCAGACACCTGTGGGAAATCACGTACATGGATGATGTGTGTTCTTAATTAACCCGTGTACGTTTTGGCACTAACCATACCTCTTATTTATGTACTCAGTCCCGATCCTGGATTGGACCTTAAACCCGGTCCGGGGTCGCGACACTTGGTTCATTACTTTTCGGATTTAGTGTTCGCAAAAATGTTTGAGCCTATGTTCGGATTGGAACACCATTTGCTCTCTTTGATGAATTCAAACTTGATCCTTTTAAAAAAAAAAAAAAAAAAAACTTCCTTCACTTTTGGGTTCAGATTCGAGAAATTCTGGTTCCTTCCTTCTCGGACTCAGTGCTCGCAGAAATGTTTGAGCCTGTGTTCGGATTGGAATACCATTTGCTCTCCTTTATGAATCGAATCTCGACCTTTCAAAAAGAAAATCCCATCTTGTGTCCTTTCCAATGATGCAATTTACAACATTTGTGCCTAGCGGTGCTAGTACGCCTTTTCGGGTCTATTGTATTCGCGACCTATACATTTGTATCTCCAACCTTATATAATCTTACCTTGAGTGAGCTTTGCTTCTCGGTAATTTGGGTTAAGGTCTACAATTGCTTCTAGTAGTCACTGGAACGCTCACCCTGAGCCTACCATACTTGCATTTAGAACAATTGTACCCTCTATGGCTTTTTTGTCTTCTTCATCTTGTTTGGGCTGGGCCATGTGCCCTCGAGCGATTTGAAAAGACAATCATAGTTATTTTCCATTTATGATCACCATATTCTTGTGATTACTAATGGATGTGGTCTTGTTTCAGAAGTTTTCCAAATTAACAATGGCAGCTTCATTGACCATCACCTTCGATGAGAACAAGTACCAATTACTACTTCAAGAGGAGCAAAACAAGCGCACTCACAAGCACCTTGCCAGTTGCCAAAGCATCATCTCCCGCGGCAACTCTCAAAACACCAGGTAGACTTTTACTCCCCGGACCATCGTCTTCAGGTCACTGGGACCATTCCCACTATCTGCAGAAGAAACTCTACCTGCCAAGAAACAGAAAACCGCCTCTAAACATGTCACGACGGTGACACCAAGGGCAACAATTAAGAAGCCTGAAGCCCATGGCACTCCCACGAAGCCTTAACCTACAAGAAACCAAGTCTGCCCCAACAACTGGTCCCCGAGGCCTTCACCAAAGCTAAGGAGGTTTTGAACATCTACAAAGCCATCGTACTTGGCCCCTCTCAAGGAGAACCGGTTCTACCCTCTCTCTTACATGAAAGAGGAGAAACCTACCCTCCGCCAACAAACAAATCAACCCAGCATGAGTCGGCTTGCTCCTACAAGCCCAAAATCAAGTCATGCATCACCAGGCCTCCGCAAGACCCTGTTAAGGCCTACACTCCTACAAGTTGACCCTTCATCTCACAGGGGCCGAACTCGTAAAATTCAAAGCCTCACTTCGACAGGCAAAGGACCGCGTTCGGACCTGTCCATGCCTAGCTTCAAAGAAGACAAGCTCGGCTACTGCGCATGGGGGTCTACGTCCTTCATCGCCAAAGCTTAGCCAGAACTGACTGAAGCTCAAATTGCTCGTCGTATGCGTCGCCGAGCGGCATATCAACAAAAGAGACTAGAGAAGCAAAAAACCCAGCATTCTACCCTTCAGGTCTCTAAAAAATGGGTCGAAAAATAAAGACTCGACAACGTTGTTGCTGTCCATATGGTTGGCAAAACCAAAAGACGCCAGAAGTCGGCAACCAAAATTCATGTCAGACGACCGGTGACTTGCAGCATCTCCCGGACGCGAACACATCAGGAGGATTCTCCCTCTCCTTCAAGCCAAAGACATCGAAGTAACCACTCCTCGGACTCTTCGACCAAAAGAATGAACTCCAGCTTAGTCACTAAGACGATATCCTCATTCGATTATCGAAGAATGAATATCCTGGTTACAAATGCTGAGTAGCCTCCCCCGCATGATGACGTAACCGCACGCATCCAACTGTTGGAGCAAGGACAGCAGAGAATTGAGGCTCTGATGGAAAACCTCATTCTCACTTTTAAGCGTCCACCTAACAATGAAGCTCCTCCGAGTCATCAAGATGATGAGGTTAATGCGGAAAACAATGAGTCATGCACCCTTACCAAAAAGAACGTTGACGATATCCTCATTAAAGCAAAAGAAGAGGATACACTGAAGGAACATGGGATCAAGCCACCATAGCCCTTACGGATGGACTCGGTTCCGTTTCCTGCAAAATTCAAACGACCTACTCTCCAAACATATACGGGGAAAGGTTTAGCCAGACAGCATGTCATCCACTTCAAGATCCTGACGGGGGCTATCGCGGATCAAGTTGCCCTCAAGATCCGTCTCTTTGCAAGTACCTTAAAAGGTATGGCCTTTGATTGGTACTACACTTTGTAGAGGACTCCATCCAAAACTAGGCCGTGTTGGAGAAACGCTTCCTAACCCACTTCAAAGGTGAGGATCATCCTGTTACTATGGCTTGGCTCTGCAGCCTAAAACAAGGAGAGAATGAGTCAACATACGACTTCATTCACAAGTGGAAGGCGATGGGAGCGTATAAGTGCTCAGACGTACTGCCACAAGTGTCGCTAGTTGACATCTGCCATAACAACATGAGAGCAAGGATCCGCTCCATGATCATTAGAAGCAAATCAAAAAACTTGGGAGAACTCCTAGAAGCGGTGATCAAAGACCTCAACGGTCAGAAATCATCAAAGAAAGAGCCGATTGCTATTACAACCTCAAAACCAAAGAAAAAGGAGGTTCTTAATGTGTAAACCAAGTCAGCTCCTCAGCAGCCAAAGAAAGTTGAAAAAAAAATTGCAGGTAAAAGACCTGAACTATTTGAGGCCTTCAAAAAACGAGTAGAGAAGAAATACCCGTTCGATGAAGATGTTGAAGAAATCTCTAGGGCTCTCTTAGCAAACAACAAACTCACCATGCCAAACCCCAAAAGACCGGGAGATGTTGGCAAAACCAACGATCTCCGGTATTCTCCGTACCACCAGATGGTCTCGCATCCTCTCAATCAATGCTTCATTGTGAAAGATAAGATCAACGAGATGTGGAAAAATGGAGTCATTACCTTTGACAAAAACTACGAGCCTGCCTCCGTTAACATGGTGTCATGTGATCAAACTTCAAAATCACCAAAAGAGAAGATCACTACTTCATTCAAGGTGATAAAAATGGCTCAAACGTCGCAAGAGTTGGTCCCATACCCAATACCGGATGGACAACCCATATGGGTGTTGGAAGTAGGTGGGCCTCGTGGATAGATTTTCAAAACTTTTGACCCATTTGACTCAGGGATCAAGTATCCATAAGGCAAAAAACCCAATGCAGGATGCATAACCCTCAATTTCATGATCATGTACAGTAAGTAAAACTATCTAAAAGATAGAACATAAGCGAACAAGCATCCATTAAAACCTATAGCATACAAGAAAGTAGATTATACCTTTGGAGCTCGGTTGCGCTCTAATGGAGAAGTTGATGACTTTCGTTGATGTAGAACTTTTCCACAAACTAAGATCAGAATCTCCAACACCTCTTAGCCATCCACACCATGACCCGAATCAGATTTCTCTTCTCAAGAAGGTTGGTGGAATCTGCAAGAGAAAACCCAACTCGAAACCCTAAGGACCTAGAAGAGGAAGAGAGAAGACAGGAGTGCAACTATTGCAGAAAAGGGATGGACGTTTTTCACTCAAAATAATGATGGACGTCCAAGAGGGGTGGATTCCCTTATATAATCTCCTAGGTCTCCTCTTTTCTTAATTGAAATAGAAGTCTTACTTCCACAACAATTAGTAAGTATACTATTACCACTATTAGAAGTCCTACTTCAAATAGAAAATAGTAACTTTCTAATTCCTTCCTTTTAGAGTTCGAATAGGATTAGTATCTTTCTAATAACTTGGGCTAGCGTGGGGACCACTAGGGATTCCATAGAAAGCTGGCTCCAACTGGGACACGCGACCCCACATCTCATGTGCAATCCGGGCCCACAGTTAATTGCAAATAACACCACTATATAAATGCAATTGCACTCCAATCTTAGGAATAAATTACAATGAAGACTCTAAACTTCCCAATTACCACAAGTAGGCCCCTCTATCAATATCCATGGATCAATTGGAATAAATCTGTCTCTTCCAATCTTAGTTCCACATCTTATTATCCTTGAGCCCCAATTAATCACTATGATCATCAGTACCATCCAATTAACTCTTAATCGAGATGGGTGCGCACTTACTAATGACAAATCCATTAATTGGCACAAGGGGATAATAGAGATAGATTCCATCTTGATCATTCAATGTTCCCACAGTCCTACTACCACATACCCAAGACACCGAGGTGTTGACCTATAGTTGGCCTCACTCATTGGTGACTCAAAGCAAATGAATAGATAGAAACTTGAATTCATCAATGTCTAAGGATTGAGAGCCTATTGCTAGGGAATTATGAGAGCATACCTTATTTTTGAGACTGAATTCCATAAGGTGCTTTTCATGGTCCTTCAATACATCCAATGTATCAGCACATTGATCCAGAATCTTCCATTCTGATGATCGAGACAAATCACACTATCTCATAGTGATCAAAGTGTTACAACCTTATTAGATGAGATGCCTAGTCTCATCACTAGTTGTGAAGATATTTTAAGTATAAGATTTGTGACATATATCTCCCGTGTGTGGATCTCATCCATACACATATATCACATCTAATATACTAATGGAACCCGATTCAACTCATGAACCATTATATCATATGTATTGGTCATGTGCATAAAGTAATAAAATAACATTCATCTCATGAAAGTAAGCATGATTTTATTGATAAATAAAGAAATCAATCAATTTATCACATCAACTGATGAATTGAGTCCATACAATCTAACAATGGGTGCAACTCGATCTCCTAGAAGATGAAAATTGGGAGATCGTTAAAGCAAAGCCGACCACTCAACAGCGAAGGCAAGCCAAGAGACAACTCCGCAAGCTCAAACAGCAGGAGATGACTCAACCAAAAAAAGAAGTCCTTGAAAAGGTAGAGACTTCTTCCACTGCTTCACTAGGGGCAACGGAAGAATTCCTTCCCAAGACTTCAAAGGTGGTAAGAAAATTCACCCTTGGTGATTTCATGCCACCTCATTACAGAAATGAAACTACGCAGGCTGCATCATACTCTTGCAACTCGGTAATTGGATTCTCCATGGATGGATATGAGTCCAGTGAAACTGCCAATGATATCGATGAGTGGGAGGAATCCCTTGAAACAGGAGAATACATCTCTGATGAAGAATGGATTCCCGAATCTCATCTTATACCAGTAATCCGGTATAACCCATTATAGCCACAAGGATCCTAGTCTGATGATGAAAAAGACCAAGCAGTTGTTCAAGAAAATGTTGTCAACCCAGCACCTGCCAATGCTCAGTGGAACCTAACTATGTTGAACCACAAGGAGCGGACGAAGAAGGAGATTTGGCTCCTATGCCTGATCTTGAAGAATACGCAATAATCTTGCAGTATCTAGCTATAGAACAATAGCAGGATCGCGTCAACAATCTTCGTCACGATCAAAATCCAGAACCAGAAGTCCCTAAAAATCAACAGAAACTTCCTCCTTCAACTCCTGAAAATGGAGA
Source organism: Umbellularia californica (assembly GCA_028538565.1). Classification (NCBI taxonomy): domain Eukaryota; kingdom Viridiplantae; phylum Streptophyta; class Magnoliopsida; order Laurales; family Lauraceae; genus Umbellularia; species Umbellularia californica. The sequence goes on from JAPQWN010000004.1 coordinate 31,167,243, forward strand.
AAACTGCTGGATCAATGATCCTCTTACATCCGAGGATGAGTCTGACTCCCAACAGTCTATACTGGGGGGCATCTCCTATCGGGATAACCTGCAATGCGATAGCTTAGGATGATAGTGCCTCTGAAGCTTCATCTGTCGAAGACACATACTCCCCATCTGGAAGTATATCTTCTCGAGCTACATCTTCTCAGATGACTTCCACTGAGATATCACCTTCTCAGCCTTCGTCCACTGACACTGTGACATTGGAGCTCAAGCCTCTTCCAACTGATCATCTTGAAAAGGTTCCTGCCAATGAAGTCTTCTTCAATGAAAATCCGGTCAACTGGTCCCAGATACCCGACCTCATAGACGATGTCTTGACCTATAAATTATTGAACAAAGAAAAGAAGTTGCTAGATGCTGTTCAGGACTTGTTCCCGGAAAATGCTCTGTGCAACGCGATCACCGAAGACAACAATACTGCTACAGAGATGTCTTCAGCAAATGAGAAGGACCAACCCCTTAGTCCCGAGAATGATCTTACAAAAGAAGACCCTTTTCTAGAAGCTCATGAAGTTGGTAGAGGTACCCGCTCTGGCCGGGATTACCACAAAAATTACAACCAACCTTCTTCTTCTTATGTAAATCCTTCGGGAAATAAAGTTGTAGACACCCCAAGTGGCAACAATAATGAAAATGCAAGCTCGAAGAAGGCTTTCAAGTACGACTTGATTGAGCACTTCAAACACATACCTGGACTACTGCACATCCTTGACTTATTACGAATATCTCCACAAACTCGTAATAGTCTCATTTCAGAACTACAAAGGCTGAATACGGATGTCGACAAACACGCCCCACAAGTCCTACAAATTGAAATGGACTATAGGGTCAAAAAATCAAGTACTTCTTCAGAAGGAGAAAAGAAGAAAACTGAGGGATCAAGCATTGAATGCTGCCTCTTGGTTCAAAACGCAGCAAATGCAACGATTGCCTTCGATAAGGATGACCTCTTGCAAGCAAGAAAAAGCACAACCGACCCTTGTACTTCACGAGGTACGTCAAAGAGATGACAGTACACAGAGTCAAGATCGACTCGGGTTCTGCACTCAACCTCATCTCTACTTCGGCACTCGAAGAGCTGGGAATCCCACCTAGCAAGCTGAGCCACACGTCTGTATCCATCTTTGGATATGACGGGAGCGTTCAAAGGCCTATCGGCAAAATCATGTTCAAGTTGCAAATCGTTGATCTTATTTCTGAAGTCACCGTATATACAATAAGGGAATATCCTTCTTAGACGCCCCTGGATACACGAGAATGGTGTCGTCCCTTCAATTTTACATCAGCGCATCAAGTTCGTTGGTAACGACGGCTTGATACGTTGAGTGTTTGCAGACAAAAAGCCCTTCAAAGGCAAAGACGTCCATTTTGCAGATGCTCAGATGTATAAAGATGAAAAAGAAGAAAAGGAGGAAGAAACAGTACCCTTTGCCGAAAATCTCCAGAAAGATAAAGGCAAGGCTCCTCGGCAATCATCGGAAGAAAACAAACTTCCAGCTAATCCGAAGAGAGTAGTCATTCTCCCTTCGTTGTCTCTCTCAAATCTTCAAAGCCTTTGGTAATTACTGTAACGCCCCACCCTTCACCCATGCATGATATTGTCCGCTTTGGCCCACCAGCCTCACGGTTTTGCTTTTGATGGGCCTCAACCCATCAAAAGGCCTCATGCAAGGTAAGGGTGTAAGCTCTACATATAACCCCATTCACTTTCCTCTCTATAGTCGATGTGGGGCTCTAGGGCTGCACGTCCCTGTGCAGTAGCTTGCCAGTCTCTGTAGCCTGCCAGCCCTCTTGGCCCGCCCACATGGAGACCCGCCCACTTGCACCAGGCCACGGCAGGGGACCCACACTCAAACTAGTCGAGAGTTGGCTCTGATACCATTTGTAACGCCCCACCCTATACCCATGCATGATATTGTCCGCTTCAGCTCATGGGCTACTTGACCAGAGGACCTGGCCCAAGCGCATCCAATCTTGCCTCACGGTTTTGCTTTTGATGGCCTCAACCCATCAAAAGTCCTCATGCAAGGTAAGGGAGTAAGCTTTACATATAACCCCATTCACTTTCCTCTCTATAGTTGATGTGGGACTCCGGGGGGTCACAATGTTTGTAACGCCTCACCCTATACCCATGCATGATATTGTCCGCTTTAGCTCATAGGCTACTTGACCAGAGGACCTGGCCCAAGCGCATCCAATCTTACCTCACGGTTTTGTTTCTGATGGGCCTCAACCCATCAAAAGGCCTCATGCAAGGTAAGGGAGTAAGCTCTACACACAACCCCATTCACTTTCCTCTCTATAGTCGATGTGGGACTCCGGGGCGTCACAATCCACCCCCCTTAAGGCTGCATGTCCCTGTGCAGTAGCCTGCCAGTCTCTGTAACCTGCCAGCCCTCTTGGCCCGCCCACATGGAGACCCGCCCACTTGTACCAGGCCACGGCAGCCATGGCAGGGGACCCACACTCGAACTAGTCGAGAGTCGGCGACCCGCCCACTTGCACCAGGCCACGGCAGCCGCGGCTGGGGACCCACACTCGAACTAGTCGAGAGTCGGTGACCCGCCCACTTGCACCAGGCCACGGCAGCCACGGCAGGGGACCCACACTCGAACTAGTCGAGAGTCGGCTCTAATACCATTTGTAACGCCCCACCCTTCACCCATGCATGATATTGTCCGCTTTGGCCCACCAGCCTCACGGTTTTGCTTTTGATGGGACTCAACCCATCAAAAGGCCTCATGCAAGGTAAGGGTGTAAGCTCCACATATAACCCCATTCACTTTCCTCTCTATAGTCGATGTGGAGCTCCGGGGCTACACGTCCCTGTGCGGTAGCTTGCCAGTCTCTGTAGCCTGCCAGCCCTCTTGGCCCGCCCACATGGAGACCCGCCCACTTGCACCAGGCCACGAAAGGGGACCCACACTCGAACTAGTCGAGAGTTGGCTCTGATACCATTTGTAACGCCCCACCCTATACCCATATATGATATTGTCCGCTTTAGCTCATGGGCTACTTGACCAGAGGACCTGGCCCAAGCGCATCCAATCTTGCCTCACGGTTTTGCTTCTGATGGGCCTCAACCCATCAAAAGGCCTCATGCAAGGTAAGGGAGTAAGCTCTACACATAACCCCATTCACTTTCCTCTGTATAGTCGATGTGGGACTCTGGGGCATCACAATCCACCCCCCTTAAGGCTGCATGTCCCTGTACGGTAGCCTGCCAGTCTCTGTAGCCTGCCAGCCCTCTTGGCCCGCCCACATGGAGACCCGCCCACTTGTACCAGGTCACGGCAGCCACGGCAGGGGACCCACACTCGAACTAGTCGAGAGTCGGCGACCCGCCCACTTGCACCAAGCCACGGTAGCCACGGCTGGGGACCCACACTCGAACTAGTCGAGAGTCGGTGACCCGCCCACTTGCACCAGGCCACGGCAGCCACGGCAGGGGACCCACACTCGAACTAGTCGAGAGTCGGCTTTAATACCATTTGTAACGCCCCACCCTTCACCCATGCATGATATTGTCCGCTTTGGCCCACCAGCCTCACGGTTTTTCTTTTGATGGGACTCAACCCATCAAAAGGCCTCATGCAAGGTAAGGGTGTAAGCTCTACATATAACCCCATTCACTTTCCTCTCTATATTCGATGTGGAGCTCCGGGGCTGCACGTCCCTGTGCGGTAGCCTGCCAATCTCTGTAGCCTGCCATCCCTTTTGGCCCGCCCACATGGAGACCCGCCCACTTGCACCAGGCCACGGCAGGGGACCCACACTCGAACTAGTCGAGAGTCGACTCTGATACCATTTGTAACCCCCACCCTATACCCATGCATGATATTGTCCGCTTTAGTTCATGGGCTACTTGACCAGAGGACTGGCCCAAGCGCATCCAATCTTTCCTCACGGTTTTGCTTCTGATGGGCCTCAACCCATCAAAGGGCCTCATGCAAGGTAAGGGAGTAAGCTCTACATATTAATCCATTCACTTTCCTCTCTATAGTCGATGTGGGACTCTGGGGCATCACAATTACCATCAAAGCAAAGAAGACAAAACAAAAGGCTGGGGGCAAATTCGCTATCTTCTTTGTATCTATTATGCATGACACGGATTCAGATTTAGAGCCAAGAGACAACACAGCGTTAAGCCAAGTTAATACTCAATGAGTTCAGCCCGCTCTCACTCCATTGGAGACACTTGCTGACGTAGAAGACCCTATGTTTGCTTACTTCATCATTCCAGCAACTTCGGCAGAAGAAAACCAATCTTTTTCCACAGATCGGAAGCTTTTTCACGAAATTATTCGCTTGAACCTTTCGAAAATGAATGTATACCTCAACTATTCCTATATAGTCAAATGGCATAAGCTATCATGAAGAAAATGGTCTACGACGCTCAGAATTCGACCGGTTTGGGAGGTGGCCATGGTATTCTCACACCATTGGAACCCACCCTAACCAAAAGTCAACTGGAGGATTGAAAACTCTATCGTCATATAGACAAGTCTTCATATGAATTGGGGTATGATCCTGACACTCCCATGGGATAGTTGACACAAAGGCTGTAAAGTCGTTTTGCCGACCAAGCCTCAACATCTCATGTCCATGAAAACATTGATCTCCTTGGATATCTTTTTAAGGAGTCACCCATCAAGGATCCAGGAAGCTCCTCCAATTGGTATGATTTCTCTAACGATGAAGAGGAATTGTCCGATGACACAGACGCGCGGTTTTCTGACCTAGAAGAACCATCGTCTCCAAAAGAAGTACTCTACTTCGACCAAGTTTCAATAGGTGATTGGGATCATCTCATTACAAGTCTTGAGAAGAGTACCGATCCAGAAGACCTAAGGACAGAAGCAGAGCCTTGGTCTGTAAATGCCTTTGGAACTTTAGAAGCTCTTGTTGAGTTAGAAACCTCCCAAAATATTATGGAGGAGCCACCTTCAAACCTTCCAACAGAAGATCCTGTTCATAAGATAGACCTGGGGACACCTGATAACCCACATCCTGTATTCATAAGTAAGAATATAAAGGATGATGAGTTACCCGAGTATATCTCTTTTCTTCGTGAGTTTGTTGATTGTTTTGCATGGTCTTATGCTGAAATGCCCGGCTTAGACCCCAAATTAGCAGTCCACAAACTCAATCTACAAAAAGGATATCTGATGGACCCTCGGAATCTTCCGTCCTCTCCTTCTGCACCCCGGGGGCTGACCTGGGTCTCGGCGGAGGAGGGAAAATCACGGGTATCAACATTTTTGTACAGATATGCCAGATTTACTTTCTATTTGGAATTTTGGAATGGTGATGATCAGGAGATTCACCTTCACAAGTGGAAAGGAAATCAATCATTTTTTCTAACTTTTCAAATTGCATAAATATTAAGATAAGAGACAAGTTTGTTTTTGAGAATGCCGTAGGAGGTATTTTTGTTTGTTTGCCGTGAAAGGCGATTTTGACGTGAAAGGAGATTTTACAAAACTCATCAAATATGAAAGACAAGAATTGTGATTTCTTTTTGTCTCTTTAAGAAATACAAACTACAATAGAAAAGTAAGAAAATGGATCTAACTTCTCAGAGATTGTGGGGACACGTTGAGATCGACGGTCGCAAGTCATGTATGGACTTCGCCATCGTCCTTCAAATGAGAACATGTGATGCTTTGATTATTTGGCTTGGCTCCTAACCTCGGTTTTTTAAAGGACAAGGACCAAGAGGAGGTCCTATATCCAATGAAAAACCAAGTAAACGGGCTGAAAAGCCGCGTTTAGGCCATGTTGTAGAAGGAGGGGACCTTGGGGGGGTGGCCCCCGCAAGGGACGTTGATCACCTTGTGGTGCTTCTGGGAGCAAAGCGGCAGGACTTCGTCTCTCTCTTAGATTTTCTAGATTTTCAGAGCTTGGGATTACACTTGGGATTTTTCCTTGCATTCTTCTTAGAACTCACCTCCTTTTATAGGTTTTTGGTAGCCATGAGGTGTTTATTGGCATTGATGGCCATGATGAGAGAATTGATGAGGAGTTAGAAGTTTTTATGTTTTGATTTTGTAACTCCTTTTTCATGGCTTGTGATTGGCCGATGAAGGTAGTGGGCTTTTAATTCCTTTTAATCTTCATGATGATGGGAGTTTCATGGGTTTAATGCCATGATTGCTTGGATTTGTAACTCTCAAATGCTTGAATCTGATTAGGCCGTCCAAAATAATGAGTTAATGACCGCATTAAGTTATCATAACGGGTCAATTAAAGACATTAAGTGGTAGCCAAGGCCTGAGAAGAGTTGCGGGCCGCGCCGCGTCTTTTGAGATTCTTCTTGTGATCATCACAGGTGGATCCACACATTGCTTGATGTCGGATTGCAGTGCAATTTCAGACATTGATTGATGTTGGTGGGCAGGTGACATCTGTCTTGTCGATTTCACGATCGCTCGGACAGAAAGTATACTTTCTTGGTCAGCCGGTTGGTGATCTTGGAGCGATCGGTGATGATTTCATGCTTTTGACGGTGGATCTGAGATGTCGATGAAGATCAGTCGTTTTCAAGCATCAAACATTGGATTTTCAGAAAATCACAGAGGCAGGAATGCTCGAAACGCGAAAAAGATCGAAAAACGGGCATTTTGGTGCAAAATCCGGCGACCCGGATTTGCAGGGTCGCGGGTGACCATGCTCCCAAGGTCGCCCGCGACCTTAGGGTTTTTGCCCTTTGGTCGCCGAGCTTCGTTTTCGGCCGATTTTCCGTCTTTTTTGTTCCTTCTTTCTTCTGTATTTTTCTTAATATTTTTCCTCAATTATTGACTTAATTTTCTTGGAGAAAACTTGTCAAGAACCCGCGCAAAACCGGAACACAAAGTTTCCCATTTTTCGGGAAAGTCGAAGACTTTGTAGCCGATTTTCCGTCAAGAGTCGAAACTAGGTCAAACGATGTCAGAATGACCTGAAAATTGAGGTGAAGCTTCTTGAGCAGTGGATAGGAGCAACCATGGCATTTTATTTGAGTTTTGAATCCGTTTGAGGTCCCATTGATGCTTGACTTGATTTTGCTGCGGGGAAAAACCCGAGCTTTGATATGTGGTCAAACGATGTCCGATTGACCTGAAATTTGACGGGGAGCCTAATGGAGTCATTTTGAGACGTTCCATTAGCTCTGTCTTGGATGTCATGGTCCCGGGGTGCTCCGCCGCCGGTAGGCTTGATTTTCTTTTGGAGCATCGAAACCTGGTCAAACGTTGTCGGAATGACCTGAAATTCGACGTGCAACCTTTTGGAGGCATGTTGAAGCCACTCATGTGCTTTGTTTGATGAGTGATTGCCTCGGTGGTTCTCGCCGCTGGGAGGCTTGATTTTGCTGCTCGAGCATTGATGGAGGGTCAAACATTGTCGGTTTGACTTGAAATTTGGCATGGAGCCCTTTGAAGACATTCTGGAGTCCTCCATAGGCTCTGATCGAAGTTTTGGTGTCTTCGATGATGTCGCCGCCGGGAGCGCTTGTTTAGCTATCGGAGCAGTGAAGTTAGGCCAAATGATGTCGGAATGGCTCGAAACTTCAGGTGTACCCCTCTTTTGGCTGTCTTACAGGATCTTTCAGTTTTTGTCTGATTCCGACAAGATTTGATACTTGAAGTAGCTTTCCCTGTTTTTAGCAGGATGTAGCTTCACGAGGCTTCTTAATGTTGAGGAGACATAGTGACTTTTTTGGTGTCAACAGATGCCCCCTCGAGGTACAGCGACAAGTAGCTTTTTGGAGTCGATGTGCCTCGAAGAGAAACTTTGAAGGAGAGTTTCCAACTTGACCAAGAGTCTCGAGCATTTTTTTTTTAATAGCCTTATGAGTTTCCGGGGGAATTTTATGGTAGTGAGAGGGATCACGTACCATCTCAAGGCAAAGTTTTGAAAATGACATGGGTAATTTTGGGTTTTTGGATTTTGTATTTTGTATTTTAACCTTGTGACCTAACAAGCTGTATGTGGCAGGTTAGGGGGTCGGGGTTTGATTTTGATTTTGACCTTGTGACCCAACAAGCTTTATGTGGTAGGTTGGGGGGTCATATATGGGTTTTTGGTTTTGGTTTGGTTTGGATTTTGATTTTGGTTTTGGTCTTGTGACCTAACAAGCTGTATGTGGCGAGTTAGGGGACCGGAATTTGGTTCTGTGAAATGTCAATTTCAAGATTTTGGCTCAATTTGGTTCATGAGGTTGGATGGTTTGATTTTTGGAAAATCATGAGGCTTTCTTTTTTTTTTTGAATGGTCCCATCAGCTCAAAAGAGGCATGGGACTTTTTTGCTCTTTTTCTTCTTTGTTTTTTTTTTGCTCTTGGTAAGAGGAATACTTTGACTAAAAGCCACTTTTAGTGCCTAGGTGGTCAAACCCGGCTCATATGGGCTAACCCATGGGACCTTAGGCTTTGAAGATGGCCTAGATCTCACATGGTGTCATATTTGTAGAGAATATCTAAAAATATCCTTACTTGGAGAGAATTTCTCAAGTTTCCTTTTTGTGGAAAGATTTTCTCAAAATATCTCTCTTTTGGGAAAGTAACTAAATTTTAACACTTACCTCTTTTCTTTCTCCTTGTTTCCTCTTTTGGCTTGCTCTCTTCTATAAAAGCAAGAGGGTTGGGTCTTTTGCTCCATTGCTTTTCTTCTTCTTCTCCATCAATGGCTTCAAGTAAGTTTTCTTCCTCCACAAGAATCTCCATTGTAGAAGTAGCTTCTTTCTTGCTTTGCTTTCGTTTTCTTTTTCTCGTTTTCCTTTTCTTTTTTTCTCTCTCCAAGCACGTTTTTTCCTTTTTTTTTTTTTCTGCACGCTGATTTCTTTTTTTTTTCAGCGTTTTTCCTTCTTCTTCTTTTTATTTTTTTTTATGTTTGTTTTTTTTTCCTTCTTTTTTTTTTTTTTTGGCTGCACGGGCAGCATGCCACGTGGCAGTGGGCCACAGCCTGTGGGCCAGCAAATTTTTTTTTTATTTTTTTTTCTGAGAGATTTTTTTTTCTTTCTTTCTTTCTTTGTTTTTTCTTTGTTTGCTCACTATGATAATGAGGATCATGCAATTTCAATATGTTCATGCATTTTTTTTTATGCATCAAGATAGAAGGCTAAAGTCTCTAGGTCAAGCCAACATGATTTTTGACTTGGACAAAGTTTGATTGGTTTTGACCAAATTGGGTTGGAATTGGTCAAACTTTGGTCAAGATTTTCCTAGCTTCTAATGCATGATGATATTCTTTGATGCATGATTTTTTGTAAATAGTCTTGGAAACATGATGATGCATACCTGAAAATCTTTCGCAAGTATTGGGATTTTGAGCTCGCAGCGATGTTGAGCTCTTTCTCGGTCCTGCTGGATTTTAAGGAACTTTGCAATTTTTGGATTCTAAAGCTCGCAGTAATGTTGAGCTCTTTTCCAGATTTTGCGGAAATTTGATGAGATTGGCTCGTTCTCGCAGCAATGTTGAGTTCGAACCTTCTCTGATAATTTTGCACTGACTATGAGCTCGTAGCGATGTTGAGTTCATCTTCAGGCTTCCTGTCTTTTCCAGAGTATTTTCCTTTTCTTCGGAATTACCCCGGAACCATGTCAAAATTTTGCTAGAATTCTTTTAGCAAAATTCTGTCATTTTGATGATGGTTGATCTTTTCTCTTCCATCTTTTGCAGGTAGTTCTTCCAGAACGAACAAGGGTAAAGGTCCTGTTACTGACGCTCCTCGTCGGTCTGCCAGATCTTCCAATGCAGCCGTTCAGCAGGCCTGAGAGAAGGTCCAGTTTGTCGAGAAGAATTTGGAAGAGTGTGATTCCCTCAATTGTAATGAGATGAGGCAGCGATTGGTCACTCTCAAAGATGAGGAATTCTACAAGATCATGGTAAGTAGCCGTCCTTGGGTCATGGACGATCAGAGCATTGTGCCCAAGCCTACCTTCTTCTTTGGTGATGCAGTACCCGATGACTTGACATACCAAAGGAGGTGTTTTCAGTTCTTTTACACAACAGATGGTGAGGAGAGAACTATTTCTACCCGATCGACTTTTGATCGGACCATATCGATCCTGAGCCTTTCTCCCACGTGCCCTAAGAGGGATGATCCTCCGAGCTGGGTGAAGAGGACCAGTGTGATCAAGACCGGGATTTTTGTTGGCGGCTCTTCCGATTTTACAGAGAAACCGCCTGTCCGTATGGAAATGTTGATGCCAGCCAGTGGCTACTAAGGTTCTGATCATCCATCGGTTGATTTGAGACCGGTGGGCCTTGGCGTTTTTCGGGGTGATGGCAGCAATTGGGTGAAGCCTTTTCGACTTCTTGGCCGCTTGAGTGCTGACACGAGCTGGGAATCATGGAATGATCACACCCTGAGAATTGGCGAGGCCGTTCTGCGGGAGGCCGAGATTTTTGATGCGGTTCGCGCTTTTCGGCAAACCGTTGTTTTCTCCGATGAGGCTTTCATGGCCATACTGGAGTCATTCCTTCCACAAACCAACACCTTCATTGTGACGAATGGTGAGATTGGTTTTTCTTTGAATGAACTAAGCGCCATCACCGGGTTGCCTATTCTTGGCAAACTCTATGAGGAGTTTATGCCTATTGACAGCGTCCTAGAGGAGCAGTCTGAGGAGTTTAGGCTTGTATACTTTCAGCTCGTCGCCTTCTATGATTTTTTGAAGGAGAAGGAGGGCTCGAAAGTTACATGCAGCAGTTGGAGAAGTTGCAGCTCCAACTTTTTTTACAGCGGGGATTCTTCTGATGCAATGGCCCAGGATGCTAGGGCTAAAGCATCAAGTTTGAAGAAGATCGCTGCTATGTGAGAAGATTTAAAGAAGTTTTTTTGCAAGCACAGATGCCATTTGTTCCGACATTGCGTTGCGGAGAGATCTCGCTGTTTACCTCACTTACTGGCTAGGTGAGGCTGTTTTTGTTAGACCCCGACCCAGACCAACTCGATTAGTACTAATTAAGTGAGTGTTTAGTCTTAAGCGAGTCTTAGTACTAGTTGGGTTAGAATGTGATTAGATTTAGTCTAGATTATAGCTTTGGGGATTTTGAGGACGTTTAGTATGAGTCAGACACGCTCAGGGACGCCCTGAGTACACGAGTAAGAATGGGTTCTTGTTCTAGATCTTTGCTATGGTTGTGATTTTTATTTATCTTGAATGGTTTTATTATTTTGACAACTTTTGTTTTTGACCTGCATGCATTTGAGGCCTAGAAACCCAAGTTTTGGCCCAATAAGGGTAAATCTGTCTTTTCATGCAAAATCTGGGCACAATTTTCGAAGTCGTGAAACTATGTCAAAAGTATAATTTTCTGAAACTAGATTTTTCGACGATCGTTTTGTTCTTCTTCGTCGATTCCATCCGGGGTCCACAAGATCACGTTTTAAGCGTTTCAAAATTCAGGTGCCAAGGACCCACTTCCAGACACTATATAAACTCTTCCTCTCATTCTTTTCCCCTTTTCCCAATCTCTGCAATAGTTGACCTAAAGTGAAGAAGAGAAGGGTTTTCTCTTAACCTCTTCTCCCTTGGAAATCATCTAGCAAGAAGGCCCAAATCTCCGATCCGACTCCGCCAATTCCTCTCTTCTCAAGCTTTGTTTGGAGTGTTTTTGGAGCCAAACCATTGCACTATTCACCATCTTCAAGCTCTAGCCTCCTTGTTCAACTAGCTCTTGGTTGGTCTTCCTTTTCATTCTTTCTTTTCTTGTTCTTTAGCTCATTTAGAGCTTGTTTTTCATGATTTCAAACCCATTTTTGAAATGGGGGTTTGTAGTAGCCAAAATGATGATTTTGTGTGCTCTCTTTGGGGGTTTTATGTAGATTTCGTGGAGCACCCCTTCTTGTTGATTTTTGTGAAGTTTTGCTTGACATTGCACTATGGTTTTACGATTTTGTCATAGAAAGGTCTTGATGTTTGTTTTTGGATTGAATGGTTTAATTGTGGATTGAATGTTGTTTTGACCCTTGGTGAGCACAGTGGCTCAGGGGTTTGTTTGGTTCAGAAGTGAGAAGAAGAAGGAAGAGAAATGCAAGTGAATGGAAGGAGAAAAGTGCAGTTTCTGCACTCAGACGCGTTCAGGCAGAAGCCTGTTCGCTCGAGCGACAGTAGGGTCCGCTCGAGCGAACATGCCTCTGTTTGAAGGATTTCGAACAGAAACCTGTCTGCTCGAGCGAACTTCTGGGTTGGCTCGTGCGAACAAGTTTTTGTCTGGGGTATGCTCGAGCGATGGTTTGAACACTCGAGCGAACCTGATGCTCAAAGTCTTGGATTTTCAATCTTTTTCTAAATTTCTTGGAAATTGAAAACTAGACTATGCTTTAGACTTTTAATTGACATTGTGTAAATTGGAACTCCAAAATGTACCTTACCTTCGGGGACATCAAACTATGTAAATTTCTAGCATTTGGGTTTCAACTTCGCTAAGGTCAATGAACAGTCTTAGCCTATGCTTGATGGACTTTGTTTGCACTCTTGTTTTGATGCCTCATGCATCATCGTGTTCTCGTTTGATTTTCAAGTATGAATTCGTATTTAAGACGTGTTTCAAGATGTGTTTCAAGAATAAAAAAGGGAATCATTTCTTAAGTTTGCTAAGCATTAATATTATGCTATTTTGCTAGTCTCGTCGTGTTGTGTTTTATAAATGATCTCCCTCTTCTTTTGTCGTGTTCTCGAACGTGTATTGCCGTGTTTTGTGCATTCATGATATAAGTGAATACCACTGAGCTTGGACTGCCCTTTTAGCTTGATCCACTACCTGGGGGTTCTTAAACATGTGGACTACCTGCAGACTAGTCGTGTATTATATTACACATCGTGCGTGTTTGTGATCCGGTTCCACGGCCGGATACCCCGTCTACCTTGTGTGGCGTGGGATCGTGCCGTGCTTGTCGTGCATGCTTGCTCTTGTCATCATGTATGACGGAGAAAGGATGAGCTCAATGTGGATTTATCTTTTCATGATATTATAAGTATTCATGCTAGTTTCGTAAACTTGAAACGTGTATTTACATCTTGAATTGTTTTTGCACTATTTATCATATTCTTGCCTAAATTGTTTATTTGCCAAACCGTCGTGTTTGATGCTTGTTATTTGATGTCCAGGTGCAGCAGAGTTTATGCTTGACGAGGAGTGCCCGGGGGAGGCTATTGAGCCACCCCCAGCACACAAGTGGCAGCCCAACGACGTCATCTAGACGCCGGTCTAGATCTTGATTCTCGTTTCGCCTAGTTTGGGTTATTCTTTTTTTTGGGATTGTAATTGTTGTATTGGCCTCTGTTGGCCTCTCAGGGTTTTGTAATTGAAAGTAAAAATATACTTTGTTTAAATGTTGAAACTTAATCATGGTAGGAATGCTATGTTGACATTCTCTTTTGATACCGAGTCTTGATATTATAATTTCTCTTCTATCTCATTGTTTAAGATTTGTGTGACATGTTTTGCTACACGCTTCCGTATATCCATTCGTGTGAGCTAGACCCGTGTCTTGGGATCCTCACCACGGAAACCTGTGGGAAAAATAACAGCGGCGGTATATTTTATTTGCTAGTTAATCATATCGCCGCGCAATCGCGAGCCCGGGCCTCGGTCCGGGGCCGCGACAGTTTTTGCTAGAGTAGATGGAACGTACATCAGGCCGCACTGTATTTTTCCGGCTTGTCAGATAGCGTTTGGAGAGCGACTGGCTTTGGTACCTGCTCTTTACTCCTATTTGTGTACCGAACTGCAGGCTGCTGCTTTCCTGATTCGGCTTGGGCTTCCCCTGAACAGGGTATTTTCTGCCCACATCTTCTATTCGTGGTATGTATACCACTGTCCTAGCTTCCATCGTTTAGGAGTTGCACAGGACGAAGATCCCTTTATGATTCATTTGGCTAGAGGGACAGCCGTTCCTGAATCACTTTTATCTGCCCGTTTGAGGATCCGACGATTTAGGGACGTCGAGATTGGACAGTCTTCAGTGAAGCTTTCTCCGGGTTTGCGGAAAAAGGCTTTTGACTTTGGTGTCTCCCGTGATTCGACCAGGGCAGGGTCGGGAAGACACTATGCTTTGACAGACGCGGAGAAGAGATGGCTCTTCAACATACGGGTTGGTACGATGGTGTACCGCAGACATCTTTTCGTCGATATCCAGCCGTATGTCCCTTCGCGTTTTGCATTGCAGCTTGGTTTCTCTCAAGGCGTTGTTAGAGCGCCTTCGAGCATGGCGAAGCGTTTTGGAGGTTTGCAGGATGGGAGAAATGCATGGGCTTTTTATAGCGCTGAGGACACTACCGCCATGATTTCCTATCCTGAGCTACCCACCTTTCGGACTGCTGGCTTCACGAAGTGGTTCGTGGAGAGCTTCTCAGTGTACCGGGGGCTTTCCAAGAAAGAGCTCGATGTCAAGCAGTCTCCTAGGAAAGGTCTTGGCAGATCAGATGGTGTCCGTCGGGAGGAAGTTTTGGCCTTTTTTTTCTGGTGAGAAGCATAAGATAGGCTTTCTCAATGAGCAAACCATCATCAGATCAGGAGCTGCACAAGGAATTCCTGGTGAGGTCTTGAGACAGCTGGAGGAGGAGGAGACAGAGATCGATGCTATGATACAAGCAGAGCGTATGAAGGCTTCCATGGAGTCTACCGAGAAAAGTAGACCATCCAGTGAGGACTCTAATGAGAGGCCTAATGTTGATAGTGGGGCAGGTTGTCAAGCAGGTTGACCCGCCGTAGCAAGAGGAAGAGAGGACAGCGCCGAAATATGAAATGACACGATAGTCCTTCTGATATTGAAGTTCCTCTCACCATTGTTGAGGAGGTGTCTGAGGATGCCGACGAGCCTCCGTGGAAGAGGAACAAAGAAGAGGAGACAACTGGTATAATCCTCTTTCTTTCTTTTGTTTCTTCTTTTCTCTTGTAAGAGATTTTTTTTTTTGATCCGCTGCTTTTCTTTGCAGAGGATGATGACCTGGTGATGCTCGAGGTTCCTGCCGATGAGGCGATAACAGATCCAGTCGTAGCATCTGAGGAAGAGCCCAGGGACTCTGGAGTGGTTCCAGAACCTTCACCTGGTATCATTGCTTTGGCTTCTTCTTTTTTTCTTCTTTTTGTTTGTGCTGTCATTTGCTAACATGTAGCCTTTGTTTTTCTTGACTTGCCAGAGGATTCTGACAATTTCGAGCCATCCATGGGCAACTTTTGAGGATGCTTCGGATGAGCTCAGAGAGGCAGAGAGTACTCCGCCAGTTGTCGAAGCAGGTATTTTTTCAATAATAATCTTGATATATTTTTGACAAGGACAAGATTATATTCATACCTTTTTTGTCTTTTCCTTGACAGATTGTGAAGCAACAGGAGGTTCCTCCGTCTTCCTCAGAGCCAGAACAGGGGATACCTGTGGCTGATGCAAAAGTAGGGGCTTCCTCCGCTTTCAATGAGTCAGCTTCTTCAGTCGGAAAGAGTTTATTGATTACTCTTCCAATGGAGCATGACATGGGTAGTCGGGTACCAGAGCATGGTGAATACTCATCTGTACCGTACCTTAGTATGCAAGGAAGGTGTTGAAGATTGTTTTGAGCTCATGGGTTGAGACTATCTCTTCAGGTCATTTGGAAGCTGGCTTTAGCATGATCAAGCATGTGCAGGACATCCTTGCTGATAGCAAAGAAGTCGGTCTGGACATCGCAAGTGCCAAAGACTTTGTTGAGGAAATCATCGCCTTAGGGAACGAATGGACTGAGACCAAGAGTTTTCTAGATGGTGACTTCTTTGATGAGATGTTTATAAACCCATCCGGCAAAGTCAAAGCTGAGCTGACTGAAGTCACGAAGACTCGGAGGCAGATCGTTCGGGAGAAGAACGTTACCTAGTTATCCATTATGGGGCTGAAGCAAGACTTAGATCGCCTTGATAAGGAGGTTATCGAGGCTAGGCAGCGTCTTGAGCTTTTGGAGGAAGAAGCTGCTGCCAAATGGACCGCCATTGTAGAGGCTCGTGACAAGGAGGGAACTCTCATTCGCTAGGTTGAGGAAGCTGAAGGTAATGTCCGGAGGAAGACTCAGGAGCATGAGCAGTGGCAAGTCCGCTGGGAAGAACTTCCTCGTGCTGCAGATGGGTCACGGCATTCGGCCGCGTTTTATGGGAACATTCTGAAGAAACGTGGGCTAAAAACTTTGGAAGTTAAGGCTAAGGGTCTACTTGAGGAGTTGAACCTTTGGTTGAAGACCATGTTGGATTGAGCTCCTGAGTTTCAACAAATTCTTTTCTTCTTCTTTTTTCTTGGTACCTCCATGTTTGGTACTATATTTTTGTATCCCCTTCTTTTCACTTAAATCATTTTTTGATGAAAACACATTTGAGTAAAAGCTGATGGGAATGTTTGTTCAAAATTTGATCAAAAGGTTGACATTTTTGTGAAAATCTTTTGTCAAAGGGTTGTTTTGGGCATGAAAGCCAATTTTTATGGCGAAAAGCCTGATTTTTTTATGGTTTGGAAACCAAATTTTAGAATGGCATGGAAGCCTAATTTTATGGCGTAAGAGCCAAAATTTGTTTTGCGGCATGAGAGCCAAAAATTTTGAAATGGCATTAGATCCAAAATTTTTGAGATGGCATGAAAGCCGAATTTAGGAATGGCATAGAAGCCGAGTTTTATTTTGTGGCATGGAAGCCAAATTTGTTTGTGGCATGAGAGCCAAAGTTTTTGGATGGCGTGAAAGCCGATTTTTTGTTTGTGGCATGAGAGCCAAAGTTTTTGGATGGCGTGAAAGCCGATTTTTTGGAGTGGCATATGTAAGATCCCGACCCGAGTGACTCGATTAGTACTAATTATGTTGCGTGTTAGTGCTAAGCTCGATGAGTGATTTTTGACTAAGCTTGGATTAGTATAGTTCTTGATAGCTTTGGGAAATTATTTTAGTGCCTTTTCGCTTAGTGGGACCCTTTGGGGGTTTCCTTTTTATTAGTCTTGCTAGCTTTTGGAGGTTGCTTGTTTTCCCCTAATTCTTGTCTTGATCCCGTTTTACTCGTCTTGTTAATCCCCACAACTTTCATGTGGATCCCGAACCCGTCTGGAACCCCGAAACCCGATCTTCTTGCTTTGAGGGCAAAACAGTCTTTTTACATGAAATCTGTGCCCAACACTCGATATCCTCGAAACCCGCGAAACATGCACTTTTCCGAAACTAGATATTTCGGTGATCACTTTTCTCTTCTTCGTCGATTTCATTCGAGATCCCGAAATTAGCGATTTCAGCCCAAAGAGCTTTCCTAGTAGTGGAGCCCACACCCATTGCTTTATATAGAGAACTCCTTCTTCCATTTCCTTTTTCCAGCACAAGCTTATGAGAACAGCCTAGGGTTTCTTTCTCTCTTTCTTCTTCTTCTTGCTTCCTCACCACCAAAACCCTACCAAATCTCACACCAATCAAGAGATGAACTTCACCCTCTTCTTCCCCATTGCTAGAGCCATGCATTGATACCATTTGTGGAAGGATCTACTCAACTCAAGACCCCCTTTGAGCTCACCTTGTCCATTTGAAGAACTTACAAGTAAGCTCCTTCCCTAATATTTTAGATCCTTGTTCTTCTAGTCTTGGGAGAGCCCTATCTTCATTATTGTGAGTTTCTTCTTCTTGTTCCTTGGTTTGACCCATTTTAGGATTTGTTTTTGGGGGTTTTTGGTGTAGCTTGATACTTGGCTTGGAAGTGTGGATTGGAGCTTGGATTTCTTGGTTTAGAGACCTTGAGGCAAGTGGATGTTTACTTTTAAAAGTGATTTCCATGATCAAATGTTTGTATTTATTGTACCATTTATGATGAGCTTTTATTTGCATTCAATGTGGTTTTAATGTTTTAAAAAGAGGTTGTTGAATCCATTCATTGTCTTGAATTGTAGTTTTGGTTCTTCTTTTGCACAATGCCTAAGTGAATCCTTGTGATGTTGTTGTCTTCTTCTCTTGGTGAGTGTATGGATGTCAAATGGGGAATGAAAGGAATGGGTTTGGGGAAAGGAAAAGCTTGAATCTGAACTCAAGGAAGAAATTCCCGTGACTGGCGGTCAGCTCCGCGGTCAGCTAGCGGCTAACCGCCATGTCCATCGACGGCTAACCGCCATCTAACCGCACAGTTACGGTCACTTTTCCCGAGAGCTGAAGTCTCACGGTCAGCTCCGCGGTCAGCTAGCGGCTAACCGCCTAAACCATCAGCGGCTAACCGCCAGCCAACCGGGTTATAGCGGTCGCATTTCCAGAGAGCTGCAATTCCACGGTCAGCCTCACGGTCAGCCAGCGGTTAACCGCCGCATTCGCTGGTGGCTAACCGCCACCTGACCGCAAGGTAACCGAAATTCCCTGAATTCAGTGAATAAAAGAAGGATTGAAGGGAGTTTTCACCCCATTGCTTGTGAACCTTTCTGAGAGCAATGGGCACCACTCACCTGGGATTGTGTTCGAAGCATAGGTGAAGTGTTTGTTGGTAGTACGTTAGAGAGAGGAACTACATCATTGAGATTCATTTAAGCGTTGAGGCTACTATAGTGTATAAGGAACCCGGAATGTCCCCCAAATTCAAAGAGTACCAAGTTTCCTTTATTATACGGACATACGGGATCCCTATTCACTTGGATTAGTTTTAACCCGACATTGTCTTGGCTTTTCAAAGTATACTCGTACCGTTTTGGTAGCTTTGATATACATGACAGACTTGATACGTTAGCTGTGCCTTGAGCACCCACGTCTTGCCCGAATATAGTCTTGTACTTGATTTATTTTACACCTGTCTTGATTTCCATGTTTTGACCTGATTTCTAGTGCATGACTCATAAGCCAAAAACCTTGAGGCAATATTGGGCCAGAGCTTTGTAGTGCGAGCCCATGAGCCAAGAAAGAGAACATGCATACATGTACCTGTTTTATTTACTTGCATATAACCTATGAGTCGGCACCACTAAGCTTGGATGCCTTGTTAGTTTGATCCACTGACTAGGTGACCCCCCTCTTGTATTGCCAACTGCAGTTTGGGTCCCGATACCGCAGATTGCTACTGTGGTTCCTGATGCCCGGCTCGCTACCGTGGTCATGTCTAGTATATAGTATATATGTATATGTATTTCGTTGTACCTCCTCACTTCGGTGACTGAGGGCAACGCCTTGACTTGCTTGCTCTATCACTTCGGTGATAGAGGATTTAGCTTTGTGTGGTTGCCATCTTGCTAGTTTCCTGATTTCCTTGGTTACCTTAACTTGTTCTACCTTGCATATATGTTTTTAACTAAATGAGGCATTTACTCATGAAAATATTATTTAGACAGGTTTAACTGTTTCCAAGGTAAAGGTTTTAGCATTAAATGTTTTTACTTTATCTACCTGCCAGACCGTCGTGTCTGACCCTTTGCTTTGGTACTCAGGTCCCGTTGTTGGTTTCCCCGAGGAGGAGCCAGAGGAGGCGGTCGGAGAACCGCAGCCGCTAGTTGAGTGGCGTGCTGACGATGTTATGTAAACATCGGGCTGTGGAGTTGCGAAACATTTTGGGGAAATTGTTTGGATAGTTTTCTGGTGGTTATTGTTTTGTATATTGGCCTTTGTTGGCCTCTATTTTTTTTGGGAATTGTAATTAACTGATCTTCTCATTAAACTTGAATATGTACTTTTGGGTTACGCTTTGGGACATTGCTCATTCTGATACTCATATTCAAATGTAATCAGCCTTGATATTTTGTGAAATGAAATACATGCATGATTTACCATACGCTTCCGCAATTATACTAAATGGTTATGTGTGTTGGAATATCCTCACCGCGGACACCTGTGGGAAATCACGTGCACGGGTAATGAGTGTTCTTTGGTTAACCCGTGTACGCTTGATTATAAACATACCTTTAATTATTATTATCATTGGCTTCATCACAATTAGTCCCGATCCCGGATTTGGTTCCCCGAACCCGGTCCGGGGTCGCGACAGAACTGGTATCAGAGCGAGACGTGTTTCAAGCAATTAAAAGAAACTAGAAATCCTAAGGACGTGGCGAGGATTCGTTAGATCTTTCGTTAGCTAGAATCGCGTGAGCAATGTGTGACCCTACTCTTGATTATTTTGTGCTAACAACTTGTTTTGCAGCATCATGCCACCTCGTAAGCGCCCAGTGAACGGTAACCCCACAACGAGCAACAGTGATTATACTGGGCCAGTAGAGGGTACAGGACCAGTGGGAGAAGATAGAACTGAAAACACAATTCCAAATCAGTTTCAGCAGATGATGCAAGCCATGCTTGACCAGCAGCGTCAGGCTAATGAGAACCAAACCAGATTGCAAGAACAGATGCTCAAGAAAGATGAGGACCATGCTAGGGAGTTGGCAGAAATGCAGAGACAGTTGTTGGAGGTACTACAGAGAAGACCCGAACCAGTTCAACCTCAACCTGCTATCGTCATTAATCAAAGGGAGCATGACCCCAATGTACTGTTTGAGAAGTTCAGGAAGAGAGGTCCGAAAGAGTTTGTGGGGACGGAGGACCCCTTGACTGCAGATGACTGGCTAGAGCATATGGAGAATATATTTGAGGTTTTCAGATGTAGTGGGGGTGAGAAGGTACAGCTTGCAGCATCACTCTTCACCAGCTTAGCAGATAATTGGTGGAAGACGGTGAGGGAAGAATACAGGACTATGGCAAATGCAGTAGCTTGGGCAAACTTCAAGAGGCAATTCAGAGACAAATATGTGCCTGCCCATGTCAAGAGACAGAAGGCAGTAGAGTTCCAGCAGCTTGTCCAAGGGAGTATGACCGTCTTAGAGTACCTCACCAAATTCGAGAGGTTGTCCAGATACGCTCCGGAATTGGTAGACACGGTGGAAAAGAAGATTGCCAAGTTCCTAGAAGGACTTCATCCTATCATTGAGAGGGATGCCACCGGTGTAGTACCACCTCTTACCTTCGAGGAAGCGGTCAAGAGAGCTTACAAGTTTGAGAACTTCCACCACAAGATTCTTAAGGTTCAAGGCAAGGGACAAGGACAGCCTCAACAGCAGTACAACCATCAGAGAAACCAGCAGAACAAACGGCAGAGACAAGATCAGAATGTACAACTAGTTTGCATTCATTGTGGCAAGAACCACGACAGTGCCCAGTGCCGTACGGTCTCAGGAGCATGCTACAGATGTGGTTCCATGACCCATCAAATGAGGGATTGTCCGAGGCAGAACAGGCAGAATCAGCAGCAAGGAGCACCGCGTCAGGCACCGCCACAGAATGCACTAGTGGTGCAGAACCAGGCAAGGCCACTTCAGCAGCAGGCACCACCGCAACAGTATAGACCGCAGCAACAGCAGCCACAGGCCCGTCAACAGGGACAACAACAGAATCAGCGTCCCCCGCAACAGAACAGAAATGCCCCTCAAGGCAGGCCACAACAGGCACCTATCAGGCCACAGCAGCGAGGACAAGTTTATGCAATCAACAGAGCTGATGCAGAGGCAGCAGGCAATGTTGTGGAAGGTACACTTCTTGTCAGTGGGATAGAAGCTAGAATATTATTTGACCCTGGATCTACGCATTCATTCATATCCCATGCATTTTCTAGACTGATTGATGTGCATGGTAGAGATCTTGAATACATCTTGACTGTAGCTACACCAGTAGGAAAACAAGTTGTGTGTACTAGTTATTACCCTAGTTGTACAGTCCGGATAGGAGAAGTTGTGTTACCCGCAGATCTTATTCTGTTGGAGATGAAGGATTTTGATGTCATCCTAGGGATGGATTGGCTGGCAGGGTACCATGCCACAATGGATTGTTTCCATAAAACCCTCACATTCAAGTTGGATGAGACACCAGCAGGGGTGTTATTCCAGGGAGAGAGGAGAAATCCTCGTGCAGGGTTTGTCTCAGCGTTAAAGGCTGATAGACTATTGAGAAGTGGATGTGAAGCCTATTTGGCGTTTATCACGGAGGATAAACGGTCCCAAGGGGTGGAGGAGATCCCTATTGTTTGGGAGTTCCCGGATGTATTTCCGGAGGAGATTCCGGGATTACCACCCATGAGAGAGATTGATTTCACCATTGAGTTGTTACCGGGGACCGCTCCGATATCTATTGCACCATATAGAATGGCTCCGGCGGAACTGGGAGAGTTGAAGATACAGTTACAAGAGTTGTTGGATAAAGGTTTTGTGAGACCTAGTATCTCACCGTGGGGAGCTCCAGTTTTGTTCGTGAAGAAGAAGGATGGTTCAATGAGAATGTGTATCGATTACCGGAGATTGAACCAGGTGACCATCAAGAACAAATATCCATTGCCAAGGATAGATGAACTGTTTGATCAGTTACAAGGTGCTTCATACTTTTCGAAGATTGATTTGAGATCCGGTTACCATCAGCTGAGAGTTAGAGAATCAGATGTGTTGAAGACAGCTTTCCGGACAAGATATGGCCACTATGAGTTCCTAGTGATGCCATTTGGGTTGACTAATGCACCGGCAGTGTTCATGGCTTTGATGAACAAGATCTTTGCGCAGTACTTAGATCAGTTTGTAGTGGTGTTTATAGATGATATTCTGGTGTACTCCAAGACCAGAGAAGAGCATGAAGAACATCTGAGGATTGCATTACAGCTTTTGAGGGAGAATCAGTTGTATGCGAAGCTCAACAAGTGTGAATTCTGGCTAGAGCAAGTCACATTTTTGGGACACATAATCTCCAAGGAAGGTTTGTCTGTAGACCCGTCTAAGATTGAGGCAGTAGTGAAGTGGGAAAGACCGAAGAATGTGTCAGAAATTAGGAGTTTTCTTGGGTTGGCAGGATATTATAGGAGGTTTGTGCAAGGGTTTTCGTCGATTGCAGCACCGTTGACGAAGTTAACAAGGAAGAATGCACCCTATGTGTGGACAGATCAGTGTGAAGCTAGTTTCCAAGAGCTGAAGAAGAGATTAACTACCGCACCGGTCCTTACTTTGCCATCCGGAAGCGGCGGTTTTACTATCTTTACTGATGCTTCGAACATTGGACTCGGTTGTGTGTTGATGCAAGAAGGAAAAGTTGTAGCATATGGGTCCCGGCAGTTGAAAGATCACGAGAAGAATTATGCGACCCATGACCTTGAGTTGGCAGCGGTCGTCTTTGCATTGAAGATGTGGAGACATTACCTCTATGGAGAGAAATTTGAGGTTCATTCGGATCACCGTAGCCTACAGTACCTATTTTCTCAGAAGGAGTTGAACATGAGGCAGAGGAGATGGATGGAGTATATCAAAGACTATGATTTTCCAATCAAGTATCACCCGGGTAAAGCGAATGTTGTTGCCGATGCTTTGAGTAGGAAGTCAGTGGGCATAGCAAATTTGAGTGGTACTTGTATTTTTGATCAGTTTGAGGAGTTGAAGATAGACCTCCGGCCACTAAGGAAGGGTGCTATAATTGCCAATATGTCAGTGTCAGAGCCTTCATTCATCCGGAAGATTAAGGACAGTCAGTTGCAAGATCCAGAGTTAGCCAAGATTGTAGATCACATAGCAGAACGTCCTGATTTTCGTTTTGTTGAGGGAGTTCTTTACTACCGTGATCGTTTGTGTGTGCCTAACATCGAAGATTTGAGGAATGACATCATGGCAGAAGCTCACAGTGCAAAGTACTCCATGCATCCAGACAGCACAAAGATGTATCAGAATTTGAAGGGCAGATTTTGGTGGAACAACATGAAGAGGGAGATTGCAGCATTTGTATCTCGTTGCATGACGTGTCAGTTGATAAAAGCAGAACATCAGAAGCCTCCAGGTTTGTTGCAGCCATTAGAGATCCCGGAGTGGAAGTGGGAGCATATTACCATGGACTTTATTTCGGGACTACCAAAGACTAGCAGAGGTAATGATGCGATATGGGTGATTGTAGACCGACTCACCAAGTCAGCTCACTTTATCCCCATGAAGACAGGGAAGAAGATGCACATGTTACCCCTGGCAGGGTTGTTCGTTAATGAGATCGTCAGTAGACATGGACAGCCAGTTTCCATCACTTCGGACAGAGATAGCAGATTCGTCTCGAGATTTTGGAAGACCCTACATGAGTCTATGGGTACGAAGTTGCAGTTTAGTACAGCTTATCACCCTCAGACAGACGGTCAGTCAGAGAGGACGATTCAGACACTCGAGGACATGCTCCGTGCTTGTGTATTGGACTTCAAGACTCAGTGGGATGAAACCCTACCGTTGTGTGAGTTTGCTTACAACAACAGCTACCACTCGAGCATTGGGATGTCGCCTTTTGAGGCCTTGTACGGCAGAAGGTGTAGGACACCTGTTTGTTGGGAAGAAGTTGGCACTCGCAGTTTCCATGGACCGTCCATAGTGAGTGAGACTACTGACAAAGTGAGACAGATCCAAGAATGTTTGAAAGTAGCCCGGAGTAGACAAAAGAGCTATGCAGACTCTCACCGCAGGGATCTACAATTCAAGGAAGGAGATAAGGTTTTCTTGAAGGTGTCACCTACCAGAGGAACTTTGAGGTTTGGGCAGAAGGGCAAGTTGTCACGAAGATACATCGGACCGTATGATATAATGAGCAAGATCGGTGATGTGGCTTATAGATTAGCCCTACCACCTGAGCTATCCGGTGTACACAATGTCTTCCATGTGTCGATGTTGAAGAAGTACGTTCCTGACCCCTCACATGTACTCCGGCATGAACCGTTAGAGATCAGGGAAGATGCCACTTATGTTGAGAAGCCCATTCGGATCATAGACTCGAAGGAACAGGAGTTGAGGAACCGGACTATTCAGTGGGTAAAGGTACTTTGGGAGAATCATGGGCCGGAAGAGGCAACGTGGGAATTGCGAGATCAAGTGCAGAAGAAGTATCCGCATCTCCTACCCGAGGTGAGTTTTATATTTCATTTGGAGGACCAAATGCCCTAAGGGGTGGAGGATGTAAGATCCCGACCCGAGTGACTCGATTAGTACTAATTATGTTGCGTGTTAGTGCTAAGCTCGATGAGTGATTTTTGACTAAGCTTGGATTAGTATAGTTCTTGATAGCTTTGGGAAATTATTTTAGTGCCTTTTCGCTTAGTGGGACCCTTTGGGGGTTTCCTTTTTATTAGTCTTGCTAGCTTTTGGAGGTTGCTTGTTTTCCCCTAATTCTTGTCTTGATCCCGTTTTACTCGTCTTGTTAATCCCCACAACTTTCATGTGGATCCCGAACCCGTCTGGAACCCCGAAACCCGATCTTCTTGCTTTGAGGGCAAAACAGTCTTTTTACATGAAATCTGTGCCCAACACTCGATATCCTCGAAACCCGCGAAACATGCACTTTTCCGAAACTAGATATTTCGGTGATCACTTTTCTCTTCTTCGTCGATTTCATTCGAGATCCCGAAATTAGCGATTTCAGCCCAAAGAGCTTTCCTAGTAGTGGAGCCCACACCCATTGCTTTATATAGAGAACTCCTTCTTCCATTTCCTTTTTCCAGCACAAGCTTATGAGAACAGCCTAGGGTTTCTTTCTCTCTTTCTTCTTCTTCTTGCTTCCTCACCACCAAAACCCTACCAAATCTCACACCAATCAAGAGATGAACTTCACCCTCTTCTTCCCCATTGCTAGAGCCATGCATTGATACCATTTGTGGAAGGATCTACTCAACTCAAGACCCCCTTTGAGCTCACCTTGTCCATTTGAAGAACTTACAAGTAAGCTCCTTCCCTAATATTTTAGATCCTTGTTCTTCTAGTCTTGGGAGAGCCCTATCTTCATTATTGTGAGTTTCTTCTTCTTGTTCCTTGGTTTGACCCATTTTAGGATTTTTTTTTGGGGGTTTTTGGTGTAGCTTGATACTTGGCTTGGAAGTGTGGATTAGAGCTTGGATTTCTTGGTTTAGAGACCTTGAGGCAAGTGGATGTTTACTTTTAAAAGTGATTTCCATGATCAAATGTTTGTATTTATTGTACCATTTATGATGAGCTTTTATTTGCATTCAATGTGGTTTTAATGTTTTAAAAAGAGGTTGTTGAATCCATTCATTGTCTTGAATTGTAGTTTTGGTTCTTCTTTTGCACAATGCCTAAGTGAATCCTTGTGATGTTGTTGTCTTCTTCTCTTGGTGAGTGTATGGATGTCAAATGGGGAATGAAAGGAATGGGTTTGGGGAAAGGAAAAGCTTGAATCTGAACTCAAGGAAGAAATTCCCGTGACTGGCGGTCAGCTCCGCGGTCAGCTAGCGGCTAACCGCCATGTCCATCGACGGCTAACCGCCATCTAACCGCACAGTTACGGTCACTTTTCCCGAGAGCTGAAGTCTCACGGTCAGCTCCGCGGTCAGCTAGCGGCTAACCGCCTAAACCATCAGCGGCTAACCGCCAGCCAACCGGGTTATAGCGGTCGCATTTCCAGAGAGCTGCAATTCCACGGTCAGCCTCACGGTCAGCCAGCGGTTAACCGCCGCATTCGCTGGCGGCTAACCGCCACCTGACCGCAAGGTAACCGAAATTCCCTGAATTCAGTGAATAAAAGAAGGATTGAAGGGAGTTTTCACCCCATTGCTTGTGAACCTTTCTGAGAGCAATGGGCACCACTCACCTGGGATTGTGTTCGAAGCATAGGTGAAGTGTTTGTTGGTAGTACGTTAGAGAGAGGAACTACATCATTGAGATTCATTTAAGCGTTGAGGCTACTATAGTGTATAAGGAACCCGGAATGTCCCCCAAATTCAAAGAGTACCAAGTTTCCTTTATTATACGGACATACGGGATCCCTATTCACTTGGATTAGTTTTAACCCGACATTGTCTTGGCTTTTCAAAGTATACTCGTACCGTTTTGGTAGCTTTGATATACATGACAGACTTGATACGTTAGCTGTGCCTTGAGCACCCACGTCTTGCCCGAATATAGTCTTGTACTTGATTTATTTTACACCTGTCTTGATTTCCATGTTTTGACCTGATTTCTAGTGCATGACTCATAAGCCAAAAACCTTGAGGCAATATTGGGCCAGAGCTTTGTAGTGCGAGCCCATGAGCCAAGAAAGAGAACATGCATACATGTACCTGTTTTATTTACTTGCATATAACCTATGAGTCGGCACCACTAAGCTTGGATGCCTTGTTAGTTTGATCCACTGACTAGGTGACCCCCTCTTGTATTGCCAACTGCAGTTTGGGTCCCGATACCGCAGATTGCTACTGTGGTTCCTGATGCCCGGCTCGCTACCGTGGTCATGTCTAGTATATAGTATATATGTATATGTATTTCGTTGTACCTCCTCACTTCGGTGACTGAGGGCAACGCCTTGACTTGCTTGCTCTATCACTTCGGTGATAGAGGATTTAGCTTTGTGTGGTTGCCATCTTGCTAGTTTCCTGATTTCCTTGGTTACCTTAACTTGTTCTACCTTGCATATATGTTTTTAACTAAATGAGGCATTTACTCATGAAAATATTATTTAGACAGGTTTAACTGTTTCCAAGGTAAAGGTTTTAGCATTAAATGTTTTTACTTTATCTACCTGCCAGACCGTCGTGTCTGACCCTTTGCTTTGGTACTCAGGTCCCGTTGTTGGTTTCCCCGAGGAGGAGCCAGAGGAGGCGGTCGGAGAACCGCAGCCGCTAGTTGAGTGGCGTGCTGACGATGTTATGTAAACATCGGGCTGTGGAGTTGCGAAACATTTTGGGGAAATTGTTTGGATAGTTTTCTGGTGGTTATTGTTTTGTATATTGGCCTTTGTTGGCCTCTATTTTTTTTGGGAATTGTAATTAACTGATCTTCTCATTAAACTTGAATATGTACTTTTGGGTTACGCTTTGGGACATTGCTCATTCTGATACTCATATTCAAATGTAATCAGCCTTGATATTTTGTGAAATGAAATACATGCATGATTTACCATACGCTTCCGCAATTATACTAAATGGTTATGTGTGTTGGAATATCCTCACCGCGGACACCTGTGGGAAATCACGTGCACGGGTAATGAGTGTTCTTTGGTTAACCCGTGTACGCTTGATTATAAACATACCTTTAATTATTATTATCATTGGCTTCATCACAATTAGTCCCGATCCCGGATTTGGTTCCCCGAACCCGGTCCGGGGTCGCGACAGCATAGGAGCCGAGTTTTAAGATGGCATGAAAGCCGATTTTTGGAATGGCATAGGAGCCTAGTTTTGTTTTGTTTGTTGTTTGTTTTGTTTTGGCATGGAAACCGGATTTTTGAAAATCAAGTTTTGTTTTATTGGCATGAAAGTCGATTTTGGCGTTTATAGCCGATTTTTGGCGTTTATAGCCGATTTTGGCGTTTATAGCCGGGTTTGGTTTTCAAAATGCAGGTATCGACTAAAGGTCGCCTCCTCGCTGAATGGTCTTGCAAGTATCGATGGAATGTCGCTTCCTTGCTCATTCAGTTTGCGAGTATTGATGGAATATCACTTCCTCGCAGGCTGGGTTTTGCGAATATCGATGGAATGTCGCTTCCTCGCGAATTGGGGTGCAAGTATCGACTAAGCGTCACTTCCCTGTCTTTCCCAAAACTTTTGGTTTTGAGGGTACTGACTTGGTGTCGTTTCCCCACGATTTTTGAAATTTGAGGTTTTCTCGAACCATTTGAAATTTGGGTTGTGGATATCAATTGGAATTTTGCATCTCCACGATTTTGAAATTCAAGATTTTGCAAGTATCGAATGGGGTTCGCTTCCTTGCGATTTTTGGGTTTTGGAAGTATCGAATGGGGTTCGCATCCTTCCTGTTTTTTTTTTTTTGGGTTTTACGAGTATCGACTGAATGTCGCTTCCCCGCGGTTTATAAAAAACCAATTTTTTTTTTTGTTTAAAGACACGAGGGTCATAAATTTTGACTTAAAACCATTTTGGTTGTAAAAAGCCGGGGCGAACTAGGGTGAAAGTTCATTAGTCCTAGTTTTTGTTTCAAACCATAAATTTTTGGGTTCAAGCATCGAAAATTTTGGTCAAGTCTGGGAAGAGGCTCCTAAACTTGGATTTTTGAATTTTGAAAAATTTTTTTTTTGAACAATGAAACGCTGGAAGTAAACATTGTTTTGAGAGAGTTTTTTTTTTTTTTTTTTTTTTTTGGGAAACTTCATCATAAAGATGAAAATTTCAAAAGGGGTGGGTTTGACGAGCAAGTACCTTGGAAATAGGCTTTGGCCGTGTAGATATCGCTTCGACCCGTTTGAGGAAGTCTTCAAAGGTAGTACCGCTTCAAGAACTTGTCGTTGATGGGCAGCATACATCTGTCTCCTTCCATGTTTAGAAGAGCGTATGCGCCATTGGAAAAGACTTTGTTGATGACGAAGGGTCCCTTCCATTTTGGTTCAAATTGGCCTTTCGATTTGTGGGCAAAGACTATGGGTCTTTTTACTGCAAGAACCAAGTCACCCTTTTTATAGGCGTGTTGCCTGACCTTCTTGTCGAAAGATCCTGTCATGCGTGCTTGGTACAACTCAATGTTTTGTAGAGCTTCGAGTCGTCTTTCATCGAGATTATCCAGCTCTTGGAGTCTCAATTTGACATTGCTTTCTTGCGTCATGTCATTTTGCAAAGATACCCTTAAGGAAGGAATTTGTACTTCCAAAGGGACAACAGCTTCGCATCCATAGACCAAAGAAAATGGTGTCCTATGGGTTGGTCCTCGAACGGTGGTTCGATAGGCCCACAAGGCTTCTGGTAGTTTGTCGCCCCAGTCTCTTTTGTGACTAGAGACCATTTTCTTGAGAATTTTACAGAGTGTCTTGTTGAAGGCTTCTGCTAGTCCGTTCGCTGCTAGATTATATGGAGTCGAAAGACAACTTTGGATTTTGTACTTGTCGCAAAACCTGTAGAATCTGTGATCCCGGAATTGTGGTCTGTTATCATGGACGAATCTTTTAGGTATGCCGAAATGACAAATAATGTTGGTGAGCAAGAACTGAAGGATTGATGAAGTCTTCATTTCGCTAAGCGCAAATGCTTCTGACCACTTGGAGAAATAATCCGTAGCGGCAAAGATGAAGCGATGACCTTTTCTTGATGGGGGAGAGATAGGACCTATGATGTCCATACCCCAGGCTTCGAAGGCCCTGAGATTGCTGTTGGATGTAGCGATTCTAGAGGCATGTGGACATAATCTCCATGAATCTGGCATTTTTGGCAGCGCTTAGCAAATTGCATTGGATCAACTACCATGGTAGGCCAATAATAACCTAGCATTTTTATCTGGTTATAGAGCTTAGGGCCAGCCTGATGGGCTCCACAAAGACCAGCATGTACTTCTTTAAGAGTTTCCTTAGCCTCTTGTTGTGACAAGCAGCATAAAAGTACTCCGTTGAAGGATTTTCTATAAAGTGCTTTTGAAGGTATATCTAAATGAAAGTTCGGGGCTCGTCTTTGGATGCTTACCCGCTCTTTTGGATCTTCAGGTAGGATTCCAAACATGATGTAATCAATGAACGGATCTCTCCAGTAGCCAATCGGAAGTTTGAGGATGGACATCCGACTTCCAACCACTTGGTGGCATTCAGCAACTGCTCGGTGTGTGTTGAGAAGAGGGAGAATCCTTCTTTGACACACTGTGATTTGCATGTTTTCCCCTTCTTGGATTGCCATGGATGCGGCGAGTCCAGCCAGGGCATCTGCACGGATGTTTTCACCTCTGAGGATGTGGGTGATGTGACAGATATTGAATTTTTGTCGAAGCGACTGTGCCTTGTTGTAGTAAGGTAGCAGATTAGGCTTCCTGACTTCATATTTCTGATTCATCTGGTTGACGATCAGTTGAGAGTCTCCAAAAGCTTCCAGCATGGTGATGCCAGATTCGAGGGCGAGTCCCAATCCTACAATCAGGGCTTGGTACTCAGCTGCATTATTTGAACATGGTTCCAGTAGCGAGAAGGCGTGTGGAATCATGTATTTGTCGGGGCTGACAAAGAAGATGCCAATTCCCGATATTTGCTTTCCTTTTTCATTTGTCCTGGTTGCAGCGTCAAAGTACATGTCCCATGAAGCATTTGATAAGGAAGTTTCCACGTTGTAGACAAATTCGTCTGGGAGATCATCCCTGAGTGGAGAATCTTTAGGCAATGGATGCTCTGCTAGGAAGTCTGCTAGAGCTTGGCCTTTGATTGCTTTTTGTGGTACATACCTAATATCAAACTGTAATAGAAGAATGGACCATTTTGCCAGTCGGGCATTGAGAGAACCTGCTTTTGTGACAAGGACCTTCAGGAGGTTGATCCTCGAAATCAGGTAGACTGTATTAGACAGCAGATAGTGACGCAGCTTTTGTACGGCAAACATCACTGCAAGGCATTCTTTTTTTTTTTTACTGGGGAGTAGCGATGCTCTGCACCTACCATAATGCGGCTAAGGTAATATAGAGCGGCTTCTTTTCCATCGTCGTTTTCTTGTGCGAGCAGAGCACCCGAAGAGTGGTCAAGAGCTCTTGTGTACAAGATAAATGGTTTTCTAGTTGTGGGGGCAACCAACACTGGAGGTTTGGTGAGGCATGCTTTGATGTCTTGAAATGCATTTTCACATTCAGCATCCCAGACAAAGTCCACGCCTTTCTTCATCAAGTGAGAGAATGGACGGCACTTCCCCGACAGATTGGAGATGAACCGTCGGATGTATGCCAACCTTCCTTGAAGCCCTTTTAATCCTCTTAGGGTTCTTGGAGATGGCATTTCCAAGATAGCCTTGACTTTAGTGGGGTTAAGTTCTATTCTAGCTTTCCGTACTATGAATCCAAGAAACTTACCCGATGAGACACCGAAGAAGCATTTTAGTGGATTCATCCGCAATTTGTGTTTTCGAAGTCAGAGGAAGAGTTCTCGAAGATCATCGAGATGGTCTTCTTTTCTTCTGCTTTTGATGGCGAGGTCGTCAACATAGCATTCGACTGTCTTGTACTACATAACTTGGAATATTTTCATCATAGCCTTTTGATACGTTGCACCTGCATTTTTCAGACCAAATGGCATGACAGTGTAGCAATACACGCCGAATGGTGTCCGAAATGATGTATGCCTTTCGTCTTCAGGATGCATCTTTATCTGGTTGTAGCCAGAAAATCCATCTATGAATGTCATTTGCTCGAACCCATAGGTGTTGTCAATCATCACCTCTAGTATGGGGAGCGGGAATTCATCTTTAGGGCATGCATTATTCAGGTCTCTGTAGTCAATACAGACCCTTATCTGCCCATTTTTCTTTGTCACAGGGACGATGTTGGCTAACCATTCAGGATGCTATTCTTCGCGGATGAAGCCAACGTTTTTGAGTTTCTGAACTTCTTGTTCGATTTTGTCCATCACGTCGGGACGGAATCTTCTTTGGCCTTATTTGACAGGCTTGATTTCTTTTTGCAAATTGAGCTTGTGGACTGCTACCTTGGGATCTAAGCCAGGCATTTCAGCATAAGACCATGCAAAGCAATCAACGAACTCGCGAAGAAAAGAGATATACTCGGGTAACTCACCATCCTTTATATTCTTGCTTATGAATACAGGATGTGGGTTATCAGGTGTTCCCAAGTTTATCTTTTGAATAGGGTCTTCTGTCGGAAGGTTTGAAGGTGGTTCCTCCACAGTATTTTCGAAGGTTCCAACTCAACAAGACCTTCTAGAGTGTCAGAGACATTTTCAGACGGAGGCTCTGTTTCTGTCCATGGATCTTCTTGATCAGTATCCTTCTCAAGGCTTGCAATGAGATAGTCCCAATCATTTACTAGAACTGGGTTGAACTAGGGTACTTCTTTTGGAGACGATGGTTCTTCTAAGTCAGAGAACCGCGCGTCTATGTCAGCGGGCAATTCCTCTTTATTATCAGAGAAATCATACCAATTGGAGGAGCTTTTTGGATCCTTGACGAGTGACTCCTCAAAGAGATATCCAAGGATATCGATGTCTTCATGAGATGTTGAGGCTTGGTCGGTAAAGCGACTTTGTTGCCCTAGTGTCAACTGTCTCATAGGAGCGGTAGGATCATACCCCAACCCATATGAAGACTTTCCTTTATGAAGGTGGATTATCCAATCTTCTGGTTGACTTTTGGTCAGGGTGGGTTCGAATGGTGTGAGAATACCACGGCCACCTCCCAAACCAGTCGGATTTTGAGCGTCATAGCCCATTTTCTTCATGTTAGCTTGTGCCATCGGACTATACAGGGATAGCTGAGGCATACCTTCATTTTGGAAAGGTTCAAGCAGAGAGTTTAGTGGAGATGCTCCTGATCTGTGGAAGAAGATTACTTTTTCTTTTGGTGAAGTTGCCGGAATAACAAAGGAAGCCGATGTAGGGTCTTCTAGGTCTGCAACTGTCTCCAATGGAGTGAGAGCGGGCTGATCTTGTTGAGTATCAGCTTGGCTTGATGCTGTGTCATCTTCTGACTCTGACTCCGAGTCTGTGTCATGCATAATAGACACAAAGGAGACAATGAACTTGCCCCCAGCCTTTTGTTTTGTCTTCTTTACTTTGGTAGTGATTACCAAAGGCTTTGGAGATTTGAAGGAGACGACGAAGGGAGCTTGATCGCTTACTTCGAGTTTGGTGGAGGGTTTGTTTACCTCTGGTGATTGCTGAGGAGCCTTGCCTTTATCTTTCTGGAGACTGTCAACAAAGTGAATTGTTTTTTCCTCCTGTTCTTCTTTTCCATCTTTATACATTTGAGCATCTGCAAAATGTACATCTCTGCCTTTGAAGGGCTTTTTGTCTGCAAACACTCAATGTATCAAGCCATCGTTGCCAACGAACTTGATGCACTGATGTATGTTAGACCCTAGGTTGTAACCTAGATTTGCAATTTGATGTCAAACATAGGATCATGTTCATCTCATTTCATATCATTCATTTCTCACAGTTTTATCTTGAAAATCACAGGATTTTAAATCAACTTAGTCAAACTCTATTTCAAATCTTTTGGTTGATATTAGTCTCATTTTGAAAAGCTTTTTCTTGATAAAGCCTTGTCTCAAAAACACCTTTACATTATGTGTTTCAAAGTATTTCAAAAGTTAGATTTTTCTTGGAGCCTCAGAACTTCAGAAAGCAGTCTGACCATACTGTCGGTCAGCCTGTCGGTCAGGTGTCGGCTAACCGACGTTGGACCGAAGCCTATCCGAACTCACTCGGTTAGCTTTTCTGAAGGGTGTTTCTAATGTCGGTTAGTGTGTCGGTTAGGTGTCGGCTAACCGACCATAGAAAATGAACTAACCGAACACCATGTCGGTCCAAATTCCAGAGAGCTGTTTTTTCACATATTTTACACGTCGGTCAGCTTGTCGGTTAGGTCTCGGTTAACCGAAAATAGAAAGAAGCTAACCGAAAGCATGCTGTCCAGAAAAACAGGAAGTTAGAATTTTACAATCAGTTTACTGTCGGTCAGCATGTCGGTCAGGGCTCGGTTAACCGACCTTACTTCTGAACCTGACCGAAGCTCTCTCGGTTAGAATTCCAGAGAGGTGTCTTATGATCATGTTTGCACTGTCGGTTAGGGTGTCGGTCAGAACTCGGTTAACCGAATATTTCGGCTAACCGAACCATGCTTTATGTTCAGCAAAATTTCGAAAATATGACCATTAGCTTGTGACCGCTGCGGGTGTCAGTTAACCGACCCCTGGATGTCGGCTAACCGACATGTAGCCGTTGGCCCAAAATTTTTATAAAAACAAAGTCTTTCCTTGGCCAAAAAGGATGATTCTTGATGATCTAAGAAGCCCTCTTTGACACACATCAAGACCAAAGAAAGGGAAACAAGCCAAGGAAAGCTAAGGGCCATTAAGGAAAGCTAAAGCTTGGATCAATGAAGTTAAATCTCCGAGTAAGCTTTGCTTAATCTTAAACATATGTTTTATGCTTTGACTAAACTATTGGTAAATATTCTCTAGCATATAAACTATGTTATATTGAATTCTAAACCATTTAAACTTTGAATTCTTCACTTTGATTTCAAAACAAGTTTGCTTTAAAAACTTTAATACATGTTCTTGTCAAAATCTTGGATTTGTTTGATAACATGTTTTGTTGAACTTGTTTGAATCATCCATGTTGTTTTCACAATCCTAAACCTTTGTTGCACTAGTTCTTGAAAGCAACACTTAGCATACTCACTTTCCTAAACCTAATTAGTTACAAGTGACTTGCTTTAAACTTCAATCAAATCTTTGTATGCATTAAACCCTTGAATGCTTCTTAGCATACATTGATTGATCTTAAACTTTTAATAGTGATTGAAGTTTCCACACACTCACTTCATAAGCATACATCTTTGCATTCATAATGTGTGTGTGAGTTTGCTTTACACTTTCATATTCGCCTAATCTAGAGGCAATTAAATTGAACTTTAATTGTAATCTCTTAGAGTGTTTTGTGAAGACACCTTCTTGAGAGAAAATCTTTTATTATAAAGGTTATTGCTTAGCCTAAGAAAAGCATTGTGTAAAGGTTATTGCTTAGCCTATAAAAGCACATTGTAAGGTTATTGCTTAGCCTAGAAAAGCATAGTGTTTTAGGTTATTGCTTATCCTATTAAAAAGCATAAATAGTGGAAATCCGGTGGGATGTAGAATCACAACCCGGTAGTGGATGTAGGCACGTTGGCCGAACCACTATAAATCTTGTGTTGTGGTGATTGCTTCTTGTGGTGATTGTTGTTTAGCTTCCGCATTTAGTTTGTTAATCATCATAAGTGGTTAATTGTTTTAAAGAAGTTTAAAATTGGCATAATTAGTCAATATCTTGTAGCTCACCCTATTCACCCCCCCCCCCCCCCCCCCCCCTCTAGGGTTAGGATCCCGGAACTTTCAATTGGTATCAGAGCCTCGTGCTCTATATTTAGGATCAAGTGTTTGGAACTCTTGATTAGGTGTAAAAACCTAGAGTTTAGACCCTAGTTGGATTTATTTGAAAATCATTATAATGGATTCCACTAAGATAGAGTGTGTAGATTCCCTTGTAGATTCTTCTAGTCTCCTTCTTCCACCCATTAGAGATTCAAATCTTGAACATAATGAATATCAACTTGAATCAAGTGAAGAAGAAAATGAAAATCAAGATGATCTTCAACAAGCATATGATGATTTATATACCTTATACTTAAAGCTTGTTAAAAATCATAATAAGTTAAAAGGAGAATCTAAAAGACTAAACAAAGAATTAGTCACTTCAAAAGATGAACTTAGAGAGAAAGATGAAGTCATACAATGCCTAAACTCTAAGTCTATGATCACTTTACACAACTTGTCTATGTTGACACCAAAAAAGTCAATATGTCTCCTCAATATAAGAAGCCTCGTGAAGTTGCATCCTGCCAAAAATAGGCAAGGCTACTTCAAGCATCAGATCTTGTCAGAATCAGACAAAAACTGAAAGCTCTTTCAAGGCAGCCAAAAGAGGGGTACACCTAAGGTTTCGGACCATTCCGACAACGTTTGGCCTAACTTCACTGCTCCGACAGCTAAACAAGCTCTCCCGGCGGCGGCATCATCGAAGACACCAATACTTTGATCAGAGCCTAAGGATGACTCCAGAACGTCTCCAAAGGGCTCTATGCCAAATTTCAAGTCAAACCGACAACGTTTGACCCTCCATCAATGCTCGAGCAACAAAATCAAGCCTCCCGGCGGCGGGAACCACCGAAGCCATCACTCATCAAAAAAAATACATGAGTGGCTTCAACATGCTTCCAAAAGGCTGCACGTCGAATTTCAGGTCATTCTGACAAAGTTTGACTAGGTTTCGATGCTCCGAGAGAAAATCAAGTCTACTGGCGGCGGAGCAACCCGGGACCATGACATCCAAAACAGAGCCCATGGAACGTCTCAAAATGACTCCAATAGGCTCCTCGTCGAATTTCAGGTCAATCGGACATCGTTTGACCACATATCAAAGCTCGACATTTTCCCCGCAGTAAAATCAAGTGAAGCATCGATGGACCCCAAACGGCTTCAAAACTCAAATAAAAGCCCATGGTTGGTCCTATCCACTGCTCAAGAAGCTTCACCTTAATTTTCAGGTCATTCCGACATCGTTTGACCTAGTTTCAACTCTTGACGGAAAATCGGCTACAAAGTCTTCGGCTTTCCCGAAAAATGGAAAACTTTGTGCTCCGATTTCGTGTGGGTTCTCGTCAAGTTTTCTCCAAGAAAATGAAGTCAATAATTGAGGAAAAATGTCAAGAAAAATACAGAAGAAAAAAAGGAACGAAAAAGACGCAAAATCGGCCGAAAACGGAGCTCGGCGACCAAAGGGCAAAAAACCCTAAGGTCGCCGGCGACCCTACAAATATGGGTCGCCGGATTTTGCACCAAAACGTCCGTTTTTCGATAGTTTTCGCATTTCGGGTGTTCCGGCCTCTGTGATTTTCTGAAAATCCAATGTTTGGTGCTTGAAAACCACTGATCTTCGTCGACATGTCGGATCCGCCGTCAAAAGCACGAAATCATCACCGATCGCCTCAAGATCGCCAACCGACTGACCAAGAAAGTGCACTTTCTGTCCGACCGATCGTGAAATCGACAAGACAGATGTCACCGGCCCACCAACATCAACTAATGTCTGAAATTGCATCGCAATCCGACATCGAACAATGCGTGGATCCTCCTGTGATGATCGCAAGAAGAATCTCAAAAGGCGCAGCGCGGCCCGCGACTCTTCACATGCCTTGGCGACCACGTAATGACGTTAATTGACCCGTTTATGACAACTTAATGCGGTCATTAACTCATTATTTTGGACGGCCGTATCAGATTCAAGCATTTGGGAGTTACAAATCCAAGCAATCATGGCATTAAACCCATGAAACTCCCATCATCATGAAGCATAAAGGTGATTAAATGCCCACTACCTTCATCGGCCAATCACAAGCCTTGAAAAAGGAGTTACAAAATCAACTTGTGACTCCTCATCAATTCTTTCATCATGGCCATCAATGCCAATAAACACCTCATGGCTACCAAAAGCCTATAAAAGGAGGTCCATTCGAAGAAGAAAAAAGAAAGAAAAGAGATCCCAAGTGCAAGCTCTGAAAATCCAGAAAATCCAAGAGAGAGACGAAGTTCTACTACTTTACTCCTGGAAGCACAACAAGGTGATCAACGTCCCTTGGGGGGCCACCCCCCCAAGGTCACCTCCCTCTCCAACATGGCCTAAACGTGGCTTTTCAGCCCGTTTACTTGATTTTTCATTGGATATAGGACCTCCTCTTGGTCCTTGTCCTTTAAAAACCAAGGTTAGGAGCCAAGCCAAAGAATCAAAGCATCACATGTTCTCATTTGAAGGACGATGGCGAAGCCCATACATGACTTGCGACCGTCGATCTCAACGTGTCCCCACAATCTCCTGAGAAGTTAGATCACTTTTCTCACTTTTCTATTGTAGTTTGTATTTATTAAAGAGACAAAAAGAAATCACAATTCTTGTCTTTCACATTTGATGAGTTTTGTAAAATCGCCTTTCACGGAAAAATCGCCTTTTACGGCAAACAAACAAAAACGCTCCTACGGCATTCTCAAAAAACAAACTTGTCTATTTTCTTAATATTAATGCAATTTGAAAAGTTAGAAAAAAGGATTGATTTCCTTTCCACTTGTGAAGGTGAATCCCCGAATCATCACTGTGAGAACCCGACCCCTAATTTCTTGGTTTAGTGTGGTTTTAATCGTGATATGGTTTTCTCGATGGGTTTAGTGGTTGTTTGGTTGAGTTTTTGAGTTAGAATGACTTTTCATTAGCTTTGGGAAGTTTTGAGAGCCAGTGAACCTAGACTATGACCGTAGGGTCCCATTTGTTTTGCTTGGTCAGCGTGGGGAGATTCTTGGTGATTCCCAAAAACTCTCATTTCAGCTTCGTTAGACTAATCTCGCCATTCCCTACAACTTTCGTGTTCACTCCGTGCCCATTCGAAGCTCCTAAAATCAGTTTTTCTAGAAATCCCAAATTTTCTATTCTTTAACCCCTTTGACCAAACAGTTGACTTTTTATGTGGACCCCGGAAGTATGTCAATATTGACCTTGTTGGAAAGATAATTTTATTACGAACACTTTTCATGTTTTAAGTTTCTTGATCCAAGGTCAAGAAAGCCCCTTAATCTCCATTACAAGTTATACTTAGTGTGGACCCCACACCACCCATTATAAAAGGACAACTTCATCTCTTTCTCCCTCATTTTTCCACTCCAATCGGCTGTAACTCCCTGCTACAGTACCAGCCACCTTTCTTCTTCCTTTTCTTCCATTTCTCTTGCTCAAATGAAGCCTTCAAGCTACCAATCCGACGAGGAAACTCCGGCAACTTCTTCCCCTTCATCTCCTCTCTCTTTTGACACCATTTTCATGGGAAACCAAGGTGGGCAGCCCCTATTTCAAGCTCCTTCTTGTCGATTAATGACCCTAGAGGTAAGGATCTCCTTCCATCTTCTACTATTGAGCAATGGCTTTCCCCTAGGTCCTATTTCTTAGCTTGTTTGAACCCCTTTCCTTCTTTTTGATGATTTACCATTTTAGGGTTCTAAGATGGGTTTATTTTGGGGGTTTTGTGTAGATTTGGTGTTTATAGTTTGGAGAAGTGATTAGTGGTTGATTTGATTAGCATTGGACCCAAGGCAAGTGGATGAAATGATTTATTTTCATTGATCATGTTTTATACAAATGTGTAGCTCTCATTAATGATTTTCATTACTTATGCTTTACTTCATGACATGCTTTTATTGAGATTTGAAATACACTCTTTAGTGTATCTTTCTAGTACACTGCTTCCTTGAAAATGATATCTTGATTGTATTAAGTTTTGACTTGTTTCATGTGATGGATTTCTTGTGGTTGAATGTGAATGGAATGGATGATTTGATGGAAGAATGGATGTAGTTGAATGGGGAATTTGAAGTGTTGAGAATGAAGTTTTGATTGCTTGAAATGGAGGATCTTTTAGGTCACTTTATTACAGGGATCTGACCCTTGAAAATGAGGAGTGTTTGGAGAAAGAAGGGACTGAAAACAGCTTCAGAATTCTGTGTCCGCAGTAACGTCGGTCAGCCTGTCGGTTAACCGACAGCCAACCGAGGTGGACCGAAACCCTCTCGGTTCCAATTCCAGAGAGCAGATTTCCATCAGGAAATCTGTCGGTCAGCTGTCGGCTGACCGAACTCCCTAGTTCGGTCGACCGAGAGCCAACCGACAGATCTTTCGGTTCATTTTCCAGAGAGCTACAAACTTCCTGATGTGTGTAGAGCTGACAGTCAGCGCCGGTCAGCCGTCGGCTAGCCGACATCCCAGTTCGGCTGACCGACAGCCAACCGAGGAGCTGACCGACAGCAATTGTATTGTTTTCTTCTTGAAGAACCATAGGAAACTATATTGGAGGAGAGTGAGGAACTGTACAGAAGAAGAAATTCCATCATCATGACTGTGTTGTTTAGGTCTTTTAGATTTGTTAATATATATAAGGCCCCGGAATGTTTTCAATTCTTAAAGAGTACCAAATGTATGTCGAACCTAACATACGGGACCCTAGTACATTGATTCAATCTCGGACTTTCAACACTTGGCCCGGAGAATATGAGAAATCCATTCATGCTTAATTTTGACCGAATTTCACTTGTACACTTAAAATCTCGTGTTTTATGACTAGACTTGCCCGACAGTATTGAAAGTTATGTTTTTAACATTGTTGCTAGCCCGTACAGGCCCGACCGATACAGATATGCTTTTGTGCTTATGAGCACCCCGTCTCGTCATATGTATTTATTTGATTTGATTTCTTGTATATGACCCATGGGAATAAAACCTTGAGGTAAGATGGGGCCAGAGCTTTGTAGTGCGAGCCCATGAACCAAAAGGATTATTATTTTGAGAATAAAACCTTGAGGTAAGATGGGGCCAGAGCTTTGTAGTGCGAGCCCATGAACCAAAAGGATTATTATTTTGAGAATAAAACCTTGAGGCAATATGGGGCCAGAGCTTTGTAGTGCGAGCCCATGAGCCAAAAGAGAACATGCATACATGTATTTGTTTGTTTACTTGCATACAACCTATGAGTCGGCACCACTAAGCTTGGATGACCT
The DNA here is from genome assembly GCA_028538565.1 of Umbellularia californica. NCBI lineage: Eukaryota > Viridiplantae > Streptophyta > Magnoliopsida > Laurales > Lauraceae > Umbellularia > Umbellularia californica. Next base: position 31,208,280 of record JAPQWN010000004.1, read on the forward strand.
TGTCGGTCTGATCTACCGACTTGGAGATCCCTTCTTGTCTCCCGCCAGCTGAAGCTTGGATCCCGCTACCCGGTTTATTAACCGTGGTCTTGTCCCGATACCGCAGATTGCTACTGTGGCTCCCGATGCCCTGCTCGCTACCGTGGTCATGTCCCGTATATAGTATATGTATATGTAAATCTCGTTGTTCCTCCTCACCTCGGTGACTGAGGCCAACGCCTTGTTATGCTTGCTCTTATCACCTCGGTGATAGAGGATTTAGCTTTGTGTGGTTGCCATCTTGATAGTTCCTGATCCTTGATACCCGTACTGTTTTATATTGATCATGTCTTTTCTTAATAAAGGATGCATTATTTATAAATGTTTATTGTTTATACATGTTTTAAATGAGTCCCCGATCTGTGAAATGTTTATTGTTTATACATGTTTTAAAAGAGTTCCCGATTTGGGAAATGTTTATTGTTTATACATGTTTTAAATGAGTCCCCGATCTGTTAAATATTTATTGTTTATACATGTTTTAAATGAGTCCCCGATTTGTGAAATGTTTATTATTTATACATGTTCTAAATGAGTCCCCGATTTGGGAAATGTTTATTGTTTATACATGTTTTAAATGAGTCTCCGATTTGTGAAATGTTTGTCGTTTATACACGTTCTAAATGAGTTCCAAATTTGTGAAATGTTATTGTTTATACCCGCTTTAAATGAGTTTCCGAATTGTAAAATGTTCATGTTTTATACATGCTTTAAAGGAATACATGTTTTGTCAAATATTTATGTTTCATACCCGTTTTATATGAATACAGGATTTTGTCAAGAGATTCATGATTTCCTATGCATTGTAATTATGTACAATTTTGATCGGACGGCATGATTTATTACATGTTTTATCGTTCAGTATATTGTTATATCTTTTCACCCACTACTTTGGTACTCAGGTTCAGATTTCTTCACCCGAGATGAGTACACGTGTTGGCTGTGGAGCCATGAGCTTTGAGGTTGGTTGTCGGCTATGTCCTGTAGACATGGAGCTTGACATCGGAATTACGTCACATATGGGGTAGTGATCATTAGCTTGTTTTTGTATGGCTTCTATTAGCCTTTTGCTTGGGATTGTAATTAATATACATTGTTAATTGTAACTTGAACATATATGGGAATGCAATACCCTGTTACTGTCAGCTCTGTACTTTTATTATGATGGTTTATTCCAGTCTGAGATGGATCAATGAGAAGATGATTATATGCTTGGGTTGAGTGCGGTACGGAATCCAATGGCCACAGACTCCGAGTCGCAACACCACGAAAGCTTCCGCTAAATATTCAGAGTGTGTTGGAATGAATTTGTAATCCTCACACACGCGGATCTTGGGAGAAACATAATTATTACTTCACGGACCCTGGGTTTGGGGTCGTGACAATCACCATTCCAAATTCCAAGTAGAAAGTAAATCTGGCATACCCGTACAAAAAAATGTTGATGCCCGAGATCTTCCCTCCTCCGCCGAGACCCAGGTCAGCCCCCGGGGTGCGAAGGGAGAGGACGGAAGATTCCCTTTTCGGGTCCATCAAGTTGGCATACCCGGTGGGACACGTTGACTTGAGAACGTGATGCTTTGATCACTTGGCTCCTTTCTAGTTGGTGGCCTATGTTGCATCTTGCATCTAAAAAAAAAAACATGAGATGGGATTTCAATTGTTCTTTCTCACTTCAAAAAAAAAAATAAATCTGATCTCGTTTTCTTAAAAACTCAACTTTGAGAAATTTTGATCCTTCCCTCTTCGAACTTGATAGCTCACAGAAATGTTCGCAGTTATCGTTCATATCGGGGATTGGGCCATCTTTTCTCTTTGATGAGTCCAATTGGGATTTCAAAAAAAAAACACCTTCATTTCAAATTCTTTCAAAAAAAAAAATGATCTCTCTTTCTCAAGATTCAACTTTGAGAAATTTTGATCCTCTCCTCTTTGAACTTGATAGCTCACAGAAATGTTCGCAGCTATCGTTCATAATGGGGATTGGGCCATCTTTTCTCTTTGATGAGTCCAATTGGGATTTCAAAAAAAAAAAAATTATAATTTCAAAAGAAAATTAGTTTTCTCTCTTTTGCATTCAAATTTGAGAAACCTTGGTTCCTTCCCTTTCGGATTTAGCGCTCGCAAAAATGTTGAGCCTTTGTTCGGATTGGAACACCATTCGTTCTCTTTGATGAGTTTATTAAAAAAACCTTTCAAAAAAGAGTTTTAAAAAAAAAACACTAAGGTTCCACCAGTTGCGTTCTTTGACCAAAGTGGATTTAAGAAAAGCCTTGTCCAGAGTGTGGAGACAGCTAGACTGTTCGAGGCAAGGGTCCTCCAAAGGGGTTCATTAAGTAATCCTACCCTTACCTGGGGGCTGATCTATCTACTAAGGTTTCATAAGATCCAATTGGAAAACTATGTGCACCTTTAAAACAAATTCCTCTAAAAAAAATCTTTAAAAAAAAAAAAAAACTTTTGTCACTTTTGAATTCAGAGATGAGAAATCTTGGTTCTTTCCCTTTCGGATTTAGCGCTCGCAGAAATGTTGAGCCTTGTTCGGAATGGAACACCATTTGCTTTTTTCGATGAATTCAATCTTGACCTTTCAAAAAAAAAAACTTCCGTTACTTTTGAGTTCAGAGTTGAGAAATCTTGGTTCCCTCCTTTTCGGATTTAGCGCTCGCAGAAATGTTGAGCCTTTGTTCGAAACGGAACACCATCTGCTCTCTTTGATGAATTCAATCTTGACCTTTCAAAAAAAAACTTCTGTCACTTTTGAATTTAGAGTTGAGAAATCTTAGTTGTTTCCCTTTCGGATTTAGCGCTCGCAGAAATGTTGAGCCTTTGTTCGAAACGGAACACCATTTGCTCTCTTTGATGAATTCAATCTTGACCATTCAAAAAAAAAAAAACTTCAGTCACGTCTGGATTCACATCCGAGAAATTCTGGTTCCTTCCCTTCTGAATTTAGCGCTCGCAGAAATGTTGAGCCTTTGTTCAGATTGGAATACCATTTGCTTTCTTTTATGAACCCAAATTTGACCTTTCAAAAAAATCCCATCTCCTATCCTTTCCAAGGATGCGATTTGTAACATTTGTGCCTAGCGGTGCTAGTACGCCCTTTCGGGTCTACTGTATTCGCGACCGACACATTTGTATCTCCAACCTTATATCATTTTACCTCGAGTTAGCCTTGCTTCTCGGTAATTTGAATTAAGGTCTACAATTGCTTCTAGCAGTCACTGGTACGCTCACGCTGAGCCTACCATACTTGCATTTTAGAACAATTGTATCCTCTATGGCTTTTTGCCTTCTTCATCGTCCTTGGGTTGAGCTATGTCCCCTCAAGTGATTTGAAAAGACAAAACCATAGTTGGTCTCTATTTATGATCACCATATTTGGTCTTGTTTAAGAAGTTTTCCGAAACTAACAATGGCAGCTTCATTGACCACACTTTCGATGAGAACAAGTACCAGCTTATGCTTCAAGACAAGCAAAACAAGCATAAGCGCCCTACCAGTTGCCGAAGCATCATCTCCCTCGACAACTCTCCAAACACCGGGTCAACTTCAACTCCCCGAACCATCGTCTTCGGATCGCTGGGACCATTCCCACTTCCCGCAGAAGACACTGTACCTGCCAAGAAGCAGAAAACCTCCCCACAACGTGTCACTAAAATGGCACCAAGGGCGAACACCAAGAAGCCTGAAGCCCGTGGCGTTCCCACGAAGCCTCAACCCATAAGAAACCAGGTTTACACCAAAACTTGGTCACCGAGATCTTCACCAAAGCAACGAAGGTCCCGAACATCTGCAAAGCCAGCATACCTGGCCCCTTTCAAGGAGAATCGGTTCTACCCTCTCTCTTACATGAAAGAGGAGAAACCTACCCTCCACCCAAAAAACAAACAAAATCATCATGAGCCGGCTTGCTCCTACAAGCCCAAAATCAAATCCTGCATCGTTAGGCCTATGCAAAAACATGCTGAAGCCTGCACTCCTGCGAGTCGACCCTTCATCTCAACAGGGGCTGAGCTCGCAAAATTCAAAACTTCACTGCGACAGACAAAGGACCGCGTCCAGATTCTATCCTTGCCAAGCTTCAAAGAAGACACACTCGGCTGCTGCGCAAGAGGGACTACATCCTTCATCGCCAGAGCAGACTGAAGCTCAAATTGCTCATCGTATGCGTCGCCTGCGGCGTATCGACAAAAGAGACTTGAGAAGCAAAGAATCCAGCGTTCTAATCTTCATATCTCAAACAAATGGGTCGAAAAAGAAAGACCCGACTAATTCGTTGCTATTCGTATGGTTGGCAAAACCAGAAAACGCCAGAAGTCAGCAACCAAAATCAGTGTTAGACGTCCAGTGACTCGCAGCGTCTCTCGGACTCGGACACATCTGGAAGAATCTTCCACTCCTCCAAGCCGAGGACACCGGAGTAACCACTCCTCAAATTCTTCATCCAGAAGAATGAGCCCCAGCTCAGTCACCAGGACGATTTCTTAGTTCGAATCCCGAGGGATGAACGTCTTGGCTACAAGTTTTGAGCCGCCTCCACAACATGATGACGTAACCGCACGCATCCAACAGTTAGAGCAAGGACAACAGAGAATTGAGGCTCTGATGGAAAACCTTATTCTCACTCTACAACGTCCACCACCTAACAATGAAACCCCTCTGAATCATGAAGATGATGAGGGTAATGCAGAAAACAATGAGTCTCGCTCCCTTACCAGAAAGGACGTGGACGATATCCTCGCCAAAGCAAAAGAAGATGATACATTGAAGGAACATGGGATCAAGCCACCCTACCCTTTATGGATGAACTCGGTTCCGTTCCCTGCAAAATTCAAACAACCTACTCTCTAGACATATACTGGGAAAGGTTCAGCCAGACAGCATGTCATCGATTTCAAGATCCTGACGGGAGCTATTGCAGATCAAGATGCCCTCAAGATTCACCTCTTTGCAAGTACCCTAAAAGGTACAGCCTTTGATTGGTACTCCACTCTGCCGGAGAACTCCATCCAAAACTGGGCTATGCTGGAGACGCGCTTCCTGACCCACTTCCAAGGTGAGGATCATCCTATTACTATGGCTCAGCTCTGCAGCCTATGACTTTATTCACAAGTGGAAGGCAATGGCGTACAAATGCTCAGATGTACTGCCACAAGCGTCGCTAGTCGACATCTGCCGTAACAATATGAGAGCAAAAATTCGCTCCATGATCATCGGCAACAAATCAAAGAACCTAGGAAAACTCCTCGAAGCTTCCATGGAAGCTGAAATGGTGATCAAAGACCTCAACAGTCAAAAATCATCAAAGAAAGAGCAGACTGCTGTTACAACCTCAAAACCAAAGAAAAAGGAGGTTCTCAATGTGCAGACTAAGTCAGCTCCTCAGCAACCAAAGAAACCTGAAAACAAAACTACAGGTAAAAGATCTGAACTCTCTGATGCCTTCAAAGAACGTGTAGAAAAGAAATATCTGTTCGATGAAGATGTTGAAGAAATCTTTAAGGCTCTCCTAGCAAATGGCAAACTCATTTTGCCAGAGCCCAAAAGACCAGGAGATGTTAGCAAAACCAATGATCCCCGATACTGTCCATACCATCAGATGATCTCACATCCTCTCAATCAATGCTTCATTATAAGAGAGAAGATCAATGAGATGTAGAAAAACGGAGTCATAACCTTTGATAAAACTATGGCCCCGCCTCTGTCAACATGGTGTCATGTCGGCAAACTTCAAAGTCACCGAAGGAGAAGATCACTAGTTCATTCAAGGTGATAAAAATGGCTCAAGCGTCCCAAGAATTGGTTCCCTATCCAACATCAGATGGACAGCCTATATGGGTGCATCCCGATCTCCTAGATGATGAAAATTGGGAGATCGTCAAAACAAAGCCGACCGCTCAGCAGCGAAGGCAAGCCAAGAGATAACTCCGCAAGCTCAAACAGCAGTAGAAGTCTCAACCAAAACAAGAAGTCCTTGAAAAAGCAGAAACTTCTTCCACTGCTTCACTAGGGACGACGGAAGAATCTCTTCCCAAAACCTCCAAGGCGGTAAGAAAATTCACCCTTAATGATTTCATGCCACCTCTATACAAAAATGAAAATGTGCAGGGGGCATCATACTCTTGCAACTCGATAGTTGGATTCTCCATGAATTGATACGAGTCCAGTGATACTGCCAGTGATATCGATGAGTGGGAAGAATCCCTTGAAACAGGAGAATACCTCTCCGACGAGGAATGGATTCCCGAATCTCATCTTATGCCAGTAATCTAGTATAACCCATTACAGCCACAAGGATCTTGGTCTGATGATGAAGAAGACCAGGGCCCTGTTCAAGAATACGCTGTTGATCCAGCACCAGCAAATGCTTCAGTGGAATCCAACATGGGCGAACCACAAGGAGCAAATGACGAAGAAGATTTGGCTCCCATGCCTGATCTTGAGGAATATGCAAGAATCTTGCAACATCTTGCCATAGAGCAGGAGTAGGATCGCATCAATGATCTTCGTCATGATCCAGAACTGGAATTCCCTGAAAATCAGCGGGAACTCTTTCCCTTAACTCCTGAAAATGGAGAAAACAGTTGGATCGATGATCCTCTTACATCTGAGGATGAGTCCAATTCCCAACAGTCTACACTGGGGGCATCTCCTGTCAGGATAACCTGCAATGCAATAGCTCAGGACGATAGTGCCTCTGAAGCTTCCGAAGACACGTACTCCCCAACCGGTAGCATATCTTCCGGAGCTACATCCTCTCAGGTGACTTCCACTGAGATAACATCCTCTCAGCCCTCGTCTCCTGAAGCTGTGACATCAGAACTCAAGACTCTCCCGATTGATCATCTTGAAGAAACTTCTGCCAATGAAATCTTCTTCAATGAAAATTCAGTCAACTGGTCCCAGATACCCTATCTCACGGGCGATGTCTGGGCTAATAAAGAAAAGTTGCCGGCTGCTGTTCAGGACTTGTTCCCGGAAATTGCTCCGTACAACACAATTACTGAAGACACCAATGCTGTTACAAAGACGTCTTCAGCAAAGGATCAACCCCTTGATCCTAAGAACGATCTTCCAAAAGAAGACCCTTCTCTAGAAGCTCTTGAAGTTGGTAGAGGTACCCGTTCTGGCCGGGATTACGACAAAAATTACAATCAACCCTCTTCTTCTTATGTAAATCCTTCGGGAAAGCAAGTTGTAAGCGCCCCAAGTAGCAATAATAATGAAAATGCAGGCCCGAAGGAGGCTTTCAAGTACGACTTGATTGAGCACTTCAAACACATACCTGTACGTCTGCACATCCTTGACTTATTACGAATGTCTCCACAAACTCGTGATAGTCTCATTTCAGAATTACAAAGGCTGAATGCGGATGTCGACAAACATGCCCCACAAGTCCTACAAATTGGAATGGACTATAGGGTCAAAAAATCAAATACTCCCCCAAAGGAAAAAAAGAAGAAAACTGAGGGATCAAGCAATGAATGCCTCTCGGTACAAAAAGCAGCAAGTGCAACAATTGCCTTCGATAAGGATTACCTCCTCCTAGGCGAAACAAAGCACAACCGACCCTTGTACTTTACGGGGTACGTCAAAGAAATGCCAGTACACAGAGTTCAGATCGATCTAGGGTCTGCACTCAACCTCATCTCTACTTTGGCACTCGAAGAGCTGGGCATCCCACCTAGCAAGCTGAGTCACACGTCTGTATCCATCTTCGGATATGACGGCAGTGCTCAAAGGCCTATCGGCAAAATCAGGTTCAAATTGCAAATCGGTGATCTTATTTCTGAAGTCACCGTGTATGCAATAAGGACCCCTTCATACTACAATATACTCCTTGGACGCCCCTGGATACATGAGAATGGTGTCGTCCCTTCAACTCTACATCAGTGCATCAAGTTCATTGGCGACGATGGCTTGATACATCGAGTATTTGCAGACAAAACGCCCTTCAAAGGCAAGGATGTCCATTTTGCAGATGCTCAGATGTATAAAGATGGAAAAGAAGAACAGAAGGAAAAAACAATTCACTTTGCCGACAGTCTCCAGAAAGATAAGGCAAGGCTCCTCAGCAATCACCGGAGGAAAACAAACCCTCCACCAAACTCGAAGTAAGCGGCCATGCTCCTTTCGTCGTCTCCTTCAAATCTCCAAAGCCTTTGGTAATCACTACCAAAGTAAAGAAGACAAAACAAAATACTGGGGGCAAGTTCACTGTCTCCTTCGTGTCTATTATGCGAGACACAGACTCGGAGTCAGAGTCAGAAGATGACACAGCATCAAGCCAAGCTGATCCTCATCAAGATCAGCTCACTCTCACTCCATTGGAGACACTTGCAGACATAGAAGACCCTACGTCTGCTTCCTTTGTTATTCCGACAACTTCGCCAGAAGAAAAAGTGATTTACTTCCACAGATCAGGAGCATCTCCACTGAACTCTCTGCTTGAACCTTTCCAAAACAAAGGTATGCCTCAGTTATCCCTGTATAGTCCAATGGCACAAGCTATCATGAAGAAAATGGGCTATGACGCTCAAAATCCGATTGGTTTGGGAGGTGGCCGTGGTATTCTCACACCATTGGAACCCACCCTGACCAAAAGTCAACCAGAAGATTGGAGAATCCACCTTCAAAAGGGCAAGTCTTCATATGGGTTGGGGTATGATCCTACCGCTCCTATGAGACAGTTGACACCATGGCTACAAAGTCGCTTTACCGACCAAGCCTCAACATCCCATGAAGACATCGATATCCCTGGATATCTCTTTAAGGAGTTACTCATCAAAAATCCTGAAAGCTCCTCTAATTGGTATAATTTCTCTGATAATAAAAAGGAATTGCCCGATGATACAGACGAGCGGTTTTCTGACTTAGAAGAACCATCGTCTCCAAAAGAAGTACCTTACTTCAACCCAATTCCAGCAAATGATTGGGACCATCTCATTGCAAGCCTTGAGAAGGATATTGATCAAGAAGATTCATAAACAGAAACAGAGCCCCAGTCTGAAAATGCCTCTGGCACTCCGGAAGGTCTTGTTGAGTTGGAAGCCTCCGAAAACATTGTGGAGGAACCATCTTCAAACCTTCCAACAGAAGATCCTGTCCAAAAGATAGACTTGGGAACATCTGATAACCCACGTCCTATATTCATAAGCAAGAATATAAAGGATGATGAGTTACCCGAGTATATCTCTTTTCTTTGCGAATTCGTTGATTGCTTTGCATGGTCTTATGTCGAAATGCCTGGCTTGGATCCCAAAGTAGCAGTCCACAAGCTCAACTTGCAAAAAGAAACCAAGCCTATCAAACAAGGCCAAAGGAGATTCCATCCCGACGCGATCGACAAAATTGAACAAGAAGTTCAGAAACTCAAAAACGTTGGCTTCATCCGCGAGGAACAACATCCCGAATGGTTGGCCAACATTGTCCCCGTGACAAAGAAAAATGGGTAGATAAGGGTCTGTATTGACTACCGAGACCTGAATAGTGCATGTCCTAAAGATGAATTCCCGCTCCCCATACTAGAGGTGATGATTGACAACACCTATGGGTTCGAGCGAATGACATTCATGGATGGATTCTCTGGCTATAATCAGATAAAGATGCATCCTGAAGATGAAAGGCATACATCATTTCGGACACCATTCGAAGTGTATTGCTACACTGTTATGCTGTTTGGTCTGAAAAATGCAGGTGCAACATATCAGAGGGCTATGATGAAAATATTCCAAGATATGCAGCACAAAACGGTCGAATGCTATGTTGACGACCACGCCATCAAAAGCAGAAGAAAAGAAGACCATCTTGACGATCTTCGAGAAGTCTTCCTCCGACTTCACAAACACAAATTGCGGATGAATCCACTAAAGTGCTTCTTCGGTGTCTCATCGGGTAAGTTTCTCGGATTCATAGTACGGAAAGCTGGAATAGAACTTGACCCCACCAAAGTCAAGGCTATCCTGGAAATGCCATCTCCCAGAACCCTAAGAGAATTAAAAGGCTTTCAAGGAAGGCTGGCCTACATTCGACGGTTCATCTCAAATCTGTCAGGGAAGTGCCGTCCATTTTCCCGCTTAATGAAGAAAGGCATAGACTTTGTCTGGGATGCTGAATGTGAAAATGCATTTCAAGACATCAAAGCAAACCTCTAGTGCCGGTTGCCCCCACAACTGGAAAACCATTTATCTTGTACACAAGAGCTCTCGACCACTCTTTGGGTGCTCTGCTAGCACAAGAAAACGACGACGGAAAATAAGCTGCTCTATATTACCTTAGCCGCATGATGGTACGTGCAGAGCATCGCTACTCCCCAGTCGAAAAAGAATGCCTTGCAGTAATGTTCGCCGTACAAAAGCTGAGTCACTATCTGCTGTCGAACACAGTCTACCTGATTTCGAGGATCAACCTCCTAAAGGTCCTTGTCACAAAAGCAGGTTCTCTCAATGCCCGACTGGCAAAATGGTCCATTCTTCTGTCACAGTTTGATATTAAGTATGTACCACAAAAAGCAATCAAAGGCCAAGCTCTAGCAGACTTCCTCGCAGAGCATCCATTGCCTAAAGATTCTCCACTCAGGGATGATCTCCCAGACGAATTTGTCTACAATGTGGAAACTTCCTTATCAAAAGCTTCCTGAGACATGTACTTTGACGGTGCAACCAGGACAAATGAAAAGGGAAAGCAAATATCGGGAATTGGCATCTTCTTTATCAGTCCCGACAAATACATGATTCCACACGCCTTCTCGCTACTGGAACCATGTTCAAACAATGCAGCTGAGTACCAAGCCCTGATTGTAGGATTGAAACTCGCCCTCGAATCCGGCATCACCATGTTGAAAGCTTTTAGGGACTCTCAACTGATCGTCAACCAGATGAATCAGAAATATGAAGTCAGGAAGCCTGATTTGCTACCTTACTACAACAAGGCGCAGTTGCTTCGACAAAAATTCAACATCTGTCATATCACCCACATCCTCAGAGGTGAAAACATCCATGCAGATGCCTTGGCCGGACTTGCCGCATCCATGGCAATCCAAGAAGGGGAAAACATGCAAGTCATAGTGTGTAAAAGAAGGATTCTCTCTCCTCTCAACACACACCAAGCAGTTGCTGAATGCCACTAAGTGGTTGGAAGTCGGATGTCCATCCTCAAACCTCCGATTGGCGACTGGAGAGATCCGTTCATTGATTACATCATGTTCGGAATCCTACCTGAAGATCCAAAAGAGCGGGTAAGCATCCAAAGACGAGCCCGAACTTTCATTTGGATATACCTTCAAAAGCACTTTAAATAAAATCCTTCAACGGAGTACCCCTACTGTCGCGACCTCGGACCGGGACCCGGGCCCGCGACTGCCACGGCGGCATGATTAACGGACAAACAAAGCACACCGCCGCCGCTTTATATTTTATTTTCCCACAGGTTTCCGCGGTGAGGATCCCAGGACACGGGTCGTATTTACCCGAATGGATATGCGGAAGCGTGTAGCAAAACAATTCATACAAATCTTTAATGGTAAGATACAAGAGAAAACTAATATCGAGACAAGGTATCAAAAGAGAATGTCATCAAAGCATTCCTAGCATGATTAAAGTTTCAATGTTTAACAAAAGTATTTTTGTTCAAGTTACAAAACCCAAAGAGGCCCAAAAAGGCCAATACAACAAATGGAACCCCAAAAGAACAACCCAACATAACCCAAGCTAGGTGAAACGAGAATCAAGATCCCGACCGGCGTCTAGATGACGTCGTTGGGCTGCCACTCGAGTGCTGGGGGTGGCTCAACAGCCTCCTCCGGGCACTCCTCGTCACGCGTGAACACTCCTGCACCTGGACACCAAAATAACAAGCATCAAACACGACGGTTTGGCAAATAAACAATTTAGCTTGAATATAAGAAATAATGCTAAAACAGTTCAAGAGTTAGATACACGTTTCAAGTTTACGAAACTAGCATGAATACTTATAATATCATGAAAAGATAAATCCACATAGAGCTCATCCTTTCTCTGTCATACATGATGACAAGAGCAAGCACGCACGACAAGCACGACACGAAACACGATCCCACGCCACACGAGGTAGACGGGGTATCTGGCCGCGGAACCGGACCACGAACACGCACGATGTGTAATAAAATACACGACTAGTCTGCAGACAGTCCACAAGTTTAAGGACCCCCAGGTAGTGGATCAAGCTAAAAGGGCAGTCCAAGCTCAGTGGAATTCACTTATATCATGAATGCACAAAACACGGCAATACACGTTCGAGAATACGACAAAACAAGAGGGAAATCATTTACTAAATATAACACGGCAAGACTAGCAAAATAGCATCGTATAAATGCTAACGATCTTAAGAAATGATTCCCTTTTTATTCTTAAAGCACATCTTGAAAACGAACTTGCACTTGGAAATCAAACGAGAACACGATGGCGCATAAAGCATCATAAACAAGAGTTCAAACATAAATTTATCAAGCATAGGCTAAGACCACATCTTTGACCCTTGTGGAATTGAAAGCTAAATGTCGAAATTCAATAAGACTTGGTGTCCCCGAAGGTATATTACATTTTGGAAATTTCAAGTGCACAAGGTCAATAAAAAGGGTCTAAGACCAAGTCTAGTTTACATTCCCGAAAAATCCTTCAAAACAGTACTTTTTGGTGTGGTTCACGCCTCTCTACCGGTAGAAATTCCGGTTGAAGCGTCTCTACCGGTAGTACTACCGGTAGAACCACATCTACCGGTAGAACTTCCGGTTGGAGCACTTCTACCGGTAGAACTTCCGGTAGAACTCAGGTTTCTCAATTTTTTTCACTCTCTGCCGAACTTTGAGCTATTTCTACCGGTAGAACTTGGGGTTTTCAATTTCCTCAACTCTCTGTCAAAATTTGGGCCATTTCTACCGGTAGAACTTCCGGTTGAAACACCTCTACCGGTAGGACTTCGGAAATTCAATTTTTCTCACACTTCACTCCCTTCTTCACTTCCACATTTTCACCACCTGCACTCCCCAAGCCTACATGCTTTCCAAGGGATGATTTCCGCACCAAAATCCATTCACATTTCATTCAAAACATCAAAATCACAACCCATTTACATTCAAATCATATATCTAATAACTTGCAAAGCATTCCATTGAAAACATGTTTCCATTGAAGATAAAACCTCTAGATTAGATAGAGAAATTTGTATTCTTGCTTATCAAGATTAAAACAAGCTAAAAGAGATTAATAACATGCAAGAGAAGATAAGCTTGATGATGAATAACATTTCCAAAAGTAAAATACCCTAACACTTGTAATGTACTAGGAAGAACTAAAAGGTTTACTTGCCTCTAACCAAAGTCAAGGAAAGCTTCACAAAATCAACAAGAAGAGGTGCTCCACGAAATCTACACAAAACCCCCAAAGTGGAGCATATAAAAATCAACATTTTGGCCATTACAAATCCCCATTTCGAAAATGGGTTTGAAACCATGACAAACAAGCTCTAGGTGAGCTAAAAAAAAAACATCAAATGAAAAGAATGAAGGAACACCAACCTTGAGCTAGCTAAACAAGAAAAATAGAGCTTGAAAATGATGAATAGTGGGGAGGTTTGGCTCCAAAAACGGTCCAGCTGAAACTTGAGAAGAGAGGAAGAGAATGGCGGAGTCGAATCGAAGAATGGAGCCTTCTTGCTAGATGATGTCCAAAGGAGAAGACCAAGGAGAAAACTCTTCTCTTCTTCACTCTAGGTCAAAAGTTGTAGAGATTGGAAAAAGGGAAAATGAAGAAGGAAAGGGCTTATATAGTGTCTGGAAGTGGGTCCCTGGCAACTGAGTTTTGAAACGCTAAAAACATGGTCTTGTGGACCCCGGATGGAATCGACGAAGAAGGACAAAACGATCGTCGAAAAATCTAGTTTCAGAAAAGTATAATTTTGACATAGTTTCATGACTTCGAAAAGTGTGCCCAGATTTAACATGCAAGGACAGATTTACCCTTATTGGGCCAAAACTTGGGTTTCTGGGCCTCAAATGCATGCAGCTTAACAACGAAAGTTGCCATAATTAATCAAACCATTCAAGAGAACTAAAAATCACAATCACACAAAATATCTAGAACGAAAACCCATCCTTACACGTGTACTCAGGGCGTCCCTGAGCGTGTCTGACTCATACTAAATGTCCTCAAAATCCCCAAAATTATAATCCAGACTAAGTCTAATCACATTCTAACCCAACTAGTACTAAGACTCACTTAAGACTAAACGTTCACTTAATTAGTACTAATCGAGTTGGTCTGGGTCGGGGTCTAACATCCTCCACCCCTTAGGATATTTGGTCCCCCAAATATAAATAATATTACCTCTGGTAACAGGTGTGGATACTTCTTTTGGACTTGATCTCTCAATTCCCATATGGCTTCTTCTGGCTCGTGGTTCTCCCAAAGTAGCTTGACCTAATGGACAGTCCGATTCCTCAATTCATGCTTTTTGGTGTCGATGATTCTGACTGGTTTCTCCACATACAACGCATCTTCTCAAATCTCTAAAGGCTAGTGTGGAATAATGTGAGAAGGACTGTGAATATATTTCTTGAGCATGGAGACATGAAAAACATTATGTACCCCGGAGAGTTCCGGTGGTAACGCGAGTCTGTATGCAACATTTCCAATCTTGCTCAAAATCTCATATGGGACAATGTATCTGCTAGACAATTTTCCTTTCTTCCCAAATCTTAAAGTGCTTCTGACCGGTGAGACTTTCAAGAACACCTTGTCACCCACTTCAAATTGCAATTCTCTCCGGCGAGTGTCAGCATAACTTTTCTGTCTGCTTCGAGTGATCTTCAATCGGTCCTGAATCTGCTTAACCTTGTTGCTTGTCTCTCCAACTATCGTCGGCCCATGAAAACTACGCACACCGACTTCTTCCCAACGGACTGGAGTTCTGCATCTCCTACCATAGAGTGCCTCGAAAGGTGCCATTCCAATTCTCGAATGGTAGCTATTGTTGTACGCGAACTCACAAAGAGGTAGGTTCTCCTCCCACTAGACCTTGAAATCCAATACACAAGCTCGCAGCATATCTTCAAGAGTCTGTATCGTCCTCTCCGACTGACCATCTGTCTGAGGATGATACGCTGTGCCGAACTGAAGTTTGGAACCCATGGATTCAAGAAGAGATTTCCAAAATCTCGAAACAAATCTGCTATCTCTGTCGGAAGTGATGGAGACGGGCTGGCCATGCTTACTAATGATCTCATCTATGAATAGTCTTGCAAGTGGTGCCATATGCATCATATTCCCAGTCTTCATCGGAAGGAAGTGCGCAGACTTCGTAAGACGATCAACAATAACCCAAATTGCATTGTTCCCTCTCTTGGTATTAGGCAAACCGGAGACAAAATCCATAGTGATGTGCTCCCATTTCCACTCTGGAATCTCCAAAGGCTGTAACAAACCGGGAGGCTTCTGATGTTCTGCCTTGATCATCTGACAAGTCAAGCAGCGAGACACAAAAGCTGCAATCTCTCTCTTCATATTATTCCACCAAAATCTATTCTTCAAGTTATGGTACATCTTCGTGCTACCCGGATGTATAGAGTATCTAGTATGGTGAGCTTCAATCATAATTTCATTCTTCAAACCATCAACATTCGGCACGCACAACCGGTGACGAAAATACAACACTCCATCAGAAATCCTGAAATCTGGACGTTCTGCAATCTGATCTACAATCTTGGCCAATTCTGGGTCTTGCAACTGACTATCTTTGATTCTCTGGATGAAGGTAGGCTCAGACACGGTCATATTTGCCAACAAAATACCTCTCCTCAAGTGTTGCACCTCCACACCAAGTTCTTCAAACTGTTGGAGAACACTAACTCCTCTCAAACTAGCCATCACTGCTGACTTTCTGCTCAAAGCATCTGCTACCACATTCACTTTGCCCGGATGATACTTGATTGGGAAGTCATAATCTTTTATATACTCCATCCACCGCCACTGTCTCATATTCAATTCCTTCTGTGAAAACAAATATTGCAAACTTCTGTGGTCTGAATGGACTTCGAATTTCGCTCCATAGAGGTAGTGCCTCCACATCTTCAAAGCAAAAACTACTGCTGCCAACTCCAAGTCATGAGTTGCATAATTTACCTCATGATTCTTCAACTGTCTCAAGCCATAGGCAATCACCTTGCCATCTTGCATCAATACACAACCTAATCCCACATTGGAAGCATCCGTAAAAACAACAAATCCACCGCTGCCTGATGGTAATGTGAGGATTGAAGCTGTGGTTAACCTTGTCTTCAACTCCTGAAAATTGCCTTCACACTGATCGGTCCAAACAAAAGGTACATTCTTCCGAGTCAACTTCGTCAATGGTGCTGCAATGGACGAGAAACCTTGGACAAATCTCCGATAATATCCTGCTAACCCCAAAAAGCTTCTAATTTCTGTCACACTACTAGGTCTCTTCCATTCGATGACTGCTTCTATCTTGGCTGGATCAACTGCTAACCCTTCTCTTGAAATGATGTGACCCAAAAAGGAAACTTGCTCTAGCCAGAATTCACATTTGTTCAACTTAGCATAGAGCTGGTGGTCTCTCAAAAGCTGCAACGATGTCCTCAAGTGCTCTTCATGCCCCTCCTTACTCTTAGAATACACGAGGACATCATCAATGAACACCACTGTAGAGTGATCTAGGAACTCTGCAAAGACCTTGTTCATGAGAGCCATGAAGACTGCGGGCGCATTTGTCAAGCCAAAGGGCATCACTAAGAACTCATAATGCCCATATCTCGTTCGGAAAGCTGTCTTTGCCACATCAGACTCTCTAACCCGCAACTGATGATACCCTGACCTCAAGTCTATCTTGGAAAAGTGTGCTGCTCCTTGTAATTGATCAAACAATTCATCTATCCTTGGCAATGGGTATTTGTTCTTGACGGTGACATGATTCAACCTTCTGTAGTCGATGCACATTCTAAGACTTCCATCCTTCTTCTTCACAAAAAGAACTGGTGCTCCCCAAGGTGAAACACTTGACCTAATGAAGCCTTTGCTCAACAATTCTTGCAACTGAAGTTTCAATTCACCTAACTCTGCGGGAGCCATCCTATAAGGTGCAATTGAGATTGGTGCAGTCCCTGGAAGGAGTTCAACAGTAAACTCAACTTCTATAACTGGTGGTAAACCCGGGATTTCTTCTGGAAAAACATCCGGAAATTCACACACTACGGGGATATCCTCCACCCCTTGGGACTGTTTATCCTCCGTGATAAACGCTATAAATGTCTCACAACCACTGCTCACCAATCTATTAGCTTTTAAAGCTGAAATGAAACCACTGGAAGACTTCTTCCTATCACCCTGAAACATCAACTCTGTCTGTGGCCCTTACAATCTGAATGTGATGTTCTTACCAAAACAGTCCATGGTAGCATGGTAGGTCTCTAACCAATCCATGCCTAAGATAATGTCAAAATCATGCATGTCTAAAATTATGAGGTTGGCCGGTAAACTGATATCTCCTAAAAAAATCTAACAACTAGGGTAAAAGGTGGTACAAACCACATGTCTACCTACTGGTGTAGTGACAGTCAACATAAAATCCAATTCCGCATGCTGTGCATCAATCTTCCTTGCAAACAAAGGGGATAGAAAAGAGTGTGTGGATCCTGGATCAAGTAAGATCTGTGCTTCTACTCCACAAACAAGAAGTTTACCTTCTATGACGTCACCCGCTGCTTCAGCGTCAGCACGGTTGATATTGTACGCACGTCCTTGCTGGTTGGGCCTATTTTGTTGCTGAGTCTGCCAACCCTGATTGTTCCTATTCTGTGGTGGACGAGCATTCTGATTCTGCACTTGCTTGCCTTGCTGCTGCTGTTGCGGTGGTGGTCTCATTTGGTTCTGAACTGGTACTGCTTGATTCTGTGGTGCCATCTGCCTTGGCTGCTGGTATCTGTTGGCTTGACTCTGGAGGTGTGGGCAATCCTTGATTGCATAGTCCATTCCTCCACACTTGAAGCAAGCACCCGTTGCCTTACGGCATTCGTGGGTAGGGTGGTTCTTACCACAATGATTGCAACCAGACTGTCTAACTTGAGTCTGTTCTTGCCTTGGCTTCTTGCTACTTTGCTGTCTTTGGTTCTGTTGGTGGTAGTGTTGCTTCCTATCCTGGATGATCTCGTTGTTGAACTCTTCAAATTTGTATGCCCGACTAACTGCTTCATCAAAGGTGACTGGTGGGATCACTCCGGTGACATCCCTCTTAAGAATGGGGTTCAACCCCTCCAAAAACTTGACGATCTTTTTATGCTCCGTATCTATCAGCTCGGTAGCATAGCGAGCAAGCCTCTCAAACTTCGTAACATGCTCCAAAACGGACATACTTCCTTGCTTCAACTGTTGGAATTCAATTGCCTTCTGTCTCTTAACATGGGAGGGGACGTACTTGTCCGTGAAGTGTGTCTTAAAGGTCGTCCAAGCTATCTCATCCGCCATGACCTGGTATGGCTCTTTGACCGTCTGCCACCAATCGTCTGCAAGCCCATAAAATAGAGAAGCTGTGAGGTTCACCCTCTCCCTGCCCGTGCAAACAAAAACGTCGAAAATCTTTGCCGTGTTCGCGAGCCAATCATCTGCAATCAAAGGGTCCTCTTGGCCCGAGAATTCCTTAGGTCCCCTCTTCCTGAATCTCTCGAAGAGAGCATTAGGGTCATCAACCCTATTCTGGTACACCACATTTCGTGGGACTTGATGCTGAGGTCTGTTTTGAAGGACCTCCAGAAGTTGCCTCTGGACTTGAGCCATCTCATCATCTTTCTTTGCCATTTGCTCTTGAAATTTGGCATGAGTTCCGTTTGCTTGCCTCTGTTGCTCTAACATGGCCTGCATTAGTTGTTGGAACTGAGTAGCAGTAGGATTTTCAGACGGTTCTGTCTCATTCTGATTACTACCTGAAGCATGATGGTTGGGAGCTTTTCTCGGAGGCATGATGCTGTAAGACAATCTGTTAGCACATATATAAGCATAATTGGGTAGGTCAACTTGGTCTAGACAAAAACGTTCAAACGAACTCACGAATCCTCGCCACGTTCCTAAGATTTTCTAGTTTCTTTTAAGTGCCTGAAACATGTCCCACTCTGATACCAGTCCAGTCGCGACCCCGGACCGAGACCCGGGCCCGCGACTGCCAAGGCGGCATGATTAACGGACAAACAAAGCACACCGCCGCCGCTTTATATTTTATTTTCCCACAGGTTTCCGCGGTGAGGATCCCAAGACACGGGTCGTATTTACCCGAATGGATATGCGGAAGCGTGTAGCAAAACAATTCATACAAATCTTTAATGGTAAGATACAAGAGAATACTAATATCGAGACAAGGTATCAAAAGAGAATGTCATCAAAGCATTCCTATCATGATTAAAGTTTCAATGTTTAACAAAAGTATTTTTGTTCAAGTTACAAAACCCAAAGAGGCCAACAAAGGCCAATACAACAAATGGAACCCCAAAAGAACAACCCAACATAACCCAAGCTAGGTGAAACGAGAATCAAGATCCCGACCGGCGTCTAGATGACGTCGTTGGGCTGCCACTCGAGTGCTGGGGGTGGCTCAACAGCCTCCTCCGGGCACTCCTCGTCACGCGTGAACACTCCTGCACCTGGACACCAAAATAACAAGCATCAAACACGACGGTTTGGCAAATAAACAATTTATCTTGAATATAAGAAATAATGCTAAAACAGTTCAAGAGTTAGATACACGTTTCAAGTTTACGAAACTAGCATGAATACTTATAATATCATGAAAAGATAAATCCACATAGAGCTCATCCTTTCTCTGTCATACATGATGACAAGAGCAAGCACGCACGACAAGCACGACACGAAACACGATCCCACGCCACACGAGGTAGACGGGGTATCTGGCCGCGGAACCAGACCACGAACACGCACGATGTGTAATAAAATACACGACTAGTCTGCAGACAGTCCACAAGTTTAAGGACCCCCAGGTAGTGGATCAAGCTAAAAGGGCAGTCCAAACTCAGTGGAATTCACTTATATCATGAATGCACAAAACACGGCAATACACGTTCGAGAATACGACAAAACAAGAGGGAAATCATTTACTAAATATAACACGGCAAGACTAGCAAAATAGCATCGTATAAATGCTAACGATCTTAAGAAATGATTCCCTTTTTATTCTTAAAACACATCTTGAAAACGAACTTGCACTTGGAAATCAAACGAGAACACGATGGCGCATAAAGCATCATAAATAAGAGTTCAAACATAAATTTATCAAGCATAGGCTAAGACGACATCTTTGACCCTTGTGGAATTGAAAGCTAAAGTCGAAATTCAATAAGACTTGGTGTCCCCGAAGGTATATTACATTTTGGAAATTTCAAGTGCACAAGGTCAATAAAAAGGGTCTAAGACCAAGTCTAGTTTACATTCCCGAAAAATCCTTCACAACAGTACTTTTTGGTGTGGTTCACGCCTCACTACCGGTAGAAATTCCGGTTGAAGCGTCTCTACCGGTAGTACTACCAGTAGAACCACATCTACCGGTAGAACTTCCGGTTGGAGCACTTCTACCGGTAGAACTTCCGGTAGAACTAAGGTTTCTCAATTTTTTTCACTCTCTGCCGATCTTTGAGCTATTTCTACCGGTAGAACTTGGGGTTTTCAATTTCCTCAACTCTCTGTCAAAATTTGGGCCATTTCTACCGGTAGAACTTCCAGTTGAAACACCTCTACCGGTAGGACTTCGGAAATTCAATTTTTCTCACACTTCACTCCCTTCTTCACTTCCACATTTTCACCACCTGCACTCCCCAAGCCTACATGCTTTCCAAGGGATGATTTCCACACCAAAATCCATTCACATTTCATTCAAAACATCAAAATCACAACCCATTTACATTCAAATCATATATCTAATAACTTGCAAAGCATTCCATTGAAAACATGCTTCCATTGAAGATAAAACCTCTAGATTAGATAGAGAAATTTGTATTCTTACTTATCAGGATTAAAACAAGCTAAAAGAGATTAATAACATGCAAGAGAAGATAAGCTTGATGATGAATAACATTTCCAAAAGTAAAATGCCCTAACACTTGTAATGTACTAGGAAGAATTAAAAGGTTCACTTGCCTCTAACCAAAGTCAAGGAAAGCTTCACAAAATCAACAAGAAGAGGTGCTCCACGAAATCTACACAAAACCCCCAAAATGGAGCATATAAAAATCAACATTTTGGCCATTACAAATCCCCATTTCGAAAATGGGTTTGAAACCATGACAAACAAGCTCTAGGTGAGCTAAAAAAAAACATCAAATGAAAAGAATGAAGGAACACCAACCTTGAGCTAGCTAAACAAGAAGAATAGAGCTTGAAAATGATGAATAGTGGGGAGGTTTGGCTCCAAAAACGGTCCAGCTGAAACTTGAGAAGAGAGGAAGAGAATGGCGGAGTCGAATCGAAGAATGGAGCCTTCTTGCTAGATGATGTCCAAAGGAGAAGACCAAGGAGAAAACTCTTCTCTTTTTCACTCTAGGTCAAAAGTTGCAGAGATTGGAAAAAGGAAAAATGAAGAAGGAAAGGGCTTATATAGTGTCTGGAAGTGGGTCCCTGGCAACTGAGTTTTGAAACGCTAAAAACATGGTCTTGTGGACCCCGGATGGAATCGACGAAGAAGGACAAAACGATCGTCGAAAAATCTAGTTTCAGAAAAGTATAATTTTGACATGGTTTCATGACTTCGAAAAGTGTGCCCAGATTTAACATGCAAGGACAGATTTACCCTTATTGGGCCAAAACTTGGGTTTCTGGGCCTCAAATGCATGCAGCTTAAAAACGAAAGTTGCCATAATTAATCAAACCATTCAAGAGAGCTAAAAATCACAATCACACAAAATATCTAGAACGAAAACCCATCCTTACACGTGTACTCAGGGCGTCCCTGAGCGTGTCTGACTCATACTAAACGTCCTCAAAATCCCCAAAATTATAATCCAGACTAAGTCTAATCACATTCTAACCCAACTAGTACTAAGACTCACTTAAGACTAAACGTTCACTTAATTAGTACTAATCGAGTTGGTCTGGGTCGGGGTCTAACACCTACGCTGCTTGTCACAACAAGAGGCTGAGGAAACTTTCAAAGAAGTTCATGCTGGTCTTTGTGGAGCCCATCAGGATGGCCCTAAGCTCTACAACCAGATAAAAAGGCTAGGTTATTATTGGCCTACCATGGTAGCTGATGCAATACAATTTGCCAAGAGCTGCCAAAAATGCCAGATTCATGGAGATTATGTCCACATGCCTCCAGAATGGCTACATCCAACAGCAATCTCCTGGCCTTTTGAAGCCTGGGGTATGGACATCGTAGGTCCTATTTCTCCCCCATCAAGCAAAGGTCATTGCTTCATCTTCGCCGCTACGGATTATTTCTCCAAGTGGTCAGAAGCATTTGCGCTCAGCGAAATGAAGACTTCATCAGTCCTTCAGTTATTGCGCACCAACATTATTTGTCGCTTCGGCATACCTAAAAGATTCGTCCATGATAACGGACCACAATTCCGGGATCACAGATTCTACAGGTTTTGCAACAAGTACAAAATCCAAAGTTCTCCTTCGACTCCATATAATCCAGCAGCGAACGGACTAGCAGAAGCCTCCAACAAGACACTCTGCGAAATTCTCAAGAAAATAGTCTCTAGTCACAAAAGAGACTGGGGCGACAAACTACCAGAAGCCCTATGGGCCTATCGAACCACCGTTCGAGGACCAACCCATAACACACTTTTCTCTTTGGTCTATGGATGCGAATGTGTTGTCCCTTTGGAAGTACACATTCCCTCCTTAAGGGTATCTATGCAAAATGACATGACGCAAGAAAGCAATGTCAAATTGTGACTCCAAGAGCTGGATAATCTTGATGAAAGACGACTTGAAGCTCTACAAAGCATTGAGTTGTACCAAGCACGCATGGCAGGATCTTTCGACAAGAAGGTCAGGTAACGCGCCTACAAAAAGGGTGACTTGGTTCTTGCAGTAAAAAGACCCATAGTCTTTGCCCACAAATCCAAAGGCAAATTTGAACCAAAATGGGAAGGACCCTTCATCATCGACAAAGTCTTCTCCAACGGTGCATACGCTCTTCTAAACATGGAAGGAGACAGATATATGTTACCTATCAATGGCAAGTTCCTAAAGCGGTACTACCCTTGAAGACTTCCTCAAACGGGTCAGAGCGATATCTACACGGCCAAAGCCTATTTCCAAGGTACTTGCTCGTCAAACCCACCCCTTTTGAAATTTTCATCTTTATGTTGAGGTTTCCAAAAAAAAAAACTCTCTCAAAACAATGCTTACTTTCATCATTTCATTGTTCAAAAAATCATCAAATCCAAAAATCCAAGTTTAGGAGCCTCTTCCCGGACTTGACCAAAATTTTCGATCCTTGAACCCAAAATTCATGGTTTGAAACAAAAACCAGGACTCAGGAATTTTCACCCTAGTCTGCCTTGGCTCTTACAACCAAAATGGTTTTAAGCCAAAATTTATGACCCTCATGTCTCTGAACAAAAAATGGTTTGTTAGAAACTGTGGGGAAGCGACACTTAGTCGATACTCGCAAAACCCAAAAACCGGAAGGATGCGAACCCCATTCGATACTTCCAAAACCCAAAAAATCGCAAGGAAGCGAACCCCATTCGATACTTGCAAAATTTCAAAAATCGTGGAGAAGCAACAAATCGGTTGATATACACAACCCAAATTTCAAAAATTGTGGAGAAGCAACATACCAGTTGATATCCACAACCCAAATTTCAAAAATCGTGGAGAAGCAACATACCAGTTGATATCCACAACCCAAATTTCAAAAATCATGGAGACGCAACATACCAGTTGCTATCCACAACCCAAATTTCAAATAGTTCGAGAAAACCTCAAATTTCAAAAAAAAAAAAAAATTGCGGGGAAACGACACCAAGTCAGTACCCGCAATACCAAAAGTTTTGGGAAAAGCAGGGAAGCGACGCTTAGTCGATACTTGTACCCCAATTCGCGAGGAAGCGATATTCCATTGATACTCGCAAAACCTAACCCGCGAGGAAGTGACATTCCATCAATACTCGCAAACTGAACGAGTAAGGAAGCGACATTCCATCTATACTTGCAAGACTATTCAGCGGGGATGCGACATTTAGTTGATACCTACATTTTGAAAACCAAAATCCGGCTATAAACGCCAAATCCAGCTATAAACGCCAAATCCGGCTATAAACGCCAAAACTCGGCCATAAACGCCAAAATCAGGCTATAAATGCCAAAATCTGGCTATAAATGCCAAAATTCGGCTATAAATGTGTCGCGACCCCGGACCGGGTTCGGGGACCAAATCCAGGATCGGGACTCATTAAGTGAGTAAATAATAATAATAAGTGTGTCTGATGCCCATCGCACACGGGATAATAAAAGAACTCACATTACCCGTGCACGTGATTTCCCACAGGTGTCCGCGGTGAGGATTTTCCAACACACATAACCATATAGTATAATTGCGGAAGCGTATGGCAAATCAAGCATGTATTTCATTTCCATAAAACATGAGACTGACTACATTTACATAATGAGTATCAGAGTGAGCAATGTTCTAAGGCGTAACCCAAAGGTACATATTAAAGTTTAATCAAAAGATGGTTTAATTACAATTCCCAAAGTAGAAGCCAACAAGGCCAATATAGACAAAACAATATCCACCAAAATATAAATCCAACCATCCCCAAAACATTTCGCATCTCGACAACCCGATGTTTACATAAGATCGTCAGCACGCCACTCAACTAGCGGTTGCGGTTCTCCGACCGCCCCCTCTGGCTCCTCCTCGGGGAAACCAACAACGGGACCTGAGTACCAAAGCAAAGGATCAGACACGACGGTCTGGCAGGTGGGTGAACAGATATAAACATGCTTAAACAATGTCTTTCACGAAGTAAATGAATCATTTAATTAAAATACGTATGCAGTCAAAAAACACGTAAGGTAATCAAGGAAATCGGGAAACAATCAAGATGGCATCCACAAGAAGCTAAATCCTCTATCACCGAAGTGACAAGAGTATCGGGTGTTGTCCTCAGTCACCGAAGTGAGGAGGTACAACCACTTTACATATACATATACAATAATACGGGACGAGACCGCGGTAGCAAACCGGGTGTCGGGAATCACGGTAGCGAACCGGATATCGGGAACCACGGGAGCGAGCTAGGTATCGGGACGGGACCACAGTTAATAAACCGGGTATCGGGATCCATGCTGCAGCTGGCGGGACGGGAAGGGATCTCCAAGTCAATGGATCAGACTGACTAGGTTATCCAAGCTCAGTGGTGCCGACTCATAGGTCATATGCAAGAAATCGGGCATGTATAAAACACCTACGATGAAATCGTATAGACGAGCAAAACGGGGTGCTCAAGGCACAAACATCATTTCAATATCGGGTCACATCATGTCGGGCATGCATTTCGGGACTATAAAAGAGTGCAAGTACAAATACAATGCTTTCGGAATCGATAAATTATAACTCATAAATTTCTGGCATAAACAGTTGCAATAGACTTTCAAAATATCGGGGTTTAAAACTAAGTCAAGGTGAATAGGGATCCCGTATGTCTATATAATAAAGGAAACTTGGTACTCTTTGAATTTGGAAGACATGTCGGGTTCCTTATACACTATAGTAGCCTCAATGCTTAAATAAATCTCGATGATGTGGTTTCTCTCTCTAAATACTCCCAACAAACATTTCACCTATACTTCGAACACAATCCCAGGTGAGCGGTGCCCATTGCTCTCAGAAAGGTTCACAAGCAATGGGATGGAGGCTCCCTTCAATCCTCTTTTATTCATAGAATTCAGGGAATTTCGGTTACCTTGCGGTCAGATGGCGGTTCGCCGCCAGTGAATCCGGCGATTAACCGCTGGTTGACCATGAGACTGACCGTGGAATTGCTGCTCTCTGGAATTGTAACCGCTACAATTCGGTTGGCTGGCGGTTAGCCGCTGATGAATTCGGCGGTTAACCGCTATCTGACCGCAGAGCTGACCGTGAGATTTCAGCTCTCTGGAAAAGTGACCGTAACTATGCGGTTGTCTGACGGTTAGCCGCCGATGAATTCGGCGGTTAGCCGTGAGTGACCGCGAAGCTGACCGTGAGGTTACAGCTCTCTGGAAATGTAACCGAAATTGCTTCGGTTAGCCGCGAGTCACCAGGCGGCTAGCCGCTGGGCGACCGCCAGTCACGGGAATTTCCTCACTGGGTTCAGATTCAGGTCCTCCTTTCCCCAAACTAATTCCTTTCATTCTCCATTTGACATTCATACAATCACCAAGAGAAGGAAGACAACCATCATCACAAGGATTCACTTAGGCATTGTACAAAAGATGAACCAAAAGTTACAATTCAAGATTTAAAGACAACAAATGAAACAAAGCTAGAAATCATGTTTAAGACAATAAAGAGACTTACCAACCCTTTTCAAAAGCATTTAACATCATTGAATGCCAAGGAAACAAGTCATTAATGAGATATAAATCAAGTCTACATGTCATGGAAATCATTAAAACCAAAACATCCATTCAATCCACTTGCCCTAGAGTCTCTAAACAAAGAAATCAAGCTATTACTCTCTTCCTCCAAGCTAAGGGTGCAATCTACACAAAACCCCCAAATCCAAACCCTAAAATGGGTCAAACCAAGAAACAAGAAGAGAGAGCTCTCGATAAAGGAAATGGAGCTCCTCTAAAGATAGGAAACACAAAATAAAGAGATTGGAAGGGAGACTTACTAGGAAGCTCTTCAAAATCACCAAACTAGTTCAATGAGGGTCTTGAGGTGAATGGATTCCTCCAAAAATGGTATCAATGAATAGCTCTAGTAGTGAGGAAGAAGGAGGTGAAGTTCATTTCTTGATTGGTGCAAGGTGGGTGGTGCTTGATGGTGGAGAAGCAAGAAGAAGAATAAAAGGAAGCAAAGAAACCCTAGGTTAAGACTCTTGTGCTGGAAAAAGAGTGAAAGAAGAAGATGGGTCTCTACATAAAGCATTTTGGAATGGGCTCCACCACTAAAGAAACTTTTTGGGCTGAAATCACTAATCTCGAGACCTCGGACGAAATCGACGAAGAAGGGAAAAGTGATCGTCGAAATATCTAGTTTCTAAAAAGTATATGTTTCGCAGGTTTCGGAGATATCAAGTTTTGGGTACAGATTTCATGTAAAAAGACTGTTTTGCCCTCAATACAAGAAAAATCGGGTTTCGGGGTTCCGGACGGGTTCGGGCTCAACATGAAAGTTGTAGAGACTATCGGGACGAGTGAAACGGATCAAGACAAGAGTTATAGAAATCTCAAGAATCCCCCAAGTAACGTAAAACTAACAAAAAGGAACCCCCAAAGGGTCCCTCTAACACAAGACACTTAAAATACCCAAAAGCTATAACAAGACCTATACTAGTCCCACTTAGTAAATTCTATCAAGCACGCTTAGCACTAACACGCGCCTTAATTAGTACTAATCGGGATCACTCGGGTCGGGGTCTTACAAAATGCCAAAACAAAAAAAAATTTCGGCTATAAACGCCAAAATCGGCTTTCATGCCAACAAAACAAAACTTGGTTTTCAAAAAAAAAACTCGGCTATAAATGCCAAAACTCGGCAATAAACACCAAATCGGCTATAAACGCCAAAATCTGGCTATAAATGCCAAAATTCGGCTATAAATGCCAAAACAAACAAAACAAAATTCGACTCCTATGCCATTCCAAAAAATCGGCTTTCACGCCATCCAAAAAACTTTGGCTCTCATGCCACGAACAAAAAACCTTGGCTCTCATGCCACAAACAAAATTTTGGCTCTCATGCCACAAACAAATTTGCCTCTCATGCCACAAACAAAATTTGGCTCCCATGCCACAAAATGAAATTCGGCTTCTATGCCATTCCAAAATTCGGCTTTGACGCCATCCAAAAAACTTTGGCTCTCATGCCACGAACAAAAAGCTTTGGCTCTTATGCCACAAACAAAAAACCTTGGCTCTCATGCCACAAACAACTTTGGCTCTTACGCCACAAAATTAGGCTTTCACGCCATCCAAAATTTGGTTTTCAAACCATCAAAAAACCAGGCTTTTCACCACAAAATTGGCTTTCATGCCCGAAACAACTCTTTGACAAAAGATTTTCACAAAATGACAACCTTTTGATAAAATTCTTAAACAAACATTCCCATCAACTTTTGCTCAAAATTGTTTTCATCAATGATTTAAGTGAAAGGAAGGGGATACAAAATATAGTACCAAAATTGTTTATACATGGAGGTACCAAAAAAAAAAAAGAGAAGAAGGAAAAAGAGTTTGTTACAACTCAGGAGCTCAATCCGACATGGTTTTCAACCAAAGGTTCAACTTCTCAAGCAGACCCTTGGCCTTAACTTCCAAAGGTTTTAGGCCACGCTTCTTCAAAATGTCCCCATAAAACGCGGCCGAATGCCGTGACCCATCTGCAGCACGAGGAAGTTCTTCCCATAGGACCTGCCACTGCTCATGCTCCTGAGTCTTCCTCCAGACATTACCTTCAGCTTCCTCAACTTGGTGAATGAGAGTCCCCTCCTTGTCACGAGCCCCCACAATGGCGGTCCATTTGGCAGCAGCCTCTTCCTCTAAAAGATCAAGACGTTGCCTAGCCTCGACAACCTCCTTATCAAGGCGGTCCAAGTCTTGCTTCAGCCCCATGATGGATAACTCGGTAACGTTCTTCTCCCGAATGATCTACCTCCGAGTCTTCGTGACCTCAGTCAGCTCAGCTTTGACTTTGCTGGAAGGTTTTATGAACATCTCATCAAAGAAGTCACCATCTGGGAAACTCTTGGTCTCAGCCCATTTGTTCCCCAAGGTGATGATCTCCTCAACAAAATCCTTGGCGCTTGCAATGTCCAGACCGACTTCTTTGCTATCAGCGAGGATGTCTTGCACATGCTTGATCATACCAAAACCAGCTTCCAAATGACCTGAAGAAAGAGTCTCAACCCATGAGCTCAAGACAGTCTTCAACACCTTCCTTGCATACTGAAGGTGTGGTGCAGATGAGGATTCGCCATGCTCTGGTGCCCGACTGCCCACGTCATGCTCCATTGGAAGAGTAATCAATAAACTCTTTCCAACGGAAGAAGCTGACTCATTGAAAGAAGGAGAAGCCCCTACACCTGGATCAACAGTAGGTATCCCCTGTTCTGGCTCTGAGGAAGATGGAGGAACCTCTCCTGCTGCTTCACAATCTATCAAGGAAGAAGACAAAAAGGTATGAATATAATCTTGTCCTTGTCAAAAATACATCAAGATTATTATTGCAAATATACATGCTTTGACGACCGGTGGAGTACTCTCTGCCTCTTTGAGCTCATCCGAAGCGTCGTCAAAAGTTGCATCCATAGATGGCTCGAAATCGTCGGAATCCTCTGGCAAGTCAGCTACATGTTAGCAAATGACAGCAAAAGAAGAAAAAAAAAAAAAGCAAAAGCCAAAGCAATCATAACAGGTGAAGGTTCTAGAACCACTCCAGAGTCCCTGGGCTCTTCCTCAGATGCCACGACTGGATCCGTCATCACCTCATCGGCAGGAACCTCGGCATCACCAGGTCATCGTCCTCTGCTAAAGAAAAAAGAGGCAGTGGATCAAAAAAAAAATCTTTCACAAGAAAAAAAAAAAGAAACAAAGGAAAGAAAGAGGATCATACCAGCTGTCTCCTCTTCTCTACTTCTCTTCTCCGGAGGCTCGTCAGCATCCTCAGACACCTCCTCAGCAATGGTGAGAGGAACTTCAAGATCAGAAGGACTATCGTGCTGTCTCATGTTACGGCGTTGTCCTCTCCTCCTCTTGCCTCGGCAGGTCAATCTGCTTAACGATCCTGCCCCACTATCAACATCAGGCCTCTCACAAGAGTCCTCACTGGATGGTCTACTTTTCTCAGTAGACTCCATGGAAGCCTTCGTATGCTCTGCCGGTATCATAACATCGATCTCGGCCTCCTCCTCCTCCAGCTGTCTCAAGACCTCACCAGGAATCCCTTGTGCAGCTCCTGATCTGATGATGTCCTGCCCGTTGAGAAAGCCTATCTTGTGCTTCTCTCCAGAAAGGAAGGCCAAAACTTCCTCCCGACGGACACCATCCGATTTGCCAAGACCTTTCCCAGGAGATTGCTTAATATCGAGCTCTTTCTTGGAAAGTCCCCGGTACACTGAAAAGCTTTCCACGAACCACTTCGTGAAGCCAGCATTCCGGAAGGTGGGCAGCTCAGGATAGGAAATCATGGCGGTAGTGTCCTCCGCGCTATAAAAAGCCCATGCATTTCTCCCATCCTGCAGACCTCCAAAACGCTTCACCATGCTCGAAGGCGCTCCAACAATGCCTTGAGAGAAGCCAAGCTGTAATGCAAAACGCGAAGGGACATACGGCTGGATATCGACGAAAAGATGTTTGCGGTACACCATCGTACCAACCCGTATGTTGAAGAGCCACCTCTTCTCTGCGTCCGTCAAAGCATAGTGTCTTCCCGACCCT
This sequence comes from Umbellularia californica, assembly GCA_028538565.1. NCBI lineage: Eukaryota > Viridiplantae > Streptophyta > Magnoliopsida > Laurales > Lauraceae > Umbellularia > Umbellularia californica. The sequence goes on from JAPQWN010000004.1 coordinate 31,238,978, forward strand.
GCCCTGGTCGAATCACGGTGTTGACACCAAAAATGTCACTTTGCCTCTTCAACATCAAGAAAGCTGCATGAAGTCGCAACCTGCCATAAATAGGCAATGCAATTTCTCCAAAAATTCAAATCTTGTCAGAATCAAACAAAAACTGCAAGATCCTTCAAGATAGCCAAGAGAAGAGTACACATGAAGTTTCGGGCCATTTCGACAACATTTGGCCTAACTTCACTGCTCCGACAGCTAAACGGGAGCTCCCGGCGGCGACATCATCGGAGACGTCAAAACTTCGATCAAAGCCTACAGATGACTCCAGCATGTCTCAAAAGGGCTCTATGCCAAATTTCAAGTCAAACCGACAACGTTTGACCCTCCATCAATGCTCGAGCAGCAAAATCAAGCCTCCCGGCGGCGGGAACCACCGAAGCCTTCGCTCATCAAACCAAGTGCATGAGTGGCTTCAACATGCTTCCAAAAGGCTACACGTCGAATTTCAGGTCATTCCGACAACGTTTGACCAGGTTTCGATGCTCCGAGAGAAAATCAAGCCTATCGGCGGCGGAGCAACCCGGGACCATGACATCCAAAACGGAGCCCATGGAACGTCTCAAAATGACTCCAATAGGCTCCCCGTCAAATTTCAGGTCAATCGGACATCGTTTGGCCACGTATCAACGCTCGGCATTTTCCCCGCAGCAAAATCAAGTGAAGCATCGATGGGACCCCAAACGGCTTCAAAACTCAAACAAAAGCGTATGGTTGGTCTTATTTATTGCTCAGGAGGCTTCACCTCAAATTTCAGGTCATTCCGACATCGTTTGACCAAGTTTCAGCTTCTGGCGGAAAATCAGCAGCTCTACGCGACAAAGTCTTCGGCTTTCCCGGAAAATTGGAAACTTTGCACTCTAAAAATGCAAGGATTCTCATCAAGTTTTCTACAGGGAAATCAAGCCAATAAATGAGAAGAAATGTCAAGAAAAATACAGAAGAAAACGGCGACGAAAAAGACCTCAAAACGACCGCAAAACGGGCTCCGAAGGGGAAAAATCCCCCAGGGTCGCAGACCCCTGACGACCATGGCCCATGGTCGCAGGCCCCTGCGACCATGGCCCATGGTCGCCGGTCCATGGTCGCCGGCGACCATGGCCCATGGTCGCCGGCGACCATGGAGGTCCGGGTCACCGGATTTTCCGCCGGTGACCCGTTTTTCCGTCTTTTTTCGCGTTTCGCGCACTTTGGCCCCTGTGGTTTCCTGAAAATGTGATTTTTAGTGCTTGAAATTGACTCATATCCTCCGACATCCGTCAAAATCACGGGTCAACCTCCAAAAGCATAAAATCATCATTGATCGCTTCAAGATCGCCAACCGGTCGACCAAGAAAGTGCACTTTCTGTCCGACCGATCGTGAAATCGACAAGACAGATGTCACCGGCCCACTCTTAGCTATCAATGTCTGAAGTTACATGTTCATCCGATGTCGATCAGCATGTAGATCCATCTATGATCATCGCCAGAAGAATTCCAGAAGACACGGCACGGCCCGCGACTCTTCGACTGCTCGGCGACCAATTAATGTGGTTAATTGACTAACTTTATTATGGTCATTAATTCATTTCTTTGGACGGCCCAATCAGAAGCAAGCATTTGGGAGTTACAAGTCAATTGATTCATGGCATTTAAACCATGAAACTCCTCCCATTATGGTAATTAAGGTGATTAAAAGCCCTTAATCTCCATCGGCCAATCAGATTCAAGGAAAAAGGAGTTACAAAATCAAGAAATAAATCTTGTAACTCCTTCCATTAAAGCCATTAAGGCTCATAAACCCTCCTAAATGGCTACCAAAAGCCTATAAATAGGAGAGCATTCCATTGAAATCGGGATCGGGGAAAAAAAAGGAGAAAATCAGGATCAGAGAAAAGATCAGAAAAAAAGATCAGAAAGAGATCTGAGAGAAAGAAAAAGAGAGAAAAACTCTGCTGAAGTTCTGCACCGGCCACCACTACAAGGTGACAAAAGTCCCTTGGGGGGCACCCCCCCCAAGGTCCTTGCCTTCTCCTGCTGCCTCCAATGGCTTAGACGTGGCTTTTCAGCCCGTCTACTTAGCTTTTTATTGGACATAGGACCTTCTCTTGGTCTTTGTCCTCTAAAAACCTGAGGTTATAGCCAAGCCAAGCGAATCAAGAGCATCTTCTGTTCTCATCTGCATGGATGATGGCGAAGCCCATACATGGCTTGCGACCGTCAATCTGAACGAGTCCCCCACAATCTCCTGAAAAGTTAGATCTTCCTTTTCTTGCTTTTCATTGTAATCTGTATTTTTCTAAAGAGACAAAAATCACAACTCTTGTCTTTCATTATTGATGAGAATTGTAAATCGGCTATAAACGCCAAAATCGGCTATAAATGCCAAACAAAATCGCCTTTCACGGCAAACCAAGAAAATGTCTCTTTTCTTAAATATTTGTGCAATGGAAAACTTGAAAGAAGTTGATTTCCTTTTTACTTGCGAAGGTTGATCTCCGGATTACCACTTGCAATTCCAAGTAAAATAGAAAATCTGGCACACCTATAAAAGAAATGTTGATGCACGCTTCAGGGCCCGCCAGGGCGCGAAAGGGCCGGACCCGACGGACTCCCACGTTCCGCCGACCCCGGTAGCCGCCCCACGGCGCCTCGGAGCGCGTTCCATCAAGCTGGCACACCCGGTGGGACTCGTTCATTTGAGAACACGGTGCTTGGAAATGAAATATTTGCATATCATACTTTTTGCTCTATGCTTATACTTCTTTTCCGGATTCCTTGGCTACTTTCTAGCTGGTAGCCTATGTTGGATTTTGCATCCTAAAAAAACATGAGATGGGATTTTTTGGAAATTTCTATTTCTTTGAGTTTGTTTCCATTCTTTCTCTTTTCAAAAAAAAAAAATCAGTTTTCTTAGTTTGAATTCAAAATTGAGAAACTTTGATCCTATCCTATCGTTCTTTGGTGCTTGCAGAAATGTTGAGCCCGTTCGACTAAGGTTTTGGGCCATCGTTTCTCTTCGATGAGTCTATTTGGGATTTTTATAAAAAAAAAGGGACATAGACCACTAAGGTTAAACCAATTGCGTTCTTTGATCACGATTGATTCAAGAAAAGCCTTGTCCAGAGTGTGGAGACAGCTTGACTGTTCTAGGCAAGGGTCCTCCAAACGGGTTCATTAAGTAATCCTACCCTTACCTGGGGGCAATTCTATCAATTGAGGTTTCATAAGACCGGGTTAGGAGGCCTATGTGTACTCTCTCGTCTTTAAATCTTAAAAAATTAAAAAAAAAAATAAAAATAAAAAAAAAAGATTTTCAAAAAAAAAATCTTAAAAAAAAAAAAAACAAAAATTTTCAAAAAAAATAAAATAAAAAAATAAATAAAAAAAATATTTTAAAAAAAAATAAAAAATAAAAAAAAATAAAATAAAAATAAAATAAAAAAAAAATCATTTCAAAAAAAAATCTCCAAAAACTCGTCACTTTTTGGATTCAGATTCGAGAAATTGTGGTCTCTTCCCTTCTGAGTACTGGCGCTCGCGGAAATCGTTGAGCCCGTATTTGAATCTGAATGCCACCTGCTCTCTTTGACGAATCCATTTCTGACATTTCAAAACAAAGAATCCCATCTCATGGATGCGATCTCCAACATTTGTGCATAGCAATACTGGTACGCCCTTTCAGGGTCTACTGTATCTGTGACCGGCACATTTGTAACTCCTACCTTATATTCTTCTTATCTCGAGCAAGCCCTGCTTCTCGATAAGTCGAATTTAGGTTTACAATTGCTTCTAGCAGTCACTGGAACGCTCATTCTGGGCTCACCATACTTGCTGTCAGAACAATTGTACCATCTATGGCTTTTTGCCTTCTTCATGTCGCTTGGGTCATATCCCTTAAGCGATTTGAAAAGACAACCATAGAAATTCCCATTTATGATCATTATATTCTTGTGATTACTAATGGATGTGGTCTTGTTTCAGAACTTTTTCGAAACTAACAATGGCAGCCTTAACCATTATCTTCGATGAGAACAAGCACCAACTCATGTTTCAACAGAAGCAAACCGAGCGCACTTACAAGCGCCCTGTCAGCTGCCGAAGCGTTAACTCCCTCGGCAACTCTCTGAACTCCGGGTCGACCTTGACTCCCCGGACCATCGTCTTCGGGACACTGGGACCATTCCCACTTCCCGAAGAACAAACTGCGCCTGCCAAAAGGCAGAAGATCGCCTCTCAACGTGTCACTCCCGTGACACCAAAGGCGAGCGCCCAAAAGCCTGAAGCCCGCGGCACCCCCGCGAAGCCTCGACCCACAAACAACCAGGTCTATCCCAAGACTTGGTCTCCAAGACCTTCCCCAAAACAAAGAAGGTCTCAAATTTCCACCAAGCCAGCATACCTGGCCCCACTCAAAGAAAACCAGTTCTACCCTCTTGCCTACATGAAAGAGGAGAGACCCATCTCCAACCTGACTCCCAAGTCAACCCAGCATGAACCGGCTTGCTCCCACAAGCCCAGAATCAGATCACGCATCACCAGGCCTCTCCAAGCACCTGCTAAGGCCTACACTCCTTCAGTTCGACCCTTCATCTCTACAGGGGCCGAACTCGAACGGTTTAAAGCTTCGCTGCAACAGGCAAAGGACCGGGTCCGGATCCTGTCCTTGCCTAGCTACAAAGAAGACAGGCTCGGCTGCTGCGCCCGAGGGAGCACATCCTTCATCGTCAGAGCCCAGCCAGAGCTGACCAAAGCTCAAATCGCTCGTCGAGCACGCCGCCGTGCTTCATATCGACAAAAGAGACTAGAGAAGCAACGGACCCGGCCTCCTACACTTCAAGTCTCCCACAAATGGGTCGAAAAAGAAAGACCCGACCAAGTTGCTGCCGTCCATATGGTTGGAAAAACCAGAAGACGCCAAAGGTCAGCATAAAAAATCCATGTCCGACGTCCGGTGACCCGTAGCATCACCAGGACACAAAGACATCCCGAAGAATCTCCTGCCCCTTCCAGCCAAGGACGGGAGAGTAATCCTTCATCAAGCTCTTCATCAAAAAGAATGAGCCCCAGCTCGGTCACCAGGACGATTTCTTCGTTCGAATCCCGAGGGATGAACGTCTTGGCTACAAGTTCTGAGCCGCCACCTCAGAATCCACCTCGAGATGATGCGCTCACACGCATCCAGCAGTTGGAACAAGGCCAGTAGAGGATTGAAACTCTGATGGAAAACCTTCTCCTCGTTGTCCAAAATCAGGTGAACAATGAGCCTCCTCCGAATCATGGCAATAACGAGGAAAATGGAGAAGAAAATGAGTCACGCGCCCTTACCAAAAAGGACGTAAACAGTATCCTCGCCAAAGCTAAAGAAGAGGATATACTCAAAGAGCATGGGATCAAGCCACCATATCCTTTATGGATGGACTCGGTCCCGTTCCCCACAAAATTCAAACATCCTAATCTCCAAACATATATGGGGAAAGGATCGGCCAGACAGCACGTCATCCACTTCAAGATCTTGACGGGAGCTATCGCGGATCAAGATGCACTCAAGATCCGCCTCTTTGCAAGTACCCTAAAAGGTACGGCCTTCGATTGGTACTCCACTCTGCCGGAGAACTCCATTCAGAACTGGGCTATGCTGGAGACACGCTTCCTGACCCACTTCCAAGGTGAGGATCATCCTGTTACTATGGCTCAGCTCTGCAGCCTAAAACAGGGAGAGAATGAGTCAACTTATGACTTCATTCACAAGTGGAAAGCAATGGCGTACAAATGCTCAGATGTACTGCCACAAGCGTCGCTAGTCGACATCTGCCGAAACAACATGAGAGCTAAAATCCGCTCCATGATCATCGGCAAAAAATCAAAGAACCTGGGGGAACTCCTGGAAGCTTCCATGGAAGCTGAAACGGTGATCAAAGACCTCAACAGTCAGAAATCATCAAAGAAAGAGCCGACTGCTGTTGCAACCTCTAAACCAAAGAAGAAGGAGGTTCTCAATGTGCAGACTAAGTCAGCTCCTCAGCAACCAAAGAAAGCTGAAAATAGAGCTGCAGGTAAGAGTCCTGAACTCTCTGATGCCTTCAAAGAGCGAGTAGAAAAGAAATATCCGTTCGATGAAGACGTCGAAGAAATCTTTGAGGCTCTCCTAGCAAATGGCAAACTCATTTTGCCAGAGCCCAAAAGACCTGGAGACGTTGGCAAAACCAATGATCCTCGGTACTGTCCATACCACCAGATGGTCTCGCATCCTCTCAATCAATGCTTTGTTGTGAGAGAGAAGATAAACGAGATGTGGAAAAACGGAGTCATCACCTTTGACAAAAACTATGGGACTGCCTCCGTCAACATGGTGTCATGTGGACAAACACCAAAATCACCGAAGAAGAAGATCACTACTTCCTTCAAGGTGATAAAAAGAATTCAAACGTCCGAAGTGTTGGTTCCTTACCCGACACCAGACGGACAACCCATATGGGTACATCCCGATCTCTTGGAAGATGAAAACTGGGAGATCGTAAAAACAAAGCCGACAGCTCAACAGCGAAGGCAGGCTAGGAAACATCTCCTCAGGCTCAAACGGCAAGAGAAGACCCAGCCAAAACAAGAAGTCCATGAAAAGGCAGAGGCCTCCTCTACCACTTCACTCGGGGCAATAAAAACGTCCCTTCCAGAGACTTCAAAGGCGGTAAGAAACTTCACTCTCAGTGATTTCATGCCACCTCAATTCAAAAAAGAAGCCATGCAGGGGGCATTATACTCTTGCAACTCGGTAGTTGGATTCTCCATTGATGGATACGAGTCTAGCGACACCGACGATGGATTCGAGCCCAACTACACCGATGAGTGGGAGGAATCTCTTGAAACAGGAGAATATCTCTCCGATGAAGAATGGGTTCCTGAAACTCACCTTATGCCAGTAATCTGGTATAACCCCTTGCAACCACAAGGATCCTGGTCTGATGATGAAGAAGACCAAGAGGCTGCACAAGAAGATGCTGTTAACCCAGCACCTGTCATTGCTCCAGTGGAAATCAACTATGTTGAGCCACACGGAGAAGACGAAGAATAGGATCTGGCTCCCATGCCTGATCTTGAAGAATATGCAAGGATCTTGCAGCGTCTCTCTCTAGAACAAGAGCAAGACCGCGTCAACGAGATTCCTCACAATCCAGAGCCGGAAGTCCCTGAAGCCCATCAGGTACCTCCTCCCTCAACTCCTGAAAATGGAGAACATTGCTGGATTGACGATCCTCTTACATCCGAGGATGAGTCTGACTCCGAGCAGGCAACATCTTCTATCAGAGCTTCCTGTAATGTAATATATCAGGATTATAGCTCTTCTGAAGCGTCGTCTGATGAGATTACCTACACTCCGACGACGCCTAGCAATGTATCCTCTGGAGCTACCTCGTCTCACGTAACTTTCACAGAGATGACACCCTCTCAGGTTTCTTCTCCTGAGACTGTGACTTCAGGATACACATTCTTCCCGACTCATCATCATGAAGAAAACCCAACTTGGGGTGATGGATGGGTCAACGAAGAAGAAAAGCTGCTGGATGCTGTTCAGGACTTGCTCCCGGAAAATGCTCCGTGCAACACAATCACTGAGGATGGCAACTTTGCTGCAGATACATCCCCAGTAGATGAAAAACGACAGCCTCTTGATCCTGAAGACAATCTTCCAAACGAAGATCCTTCTCAAGAAGCTCTCGAAGTTGGTAGAGGCACCCGTTCGGGCCGGGACTACCACAAAAATTACAACCAATCTTCCTTTACTTATGTAAATCCTTCGGGAAAAGATGTTGTAAGCGCCCCCAGTGGCAACAATGATGAACATGCAGGCCCTAAGGAGGCTTTCAAGTATGATTTGGTTGAGCACTTCAAACACATACCTGCACGTCTTCACATTCTAGACTTATTGCGAATGTCTCCACGCACTCGTGATAATCTCATATCAGAATTACAAAAATTGAATGAGGATGTCGACAAACATGCCCCACAAGTCCTCCAAATTGAAATGGACTACCGGGTCAAAAACTCAGAAACCTCCTTAAAAGAAGAAAAAGAGAAAAGCGAGGGATCATGCATCCAATGCCTCTCGGTTCAAAAGGCAGCCAGTGCAACCATCGCCTTCACTAAGGAAGACCTCCTACTTGGCGAAGCAAGGCACAACCGACCCCTGTACTTCACAGGGTACATCAAAGAAATGCCGATACATAGAGTTCAGATCGACCCAGGTTCTGCACTCAACCTTATCTCCACTTCGGCTCTTGAAGAGTTGGGCATCCCACCCAGCAAGCTAAGCCACACATCTGTATCTATCTTTGGATACGATGGGAGCACTCAAAGGCCTATCGGCAAAATCAGGTTCAAATTGCAAATCGGTGATCTTATCTCTGAGGTCACTGTGTATGCAATAAAAACCCCCTCATGCTACAACATCCTTCTCGGACGTCCTTGGATACACGAGAATGGTGTTGTTCCTTCAACTCTACATCAATGCATCAAGTTTGTCGGCGACGACGGCATGGTACATCGAGTCTTTGCGGACAGGAAACCCTTCAAAGGTAAAGAAGTCCACTTCGCAGACTCCCAAATGTATGAAGGAGAAAAGGAAGAAGAGGAAATAGCACCCCCTGCTGAAAATCTCCAGAAAGATAAAGGCAAGGCTCCTCAAAAATCACCGGAAGAAAACAAATCCTCCGGCAAATTAGAAGAGAGTAGTCAATCTCCCTTCGTTATCTCCCTCAAGAATTCAAAACCTTTGGTCATCATGACTAAAGTGAAGAAGGCGAAACAAAAGCCTGGGGGCAAATTTGTTGTCTCTCTCGTGTCTATCATGCAAGACACAGACTCGGACTCAGAGCCAGAAGACGGTGCATCGTCAAGCCAAGCTGACACTCAGCAAGTTCAGCCTGCTCTCACTCTGATGGAGACACCTGCTGATGTAGAAGATCCTACGTCAGCTACCTTTGTTGTTCCGGCAACATCACCAAAGCAAAGGCCGATCTTCTTCCATAGATCGGACGCTTCTTCATCAAACTCCATGCTGGAACCTTTTCAAAATGAAGGTATGCCTCAGCTATCTCTATATAGTCCTATGGCACAAGCAATTATGAAGAAAATGGGCTTTGACGCTCAAAACCCAGTCGGTTTGGGAGAAAGACGCGGTATTCTCACGCCATTGGAGCCCGCCTTGACCAAAAGCCAGCTGGAAGATTGGAGACTCTACGGTCATGTAGAAAAGTCTTCATATGGGTTAGGGTATGATCCCGACACTCCTCTGAGACAGTTGACACAAAGGCTTAAAAGTCGTTTTACCGACCAAGCCTCAACATCTCAAGTCCATGAAGACATCGATCTCCCTGGATATCTCTTTAAAGAGTTACCTGACAAAGATCCAGGAAGCTCATCCAATTGGTATGATTTCTCTGATGATAAAGAGGAATCGTCCGATAATACAGACTTGTGGCATCCTGACCCAGAAGAACCCTCGTCTCCAAAAGAAATACCAGACTCAACAGGCGATTGGGACTATCTCATAGCAAGCCTTGAGGAGATCACCAATCAAGAAAATCCATGGAAAGGAACAGAGCCTTGGTCTGGTAATGCAGTTGAAACTCCAGAAGGTTTCGTTGAGTTGGAAGCCTCCGAAAATATTGTGGAGGAACCACCTTCGAACCTTCCGACAGAAGATCCTGTTCAAAAGATAAACTTGGGAACACCTGATAACCCACATCCTGTATTCATAAGCAAGAATATAAAGGATGATGAGTTACCCGAGTATATCGCTTTTCTTCGTGAGTTCGTTGATTGCTTTGCATGGTCCTATGCTGAAATGCCTGGTTTAGACCCCAAAGTAGCAGTCCACAAACTCAATCTTCAAGAAGACGTCAAGCCTGTCAAACAAGGCCAAAGAAGATTCCGTCCAGATGTGATGGATAAAATTGAACAAGAAGTTCAAAAACTCAAAAGTGTCGGCTTCATCTGTGAGGAACAACATCCAGAATGGTTGGCCAACATTGTCCCCGTGACAAAGAAAAATGGGCAGATCAGGGTCTGTATTGACTATAGAGACCTGAATGGCGCTTGCCCTAAAGATGAATTCCCGCTCCCCATACCGGAGGTGATGATTGATAATACCTGCGGATTCGAGCGAATGACATTCATGGATGGCTTCTCTGGTTACAATCAGATAAAGATGCATCCCGAGGATGAAAAACACACTTCATTTCGGACTCCATTTGGCGTGTATTGCTACACTGTCATGCCATTTGGTCTGAAAAATGCTGGTGCCACATATCAGAGGGCTATGATGAAAATATTCCAAGATATGCAGCACAAGACGGTCGAATGTTACGTTGATGACCTCGCCGTCAAAAGCAGAAGAAAAGAAGACCATCTCAAAGATCTTCGGGAAGTCTTCCTCCGACTTCGCAAACACAAACTGCGGATGAATCCTCTAAAATGCTTCTTCGGCGTCTCGTCGGGTAAGTTTCTCGGATTCCTTGTTCGGAAAGCTGGAATAGAACTTGACCCCATAAAAGTCAAGGCTATTCTAGAAATGCCCTCTCCAAGAACCTTGAGAGAACTAAAAGGGCTCCAAGGGAGATTGGCTTACATCAGACGGTTCATCTCCAATCTTTCGGGGAAATGCCGTCCATTCTCTCGATTGATGAAAAAAGGTGTAGACTTTGTCTGGGATGCCGACTGCGAAGCCGCATTTCAAGATATCAAGTCATACCTGACCAAACCTCCAGTGTTAGCTGCCCCTGCCACTAGAAAACCATTCATCTTGTACACAAGAGCTCTTGATCATTCTGTAGGCGCTCTGCTTGCACAAGAGAATGGTGAGGGAAAAGAAGCTGCTCTATACTACCTCAGCCGCATGCTAGTAGGTGCAGAGCATCGCTACTCTCCAGTCGAAAAAGAATGCCTTGAAGTGATGTTCGCCGTACAAAAGCTACGTCACTACTTGCTTTCCAACACAGTCTACCTGGTCTCGAGGATCAACCTCTTGAAGGTCCTTGTTACGAAGGCCGGTTCTCTCAATGCCCGACTGGCAAAATGGTCCATCCTCTTGTCACAATTTGATATTAGGTATGTGCCACAAAAAGCAATCAAAGGCCAAACTCTAGCAGATTTCCTCGCAGAGCATCCATTGCCTAAAGATTCACCACTCAGGGATGATCTCCCAGACGAACCTGTCTACAACGTGGAGACTTCCTCACCAAATGCCTCCTGGGACATGTACTTTGACGGTGCAACCAGGACAAATGAAAAAAGAAAGCTGATCTCAGGAGTTGGCATCCTCTTTGTTAGCCCTGACAAATACATGATTCCACAAGCTTTCTCGCTACTGGAACCATGCACAAACAATGCAGCTGAATACCAAGCTCTGATCCTAGGATTGGAACTCGCCATCGAATCCGGTATCACTATGCTGGAAGTCTTTGGAGACTCTCAACTGATCGTCAACCAGATGACTCAGAAATATGAAGTCAGGAAGCCTGATCTGCTGCCTTATTACAACAAGGCACAATCGCTTCTGCAAAAGTTTGACATCTGCAACATCACCCACATTCGTAGAGGTGAAAATATCCGTGCAGATGCCCTGGCCGGACTTGCCGCATCAATGGCGATCCAGGAAGGGGAAAACATGCAAATTAAAGTGTGCGAGAGAAGGATCCTCCCTCCTCTTAACACACACCAAGCAGTTGCTGAATGCCACCGAGTGGTTGGAAGTCGGATCTCTATCCTTCAAACTTCAATCGGCGACTGGAGGGATCCGTTCAATGATTACACTATGTTCGGAATCCTACCTGAAGATCCAAAAGAACGGGTAAGCATCCAAAGGCGAGCCCCAAACTTTCATTTGGATATTCCTTCAAAAATCCTCTACAGGAAATCCTTCAACGGAGTACTTCCACGCTGCTTGTCACAACAAGAGGCCGAAGAAACACTTAAAGAAGTTCATGCTGGTCTTTGTGGAGCCCATCAGGCAGGTCCTAAGCTCTATGATCAGATAAAAAGGTTAGGTTACTATTGGCCTACCATGGTTGCTGATGCAATGCAATTTGCCAAACGTTGCCAGCTATGCCAAGTTCACGGAGATTACATTCACATGCCTCCGGAATGGCTACATCCTACAGCAATCTCATGGCCTTTCGAAGCATGGGGCATGGACATCATAGGTCCTATCTCTCCCCCTTCAAGCAAAGGTCATCGCTTCATCTTCGCCGCAACGGATTATTTCTCCAAGTGGTCAGAAGCATTTGCGTTCAACGAAATGAAGACCTCATCAGTTCTTCAGTTCCTGCGCACCAACATCATTTGTCGTTTCGGCATACCCAAGAGATTCGTCCATGATAACGGACCACAATTCCGAGATCATCGATTCTACAGGTTTTGCGACAAATACAAAATCCAAAGCTGTCCTTCGACTCCATACAATCCGGCAGCAAACGGATTAGCAGAAGCCTTCAACAAGACACTCTGCAAAATCCTCAAGAAAATGGTCTCTAGTCACAAAAGAGACTGGAGCGACAAACTGTCTGAAGCTTTGTGGGCCTATCGAACCACCATTCGAGGACCAACCCATAGCACACCATTCTCGCTGGTCTATGGATGCGAAGCTGTCGTGCCCCTAGAGGTACAAATTCCTTCTCTGAGGGTATCTCTACAAAATGACATGACTCAAGAAAGCAATGTCAAATTGCGACTCCATGAGCTGGATAATCTCGACGAGAGACGGCTCGAAGCTCGACAAAGCATTGAACTTTACCAAGCACGCATGGCAGGATCTTTTGACAAAAAGGTCAGGCAACGCGCCTACAAAAAGGGTGACTTGGTTCTTGCAGTAAAAAGACCAATGGTCTTCGCTCACAAGTCCAAAGGCAAGTTTGAACCAAAATGGGAGGGACCCTACGTCATCGACAAAGTCTTCTCCAACGGCACATATGCCCTCCTAAACATGGAAGGCGACAGATGTATGCTGCCTATCAACGGCAAGTTCTTGAAGCGGTACTACCCTTGAAGACTTACCCAACTGGGTAAGAGCAATGCCTGTATGGCCAAAACCTGTTCTCAGGTACTCGCTCGTCAAACCCACTCTCTTTAGAATTTTCATATCAAATGTCAAAATTTCTAGAGATTCAAAAACAATGCTTACTTTCATTGTTTCATTGTTCAAAAACAAAAAAAAAAAATCCAAGTTTAGGAGCCTCTCCCTGACTTGACCAAAACTTTCGATCCTTGAACCAAAATTCATGGTTTGAAACAAAAATCCGGATTCAGGGATTTCTACCCTAGTCCACCTTACCTTTTACCGCCAAATGGTTCTAGGTCAAAATTTACGACCCTCGTGTCTTTAAACAAAAAAAAAAAAAAAAAATGGTTTTTCAAAAATCGTGGGGAAACGACATCAAAGTCAGTACCCGCAAAACAAAAATTTTGAAAAAAAGCAAGGATGCGACATTCCATCGATACTTGCACCAAAAATCGCAGGGAAGCGACATTTCGTCGATACTTGCAAAATCCAAAAACCGTGGAGAAGCAACAAACCAGTTGATATCCACAACCCAATTTCAAAAATCATGGAGATGCAACATACCAGTTGCTATCCACAACCCAAAATTACAAATGGTTCGAGAAAACCTCAAATTTCAAAAATCGCGGAGAAACGACATCAAGTCAGTACCCGCAAAACCAAAAGTCTTGGGAAAAGCAGGGAAGCGACGCTTAGTCGATATTTGCACCCCAATTCGCGAGGAAGCGACATTCCATCGATACTTGCAAAACCTAACCCGCGAGGAAGTGACATTCCATCAATACTCGCAAAACCGAATGAGCAAGGAAGCGACATTCCATCGATACTTGCAAGACCATTCAGCGGGGAGGCGACATTTAGTCGATACCTGCATTTTGAAAACCAAAACTCGGCTATAAATGCCAAAATCCGGCTATAAATGCCAAAACAAAAATTTCCGGCTATAAACGCCAAAATCGGCTTTCATGCCAATAAAACAAAACTCGGTTTTCAAAAAACTCGGCTACAAATGCCACACAAAAAAAAGACCTGACTCTCATGTCAAAACCGGCTATAAATGCCACAAATTGGCTATCAATGCCACAAAACCGGCTATAAATGCCACAAATTGGCTATCAATGCCACCAAACTGGCTGTAAATGCCACAAAAACACCGGCTTCCATGCCAACCCAAATTTTGGCTTTTACGCCATAAAATTTCGGCTTCCATGCCATCTCAAAAGCGCCTTTCACGCCACAACCAAAATCAGGCTCCCATGCCAAAACAATTATTTGACAAAAGATTTTCACAAAATGACAAAGCTTTTAATCAAATCCCATTTAGCAATTGCTTTCATCACAAAAAGATTTGAGTGAGCGTAGGGAAAACAAAAAAAAAAGAAAAGTACCAAAAAAAATACATGTGGTACCAAAAAAAAGAAAGTGTTCACAAGCACTACAAAAAAGAGTACCAAAAAATACATGTGGTACCAAAAAAAAAGAAGAATGGTTTCTGCTATAAAAAATCAGGAGCTCAGCCAAAAATGGTCTCCAGCCAAAGCTTCAGCTCCTCAAGCAAACCTTTGGCCTCAGCCGTCAGAGTTTCCAAGGCACGCTTCTTCAGGAACTTGCCATGAGATGCTGGCGAATGCCGTAACCCTTCTTTTACACCGGGAAGCTCTTCCCCAGCAGTTTGCCATCGTTCGTTTTCTAGAGTCCTCCTCTCGAGAACTTGACCGGCATCTGCAACCCTGCGAATCAGAGTACTCTCCCTGTCACGAGCCTCTGTTATAGCAGCCCACTTAGCATCGACTTGTGCCTTCAAATGCTCAAGACGTTTCCTGGCCTCCTCAACTTCCCTATCAAGGACGTTAAGGTCATGCCTCAATCCGATGATGGCTAGCTCTTCCTTGTTCTTCTCCCGAACTAGCTGCTTCTTGCTTTGTGTAGCCTCATTCAGGTCAGACTTAGCCTTATCAGCAGGGTCCAAGAACATCTCCTTGAAGAATTGGTCATCAGGGAAACCCATGGTCTCAAACCACTTGTCACCCAGTGCAATGATCCTATCAACGATCGCCCTGGCACCTGTGACATCCAGACCAACCTCTTCGGTGTCGGTCAGAATCTCCTGTACATGTGGGATCATGCCAAATCCTGCCTCCAAGTGTCCAGAAAGGAGAGTCTTGACCCAAGAACTCAAAACCCGAGCCAGCACCTTCTTCGCAAATTGAAGGGACGAACTGGATGAAGATTCACCCTTCTCCGCTGATCGGCTGCTCATGTCATGTCCCATTGGAAGAGTAACAAAAGAACTCTTTTCACTTGGAGCCACTGGAGAGGGAATCTCAACACGAGGCATCTCCTCAATCATGTCTGAACTGGTCTCTACCTCCGGATCGACCTCTGACATCCCTTGCTTTGGTTCTGAAGAAAGCGATGGACTCTCTTCTGTCACTTCAAAACCTGCAAATGAAACACAAAAAGGTATGAATATGATCCTGTTAAAAAAAAACCATCAGGGTCATCACTACAAAGTACCTTCTTCGACGACTGGCGGAACACTCTCTTCCTCCATGAACTCATCAGAAGCATCATCGACATTTGCGTCCATTGATGGTTCAAAGTCATCGGAATCCTGTGGCAAGCCAGCTAACAAGAAAAATGTTAGCAAATCAAGTCGCAGGCACAAAAAAAAAAAAAAAAAAAAGAGAGAAAGCGAAAGAAGTTATACCAATTGGAGATTCCGGAATCATTCCAGAGTCCCTAGGTTCTTCTTCAGATGCCATAACCGGCTCCATCACCGCCTCATCGGTCGGAACCTCAGGCATCGCCAAGTCTTCATCCTCTGCTAAAAAAAAAAAAGAAGCAGCAGCAGGGTGAGAAAACAAATCAGAACATGGAAAGCCCCATGAAAGAAGTAGAAAAGGAAAAGGAAGAATCATACCTTCACTGATGGTCTCTTCTTCCCGAATCCTCTTCTCCGGAGGGTCGTCAGCTTCCCCTGGCACCTCCTCATTGACAGTGAGAGGGACTTCCACATTAGGAGAGTCTTCGTCCCGCCCCGTGTGACGCTGACTCCTCCTCCTCTTCCTACCTCTACGGGTTCGCTTCCTAGAAGAACCCGCCCCACTATCAGAGTCAGGTTTCTCACTTGACTCCTCACTGGATGGTCTGATCTCGCCAGTAGACTCCGCGGAAGCTCGCCTCTGTGCCGCCTGCATCCAAGCGTCGAGCTCAGCTTCCTCCTGTTCTAGCTGCTCCAAAGCCTCATCAGGTACTTCCCGAACAGCTTCAGAACCAATGACGCCCTGGTCACCGAGAAAGCCTATCTTGTGCTTCTCTCCAGAAAGGAAGGCCCAAACTTCCTCTCGCCGGACGCCATCCGACTTCCCAATGCCTTTTCCAGAAGACAGCTTTACATCAAGCTCCTTCTTGGAAAGCCCCCGATATGCCAAAAAGCTCTCCGCGAACCACTTCGTGAAGTCGGCAGTTCGGAAAGTCGACAGCTCAGGATAAGAAATCGTGGCAGTAGTGTCTTCAGCACTATAGAAAGCCCATGCATTTCTGCCATCCTGCAAACCTCCAAAACGCTTCACCATACTCGAAGGCGCCCCAACAACGCCTTGAGAGAAGCCCAACTGAAGCGCAAAGCGAGAAGGTACATACGGCTGGATGTCGACGAAAAGATGTCTGCGGTACACCATCGTGCCGACCCGTATGCTGAAAAGCCACTCATTCTCTGCATTGGTCAAAGAGTAATGCCTTCCCGACCCTGCTCTGGTAGAGTCTCGGGAGGCACCAAAATCAAAAGCCTTCTTCCGCAACTCCGGAGAAAGCTTAACTGAAGACTGCCCCATCTCGACGTCCCTGAACCGTCGGATCCTCATGCGGGCAAACAAAAGTGATTCAGATACGGCTTTTCCCTTAGCCAATCGAATCATCAGAGGATCATCATCCTGTGCAGCACCCAGCTGGTGGAAGCCAGGACAGTGGTATACAAACCACGAATAAAAGATATGGGCTGAAAATACCCTATTCATAGGGAGCCCAAGCCGAACCAAGAAAGCAGCAGCCTGCAGTTCGGTACACAGGTAGGAGTAAAGAGCGGGCACCAAAGCAAGCCGCTCTCCAAACGCCATCTGACAAGCCGGAAAAATACAATACGGCCTGATGTGCGTCCTATCTCCACCAGCAAACACAGCCTCACCTAGCCAATAAGTGAGGTAAACAGCAAGATTTCTCCGCAGTGCAATGTCAGAATAAAGGGCATCTGTGCTCGCGAAGAAACCCTTCAACTCTTCCTGCATGACCGAAGTCTTCTTCCTGTCTTCCCGGGTCATGCTATCAGGAGACTCTTTGCTGTCAAAGAAGTTGAAGAATGAAGAGCCATAACTCTTCCAACTGCTGGATCTGACTTTCGAGCCCTCCTTCAAAAAATCATAGAAGGCGACGAGCTGAAAGTATAGGAGCCTGAACTCCTCTGACTGCTCCTCAAGGACGCTGTCAATCGGCATGAACTCCTCGTAGAGTTTGCCAAGGATGGGCAGTCCAGTAATAGCACTCAACTCCTTCAGAGAAAAACCAATCTCACCGTTCGTGACAACGAAGGTATTGGTCTGAGGGAGGAAAGACTCCAACATAGCCATGAAGGCATCATCGGAAAAAGTCACGGTCTCCCTAAAAGCGCGGACCGCGTCAAAAATCCCGGCTTCCTTCAAAACGGCGCCCCCAATCAGCAAGGTGTGGTCAGTCCATGACTTCCAATCGGAGTCAACATTGAAACGGCCACGAAGTCGAAAAGGCTTCACCCAAGTACTGCCGTCACCGCTGAAAACGCCAAGGCCCACCGGTCTCAAATCGACCGACGGATAATCAGAGCCCTGGTAGCCGCTGGCTGGCATCAACATGTCCATACGGACAGGTGGCTTCTCCCCATATCCGGAGGGTCCACCAACAAAAACCCCGGTCTTGATCACACTGGTCCTCTTCACCCAGCTCGGAGGATCTTCCCTCTTAGAGCACGTGGGAGCAAGGCTCATGATCGAGATGGTACGATCAAAAGACGACCGGGTAGAAACAGTCTTCTCTTCACCATCTGCTGTGTAAGAGAACTGAAAACATCTCCTTTGGTATGTCAAGTCGTCAGGGACTGCATCTCCAAAGAAGAAGGTAGGCTTGGGTAAAACCCTCAGATCGTCCATAACCAAAGGACGGTTGCTTACCATGATCTTATAGAATTCCTCATTCTTGAGAGCGATCAATCGCTGTCTCATCTCATCGCGATTGAGGGAATCGCACTCTTCCAAGTTCTTCTCAACAAACTGGACCTTCTCCCAGGCCTGCTGAACGGCCACATTGGAAGATCTAGCAGATCGACGAGGTACGCTTGTAGCAGGCTCTTTACCCTTGTTCGCTCTGGAGGAACCACCTGCAAAGGTTGGAAAAGAAAAGGATCGTCATCAAAATGACAGGATTTCGCAAAAAAAAAAGGGGTCACTTTGTCCCACCAAAAATCTGGCGAAATTTTGCCATGACTCCGGGGCAATTCCAAAGAAAAAGGAAATACCCCGACGGAAATAGAAAGTTTGAAGATGGGCTCAACATTGCTGCGGGCTCCGAAACTCCAAACTTTCGAAACCTCAAAATCTCCGCAAAATCAAGAAGGGCTCAACATCGCTGCGAGCTCCAAATCCCCAAATTTGCAAAGATTTTCAGGTATGCTATCATGCTCAATCTACAAAAAGTACATGCATGAACATCTAGATTTGCATAAAAACGCATTATCATGATGAGCTAAAAAAAAAAAGAAACTTTCTCAAAAAAAAAGAGGGAGAAAGAAAAGAAAAAAAAAAGAGAAACTTTCAAAAAAAAAAAAAAAATCAGGCCACGTGGCCGTACGGACCAGATCCGTACGGATCTGTCCGTACGGCCCACAAAAAAAAAAAAAAAAAAAAAGAGAAAAGAAGAAAAAAAAACGTGTGAAAAAAAAAAACAAATCACGTGGAAAAAAAAAAGAAAAAGAAGAAAGAAAAGAAAGAAAGAAAAAAAAAAGAAGAAAGAAAAAAAAAAAGAAGAGAAACTTTTTTTTTTTACCATCCTATTCTCTACATAAAGTTTTCTTGAAAGAAAAAGAGAGAAAACTTACTTGAAGCCATTGATGGAGAAGAAGAAGGAAAAAGCTTGAAGATCCTTGAAGAAGAAAAACTCTTGGTCTTGGAGCTCTCTTGAGATTGTTGCAAAAGAAAGCAATAAGAGCAAGAGATCCTACCTTCCTTTGCTTTTATAGGAGAGAGCAAATCAAAGAAGGAAACAAAGAAGAAAGGTAAGTGTTACTAATTAGTAACCTTACCAAAAGAGAAGGAATTAGAAAGATTCTTTCCCAAAAAGAAAGATGTCTTTGAGAGATTTCCTCCCAAAATCAATCAATGAAAGATTCTCTCCAACAAAAAAGGATATTGGAGATTTCTTCCCAAAAAGAAAGATACCTTGAGATATTCTCTCCCAAATTAAGGGAATATGAGAGATTCTCTCCCATAAAGATATTTTTAGATATTCTCTATCCAAATGAGATATCTTTAGATATTCTTTACAAAAATGACCCCACATGAGATCTAAGCCATCCTAAAAAGCTTAAGGTCCCATGGGCTAGCCCATATGAGCCAGGTTTGACCACCTAGGCACTGAAAAAAAAAAAATGGGCTTTTAGTCAGGAAAAAAATCCCTCTTACCAAGAGCATACAAAAATGGTTCCATGCCTCTTTTGAGTTGATTGAACCATACAAAAAATTCCAAGCCCCATGAGCTTCCAAAAATCAAACCATCCAGCCTCATATACCAAATTGAGCCAAAATCTTGAAATTGGCATTCCACAAAAATCCAAACCACTCCAATGGACCCACACAGTCCCAAAGAGTGACCAAAAACCAAATCCTGGTCCCCTAACTTGCCACATACAGCTTGTTGGGTCACAAGGTCAAAACCAAAACCCGACCCCCTAACCTGCCACATACAGCTTGTTAGGTCACAAGGTCAAAAACAAAAGCCCAAATCCACATCCCTGATGTCATCTTCAAAACTTTGCCTCGAGATGGTGTGTGATTCCTTTCACTACCATAAAATTCCCCTGGAAGCTCAAAGGCTACTCTACCAAAGGAAGGATTGCTCAAAGACTCTTGGTCGAGACACAAGCTCTCCTTCAAAACTCTCTTCGAGGCACATCGACTACAAAAGTCAAGCAACTCGTCGCTGTACCTCGAGGGAGCATTTGTTGACACCAAAAATGTCACTTTGCCTCTTCAACATCAAGAAAGCTGCATGAAGTCGCAACCTGCCATAAATAGGCAATGCAATTTCTCCAAAAATTCAAATCTTGTCAGAATCAAACAAAAACTGCAAGATCCTTCAAATAGCCAAGAGAAGAGTACACATGAAGTTTCGGGCCATTTCGACAACATTTGGCCTAACTTCACTGCTCCGACAGCTAAACGGGAGCTCCCGGCGGCGACATCATCGGAGACGTCAAAACTTCGATCAAAGCCTACAGATGACTCCAGCATGTCTCAAAAGGGCTCTATGCCAAATTTCAAGTCAAACCGACAACGTTTGACCCTCCATCAATGCTCGAGCAGCAAAATCAAGCCTCCCGGCGGCGGGAACCACCGAAGCCTTCGCTCATCAAACCAAGTGCATGAGTGGCTTCAACATGCTTCCAAAAGGCTGCACGTCGAATTTCAGGTCATTCCGACAACGTTTGACCAGGTTTCGATGCTCCGAGAGAAAATCAAGCCTACCGGCGGCGGAGCAACCCGGGACCATGACATCCAAAACGGAGCCCATGGAACGTCTCAAAATGACTCCAATAGGCTCCCCGTCAAATTTCAGGTCAATCGGACATTGTTTGGCCACATATCAACGCTCGGCATTTTCCCCGCAGCAAAATCAAGTGAAGCATCGATGGGACCCCAAACGGCTTCAAAACTCAAACAAAAGCCTATGGTTGGTCTTATTTATTGCTCAGGAGGCTTCACCTCAAATTTCAGGTCATTCCGACATCGTTTGACCAAGTTTCAGCTTCTGGCGGAAAATCAGCAGCTCTACGCGACAAAGTCTTCGGCTTTCCCGGAAAATTGGAAACTTTGCACTCTAAAAATGCAAGGATTCTCATCAAGTTTTCTACAGGGAAATAAAACCAATAAATGAGAAGAAATGTCAAGAAAAATACAGAAGAAAACGGCGACGAAAAAGACCTCAAAACGACCGCAAAACGGGCTCCGAAGGAGAAAAATCCCCCAGGGTCGCAGGCCCCTGCGACCATGGCCCATGGTCGCAGGCCCCTGCGACCATGGCCCATGGTCGCCGGCGACCATGGAGGTCCGGGTCACCGGATTTTCCGCCGGTGACCCGTTTTTTCCGTCTTTTTTCGCGTTTCGCGCACTTTGGCCCCTGTGGTTTCTTGAAAATGTGATTTTTAGTGCTTGAAATTGACTCATATCCTCCGACATCTGTCAAAATCACGGGTCAACCTCCAAAAGCATAAAATCATCATTGATCGCTTCAAGATCGCCAACCGGTCGACCAAGAAAGTGTACTTTCTGTCCGACCGATCGTGAAATCGACAAGACAGATGTCACCGGCCCACTCTTAGCTATCAATGTCTGAAGTTACATGTTCATCCGATGTCGATCAGCATGTAGATCCATCAATGATCATCGCCAGAAGAATTCCAGAAGACACGGCACGGCCCGCGACTCTTCGACTGCTCGGCGACCAATTAATGTGGTTAATTGACTAACTTTATTATGGTCATTAATTCATTTCTTTGGAAGGCCCAATCAGAAGCAAGCATTTGGGAGTTACAAGTCAATTGATTCATGGCATTTAAACCATGAAACTCCTCCCATTATGGTAATTAAGGTGATTAAAAGCCCTTAATCTCCATCGGCCAATCAGATTCAAGGAAAAAGGAGTTACAAAATCAAGAAATAAATCTTGTAACTCCTCCCATTAAAGCCATTAAGGCTCATAAACCCTCCTAAATGGCTACCAAAAGCCTATAAATAGGAGAGCATTCCATTGAAATCGGGATCGGGGAAAAAAAAGGAGAAAATCAGGATCAGAGAAAAGATCAGAAAAAAAGATCAGAAAGAGATCTGAGAGAAAGAAAAAGAGAGAAAAACTCTGCTGAAGTTCTGCACCGGCCACCACTACAAGGTGACAAAAATCCCTTGGGGGGCACCCCCCCCCAAGGTCCTTGCCTTCTCCTGCTGCCTCCAATGGCTTAGACGTGGCTTTTCAGCCCGTCTACTTAGCTTTTTATTGGACATAGGACCTTCTCTTGGTCTTTGTCCTCTAAAAACCTGAGGTTATAGCCAAGCCAAGCGAATCAAGAGCATCTTCTGTTCTCATCTGCATGGATGATGGCGAAGCCCATACATGGCTTGCGACCGTCAATCTGAACGAGTCCCCCACAATCTCCTGAAAAGTTAGATCTTCCTTTTCTTGCTTTTCATTGTAATCTGTATTTTTCTAAAGAGACAAAAATCACAACTCTTGTCTTTCATTATTGATGAGAATTGTAAATCGGCTATAAACGCCAAAATCGGCTATAAATGCCAAACAAAATCGCCTTTCACGGCAAACCAAGAAAATGTCTCTTTTCTTAAATATTTGTGCAATGGAAAACTTGAAAGAAGTTGATTTCCTTTTTACTTGCGAAGGTTGATCTCCGGATTACCACTTGCAATTCCAAGTAAAATAGAAAATCTGGCACACCCATAAAAGAAATGTTGATGCACGCTTCAGGGCCCGCCAGGGCGCGAAAGGGCCGGACCCGACGGACTCCCACGTTCCGCCGACCCCGGTAGCCGCCCCACGGCGCCTCGGAGCGCGTTCCATCACACGGGAGACACCAAAGTCAAAAGCCTTCTTCCGCAAGCCTGGAGAAAGTTTCACCGAAGACTGCCCAATCTCGACGTCCCTAAATCATCGGATCCTCAAACGGGCAGATAAAAGTGATTTGGGAACGGCTGTCCCTCTAGCCAAACGAATCATAAAGGGATCTTCGTCCTGTGTAACTCCCAAACGATGGAAGCTAGGACAATGGTATACATACCATGAATAGAAGATGTGGGCTGAAAACACCCTGTTCATGGGAAGCCCAAGCCGAACCAGGAAAGCAGTAGCCTGTAGTTTGGTACACAAATAGGAGTAAAGAGCAGGTAACAAAGCCAGCCGCTCTCCAAACGCCATCTGACAAGCCGGAAAAATACAGTGCGGCCTGATGTGCGTCCCATCTCCTCCAGCAAAGACAGCCTCACCTAGCCAGTAAGTGAGGTAAACAGTGAGATCTCTCCGCAATGCAATGTCAGGACAAATGGCATCCGTGCTTGCAAAGAACTTTTTCAAATCTTCTCGCATAGTAGCGATCTTCTTTAAACTTGATGTTTTAGGCCTAGCATCCTGGGCCATGCCATCAGAAGAATCCCCGCTGTCAAAAAAGTTGGAGCTGCAACTTATCCAACTACTGCACCTAACTTTCGAGCCCTCCTTCCCCTTAAAAAAATCATAAAAGGCGACGAGCTGAAAGTACATAAGCCGAAACTCCTCAGACTGCTCCTCAAGGACGCTGTCAATAGGCATGAACTCCTCATAGAGTTTGCCGAGGATAGGCAACCCGGTGATGGCACTCAGTTCCTTCAAAGAAAAACCAATCTCACCATTCGTCACAATGAAGGTGTTGGTTTGTGGAAGGAATGACTCGAGCATGGCCATGAAAGCCTCATCGGAGAAAACGACGATTTGCCGAAAAACGCGAACCGCATCAAAAATCTCGGCCTCTCGAAGAACGGCCTCACCAATCCTCAGGGTGTAATCAGTCCATGACTCCCAGCTCGAGTCAGCACTGAAACGGCCACGAAGTCGAAAAGGCTTCACCCAATTGCTGCCGTCACCCCGAAAAACGCTAAGGCCCACCGGTCTCAAATCGACCGATGGATGATCAGGACCTTAGTAGCCACTGGCTGGCATCAACATGTCCATACGGACAGGTGGCTTCTCTGCAAAACCGGAAGGTCCACCAACAAAAACCCCAGTCTTGATCACACCGGTCCTCTTCACCCAGCTCGGAGGATCTTCCCTGTTAGGGCACGTGGGAGAATGGCTCAGGATAGAGATGGTCCGATCCAAAGACGACCGGGTAGAAATAGCTCTCTCCTCACCATCTGCTGTGTAAGAGAACTGAAAACATCTCCTTTGGTATGTCAAGTCATCGGGGACCGCATCACCAAAGAAGAAGGTAAGCTTGAGCACAACGCTCTGATCGTCTGTAACCCAAGGACGGCTGCTTACCATGATCTTATAGAACTCCTCCTCTTTGAGAGGGATCAATCGCTGTCTCATCTCATCACGATTGAGGAAATCACACTCTTCCAAGTTCTTCTCAACAAACTGGACATTCTCCCAAGCTTGTTGAACGACAGCATTGGAAGATCTAGCATACCGAAGAGGTGCGTCAGTAATAGGACCTTTACCCTTGTTCGTTCTAGAAGAGCTACCTGCAAAAGATGGAAGAGAAAAGATCAATCAACATCAAAATGACAGAATTATGCTACAAAAAATTCTAGCAAAATTTTGACATGGTTCCGGGGCAATTCCGACGAAAAGGAACATACTCTGAAAAAGATAAGAATCCTGAAGATAAGCTCAACATCGCTGCGAGCTCATAGTCAGTGGAGAATTCTCAAAGAAGGCTTGAACTCAACATCGCTGCGAGAACAAGTCAATCTCATCAAACTTCCGCAAAATCTGGAAAAGAGCTCAACATTGCTGCAAGCTTCAGAATCCAAAAGTTGCAAACTTCCTCAAAATCCAATAAGACCGAGAAAGAGCTCAACATCGCTGCGAGCTCAAAATCCTGATACTTGCAAAAGATTTTCAGGTATGCATCATCATACTTCCAAATCCATTTACAAAAATCATGCATCAAAGAATATCATCATGCATTAGATGCTAGGAAAACCTTGACCAAAGTTTGACCGATTCCAACCCAATTTGGTCAAAACCAATCAAACTCTGTCCAAGTCAAAAATCATGTTGGCTTGACCTAGAGACTCTAGCCTTCTATCTTGATGCATCAAACAAAAAAAATGCATACATATTGAAATTGCATAGCCTCATTATCATAGTGAGCAAACAAGGAAAAAGAAAAACAAAGAGAGAGAGAGAAAAAAATCTCAGCAAAAAAAAAAAAAAAAAAATTTTGGCCCACAGGCCGTGGCCCACTGCCACTTGGCAGTACGGTCAGGTCCGTACGGACCTGTCCGTACAGCCAGAAGAATAAAAAAAAAAAAAAAAAAACACAGCAAAAAAAAAAAAGAAAAGAAGAGAAAAACGCTGAGAAAAAAAAAACAAGAATCAGCGTGGAAAAAAAAACAGAAAGAAAAAAAAGTTCATGGAAAAAAAAAAAGAGAGAAAACCGTGAAAAGAAAAAAAAAGAGAAAAAAAGAAAGAAAAAAAAAAAGAGAAACACAAAAAAAAAAAAGAAGGAAAACATGCATGAAAAGAAAAAAAAAAGAGGAAAAAAAAAGAAAAAGAAAGAAAAGAAGAGAAAAAGAAGAAGAGAAGAAAAGAAAAAAAATGAAGAAGCTACTTCTACAATGGAGATTCTTGAGGAGGAAGAAAACTTACTTGAAGCCATTGATGGAGAAAAAGAAGAAAAGCTTGGAGATCCTTGAAGAAGAGAAAGCACTTCTTATCTTGGAGAGAACTCTTGAAGATTTCTTGCAAAAAGAAAGCAATGGAGCAAAAGCACCAACCCTCTTGCTTTTATAAAAGAGAGCAAGCCAAAAGAGGAAACAAGGAGAAAGAAAGGAGGTAAGTGCTAAAATTTAGCTACTTTCCCAAAAAGAAAGATATTTTGAGAGAATCTTTCCACAAAAAGAAAACTTGAGAAATTCTCTCCAAGTAAAGATATTTTTAAATATTCTCTACACAAAAGAGATATTTTTAGATATTCTTTACAAATATGACACCATATGAGATCTAGGCCATCTCCAGAGCCTAAGGTCCCATGGATTAGCCCATATGAGCCAGGTTTGACCACCTAGGCACTAAAAGTGGCTTTTAGTCAAAATATTCCTCTTACCAAGAGCCAAAAAAAAAAAAAAAAAAAAGAGAAAAGAGCAAAAAAAAAAAAAAAAAAAAAGTCCCATGCCTCTTTTGAGTTGATGGAACCATCCAAAAAAAGAGAAAAGAAAGTCTCATGAGTTTCCAAAAAACCAAACCATCCAACCTCATGAACCAAATTGATCCAAAATCTTGAAATTAACATTTCACAAAACCAAATTCCGGTCCCCTAACTCGCCACATACAACTTGTTAGGTCACAAGACCAAAACCAAAATCAAAATCCAAAACCAACAAACCAAATCTGACCCCCCAACCTGCCTCATACAGCTTGTTGGGTCACAAGGACAAAATCAAAATCAAACCCCGACCCCCTAACCTGCCACATACAGCTTGTTAGGTCACAAGGTCAAAAACCAAAATCCAAAATCCAAAATCCAAACACCCCATGTCATTTTCAAAACTTTGCCTTGAGAGGGTACGTGATCCCTCTCACTACCACAAAATTCCCCCGGAAACTCAGAAGGATATTAAAAAAATAAATTGCTCAAGACTCTTGGTCAAGTTGGAATCTCTCCTCCAAGTTTCTCTTCGAGGCACATCGACTCCAAAAAGCTACTCATCGCTGTACCTCGAGGGGGCATTTGTTGACACCAAAAAAGTCAATATGTCTCCTCAACATAAGAACCCTCGTGAAGTTGCATCCTGCTAAAAATAGGCGAGGCTACTTCAAGCATCATATCTTGTCAGAATCAGACAAAAACTGAAAGCTCTTTCAAGGCAGCCAAAAGAGGGGTACACCTAAGGTTTCGGGCCATTCCGACAGCGTTTGGCCTAACTTCACTGCTCCGATAGCTAAACAAGCGCTCCTAGCGGCGACATCATTGAAGACACCAATACTTTGATCAGAGCCTAAGGATGACTCCAGAACGTCTCCAAAGGGCTCCATGCCAAATTTCAAGTCAAACCGACAACGTTTAACCCTCCATCAATGCTCGAGCAGCAAAATCAAGCCTCCCGGCGGCGGGAACCACCGAAGCCATCACTCATAAAAAAAAATACATGAGTGGCTTCAACATGCTACCAAAAGGCTGCACGTCAAATTTCAGGTCATTCTGACAAAGTTTGACTAGGTTTCGATGCTCCGAGAGAAAATCGAGCCTACCGGCGGCGGAGCAACCCGGGACCATGATATCCAAAACTCGGCATTTTCCCCGCAGCAAAATCAAGTGAAGCATCGATGGGACCCCAAACGGCTTCAAAACTCAAATAAAAGCCCATGGTTGGTCCTATCCACTGCTCAAGAAGCTTCACCTCAATTTTCAGGTAATTCCGACATTGTTTGACCTAGTTTCGACTCTTGACGGAAAATCGGCTACAAAGTCTTTGGCTTTCCCGAAAAATGGGAAACTTTGTGCTCCGATTTCGTGCGGGTTCTCGTCAAGTTTTCTCCAAGAAAATGAAGTCAATAATTGAGGAAAAATTTCAAGAAAAATACAGAAGAAAAAAAGGAACGAAAAAGACGTAAAATCGGCCAAAAATGGGGCTCGGCGACCAAAGGGCAAAAAACCCTAAGGTCGCCGGCGACCCTGCAAATCCGGGTCGCCGGATTTTTCACTAAAACGTCCGTTTTTCGATGGTTTTCGCTTTTCGGGTGTTCCGACCTCTGTGATTTTCTGAAAATCCAATGTTTGGTGCTTGAAAACCACTGATCTTCGTCGACATCTCGGATCCGCCGTCAAAAGCACGAAATCATCACCGATCGCCTCAAGATTGCCAACCGACTGACCAAGAAAGTGCACTTTCTGTCCGACCGATCGTGAAATCGACAAGACAGATGTCACCGGCCCACGAACATCAACTAATGTCTGAAATTGCATTGCAATCCGACATCAAACAATGCGTGGATCCACCTGTGATGATCGCAAGAAGAATCTCAAAAGACGCAGCGCAGCCCGCGACTCTTCACATGCCTTGGCGACCACTTAATGACGTTAATTGACCCGTTTATGACAACTTAATGCGGTCATTAACTCATTATTTTGGACGGCCCAATCAGATTCAAGCATTTGGGAGTTACAAATCCAAGCAATCATGGCATTAAACCCATGAAACTCCCATCATCATGAAGCATAAAGGTGATTAAATGCCCACTACCTTCATTGGCCAATCACAAGCCTTGAAAAAGGAGTTACAAAATTAACTTGTAACTCCTCATCAATTCTTTCATCATGGCCATCAATGCCAATAAACACCTCATGGCTACCAAAAGCCTATAAAAGGAGGTCCATTCCAAGAAGAAAAAAGAAAGAAAGGAGATCCCAAGTGCAAGCTTTGAAAATCTAGAAAATCCAAGAGAGAGATGAAGTTCTGCTACTTTGCTCCCGGAAGCACCGCAAGGTGATCAACGTCCCTTGGGGGGCCGCCACCCCCCCCCAAAGGTCACCTCCCTCTCCAACATGGCCTAAACGTGGCTTTTCAGCCCGTTTACTTGGTTTTTCATTGGATATAGGACCTCCTCTTGGTCCTTGTCCTTTAAAAAACCAAGGTTAGGAGCCAAGCCAAAGAATCAAAGCATCACATGTTCTCATTTGAAGGACGATGGCGAAGCCCATACATGACTTGCGACCGTCGATCTCAACGTGTCCCCACAATCTCCTGAGAAGTTAGATCCATTTTCTCACTTTTCTATTGTAGTTTGTATTTATTAAAGAGTAAAAAAAAAATCACAATTCTTGTCTTTCACATTTGATGAGTTTTGTAAAATCGCCTTTCACGGCAAAATCGCCTTTTACGGCAAACAAACAAAAACGCCTCCTACGGCATTCTCAAAAAACAAACTTGTCTCTTTTCTTAATATTAATGCAATTTGAAAAGTTAGAAAAAATGATTGATTTCCTTTCCACTTGTGAAGGTGAATCCCCGGATCACCACCATTCCAAATTCCAAGTAGAAAGTAAATCTGGCATACCCGTACAAAAAAATGTTGATGCCCGAGATCTTCCCTCCTCCGCCGAGACCCAGGTCAGCCCCCGGGGTGCGGAGGGAGAGGACGGAAGATTCCCTTTTAGGGTCCATCAGTCTAATGCTCAAAATGAACAAAATAAACTTGAAACAAATAATGATGAGCTAAAGAAAGAAAATTTGAGTTTAAGAGATACACTAAAAAGACAAGATAAGAACATTATCCATCTAGAATCAAAATTAAAAATTTCTATGGATAACTTGTCTAAGGCACAAGAAGAATTAAATGTATCTAAGATAAGTTGTGATAATCTTCTCAAAGAAAACACAAATATAAGTGATCATGTGAAAAATCAAGTTGAAGACATTTCTAATTTAGAATCCAAGTTAATAATCACCAAAGAAAATTTATCAAAAACTCAAAGTGATTTAAAAACTTTACAACTTGGATCTAATGTGAATAAACTAAAACTTGAATTAAAACTTGCTTATGAAAAGGTAAATAAGTTTAATGGAATTGAATTTAAACTAATGAAAGTTATAAATGAAAATTCAATTCTTAAAAACCAAGTCACTCAACTTGAGTCCCACAAACATAAGTATGAGTGCAAATTTACCCAAGGTGAAGAAAAATTTGAAAAACTATTTAGATTGGGTAAATCTCAAGGAGATAGGACGGGCCTTGGATTTAATAAGTATACTTCACTTGGTCCTAAATTCACCAACACCTTCGTGAAAGGTGAGTCCTCTCTCTCTAACACTCACACTAAGATGCCCACACAAAAATATCATTATTGTGGTAATGAAGGGCATTTCAAATTTGAGTGCAAACTAAGAAGAAGTCATTTGTCTAAACCCATCTATGAATCAAAAAGGGAAAATTCAAATTCTATGAAGGGAAAGACATTTGAAGCAAAGAAAGACTCTAGAAAACTTAAACAAGTCAAATCTATTCAACAAGAGTCTCCTAAGATAGATTTTAAAAGGACCAAACAAGTCCAAAGTTATCAAGTTAAATCTATCAACAAGAAACCTCTCACTTTACCTCCTTTAACCTTGGAAATGAAAGAAATTTTGAAAAAGGTTGAAAAATTGAAATTAAAATTCAAAATGCAAAAAGAAGGAGGAAAAGGTAAAAGAAATAAGAACATAAAGAAAAATCATCACCAACCACCAAGGACTAATCATCATTATAAAATTGTCAAACCAAGAATTGATGACAAGTTTACTAAAATTGAAAAATTATCTCCTTTTGTTGGTGGAATCTCAAACATAGGCTTAAAGGTTCAAGACCTTAGATGGAAACCTAAGGTTAGAATGTTAGATAGAAATGAAGGACTAGTGTTTAGATTAGACCAACCCATCTCTATTAGTTAAATCTAATGTTGGTCCTAAGTCTAGATAATAATCTTCTCTAGTTGCTTGAATTCTATGTTTTTGAGAAATTGCTTTAAAACATACAACTATGCACTATCAATTTCAAAATGTAAACTTCAAAGGTAATGCATATGTTAAATGTTTTTTTTTTTTTTAAATGATGATTGTTCTCATGTTTACTCAGTTGCTCTATATAGTAAAAAGATCAAAAAAAAAAAAATTCCTCTGAGTAGTTATCATAAGACAAAAATCAGATGTGGTAACCTCATGGTGATATCTGCAGAGTTCGGCTAACCGAACTTCATCTGTAGGCTAACCGACAGTGTAAGGAAGTCTCCTTTCTGCAGACCCCATTCTGCTAAGTTCGGTCAACTGACACTTAAGTTGTTGGCTAACCGACAACTCTCAGGGACGATTAAAACCCTGGGCGCAGAATGGAAACCCATTTCCACTATTCATCTTCTTCGTCCCTTTCGTGCCCTAGACGAGTATTCCCAGTCTCCAATCCTCAAAACTCCTCCCCATTGCTCGAAAAAACATCTTTAAATCCGATTAAAATCTTTTTTCGATCATCTTCCAAGCAAGGAAATCGTCTTCTTCATCTCCCTCGTCACTGTTGGGGCTTCACAGCATTGACAGGCATCTGTGAAATTGTGGATCAAGCTTTGGCCATTTTCTCTAGACTCTTGCAAGCATTTTCTGATTTCCTTAAGGGAATAGCCATCATCAATAGAGCCATCTCTTCCAAGCTTGGAACAGTCCATTTTCCCTAGGATCAAGGTGACTGTTTTATCCAAAATTCCCAAATTTCACTTTCAAATTTTCTTGGAATGTATGATTTATTTATGGTCATTACGCAAATATTGTAGGATTTGTGATCCAATTTTGGGGCATCCACAGCCAATTGTGCTCTCATTCTCTCTGTCTGCACACTAACTGTTTGACAATTTGTCCCAACCAAAATCTGTATAATCTTCACTGACTCTCTTACCCCTTGAGCATTGGGAAGAAGACTTCAACTAATTCACATTATAACCATTTCAATCTTGCCCAACTATCATGCCTCCAAGGATGAAAAAGCCATACCTAGGCCCTCTAAAAAGGGGAAGGCCACTGCCACATCTAGTAGGCCAGTAGATGAGCACTCAGATTCTAGTGCATCCCCTCCACCACCATCAATAGAACTGAGGGTTGATTTGAACACTCTGCAATTATTGAGGAATAGGTCTATAGAAATGGAACGGAGAGTGTTAGTGAACCAAAGAACCATGACTTGATGGGAGTAGTTCATAGAGTAGGTTGGGATGGAATTCTTCATTGGGGTGGAGATGCCTATCCCACATTGGTAAGATCTATGTACGCATCGATCTCCGGTACACACATTGGGGACAATACCTGTTCTTTTACTATCTCTTTCGAAGATAGGAATGAAGAAATCACACCTGAGAGGATAGGGAACATTATGGGGATACCTTACACCCCGAATGGAATTACATTGGTATCTGATTCCCCTAATGAAGATGAGAGAACCCAGGCTACCAGGGACATTTGTGGTTTCAATGCCCCTTGGGATAAATGAAAACATCATCTCACCATCAATTCTCTCCTTCCCATTTATAGGATTGTCCATCATATCTTCACATATAATGTTTACCCTAGGATGGGAAATAGAACTGAGCTTACAGCCTATACGGCTAATCTTTTGTCCAAGGTGGTTACGAGTACACCCATTTGCTTGCCCTCAATTATCTGTCATACGATCATCAAATTTCATAACACCGTAGGCCAGAAAAATGCAATACCATTTGGTTATTTGATGACTCAATTGGCATTCTCGTTTGGGATACCCAAGCCTCATGGAGAGCAACCAATTTTCAAGACTCCATTATCACCAGCTAATGTGAATCAAATGAATCTAATTCCCAATGCTCAAATCCCTATAGCTGATGACCCTCCTTTGGCTCAAGAACCCCTTCTTCCTACTCATGGCTCAACATCTATTTCATCTCCTCGTCCTTCCTCTTCCGCGGATCGCTTGGCTGCTCTTGAGAGAGATATGGCTTACATAAAGAAAGAGCAAAAGAAGAACAAGAAGACAATGAACAAATTGTTTCAGTATCTCTCCCGAATTTCAAAAAGCTGCAGTAGAGATGATGTTGCAGCCCCTCCTTCTCCGTCACCACTGCCTCCAGATTCGGAGTAGAAGATGCCTTTTGATGTCACCAATGTCTTTGTTTTTCATTGGTATTATGTTTGGTGGTGTATTTTGGTTCATTTGGTTTTGTAGGATGTATTGGATGTTGATGATGTTTATGTTTATGTTTTATGTTTTTTTTTCTTATGATGTAAACATTTTCAATTGAGACATGAATGAAAACTTGTGGATTCATTTTGTCTATCCATGGTGGTTTCTCCTTTTCTATTATGTTCAAAATTTATCAAATGATACTATGTGAAAGGTATGTTTCTTTGTAAGTCTTACTTGCAGAATTATTAGCAATTTGATATCAATGGGGGAGAAAAGGAAAAGGTAGAAAACGGATGTGGAAGAGAATATGCGTGGAAGCACACACAATGGGGGAGTAAAGAAGAGTACGGAAGAAAAGAACAATGGGGGAGAGCTAGAAGACTGGGGGAGCAAAGGAAGAAAGGAAGAACATGAAGAAGCCAAGCTTCAACTCAGGAGGAGTTGAAATCTAAATGAATGGAGATCAAGAGATGCAAATGGATGAATGTTGTGTTTTTATGTTTCTTTATCTCTGTAGTGTGTTGCCATCAAATTGCAAAGGGGGAGATTGTTAGACCCTAGGTTGTTCATCTCATTTCATATCATTCATTTCTCACAGTTTTATCTTGAAAATCACAGGATTTTAAATCAACTTGCTCAAACTCTATTTCAAATCTTTTGGTTGATTTTAGTCTCATTTTGAAAAGCTTTTTCTTGATAAAGCCTTGTCTCAAAAACACCTTTACATTCTGTGTTTCAAAGTATTTCAAAAGCTAGATTTTTCTTGGAACCTCAGAACTTCAGAAAGCAGTCTGACCATACTGTCGGTCAGCCTGTCGGTCAGGTGTCGGCTAACCAACATTGGAACGAAGCCTATCCGAACTCACTTAGTTAGCTTTTCTGAAGGGTGTTTCTGATGTTGGTTAGTGTGCGGTTAGGTGTCGGCTAACCGACCATAGAAAATGAACTAACCGAACACCATGTCGGTCCGAATTCCAGAGAGCTGTTTTTTCATATATTTTACACGTTGGTCAGCTTGTCAGTTAGGTCTCGGTTAACCGACAATAGAAAGAAGCTAACCGAAAGCATGCTGTCCAGAAAAACAGGAAGTTAGAATTTTACAATCAGTTTACTGTGAAAGTGCAGGCCAGGGCCAATGACTAAGTCCTAGAGGGGGGTGAATAGGACTAAGGGTATACAATTTCCATTTTTAATTTTCTAACTTTGATTTTAATCAAAACAGAAAAAAGAACAAGACAAGCATAGCATGAATATAACTAAAACAGAAACTGTAGATCAAGCCATAGAGAAATGGACACAGAGATTTATAGTGGTTCGGTCACACAGACCTACATCCACTCTCAAGGGTCACACAGACCCTCGGTTCCACTATCATGAATCAAACTACACAAGTTCTGATTCTACCTCATTTTCTGATATAGAGGTTCAATCACACAGATCTACTCCTCCTTACAGATAGTAGAGTAGTTCAGTCACACAGATCTAAACTCCTACTACATTATACATATATTGAAGAAATTTGAAGAAGGGTGAACACTTGCCTTGATGATGGTTGAAGTGTTTTATGGAACTCTAACCGCAGTCGAAGCTTGCACCTCTTGTTGATCTCTTGGTGTTGAGAAGAATCCCTCCAATGTGTTGCACAACCAAGGTTAAGAGGATTTGGTTTCTAGGGTTACACAAATGAGTCTCTCATGGTGTAAACTACCCTAGAGGATGCACTCCCTAACAAGACACTCATCAAAGAGCTAATGGAGCTCTAGGGTTTACTTAAATCAAGCACATGAGTGTTTTGGAAGGGGTTTGGGAGCCTACAATGGATGGGAAGAAGGTAGCAAGCAAGGCTTTACACTCAGGTCCTTAGCATGCACAGTAAAACAAGCTACAACTTTATAGAAAAATCCCAACGGATAGATTTTACGGTTAGCCTCTTAAACTGGCGGCTAGCCCCTATTCCAAATCACTGAGCCAACGGATATATTTTTTAAAGCGGTCATCTCACAGTTAGCCATGGGTGGCCTTGGCGGTTAGCCGTGAGGTGACCGTAAGGGTGACCGCAAGAATGACATGAAAGAAATAGCTCTCGGGAAAACAAACCGTAAGACTTACGGTTTCTTGCGGTTAGCCGTAAAGCTCCAGGCGGTTAGCCGTAAGGGGACCGGAAGGGTGACCGAAGATCCTGACAGAGAAAGAGTTTGCTCTTTGGAAAGGTGACCGCAGGACTTCGGTCACCTGCGGTTAGCCGCAAACCACTCTGCGGTTAGCTGTGTGGTAACCGTGGAGCTGGCCGAAATCCATGACAAGAAAAACAGCTTGCTGGAAAGGTAACCGTGGGTTTTCGGTTACCTGGTTGTTAGCCGTAATGTGCAAAGCGGCTAGCCGCCAGGTGACCGGAAGGTCACCGAACCCTCTGAAATTCAGGATAAGTTTTAACTGATTAGATACAAGGTATTTTCCAAGGGATCTATAGAATGGTCCGGGTTTGAAATACCTGAGAGAGGGTTGGTTAGCATACGAGGAGTTCTTCCTTGATAAATCCAGGCCTTCCAAGACTAGAACTTCTGCCTTCAAACTTGATCTTCCTTGTGAAACTTGAGAGGCAATGTCTTGGACTCTTTGACACGGAATTGACAATACAAAACAAGTGCACATTGGAATGTGGCACTAACAATCTCCCCCTTTGTCAATTACGGGGTAAAACACCTATTCTAGATTGAATTACAACAATTGGACTCAAATGCAAGCAAGATAAAATGAGTACATGATCTTAACACAGAATACAACCATTAAATCTCAAAGACTCATGACTCTAGAAGCTTCCCTTAAGATGCACCTGCATAGAGTATTGAAAAATACATTCTATGGTTGGATTGCCACTCCCCCTGAATTGTTAGTCACA
Organism: Umbellularia californica; assembly: GCA_028538565.1. Lineage (NCBI taxonomy): Eukaryota > Viridiplantae > Streptophyta > Magnoliopsida > Laurales > Lauraceae > Umbellularia > Umbellularia californica. The sequence continues at coordinate 31,274,636 of JAPQWN010000004.1, forward strand.
AAAAAATCATAGTCTCCCCATGAAGATAATCTCTCTAATTTATAGGATTCAATCCATGTATTCTCCCCCTTTTTGTCAGGAATTGACAAAGGGATGCAAGCAACAAATATGACAAGAAAGGCATCAAATAGCAGGCATACAACAAGATAAATAATCAGCAAGCACCACATATAGAGAAGTAACCATCAGTACTGAAACATAGAGCAAGATAGATATGACAGGTGGAGCAGCAAATACCAAGAATAAAATATACTAAACAGTTAAGCCATCCATTGAATTAGAAAATCAGTCAATTTCAGTAGCCATCCAAAAGTATATGAAAATAACCATCAGAAGGTAAGAGAGCCACAAGAACAAAGACACCACAAAAAATATCAATAACCAATAAAAACACAAGTGGCCCCTAGAAGAAAAACAAAGTGCAAAGAAGCTAGTCTGAAGGAGGAGACAGAGAAGGTGGCATGGCATCCATATCATTGGTGCGGCAGGCTTTAGACAAACACTCAAATATTTTAGCGTTTTCTTCAGCAGCTTTTCAATCTTTGTCAGATTATGCTCGAATGCATCCATCCGCTCAGCAATAGTCTGGGAAACAGGAGAGGGAGGAGCCTGGTGAGAAGAAGAGGGTGGCGCTGAAACATGCTGCTAATGACCTGTAGGACTAGGCTGTTGTGGAGGGTCGACCCCTGCAGGAGGTGGGGCTTGCCCGGCTTCTACATTCGGAGATAAGTTCATTTGAATAAGGTTTGCATTTCCGAAGGGAGTATGAGAGATGGGGATCTCAGAAGGGCGAATGGCTCCAACAGAGTGGGCCAATTCGGACATGAGAAAACCGAAAGGAACAACAGTCTTAGAAGCAGTAGACAAGTGAAAGCGAACAATGGCTCGACAAATGAGAGAAGGAAGGCATATTTGCACACCAGAAACGACTTTGGACAGAAGATTTACCATGTAGGTAGTGAGTTCAGTTCAATTTCCTTTTCGAGGATATACGTTGAAAGTGAAAAGATGGTGTAACAGCCTGTACTTGGGAATCAAGGAACCCAAAGGAAGAAAATTTTTCCGATCCCAGGGTACTGGATAACCACACAGGATGGAGGTAGCATCAGCTTTCTTAGCTTCTGAGAGAGTATCAGCAACAGAAGTGAGACCATTCTCATTTAAGGGTATATTGAGGAGAGACGAGATATATTCAGGATCGATGGAAACAGCATCGCTGTGCTTCAAGGCTATAGAGAATTTGCAAGAGGTAGGGGTGGACTCTGCAGAGACAATGGATGCATACATGCCATAGACAAGTGTGGGATAGGCCTTATCACCCCAGTCTAAGAGATTTTCCCAACCAATGTGACCAAGAATGGCAGCAGTCTGGTGAGGCCCAACTACAGAGCACAGGGTGCACCTTTCTACCATTATCGCTCTTGATTTTAGAGATGCCAATAGTTTGGCATTAGATTTTAACTGGGCAGGGGGCTGCTGTGGAGAAGGAGAAGGTGATGGAGACCGAGAAAGGTCTGGAGAGGTGGAGTGTGAGGGTGAAGGTGGGGGTGAAGGAGACCTAGGTCGAGAAGAGGAGCCAAGGGTTGATCGTCCTCGTTTTGAAGGACGGTTCACAGCAGTCTTCATACGTGGAGGCATTGTGACAGATAGGTAGAATGCACAAGGAAAAAAATGGAGAAGAACACAGGAGGAAAACACAAGGGATGTAGGAAAAGGAAAGATGAAGAGAGAATGGAGAATAGATGAGAAACAAAGGATTGAAACCCTAAGGAGTACACAAAAAAAAACTAATCCAGACAAAAAAAATAAAAAAACAGTGTTAAAAGCAGTACGAATTACAAAATAGAGATGAAAAAGAAAAAGGAGGATGAAGATTACCTTGAAAACGGAAGAGGATGAGAGGGCCAGACAGATAGGAGAAGACGAAGAGAGGAGGTGAAGAGACGCAGAGCAGAGGAAACAAAAAAAAGGGGCCTGAGAGGTTTTAAGTTGCAGCCCGAGACATCCGGTTAGCAGCTAAGAAGCCTTACGGCTGTTGACACCAAAAATGTCACTTTGCCTCTTCAACATCAAGAAAGCTGCATGAAGTCGCAACCTGCAATAAATAGACAATGCAACTTCTCCAAAAAATCAAATCTTGTCAGAATCAAACAAAAACTGCAAGATCCTTCAAGACAGCCAAGGGAGGAGTACACAAGGAGTTTTGGGCCATTTCAGAATCATTTGGCCTAACTTCGCTTCTCCAACAGCTAAATTGGCGCTCCCGGCGGCTACATCATCGAAGACGTCAAAACTTCGATCAGAGCCTACGGATGACTCCAGCATGTCTCAAAAGGGCTCCATGCCAAATTTCAAGTCAAACCGACAACGTTTGACCCTCCATCAATGCTCGAGCAGCAAAATCAAGCCTCCCGGCGGTGGGAACCACCGAAGCCTTCCCTCATCAAACCAAGTGCATGAGTGGCTTCAACATGCTTCCAAAAGGCTGCACGTCGAATTTCAGGTCATTCTGACAACGTTTGACCAGGTTTCGACGCTCCGAAAGAAAATCAAGCCTACCGGTGGCGGAGCTCCCCGGGACCATGGTTTCCAAGATAGAGTCTGTGGATCATCTCAAAATGACTCCAATAGGTTCCCTGTCAAATTTCAGGTCAATCGGACATCGTTTGACCGCACATCAACGCGCGGCATCTCCCTCGCAGTAAAATCAAGTCTACTGACGACGGGACCCCAAACGGCTTCAAAACTCAAACAAAAGCCTATGGTTGGTCCTATTTATTGCTCAGGAGGCTTCACCTCAAATTTCAGGTCATTCCGACATCGTTTGACCAAGTTTCAGCTTTTTGCGGAAAATCAGCAGCTCTACGCGACAAAGTCTTTGGCTTTCCCGGAAAATTGGAAACTTTGCACTCTAAAAATGCAAGGATTCTCATCAGGTTTTCTACAAGGAAATCAAGCCAATAAATGAGAAGAAATGTCAGAAAAAATACAGAAGAAAACGGCGACGAAAAAGACCGCAAAACGGACCAAAAAGGGGAGAAAAACCCCCAGGGTCGCCGGCGACCATGGAAGTTCGGGTCACCGGATTTTTCGCCGGTGACCCGTTTTTCCGTCTCTTTTCGCATTTCATGCACTTTGGCCCCTGTGGTTTCCTGAAAATGTGATTTTTAGTACTTGAAATTGACTCATATCCGACGACATCTCAGATCCGCCGTCAAAAGCATAAAATCATCATTGATCGCTCCAAGATCGCCGACCGGTTGACCTAAAAAGTGCTCTTTCTGTCCGACCGATCGAGAAATCGACAAGACAGATGTCACCGGCCCGCTGCTAGCTATCAATGTCTGAAATTACACGATCATCCGATGTCGATCAGCATGTAGATCCATCGGTGATCATCTCCAAAAGAATCCCAAAAGACGCGGCGCGGCCCGCGACTCTTCAACTGCTCGGCGACCATTTAATGCAGTTAATTGACTAGCTTTATTGCAGTCATTAATTCATTTCTTTGGACGGCCCAATCAGAAGCAAGCATCCAGGAGTTACAAATCAATTAAGTCATGGCATTCAAGCCATGAAACTCCTCCCATTATGGTAATTAAGGTGATTAAAAGCCCTTAATCTCCATCGGCCAATCAGATTCAAGGAAAAAGGAGTTACAAAATCAAGAAATAAATCTTGTAACTCCTCCCATTAAAGCCATTAAAGCCCATAAACTCTCCTAATGGCTACCAAGAGCCTATAAATAGGAGAGCTTTCCAAGAAGAAAGGGATCGGAAAAGGACGAACGGAAAACCGAAGATCGAAAATCAAAAGGTGCAGAGAATCCCGAATTCCAGACAGACAGAGTCTAGAGAAAGAGAGAAAATTCTGCAGAAATTCTACATCAAGCACCACTACAAGGTGACAAAAAGTCCCTTGGGGGGTACTCCCCCCCAAGGTCCTTGCCTTCTCCCGCTGCCTCCAATGGCTTAGACGTGGCTTTTCAGCCCGTCTACTTAGCTTTTTATTGGACATAGGACCTTCTCTTGGTCTTTGTCCTCTAAAAACCTGAGGTTATAGCCAAGCCAAGCGAATCAAGAGCATCCTCTGTTCTCATCTGCATGGATGATGGCGAAGCCCATACATGGCTTGCGACCGTCAATCTGAACGAGTCCCCCACAATCTCCTGAAAAGTTAGATCCTCCTTTTTTTGCTTTTCATTGTAGTTTGTATTTTTCTAAAAGAGACAAAAATCACAACTCTTGTCTTTCATTATTGATGAGAATTGTAAATCGGCTATAAACGCCAAAATCGGCTATAAATGCCAAACAAAATCGCCTTTCACGGCAAACCAAGAAAATGTCTCTTTTCTTAAGTATTTGTGCAATGGAAAACTTGAAAGAAGTTGATTTCCTTTTTACTTGCGAAGGTTGATCTCCGGATTACCACTTGCAATTCCAAGTAAAATAGAAAATCTGGCACACCCACACAAAGAAATGTTGATGCACGATTCAGCCCCCCGGGCGCGAAAGGGCCGGACCCGACGGACTCCCACGTCCGCCGACCCCGGTAGCACCCTCGGCAGGAGCGCGTTCCATCAACGGCTAGCAGCCACCATTTTTATTTTTTTTTCATAAAACCAAATCACACATAACAAGAAGGAGTGATTATCTAATGATGCACACACCAAGAGATTTTCTCATATTTTCAAATTTAGAGACATCCAAAGGTTTTGTCAAAATGTCAGCAAGTTGATTTTCTGTAGGGATATGCTCTAAAATTATGATTTCCTCTTCAACTAATTCTCTAATGAAGTGATGTCTGATGTCTATATGCTTAGTTCTAGAGTGTTGAACATGATTTTTTGAGATATTGATAGCACTAGTATTGTCACAATACAAATTCATGCTGCTTTGATCAATACTATAGTCTTTAAGCATTTGTTTCATCCATAGCATTTGAGTACAACCACTGCCAGCTGCAATATACTTTGCCTCAGCAGTAGATAAGGACATGGAGGATTGTTTCTTGCTATGCCAAGCAACTAGACAATTTCCTAGGTAGAAACACCCACCACTAGTAGATTTTCTATCATCCACATTTCCAGCCCCATCGGCATTTGAGTATCCAGCAATGCAAATAGGAGAATCATATGGATACCATAGCCCATATCCTGAAGTCCCTGACACATACCTAATGATTCTCTTAACAGCTTTCAAATGAGCTTCTTTGGGATCAGATTGATATCTAGCACAAGCTCCTACACTAAAAGCAATATCTGGTCTGCTAGCTGTAAGATATAATAGGCTGCCTATCATGCTTCTATACATACTAGGATCAACACTCTTTCCACTTGATTCTTTAGATAATTTCAGTGTTGTACTCATGGGAGTGTTCATGTGTTTGGCTGACTCTAAACCAAACCTTTTGACCAATTCTTTTGCATACTTGGTTTGTGATATAAACATTCCATCAGACAATTGTCTAACTTGTAATCCTAGAAAGAAGTTAAGTTCACCAACCATGCTCATTTCAAATTCAGATTTCATAAGATCTGCAAAATTTTCGGTTAACACATCATGAGTAGAACCAAAAACAATATCATCTACATAGATTTGGGCAATCAATATCGTGTCATTTGTTCTTTGAATAAACAGAGTTTTATCAACACTACCCCTTTCAAAATTATGATTAATTAGAAATTGAGTGAGCCTTTCATACCAAGCTCCAGGGGGTTGTTTGAGACCATAAAGAGCCTTTTTAAGATAGTACACATGATTAGGCTGCTTGGGGTCTTCAAACCCTTTGGGTTGCTCAACATAAACTTCTTCTTCTAAAACTCCATTCAAAAAGGCACTTTTGACATCCATTTGATATAATTTGAATTTCAAGAAACAAGCAATGACAAACAAGATTCTAATGGATTCAAGCCTAGCAACAGGAGAAAATGTTTCTTCAAAGTCTATTCCTTCAATTTGAGAGTAACCTTGGGCAACTAATCTGGCCTTGTTTCTAACTATAGAACCATTTTCATCATGTTTATTTTTGTAAATCCATTTGGTACCTATGATGTTTTTGTCATCAGGCCTAGGTACTAATTCCCAAACTTCATTCCTAACAAACTGATTCAGCTATTCGTGCATAGTATTTATCTAACAATCATCAGAGAAAGCTTCATCAACAGATTTTGATTCAATGGTAGAGGTAAAGCAAAGAAAGCTAACAATGTTTTCAAGTTGTCTTCTAGTCTTGACACCAAGCAAAGGATCTCCCAGAATTTGCTTCATAGGATGATTCTTCACATTAACCAAATCCTTAAAGATTTGTAACTTATCCAGGTTTACAGTAGAAACATTTATCTCATCATTATCAGGGTCATCTTGATTACTAGAATCCTTTAGTTTGTCATCAATGACAACATTTACAGATTCTTGTATGGTTCTAGTGTTGGTGTTTAAAACTCTATAAGCACGACTGTTTTGTGAATAGCCAATAAAGATGCCTTCATCACTTTTGGAATCAAACTTGCTCAAATGTTCTCTATCCTTGAGAATATAACATTTGCTACCAAAAATTTTAAAGTAGCTAATGTTTGGCTCCTTTTCATGCCATAATTCATAGGGAGTTTTATCCAATCCAGTTCTCAAATAAACCCTGTTTATGATGTAACAAGCTGTATTCACTGCTTCAGCCCATAGATCTCTAGGAACATTCTTTCCATGAAGCATAACTGTGGCCATCTCTTGTATGACTCTATTCTTTCTTTCAGCAACTCCATTTTGTTGAGGAGTTTTAGGGGCCGAAAATTCATGGTGAATTCCATACTTATCACAATACTTTTCAAATCTGGAATTTTCAAATTCTCCACCATGATCACTTCTTATTCTAGCAATTGCTCTTCCTTTTTCAACTTGGATTCTTTTCACAATCTTTTTGAATTCAGCATATGCATCTGATTTCTCTCTAAAAAAGGCAACCCAAGTGAATCTAGAATAATCATCTACAATAACAAGAAAATATTTTCTGCCACCCCTACTCTCTTTCTTAGTTGGGCCAACGAGGTCCATGTGAAGAAGCTCTAAGGGTCTAGAAGTCTTCAAAGATTTGGTCTTTTTGTGAGATGCTCTGATTTGCTTACCCTTTTGGCATTCTTCACAAACAGTTTTTGACTTCCTGCTGATTTTTGGAAGACCTTTTACATAATTGTTCAGTTTGGACAAGTCTCTATGGTTTACATGTCCAAGTCTTTGATGCCACAGTTGAGCTTCATCAAGATGAGCAATGTAACAGGATGAGCTGAAGGATTCTTTATCACCAACAACATAGCAGTTTTCTTGATTTCTAAAACCTCTTAGAATAACCTTTCCATTTTTAGAAATCTAACAACCATGACTAGTAAAGATGACAGCATGATTTTTATCACAAATTTGAGAAATGCTAAGTAAGTTATGCTTCAAGTCATCAACACATAAAACATCTTCTAAGTGAGACAAGTTTGGAACATTTAGAGTACCTTTTCCAATAACTTTAGCTACATTGCCATCACCAAAAGTAACAATTCCACCATCATATTCATTTAATTTAGAGAAGAGTGTTTTATCTCCAGTCATGTGTCTTGAACATCCACTATCCAAATACCACAAAGATTGGTCTCCAGTTTTAAGGGCTGTGTAGACTAACAAGCTTTTGGGTAGCCACTTGTACTGTTGAGGTTTAGATTTAAAAGAATCATGTTTATGAAAGGTTTTCTTAGAATTTCTTTCAGCATGATTATTGAATTGAATTCTCAGCTGGTCAATCTGTTTCATTAGTTCATTCAATTTTTGTGGAACAGTGAGAGTTTTATGATGACCAGTTTTGGTTTGTTCATTTCTAAAGAACTGTCTTTTGTTCTGTTTCATTTTACATTCATATTTGACATGCCCTTTTCTTCCACAAGTATGACATATAACTTTGGAGCTGTTTAGATTACTTGAGCAGGCTTCTTCTTTAACAAACTTAGTAGAGACATTAGGATTATGTTTAGCTTCTTTGTTGTATCCAAGCCTAATTTTATCTCTTTGATATTTTCCCATCCCAAATAATCTTTCAAACTTTTCTTCTCCATGAGTGAAGGAATACTCATACTTTTCTTTGTACCAATTCAATTTGGTGACTTCATTCTTCAACTGGGAAATCAATTCTTTTAGATTTTCAGTCTCATCTTTTTCTCTCGTAAGCTTTCTTATGTAGTCACTAGCAATTTGAAATTTGGAATTGATTTCATGAAGATCATTGGTTAAGATATTGTTTTCATCATTCAAGGTTTCAATTTTGTCTTTTAACACTTTGATCTTGATTCCTTGTCTGCTCATGGTTCTAATTAATCTACAGCTCTCCTCATAGAGTTGATCATAGGTTTCTTGAAGATCTTCCTCATCATTGTCATTATCTGGAATGTCTTCTTCAGATTCAGTTTCATTCTCAGATTTATCAATATCAGATCTTTCAGAATTTTCATTCATCTCAACTGACGGATCACAAAAACTTCTGGCCATCAAGACATTGTAGTTTCCTGTCTCATCTTGGTGTGATTCATCTGATTCCGATTCAGATTCAGATGAGTCATCATCCCATGTTGCCACAAGTGTCTTTTTCTTTCTTTCTATTTAACACTCAGATGAGATATGACCATACTTTTGACAATTATAACATTTTACCTTTCTATGTTGACTCTTAGAGGAGGAGCTGACTTTGTTTTTACCTTCATCAAAAGATTTGAAATTTGAATTCTTCTTCTTAAAATGTTTTAGAAACCTCTTAGCAAGTAAAGCAACATCTTCATTATCACTTTCTTTCTCATTATCAGATTCTTCTCTAGAGGGGGATGATTGAGAAGTCTTTAATGCAATAGATTTCTTGTCTTTGGATTTATTAGAAGAATTAATCAATTTCATTTCAAAGGTTCTAATATTGCCAGATAATTCCTCTACTTTCATAGTTTCAGGGTCATTATATTCTTCTATAGAAGTCACTTTGGGGTGAAATCTTTCGAGTAGAGACCTCAGGATTTTGCTACATACTTTGCCTTCAGGAATTTTTTCACCAAGAGACCACATTTCATTTACAATGACCATTAACTTTGTTCGAAACTCATCGAACACTTCATCTTCCCTCATTCTTAGAGATTCGAATTGGGAAGTCAACATTTGAAGCTTGGCTCTTTTAACAATGGTCGTTCCTTCATAGTTTGTTTCTAAAAGATCCCAAGCTTGTTTTGCTATGACACATGTCATAATCTTTTTGTACTCTTCAGCTATTATGGCACACGATATGGCATTCAATACCTTCGCATCACTATCTTTCAGTGCTTTTTGATCAGTTGACCATCTAGCCTTTGCAAGAGGCTGGACAGTGCCATCTTTAGCTGTGGTGGTAGGATGAGTCCATCCATCCTCTACAGCATCTCAAACTGATGAACCAAGGGATCTAATGAAAATAGTCATCCGGGCTTTCCAAAAGGCATAGTTCGTACCATCAAACAAAGGAGGTCTGTTCACTACACTACCTTCTGGGTTAGACATTAGCACTAGACCAAGAAAACGATCTACTCCAGGTTGTTAAGCCTTTTTGGGAGTAACCTTGCTCTGATACCAATTGAAAGTGCAGGCTAGGGCCAATGACTAAGTCCTAGAGAGGGGTGAATAGGACCAAGGGTATACAATTTCCATTTTTAATTTTCTAACTTTGATTTTAATCAAAACAGAAAAAAGAACAAGGCAACCATAGCATGAATATAACTAAAACAGAAATTGTAGATCAAGCCATAGAGAAATGGACACAGAGATTTATAGTGGTTCGGTCACACAGACCTACATCCACTCTCAAGGGTCACACAGACCCTCGGTTCCATTATCATGAATCAAACTACACAAGTTCTGATTCTACCTCATTTTTTGATATAGAGGTTCAATCACACAGATCTACTCCTTCTTACAGATAGTAGAGTAGTTCAGTCACACAGATCTAAATGCCTACTACATTATACATATATTGAAGAAATTTGAAGAAGGGTGAACACTTGCCTTGATGATGGTTGAAGTGTTCTATGGAGCTCTGACCGCAGTCGAAGCTTGCACCTCTTGTTGATCTCTTGGTGTTGAGAAGAATCCCTCCAATGTGTTGCACAACCAAGGTTAAGAGGATTTGGTTTCTAGGGTTACACAAATGAGTCTCTCATGGTGTAAACTACCCTAGAGGATGCACCTCCTAACAGGACACTCATCAAAGAGCTAATGGAGCTCTAGGGTTTACCTAAATCAAGCACATGAGTGTTTTGGAAGGGATTTGGGAGCCTACAATGGATGGGAAGAAGGTAGCAAGCAAGGCTTTACACTCAGGTCCTTAGCATGCACAGTAAAACAAGCTACAACTTTATAGAAAAATCCCAAAGAATAGATTTTACGGTTAGCTTCTTAAACTGGCGGCTAGCCCCTTTTCAAAATCCCTGAGCCAACGGATATATTTTTGAAAGCGGTCATCTCACGGTTAGCCGCGAGTGGCCTTGGCGGTTAGCCGTGAGGTGACCGTAAGGGTGACTGCAAGAATGACAGGAAAGAAATAGCTCTCGGGAAAACAAACCGTAAGACTTACGGTTTCTTGCGGTTAGCCGTAAAGCTCCAGGCGGTTAGCCGTAAGGGGACCGGAAAGGTGACCGAAGATCCTGACAGAGAAAGAGTTTGCTCTTTGGAAAGGTGACTGCAGGACTTTGGTCACCTGCGGTTAGCCGCAAACCACTCTGCGGTTAGCCGTGAGGTAACCGTGGAGCTGGTGGAAATCCATGACAAGAAAAACAACTTCCTGGAAAGGTAACCGTGGGCTTTCGGTTACCTGGCGGTTAGCCGTAATGTGCAAAGCTGCTAGCCGCCAGGTGACCGGAAGGTCACCGAACCCTCTGAAATTCAGGATAAGTTTTAACTGATTAGATACAAGGTATTTTCCAAGGGATCTACAGGATGGTCCGGGTTTGAAATACCTGAGAGATGGTTGGTTAGCACACAAGGAGTTCTTCCTTGATAAATCCAGGCCTTCCAAGACTAGAACTTCTGCCTTCAAACTTGATCTTCCTTGTGAAACTTGAGAGGCAATGTCTTGGGCTCTTTGACACGGAATTGACAATACAAAACAAGTGCACATTGGAATGTGGCACTAACATACTGTTGGTCAGCATGTCGGTCAGGGGTCAGTTAACCGATCTTGCTTCTGAACCTGACCGAAACTCTCTCGGTTAGAATTCCAGAGAGGTGTTTTATGATCATGTTTGCACTGTCGGTTAGGGTGTCGGTCAGAACTCGGTTAACCGAATATTTCGGCTAACCGAACCATGCTTTATGGTCAGTAAAATTTCGAAAATATGACTGTTGGCTTGTGACCGTTGGGGGTGTCGGTTAACCGACCCCTGGATGTTGGCTAACCGACATGTAACCATTGGCCCAAAATTTCTATAAAAACAAAGTCTTTCCTTGGCCAAAAAGGATGATTCTTGATGATCTAAGAAGCCCTCTTTGACACACTTCAAGACCAAAGATAGGGAAACAAGGCAAGGAAAGCTAAAGCTTGGATCAATGAAGTTAAATCTCCGAGTAAGCTTTGCTTAATCTTAAACATATGTTTTATGCTTTGACTAAACTATTGGTAAATATTCTCTAGCATATAAACTATGTTGTGTTAAATTCTAAACCATTTAAACTTTGAATTCTTCACTTTGATTTCAAAACAAGTTTGCTTTAAAAACTTTAATAAATGTTCTTGTCAAAATCTTGGATTTGTTTGATAACATGTTTTGTTGAACTTGTTTGAATCATCCATGTTGTTTTCACAATCCTAAACCTTTGTTGCACTAGTTCTTGAAAAACAAACACTTAGCATACTCACTTGTCTAAACCCTAATTAGTTACAAGTGACTTGCTTTAAACTTCAATCAAATCTTTGTATGCATTAAACCCTTGAATGCTCTTAGCATACATTGATTGATCTTAAACTTTTAATAGTGATTGAAGTTTCCACACACTCACTTCATAAGCATACATCTTTGCATTCATAGTGTGTGTGTGAGTTTGCTTTACACTTTCATATTCGCCTAATCTAGAGGCAATTAAATTGAACTTTAATTGTAATCTCTTAGAGTGTTTTGTGAAGACACCTTCTTGAGAGAAAATCTTTTATTGTAAAGGTTATTGCTTAGCCTAAGAAAAGCATTGTGTAAAGGTTATTGCGTAGCCTATAAAAATACATTGTAAGGTTATTGCTTAGCCTAGAAAAGCATAGTGTTTTAGGTTATTGCTTAGCCTATTAAAAAGCATAAATAGTGAAAATCCGGTGGGGTGTAGAATCACAAGCCGGTAGTGGATGTAGGCACATTGGCCGAACCACTATAAATCTTGTGTTGTGGTGATTGCTTCTTGTGGTGATTGTTGTTTAGCTTCCACATTTAGTTTGTTAATCATCACAAGTGGTTAATTGTTTTAAAGAAGTTTAAAATTGGCATAATTAGTCAATATCTTGTAGCTCACCCTATTCACCCCCCGCCCTCTAGAGTTAGGATCCCGGAACTTTCAATGTAGAGTTAAATGGACGATACCATTCTCATGTATCCAGGGGCGTCCAAGGAGTATATTGTAACATGAAGGGGTCCTTATTGCATACACAGTGACTTCAGAAATAAGATCACCGATTTGCAATTTGAACCTGATTTTGCCGATAGGCCTTTGAGCGCTGCCGTCATATCCGAAGATAGATACAGACGTGTGACTCAGCTTGCTAGGTGGGATGCCCAGCTCTTCGAGTGCCGAAGTAGAAATGAGGTTGAGTGCAGAACCTGGATCGATCTGAACTCTGTGTACTGGCATTTCTTTGACGTACCCCGTAAAGTACAATGGTCGGTTGTGCTCTGTCTCGCCTAGCAGGAGGTCATCCTTGTCGAAGGCAATTGTTGCACTTGCTGCTTTTTGTACCGAGAGCCATTCATTGCTTGATCCCTCAGTTTTCTTCTTTTCTCCCTTTGGGGGGGTATTTGATTTTTTGACCCTGTAGTCCATTTCAATTTGTAGGACTTGTGGGGCGTGTTTGTCGACATCCGCATACAGCCTTTGTAATTCTGAAATGAGACTATCACGAGTTTGTGGAGACATTCGTAATATGTCAAGGATGTACAGACGTGCAGGTATGTGTTTGAAGTGCTCGATCAAGTCGTACTTGAAAGCCTCCTTCGGGCCTGCATTTTCATTGTTATTGACACTTGGGGCGCTTACAATTTGCTTTCCTGAAGGATTTACATAAGAAGAAGAGGGTTGATTGTAATTTTTTTGGTAATCCCGGCTAGAACGAGTACCTCTACCAACTTCAAGAGCTTCTAGAGGAGAGTCTTCTTTTGGAAGATCACTCTCAGGATCAAGAGATTGATCCTTGTCATTTGCCGAGGACGTCTTTGTAGCAGTATTGGCGTCTTCAGTGATTGTGTTGCACGGAGCAATTTTCGGAAACAAGTCCTAAACAGCATCCGACAACCTTTCTTGATTAGTCCAGACATCGTCTATGAGATCGTGTATCTGGGACCAATCAACCGAGTTTTCGTTGAAAAAGATTTTATCGGCAGGAGTTTTTTCGGGATGATCAACCGGGAGAGGCTTCAGTTCTGATGTCACAGCTTCAGGAGACGAGGGCTAATAGGATGATATCTCAGTGGAAGTCACCTGAGAAGATGTAGCTCCAGATGATACATTACCATTTGGGGTGTACGTGTCTTTGGAAGCTTCAGAGGCACTATCGTCCTGAGCTATCGCATTACAGGTCATCCGGACAGGAGATGCCCCCAGTGCAGACTGTTGGTAATCGAACTCATCCTCGGATGTAAAAGGATCATCAATCCAACTATTTTCTCCATTTTCAGGAGTTAAGGGAGAAAGTTCCCGTTGATTTTCAGGGAATTTTGGTTCTAGATCATGATGAAGATCATTGATGCGATCCTGCTCCTGCTCTATGGCAAGATGTTACAACATTCTTGCATATTCTTCAAGATCAGGCATAGGAGTCAAATCTTCCTCGTCATCTGCTCCTTGTGGTCCACCAACGTTGGGTTCCACTGGAGCATTGACTGGTGCCTGGTTGACAGCATTTTCTTGAACAGCGTCCTGGTCTTCTTCATCATCAGACCAAGATCATTGTGGCTGCAATGGGTTATACCAGATTACTGGCATAAGATGAAACTCGGGAATCCATTCCTCGTCGGAGAGGTATTCTCCTGTTTCAAGGGATTCTTTCCACTCATCGATATCACTGGCAGTATCACTGGACTCGTATCCATCAATGGAGAATCCAACTACCGAGTTGCAAGAGTATGATGCCCCCCGCACAGTTTCATTTTTGTATAGAGGTGGCATGAAATCATCAAGGGTGAATTTTCTTACCGCCTTTGAAGTTTTGGGAAGAGATTCTTCCGTCACCCCTAGTGAAGCAGTGGAAGTGGTTTCTACCTCTTCACGGATTTCTTGTTTTGGTTGAGACTTTTGCTGCTGTTTGAGCTTGCGGAGTTGTCTCTTGGCTTGCCTTCGCTGCTAAGCGGTCGACTTTGTTTTGACTATCTCCCAATTTTCATCTTCTAGGAGATCGGGATGCACCCATATAGGTTGTCCATCTGATGTTGGATAGGGAACCAATTCTTGGGACGCTTGAGCCATTTTAATCACTTTGAATGAAGTAGTGATCTTCTTTTTTAGTGACTTTGAAGTTTGCCCACATGACACCATGTTGACAGAGGCGGGGCCATAGTTTTTGTCAAAGGCGATGACTCCGTTTTTCCACATCTCATTGATCTTCTCTCTCACAACAAAGCATTGATTGAGAGGATGTGAGATCATCTGATGGTGTGGACAATATTGGGGATCATTGGTTTTGCCAACATCTCCCGGTCTTTTGGGCTCCGGCAAAGTGAGTTTGCCATTTGCTAGGAGTGCCTCAAACATTTCTTCAACATCTTCATCGAACGGGTATTTCTTTCCTACATGTTCTTTGAAGGCATCGGAGAGTTCAGTCCTTTTACCTGTAGCTTTGTTTTCAGTTTTCTTTGGCTGCTGAGGAGCTGACTTAGTCTGCACATTGAGAACCTCCTTTTTCTTTGGTTTTGAGGTCGTAACAGTAGTTGGCTCTTTCTTTGATGATTTCTGACTGTTGAGGTCTTTGATCACCATTTCAGCTTCCATGGAAGCTTCGAGAAGTTCTCCCAGGTTCTTTTGATTTGTTGCCGATGATGATGGAGCGAATCCTTGCTCTCATATTGTTACGGCAGATGTCGACTAGCGACGCTTGTGGCAGTACATCTGAGCATTTGTACGCCATTGCCTTCCATTTATGAATGAAGTCGTATGTTGACTCATTCTCTCCTTATTTTAGGCTGCAGAGTTGAGCCATAGTAACAGGATGATCCTCACCTTGGAAGTGGGTCAGGAAGCGTGTCTCTAGCATAGCCCAGTTCTGGATAGAGTTCTCCGGCAGAGTGGAGTACCAATCAAAGGTTGTACCTTTTAGGGTACTTACAAAGAGGCGAATCTTGAGGGCATCCTGATCCGTAATGGCTCCCGTCAGGATCTTGAAATGGATGACATGCTGTCTGGCCGAACCTTTCCCCGTATATGTCTGGAGAGTAGGTTGTTTGAATTTTGCAGGGAACGGAACCGAGTCCATCCATAGAGGGTAAGTGGCTTGATCCCATGTTCTTTCAATGTATCATATTCTTTTGCTTTTGCGAGGATATCCTCCACGTCCTTTTTGGTAAGGGCGCGTGACTCATTGTTTTCTGCATTGGCCTCATCATCTTCATGATTCGGAGGGGTTTCATTGTTAGGTGGTGGACGCTGTAGAGTGAGAATAAGGTGTTCAATCAGAGCCTCAATTCTCTGTTGTCCTTGCTCCAACTGCTGGATGCGTGTAGTTACATCATCATGTTGTGGAGGCCGCTCAGAACTTGTAGCCAAGACGTTCATGCCTCGGGATTCGAACGAAGAAATCGTCCTGGTGACCGAGCTGGGGTTCATTCTTCTGGATGAAGAATCTGAGGAGTGATTACTCCGGTGTCCTTGGCTTAGAGTAGTGGAGGATTCTTCTAGATGTGTTCGTGTCCGGGAGACGCTGCCAGTCACCGGACGTCTAACACTGATTTTGGTTGCTGACTTCTGTCGTTTTCTGGTTTTGCCAACCATATGGACAGTAATGAATTGGCCGGGTCTTTCTTTTTCGACCCATTTGTTTGAGACATGGAAAGTAGAATGCTGGGTTCTTTGTTTCTCAAGTCCCTTTTGTCGATATGCCGCACGGCGACGCATACGACGAGCAATTTGAGCTTTAGTCAGCTCTGGCTGGGCTCTGCGATGAAGGATGTGGTCCCCCGTGCACAGCAACCAAGCTTAACTTCTTTGAAGCTTGGCAAGGACAGAATCTGGACACAGTCCTTTGCCTGTCGCAGTGAAGATTTGAATTTTGTGAGCTCGGCCCCTGTTGAGATGAAGGGTCGACTCGCAGGAGTGCAGGCTTCAGCATGTTTTTGCGTAGGCCTAACAATGTAGGATTTAATTTTGGGCTTGTAGGAGCAAGCCGGCTCATGCTGATTTTTTTTGTTCTTTGGGCGGAGGGTAGGTTTCTCCTCTTTCATGTAAGAGAGAGGGTAAAACCGATTCTCCTTGAGAGGGGCCAGGTATGCTGGCTTTGCAGATGTTCGGGACCTCCGTTGTTTCGGTGAAGATCTCGGGGACCAGGTTTTGGGACAAACTTGGTTTCTTGTGTGTTGAGGCTTCGTGGGAGCGCCACGGGCTTCAGGCTTCTTGGTGTTCGCCCTTGGTGCCATGTTAGTGACACGTTGCGGGGCGATTTTCTGCTTCTTGGCAGGTACAGTGTCTTCTGCGGAGAGTGGGAATGGTCCCAGCGACCCGAAGACGATGGTCCGGGGAGTTGAAATTGCCCCGGTGTTTGGAAAGTTGTCGAGGGAGATGACGCTTCGGTAACTGGCAGGGCGCTTATGCTTGTTTTGCTTGTCTTGAAGCATAAGCTGGTACTTGTTCTCATCGAAAGTGATGGTCAATGAAGTTGCCATTGTTAGTTTTGGAAAACTTCTGAAACAAGACCAAATCCATTAGTAATCACAAGAATATGGTGATCATAAATGGAGAACAACTATGATTTTGCCTTTTCAAATCACTTGAGGGGACATGGCCCAGCCCAAAGACGATGAAGAAGGCAAAAAGCCATAGATACAATTGTTCTAAAATGCAAGTATGGTAGGCTCAGAGTGAGCGTTCCAGTGACTGCTAGAAGCAATTGTACACCTTAATTCAAATTACCGAGAAGCAAGGCTCACTCGAAGTAAAATGATATAAGGTTGGAGATACAAATGTGTCGATCGTGAATACAGTAGACCCGAAAGGGCGTACTAGCACCGCTAGGCACAAATGTTGCAAATATCATCCTTGGGAAGGACACGAGATGGGATTTTTTTTAAAATGTCAAATTTGGGTTCATAAAGGAGAGCAGCTGGTATTCCAATCCGAACAAGGGCTCAACATTTCTACGAGCGCTGAATCCGAAAGAGAAAGGAACCAAAATTTCTCAAATGTGAATCCAGTATTAACGGAAGTTTTTTTTTTTTTTGGAAGGTCAAGATTAAATTCATCAAAGAGAGAAAATGGTATTCCAATCCGAACCACAACTTAACATTTCTGCGAGCGTTAAATCCGAAAAGGAAAGAACCAAGATTTCTCGATTCTAAATTCAAAAGTGACGGAAGTTTTTGTTTTTTGAAGGTTTAAGATTGAATTCATCAAAGAGAGGAAATGGCGTTCCAATCCGAACCACAACTCAACATTTCTGCGAGCGTTAAATCCGAAAGGGAAAGAACCAAGATTTCTCAATTCTGAACTCAAAAATGACGGAAAATTTTTCTTTCTCTTTTTTTTTTTTTTTTTTTTTTTTGAAAAATGCACATAGGTTTCCAATTCGATCTTATGAAACCTTATAAGATAGATTAGCCCCCAGGTAAGGGTAGGATTACTTAATGAACCTGTTTCGAGGACCCTTGCCTCGAAGAGTCTAGCTGTCTCCACACTCTGGACAAGGCTTTTCTTGAATTCACTTTAGTCAAAGAGCGCAATTGATGCAACCTTAGTGTTTTGAAAGATTTCTAATGAACTCATCAAAGAGAACAAGTGGTGTTCCAATCCGAACCACAACTCAACATTTCTGCGAGGGTTAAATCCGAAAGGGAAAGAACCAAGATTTCTCAATTTTGAGCCCAAAAGAAAGAAAACTGATTTTTTTTTGTTGAAATTATAATTTTTTTGAAACTCCAATTGGACTCATCAAAGGGAAAGATGGCCCAATTCCCCGATATGAACGATAGCTGCAAACATTTCTGTGAGCTATCAAGTTCAAAGAGGAGAGGATAAAAAATTCTCAAAGTTGAATCTTGAGAAAGCGAGATCATTTTTTTTTTAAAGAATTTGAAGTGAAAATTTTTTTTTTGAAATCCCCTATCGGACTCATCAAAGAGAAAGGATGGCCCAGTCCCTGATATGAACGATAGCTGCAAACATTTCTGTGAGCTATCAAGTTCGAAGAGGGAAGGATCAGAATTTCTCAAAGTTGAATCTAAGAAAAGAAATCAGATTTGTTTTTTTTTTTTTTTTTTTTTTTTGAAGTGAGAAAGAACAATTGAAATCTAATCTCATGTTTTTTTTTTTTTTTCAGATGCAAGATGCAACATAGGCCACCAACTAGAAAGGAGCCAAGGGATCAAAGCATCACGTTCTCAAGTCAACGTGTCCCACCGGGTATGCCAACTTGATGGACCCTCGGAATCTTCCGTCCTCTCCTTCCGCACCCCGGGGGCTGACCTGGGCCTCGGCGGAGGAGGGAAAATCGCGGGTATCAACATTTTTGTACGGGTATGCTAGATTTACTTTCTACTTGGAATTTGGAATGGTGATGATCCGGAGATTCACCTTCACAAGTGGAAAGGAAATCAATCATTTTTTCTAACTTTTCAAATTGCATAAATATTAAGAAAAGAGACAAGTTTGTTTTTGAGAATGTCGTAGGAGGCGTTTTTGTTAGTTTGCCGTGAAAGGCGATTTTACAAAACTCATCAAATATGAAAGTCAAGAATTGTGATTTCTTTTTGTCTCTTTAAGAAATACAAACTACAATAGAAAAGTAAGAAAAAGGATCTAACTTCTCAGGAGATTGTGGGGACACGTTGAGATCGACGGACGCAAGTCATGTATGGACTTCGCCATCGTCCTTCAAATGAGAACATGTGATGCTTTGATTCTTTGGCTTGGCTCCTAACCTCGGTTTTTTAAAGGACAAGGACCAAGAGGAGGTCCTATATCCAATGAAAAACCAAGTAAACGGGCTAAAAAGCCGCGTTTAGGCCATGTTGTAGAAGGAGGGGACCTTGGGGGCGGGGGGGGGGTGGGGGGGTGGCCCCCTAAGGGACGTTGATCACCTTGTGGTGCTTCTGGATCAAAGCAGCAGGACTTCGTCTCTCTCTTAGATTTTCTGAATTTTCAGAGCTTGGGATTGCACTTGGGATTTTTCCATGCATTCTTCTTAGAACTCACCTCCTTTTATAGGCTTTTGGTAGCCATGAGGTGAGAATTGATGAGGAGTTACAAGTTTTTATGTTTTGATTTTGTAACTCCTTTTTCATGGCTTGTGATTGGCCGATGAAGGTAGTGGGCTTTTAATTCCCTTTAATCTTCATGATGATGGGAGTTTCATGGGTTTAATGCCATGATTGCTTGGATCTGTAACTCCCAAATGCTTGAATCTGATTGGGCCATCCAAAATAATGAGTTAATGACCGCATTAAGTTGACATAAAGGGGTCAATTAACGACATTAAGTGGTCACCAAGGCATGTGAAGAGTCGCGGGCCGCGCCGCGTCTTTTGAGATTCTTCTTGTGATCATCACAGGTGGATCCACACATTGTTAGATGTCGGATTGCAGTGCAATTTCAGACATTGATTGATGTTGGTGGGCCTGTGACATCTATCTTGTCGATTTCACGATCGGTCGGACAGAAAGTATAC
Source organism: Umbellularia californica (assembly GCA_028538565.1). NCBI lineage: Eukaryota > Viridiplantae > Streptophyta > Magnoliopsida > Laurales > Lauraceae > Umbellularia > Umbellularia californica. The sequence goes on from JAPQWN010000004.1 coordinate 31,294,733, forward strand.
TTTCTTGGTCAGCCGGTTGGTGATCTTGGAGCGATCGGTGATGATTTCATGCTTTTGACGGCGGATCCGAGATGTCGGTGAAGATCAGTCGTTTTCAAGCATCAAACATTGGATTTTCAGAAAATCACAGAGGCAGGAATGCTCGAAACGCGAAAAAGATCGAAAAATGGGCATTTTGGTGCAAAATCCGGCGACCCGGATTTGCAGGGTCGCCGGCGACCCTGGCGGCCAAGGTCGCTGGCGACCTTAGGGTTTTTGCCCTTTGGTCGCCGAGCTTCGTTTTCGGCTGATTTTCCGTCTTTTTTGTTCCTTCTTTCTTCTGCATTTTTCTTGACATTTTTCCTCAATTATTGACTTGATTTTCTTGGAGAAAAGTTGATGAGAACCCGCGCAAAACCGGAACACAAAGTTTCCCATTTTTCGGGAAAGTCGAAGACTTTGTAGCCGATTTTCTGTCAAAAGTCGAAACTAGGTCAAACAATGTCAGAATGACCTGAAAATTGAGGTGAAGCTTCTTGAGCAGTGGATAGGACCAACCATGGGCTTTTATTTGAGTTTTGAAGCCGTTTGGGGTCCCATCGATGCTTGACTTGATTTTGTTGCGGGGAAAATGCCGAGCTTTAATATGTGGTCAAATGATGTCCGATTGACTTGAAATTTGACGGGGAGCCTATTGGAGTCATTTTGAGACATTCCATTAGCTCCGTCTTGGATGTCATGGTCCCGGGGTGCTTCGCCGCCAATAGGCTTGATTTTCTTTCGGAGAATCGAAACCTGGTCAAACGTTGTCGGAATGACCTGAAATTTGACGTGCAGCCTTTTGGAGGCATGTTGAAGCCACTTATGTGCTTTGTTTTATGAGTGATGGCCTCGGTGGTTCTCGCCGCCGGGAGGCTTGATTTTGCTGCTCGAGAATTGATGGAGGGTCAAACATTGTCGGTTTGACTTGAAATTTGGCATGGAGCCCTTTGAAGACATTCTGGAGTCATCGTAGGCTCTGGTCGAAGTTTTGGTGTCTTCGATGATGTTGCCGCCGGGAGCGCTTGTTTAGCTATCGGAGCAATGAAGTTAGGCCAAACGATGTCGGAATGGCCCGAAACTTCAGGTGTACCCCTCTTTTGGCTGTCTTGCAGGATCTTTCAGTTTTTGTTTGATTCCGACAAGATTTGATACTTGAAGTAGCTTTCCCTATTTTTAGCAGGATGTAGCTTCACGAGGCTTCTTGATGTTGAGGAGACATAGTGACTTTTTTTGTGTCAACAATACAAGCCTGTTAAACAAGGCCAAAGAAGATTCCGTCTTGACATGATAGACAAAATTGAACAAGAAGTTCATAAACTCAAAAACGTTGGCTTCATCAGCGAGGAACAGCATCCTGAATTGTTGGCCAACACCGTCCTCTTGACAAAGAAAAATGGGCAGATAAGGGTCTGTGTCGACTACAGGGACCTGAATAATGCATGCCCTAAACATGAATTCCTGCTCCCCATGCCATAGGTGATGATTGATAACACCTATGGGTTTGAACGAATGACATTCATGGATGGATTCTCTGGCTACAATCAGATAAAGATGCATCCTAAAGATGAAAGACATACATCATTTCGAACTCCATTTGGCGTATATTGCTACACTGTCATGCTATTCGGTTTGAAAAAATGTATGTGCAACATATTAGAGGGCTATGGTGAAAATATTCCAAGATATGCAGCACAAGACCGTCGAATGTTATGTCGACGACCTTGCCGTCAAAAGCAGAAGAAAAAAAGACCATCTCAAAGATATTCGAGAAGTTTTCCTCCGACTTCGCAAACACAAAATGCAGATGAATCCACTAAAGTGCTTATTCGGTGTCTCATCTAGTAAGTTTCTCGAAATCATAGTTCAGAAAGCTGGAATAGAACTTAACCCCACCAAAGTCAAGGCTATCCTAGAAATGCCATCTCCAAGGACCCTAAAAGACTTAAAAGGGCTTCAAGGAAGGTTGGTATATATCCGACAGTTCATCTCCAATCTGTCAGGAAAGTGCTGTCCATTCTCTCGCTTGATGCAGAAAGGTGTGGACTTTGTTTGGGATGTTGAATGTGAAGCTGCATTTCAAGACATCAAAGCATACCTGACCAAACCTCCAGTGTTGGCTGCCTTCACAACTGGAAGACCGTTCATCTTGTACACAAGAGATCTCGACTATTCTTTGGGTGCTCTACTCGCACAAGAAAACAACGAAGAAAAAGAAGCTGCTCTATATTACCTTAGCTGCATGTTGGTAGGTGCAGAGCATCGCTACTCCCTAGTCGAAAAAGAATACCTTTCAGTGATGTTTGTGTTGGAAGTAGGTGGGCCTCGTGGATAGATTTTCAAAACTTTTGATCCACTTTACTCAGGGATCAAGTACCCATAAGGCCAAAAACCCAATCGAGGATCCATGTCCTCAATCTCTGCCATCATGATCAGTAAAAAAACCTATCAAGAAGATAGAACATCAACCAACAAACATCCATAAAATTTACAACATTCAACAAAGTAGATTATACCTTTGGAGCTTGGTTGTGCTCTAATGGAGAAGTTCCGTCTTTCTTTGATGATGAAACTCTTTCACTTGTCAAATAGGAATCTCCAACACCTCTTAGCCTTCGACACTATGACTCGAATCAGATCTCCTTTCTCAAGAAGATTGGTGGAATCTCCAAGAGAAAACCCAACTCAAAACTCCGAGGAACTAGAAGAGGAAGAGAGGAGAGAGCAGTGCAACAATTGCACAAAAAGAGGCCGGACGTCTTTTACTCCAATAGATGGAAATCCATGAGGGGTTCTATTCCCTTTATAACCTTTCAATGCTCTTCTTTTCTTAATTAAAATAGAAGTCTCACTTCCATAGCAATTAGTAAGTATACTATTACCACTATTAGAAGTCCTACTCCAAATAGAAATAGTAACTTTCTAATTCCTTCCTTTTAGAGTTCAAGTAGGATTAGTAGTTTTCTAATAACTTGGGCTAGCGTGGGGACCACTAGGTATTCCATAGAAAGCTGGCTCCAATTGGGACACGCGACCCCACATCTAATGTGCAATCCGGGCCCACAGTTAATTGTAAATAACACCACTATATAAATGCAATTGCACTCCAATTTTAGGAATAAATTACAATGAAGACCCTAAACTTCCCAATTACCACAAGTAGGGCCCTCTATCAATATCCATGGATCAATTGGAATAAATCTGTCTCTTCCAATCTTAGTTCCACATCTTATTATCCTTGAGCCCCAATTAATCACTGTGATCATCAGTACCATCTAATTGACTCTTAATTGAGATGGGTACGCACTTACTAATGACAAATCCATTAATTGGCACAAGGGGATAATAGAGATAGATTCCATCTTGATCATTCAATGTTCCCATAGTCCTACTACCAAATACCCAAGACACCGAGGTGTTGACCTACAGTTGGCCTCACTCATTGGTGACTCAAAGCAAAAGAATAGATAAAAACTTGAGTTCATCAATGTCTCAGGATTGAGAGCCTATTGCTAGGGAATTATGAGAGCGAACCTTATTATTGAGACGGAATTCCATAAGGTGCTAATCATGGTCCTTCAATACATCCAATGTACCAGCACCATGATCCAGAATCTTACATTCTAATGATCGATACAAATCACACTATCTCATAATGATCAAAGTGCTGCAACCTTATCAGATGAGATGCTCAGTCTCATCACTGGTTGTGAAGATATTTAAGTATAAGATTTGTGACGTATGTCTCCCGTGTGTGTATCTCATCCATACACATATATCACATCTAATATACTAATGGGACCCGGTTCAACTCATGAACCATTATGTCATATATATTGGTCATGTGCATGAAATAATAAAATAACATTCATCTCATGAAAGTAAAGCATGATTTTATTGATAAATAAAGAAATTAATCAATTTACCATATCAACTGATGTATTGAGCCATACAATCTAACAGTTTATCGTACAAAAGCTATGTCACTACCTGCTGTCCAATACAGTCTACCTGATTTCGATGATCAATCTCTTAAAGGTCTTTGTCACAAAAGCAAGTTTTCTCAATGCCCGACTGGTAAAATGGTCTATCCTTCTATCGCAGTTTGATATTAGGTATCTACCACAAAAAACAGTCAATGGCCAAACTGTAGCAGACTTTCTCACAGAGCACCCATTGCCTAAAGATTCTCCACTCAGGGATGATGTCCTAGACGAACCTATCTACAACGTGGAAACTTCCTTATCAAATGCTTCCTGAGACATGTACTTTGACAACGCAACCAGGACAAACGAAAAAGGAAAGCAGATATCGGGAATTGGCATCCTCTTTGTTAGCCCCGACAAATACATGATTCCACATGCATTCTCGCTACTAGAACCATGTTTAAACAATGCAGCTGAGAACTAATGATGGACCTGAAAGAAATCTTCCGTCCTCTCCTTCCGCACCCCGGGGGCTAACCTGGGTCTCGGCGGAGGAGGGAAAATCTCGGGCATCAACATTTTTGTACGGGTATGCCATATTTACTTTCTACTTGGAATTTGGAATGGTGATAATCCGGAGATTCACCTTCGCAAGTGGAAGGGAAATCAATCATTTTTTCTAACTTTTCAAATTGCATAAATATTAAGAAAGGAGACAAGTTTTTAGAATGCTGTAAGAGGCGTTTTTGTTTGTTTGCCGTGAAAGGCGATTTTGCCGTGAAAGGCGTTTTTACAAAACTCATCAAATATGAAAGACAAGAATTGTGATTTCTTTTTGTCTCTTTAAGAAATACAAACTACAGTAGAAAAGGAAGAAAAGGGATCTAACTTCTCAGGAGATTGTGGGGACACGTTGAGATCGACGGTCGCAAGTCATGTATGGGCTTCGCCATTGTCCTTCAAATGAGAACATCTGATGCTTTGATTATTTGGCTTGGCTCCTAACCTCAGCTTTTTAAAGGACAAGAACCAAGAGAAGGTTCTATATCCAATTAAAAACCAAGTAAACGGGCTAAAAAGCCGCGTTTAGGCCATGTTGGAGAAGGAGGTTACCTTGGGGGGGGGGGGGGGGGGGGGGTGGGGGTTGGCCCCCCAAGGGACGTTGATCACCTTGTGGTGCTTCCGGGAGCAAAGTAGCAGAACTTCATCTCTCTCTTGGATTTTCTGAATTTTCAGAGCTTGCACTTGGGATCTCTTTTCATCATGCTTTCTTATTATAGGCTTTTGGTAGCCATGAGGTGTTTATTGGCATTGATGGCCATGATGAAAGAATTGATGAGGAGTTACAAATCGATTTTGTAACTCCTTTTTCAAGGCTTGTGATTGGCCGATGAAGGTAGTGGGCATTTAATCACCTTTATGCTTCATGATGATGGGAGTTTCATGGGTTTAATGCCATGATTGCTTGGATTTGTAACTCCCAAATGCTTGGTTCTGATTGGGCCGTCCAAAATAATGAGTTAATGACTACTTTAATGGGTCAATTAACGACATTAAGTGGTTGCCAAGGCATGTGAAGAGTCGCGGGCCGTGCTGCGCCTTTTGAGATTCTTCTTGCGATCATCACGGGTGGATCCACGCATTATTTGATGTCGGATTGCGATGCAATTTCAGACATTGATTGATGTTGGCGGGCCGGTGACGTCTGTCTTGTCGATTTCACGATCGGTCGGACAGAAAGTGCACTTTCTTGGTCAGCCGGTTGGCGATCTTGAGGCGATCGGTGATGATTTCATGCTTTTGACGGTGGATCCGAGATGTCGACGAAGATCAGTCGTTTTTAAGCATCAAACATTGCATTTTCCGAAAATCACAGAGGCCGGAACACCCGAAACGCGAAAACCATTGAAAACGGACACTTTGGTGCAAAATCTGGCGACCCGGATTTCCAGGGTCGCCGGGCGACCATGCTCCCAGGGTCGCCGGCGACCTTGGGCCAAGGTCGCCGGCGACCATAGGGCTTCGGCCCGTTTGGTCGCCGAGCGTCGTTTTCGGCCGTTTTTTCATCTTTTTCGTTCCTTTTTTCTTCTGTATTTTTCTTGACATTTTTCCTCAATTATTAACTTGATTTTCTTGGAGAAATCTTGACGAGAACCCTCGCGAAATCGGAGCACAAAGTTTCCTATTTTTCGGGAAAGTCGAAGACTTTGTAGCCGATTTTCCGTCAAGCGTCGAAACTAGGTCAAACAATGTCGGAATGACCTGAAAATTGAGGTGAAGCTTCTTGAGCAGTGGATAGGACCAACCATGGGCTTTTATTTGAGTTTTGAAGCCGTTTGGGGTCCCATCGATCCTTCACTTGATTTTGCTGCGGGGAAAATGCGGAGTTTTGATATGTGGTCAAACGATGTCCGATTGACCTGAAATTTGACGGGGAGCCTATTGGTGTCATTTTGAGACGTTCCATGGGCTCTGTTTTGGATGTCATGGTCCTGGGTTGCTCCGCCGCCGGTAGGCTTGATTTTCTCTCGGAGCGTCGAAACCTGGTCAAACGTTGTCGGAATGACCTGAAATTTGACGTGCTGCCTTTTGGAAGCATGTTGAAGCCACTCATGTATTTTGTTTGATGAGTGATGGCTTCGGTGGTTGCCGCCGCCGGGAGGCTTGATTTTGCTGCTCGAGCATTGATGGAGGGTCAAACGTTGTCGGTTTGACTTGAAATTTGGCATGGAGCCCTTCGGAGACATTCTGGAGTCATCCGTAGGCTTTGATCAAAGTTTTGGTGTCTTTGATGATATTGCCGCCGGGAGCGCCTGTTTAGCTATCAGAGCGGTGAAGTTGGGCCAAACGATGTCGGAATGACCCGAAACCTCAGGTGTACCCCTTTTTTAGCTGTCTTGAAGGATCTCTCAGTTTCTGTCTGATTCTGAAAAAATCTGATGCTTGAAGTAGCCTTGCCTATTTTTAGCAAGATGCAGCTTCAGGAGGCTTCTTGATGTTTGAGGAGACATATTGACTTTTTTGGTGTCAACAAATGCCCCCTCGAGGTACAGCGACGAGTAGCTTTTTGGAGTCGATGTGCCTCGAAGAGAAACTTGGAGGAGAGATTCCAACTTGACCAAGAGTCTTGAGCTTTTTTTTTTTTTTTGAATAGCCTTCTGAGTTTCCGGGGGAAATTTTATGGTAGTGAGAGGGATCACGTACCATCTCAAGGCAAAGTTTTGAAAATGACATGGGGTATTTGGATTTTGGGTTTTGGATCTTGGTTTTTGACCTTGTGACCTAACAAGCTGTATGTGGCAGGTTAGGGGGTCGGGGTTTGATTTTGATTTTGACCTTGTGACCCAACAAGCTGTATGTGGCAGGTTGGGGGGTCAGATTTGGTTTGTTGGTTTTGGATTTTGATTTTGGTTTTGGTCTTGTGACCTAACAAGCTGTATGTGGCGAGCTAGGAGACCGGATTTTGGTTTTGTGAAATGTCAACTTCAAGATTTTGGCTCAATTTGGTTCATGAGGTTGGATGGTTTGGTTTTTGGAAACTCATGGGACTTTCTTTTTTTTTCTTTTGAATGGTCCCATCAACTCAAAAGAGGCATGAGACTTTTTTTGCTCTTTTCTTTTTTTTGCTCTTGGTAAGAGGAATACTTTGACTAAAAGCCAATTTTAGTGCCTAGGTGGTCAAACCTGGCTCATATGGGCTAACCCATGGGACCTTAGGCTTTGGAGATGACCTAGATCTCATATAGTGTCATATTTGTAAAGAATATCTAAAAATATCTCTTTTGTGTAGAGAATATCTACAAATATCTTTACTTGGAGAGAATTTCTCAAGTTTTCTCAAAATATCTTTCTCTTTGGGAAAGTAGCTAAATTTTAGCACTTACCTCCTTTCTTTCTCTTTGTTTCCTCTTTTGGCATGCTCTCTTCTATAAAAGCAAAGAGGGTTAGTGCTTTTGCTCCATTACTTTCTTTTTGCAAGAAATCTTCAAGAGTGCTCCCCAAGACAAGAAGTGCTTTCTCTTCTTCAAGGATCTCCAAGCTTTTCTTCTTCTTCTCCATCAATGGCTTCAAGTAAGTTTTCTTCCTCGTCAAGAATTTCCATTGTAGAAGTAGCTTCTTCATCATGTTTTTCTTCTTTTTCTTTTCTTTTCTTTCTTCTTCTCTGTTTTTTTTTTTTCTTTTCTTTTCTTGTCATGCACGTTTTTTCTTCCCTTTTTTTTTTTTTCGTGCTTCTCTTTTTTTCTTTCCCTTTTTTTTTCTGTTTTTTTTCTTCTTTTCACGATTTTCTCTTTTTTTTTTTTCGTGAACTCTTTTTTTTTCTTTCTTTCTGTTTTTTTTTCACGCTGATCTTTTTTTTTTCAGCGTTTTTCTCTTCTTTTCTTTTTTTTTTTTTTGCTATTTTTTTTTCTGGCTGTACGGACAGGTCCGTACGGACCTTTTTTTTTCTTTTTTTTTGCGGAGATTTTTTTTTCTCTCTTTCCTTTTCTTTTTCCGTGTTGGCTTACTATGATAATGAGGCTATGCAATTTCAATATGTATGCATTTTTTTGTTTGATGCATCAAGATAGAAGGCTAGAGTCACTAGGTCAAGCCAACATGATTTTTGACTTGGACAAAGTTTGATTGGTTTTGACCAAATTGGGTTGGAATTGGTCAAACTTTGGTCAAGGTTTTCCTAGCATCTAATGCTTGATGATATTTTGTGATGCACGATTTTTGTAAATGGATTTGGAAGTATAATGATGCATACCTGAAAATCTTTTACAAGTATCGGGATTTTGAGCTCGCAGCGATGTTGAGCTCTTTCTCGGTCTTGCTGGATTTTGAGGAAGTTTGCAACTTTTGGATTCTGAAGCTCGCAGCAATGTTGAACTCTTTTCCAGATTTTGCGGAAGTTTGATGAGATTGGCTTGTTCTCGCAGCGATGTTGAGTTCAAGCCTTCTTTGAGAATTCTCCACTGACTATGAGCTCGCAACGATGTTGAGCTCATCTTCTGGCTTCCTGTCTTTTTCGGAGTATGTTCCTTTTCGTTGGAATTGCCCCGGAACCATGTCAAAATTTTGCTAGAATTTTTGTAGCAGAATTCTGTCATTTTGATGTTGATTGATCTTTTCTCTTCCACCTTTTGCAGGTAGTTCTTCTAGAATGAACAAAGGTAAAGTCCTGTTACTGACGCACCTCGTCGGTTTGCTAGATCTTCCAATGCTGCCGTTCAGCAGGCTTGGGAGAAGGTCCAGTTTGTGGAGAAAAACTTAGAAGAATGCGATTCCCTCAATCGTGATGAGATGAGACAGCGATTGATCGCTCTCAAGGATGAGGAGTTCTATAAGATCACGGTAAGCAGCCGTCCCTGGGTTACGGACGATCAGAGCGTTGTGCTCAAGCCTACCTTCTTCTTCGATGATGCAGTCCCCGACGACTTGACATACCAAAGGAGATGTTTTCAGTTCTCTTACACAGCGGATGGTGAGGAGAGAACTATTTCTACCCGGTCGTCTTTTCATCGGACCATCTCGATCCTAAGCCTTTCCCCCACATGCCCTAAGAGGGAAGATCCTCCGAGTTGGGTGAAGAGGACCAGTGTGATCAAGACCGGGGTTTTGTTGGTGGACCTTCCGGTTTTACAGATAAGCCACCTGTCCGTATGGACATGTTGATGCCAGCCAGTGGCTACCAAGGTTCTGATCATCCATCGATCGATTTGAGACCGGTGGGCCTTGGCGTTTTTCGGGGTGACGGCAGCAATTGGGTGAAGCCTTTTCGACTTCGTGGCCGTTTCAGTGCTGACTCGAGCTGGGAGTCATGGACTGATCACACCTTGAGGATTGGTGAGGCCGTTCTTCAGGAGGCCGAGATTTTTGACGCGGTTCGTGCTTTTCGGCAAACCGTCGTTTTCTCCGATGAGGCTTTCATGGCCATGCTGGAGTCATTCCTTCCACAAACCAACACCTTCATTGTGACGAATGGTGAGATTGGTTTTTCTTTGAAGGAGCTGAGCGCCATCACCGGATTGCCTATCCTCGGCAAACTCTATGAGGAGTTTATGCCTATTGACAGCGTCCTTGAGGAGCAGTCTGAGGAGTTTAGGCTTGTGTACTTTCAGCTCGTTGCCTTCTACGACTTTTGAAGGAGAAGGAGGGCTCGAAAGTTAGATGCAGCAGTTGGAGAAGTTGCAGCTCTAACTTTTTTGACAGCGGGGATTCTTCTGATGGCATGGCCCAGGATGTTAGGGCTAAAGCATCAAGTTTGAAGAAGATCGCTGCTATGCGAGAAGATTTGAAGAAGTTCTTTGCAAGCACGGATGCCATTTGTCCTGACATTGCGTTGCGGAGAGATCTCGCTGTTTACCTCACTTTCTGGCTGGGTGAGGCTATTTTTGCTGGAGGAGATGGGACGCACATCAGGCCGCACTGTATTTTTCCGGCTTGTCAAATGGTGTTTGGAGAGCGGCTGGCTTTGGTACCTGCTCTTTACTCCTATTTATGTACCGAACTGCAGGCTGCTGCTTTCCTGGTTCGGCTTGGGCTCCCCATGAACAGGGTATTTTCTGCCCACATCTTCTATTCGTGGTATGTATACCACTGTCCTAGCTTCCATTGTTTGGGAGTTGCATAGGACGAAGATCCCTTTATGATTCGTTTGGCTAAAGGGACAGCCGTTCACGAATCACTTTTATCTGCCCGTTTAAGGATTCGACGATTTAGGGACGTCGAGATTGGGCAATCTTCAGTGAAGCTTTCTCCGGGTTTATGGAAGAAGGCTTTTGACTTTGGTGTCTCCCGTGATTCGACCAGGGCATGGGTCGGGAAGACACTATGCTTTGACGGACGTGGAGAAGAGGTGGCTCTTTAACATACGGGTTGGTACGATGGTGTACCGCAGACATCTTTTCGTCGACATCCAACCGTATGTCCCTTCGCGTTTTGCATTGCAGCTTGGCTTCTCTCAAGGCGTTGTTGGAGCGCCTTCGAGTATGGTGAAGCGCTTTGGAGGTCTGCAGGATGGGAGAAATGCATGGGCTTTTTATAGCGCCGAGGATACTACCGCCATGATTTCTTATCCTGAGCTGCCCACCTTCCGGACTGCTGGCTTCACGAAGTGGTTCGTGGAGAGCTTTTCAGTGTACCGGGGGCTTTCCAAGAAAGAACTTGATATTAAGCAATCTCCTGGGAAGAGTCTTGGCAAATCGAATGGTGTCCATCGGGAGGAAGTTTTGGCCTTCCTTTCTGGAGAGAAGCACAAGATAGGCTTTCTCAACGGGCAGGACATTATCAGATCAGGAGCTGCACAAGGGATTCCTGGTGAGGTCTTGAGGCAGCTGGAAGAGGAGGAGGCCGAGATCGATGCTATGTACAAGCAGAGCATACGAAGGCTTCCATGGAGTCTACTGAGAAAAGTAGACCATCCAGTGTGGACTCTTGTGAGAAGCCTGATGTTGATAGTGGGGCAGGATCGTCGAGCAGATTAACCTGCCGAGGCAAGAGGAGGAGAGGACAACGCCGTAACATGAGACGGCACGATAGTCCTTCTGATCTTGAAGTTCCTCTCACCATTGCTGAGGAGGTGTCTGAGGATGCTGACGAGCCTCCGGAGAAGAGAAGCAGAGAAGAGGAGATAGCTGGTATGATCCCCTTTCTTTCCTTTCGTTTCTTCCTTCCTTTTCTGTGAAAGATTTTCTTTTGATCCGTTGCTTCTTTGTTTAGCAGAGGATGATGACCTGGTGATGCCTGAGGTTCCGGCTGATGAGGCAATGATGGATCCAGTCGTGGCATCTGAGGAAGAGCCCAGGGATTCTGGAGTGGTTCCAGAACCTTCACCTGGTATGATTTGCTTTGGCTTTTGCTTTTTTGTCTTCTTTTGTTGTCATTTGCTAACATGTAGCTGACTTGCCAGAGGATTCCGACGATTTCGAGCCATCTATGGACGCAACTTTTGACGATGCTTCGGATGAGCTCAAAGAGGCAGAGAGCACTCCGCCGGTCGTCGAAGCAGGTATACTTGCAATAATAATCTTGATATATTTTTGACAAGATTATATTCATACCTTTTTGTCTTTTTCTTTTTTTTTTTTTGACAGATTATGAAGCAGCAGGAGAGATTCCTCCGTCTTCCTCAGAGCCAGAACAGGGGATACCTGCGACTGATGCAGAAGTAGGGGCTTCTTCCACTTTCAATGAGTCAGCTTGTTCCGTTGGAAAGAGTTTATTGATTACTCTTCCAATGGAGCATGACGTGGGCAATCGGGCACCAGAGCATGGCGAATCCTCATCTGCACCGTACTTTCAATATGCAAGGAAGGTGTTGAAGACTGTCTTGAGCTCATGGGTTGAGACTCTTTCTTCAGGTCATTTGGAAGCTGGTTTTGGCATGATCAAGCATGTGCAGGACATCCTCGCTGATAGCAGAGAAGTCGGTCTGAACATCTCAATTGCCGATGATTTTGTTGAGGAGATCATCACCTTGGGGAACAAATGGACTGAGACCAAGAGTTTCCCAGATGGTGACTTCTTTGATGAGATGTTCATAAAACCTTCCAGCAAAGCCAAAGCTGAGCTGACTGAGGTCATGAAGACTCGGAGGCAGATCGTTCGGGAGAAGAACGTTACCGAGTTATCCATCATGGGGCTGAAGCAAGACTTGGACCGCCTTGATAAGGAGGTCGTTGAGGCTAGGCAACGTCTTGATCTTTTAGAGGAAGAGGCTGCTGCCAAATGGACCGCCATTGTGGAGGCTCGTGACAAGGAGGGGAGTCTCATTCGCCAGGTTGAGGAAGCTGAAGGTAATGTCCGGAGGAAGACTCAGGAGCATGAGCAGTGGCAGGTCCTCTGGGAAGAACTTCCTCGTGCTGCAGATGGGTCACGGCATTCGGCCACGTTTTATGGGGACATTTTGAAGGAGCGTGGCCTAAAAACTTTGGAAGTTAAGACCAAGGGTCTGCTTGAGGAGTTGAACCTTTGGTTGAAGACCTGTAGGATTGAGCTCCTGAGTTGTAACAAACTCTTTTTCCTTTTTCTTTTTTTTAGTACCTCCATGTATAAACAATTTTGGTACTATATTTTGTATCCCCTTCCTTTCACTTAAATCATTTTTTGATGAAAACAATTTTGAGCAAAAGTTTGATGGGAATGTTTGTTTAAGGATTTGATCAACTGTTGTCATCTTGTGAAAATCTTTTGTCAAAGGGTTGTTTTGGGCATGAAAGCCAATTTTGTGACGGAAAGCCTTGTTTTTAATGGTTTGAAAACCAAAATTTGGATGGCGAGAAAGCCTAATTTTGTGGCGTAAGAGCCAAAATTTGTTTTGCGGCATGGGAGCCAAAATGTTTAGATGGCGTGAAAGCCGAATTTTAGAATGGCATAGAAGCCGAATTTTGTTTTGTTTGTCTTGGCATTTATAGCCGAATTTTGGCATTTATAGCCAGATTTTGGCGTTAATAGCCGATTTTTTTTGGCATTTATAGCCGAATTTTGGGATGGCATGAGAGCCAAAAATTTTGTTTGTGGCATGAGAGCCGATTTTGAGATGGCATGAAAGCCAATTTTGGCGTTTATAGCCGAAAAATTTTGTTTTTGGCATTTATAGCCGAATTTTGGCATTTATAGCCGGATTCTGGCATTTATAGCCGGATTTGGCGTTTATAGCCGAGTTTTGGCGTTTATAGCCAGATTTTGGCGTTTATAGCCGAGTTTTTTGAAAACCAAGTTTTGTTTTATTGGCATGAAAGCCGATTTTGGGCGTTTATAGCCGAAAAATTTTTGTTTTGGCATTTATAGCCGAATTTTGGCATTTATAGCCGGATTTTGGCATTTATAGCCGAGTTTTGGTTTTCAAAATGCAGGTATCGATTAAATGTCGCCTCCCCGCTGAATGGTCTTGCAAGTATCGATGGAATGTCGCTTCCTTGCTCATTCGGTTTTGCGAGTATTGATGGAATGTCACTTCCTCGCGGGCTGGGTTTTGCGAGTATCGATGGAATGTCGCTTCCTCGCGAATTGGGGTGCAAATATCGACTAAGCGTCGCTTCCCTGCTTTTCCCAACACTTTTGGTTTTGCGGGTACTGACTTGATGTCGTTTCTCCGCGATTTTTGAAATTTGAGGTTTTCTCGATCCATTTGAAATTTGGGTTGTGGATAGCAACTGGTATGTTGCATCTCCACGATTTTTGAAATTTGGGTTGTGGATATCAACTGGTTTGTTGTTTCTCCACGATTTTTGAAATTTGGGTTGTGGATATCAACTGGTCTGTTGCTTCTCCACGATTTTTGAAATTTGGGTTGTGGATATCAACTGGTTTGTTGCTTCTCCACGATTTTTGAAATTTGCAAGTATCGAATGGGGTTCGCTTCCTTGCGATTTTGGGTTTTTGGAAGTATCGAATGGGGTTCGCATCCTTCCGGTTTTTTTTTTTTTTTTTTTTTTGGGTTTTGCGAGTATTGACTGAATGTCGCTTCCCCGCGATTTTTTTTAAAAACCAAAATTTTGTTTAAAGACGCGAAGGTCATAAATTTTGACTTAAAATCATTTTGGTTGTAAAAGCCGAGGCGGTCTAGGGTGAAAATTCCTAAGTCCCGATTTTTGTTTCAAACCATCAATTTTGGGTTCAAGGATCGAAAATTTTAGTCAAGTATGGGAAGAGGCTCCTAAACTTGGATTTTTGGATTTGATGATTTTTTTTGTGAACAATGAAACGATGAAAGTAAGCATTGTTTTGAGAGACTGTTTTTTTTGGAAATTTCAACATAAAGATGAAAATTTCAAAAGGGGTGGGTTTGACGAGCAAGTACCTTGGAAATACGCTTTAGCCGTGTAGATATTGCTCTGACCCGTTTGAGGAAGTCTTCAATGGTAGTACCGCTTCAAGAACTTGCCGTTGATGAGTAGCATACATCTGTCTCCTTCCATGTTTAGAAGAGCGTATGCACCGTTGGAGAAGACTTTGTCGATGACGAAGGGTCCCTCCCATTTTGGTTCGAATTTGCCTTTGGATTTGTGGGCAAAGACTATGGGTCTTTTTACTACAAGAACCAAGTCACCCTTTTTGTAGGCGCGTTGCCTGACCTTTTTGTCGAAAGATCCTGTCATGCGTGCTTGGTACAACTCAATGCTTTATAAAGCTTCGAGTCGTCTTTCATCGAGATTATCCAGCTCTTGGAGTCTCAATTTGACATTGCTTTCTTGCGTCATGTCATTTTCCAAAGATACCCTTAAGGAAGGAATTTGTACTTCCAAAGGGACAACAGCTTCGCATCCATAGACCAAAGAGAATGGTGTGCTATGGGTTGGTCCTCGAACGGTGGTTCGATAAGCCCACAAAGCTTCTAGTAGTTTGTTGCCCCAGTCTCTTTTGTGACTAGAGACCATTTTCTTGAGAATTTTGCAGAATGTCTTGTTAAAGGCTTCTGTTAGTCCGTTCGCTGCTGGATTATATGGAGTCGAAGGACAACTTTGGATTTTGTACTTGTCGCAGAACCTATAGAATCTGTGATCGCGGAATTGTGGTCCGTTATCATGGACGAATCTTTTAGGTATGCCGAAGCGACAAATAATGTTGGTGGCCAAGAACTGAAGGACTGATGAAGTCTTCATTTCGCTGAGCGCAAATGCTTCTGACCACTTGGAGAAATAATCCGTAGCGGCGAAGATGAAGCGATGACCTTTGCTTGATGGGGGAAAAATAGGACCTATGATGTCCATACCCCAGGCTTCGAAAGGCCATGAGATTGCTGTTGGATGTAGCCATTCTGGAGGTATGTGGACATAATCTCCATGAATCTGGCATTTTTGGCAGCGCTTGGCAAATTTCATTGTATCAGCTACCATGGTAGGCCAATAGTAACCTAGCTGTTTTATCTGGTTGTAGAGCTTAGGGCCAGCCTGATGGGCTCCACAAAGACCAGTATGTACTTCTTCGAGAGTTTCCTCAGCCTCTTATTGTGATAAGCAGCTAGGAGTACTCCGTTGAAGGATTTTCTGTAAAGTGCTTTTGAAGGTATATCCAAATGAAAGTTTGGGGCTCGTCTTTGGATGCTTACCCGCTCTTTTGGATCTTCAGGTAGTATTCCGAGCATGATATAATCAAGGAACGGATCTCTCCAGTCGCCAATCGGAGGTTTGAGGATGGACATCCGACTTCCAACCACTTGGTGGCATTCAGCAACTGCTTGGTGTGTGTTGAGAGGAGGGAGAATCCTTTTTTGACACACTGTGACTTACATGTTTTCCCCTTCTTGGATTGCCATGGATACGGCAAGTCCAGCCAGGGCATCTGCACGGATGTTTTCACCTCTGAGGATGTGGGTGATATGGCAGATGTTGAATTTTTGTTGAAGCAACTGCGCCTTATTGTAGTAAGGTAGTAAATCAGGCTTCCTGACTTCATATTTTTTATTCATTTGGTTGACGACCGGTTGAGAGTCTCCAAAAGCTTCCAGCGTGGTGATGCCGGATTCGAGGGCGAGTTCCAATCCTACAATCAGGGCTTGGTACTCAGCTGCATTGTTTGAACATGGTTCCAGTAGCGAGAAGGCGTGTGGAATCATGTATTTGTCAGGACCGACAAAGAGGATGCCAATTCCAGATATTTGCTTTCCCTTTTCATTTGTCCTGGTTGCACCATCAAAGTACAAGTCCCAAGAAGCATTTGATAAGGAAGTTTCTACATTGCAGACAAATTCGTCTGGGAGATCATCCCTGAGTGGAGAATCTTTAGGCAATGGATGCTCTGCGAGGAAGTCTGCTAGAGCTTGGCCTTTGATTGCTTTTTGTGATACATACCTAATATCAAATTGTGATAGAAGAATGGACCATTTTGCCAGTCGCGCATTGAGAGAACCTGCTTTTGTGACAAGGACCTTTAGGAGGTTAATCCTCGAAATCAGGTAGACTGTGTTCGACAGCAGATAGTGACGCAGCTTTTGTACAGCGAACATTACTGCAAGGCATTCCTTTTTGACTGGGGAATAGCGATGCTCTGCACCTACCATCATGCGGCTAAGGTAATATAGAGCAGCTTCTTTTCCGTCGTCGTTTTCTTGTGCGAGCAGAGCACCCAAAGAGTGGTCGAGAGCTCTTGTGTACAAGATAAATGGTTTTCCAGTTGTGGGGGCAACCAGCACTGGAGGTTTGATGAGGTATGCTTTGATGTCTTGAAATGCATTTTCACATTCAGCATCCCAGACAAAGTCCACGCCTTTCTTCATCAGGCGAGAGAATGGACGGCATTTCCCTGCTAGATTGGAGATGAACCGTCGGATGTAGGCCAGCCTTCCTTGAAGCCCTTTTAATTCTCTTAGGGTTCTGGGAGATGGCATTTCTAGGATAGCCTTGACTTTGGTGGGGTCAAGTTCTATTCCAGCTTTCCGTACTATGAATCCGAGAAACATACCCGATGAGACACCGAAGAAGCACTTTAGTGGATTCATCCGCAATTTGTGTTTGCGAAGTCGGAGGAAGACTTCTCGAAGATCATTGAGATGGTCTTCTTTTCTTCTGCTTTTTATGGCGAGGTCGTCAACATAGCATTCGACCGTCTTGTGCTGTATATCTTGGAATATTTTCATCATAGCCCTCTGATATGTCGCACCTGCATTTTGGAAATGTTCAAGCAGAGAGTTCAGTGGAGATGCTCCCGACCTGTGGAAGAAGATTGTTTTTTCTTCTGGTGAAGTTGCCGGGATAACAAAGGAGGCAGACGTAGGATCTTCTATGTCTGCAAGTGTCTCCAATGGAGTGAGAGTGAGCTGATCTTGCTGAGTATCAGCTTGGCTCGATGCTGTGTCATCTTCTGACTCTGACTCTGAGTCTGTGTCATGCATAATAGACACAAAGGAGACAGTGAACTTGCCCCCAGTCTTTTGTTTTGTCTTCTTTGCTTTGGTAATGATTACCAAAGGCTTTGGAGACTTGAAGGAGACGACGAAGGGAGCTTGGCCGCTTACTTCGAGTTTGGTGGAGGGTTTGTTTTCCTCCGATGATTGCTGAGGAGCCTTGCCTTTATCTTTCTGGAGACTGTCGACAAAGCGAATTGTTTTTTCCTCCTGTTCTTCTTTTCCATCTTTATACATTTGAGCATCTGTAAAATGGACATCTCTGCCTTTGAAGGGCTTTTTGTCTGTAAACACTCGATGTATCAACCCATCGTTGCCAACGAACTAGATGCACTGATGTAGAGTTGAAGGGACGACACCATTCTCATGTATCAAGGGGCATCCTAGGAGTATATTGTAGCATGAAGGGGTCCTTATTGCATACACAGTGACTTCAGAAATAAGATCACCGATTTACAATTTGAACCTGATTTTGCCGATAGGCCTTTGAGCGCTGCCGTCATATCCGAAGATGGATACGGACTTGTGACTCAGTTTGCTAGGTGGGATGCCCAGCTCTTCGAGTGCCGAAGTAGAAATGAGGTTGAGTACAGAACCTGGATCGATCTGAACTCTATGTACTGGCATTTCTTTGACGTACCCCGTAAAGTACAAGGGTTGGTTGTGCTTTGTTTCGCCTAGGAGGAGGTCATCCTTGTCGAAGGCAATTGTTGTACTTGCTGCTTTTTGTACCGAGAGGCGTTCATTGCTTGATCCCTCAGTTTTCTTCTTTTCTCCCTTTGAGGGAGTATTTGATTTTTTGACCCTAT
Source organism: Umbellularia californica (assembly GCA_028538565.1). Taxonomy (NCBI): domain Eukaryota; kingdom Viridiplantae; phylum Streptophyta; class Magnoliopsida; order Laurales; family Lauraceae; genus Umbellularia; species Umbellularia californica. The sequence continues at coordinate 31,313,314 of JAPQWN010000004.1, forward strand.
AGTCCATTTCAATTTGTAGGACTTGTGGGGCATGTTTGTCGACATCCGCATTCAGCCTTTGCAATTCTGAAATGAGACTATCACGAGTTTGTGGAGACATTCGTAATAGATCAAGGATGTGCAGACGTGCAGGTATGTGTTTGAAGTGCTCAATCAAGTCGTACTTGAAAGCCTCCTTTGGGCCTGCATTTTCATTATTGTTGCCACTTGGGGCGCTTACATCTTGTTTTCCCGAAGGATTTTCATAAGAAGAAGAGGGTTGATTGTAATTTTTATGGTAATCCCGGCCAGAACGGGTACCTCTACCAACTTCAAGAGCCTCTAGAGAAGGGTCTTCTTTTGGAAGATCGTTCTCAGGATCAAGAGGTTGATCCTTTACTGAGGACGTCTCTGTAACAACATTGGCGTCTTCAGTGATTGTGTTGCACGGAGCAATTTCCGGGAACAAGTCCTGAACAGTAGCTGGCAACTTTTCTTTATTAGCCCAGACATTGCCCGTGAGATTGGGTATCTGAGACCAATTGACTGAGTTTTCATTGAAGAAGATTTCATTGGCAGAAGTTTCTTCAAGATGATCAATCGGGAGTGGCTTGAGTTCCGATGTCACAGCTTCAGGAGACGAAGGTTGAGAGGATGTTATCTCAGTGGAAGTCACCTGAGAGGATGTAGCTCCTGAAGATACGCTACCGGTTGGGGAGTACGTGTCTTTGGAAGCTTCAGAGGCACTGCCGTCCCAAGCTATTGCATTTCAGGTTATCCTGACTGGAGATGCCCCCAGTGTAGACTGTTGGGAATCGGACTCATCCTCGGATGTGAGAGGATCATTGATCCAACAGTTTTCTCCATTTTCAGGAGTTAAGGGAGAAAGTTCCCGCTGATTTTCAGGGACTTCCGGTTCTGGGTCATGACAAAGATTTATGCGATCCTGCTCCTGCTCTATGGCAAGATGTTGCAAGATTCTTGCATATTCTTCAAGATCAGGCATGGGAGCCAAATCTTCTTCGTCATTTGCTCCTTGTGGTTCACCAATGTTGGGTTCCACCGGAGCATTGTTTGGTGCTGGATCGACAGCGTTTTCTTGAACAGGGTCCTGGTCTTCTTCATCATCAGACCAAGATCCTTGTGGTTGCAATGGGTTATACCAGATTACTGGCATAAGATGAGACTCGGGAATCCATTCCTCGTCGGAGAGGTATTCTCCTGTTTCAAAGGATTCTTCCCACTCATCTATATCACTGGCAGTATCACTGGACTCGTATCCATTCATGGAGAATCCGACTACCGAGTTGCAAGAGTATGATGCCCCCTGCACATTTTCACTTTTGTATAGAGGTGGCATGAAATCATCAAGAGTGAATTTTCTTACCGCCTTGGAGGTTTTGGGAAGAGATTCTTCCATCGTCCCTAGTGAAGCAGTGGAAGAAGTTTCTGCTTTTTCAAGGACTTCTTGTTTTGGTTGAGACTTCTGCTGCTGTTTGAGCTTGCGGAGTTGTCTCTTGGCTTGCCTTTGCTGCTGAGCGGTCGGCTTTTTTTTGACGATCTCCCACTTTTCATCATCTAGGAGATCGGGATGCACCCATATAGGTTGTCCATCTGGTGTTGGATAGGGAACCAATTCTTGGGACGCTTGAGCCATTTTTATCACCTTGAATGAAGTAGTGATTTTCTCCTTCGGTGACTTTGAAGTTTGCCGACATGACACCATGTTGACAGAGGTGGGGCCATAGTTTTTATCAAAGGTTATGACTCCATTTTTCCACATCTCATTGATCTTTTCTCTCACAACGAAGCATTGATTGAGAGGTTGTGAGATCATCTGATGGTATGGACAGTAACAGGGATCATTGGTTTTGCCAACATCTCCCGGTCTTTTGGGCTCTGGCAAAATGAGTTTGCCATTTGCTAGGAGAGCCTCAAAGATTTCTTCAACATCTTCATCGAACGGATATTTCTTTTCTACACTTTCTTTGAAGGCATCAGAGAGTTCAGGCCTTTTACCTGCAGTTTTGTTTTCAGGTTTCTTTGGCTGCTGAGGAGCTGACTTAGTCTGCACATTGAGAACCTCCTTTTTCTTTGGTTTTGAGGTTGTAACAGCAGGCGGCTCTTTCTTTGATGATTTCTGACTGTTGAGGTCTTTGATCACCATTTCAGCTTCCATGGAGGCTTCGAGGAGTTCCCCCAGGTTCTTTGATTTATTACTGATAATCATGGAGCGGATTTTTGCTCTCATATTGTTACGGCAGATGTCCACCAGCGACGCTTGTGGCAGTACATCTGAGCATTTGTACGCCATTGCCTTCCATTTGTGAATGACGTCGTATGTTGACTCATTCTCTCCCTGTTTTAGGCTTCAGAGGTGAGCCATAGTAACAGGATGATCCTCACCTTGGAAGTGGGTCAGGAAGCGTGTCTCTAGCATAGCCCAGTTCTGGATGGAGTTCTCCGGCAGAGTGGAGTACCAATCAAAGGCTGTACCTTTTAGGGTACTTGCAAAGAGGCGAATCTTGAGGGCATCTTGATCCGCAATAGCTCCCGTTAGGATCTTGAAATGGATGACATGTTGTCTGGCTGAACCTTTCCAAGTATATGTCTGGAGAGTGGGTTGTTTGAATTTTGCAGGGAACGGAACAAAGTCCATCCATAGAGGGTAGGGTGGCTTGATACCATGTTCCTTCAATGTATCCTCTTCTTTTGCTTTTGCTAGGATATCGTCCACGTCTTTTTTGGTAAAGGCGCGAGACTCATTGTTTTCTGCATTGCCCTCGTCATCTTCATGATTCGGAGGGGTTTCATTGTTAGGTGGTGGACGCTGTAGAGTGAGAATCAAATTTTCCATCAAAGTCTCAACTCTCTGCTGTCCTTGCTCCAACTGCTGGATGCGTGCAGTTACATCGTCATGCTGTGGAGGTGGCTCAGAACTTGTAGCCAAGACGTTCATCCCTCGGGATTCGAACGAAGAAATCGTCCTGGTGACTGAGCTGGGGCTCATTCTTCTGGATGAAGAATCTGAGGAGTGGTTACTCCGATGTCCTTGGCTTGGAGGAGTGGAAGATTCCTCCAGATGTGTTCGTGTCCGAGAGACGCTGCAAGTCACTGGACGTCTAACACTGATTTTGGTTGCTAACTTCTGGCGTTTTCTGGTTTTGCCAACCATATGAACAGCAACGAATTGGTCGGGTCTTTCTTTTTCGACCCATTTGTTTGAGACGTGGAGAGTAGAACGCTGGGTTCTTTGTTTCTCGAGTCTCTTTTCTCGATATGCAGTGCGGCGACGCATACGACGAGCAATTTGAGCTTCAGTCAGCTCTGGCTGGGCTCTGGCGATGAAGGACGTAGTCCCTTGTGCGCAGCAGCCGAGTTTGTCTTCTTTGAAGTTTGGCAAGGACAGAATCCGGATGCAGTCCTTTGTCTGTCGTAGTGAAGATTTGAATTTTCCGAGCTCGTCCCCTGTTGAGATGAAGGGTCGACTCGCAGGAGTGCAGGCTTCAGCATGTTTTTGTGTAGGCCTAACAATGCAGGATTTGATTTTGGGCTTGTAGGAGCAACCCGGCTTATGATGATTTTGTTTATTTTTTGGGTGGAGGGTAGGTTTCTCCTCTTTCATGTAAGAGAGAGGGTAGAACCGATTCTCCTTGAGAGGGGCTGTCGCGACCCCGGACCGGGTTCGGGGAACCAAATCCGGGATCGGGACTGTTTGATGAAGCCAATGATGATGTGATCATATGGAATGATAACAATAATTTAAGTTATGTTTATAATCAAGCGTACACGGGTTAACAAAAGAACACTCCTTACCCGTGCACGTGATTTCCCACAGGTGTCCGCGGTGAGGATATTCCAACACACATAACCATTTAGTATAATTGCGGAAGCGTATGGTAAATCATGCATGCATTTCATTTCACAAAATATCCAGGCTGATTACATTTGAATATGAGTATCAGAATGAGCAATGTCCTAAAGCATAACCCAAGAGCACATATTCAAGTTTAATCAGAAGATCGGTTAATTACAGTTCCCAAAAATAGAGGCCAACAAAGGCCAATATACAAAACAATAACCACCAGAAATCTATCCAACCACCCCCAAAATGTTTCGCAACTCGGCAGTCCGATGTTTACATAACATCGTCAGCACGCCACTCCACTAGCGGCTGCGGTTCTCCGACCGCCTCCTCTGGCTCCTCCTCGGGGAAACCAACAACGGGAGCTGAGTACCAAAGCAAAGGGTCAGACACGACGGTCTGGCAGGTGGATAAAAGTAAAAACATTTAATGCTAAAACATTTACCTTGGAAACAGTTAAACCTGTCTAATAATATTCTCATGAGTAAATGCATCATTTAGTTAATAACATGTATGCAAGGTAGAACAAGTTAAGGTAACCAAGGAAATCAGGAAACTAGCAAGATGGCAACCACACAAAGCTAAATCCTCTATCACCGAAGTGGTAGAGCAAGCAAGTCAAGGCGTTGACCTCAGTCACCGAAGTGAGGAGGTGCAACGAAATACATATATACTATATACTAAACATGACCACGGTAGCGAGCCGGGCATCAGGAACCACAGTAGCAATCTGCGGTATCAGGACAAGACCACGGTTAAATAACCGGGTAGCAAGATCCAAACTGCAGTTGGCAGGACAAGAGGGGGATCACCTCGTCAGTAGATCAGACTAACAAGGTATCCAAGCTTAGTGGTGCCGACTCATAGGTCAAAACATGGAAATCAAGGCATGTGTAAAATAAATCAAGTACAAGACTATATTCAGGCAGGACATGGGTGCTCAGGGCACAGCTATCATATCAGGTCTGGCATGTATATCAAAGCTAGCAAAACAGTACAAGTATACTTCCAAAGTTTTCGGGATGATAGATCCCAAATCATCAATTTCGAGAACGACAAGGTAAGGTACCCTTTTGAAAAGCCAAGACAATGTCGGGTTAGAACTAAACCAAGTGAATAGGGATCCCGTATGTCTGTATAGAAAGGAAGCTTGGTACTCTTTGAATTTAGGAGACATTCCGGGTTCCTTATACACTATAGTAGCCTCAACGCTTAAATGAATCTCGATGATGTAGTTTCTCTCAAACACTTCACCTATGCTTCGAACACGATCCCAGGTGAGTGGTGCCCATTGCTCTCAGAAAGGTTCACAAGCAATGGGGTGAAAACTCCCTTCAATCCTTCTTTTATTCACAGAATTCAGGGAATTTCGGTTACCTTGCGGTCAGGTGGCGGTTAGCCGCCAGAGAATGCGGCGGTTAACCGCTGGCTGACCGTGAGGCTGACCGTGGAATTGCAGCTCTCTAGAAATGCGACCGCTACAATCCGATTGGCTGGCGGTTAGCCGCTGATGGGTTAGGCGGTTAGCCGCTAGCTGACCGCGGAGCTGACCGTGAGACTTCAGCTCTCGGGAAAGGTGACCGTAGCTGTGCGGTTAGATGGCGGTTAGCCGTCGATGGACACGGCGGTTAGCCGCTAGCTGACCGCGGAGCTGACCGCCAGTCACGGGAATTTCTTCCCTGGGTTCAGATTCAAGCTTTTCCTTTCCCCAAACCCATTCCTTTCATTCTCCATTGGCATTCATACAATTACTAAGGGAAAAAGACAACCATCATCAAAAGGATTCACTTAGGCATTGTACAAAAGATGAACCAAAACTACAATCCATGATTTAAAGACAATAGATGAAACCAAAAGCTAGAAATCATGTTTCAAGACAATGAATGAGTTCAACAACCTCTTTTTAAAACATTAAAGCCACATTGAATGCAAGTAAAAGCTCATCATAAATGGTACAATAAATACAAACATTTGATCATGGAAATCACTTTTAAAATTAAACATCCACTTGCCTCAAGGTCTCTAAACAAGAAATCCAAGCTCTAATCCACTCTTCCAAGCTAAGTACCAAGCTACAACAAAAACCCCCAAAAACAAACCCTAAAATGGGTCAAACCAAGGGACAAGAAGAAGAACTCACAATAATAGAAATGGAGCTCCTCTATGGCTAAGAGATTATAAATCTAAAAGAATAGGAGGGAAAACTCACTTGGAAGCTCTTCAAATGGACAAGGTGAGCTCAATGAGAGTCTTGAGTTGAGTAGATCCTTCCACAAATGGTATCAATACATAGCTCTAGTAGTGAGGAAGTAGAGGGTGAAGTTCACTTCTTGATTGGTGCAAGGTTTGATAGGGATTTGGTGGTGAGGAAGCAAGAAGAAGAAGAAAGAGATGGAAACCCTAGGCTCTCATATGCTTGTGCTGGAAAAGGGAAATGGAAGAAGAGGGTTCTCTTTATAAAGCAATGGGTGTGGGCTCCACTACTAGGAAAGCTCTTTGGGCTGAAATCGCTAATTTCGGGATCTCGAATGAAATCGACGAAGAAGAGGAAAGTGATCACCGAAATATCTAGTTTCGGAAAAGTACATGTTTCGCGGGTTTCGAGGATATCGAGTGTTGGGCACAGATTTCATGTAAAAAGACTGTTTTGCCCTCAAAACAAGAAGATCGGGTTTCGGGGTTCCAAACGGGTTCGGGGTCAACATGAAAGTTGTAGGGATTAACAAGACGAGTAAAACGGGATCAAGACAAGAATTAGGGGAAAACAAGCAACCTCCAAAAGCTAGCAAGACTAATAAAAAGGGAAACCCCCAAAGGGTCCCACTAAGCAAAAAGGCACTAAAATAATTTCCCAAAGCTATCAAGAACTATACTAATCCAAGCTTAGTCAAAAGTCACTAATCGAGCTCAGCACTAACACCCAACTTAATTAGCGCTAATCGAGTCACTCGGGTCGGGGTCTTACAGGGGCCAGGTATGCTGGCTTTGCAGATGTTTGGGACCTCCGTTGCTTTCGCGAAGATCTCGGGGACCAGGTTTTGGTGTAAACCTGGTTTCTTGTGGGCTGAGGCTTCGTGGGAACGCCACGGGCTTCAGGCTTCTTGGGGTTCTCCCTTGGTGCCATTTTAGTGACACGTTGCGGGGCGATTTTCTGCTTCTTGGCAGGTACAGTGTCTTCTGCGGGAAGTGGGAATGGTCCCAGTGATCCGAAGACGATGGTTCGGGGAGTTGAAGTTGACCCGGTGTTTGGGGAGTTGTCGAGAGAGATGACGCTTCGGCAACTAGCAGGGCGCTTATGCTTGTTTTGCTTATCTTGAAGCATAAGCTGGTACTTGTTCTCATCAAAAGTGATGGTCAATGAAGCTGCCATTGTTAGTTTTGGAAAACTTCTTGTAACAAGACTAAATCCATTAGTAATCACAAGAATATGGTGATCGTAAATGGAGAACAACTATGGTTTTGTCTTTTCAAATCACTTGAGGGGACATGGCCCAACCCAAGGACGATGAAGAAGGCAAAAAGCCATAGAGGATACAATTGTTCTAAAATGCAAGTATGGTAGGCTCAGAGTGAGGGTTCCAGTGACTGCTAGAAGCAATTGTAGACCTTAATTCAAATTACCGAGTAGCAACACTCACTCGAGGTAAAATGATATAAGGTTGGAGATACAAATGTGTCGGTCGCGAATACAGTAGACCCGAAAGGGCGTACTAGCACCGCTAGGCACAAATGTTGCAAATCGCATCCTTGGGAAGGACACGAGATGGGATTTTTTTTGAAAGGTCAAATTTGGATTCATAAAGGAGAGCAAATGGTATTCCAATCCGAACAAAGGCTCAACATTTCTGCGAGTGCTAAATTTAGAAGGGAAGGAACCATAATTTCTCGGATGTGAATCCAGACGTGATGGAAGTTTTTTTTGAAAGGTCAAGATTGAATTCATCGAAGAGAGCAAATGGTGTTCCATTCCGAACAAGGCTCAACATTTCTGCGAGCGCTAAATCCGAAAGGGAAAGAACCAAGATTTCTCAACTCTGAATTCAAAAGTGACAAAAGTTTTTTTTAAAAGGTCAAGATTGAATTCATCGAAGAGAGCAAATGGTGTTCCATTCTGAACAAGGCTCAACATTTCTGCGCGCGCTAAATCCGAAAGGGAAAGAACCAAGATTTCTCAACTCTGAATTCAAAGTGACAGAAGTTTTTTTTTTTAGAATTTTTTTTTGAAAGGTGCACATAGATTTCCAATTCGATCTTATGAAACCTTAGTAGATAGATCAGCCCCCAGGTAAGGGTAGGATTACTTAATGAACCCGTTCGGAGGACCCTTGCCTCGAACAGTCTAGCTGTCTCCACACTCTGGACAAGGCTTTTCTTACATTCACTTTGGTCAAAGAACGCAACTGGTGGAACCTTAGTGTTTTTTTTTTTTTTTTGAAATCTTTTTTTTTTTGAAAGGTTTTTTTTTTTAAATGAACTCATCAAAGACAGCGAATGGTGTTCCAATCCGAACAAAGGCTCAACATTTCTGCGAGCGCTAAATCCGTAAGGGAGAGAACCAAGGTTTCTCAAATTTGAATGCAAAAGAGAGAAAACTAATTTTTTTTTTGAAATTATAATTTTTTTTTTTGAAATCCCAGTTGGACTCATCAAAGAGAAAAGATGGCCCAATCCCCGATACGAATGATAGCTGCGAACATTTCTGTGAGCTATCAAGTTCAAAGAGGAGAGGATCAAAATTTCTCAAAGTTGAATCTTGAGAAAGAGAGATCATTTTTTTTTTTTTGAAAGAATTTGAAATGAAGTTTTTTTTTTGAAATCCCAATTGGACTCATCAAAGAGAAAAGATGGCCCAATCCCTGATATGAACGATAGCTGCAAACATTTCTGTGAGCTATCAAATTCGAAGAGGGAAGGATCAAAATTTCTCAAAGTTGAGTTTTTAAGAAAAAGAGATCAGATTTGTTTTTTTTTGAAGTCAGAAAGAACAATTGAAATCCCATCTCATATGTTTTTTTTTAGATGCAAAATGCAACATAAGCCACCAACTAGAAAGGAGCCAAGTGATCAAAGCACCACGTTCTCAAGTCAACGAGTCCCACCGGGTATGCCAACTTGATGGACCCGAAAGAAATCTTCCGTCCTCTCCTTCCGCACCCCGGGGGCTGACCTGGGTCTCGGCGGAGGAGGGAAAATCTCGGGCATCAACATTTTTGTATGGGTATGCCAAATTTACTTTCTACTTGGAATTTGGAATGGTGATAATCCGGAGATTCACCTTCGCAAGTGGAAGGGAAATCAATCCTTTTTTCTAACTTTTCAAATTGCATAAATATTAAGAAAAGAGACAAGTTTTTAGAATGCCGTAAGAGGCGTTTTTGTTTGTTTGCCGTGAAAGGCGTTTCTACAAAACTCATCAAATATGAAAGACAAGAATTGTGATTTCTTTTTGTCTCTTTAAGAAATACAAACTACAATAGAAAAGGAAGAAAAGGGTTCTAACTTCTCAGGAGATTGTGGGGACACGTTGAGATCGACGGTCTCAAGTCATGTATGGGCTTCGCCATCGTCCTTCAAATGAGAACATGTAATGCTTTGATTATTTGGCTTGGCTCCTAACCTTAGTTTTTTAAAGGACAAGGACCAAGAGAAGGTCCTATATCCAATGAAAAACCAAGTAAACGGGCTGAAAAGCCGCGTTTAGGCCATGTTGGAGAAGGAGGTGACCTTGGGGGGGTGGCCCCCTAAGGGACGTTGATCACCTTGTGGTGCTTCTGGGAGCAAAGTAGCAGAACTTCGTCTCTCTCTTGGATTTTCTGAATTTTCAGAGCTTGCACTTTGGGATCTCTTTTCATCATGCTTTCTTCTTGGAATGGACCTCCTTTTATAGGCTTTTGGTAGCCATGAGGTGTTTATTGGCATTGATGGCCATGATGAAAGAATTGATGAGGAGTTACAAATCGATTTTGTAACTCCTTTTTCAAGGCTTGTGATTGGCCGATGAAGGTAGTGGGCATTTAATCACCTTTATGCTTCATGATGATGGGAGTTTCATGAGTTTAATGCCATGATTGCTTGGATTTGTAACTCTCAAATGCTTGGTTCTGATTGGGCCGTCCAAAATAATGAGTTAATGACTGCTTTAATGGGTCAATTAACGACATTAAGTGCACTTTAATGTGTCAATTTCAGACATTGATTGATGTTGGTGGGCCTGTCTTGTCGATTTCACGATCGGTCGGACAGAAAGTGCACTTTCTTGGTCAGCCGATTGGCGATCTTGAGGCGATCGGTGATGATTTCATGCTTTTGACGGCGGATCCGAGATGTCGACGAAGATCAGTCGTTTTTAAGCATCAAACATTGCATTTTCCGAAAATCACAGAGGCCGGAACACCCAAAACTCGAAAACCATCGAAAACAGACACTTTGGTGCAAAATTCGGCGACCCGGATTTCCAGGGTCGCCGGCGACCATAGGGCTTCGGCCCGTTTGGTCGCCGAGCGTCGTTTTCGGCCGTTTTTTCATCTTTTTCGTTCCTTTTTTCTTCGGTATTTTTCTTGACATTTTTCCTCAATTATTGACTTGATTTTCTTGGAGAAATCTTGACGAGAACCCTCGCGAAATCGGAGCATAAAGTTTCCTATTTTTGGAGAAAGTCGAAGACTTTGTAGCTTATTTTCCGTCAAGCGTCGAAACTAGGTCAAACGATGTCGGAATGACCTGAAAATTGAGGTGAAGCTTCTTGAGCAGTGGATAGGACCAACCATGGGCTTTTATTTGAGTTTTGAAGCCGTTTGGGGTCCCATCGATGCTTCACTTGATTTTGCTGCGGGGAAAATGCCGAGTTTTGATATGTGGTCAAACGATGTCCGATTGACCTGAAATTTGACAGGGAGCCTATTGGTGTCATTTTGAGACGTTCCATGGGCTCTGTTTTGGATGTCATGGTCCCGGGTTGCTCCGCCGCCGGTAGGCTTGATTTTCTCTCGGAGCGTCGAAACCTGGTCAAACGTTGTCGGAAGGACCTGAAATTTGACGTGCAGCCTTTTGGAAGCATGTTGAAGCCACTCATGTATTTTGTTTCATGAGTGATGGCTTCGGTGGTTGCCGCCGCCGGGAGGCTTGATTTTGCTGCTCGAGCATTGATGAAGGGTCAAACGTTGTCGGTTTGACTTGAAATTTGGCATGGAGCCCTTCGGAGACATTCTGGAGTCATCCGTAGGCTTTGATCAAAGTTTTGGTGTCTTTGATGATGTTGCCACCAGGAGCGCCTGTTTAGCTATCGGAGCGGTGAAGTTGGGCCAAACGATGTCGGAATGACCCGAAACCTCAGGTGTACCCTCTTTTAGCTGTCTTGAAGGATCTCTCAGTTTCTGTCTGATTCTGACAAAATCTGATGCTTGAAGTAGCCTTGCCTATTTTTAGCAGGATGCAACTTCAGGAGGCTTCTTGATGTTTGAGGAGACATATTGACTTTTTTGGTGTCAACAACTAAGCTCTGATTGTAAGATTGGAACTCGCCATCGAATCTGGCATCATCGTGCTAGAAGCTTTTGGGGACTCTCAACTGATCATCAATCAGATGAATCAGAAATTTGAGGTCAGGAAGCCTGATTTGTTACCTTATTATAACAAGGCACGATCGCTTCGACAAAAGTTCGACATCTGTCACATCACCCACGTCCTCAATAGTGAAAACATCTGTGCAGATGCCCTGGTCGGACTCGCCGCAACTATGTCAATCCAAGAAGGGGAAAACATGCAAATTACAGTGTGTCAACGAAGGATTCTCCCTCCTCTTAACACACACCAAGCAGTTGCTGAATGCCACCAAGTGGTTGGAAGTCGAATGTCCATCCTCAAACCTCCGATCGGTGATTGGAGGGATCCATTCATTGATTACATTATGTTCGGAATCCAACCTAAATATCCAAAAAAGCAGGTTAGCATCCAAAGACGTACCCCAAACTTTCATTTGGATATTCCTTCAAAAATGCTTTATAAAAAATCCTTCAAAGGAATACTTCTACATTGCTTGTCGCAACAAGAGGTTGAGGAAACTCTCAAAGAAGTACATGCTGGTCTTTATGGAGCCCATCAGGCTGGTCCTAAGCTCTACAATCAGATAAAAAGGTTAGGTTATTATTGGCCTACCATGGTAGCTAATGCAATGCAATTTGCTAAGCACTGTCAACAATGCTAAATTAATGGAGATTATGTCCACATGCCTCCAGAATGTCTACATCCTACAGCAATCTCATGGCCTTTTGAAGCTTGGGGTATGGACACCATAGGTCATATCTCTCCCCCATCAAGCAAAGGTCATCGCTTCATCTTCGCCACTACGAGTTATTTCTCTAAGTGGTCAGAAGCATTTGCGCTCAACGAAATGAAGACCTCATTAGTCCTTCAATTCTTGTGCACCGACATTATTTGTTGCTTTGGCATATCTAAAAAGATTCGTCCATGATAACGGATCATAATTCCGGGATCACAGATTCTACAGGTTCTGCGACAAGTAAAAAATCCAAAGTTATCATTCGACTCCATATAATTCTGCAGTAAACGGACTAGTAGAGGCCTTCAACAAGACACTCTGTAAAATTCTCAAAAAAATGGTCTCTAGTCACAAAAGAGACCGGGGCGACAAACTACCTGAAGCGTTGTCGGCCTATCGAACCGCCGTTCGAGGATCAACCCACCATTCTCCTTGGTCTATGGATGCGAAGCTGTTGTCCCTTTAGAGGTACAAATTCCTTCCTTAAGGGTATCTCTGCAAAATAACATGACGTAAGAAAGCAATATCAAATTGAGACTCTAAGAGCTGGATAATCTCGATGAGAGACGGCTTGAAGCTGTACAAAGCATTGAGCTGTACCAAGCACGCATGACAGGATCTTTCGACAAGAAGGTCAGGAACACGCCTACAAAAAGGGTGACTTGGTCCTTGCAGTGAAAATACCCATAGTCTTTGCCCACAAATCCAAAGGCAAATTCGAACCACAATGGGAGGGGCCCTTCGTCATCGACAAAGTCTTCTCCAATGGCATATACGCTCTTCTAAACATGGAAGGTGACAAATGTATGCTCCCCATCAACGGCAAGTTCTTGAAGCGGTACTACCCTTGAAGACTTCCTCCAACGGGTCAAAGCGATGCCTATATGGCCAAAGCCTATTCCTAGGTACTTGCTCACCAAACCCATCCCTTTTGGAATTTTCATCCTTATGTTGAAATTTCTAAAAACAAAAAAAAAATCTCAAAACAATGCTTACTTTCATCGCTTCATTGTTAAAAAAATTCAAATCCAAAAATCCAATTTTAGGAGCCTCTTCCTGGACTTAGCCAAAATTTCCGATCCTTGAACCCAAAATTTTTGGTTTGAAACAAAAATCAGGACTCAAGAATTTCCACCCTAGTCCTCCCCGACTTTTACAACCAAAAATGGTTTTGAGTCAAAATTTACGACCCTCGTGTCTTTAAACAAAAATAGTTTTTTAGAAATCGCGGGGAAGCAACGCTTAGTCGATACTCGCAAAACCCAAAAAATCGGAAGGATGTGAACCCCATTTGATGCTTCCAAATTTTCAAAATCGCAAGGAAGCAAGACCCTGTCGATACTTGCAAAATTTCAAAAAATCGTGGAGACGCAACATTCCAGTTGGTATCCACAACCCAAATTTCAAAAAATCGTGGAGACGCAACATTCCAGTTGATATATGCAACCCAAATTAAAAAAAAAAAACCTCAAATTTCAAAAAATTGTGGGGAAGCGACATTTAGTCGATACTCGGAAAACCAAAATGTTTGAAAAAAGCGACGTCTAGTTGATACTTGCACCTTAATCCGCAAGGAGGCGACATTCCATCGATACTCGCAATCGAATGAGCAAGGAGGTGACATTCCATCGATACTTGTAATACCATTCAGCAGAGAGGTGACCCTTAGTTGATACCTACATCTTTGAAAGCCAATAACCCGGCTTTAATGCCAGAAAACCCAGCTTTTATGCCAAAAATAAAAAAATCTGGCTTCCATGCCAACAAAATAAAACTTGGTTTTCAAAAGTTCAGCTTTCACGCCAACAAAATTTTTTTTCGCTCTGATGCCATCCCAAAATTTTGGCTTCCATGCCACACAAAAAAAAAACGGCTCCTATGCCACAAAACCTGGCTTTCATGCCACCTTAAAATTCGGCTTTCATGCCATCTCCCAAAATTCGGCTTTCATGCCATCTCAAAAACTTCGACTTCCATGCCACAAACAAATTTTGGCTCTTACGCCAAAAAATTTGGCTTCCATGCCATCCCAAAATTCGGCTTTCAATCCCCAAAACAACCCTTTGAAAAAATATTTTTACAAAATCACAACCTTTTGATCAAATTCTCAAACAAATATTCCCATTCAGCTCTTGCTTAAATTTTTTTAAGTGAAATGAGGGAATACAAAAGAAAAATATAGTATCAAAAATGTTTATACATGGAGGTACCAAAAAAAAAAAACAAGAGAAGAAAAGGAGTTTGTTACAACTCAAGAGCTCAGTCTATCATGGTCTTCCACCAAAGATCCAACTCCTCAAGCAGATTCTTGGCCTTAGCCTCTAAAGCTTCCAGGCCACGCTTCTTCAGAATCTTTCCATAAAATGCGGCAGAATGTCGTGACCCATCTTCAGCACGAGGAAGCTCTTCCCAAAGCATTTGTCATTGCTCATATGCTCGAGTCTTCCTCCGGAGACTGCTGTCAGCCTCTTTGACCTAGCGAATGAGAGTCCTTTTTTTAGCGCAAGCTTCCACAACAGCAGTCCATTTGGCATCAGTGTCAGACCCCGTCCCAGACTAACCCGATTAGTGTTAATTAAGTGAGTGTTTAGTTTTAAGAGGTTTAGTATTCGTGGGATTAGAATAGTGTTTAGTCTTGGTGTTAGTTTTGGGAATTTTGAGAGCGTTTGTTGATTCAGACACACTCAGGAAGGCCCTGAGTGTACGTGTAAGAATGGGAGGATAAGCATAGATTTCTGTTTTGATTGTGATTTTGATTTATCTTGAGTGGTTTTATTGTTTACTTTGATTTCCGTACTTAACTCATTAGTGTACGAGGCCTGGAATCTGTGTTTTTAATCAAAAGGGTAGGATTTGTCTTTTACACCCAAATCTGGACACGATTTTTGAGATGTCGAAACCATGTTAAAAATATACTTTTGGAAACTAGATTTTTCAAGGATAGTTTTATCCTTCTTCGTCGACCTTGTCCGGGGCCCGCAAGATCAAGTTTTAGCCGTTTGAAGTTTCAGACTCTAGGGCCCCACACCCAAGCCATATTAATCTCTTTCCTCTCTTCACTCTCACTCCCTGTGCATTTCCGTGGACTTTTCATCGTGCCAGAGCTTGAGGACGTTTCCTTTCTTTTTTTCTCTCCATCTTCTCCTCCTTGAAGCTCGACCATTTGAACTTGGATAGAAGCTTGGATCTCCCCATCGTCTTCCTCATCTTCCAAGCTCTTCGTTGGACCTACTTTGTTGGACATTTCGACTTGGCTAGCTATCTTTCTTCTCCATTCTTTCTTGTTTTGCCTTTTCCAGGTAAGAGCTTCATTTATCTTTTCAATGGAGTTCCTTTTATTCTCTTAAGACCTTGTTTTTCATGTTTACAAACCCTTTTTCAAAATGGGTTCCTTTGTTTGCAAATGCTAGGGTTTTGAAGTTCTTCTTGGGTTTTTGAAGAATTGACTTCAATCTTGAATAGAGCATTTGAAGAAGGTTTCTTTCTCTAAGGCAAGTTATCCTTTTAGTTCCTTTAATGATGTTTGAGTATGGATTTCATTTTTAGCCCAAATGTGATTTTAGGGTTGTTTTTGTATTCATAGAAAAGTGATGTTTTGTTTTGGAAATCCATCTTTCAGCTTGCATTTATGCGTTTTAGTATGATTTGAATGTCTTCGTTTAGTTCAGTATCATTTTGTTGGATTTGTATTGTTTTGGAGAAGACAGTGCCAGAGTTCTGTAACTGTGATGGCCTGTCCTAAGCTGGCGGTCAGCTGGCGATCACCTCGGCGGCTAGCCGGATGGTGATCGGCGGCTAACCGACCCAATTACGGTTAGATATCCAGAGAGCGGCAAATTCTGAATAGCCCTGGCAAAAGAGCTGAAGATCTGACCACGGCTAACCGCCAAGACAACCGTCAGGTCGCCGAAATCTCGCGGTTAGAAACACAGAATTTTGTAGCAGAATGGGTCCCGACAGTCAGCTAACGGTCAGTTGGCGGCTAACCGCCTTGCACCTCCGCGGCTAGCCGACAGGTGACCGAACATTTTCGGTTACTTTTCCAGTATGCTGTTATTTTCTGTTTCGGACCTAGCGGTCAGCTGACGGTCAGCTGGCGGCTAGCCGATCTGCTTTTCTACGGCTAGCCGACTGGTGACCGTGAGTCAACCGAAATTCAGTTTTTGCCTATTTTGTTGGATTTTTCCTTGGGAATGAAAAACCAAAATATGATTAAGGGCGTTTTGCTTGACATTATGCATTGGAACTCAAAATGTCTCCTAACTTCGAAAGCACCAAATATATATTTTTTATATCACATTTGAGTGTCAAATACATGAGGGTCAAATAGAGGAGCTTAATACATATGCTTGAGGAATTTGTTTAGACTCTCAGTTTAACACGATGATTATTGTTTTGCTCCTGTTTAGATTTACAGGCTTCGGTCTTGTTTTGGGCAGTTTCAAGAACCAATAAGGGAATCATTTCACAAGTTCAGTTTTGCTATAGCTTATGCTACTCCTGATTAGTTTTGTTTCGCCCTGTTCTGATGATGATTTCCCTATTTTCGATCTGTTTTGTACATGTTAGCTTCGTTTTATGCATTCATGACTTATGATGAACACCACTGAGCTTAGACTGCCCTTTCAGTCTGATCCACTGTCTGGGGGTCGTTAAACACTTGGACTTTCTGCAGATTAGTCGTATATTATATATACATCCTGTTCTGACCGGTAACGCGGCCGGTACCCGCCTACCTTTTGTCGCGACGCCGGACCGGGATTCGGGCCCGCGACGCTGCGGCGATGTGATTAACCGACATAAAACACACTGCCGCTTTTATATTTTTCCCACAGGTTTCCGCGGTGAGGATCCCAAGACACAGGTCGAGCTCACACGAATGGATATACGGAAGCGTGTAGCAAAACATGTCACACAATCTTAAACAAGAAGATACAGGAGACATATATAATATCGAGACAAGGTATCAAAGAGATTGTCATCAAAGCATTCCTATCATGATTAACGTTTCAATGTTTAACAAAAGTATATTAGTGCAAGTTACAAAACCAAGAGAGGCCAACAAAGGCCAATACAACAATAAATCCCAAAAGAATTTCCCAACTAAGTGAACGAGACATCACGATCCCGACCGGCGTCTAGATGACGTTGTTGGGCTGCCACTCGTGTACTAGGGGTGGCTCAACAGCCTCCTCCTAGCACTCCTCGTCACGCGTGAACTCTCCTGCACCTGGACACCAAAATAACAAGCATCAAACACGACGGTTTGGCAAATAAACAATTTAGGCAAGAATATGAGAAAAATAATGCTAAAACAGTTCAAGATCTAGATACACGTTTCAAGTTTACGAAACTAGCATGAATACTTATAATATCATGAAAAGATAAATCCACATTGAAATCACCCTTTCTCCGTCATACTTGATGACAAGAGCAAGCACGCACGACAAGCACGACACGAAAACACGATCCCACGCCACACAAGGTAGACGGGGTATCCGGCCGCGGAACCGGACCACGAACACGCACGATGTGTAATACAATACACGACTAGTCTGCAGGCAGTCCACATGTTTAAGGACCCCCAGGTAGTGGATCAAGCTAGAAGGACAGTCCAAGCTCAGTGGTATTCACTTATATCATGAATGCACAAAACGCGGCAATACACGTTCGAGAACACGACAAAACAAGAGGGAGATCATTTATAAAACACATCACGACGAGACTAGCAAAATAGTATAATATTAATCCTTAGCAAACTTAAGAAATGATTCCCTTTTTTATTCTTGAAACACGTCTTAATTACAAGTTTATACTTGAAAAATCAAACAAGAACATGAGGATGCATGAAGCATCAAAACAAGAGTCCAAAAATAAATCTATCAAGCATAGGCTAAGACCAAATCTTTGACCCTTGTGGACTTGGAAATCCAAACGTCGAAACTCTATATAACTTGGTGTCCCCGAAGGTAAGGTACATTTAGGAATTTCAAGTGTACAATGTCAAATGAAGGTCTAAGGCATAGTCTAGTTTTTATCCTCGCGAAAATCCTTCAAAAATAGTTTTTTTAGTAACTGTCGGTCAACCCTCGGTCACATGTCGGTCAACCGAAGTACAACTGTCGGTCGACCGATGGATGACCGACAGGATCCAGCCCAGAAATGCTGCTCTCTGGAATTTGAACCGACAGATCCTCGGTTGGCTGTCGGTCGACCTGTTGGTTGACCGACGGCGAACCGACGGATGTCCTGACAAAAATGTTGCTCTCTGGAATTTGAACTGACAGGTTCTCGGCTGGTGTCGGTCGACCGAAATCTGACCGACAGCTGACCGATAGGCATGGGCAATGCATTCTGTTCAGATTTTTCACAACTTTCTTTCCCTTCTTTACACCCCCACTTTCACCACCTGCACTCCCCAAGCCTACATGCTTTCCAAGGGATGATTTCATACATTTTAGCATTCCATCCACAATTAATCCATTCATTCCAAAGAGAAACATCAAGGCATTTCCAAATACAAATTCATAAAACTTACAAAACCCACTTGATTCTAAGAACTTGGAAATGTCATTAGCCACAACACAAGTAGAGGAACTCAACCCATGATTTAAGAGAACATAAACATAACATACATTCATGGGTTTAAGCATAAAAATCATGTCTTAATGGAAGAAATGAAACCACAATATAATGTACATGAAAAACCTATAAAGTTTACTTGCCTCTAACCAAAGCCAAGCAAAACTCCACAAAATCCAACAAGGATGGGAGCTCCACGAAATCTACACAAAAACCCCCAAAAGAGAGCACTCAAAATCACTATTTTGGCCATTACAAACCCCCATTCCAAAAATGGGTTTGAAAACATGGAAAACGAGCTCTTGGTGAGCTAAAGAACATCAAGTGAAAGGATGGGTCCAAGCTCTAACCTTTTGCTCACCAAACAAGAAGAAGAGAGGTTGAAGATGATGAATAGTGCAATGGGTTTGGCTCCAAAACGTGTCCAGCTGAAGCTTGAGACGAGAGGGAGAAAATGGCGGAGTCGGATTAGTGATTGGATCCTTCTTGCTAGATGATTTCAAGGGAAAAAGATCAAGAAGAGAGCTTTCTTCTCATCTCCACTCTAGGGCAAGCACAGTTGCAGGATTTTGGAAGAAAAATGGAGGAGAGAGAATAGGAGATATTTTATATGGATTGAGAGGTGGGTCCCTTTATAGCTGAACTTTGAAACAATTAAAACATGGTCTTGTGGACCCCGGATGGAAACTACGAAGAAGAACAAAACGATCGTCGAAAAATCTAGTTTCGGAAAAGTATAATTTTGACATAGTTTCACGACTTCGAAAATTGTGCCCAGATTTAGCATGAATAGTCAAATTTACCCTTATTGGGCCAAAACTTGGGTTTCTGTGCCTCAAATGCATGCAAGTTAAAAACGAAAGTTGTCACAAATAATAAAACCATTCAAGAGAAATAAAAAACCACAACCATAACAAACATCTAGGACAAGAACCCATTCTTACTCGTGTACTCAGGGCGTCCCTGAGCGTGTCTGACTCATATTAGACGTCCTCAAAATCCCCAAAACTATAATCCAGACTAAGTCTAATCACATTCTAACCCAACTAGTACTAAGACTTACTTAAGACTAAACGCTCACTTAATTAGCACTAATCGAGTTGGTCTGGGTTGGGGTCTAACACCTTTTATGGTACGGGATCTTGTTTTGTTATGTTCTGCTTTCTCTCTTCATTTTATATGATGGAGGAAGGATGGGCTCATTGTGGGATTACCTATTCATGATATTATAAGTATTCATGTTAGTTTTGCTTAATTGAAATGCATCTTAGTTCTGCAATTGTTTTAAGTTCAGTATATGTTTTCGGAAATACTTCTCCTCTTTCAACGGTTTTATACATATGTATCTAATTTGATTTCTTGCCAAACCGTTGTGTTTGATCCTTGTATTTTTGGTGCTTAGGTGAGGACGCCTTTGCCCCTGAGGAGGAGCGTCAGGAAGAGGCTGTTGAGCCACCCCCAGCTCGTGAGTGGCAGCCCGACGACGTCATCTAGGCGTCGGGAGGGTCCTTGAGACGTGCATCTTTTGGGAAGGGTTTTATATTTTGATTCTTTTGGGATTGTATTGGCCTTTGTTGGCCTCTCATGGTTTTGTAACTTGAACTAACATACTTTTGTCAAATGTTGAAACTTAATCATGATAGGATTGCTTTGTTGACATTCTCTTTTGATACCAAGTCTCGACCTTATAATGTGTCTTGCATCATTGTTGTTTAAGAATTGTGTGACACGTTTTGCTACACACTTCCGCATACCTATTCGTGTGAGCTCGACCTGTATCTTGGGATCCTCACTGCGAAAACCTGTGGGAGAACATGCGGTATTTCTATGTTAGTTAATCATATCGCCGCGTCGCGGTCCCGGGTCTCGGTCCGGGGTCGCGACAGGACTGGTATCAGAGCGAGACATGTTTCAGACACTTAAAAGAAACTAGAAAATCTTAGGGTCGTGGCGATGATCCGTGAGTTCGTTAGATTATTTAGTATGGATTTATTACCAGCCCCGACCATATTATTGTGTGTTAACGTTTTGTTTTACAGCATCATGCCTCCAAGAAAAGCTCCAAATCACAATGCTTCGGGTAGTAATCAGAATGACACACACCCGGCCAGTGAACCTACTGCATCACAATTTCAGGAACTCATGCAGGCCATGCTAGAGCAACATAAACAAGCTAATGAAACTCAAGCAAAATTTCAAGAACAAATGGCAAAGAAGGATGAAGAAATGGCCCAAGTCCAGAGACAACTGTTGGAAGTCCTACAAAATAGGCAACAAGTTCCACCTATGCAACCTCCCGGTCCGAATTTCATTTTCAACCACAGGGATCATGACCCTAATTTATTGTTTGAGAGATTCAGGAAGAGAGCACCCAAGGAATTCTCCGGGCATGAGGACCCGTTAGTTGCAGATGACTGGTTGGCAAACACCGAAAAGATCTTTGATGTATTTACATGCACGGCCCTTATAGCTTCTTTATTTATGGGCTTGCGGATCAGTGGTGGCAGACGGTCAAGGAACCGTATATGACAATGGCTAACGAAGATGCATGGGCAGCATTCAAGATACAATTTCAGGACAAGTACATTCCTTGACACGTCAAGAGGCAGAAAGCCGTTGAGTTCCAGCAGCTCAAACAAGGCAGCATGACAGTCTTAGAGTATGTCACGAAGTTTGAGAGGCTTGCCAGATATGCTACCGAGCTAATTGACACTGAACAGAAAAAGATAACTAAATTTTTGGAAGGGCTGAATCCGATCATCATGAGAGATGCTATAGGAGTTGTTCCACCAGTCACCTATGATGAAGCTGTCAAGCGGGCATATAGATTTGAGAATATCAACAACTTGATTATTCAGGACAGGAAACAACAGTACCAGCAGCAGAATCAGAGGCAACAACACAACAAAAAGCCAAGGGAAGATCAGAATCCTCCAAGGCAGGTAGCATGTGGGCATTGTGGAAAGAATCATGAGACTAGTTAGTGTCCCCGAGCCGCAGGAGATTGTTTCAGATGTGGAGCGTTGGATCATGCAATCAGGGATTGCCCAGTTGTACGGGATCAAGCCAATAGGAACCAGCAGCAACGACTAGTGGCACCTCAGAACCAACCACCGGTTCAGAATCGGGCTAGGCAGCCTCAGCAGCAGCAGCAGTAGGGCAGGCCACAGGGTCAGAATCAATTTGCTCGTCCTCCTCAGCACAACAGGAATATGCAAGGCAGACAGAATCAGGCACCGATCAGGCCACAACAGCAAGGGAGGGCATATCATCTCAACCGTGTGGATGCAGAAGTTGCAGGGGACGTGGTGGAAGGTACACTTCTTGTTTGTGGAGTAGAAGCACAGATTTTATTTGATCCCGGATCTACCCATTCCTTTTTGTCTCCTCTTTTTGCAAGGAAGATAGATAAGTTGTCTAGAGAACTTGATTTTATTTTGATTTTCACCACACCAGTAGGTAAACAAGTCACTTGTAGAACCTATTACCCCAATTGCCCAATCTCCCTAGGCCAAGCTGCTTTACCAGCGAACCTCATTGTTTTGGACATGCATGATTTCGATATCATCTTAGGCATGGATTGGTTAGAAGCATATCATGCGACGATGGACTGTTTTGCCAAGACTATTACATTTCAGTTGAAAGGAGCACAAGCAAATCTGATTATTCGGGGAGATAAGAAGAAAACACAGGCAGGATTCATTTCAGCTTTGAAAGCCAACCGGTTAGTGCAGAGTGGCTGTGAAGCCTATATTGCGTTTATCACGGAGGATAAACAGTCCCAAGGGGTGGAGAATATCCCCGTGGTATGTGATTTCCCAGACATTTTTCCAGAAGAAATCCCGGGATTACCGCCAATTAGAGAGGTTGAGTTCACAATTGAGCTTCTACCAGGATCAACTTCAATCTCCATAGCGCCTTACAGAATGGCTCCAGCAGAATTGGGAGAGTTAAAACTCCAATTGCAGGAATTGTTGAGTAAAGGCTTCATTAGGCCAAGTGTTTCACCTTGGGGAGCATCGGTGTTATTTGTGAAAAAGAGAGATGGAAGCTTTAGAATGTGCATTGACTACAGGAGATTGAACCACGTTACTATCAAAAACAAGTATCCGTTGCCAGGGATAGATGAATTGTTTGATCAATTGCAAGGAGCAGCGTACTTTTCCAAGATAGACTTGAGATCCGGATACCATCAGTTGAGGGTTAGAGACTCAGATATTCCAAGAACAACTTTCCGAACAAGATATGGGCACTACGAATTTTTGGTGATGCCTTTTGGCTTGACTAATGCACCCGCAGTATTCATGGCTCTCATGAACAAAAACTTTTCACAACACTTGGATCACTCCACAGTGGTTTTCATCGATGATGTCCTCGTGTATTCCAAGAGTCAGGCAGAGCATGAAGAGAACTTGAGGACTTCACTACAACTTCTGAGGGACAATCAGCTGTATGCGAAGCTCAGTAAATGCGAATTTTGGCTCGAGCAGGTTGCTTTTCTAGGCCACATCATCTCCAAGGAAGGTTTATCAGTGGACCCATCCAAGATAGAAGCAATTGTCAGTTGGAAGTAGCCAAGTAATGTGACAGAAATCAGAAGCTTTTTGGGATTAGCAGGCTATTACTGGAGATTTGTCCAAGGTTTTTCATCTATTGCAGTGCCCTTGACAAAGTTGACTTGGAAAGGTGTGCCGTTCGTGTGGACAGATCAGTGTGAGTCCAGTTTTCAAGAATTGAAGAAGAGACTAACTACAGCTCCAATCCTCACATTACCGTCAAGCAGTGGCGGATTTATTGTTTTTACGAATGCTTCAAATGTGGGACTAGGCTGTGTATTGATGCAGAATGGTAAAGTGATCGCCTATGGCTCGAGGCAGTTGAAGGATCATGAGAGAAGCTACGCAACTCATGACTTGGAGTTAGCAGCAGTCGTTTTTGCCTTGAAGATGTGGAGACACTATCTCTACGGAGAAAATTTTGAAGTTCATTCAGATCACCGGAGTTTACAATATTTATTTTCACAGAAAGAATTGAACATGAGGCAGAGGCGGTGGATGGAGTACATTAAAGACTATGATTTTCCAATCAAGTATCATCCGAGGAAAGTGAACGTAGTGGAAGACGCTTTGAGCAGAAAATCAGTGGTCATGGCTAGTCTAAGAGGAGTCAGTGTTTTCCAGCAGTTTGAAGAACTTGGAGTGGAAGTACAACTGCTAAAAAGTGGTGTGATGTTAGTAAATATGATAGTATCGGAACCCACCTTCATCCAGAAGATTAAGAATAATCAATTACAGGACCCGGACTTAGTAAAGATTGTGGAGCATATTGCAGAGCGTCCAGATTTCAGGATGGTGAGCGGAGTATTATACTTTCGCGACCGGTTGTGTGTGACAAATGTGGATGAATTGAAAAATGAGTTGATGACCGAAGCCCACAGTACAAAGTACTCTATGCATCCGGGTAGCACAAAGATGTACCACAACTTGAAGAACCTTTTTTGGTGGAATAATATGAAACGAGAAATAGCAGTTTTTGTGTCCCGTTGCTTAACCTGTCAACTGATTAAAGCAGAGCATAAAAAAACCCCTGGCTTGCTACAACCATTAGAGATTCTGGAGTGGAAATGGGAACGCCTCACCATGGATTTTGTTTCCGGTCTGCCGACTACTAAGAAGGGGAATAATGCGATTTGGATCATTGTAGATCGTCTCACGAAGACTGCTCACTTTATTCCAATGAAGACAGGGACTAAGATGCACATGGCTCCACTTGCAGAACTATTTGTTAATGAGATTGTCAGTAGACATGGTTAGCCAGTATCCATCACCTCCGACCGAGATAGTAGATTTCTTTCAAGGTTTTGGAAGACTCTACATGAATCCATGGGCACCAAGCTACAGTTCAGCACAGCGTACCACCCACAGACAGATGGTCAATCTGAGCGCACTATACAGACTTTGGAAGATATGTTGCGTGCTTGTGTACTGGATTTCAAGGTCCAGTGGGATGAGTACTTGCCACTTTACGAGTTCACGTATAACAGTAGCTATCATTCTAGCATCGGCATGGCACCTTTTGAAGGACTTTATGGTAGAAGATGCAGAACCCCAGTTTGTTGGGAAGAAGTCGGTGTACGTAGTTTTCATGGACAGACGATAGTTGGAGAGACGAGTGACAAGGTCAAATTGATACAAGATCGTTTAAAGATCGCCCGAAGTAGACAGAAAAGTTTTGCTGACACTCGTCGAAGGGACTTACAGTTTCAGGAGGGTGACAAAGTATTCTTGAAGGTGTCACCAGTTAGGGGGACTCTGAGATTCGGTCAGAAGGGCAAGCTAGCAAGAAGATATATTGGGCCGTATGAAATTCTGAGCAAGGTTGGGGAAGTTGCGTACAGACTCGCTCTACCGCCGGAATTGTCCGGGGTACACAATGTATTTCATGTCTCCATGCTAAAGAAGTATGTCCCTGACCCAGCTCATGTACGACAGCACGAGCCATTAGAAATCCGGGAAGATGCATCATATGTTGAAAGGCCGAGCAGGATCGTAGATACCAAGGAACAGGAATTGAGAAATCGAACTATTCACTGGGTGAAAGGACTTCGGGAAAATCATGGACCGGAAGAAGCAACATGGGAATTGAGAGATCAAGTTCAGCGGAAGTACCCACATTTGTTGCCTGAGGTAAGACTGTTTTATTTGGTGGACCAAAAATCCTAAGGGGTGGAGGACGTTAGACCCCGTCCCAGACTAACCCGATTACTGTTAATTAAGTGAGTGTTTAGTTTTAAGAGGTTTAGTATTCGTGGGATTAGAATAGTGTTTAGTCTTGGTATTAGTTTTGGGAATTTTGAGAGCGTTTGTTGATTCAGACACACTCAGGAAGGCCCTGAGTGTACGTGTAAGAATGGGAGGATAAGCATATATTTCTTTTTTCATTGTGATTTTGATTTATCTTGAGTGGTTTTATTGTTTACTTTGATTTCCGTACTTAACTCGTCAGTGTACAAGGCCTGGAATTTGTGTTTTTAATCAAAAGTGTAGGATTTGTCTTTTACACCCAAATCTGGACACGATTTTTGAGATGTCGAAACCATGTTAAAAATATACTTTTTGGAAACTAGATTTTTCAAGGATCGTTTTATCCTTCTTCGTCGACCTTGTCCGGGGCCTGCAAGATCATGTTTTAGCCGTTTCAAGTTTCAGACTCTAGGGGCCCCACACCCAAGCCATATTAATCTCTTTCCTCTCTTCACTCTCACTCCCTGTGCATTTCCATGGACTTTTCATCGTGCCAGAGCTTGAGGACGTTTCCTTTCTTTTTTCTCTCCATCTTCTCCTCCTTGAAGCTCGACCATTTGAGCTTGGATAGAAGCTTGGATCTCCCCATAGTCTTCCTCATCTTCCAAGCTCTCCGTTGGACCTACTTTGTTGGACATTTCGACTTGGCTAGCTATCTTTCTTCTCCATTCTTTCTTGTTTTGCCTTTTCCAGGTAAGAGCTTCATTTATCTTTACAATGGAGTTCCTTTTATTCTCCTAAGACCTTGATTTTCATGTTTACAAACCCTTTTTCAAAATGGGTTCCTTTGTTTGCAAATGCTAGGGTTTTGAAGTTCTTCTTGGGGTTTTTGTAGATTTGATTTCAATCTTGAATAGAGCATTTGAAGAAGGTTTCTTTCTCTAAGGCAAGTTATCCTTTTAGTTCCTTCAATGATGTTTGAGTATGGATTTCATTTTTAGCCCAAATGTGATTTTAGGGTTGTTTTGGTATTCATAGAAAGTGATGTTTTGTTTTGGAAATCCATCTTTCAGCTTTCATTTATGCGTTTTAGCATGATTTGAATGTCTTTGTTTAGTTCAGTATCATTTTGTTGGATTTGTATTGTTTTGGAGTAGACAGTGCTAGAGTTCTGTAACTGTGATGGCCTGTCCTGAGCTGGCGGTCAGCTGGCGGTCACCTCGGCGGCCAGCCGGATGGTGATCGGCAGCTAACCGACCCATTTACGATTAGATATCCAGAGAGTGGAAAATTTTGAATAGCCCTGGCGGCTAACCGAAGATTTGACCACAGCTAACCGCTAAGACAACTGTCAGGTCGCCGAAATCTCGTGGTTAGAAACACAGAATTCTGTAGCATAATGGGTCCTGACGGTCAGCTAACGGTCAGCTGGCGGATAACCGCCTTGCAGCTCCACGGCTAGCCGACAGGTGACTGAACATTTTCGTTTACTTTTCCAGTATGCTGTTATTTTCTGTTTCGGACCCAGCGGTCAACTGACGGTCAGCTGGCGGCTAGCCGATCTGCTTTTCTGCGGCTAGCCGACAGGTGACCGCGAGTCAACCGAAATTCAGTTTTTGCCTATTTTGTTGGATTTTTCCTTGGGAATGTAAAACCAGAATATGATTAAGGGCTTTTAGCTTGACATTATGCATTGGAACTCAAAATGTCTCCTAACTTCGGAAGCACCAAATATATTTTTTTATACGACATTTGAGTGTCAAATACATGAGGGTCAAATAGAGGAGCTTAATACATATGCTTGAGGAATTTGTTTAGACTCTCAGTTTAACACGATGATTATCGTTTTGCTCCTGTTTTGATTTACAAGCTTCAGTCTTCTTTTGAGCGGTTTCAAGAACCAATAAGGGAATCATTTCACAAGTTCAGTTTTGCTATAGCTTATGCTACTCCTGATTAGTTTTGTTTCTCCCTGTTCTGATGATGATTTCCCTATTTTCGATCTGTTTTGTACATGTTAGCTTCGTTTTATGCATTCATGACTTATGATGAACACCACTGAGCTTAGACTGCCCTTTCAGTCTGATCCACTGTCTGGGGGTCTTTAAACACTTGGACTTTCTGCAGATTAGTCTTATATTATATATACATCCTATTCTGACCGGTAACGCGGCTGGTACGCACCTACCTTTTATGGTACGGGATCTTGTTTTGTTCTATTCTGCTTTTGTTTCTGTTCTGCTTTCTCTCTTCATTCAATATGATGGAGGAAGGATGGGCTCATTGTGGGATTATCTATTTATGATATTATAAGTATTCATGTTAGTTTTGCTTAATTGAAATGTATCTTAGTTCTGCAATTGTTTTAAGTTCAGTATATGTTTTCGGAAATAATTCTCCTCTTTCAACGGTTTTATACATATGTATCTAATTTGATTTCTTGCCAAACCGTTGTGTTTGATCCTTGTATTTTTGGTGCTTAGGTGAGGGCGCCTTTGTCCCTGAGGAGGAGCGTCAGGAGGAGGCTGTTGAGCCACCCCCAGCTCGTGAGTGGCACCCCAACGACGTCATCTAGGCGTCGGGAGGGTCCTTGAGACGTGCATCTTTTGGGAAGGGTTTTACATTTTGATTCTTTTGGGATTGTATTGGCCTTTGTTGGCCTCTCATGGTTTTGTAACTTGAACTAATATACTTTTGTCAAATGTTGAAACTTAATCATGATAGGATTGCTTTGTTGACATTCTCTTTTAATACCAAGTCTCGACCTTATAATGTCTCTTACATCATTGTTGTTTAAGAATTGTGTGACACGTTTTGCTACACGCTTCCGCATACCTATTCGTGTGAGCTCAACCCGTGTCTTGGGATCCTCACCGCGGAAACTTGTGGGAAAATAGGCGGTATGTTCTATGTTAGTTAATCATATCGCCGCATCGCGGTCCCGGGTCTCAGTCCGTGGTCGCGACAATCAGCTTGTTCTTCCAGTAGCTCAAGACGCTGTCTGGCCTCGATGACCTCCCTATCAAGACAATGGAGGTCATGTGTCAGCTCAATTATAGCCATCTCGGTGACGTTCCTCTCCCAAATGAGCTGCTTTCGAGTCCGCGAGATCTTATCCATTTCAGATTTGACCTCGCCGGAAGGCTTCAAAAACATCTCCCTGAAAAAGTCACCATTTGGAAAGCTCTCGGTCTCAGACCACTTGTTGCCCAATGCGATGATATCATTAACAAATGCCCTGGCGCCAGTGACATCTAAACCAACCTTTTCACACTCGGCAACAATGTCCTGTACATACTTGATGATGCCGAAGCCAGCTTCCAAGTGACCTGAAGAGAGAGTGTCGACCCATAAGCTCAAAACGCTCTTCAACACCTTCTTTGCATACTGAAGGTGTAGCCCATATGAGGATTCGCCATATTCCAGCGACCGACTACCCATGTCATGCCCCATTGGAGGAATAATCAATAAACTCTTTCCAATTGAAGAAGTTAAGTCATCATGAGGTTTCACCCCTGTGCGTTGAAACTAGTAGAAGAAGCCCTTACTTCTGGATCGGCTGCAAGTATCTCCTGTTCTGGCCCTGAGGAAGACGGAGGAACTTCTCTTGCTGCTTCACAATCTGTCAATAAAAGACGAAAGGTATGATTATGATCTTGTCAAAAATCAATATCGAGATTATTACTATAAAATACCTTCTTCAACGACCAACGGAATACTTTCTGCTTCAATGAGCTCATCCGAAGCATCGTCAAAGGTTGCATCCATGGATGGCTCGAAGTCGTCAGAATCCTCTGCAAGTCAGCTAACAAAAAAACAAAGCAACAAGTTAGCAAATGACAGCACAAAAAAAAAACGAGGAAAAGCAAAAGAAATCATACCATGTGAAGGTTCTGGAACCACTCCAGGAGTCCTTTGGCTCTTCCTTAGATGCTGCAAATGGGTCTGTCATCGCCTCATTGGCCGGAACCTCAGGCATCACCAAATCATCGTCCTCTGCCAAAAGAAAATAAAGCAGTGGATCAAAACAAAAATCTCTCATAAGAGAAAAGAAGCGTAAACAGAAAGAAGGAGGGTCATACCATCACCAGTAATCTCCTCTTATCGGCTCCTCTTCTCTAGAGGCTTGTTAGCATCCCCAGACACCTACTTAGCAATGGTGAGGGGAACTTCCAGTTTATGAGGACTTTCGTGCCGTCTCATACTATGACGTTGTCCTCTCTTTCTCTTACTTCTGTGGGTTAGTCTACTTGAAGAACCTGCCCCACTATCAAAATCAGGTCTCTTACTAGAGTCCTCACTGGATGGTTTGCTTTTCCCAGTAGACTCCATGGAAGCCTTTGTTCGCTCTGCTTGCATCCAAGCGCCGATCTCAGCCTCCTCCTCCTTTAGCTGTTTCAAGACCTCACTAGGAACTTCTTGCACAACTTCAAATCTAATGACGTCATGCTCGTTAAGAAAGCCTATCTTATGCTTCTCTCCAGAAAGGAAAGCCAAAACTTCCTCTCATCGGATGCCATCCGATCTGCCAAGACTCTTCCCAGGAGATTGCTTAACATCGAGCTCCTTCTTGGAAAGTCCCCAGTACACTTAAAAGCTCTCCGCGAACCATTTTGTGAAGCCAACAGTCCGGAAAGTAAGCAACTCAGGATAGGAATTCATGGCGGTAGTGTCCTTCGCACTGTAAAAAGCCCATGCATTCCTCCCATCCTGCAAACCTCCAAAACGCTTCACCATGCACGAAGGCTCTCCAACAATGGCTTGAGAGAAGCCAAGCTGCAACGCAAAATGTGAGGGAACATACAACTGGATGTCAACAAAAAGATGTCTATGGTACACCATTGCACCAACTCGTATGTTAAAAAGCCACCTCTTCTCTGCCTTGGTCAAAGAATAGTGCCTTCCCAACCCTGCGCTTGTGGAATCACGGGAGACACCAAAATCGAAAGCCTTCTTCCGTAGACCCAGAGAACGTTTCACTGAAGACTGCCCAATCTCGACGTCCCTGAACCGTCGGATTCTCAAATGGGCAGACAAAAGAGATTCGAAAATGGCTACTCCTCTAGCCAACCGAATCATGAATGGATTATCGTCCTATGCAGCACCCAACTGATGGAAGCTAGGGTAGTGGTATACATACCACAAATAAAAATATGGCTGAAAATACCCTATTCATGGGCAGCCGAAGCCGAACAAAGAAAGCAGCAGCCTACAGTTCGGTACACAAATAGGAGTAAAGAGCAGGTACCAAAGACAGCTGCTCTTTGAACGCCATCTGACAAGCTGGAAAAATGCAATGCTGCCTGATGTGCGTACCATCTCCTCCAGCAAAAACAACCTCACCAAGCCAATAAGTGAGGTAAACAACAAGATCACTCCGCAGTGCAATTTCAGGACAAATGGCATTTGTACCCTTATAGAAGCTCTTCAAATCTCCCTACATGACAGAAGTCTTCTTCGAACCCGGATTCTTAGTTCTGACTTCCCGGGTCATGCTGTCGAAAATCTCTCTATCAAAGAAGTTGGAAGACGAAGAACTAAAACTCTTCCAACTGCTGCACTTGACTTTCAAGCCCTCCTTCTTCTTTAAAAAATCGTAGAAGGCAACGAGCTGAAAGTACAGAAGTCGAAATTCCTCAGACTGTTCCTCATGGACATTGTCGTTAGGCATGAACTCCTCATAGAGTTTTCCGAGGATGGGTAGCCCAGTAATGGTACTCAACTTAGTCAGAGAAAAACGAATTTCGCCATCCGTAGCAATGAATGTGTTGGTTTGTGGAAAAAAAGACTCCAACATGGCCATGAAGGCCTCGTCGAAAATGATCACGGTCTCCCTAAAAGTACGAACCGCGTCGAAGATCTCTGCCTCCTTCAGAATGGCACCACCAATCTGCAAGATGTGATTAGTCCAAGACTTCCAATCTGAGTTAACGTTGAAACGGCCACAAAGCCGGAAGGGTTTTATCCAGTTGCTGCCATCACCCTTGAAAATGCCAAGGCCCACCGGTCTCAAATCAACCGAAGGATGATCTGAACCATGGTAGCCACTGGTCGGCATTAGCATGTCCATATGGACAGGCGACTTCTCTGTATAACTGGAAGAGCCGCTAACAAAAACCCCGGTCTTGATCACATTAGTCCTCTTCACCCAGCTCGGAGGACCTTCCCTCTTAGGGCATATGGGAGAAATGTTCATGATCGAGATAGTGCGATCAAAAGTCTACCGGGTAGAAATAGTTCTCTCCTCACCATCTACTGTGTAAGAGAACTGAAAACATCTCTTTTGGTATGTCAAGTCATCAAGGACTGCGTCACCAAAGAAAAAGCTAGGCTTGGGTACGATGCTCTGATCGTCCATAACCCAAGGACGACTGCTTACAATAATCTTGTAGAATTCCTCATCCTTGAAAGCGATCAACCGCTGTCTCGCCTCATCACGGTTTAGGGAATCACACTCTTCCAAGTTCCTCTCAACGTACTAGACCTTCTCCTAGGCCCGCTGTACGGCCACATTAGAAGATCTGGTAGAACGGCGATGTGCATCAGTAATAGGCTCTTTGCCCTTGTTCATCCTGGAGGAACTACCCGCAAAGGATGGAAAAGAAAAAATCAATCATCACCAAAATGACAAAATTTTGCTAAAAAAATTCTAGCGAAATTTTGGCATGGTTTTAGGGCAATTCCAAAGAAAAGGGAAACACCCCGAAAAAGATAGGAAGCTTGAAGATGAGATCAACACCGCTGCAAGCTCATAGTCAGTGGAAGATTCTCAAAGAAGGTTTGAACTCAAGCATTGCTGCGAGATCAAGCCAGTCTTATCAAATTTCCTCAAAATTAGAAAAGGCTCAACATTGCTGCGAGCTCCAAACTCCAAAACTTGCAAAGCTCCTCAAAATCCCACAAGACTAAGGAAGCGCTCAATATTGTTGCAAGCTCCAAATCCCAATACTTGCAAAAGATTTCTAGGTATGCATCATCATGCTTCCAAATCAATTTACTGAAAATCATGCATCAAATAAAATCATCATGCATTAGATGCTAGGAAAACCTTAACCAAAGTTTGACCAATTCCAACACAACGTGGTCAAAACCAATCAAACTTTGTCTAAGTCAAAATCCATGTTGGCTTGACCTAGAGACTCTAGCCTTCTATCTTGATGCATAAAAAAAATGCATGAACATCTTGAAATTGCATAACCTCATTATCATGATGAGCAAAAAGAGGAAAAAAAAAAAAGAAAAACCTCTTAAAAAAATTTTGAGGCTGGACCACAGGCCGTGGCAATACGACTAGTTCCGTACAGACCTATCCATATAGCCACAAAAGAAAAACAAAAACGGTGAAAAAAAAAGAGAAAAAAGAGGAACACCATAAAAAAAAAGGGGGAAAGAAGAGAAACCGTGAGAAAAAAAATAAAAAAATAAAAAAGAAAAAAAAAGAAAAAAAAGAAGAAAACACATGGAAAAGAAAAAAAAAGAGAGAGAAAGAGAAAAGGAAAAGAAAAAGAAAAGAAAAGAAAAGAAAAGAAAGAAAATTTTTCTACTTCTACATGTTAGAGATTTTGTGTATTGCAATTTGATGGATGCACTATTCATTTTATTCATCATTTGAATTCACACACATGCATTGTTTTAGAAAAGGTTGAAATCTTGATTTATACATGCATTGTTTTAAATCTTGTACACCTTATGATTTATGCATGTTTTGGTTTTAAACATTGGATGCATTTTTAGTTTTAAAAGGGATTTTATAAATCAAGCTAGCCATTTGTTTTAAACTTTCAAATCTATTTAGGCTTTTTATGTTTCATGATTTTAAAGCACTTGGATTGGTTTAAATCATGTTTCCATGCTTGGTTTAATGGTCCAAAGATCCCACAAGAAATTTACTTTGAAAAATGCAAAAGTTGGGATTTTTGTCTTAGGCTGTCGGTCAACCGACAAGCCAAGCGTCGGCTAACAGACAAGTGGACCAAGGTCAACCAACAAGTGTTCTCGGTTAGAATTCCAGAGAGCTTAAAACTTCATATTTTTGTATTGTCGGTTCAATGTTGGTTCGTTGTCGGCTGACCGACACCTGTTCAACGGTTCGCAAATTTTAAAATATTATGACCGTTGGAGAAGACCGTTGGACTGTCGGTTGACCGACACCTTGTTGTCGGCTGACCGACAGGTAGCCGTTGAGCAACTTTTTCTATAAAAAGAAGCTCATTCCTTAGCTCCAAGTGATGATCTTTGAAGCCCTTCTTGAGGTATTTTGAGGGAAAAGAAAGGGGATCAAGCTAAAGAAGGCTAAGGGTCATTAAGTAAAGCTAAAGCTTGGATTAATGAAGTTAAACCACCAAGTAAGCTTTGCCTTTTTATAATCATTGTTTTATGCTTTGTTTAATCTTTGGTAAATGATTTTAGCATATAAACTATGATGTGTTGAATCTTCTACTCCTTTAATCTTTGATTTAAGTCATCAGATTCTTCACCTTGATTTCTAAACAAGTTTGTTTTAATACTTTATAAAACATGTTTTGTCAAAACCTTTGATTTATTTTATAAACATGTTTCATTAACTTGTTTGAATCATCTTTGTTGTTTTCATTCATTTGAACTTTAGTTAAATTAGTTTGTTTTTTAAAACAACATTGAATATGCATCACATGTTTATACATAATTAATTTCATACAACTTGTGAGCTATTGATTTCATATCTTCAACAAGTTTGTATTTGGTACATGTGATTTGCATATTACTTCAATCAAATCTTTTTATGTGCATTAAACTTTTAATTGCTTCAAGCATAAATTGATTAAGCTTTATTTTAAAACTTGATTGAAGTATTCAAACACTCACTTCATAAGCATTCATCTTTGCATTTTAGAGTGTTTGTGTGAGTTTGTTTTACACTTTCATATTCACCTAATCTAGAGGCAATTACATTGAGCTTTAATTGTAATCTTTTAGAGTGCTTTGTGAAAACACTTTCTTGAGAGAAATCATTTGACTGTAAAGGTTATTGCTTAGCCTAAGAAAAGCATTGTGTAAAGGTTATTGCTTAGCCTAGAAAAGCATCTTGTATAGGTTGTTGTTAAGCCTTGAAAAACAACATTCTAAGGTTATTGCTTATCCTTGGAAAGCATATTGTAGTGGTTATTGCTTAGCCATTTGAAAAGCATAAATAGTGGAAATCCGGTGGGGTGTGAGATCACAAGCCGGTAGTGGATGTAGGCATTGAGGCCGAACCGCTATAAAACATTGTGCAATGGTGAATGACTTATGGTGATTGATTTGTTTATCTTCCGCACATTTTCATGTAATCATCACTAGTTGAAGTTTAATTTGAAGAAAATTAAAATTGGCAATTAATTTGTAGATCACCCTATTCACCCCCCCTCCCCCCCTTCTAGGGTTAGGATCTCGGACTCTCACTACATGGAGTTTCTTGTGAAGGAAGAAACTTACTTGAAGCCATGGATGGAGAAGAAGAACTTGAAGAACTTTGAAGAGAAGTTCTTGATCCTGGAGTACTCTCGAAGGATTTTGCAAAAAGAAAGCAACAAGTGTAAGAGATCCAACTTCCCTTGCTTTTATAGAAGAGAGCAAACCAAAAGATGAAAAGAGGAGAAAAGAAAGGAGGTAAGTGCTAAAAAATTAGCAACTTTCCCAAAAGAGAGGGATGTGAGATATTCTCTACCAAAGAGAGATACTTTAAGAAAATCTCTTCCAAAAACAAGGAAAATGAGAGATTCTCTCCAAGTAAGGATATTTTTAGATATTCTCTACCCAAAGGAGATATTTTTAGATATTCCCTACAAAAATGATACCACATGAGATCTAGGCCATCTCTAAAGCCTTAGATCCGTGGGTTGGCCCGCATGAGCCGGGTTTGAACACCAAGGCACTAAAAGGGTCTTCCTACCAAAAATCCCTCTTACCAAGAGCAAACAAAATGGTTCCATGCCTCTTTTGAGTTGATTGAACTATTCACAAAAAAAAAAAAAAAAAAAAAAAGCCTCATGAGTTTCCAAAAATCCAAACCATTCAACCTCATGAACCAAATTCAGCCAAAATCTTGAAATTGACATTGCACAAAAAAAAAAAAAAAAAAAAAAAAACAAACCCTGGTCCCCTAGCTTGCCACACACAGCTTGTTAGGTCACAAGGACAAAACAAAAAACCAAATTTCGACCCCCTAACTTACCACATACAGCTTGTTGGTCACAAGGTCAAAATCAAAAGTCAAACCCCGACTCCCTAACTTGCCACATACAGCTTGTTAGGTCATGTGAGAACCCGACCCCTAATTTCCTGGTTTAGTGTGGTTTTAATCGTGATTTGGTTTTCTCTTTGGGTTTAGTGGTTGTTTAGTCGAGTTTTGAGTTAGAATGACTTTCCATTAGCTTTGGGAAGTTTTGAGAGCCAGAGAACCTAGACAGTGACCGTAGGGTCCCATTTGTTTTGCGTGGTCAGCGTGGGGAGATTCTTGGTTATTCCTAAAAATTCCCATTTAAGCTTCGTTAGACTAATCTCGCCATTCCCTACAACTTTCATGTTCACTCCGTGCCCATTAGAAGCTCCTAAAATCAGTTTTTCTAGAAATCCCAAATTTTCTATTCTTTAACCCCTTTGACCAAACAGTTGACTTTTTATGTGGACCCCGGAAGTATGTCAATATTGACCTTGTTGGAAAGATAATTTTATTCCGGACACTTTTCATGTTTTAAGTTTCTTGATCTAAGGTCTAGAAAGCCCCCTAATCTCCATTACAAGTTATACTTAGTGTGGACCCCACACCACCCATTATAAAAAGGCCATCTTCCTCTCTTTCTCCCTCATTCCCATTTCCATCGACTGCAACCTCCATGCTACAGTACCAGCAGCCCCTCTTCTTCTTTTTCTTCCATTTCTCTTGCTCAAATGAAGCCTCCAAGCCACCAATCCGACGAGGAAACTCCGGCAACTTCTTCCCCTTCATCTCCTCTCTCTTTTGACACCATTTTTGTGGGAAACCAAGGTGGGCAGCCCCTATTTCAAGCTCCTTCTTGTTGATTAATGGCTCTAGAGGTAAGGATCTCCTTCCATCTTCTACTATTGAGCAATGGCTTTCCCCTAGGTCCTATTTCTTAGCTTGTTTGAACCCCTTTCCTTCTTTTTGATGAGTTACCATTTTAGGGTTCTAAGATGGGTTGTTTTTTTGGGGGTTTTTGTGTAGCTTGGAGCCTTGGCTTGGAAGAGTGTTTAGAGCTTGATTTGCTTGATTAGAGACCCAAGGCAAGTGGATGAAATGATTTATTTTCATTGATCATGTTTTATACAAATGTGTAGCTTTCATTAATGATTTTCATTACTTATGCTTTACTTCATGACATGCTTTTATTGAGATTTGAAATACACTCTTTAGTGTATCTTTCTAGTACATTGCTTCCTTGAAAATGATATCTTGATTGTATTAAGTTTTGACTTGTTTCATGTGATGGATTTCTTTTGGTTGAATGTGAATGGAATGGATGATTTGATGGAAGAATGGATGTAGTTGAATGGGGAATTTGAAGTGTTGAGAATGAAGTTTTGATTGCTTGAAATGGAGGATCTTTTAGCTCACTTTATTACAGGGATCTGACCCTTGAAAATGAGGAGTGTTTGGAGAAAGAAGGGACTGAAAACAGCTTCAGAATTCTGTGTCCGCAGTAACGTCGGTCAGCTGTCGGTCAGCCTGTCGGTTAACCGACCGCCAACCGAGGTGGACCAAAACCCTCTCGGTTCCAATTCCAGAGAGCAAATTTCCATCAGGAAATCTGTCGGTCAGATGTCGGCTGACCGAACTCCCTGGTTCGGTCCACCGAGAGCCAACCGACAGATCTTTCGGTTCATTTTCCAGAGAGCGACAAACTTCCTGATGTGTGTAGAGCTGATAGTCAGCGCCGGTCAGCCGTCGGCTAGCCGACATTCCAGTTCGGCTGACCGACAGCCAACCGAGGAGCTGACCGACAGCAATTGTATTGTTTTCTTCTTGAAGAACCATAGGGAACTATATTGGAGGAGAGTGAGGAACTGTACAGAAGAAGAAATTCCATCATCATGACTTTGTTGTTTAGGTCTTTTAGATTTGTTAATGTATATAAGGCCCCGGAATGTTTCCAATTCTTAAAGAGTACCAAATGTATGTCGAACCTAACATACGGGACCCTAGTTACATTGATTCAAATCTTGGACCTTCAACACTTGGCCCGGAGAATATGAGAAATCCATTCATGCTTTATTTTGACCGAATTTCACTTGTACACTTGAAATCTCGTGTTTTATGACTAGACTTGCCCGACAGTACTGAAATTCATGTTTTTAGCATTGTTGCTAGCTCGTACATGCCCGACCGATACAGATGTGCTTTTGTGCTTATGAGCATCCCAACCCGTCATATGTATTTAATTGACCTGATTTCTTGTACATGACTCATAAGCCAAAACCTTGAGGCAATATGGGGCCAGAGCTTTGTAGTGCGAGCCCATGAGCCAAAAAGAGAACATGCATACATGTACTTATTTTGTTTACTTGCATATAACCTATGAGTCGGCACCACTAAGCTTGGATACCTTGTTAGTCTGATCAACTGACTAGGTGATCCCCCTCTTGTCTTGCCAACTGCAGTTTGGATCCTGATGCCCGGTTTATTTAACCGTGGTCATGTCCTGATACCGCAGATTGCTACTGTGGTTCCTGATGCCCGGCTCGCTACCGTGGTCATGTCTTGTATATAGTATATATGTATATGTATTTCGTTGTACCTCCTCACTTCGGTGACTGAGGTCAACGCCTTGACTTGTTTGCTCTATCACTTAGGTGATAGAGGATTTAGCTTCGTGTGGTTGCCATCTTGATAGTTCCTGATCCTTGATACCCGTCCTACTTTATATTGATCACGTCTTTCCTTAATAAATGTGCACTATTTATACATGCTTTAGATGAGTACCCGATTTGTAAAATGTTTACTGTTTATACATGCTTTAAATGAGTTCCAGATTTGTGAAATGTTTATTGTTTATACACATTTTAAATGATTTCCAGATTTGTGAAATGTTTATTGTTTATACACATTTTAAATGAGTTCCAGATTTGTAAAATGTTTATTGTTTATACACATTTTAAATGAGTTCCAGATTTGTAAAATGTTTATTGTTTATACACGCTTTAAATGAATTCCCGATTTGTGAAATGTCCATTATTTGTACATGTTTCAAATGAGTCCCCGATTTCAAAACGTTCATTAATTATACATGTTTTAAACGAGTTCCCGATTTGTGAAATGTTTATTATTTATACATGTTTGAAATGAGTTTCCGGTTTGTGAAATGTTCATGTTTTATACATGCTTTAAAGGAATACATGTTTTGTCAAATATTTATGTTTCATACCCGTTTTATATGAATACAGGATTTTGTCAAGAGATTCATGATTTCCTATGCATTGTAATTATGTACAATTTTGATCAGACAGCATGATTTATTACATGTTTTATCGTTCAGTATATTGCTATATCTTTTCACCCACCTGCCAGACCGTCGTGTCTGACCCACTACTTTGGTACTCAGGTTCAGATTTCTTCACCCGAGATGAGTGCACGTGTTGGCGGTGGAGCCATGAGCTTATAGGTTGTTTGTCGGCTATGTCATGTAGACATTGAGCTTGACATCGGTTTTACGTCACATATGGGTAGTGATCATTAGCTTGTTTTCTTGTATGGCTTCTATTAGCCTTTTTCTTGGGATTTGTAATTAATACACATTGTTATTTGTAACTTGAACATATATGGGAATGTAATATCCTGTTACTGTCAGCTCTGTACTTTTATTATGATGGTTTATTCCAGTCTGAGATGGATCAAAGATAAGATGATTATATGCTTGGGTTGAGTGCGGTGCGGAATCCAATGGCCACGGACTCCGAGTCGCAACACCACGAAAGCTTCCGCTAAATATTCAGAGTGTGTTGGAATGAATTTGTAATCCCCACACACGCGGATCTTGGGAGAAACATAACTCTCAATTCACGGACCCCGGGTTTGGGGTCGTGACAGGTCACAAGGTCAGCACCAAAAAGAAAAAAAAAAACTTTTCTTGACCACCTGATGCGCCACATAAAGCCCTTAGGTTCACAAGGTCAAAAAGGAAAATCCAAAATCCAAAAATTCAACTCCCCCATGTCATTTTCAAAACTTTGCCTCGAGATGGTACGTGATCCCTCTCACTACCATACAATCCCCTTGGAAACTCAAAAGGCTATTTAACAAAAAAAGTTCAAAGACTCTTGATCAAGTCAGAAGCTCTCCTTCAAGTTTCTCTTCGAGGCACATGAACTCCAAAAGCTACTCGTCGCTGTACCTCGAGGGGGCATTTGTTGACACCAAAAAAGTCACCTTGCCTCCTCAACGTCAAGAAGCCACATGAAACCGCTTCCTACTACAAACAGGCAATGCTACTTCAAGCATCAGATCTTGTCAGAATCAAACAAAAACTACAAGAACCTTCAAAACAGCCAAAGAGGGGTACACATGATGTTTCGGGCCATTCCCGACATCATTTAGCCTAACTTCACTCATCAACAGCTGAGCAAGTGCTCCTGGCGGCGACGGTGTCAAAGACATTAAATCCTCGATCAGAGCCTATGGATGGTTCCGAAATACCCCCGAAAGGCTTCATGCCAAATTTCAAGTCAAACCAACAACTTTTGACCTCCATCAACCCTTGAGCAGCAAAATCAAGCCTCTCGGAAGCGAGAACCACCTAAACCATCACTCATCAAACAGAGCACATGGGTGGCTTCTACATGTTTCCAAAGGACTACACGTCGAATTTTAGGTCATTCCGACAACGTTTGACTAGACTTTGATGTTCGAAAACAAAACTAAGCCTACCGGCGACAGAGCATCCTGGGACCATGACATCCAAATCGGAGCAAATGGATCGCCTCAAAATGACTCCAATAGGCTCCCTGTCAAATTTCAGGACAATCGGACATCGGTTGGCTGTACATCAAAGCGCGGCATCTCCATCGCAACCAAATCAAGTCTACTAGCCACGGGACCCCACACGGCTTCAAAACTCAAACAAAAGCCCATGGTTGGTCCTATCTATTGCTCAAGAGGCTTCACCTCAGATTTCAAAACATTCCGACATCGTTTGACCCAGTTTTGACTCTTGACAGAAAATCGACTACAAAGTGTTCAACTTTTCCAACAAATAGGAAACTTTGTGCTCCGGTTTGCATAGCTTCTTGTTAGGTTCTTTTCAGGAAAATCAAGTCAATAAATGAGGAAAAATGTCAAGAAAAATACAGAATAAAAAAAAGAATAAAAAAATCAGAGAAACGGATGAAAAATGGCGACCAAAAGGGGAAAAACCCCATGGTCGCCGGCAACCAAAGGCCATGGTTGCCGACGACCCTTGGTGCATGGTCGCCGGCGACCCTGGAAATCCGGGTCGCCGGATTTCTGCCGGGTGGCCCATTTTCCTATCCTTTTCGTGTTTCGAGAATTCCAGCCTCTGTGGTTTTCTAAAAATATGATTCTTGATGCTTGGAATCAACTGATCTTCATTAACATTTCGGATCCGCCGTCAAGAGCATGAAATCATCATTGATCGCTCTAAGATCGCCAACCGGCTGACAAAGAAAATATACTTTCTGCCAGATCGATCCAGAAAGTGGTCGCCGGATTTTGCACCAAAATGCCCTTTTTTCGATCTTTTTCGCGTTTCGAGCATTCCTGCCTCTGTGATTTTCTGAAAATGCAATGTTTGATGCTTGAAAATGACTGATCTTCACCGACATCTTGGATCCGCCGTCAAAAGCATGAAATCAACACCGATCGCTCCAAGATCGCAAACCGGCTGACCAAGAAAGTATACTTTCTGTCCGACCAATCGTGAAATCGACAAGACAGATGTCACCGGCCCACCAACATCAATCAATGTCTGAAATTGCACTGCAATCCGACATTAAACAATGCCTGGATCCACCTGTGATGATCGCAAGAAGAATCTCAAAAGGCACAGCGTGGCCCGCGACTCTTCACATGCCTTGGCGACCACTTAATGACATTAGTTGACCCGTTTATGACAACTTAATGT
This sequence comes from Umbellularia californica, assembly GCA_028538565.1. Classification (NCBI taxonomy): domain Eukaryota; kingdom Viridiplantae; phylum Streptophyta; class Magnoliopsida; order Laurales; family Lauraceae; genus Umbellularia; species Umbellularia californica. The sequence goes on from JAPQWN010000004.1 coordinate 31,354,873, forward strand.
GGTCATTAACTCATTATTTTGGACGGCCCAATCAGATTTAAGCATTTGGGAGTTACAAATCCAAGCAATCATGCATTAAACCCATGAAACTCCCATCATCATGAGGCTTAAAGAGAATTAAATGCCCACTACCTTCATCGGCCAATCACAAGCCATGAAAAAGGAGTTACAAAATTAATTTGTAACTCCTAATCAATTCTCTCATCATGGCCATCAATGCCAATAAACACCTCATGGCTACCAAAAGCCTATAAAAAGAGGTGAGTTCCAAGAAGAAAAGGAGAGGAACCCAAAGTGCAATCCCAAGCTCTGAAAATCCAGAAAATTCAAGAGAGAGACGAAGCCCTGTTGCTTTGCTCCCGAAAGCACCACAAGGTGATCAACGACCCTTGGCCCCTGTCACAGCCCCGCCCAACTCAGCATGAAATTGTCCGCTTTGGCCCACGTGCACGCGCGGGGACTTCCCAGGAGGTCACCCATCCTAGTACTGCTCCCGCCCGAGCACGCTTAACTACGGAGTTCTTACGGTTTCCAGGGCCGCACGGTTTTAAAAGGCCTCATGCTAAGTTAATACGGGGTTTGACTTATAAGCCCAGGGTCAGGACTTGGATATTTCTGATGCGGGCTAACGGAGACTCACCGTTTGAAGCCCGTGGTTGACACGCTCCGCCCCGTGGTTAAGGGTGCCGCCCGGACCAAGTTCTCACATTCTCCCCCACCGGAAATAGAGCCGTACTCGGCTCTGATACCAATTGTCACAGCCCCGCCCAACTCAGCATGAAATTGTCCGCTTTGGCCCACGTGCACGCGCGGGGACTTCCCAGGAGGTCACCCATCCTAGTACTGCTCCCGCCCGAGCACGCTTAACTACGGAGTTCTTACGGTTTCCAGGGCCGCACGGTTTTAAAAGGCCTCATGCTAAGTTAATACGGGGTTTGACTTATAAGCCCAGGGTCAGGACTTGGATATTTCTGATGCGGGCTAACGGAGACTCACCGTTTGAAGCCCGTGGTTGACACGCTCCGCCCCGTGGTTAAGGGTGCCGCCCGGACCAAGTTCTCACAGCCCCCCCCCCCCCCCCAAGGTCCCCTGCTTCTCCAACATAGCCTAAACGCGGCTTTTCAGCCCGTTTACTTAGTTTTTTATTGGATATAGGACCTCCTTTTGGTCATTGTCCTTTAAAAAACTGAGGTTAGGAGCCAAGCCGAAGAATCAAAGCATCAACCGTTCTCATTTGAAGGACGATGGCGAAGTCCATACATGACTTGCGACTGTCGATCTCAACGTGTCCCCACAATCTCCTGAGAAGTTAGATCCCTTTTCTTACTTTTCTATTGTAGTTTGTATTTCTTAAAGAGACAAAAAGAAATCGCAATTATTGTCTTTCATATTTGATGAGTTTTGTAAAATCGCCTTTCACGGCAAACAAACAAAAACGCCTCCTACGGCATTCTCAAAAACAAACTTGTCTCTTTTCTTAATATTTATGCAATTTGAAAAGTTAGAAAAAATGATTGATTTCCTTTCAGAAAAAAGGATTGATTTCCTTTCCTTTTTTTTTTTTTGTTTTTTCTTTCCTTGGCCGTACGGAGCTGGCCGTATTGCCACGTGGCAGTGGACCACGACCTGTGGGCCAAAAAAAAATTTTTTTTTTGTTTTGCTGAGATTTCTTCTCTCTTTTTCTTTCCTCCTTTGTTTGCTGACCATGATAATGAGGATATGCAATTTCAATATGTTCATGCATTTTTTTTTTTGATGTATCAAGATAGAAGGCTAGAGTCTCTAGGTCAAGCCAACATGATTTTTGACTTGGACAAAGTTTGATTGGTTTTGACCAAATTGGGTTGGAATTGGTCAAACTTTGGTCAAGGTTTTCCTAGCTTCTAATGCATGATGATATTCTTTGATGCGTGATTTTTGGTAAATCGACTTGGAAGCATGATGATGCATACCTGAAAATCTTTCGCAAGTATTGGGATTTTGAGCTCGCAGCGATGTTGAGCTCTTTCTCGGTCTTCCTGGATTTTGAGGAACTTTGCAATTTTTGGATTCTGAACCTCGCAGTAATGTTGAGCTCTTTTCCAGATTTTGCAGAAATTTGATGAGATTGGCTCGTTCTCGCAACGATGTTGATTTCGAACCTTCTTTGAGGATTTGCACTGACTATGAGCTCGCAACGATGTTGAGCTCATCTTCAGGCTTCCTATCCTTTTCGGAGTATTTCCCTTTTCTTCTGAATTGCCCTGGAACCATGTCAAAATTTTGCTAGAATTTTTGTAGCAAAACTCTGTCATTTTGATGATGATTGATCTTTTATCTTCCATCTTTTGTAGGTAGTTCTTTCAGAACGAACAAGGGTAAAGGTCCTGTTACTGACTCACCTCGTCGGTCTACCAGATCTTCCAATGCGGCCGTTCAACAGGCCTGGGAGAAGGTCCAGTTTGTTAAGAAGAACTTAGAAGAGTGCGATTCCCTCAATCGTGATGAGATGAGACAGCGACTGATCGCTTTCAAAGATGAGGAATTCTACAAGATCATGGTAAGCAGCCGTCCTTGGGTTACGGACGATCAGAGCGTTGTGCCCAAGCCAACCTTCTTCTTCGGTGATGCAATCCCCAACGACTTGACATACCGAAGGAGATGTTTTCAGTTCTCTTACACAGCAGATGGTGAGGAGAGAACTATTTCTACCCGGTCGACTTTTGATCGGACCATCTCGATCCTGAGCCTTTCTCCCACGTACCCTAAGAGGGAAGTCCTTCAAGCTGGGTGAAGAGGACCAGTGTGATCAAGACCGGGGTTTTTGTTGGCGGCCCTTCCTGTTTTACAAGAAGCCGCCTGTCCGTATGGACATGTTGATACCAGCCAGTGGCTACCAAGGTTCTGATCATCCATCGGTTGATTTGAGACCGGTGGGCCTTGGCGTTTTTCGGGCTGACGGCAGCAATTAGGTGAAGCCTTTTCGACTCCGTGGCCGTTTCAGTGCTGACTCGAGCTGGGAATCATGGTCTGATCACACCCTGAGAATTGGCGAGGCCGTTCTGTGGGAGGCCAAGATTTTTTATGCAGTTCACGCTTTTCGGCAAACCGTTGTTTTCTCTAATGAGGCTTTCATGGCTATGCTGGAGTCATTCCTTCCACAAACCAACACCTTCATTGTGACGAATGGTGAGATTGGTTTTTCTTTGAAGGAATTGAACGCCATCACCGGGTTGCCTATCCTCGGCAAACTCTATGAGGAGTTTATGCCTATTGTTAGACCCCGACCCAGACCAACGCGATTAGTGCTAATTAAGTGAACGTTTAGTCTTAAGTGAGTCTTAGTACTAGTTGGGTTAGAATGTGATTAGACTTAGTCTGGATTATGGATTTGGGGATTTTGAGGACGTTTAATATGAGTCAGACACGCTCAGGGACGCCCTGAGTACACGAGTAAGAATGGGGTGTTGTGCTAGATCTTTGATGTGGATGTGATCTTTATTTCTCTTGAGTGATTTTATTATTTGTGACAACTTTTGTTTTCAAGCTGCATGCATGTGAGGCCCAGAAGCCCAAGTTTTGGCCCAATAGGGTAAATCTGTCTTTTCATGCAAAATCTGGGCACACTTTTCGAAGTCGTGAAACCATGTCAAAAGTATACTTTTCTGAAACTAGATTTTTCGACGATCGTTTTGTTCTTCTTCGTCGACTTCATCCGGGGTCCACAAGACCATGTTTTAAGCGTTTCTAGTTCAGCTAGAGAGGGACCCACCTCTCAACCCATATAAAAAGTCTCTTACTCTCTCTCCTCCATTTTCTTCTTCCAAAAAAATCCTGCAACGGTTGCCCTAGAGTGGAGTGGAGAAGGCAGCCCTCTTCTTGATCTTTTTCCCTTGAAACCATCTAACAAGAAGACTCCAATCTTCGATTCGTTTCCGCCATTCTCTTCCTCTCTTCGCAAGCTTCGATTGGACACGTTTTGGAGCCAAAACCCTTCCACTATTCATCATCTTCAACCTCCATTCTTCTTGTTTGGCTAGCAAAAGGTTAGAGCTTGGACCCATCTTTCCATTTGATGTTCTTTAGCTCACCAAGAGCTTGTTTATCATGATTTCAAACCCATTTTCGAAATGGGGGTTTATGTTGGCCAAAATGTTGATTTTTGTATGCTCCATTTTGGGGGTTTTGTGTAGATCTCGTGGAGCACCCCTCATTGTTGGCTTTTGTGAAGCTTTCTTTGACTTTGGATTGAGGCAAGTAAACTTTTTGGGATTTTTGCATGTATATTGCATTAGGGTTCCATTTTTCTTCATTAAGGTATGACTTGTGTGTTGGTTCTCTTAATGCTAGTTATGTCTACACTCTTTCAAGCCATGCACTTCAGTTTCTCTATTGGTTTTGTCACTAATGATTTATCAAGTTCTTAGAATCATGTTGGTTTTATAAGTTTCATGAAATTGTTATGGGAATGCCTTGATGTTTCTCTTTGGAATAAATGGACAAATTTGTGGATGGAATGCTCCTTAATGTGTGTAATGAATCCCTTGGAAAGCATGGAGGCTTGGGGAGTGCAGGTTTGTAAAAGTGTGGAAGTGAAGAAGGGAGAAAAAGTTGTGAAAATTCTGAACAGAATGCACTGCCCGTGCCTGTCGGTCAGCTGTCGGTCAGACTTCGGTCGACCGACAGGTCGACCGACACCAACCGAAATCTGTCGGTTCGAATTCCAGAGAGCAGCATTTCTGTCAGGACATCCCTCGGTTCGCTGTCGGTCAACCGACAGGTCGACCGACAACCAACCGAGGATCTGTCGGTTCAATTTCCAGAGAGCAACATTTTCTGTCTGGTCACCTGTCGGTTCACATTCGGTCAACCGAGGATCTGTCGGTTCAATTTCCAGAGAGCAGCAATTCTGGCCTGGGATCTGTCGGTCAAGCCTTCGGTCGACCGACAGATCGACCTCGGTTAACCGACGGTTAACCGAGCGTTGACCGACAGTTACAAAAAGAACTGTGTTTGGAGAAATTTTGCAGGAATGAAAACTAGACTATGCTTTAGACCTCCATTTGACATTGTGCACTTGAAATTCCTAAATGTATCTTACCTTCGGGGACACCAAGTTATATAGAGTTTCGACGTTTGGATTTCCAAGTCCACAAGGGTCAAAGTTTTGGTCTTAGCCTATGCTTGATAGATTTTGTTCGGATTCTTGTTTTGATGCTTTATGCGTCCTCATGTTCTTGTTTGATCTTTTTCAAGTATAAGCTTGTATTTAAGACGTGTTTCAAGAATCGTGTTTCAAGAAAGAAAAAGGGAATCATTTCTTAAGATTTGTTAAGCATTTATATAATGCTATTTTTTGCTAGCCTGTCGTGACGTGTTTGATAAATGATTTCCCTCTTGCTTTGACGTGTTCTCGGATAAGTTTTGTCGTGTTTTATGCATTCATGATATAAGTGATTACCACTGAGCTTGGACTGCCCTTTTAGCTTGATCCACTACCTGGGGGTCCTTAAACATGTGGACTGTCTGCAGACTAGTCGTGTCTTGAATTGACACATCGTGCGTGTTCGTGGTCCGGTTCCGCGGCCGGACACCCCGTCTACCTTGTGTGGCGTGGGATCGTGTTTATCGTGTTGTGCTTATCGTGCTTGTCGTGCGTGCTTACTCTTATCATCATGTATGATGGAGAAAGGATGGGCTCTTTGTGGATTTACTAATCATGATATTATAAGTATACATGCTAGTTTCGAAAACGTGAAACGTGTATTCAACTCTTGAACTGTTTTAGCATTATTTTAACTATTCATGCCTAAATGGTTTATTTGCCAAACCGTCGTGTTTGATGCTTGTTATTTTGGTGTCCAGGTGCAGGAGTGTTCACGCGTGACGAGGAGTGCCCGGAGGAGGCTGTTGAGCCACCCCCAGCACTCGAGTGGCAGCCCAACGACGTCATCTAGACGCCGGTCGGGATCTTGATTTTCGTTTCACCTAGCTTGGGTTATGTTGGGTTGTTCTTTTGGGGTTCCATTGTTGTATTGGCCTTTGTTGGCCTCTTTGGGTTGTGTAACTTGAATTAATATACTTTTGTTAAACCTTGAAATGTTAATCATGATAGGAATGCTTGATGACTTTCCTTTTTGATACCTTGTCTCCATATTATATATGCTTCTTGTATCTTATCGTTCAAGATTGTATGAATTGTTTTGCTACACGCTTCCGCATACCCATTCGTGTGAGCTCGACCCGTGTCTTGGGATCCTCACCGCGGAAACCTGTGGGAAATCAAACAACAGCCGGCGGCGGCGTGCTTTGGTTGTCGGTTAATCATGCCGCCGCGCAGTCGCTGGCCCGGGTCCCGGTCCGGGGTCGCGACACCTATTGACAGCGTCCTTGAGGAGCAGTCTGAGGAGTTCAGGCTGGTGTACTTTCAGCTCATCGCCTTCTATGATTTTTTTAAGGAGAAGGAGGCTCGAAAGTTAGATGCAGCAGTTGGAGAAGTTGCAGCTCCAACTTTTTTGACAGCGGGGATTCTTCTGATGGCATGGCCCAGGATGCTAGGGCTAAAGCATCAAGTTTGAAGAAGATCGCTGCTATGCGAGAAGATTTGAAGAAGTTCTTCGCAAGCACAGATGCCATTTGTTCCGACATTGCATTGCGGAGAGATCTCATTGTTTACCTCACTTACTGGCTGGGTGAGGCTGTTTTTGCTGGAGGAGATGGAACGCACATCAGGCCGCACTGTATTTTTCCGGCTTGTCAGATGGCGTTTGGAGAGCGGTTGGCTTTGGTACCTGCTATTTACTCCTATTTGTGTACCGAACTGCAGGCTGCTGTTTTCCTGATTCGGCTTGGGCTTCCCATGAACAGGGTATTTTCTGCCCACATCTTCTATTCGTGGTATGTATACCACCGTCCTAGCTTCCATCGTTTGGGAGTTGCATAGGACGAAGATCCCTTTATGATTCGTTTGGCTAGAGGAACAGCCGTTCCCGAATCACTTTTATCTTCCCGTTTGAGGATCCGACGATTTAGGGACGTCGAGATTAGGCAGTCTTCAGTGAAGCTTTCTCCGGGTTTGCGGAAGAAGGCTTTTGACTTTGGTGTCTCCCGTGATTCGACCAGGGCAGGGTCAGGAAGACACTATGCTTTGACAGACGCGGAGAAGAGATGGCTATTCAACATACGGGTTGGTACGATGGTGTATCGCAGACATCTTTTCGTCGATATCCAACCGTATGTCCCTTCGCGTTTTGCATTGCAGCTTGGCTTCTCTCAAGGCGTTGTTGGAGCGCCTTCGAGCATGGTGAAGCGTTTTGGAGGTCTGCAGGATGGGAGAAATGCATGGGCTTTTTATAGCGCTGAGGACACTACCACCATGATTTCCTATCCTGAACTGCCTACCTTCCGGACTGCTGGCTTCACTAAGTGGTTCATGGAGAGCTTTTTAGCGTACCAGGGGCTTTCCAAGAAAGAGCTCGATGTCAAGCAGTCTCCTGGGAAAGGTTTTGGCAAATCGGATGGTGTCCATCGGGAGGAAGTTTTGGCCTTCCTTTCTGGAGAAAAGCACAAGATAGGCTTTCTCAATGAGCAGGACATCATCAGATCAGGAGCTGCACAAGGGATTCCTGGTGAGGTCTTGAGACAGCTGGAAGAGGAGGAGGCCGAGATCGATGCTATGATACAGGCAGAGCATACGAAGACTTCCTTGGAGTCTACTGAGAAGAGTAGACCATCCAGTGAGGACTCTAACGAGAGGCTTGATTGATAGTGGGGCAGGATTGTCAAGCAGATTGACCCTCCATAGCAAGAGGAAGAGAGGACAGCGTCGAAATATGAAATGGCACGATAGTCCTTCTGATATTGAAGTTCCTCTCACCATTGTTGAGGAGGTGTCTGAGGATGCTGACGAGCCGCTGGGGAAGAGGAGCAGAGAGGAGGAGACAGCTGGTATGATCCTCTTTCTTTCTTTTGTTTCTTCTTTTCTCTTGTAAGAGATTTTTTTTTTGTTTTGATCCGCTGCTTTTCTTTGCAGAGGATGATGACCTGGTGATGCCCGAGGTTCCTGCCAATGAGGCGATAACGGATCCAGTCGTGGCATCTGAGGAAGAGCCCAGGGACTCTGGAGTGGTTCCAGAACCTTCACCTGGTATGATTGCTTTGGCTTCTTTTTTTTTCTTTTGTGTTGTCATTTGCTAACATGTAGCCTTTGTTTTCCTATTAGCTGACTTGCCAGAGGATTCTGACGATTTCGAGCCATCCATGGACGCAACTTTTGACGATGCTTCGGATGAGCTCAGAGAGGCAAAGAGTACTCCGCCGGTTGTCGAAGCAAGTATTTTTGCAATAATAATCTTGATATATTTTTGACAAGGACAAGATTATATTCATACCTTTTTGTCTTTTCCTTGACAGATTGTGAAGCAGCAAGAGAGTTTCCTCCGTCTTCCTTAGAGCCAGAACAGGGGATACCTGCGGCTGATTCAGAAGTAGGGGCTTCTTCCGCTTTCAATGAGTCAGCTTCTTCAGTTGGAAAGAGTTTATTGATTACTCTTCCAATGGAACATGACATGGGCAGTCGGGTACCAGAGCATGGTGAATACTCATCTGCACCACACCTTCAGTATGCAAGGAAGGTGTTGAAGACTGTTTTGAGCTCATGGGTTGAGACTCTCTTCAGGTCATTTGGAAGCTGGCTTTAGCATGATCAAGCATGTACAGCACATTCTTGCTGATAGCAAAGAAGTCGGTCTGGACATCGCAAGCGCCAAAGATTTTGTTGAGGAAATCATCGCCTTGGGGAACAAATGGACTGAGACCAAGAGTTTCCAAGATAGTGACTTCTTTGATGAGATGTTTATGAAGCCATCCAGCAAAGTCAAAGCTGAGCTGACTGAAGTCACGAAGACTTGGATGCAAGTCGTTCGGGAGAAGAACGTTACCGAGTTATCCATTATGGGGCTGAAGCAAGACTTGGACCGCCTTGATAAGGAGGTTGTCGAGTCTAGGCAGCGTCTTGAGCTTATGGAGGAAGAAGCTGCTGCCAAATGGACCGCCATTGTGGAGGCTCGTGACAAGGAAGGGACCCTCATTTGCCAGGTTGAGGAAGCTGAAGGTAATGTCCGGAGGAAGACTCAGGAGTATGAGTAGTGGCAAGTGCTCTGGGAAGAACTTCCTCCTGCTGTAGATGGGTCACGGCATTCGGCCGCGTTTTATGGGAACATTCTGAAGAAGCGTGGCCTAAAAACTTTGGAAGTTGAGGCCAAGGGTCTGCTTGAGGAGTTGAACCTTTGGTTGAAGACCATGCTAAATTAAGCTCCTGAGTTATAACAAACTCTTTTTTCTTCTTCTGTTTTTTTTTTTTTTTGGTACCTCCATGTATAAACAATTTTGGTACTATATTTTTGTGTCCCCTTCTTTTCACTTAAATCATTTTTTTGATGAAAACAAATTTGAGTAAAAGCTGATGGGGAATGTTTGTTTTGAATTTGATCAAAAGGTTGTCATTTTATGAAAATCTTTAGTCAAAGGGTTGTTTTGGGCATGAAGGCCAATTTTTGTGGCAAAAAGCCTGATTTTTGATGGCTTGAAAACCAAATTTTAGATGGCATGGAAGCCTAATATTGTGGCGTAAGAGCCAAAATTTGTTTTGCGGCATGAGAGCAAAAATTTTGAAATGGCATAGAAGCCAGAATTTTTGAGATGGCATAAAAGCCAGAATTTTTTGGAATGGCATAGAAGCCGAATTTTACTTTGTGGTCTGGAAACCAATGAGAGCCAAAGTTTTTGTTTGTGGCATGAGAGCCAAAGTTTTTGGATGGCGTGAAAGCCAAAGTTTGTTTTTTTGTTTGTGGCATTAGAGCCAAAGTTTTTGGATGGCGTGAAAACCGATTTTTTGGAGTGGCATAGGAGCCGAGTTTAAGATGGCATGAAAGCCGATTTTTGGAATGGCATAGAAGCCAAGTTTTGTTTTGTTTTTGTTTTGGCCAGGAGCCAGATTTTTGAAAACCAAGTTTTGTTTTGTTGGCATGAAAGCCGATTTTGGCGTTTATATCCGGATTTTGGCGTTTATAGCCGACTTTTGGCGTTTATAGCCGGATTTGACGTTTATAGCCGGATTTTAGCGTTTATAGCCGAGTTTTGGCGTTTACAGCCGAATTTGGCATCTATAGCCGATTTTTGGTGTTTATAGCCAGATTTGGCGTTTATAGCCAATTTTTGCGTTTATAGCCGATTTTGGCATTTATAGCCAAGTTTTGGCGTTTATAGCCGAATTTTGGCGTTTATAGCCGATTTTGATTTTCAAAATGCAAGTATCGACTAAATATCGCCTCCCCACTGAATGGTCTTGCAAGTATTGATGGAATGTCGCTTCCTTGCTCATTCGGTTTGCGAGTATTGATGGAATATCACTTCCACGCAGCTGGGTTTGCGAGTATCGATGGAATGTCGCTTCCTCGCGGATTGGGGCGCAAATTTCGACTAAGCGTCGCTTCCCTGCTTTTCCCAAAACTTTTGCTTTCGCGGGTACTGACTTGGTGTCGTTTCCCCACGATTTTTGAAATTTGAGGTTTTCTCGAACCATTTGAAATTTGGGTTGTGGATATCAATTGGAATATTGTGTCTCCACGATTTTGAAATTTTGAGGTTTTGCAAGTATCGAATGGGGTTCGCTTCCTTGTAATTTTTAGGTGTTGGAAGTATCGAATGGGGTTCGCATCCTTCCGGTTTTTGGGTTTTGGAAGTATCGAATGGGGTTCGCATCCTTCCGGGTTTTTTTTTTTTGCTTTTGCGAGTATCGACTGAATGTCGCTTCCCCGCGGTTTCTAAAAAAACATTTTTTTTGTTTGAAGACACGAGGGTCATAAATTTTGACTTAAAACCATTTTGGTTGTAAAAGCCGGGGCGAACTAGGGCGAAAGTTCCTGAGTCCTAGTTTTTATTTCAAACCATGAATTTTTGGGTTCAAGGATCGAAAATTTTGGTCAAGTCTGGGAAGAGGCTCCTAAACTTGGATTTTTGGATTTTGATTTTTTTTTTTTTTGGAACAATGAAACAATGAAAGTAAGCATTGTTTTGAAAGGGTTTTTTTTTTTTCAGAAACTTCAACATAAAGACGAAAATTTCAAAAGCGGTGGGTTTGACGAGCAAGTACCTTGGAAATAGGCTTTGGCCGTATAGATATCGCTCTGACCCGTTTGAGGAAGTCTTCAAGGGTAGTACCGCTTCAAGAACTTGTCGTTGATGGGCAGCATACATCTGTCTCCTTCCATGTTTAGAAGAGCGTATGCGCCATTGGAAAAGACTTTGTCGATGACGAGGGGTCCCTCCCATTTTGGTTCAAATTTGCCTTTGGATTTGTGGGCAAAGACTATGGGTCTTTTTACTACAAGAACCAAGTCACCCTTTTTGTAGGCGCGTTGCCTGACCTTCTTGTCGAAAGATCCTACCATGCGTGCTTGGTACAACTCAACGCTTTGTAGAGCTTCGAGTCGTCTTTCATTGAGATTATCCAGCTCTTGGAGTCTCAATTTGACGTTGCTTTCTTGAGTCATGTCATTTTGCAAAGATACCTTTAAGGAAGGAATTTGTACTTCCAAAGGGACAACAGCTTCGCATCGATAGACCAAGGAAAATGGTGTATTATGGGTTGGTCCTCGAACGGTGGTTCGATAGGCCCACAAAGCTTGTGGTAGTTTGTCGCCCCAGTCTCTTTTGTGACTAGAGACTATTTTCTTGAGAATTTTGCAGAGTATCTTGTTGAAAGCTTCTGCCAGTCTGTTCGCTGTTGGATTATATAGAGTAGAAGGACAACTTTGGATTTTGTACTTGTCGCAGAACCTGAAGAATCTGTGATCCCGGAATTGATGTCCGTTATCATGGACGAATCTTTTAGGTATGCCGAAGCGACAAATAATGTTGGTGAGCAAGAATTGAAAGACTGATGAGGTCTTCATTTCGCTGAGCGCAAATGCTTCTGACCACTTGGAGAAATAATCCGTAGCGGCGAAAATGAAGCGATGACCTTTGCTTCATGGGGGAGAGATAGGACCTATGATGTCCATACCCCAGGCTTCGAAAGGCCGTGAGATTGTTGTTGGATGTAGCCATTCTAGAGGCATGTGGACATAATCTCCGTGAATCTAGGATTTTTGGCAGCGCTTGGCGAATTGTATTGCATCAGCTACCATGGTAGGCCAATAATAACCTAGCCTTTTTATCTGGTTGTAGAGCTTAGGACCAGCCTGATGGGCTCCACAAAGACCAGCATGCACTTCTTTGAGAGTTTCCTCAGCCTCTTGTTGTGACAAGTAGCGTAGAAGTACTCCGTTGAAGGATTTTCTGTAAAGTGCTTTTGAAGGTATATCCAAATGAAAGTTCGGGGCTCGTCTTTGGATACTTACCCGATCTTTTGGATCTTCAGGTAAGACTCTGAACATGATGTAATCAATGAACGGATCTCTCCAGTCGCCAGTCGGAGGTTTGAGGATGGACATCCGACTTCCAACCACTTGGTGGCATTCAGTAACTGCTTGGTGTGTGTTGAGAGGAGGGAGAATCCTTCTTTGACACACTGTGACTTGCATGTTTTCCCCTTCTTAGATTGCCATGGATGCGGAGAGTCCAGCCAGGGCATCTGCACGGATGTTTTCACCTCTGAGGATGTGGGTGATGTGACAGATGTTGAATTTTTGTCGAAGCGACTGTGCCTTGTTGTAGTAAGGTAGCAGATCAGGCTTCCTGACTTCATAGTTCTGATTCATCTTGTTGACAATCAGTTGAGAGTCTCCAAAAGCTTCCAGCATGGTGATGCCGGATTCGAGGGCTAGTTCTAATCCTACAATCAGGGCTTGGTGCTCAGCCGCATTGTTTGAACATGGTTCCAGTAGCGAGAAGGCGTGTGGAATCATGTATTTGTCGGGGTTGACAAAGAGGATGCCAATTCCTGATATTTGCTTTCCCTTTTCATTTGTCCTGGTTGCACCGTCAAAGTACATGTCCCAGGAAGCATTTGATAAGAAAGTTTCCACGTTGTAGACAAATTCGTCTGGGAGGTCATCCCTGAGTGGAGAATCTTTAGGCACTGGATGTTCTACGAGGAAGTCTGCTAGAGCTTGGCCTTTGATTGCTTTTTGTGGTACATACCTAATATCAAACTATGATAGAAGAATGGACCATTTTGCCAGTCGGGCATTGAGAGCACCTGCTTTTGTGACAAGGACCTTTAGGAGGTTGATCCTCGAAATCAGGTAGACTGTATTAGACAGCAGATAGTGATGCAGCTTTTGTACGGCAAACATCACTGCAAGGCATTCTTTTTCGACTGGAAGACATCCTCGCTGATAGCAAAGAAGTCGGTCTGGACATCGCAAGCGCCAAGGATTTTGTTGAGGAAATCATCGTCTTGGGGAACAAATGCACTGAGACCAAGAGTTTCCCAGATGGTGACTTCTTTGATGAGATGTTCATAAAACCTTCCAGCAGAGTCAAAGCTAAGCTGACTGAGGTCACGAAGACTCGGAGGCAGATCATTCGGGAGAAAAACGTTACCGAGTTATCCATCATGGGGCTGAAGTAAGACTTAGATCGCCTTGATAAGGAGGTTGTCGAGGGTAGGCAGCGTCTTGAGCTTTTGGAGGAAGAAGCTGCTGCCAAATGGACCGCCATTGTGAAGGCTTGTGACAAGGAGGGGACTATCATTCGTCGGGTTGAGGAAGCTGAAGGTAATGTCTGGAGGAAGACTCAGGAGCATGAGCAGTGGCAAGTCCTCTGGGAAGAACTTCCTCATGCTACAGATGGGTCGCGGCATTCGGCTGCGTTTTATGGGGACATTCTGAAGAAGCGTGGCCTAAAAACTTTGGAAGTTAAGGCCAAGGGTCTGCTTGAGGAGTTGAACCTTTGGTTGAAGACCATGCTAGATTGAGCTCCTGAGTTACAACAAACTCTTTTTCCTTCTTCTTTTTTTTGGTACCTCCATGTATAAACAGTTTTGGTACTATAATTTTGTATCCCCTTCTTTTCACTTAAATCATTTTTTTTATGAAAAAAAATTTGAGTAAAAGCTGATGGGAATGTTTGTTTAAGAATTTGATCAAAAGGTTGTCATTTTGTGAAAAACTTTTGTCAAAGAGTTGTTTTGGGCATGAAAGCCAATTTTGTGGCAAAAAGCCTGGTTTTTGATGGCTTGAAAACCGAATTTTGGATAGGATGAAAGCCTAATTTTGTCTGTGGCATGGGAGCCAAATTTGTTTGTGGCATGAGAGCCAAATTTGTTTGTGGCATGAGAGCCAAAGTTTTTTTTTGGATGGCGTGAAAGCCAAAGTTTTTTTTGTTTGTGGCATGAGAGCCAAAGGTTTTTGGATGGCGTGAAAGCCAAAGTTTTTTGTTTGTGGCATGAGAGCCAAAGTTTTTGGATGGCGTGAAAGCCAATTTTTGGAATGGCATAGGAGCCGAATTTTAAGATGGCATGAAAGCCGATTTTGGCGTTTATAGCCGAATTTTTTTTGTTTTGGCGTTTATAGCCGACTTTTGGCGTTTATAGCCAGATTTGGCGTTTATAGCCGGATTTTTTTTTGTTTTGGCATTTATAGCCGGATTTTTGGCGTTTATAGTCGAAATTTTACTTTCTTTGTTGCTTGTTTTGTTTTGGCATGGAAGCTAGATTTTTGAAAACTAAGTTTTTGTTTAGTTGGCATGAAAGCCGATTTTGGCATTTATAGCCGATTTTTTTTTTTTTTGGCATTTATAGTCGGATTTTTTTTGTTTTGGCATTTATGGCCAAAATTTTTTTTTTGTTTTGGCATTTATAGCCAAATTTGGCGTTTATAGCCGGATTTTTTTTTGTTTTGGCATTTATAGCCGAATTTGGCGTTTATAGCCGAATTTTGGCGTTTATAGCCGAATTTTGGCGTTTATAGCCGGATTTGGTTTTCAAAATACAAGTATCGACTAAATGTCGCCGCCCCGCTGAATGGTCTTGCAAGTATCGATGGAATGTCGCTTCCTTGCTTATTCGGTTTGCGAGTATTGATGGAATGTCACATCCTCGCGGACTGGGTTTTGCGAGTATCGATGGAATGTCGCTTCCTCGCGAATTGGGGTACAAGTATCGACTAAGCGTCACTTCCCTGTTTTTCCCAAAACTTTTGGTTTTCATGGGTACTGACTTGGTGTCGTTTCCCTGCGATTTTTGAAATTTGAGGTTTTCTCGAACCATTTGAAATTTTGGTTGTGGATATCAACTAGTATGTTGCTTCTCCACGATTTTTGAAATTTGGGTTGTGGATATCAACTGATATGTTGCTTCTCCACGATCTGAGATTTTGTAAGTATCGAATGGGGTTCTTTTCCTTGCGATTTTTTGGGTTTTGGAAGTATCGAATGGGGTTTACTTCCTTGCGATTTTTTGGGTTTTGGAAGTATCGAATGGGGTTCGCATCCTTCCGGTTTTTGGGTTTTGCGAGTATCGACTAAGTGTCGCTTCCCTACGGTTTCTAAAAACCAATTTTTTGTTTAAAGACACGAAGGTCATAAATTTTGACTTAAAACCATTTTGGTTGTAAAAGCCGGGGCGAACTAGGGTGAAAGTTCCTGAGTCCTGGTTTTTGTTTCAAACCATGAATTTTTGGGTTCAAGGATTGAAAATTTTGGTCAATTCTGGGAAGAGGCTCCTAAACTTGGATTTTTTGGATTTTGATTTTTTTTTTTTGAACAATGAAACGAAGAAAGTAAGCATTGTTTTGAGAGAGTTTTTTTTGGAAACTTCAGCATAAAGAAGAAAATTTCAAAAGGGGTGGGTTTGACAAGCAAGTACCTTGGAAATAGGCTTTGGCTGTGTAGATATCGCTCTGACCCGTTTGAGGAAGTCTTCAAGGGTAGTACCGCTTCAAGAACTTGCCATTGATGGGTAACATACATCCGTCTCCTTGCATGTTTAGAAGAGCGTATGCACCGTTGGAGAAGACTTTGTCGATGACGAAGGATCCCTCCCATTTTGGTTCAAATTTGCCTTTGATGTCTTGAAATGCATTTTCACATTCAGCATCCCAGACAAAGTCTACGCCTTTCTTCATCAGGCGAGAGAATGGACGACACTTCCCTGATAGATTGGAGATGAACCGTCGAATGTAGGCCAACCTTCCTTGAAGCCCTTTTAATTCTCTTAGGGTTCTGGGAGATGGCATTTCCAAGATAGCCTTGACTTTGGTAGGGTCAAGTTCTATTCCAGCTTTCCGTACTATGAATCCGAAAAACTTACCCGATGAGACACCGAAGAAGCACTTTAATGGATTTATCCGCAATTTGTGTTTGCGAAGTCGGAGGAAGATTTCTCGAAGATCGTCGAGTTGGTCTTCTTTTCTTTTGCTTTTGATGGCTAGGTCGTCAACATAGCATTCGACTGTCTTGTGCTGCATATCTTGGAATATTTTCATCATAGCCCTCTGATATGTTGCACCTGCATTTTTTAGACCAAATGGCATGACAGTGTAGTAATACACGCCAAATGGTGTGCGAAATGACGTATGCCTTTCATCTTCAGGATGCATCTTTATCTGATTGTAGCCAGAGAATCCATCCATGAATGTCATTCGCTCGAACCCATAGGTGTTGTCAATCATCACCTCTGGTATGGGGAGCGGGAATTCATCTTTAGGGCATGCATTATTCAGGTCTCTGTAGTCGATACAGACCCTTATCTGCCCATTTTTCTTTGTCACGGGGACGATGTTGGCTAACCATTCAGGATGCTGTTCTTCGCGGATGAAGCCAACGTTTTTGAGTTTCTGAACTTCTTGTTCAATTTTGTCCATCACATCGGGACAGAATCTTCTTTGGCCTTGTTTGACAGGCTTGATTTCTTTTTGCAAGTTGAGCTTGTGGACTGCTACTTTGGGATCCAGGCCAGGCATTTCGGCATAAGACCATGCAAAGCAATCAACGAACTCACAAAGAAAAGAGCTACACTCGGGTAACTCATCATCCTTTATATTCTTCCTTATGAATACATGACATGGGTTATCAGATGTTCCCAAGTCTATCTTTTGAACATGATCTTCTGTTGGAAGGTTTGAAGGTGGTTCCTCCACAATGTTTTCGGAGGCTTCCAACTCAACAAGACCTTCTAGAGTGCCAGAGGCATTTTCAGACTGGGGCTCTATTTTTTGTCCATGAATCTTTTTGATCAGTATCCTTCTCAAGGCTTGCAATGAGATGGTCCCAATCATTTGCTGGAATTGGGTTGAAGTAGGGAACTTCTTTTGGAGACGATGATTCTTCTGGGACAAAGAACCGCTCGTCTCTATCATCGGGCAATTCCTCTTTATTATCAGAGAAATTATACCAATTGGAGGAGCTTTCTGGATTTTTGACGAGTAACTCCTCAAAGAGATATCCAGGGATATCAATGTCTTCATGAGATGTTGAGGCTTGGTTGGTAAAGCGACTTTGCAGCCATGGTGTCAACGGTCTCCTCATAAGAGCGGTAGGATCATACCCCAACCCATATGAAGACTTGCCTTTGTGAAGGTGGATTTTCCAATCTTCTGGTTGACTTTTGGTCAGGGTGGGTTCCAATGGTGTAAAAATACCACGGCCACCTCCCAAACCAGTCGGATTATGAGCGGCGTAGCCCATTTTCTTCATGATAGCTTGTGCCATTTGTAAGACCCCGACCCGAGTGACCTCGATTAATGCTAATTATGTTGCGTATTAGTGCTAAGCTCGATTAGTGGTTTTTGACTAAGCTTGGACTAGAATAGCTCTTATATGGTTTTGGGAGAGTTTTAGTGCTTTGTGTTGGTGGGACCCTCTGGGGGTTCCCTTTTTGGTTGGCTTTACTATTGTGTGGGGGGATTGTTCGTATTCCAGTGAATTACATTTATATTCCGTTTTACTCGTCTCGTTAATCCCTACGATTCTCGTGTTGATACCGTGCCCGTTCGGAACCTCGAAATCCGATTTTCTTGCATTGATGGCAAAACAGTCATTATACATGAAATCTGTACCCAAAAGTCGATATCCCCAAAACCCACGAAACATACACTTTTTGGAAACTAGATATTTCGACGATCACTTTTCTCTTCTTCGTCGATTTCGTCCGAAGTCCCGAGATTAGTGTTTTCAGCCTCCAAAGACTTTCTAGTGGTGGAACCCACACCCATTGCTTTATATAGAGAATTTTTTCCCTCCATTTCTCTTTTTCCAGTACAAGCTCAAGAACAGCCTAGGGTTTTCTTTCTCTCTTCTTCTTCTTCTTCTTCTTGCTTCCTCATCCCAAGTCCCTACCAAACCTTACACCAATCGAGATTGAACTTCACCCTCTTCTTCCTCACTACTAGAGCTACCCATTGATACTATTGGTGGAAGGAAACCACCCATTTTAGAACTCTCTTGAAGCTCATCTTGCCTTTTGAGGACTTTCCTAGTAAGTTTTCCCTTCCAATCTCTTAGATTTGTGTTCTTCTAGTTTTAGAGGAGCCCTATTGTCATTATTGAAGCTTTCTTCTCCCTATTCCTTGTTTGACCCATTTTGGGGTTTACATTTTGGGGGTTTTGTGTAGATAGCATTCTTGGCTTGGAGGAAGAGATTATTAGCTTGATTTCTTGCATAGAGAACCTTGAGGCAAGTGGATTGAATGGATAGTTTAGCTTGCATTGATTTTTATGACAAATGTGTTTAAATCATGACTTCATTAATGCTTTGTCTTAATTACATTCAATGATATTAAATGCTTTGAATGAGGTTGGTAAGCCTCTTTATTTTCTTGAAACATGATTTCTAGCTTTTGTTTTCATCTATTGTTTTTAAATCATGGATTGTAGTTTGAGTTCATCTTTTGTACAATGCCTAAGTGAATCCTTGTGATGATGGTTGTCCTCCTTCCCTTATAAATTGTGTGAATGTCAATGGAGAATGAAAGGAATTGGTTTGGAGGAAAGGAAGATCTGAATCTGAACCCAGTGAAGAAATTCCCGTGACTGGCGGTCAGCTGGCGGTCGCCCAGCGGCTAGCCGCCTGGTGACTAGCGGCTAACCGAAGCAAGTTCGGTTACATTTCCAGAAAGCTGTAACCTCACGGTCAGCTACGCGGTCATCTAGCGGCTAACCGCCGAATTCTTCAGCGGCTAACCGCCAACCAACCGAACAGTTACGGTCACTTCTCCAGAGAGCTGCAATTCCACGGTCAGCCACACGGTCAGCCAGCGGTTAACCGCCGGATGCACAGGCGGCTAACCGCCATCTGACCGCAAGGTAACCGAAATTCCCTGAATTCTATGAATAAAAGAGGATTGAAGGGAGCCTCCACCCCATTGCTTGTGAACCTTTCTGAGAGCAATGGACACCGCTCACCTGGGATTGTGCTCGAAGTGTAGGTGGAGTGTTGTTGGTAGTACGTTAGAGAGAAACCACATCATCGAGATTCATTTAAGCATTGAGGCTACTATAGTGTATAAGGAACCCGGAGTGTCTCCCAAATTCAAAGAGTACCAAGTTTCCTCTATTATACAGACATACGGGATCCCTATTCACTTGGACTAGTTTTAACCCGACATTGTTTTGGCTTTTCAAAAGAGTACTTTACCTTGTTCTTCTCGAAATTTATGATTTGGAACCTGTCATCCCGAAAACTTTGAAAGTATACTTGTACTGTTTTGCTAGCTTTGATATACATGCCAGGCCTGATTGATAGCTGTGCCTTGAGCACCCCGTCTTGCCCGTTTATAGCTATGCACTGGATTTGTTTTATACATGTCTCGATTTATGTGATTTGACCTATGAGTCGGCACCACTAAGCTTGGATAACCTTGTCGGTCTGATCTACCGACTTGGAGATCCCTTCCCGTCCCGCCAGCTGCAGCTTGGATCCCGATACCCGGTTTATTAACCGTGGTCCCGTCCCGATACCCGGCTCGCTCCCGTGGTTCCCGATATCCGGTTCGCTACCGTGATTCCCGATACCCGGTTTGCTACCGCGGTCCCGTCCCGTATTATTGTATATATATATGTAACTTGGTTGCACCTCCTCACTTCGGTGACCGATGTCAACACCCGATACTCACGTCACTTCGGTGATAGAGGATTTAGCTTCTCGTGGATGCCATCTTGATTGTTTCCCGATTTCCTTGGTTACCTTACATGTTTTATTACTGCATGTGTGTTTTAAATGAAATGCTTCATTTACTTTTGAAAGCTATTGTTTAAGTAGGTTTACATGTTTTCCAAGGTAAATGTCTTTATTATTAAATGTTCATATCTTTTCATCTACCTGCCAGACCGTCGTGTCTGACCCTTTGCTTTGGTACTTAGGTCCCGTTGTCGGTAATCCCGAGGAGGAGCCAGAGGAGGCGGTCGGAGAACCGCAGCCGCTAGTTGAGTGGCGTGCTGACGATGTTATGTAAACATCGGGCTGCCGAGCTGCGAAACATTTTGGGGGATTGGTTGGATAGTTTTCTGGTGGTTATTGTTTTGTTTATATTGGCCTTTATTGGCCTCTATTTTTGGGGAATTGCAATTAACTGATTTTCTGATTAAACTTGAATATGTAATTCTGGGTTATGCTTTAGGACATTGCTCATTCTGATACTCATATTCAAATGTAATCAGCCTTGATATTTTGTGAAATGAAATACATACATGATTTACCATACGCTTCCGCAATTATACTATATGACTATGTGTGTTGGAATATCCTCACCGCGGACACCTGTGGGAAATCACGTGCACGGGTAGTGTGTGGTCTTTTGTTAACCCGTGTACACTTGATCATAAAAATACCTTTCATTATTGTCATCACTCCATATGATCACATCATTGGCTTCATCACAATTAGTCTCAATCCCGGATTTGGTTCCCGAACCCGGTCCGGGGTCGCGACAGACTGGTATCAGAGCGAGACGTGTTTCAAGCAATTAAAAGAAACTAGAAATCCTAAGGACGTGGCGAGGATTCGTTAGATCTTCCGTTAGTTAGAATCGCGTGAGCAATGTGTGACCCTATTCTTGATTATCATGTGCTAACAATTTGTTTTGCAGCATCATGCCACCACGTAAACGCCCGGTAAATGGCAACCCCACAGTGAGTAACAGTGATTATACAGGACCAGTTGAGAATACAGGGCCAGTTGGGGAAGATGGAGTGGAAAACGCTATGCCAAACCAGTTCCAACAGATGATGCAAGCTATGCTCGATCAACAGCGTCAAGCTAATGAGAATCAAGCTAGACTTCAGGAACAAATGCTAAAGAAGGATGAGGATCATGCCAGAGAATTGGCAGAGATGCAGAGGCAGTTGTTGGAAGTGTTACAAAGAAGGCCAGAGCCAGTCCAGCCTCAACCTGCAATTGTCATCAATCAGAGAGAGTATGACCCCAACGCTTTATTTGAGAGATTTAGAAAAAGGGCACCCAAGGATTTTGTTGGCTCAGAAGATCCCTTAACCGCGGATGACTGGTTAGACCATACAGAAAACATCTTTGAAGTCTTCAGATGTACAGGGGGAGAGAGAGTAAAGCTGGCAACGTCCCTATTCACCGGGTTGGCAGATATCTGGTGGAAAACTGTGAGGGAAGAGTATAGGACAATGGCTGACGTAGTTGTATGGCAGAATTTCAAGATACAGTTTCGTGACAAGTATGTGCCCACGCACATCAGGAGGCAGAAGGCTGTAGAGTTTCAACGGCTTGTCCAAGGCAATACGACCGTCCAAGAATACCTCACTAAATTTGAGAGGTTGTCAAGATATGCACCCGAATTAGTGGACACGGTGGAGAAGAAGATAACCAAGTTTCTTGAAGGACTTCATCCCATCATCGAGAGAGATGCTACGGGAGTTGTACCACCGGTCACTTTTGAAGAGGCGATCAAGAGGGCCTACAAGTTCGAGAACTTCCACCACAAGGTCCTTAGATCTCAAGGCAAGGGACAAGGGCAGCCCCAGCAGCAGCATCATCAGCAAAGGAACCAGCAGAACAAGAGGCAGAGGCAAGACAATGTGCAGCACATTTGTATCCACTGTGGCAAGAACCATGAGAGCGCCCAATGTCGTACCATCACCGGGGCGTGCTTTAGATGTGGTTCCATGGATCATCAGATGAGAAATTGCCCAAGACCGAATAGGCAAAATCAGCAGCCTCAAGGAGCACCGCGTCCAACCCCGCCACAGAATGCACTGGTAGTGCAGAATCAGGCAAGGCCACTTCAGCAACAGGCACCACCGCAACAGTATAGACCGCAGCAACAGCAGCCACAGGCCCGTCAGCAAGGACAACAACAGAATCAGCGTCCCCCACAACAGAACAGAAACGCCCCTCAAGGAAGGCAACAACAAGCTCATATCAGGCCACAGCAGCGAGGACAAGTTTATGCAGTCAACAGAGCTGATGCAGAGGCAGCAGGCAATGTTGTGGAAGGTACACTTCTTGTTAGTGGAATAAAAGCTAAGATATTATTTGACCCTGGCTCCACGCATTCTTTTATATCCCATGCATTTTCTAGACTGATTGATGTGCATGGTAGAGATCTTGAGTACATTTTGACTGTGGCAACCCCGGTAGGAAAGCAAGTTGTGTGTACTAGTTATTACCCTTGTTGTACAGTCCGGATAGGAGAAGTTGTGTTACCCGCAGATCTTATTCTGTTGGAGATGAAGGATTTTGATGTCATCCTAGGGATGGATTGGCTGGCAGGGTACCATGCCACAATGGATTGTTTCCATAAAACCCTCACATTCAAGTTGGATGAGACACCAGCAAGAGTGTTATTCCAGGGAGAGAGGAGAAATCCTTGTGCAGGGTTTGTCTCAGCGTTGAAGGCTGATAGACTTTTAAGAAGTGGATGTGAAGCCTATTTGGCGTTTATCACGGAGGATAAACGGTCCCAAGGGGTGGAGGAGATCCCTATTGTTTGGGAGTTCCCAGACGTATTTCCAGAGGAGATTCCGGGATTACCACCCATGAGAGAGATTGATTTTACCATTGAGTTGTTACCGGGGACCGCTCCGATATCTATTGCACCATATAGAATGGCTCCGGCAGAATTGGGTGAGTTGAAGATACAGTTACAAGAGTTGTTGGACAAAGGTTTTGTGAGACCTAGTATTTCACCGTGGGGAGCTCCGGTTTTGTTTGTGAAGAAGAAGGATGGTTCGATGAGAATGTGTATTGATTACCGGAGATTGAACCAAGTGACCATCAAGAACAAGTATCCATTACCAATGATAGACGAATTGTTTGATCAGTTACAAGGTGCCTCGTACTTTTCGAAGATTGATTTGAGATCCGGTTATCATCAGCTGAGAGTTAGAGAATCAGATGTGTTCAAAACAGCTTTCCGGACAAGATATGGCCACTATGAGTTTCTAGTGATGCCATTTGGGTTGACCAATGCACCGGCAGTGTTCATGGCTTTGATGAACAAGATCTTTGCTCAGTATCTAGATCAGTTTGTAGTGGTGTTCATAGATGATATTTTGGTGTACTCTAAGACCAGAGAAGAGCATGAAGAGCATCTGAGGATGGCGTTACAGCTTTTGAGGGAGAATCAGTTGTATGCGAAGCTCAACAAGTGTGAATTTTGGCTAGAGCAAGTCGCATTTTTGGGACACATAATCTCCAAGGAAGGTTTGTCAGTAGACCCGTCTAAGATTGAGGCAGTAGTGAAGTGGGAAAGACCGAAGAATGTGTCAGAAATTAGGAGTTTTCTTGGTTTGGCAGGGTATTACAGGAGGTTTGTGCAAGGGTTTTCGTCGATTGCAGCACCATTGACGAAGTTAACAAGGAAGAATGCACCCTATGTGTGGACAGATCAATGTGAGGCCAGTTTCCAAGAGCTGAAGAAGTGATTAACTACCGCACCAGTCCTTACCTTGCCATCCGGAAGCGGCGGTTTTACTATCTTTACCGATGCTTCGAACATTGGACTCGGTTGTGTGTTGATGCAAGAAGGAAGAGTTGTAGCTTATGGGTCCCGGCAGTTGAAAGATCACAAGAGGAATTATGTGACCCATGACCTTGAGTTGGCAGCGGTCGTCTTTGCATTGAAGATGTGGAGACATTACCTCTACGGAGAGAAGTTTGAGGTTCATTCGGATCACCGCAGCCTACAGTACCTATTTTCTCAGAAGGGGTTGAACATGAGGCAGAGGAGATGGATGGAGTATATCAAAGACTATGATTTTCCGATCAAGTATCACCCGGGTAAAGCGAATGTAGTTGCCGATGCTTTGAGTAGGAAGTCAGTGGGCATAGCAAATTTGAGTGGTACTTGTATTTTTGATCAGTTTGAGGAGTTGAAGATAGACCTCCAGCCACTAAGGAAGGGTGCCATAATTGCCAATATGTCAGTGTCAGAACCTTCGTTCATCCGGAAGATTAAGGACAGTCAGTTGCAAGATCCAGAGTTAGCCAAGATTGTAGATCACATAGCAGAACGTCCTGATTTTCGTATGGTTGACGGAGTTCTTTACTACCGTGATCGTTTGTGTGTGCCCAACATCGAAGATTTGAGGAATGACATCATGGCAGAAGCTCACAGTGCAAAGTATTCCGTGCACCCAGGCAGCACAAAGATGTATCAGAATTTGAAGGGCAGATTTTGGTGGAACAATATGAAGAGAGAGATTGCAGCGTTTGTATCTCGTTGTATGACGTGTCAGTTAATAAAAGCAGAACATCAGAAGCCTCCAGGTTTGTTGCAGCCATTAGAGATCCCGGAGTGGAAGTGGGAGCACATTACCATGGACTTTATTTCGGGACTACCGAAGACTAGCAGAGGCAATGACGCGATATGGGTGATTGTGGATAGACTCACCAAGTCAGCTCACTTTATCCCCATGAAGACAAGGAAGAAGATGCACATGTTACCCCTGGCAGGGTTGTTCGTTAATGAGATCGTCAGTAGACATGGACAGCCAGTTTCCATCACTTCGGACAGAGACAGCAGGTTCGTCTCGAGATTTTGGAAGACCCTACATGAGTCTATGGGTACGAAGTTGCAGTTTAGTACAGCTTATCACCCTCAGACCGATGGCCAATCAGAGAGGACAATTCAGACACTCGAGGACATGCTCCGTGCTTGTGTATTGGACTTCAAGACTCAGTGGGATGAAACCCTACCGTTGTGTGAGTTTGCCTACAACAACAGCTACCACTCTAGCATTGGGATGGCGTCTTTTGAGGCTTTGTACGGTAGAAGGTGTAGGACACCTGTTTGTTGGGAAGAAGTTGGCACCCGCAGTTTCCATGGACCGTCCATAGTGAGTGAGACCATTGATAAAGTGAGACAGATCCAAGAATGTTTGAAAATAGCCCAGAGTAGACAGAAAAGCTATGCAGATGCTCACCGAAGGGATCTACAGTTTAAGGAAGGAGATAAGGTTTTCTTGAAGGTGTCACCTACCAGAGGAACTTTGAGATTTGGACAGAAGGGCAAGTTGTCACGGAGATACATCGGACCGTACGACATTGTGAGCAAGATTGGTGATGTAGCTTACAGATTAGCCTTACCACCCGAGTTATCCGGTGTACACAACGTCTTCCATGTGTCGATGTTGAAAAAGTACGTCCCCGATCCTTCACATGTACTCCTACATGAGCCGTTGGAAATTAAAGAAGATGCCACTTATGTTGAGAAGCCCATTCAGATCATAGACTCGAAAGAACAGGAGTTGAGGAACCGGACTATTCAGTGGGTAAAGGTACTTTGGGAGAATCATGGGCCGGAGGAGGCAACGTGGGAATTACGAGATCAAGTGCAGAAGAAGTATCCGCATCTCCTACCCGAGGTGAGTTTTATATTTCATTTGGAGGACCAAATGCCCTAAGGGGTGGAGGATGTAAGACCCCGACCCGAGTGACCTCGATTAGTGCTAATTATGTTGCGTATTAGTGCTAAGCTCGATTAGTGGTTTTTGACTAAGCTTGGACTAGAATAGCTCTTATATGGTTTTGGGAGAGTTTTAGTGCTTTGTGTTGGTGGGACCCTCTGGGGGTTCCCTTTTTGGTTGGCTTTACTATTGTGTGGGGGGATTGTTCGTATTCCAGTGAATTGCATTTATATTTCGTTTTACTCGTCTCGTTAATCCCTACGATTCTCGTGTTGATACCGTGCCCGTTCGGAACCTCGAAACCCGATTTTCTTGCATTGAGGGCAAAACAGCCATTATACATGAAATCTGTACCCAAAAGTCGATATCCCCAAAACCCACGAAACATACACTTTTTGGAAACTAGATATTTCGACGATCACTTTTCTCTTCTTCGTCGATTTCGTCCGAAGTCCCGAGATTAGTGCTTTCAGCCTCCAAAGACTTTCTAGTGGTGGAACCCACACCCATTGCTTTATATAGAGAACTTTTTCCCTCCATTTCTCTTTTTCCAGCACAAGCTCAAGAACAGCCTAGGGTTTTCTTTCTCTCTTCTTCTTCTTCTTCTTCTTCTTCTTCTTGCTTCCTCATCCCAAGTCCCTACCAAACCTTACACCAATCGAGATTGAACTTCACCCTCTTCTTCCTCACTACTAGAGCTACCCATTGATACTATTGGTGGAAGGAAACCACCCATTTTAGAACTCTCTTGAAGCTCATCTTGCCTTTTGAGGACTTTCCTAGTAAGTTTTCCCTTCCAATCTCTTAGATTTGTGTTCTTCTAGTTTTAGAGGAGCCCTATTGTCATTATTGAAGCTTTCTTCTCCCTATTCCTTGTTTGACCCATTTTGGAGTTTGCATTTTGGGGGTTTTGTGTAGATAGCATTCTTGGCTTGGAGGAAGAGATTATTAGCTTGATTTCTTGCATAGAGAACCTTGAGGCAAGTGGATTGAATGGATAGTTTAGCTTGCATTGATTTTTATGACAAATGTGTTTAAATCATGACTTCATTAATGCTTTGTCTTAATTACATTCAATGATATTAAATGCTTTGAATGAGGTTGGTAAGCCTCTTTATTGTCTTGAAACATGATTTCTAGCTTTTGTTTTCATCTATTGTTTTTAAATCATGGATTGTAGTTTGAGTTCATCTTTTGTACAATGCCAAAGTGAATCCTTGTGATGATGGTTGTCCTCCTTCCCTTATAAATTGTGTGAATGTCAATGGAGAATGAAAGGAATTGGTTTGAAGGAAAGGAAGACCTGAATCTGAACCCAGTGAAGAAATTCCCGTGACTGGCGGCCAGCTGGCGGTCGCCCAGCGGCTAGCCGCCTGGTGACTAGCGGCTAACCGAAGCAAGTTCGGTTACATTTCCTGTGAGAAACCGACGCCTAATTTCCTAGTTTAGTGTGGTTTTAATCGTGATTTGGTTTTCTCGATGGGTTTAGTGGTTGTTGGTTGAGTTTTTGAGTTAGAATGACTTTTCATTAGCTTTGGGAAGTTTTGAGAGCCAGTGAACCTAGACAATGACCGTAGGGTCCCATTTGTTTTGCATGGTCAGCGTGGGGAGATTCTTGGTGATTCCCAAAAATTCCCATTTTAGCTTCGTTTGACTAATCTCGCCATTCCCTACAACTTTCGCGTTCACTCCGTGCCCATTCGAAACTCCTAAAATCAGTTTTTCTAGAAATCCCAAATTTTCTATTCTTTAACCCCTTTGACCAAACAGTTGACTTTTTATGTGGACCCCGGAAGTATGTCAATATTGACCTTGTTGGAAAGATAATTTTATTCCGGACACTTTTCATGTTTTAAGTTTCTTGATCCGAGGTCTAGAAAGCCCCCTAATCTCCATTACAAGATATACTTAGTGTGGACCCCACATCACCCATTATAAAAAGGCCATCTTCCTCTCTTTCTCCCTCATTCCCATTGCCATCGACTGCAACCTCCACGCTACAGTACCAGCAGCCCCTCTTCTCCTTTTTCTTCCATTTCTCTTGCTCAAATGAAGCCTTCAAGCCACCAATCCGACGAGGAAACTCCGGCAACTTCTTCCCCTTCATCTCCTCTCTCTTTTGACACCATTTTCATGGGAAACCAAGGTGGGCAGCCCCTATTTCAAGCTCATTCTTGTTGATTAATGGCCCTAAAGGTAAGGATTTCTTTCCATCTTCTATTGTTGAGCAATGGCTTTCCCCTAGGTCTTATTTCTTAGCTTGTTTGAGCCCATTCCTTCTCTTTATTGAGTTACCATTTTAGGGTTCTAAGATGGGTTGCTTTTTGGGAGTTTTTGTGTAGCTTGGAGCCTTGGCTTGGAAGAGTGTTTAGAGCTTGATTTGCTTGATTAGAGACCTAAGGCAAGTGGATGAAATGATTTATTTTCATTAATCATGTTTTATGCAAATGGTTAGCTTTTATTATTGATTTTTCATTGAAATGTTCAAGAGATGATTTATGTCTATTGTTTCTCTAAGTTGATGTTTCAACTATAAGGATTTTATTTAGCAAAGAGTTGTCTTTGGATTGGTTATATGTATTTCAGAATTTTAGTGATTTTGGTGGATGTTAGTATTTTGTCATTGTGAAAAATTCATGGAAATAATGGAATGATTTAGTGTATGATGTGTTGATGGAGTTGTGAAGGCTAGGAGAAAGCCCAAATTGTATAAGAATGCAAATGGAAGTGAATATTTGGATCAATGAAATGAAATGCTTGAAGTGTACCAATTGAATGGAAAAATGAAAGAAAGTTTTGACATGGGATTTTACCCGGGAATCCTTATGAGTCTTAAAGCATACTTTATAATCTTAAGTGTTGTGGATTTTCATTGGCGCCAAACTCATTATTATAAATCAACCTTTAGATATTAATTATGCATTAGGACCCCCCTTGGTAAACCATTGAATCACATACACTATTCCATTCCATGTTAGAAAGGTTATATGCTCTTGTTGTAAAACGATTTGAAATGTACTTGAGTGGTTCGCCACGACTGAAAATGACATCTTGAATTGTGACTTTTTGTTCATCTTTTGTACAATGCCAAAGTGAATCCTTGTGATGATGGTTGTCCTCCTTCCCTTATAAATTGTGTGAATGTCAATGGAGAATGAAAGGAATTGGTTTGAAGGAAAGGAAGACCTGAATCGGAACCCAGTGAAGAAATTCCCGTGACTGGCGGCCAGCTGGCGGTCGCCCAGCGGCTAGCCGCCTGGTGACTAGCGGCTAACCGAAGCAAGTTCGGTTACATTTCCTGTGAGAAACCGACGCCTAATTGCCTAGTTTAGTGTGGTTTTAATCGTGATTTGGTTTTCTCGATGGGTTTAGTGGTTGTTGGTTGAGTTTTTGAGTTAGAATGACTTTTCATTAGCTTTGGGAAGTTTTGAGAGCCAGTGAACCTAGACAATGACCGTAGGGTCCCATTTGTTTTGCATGGTCAGCGTGGGGAGATTCTTGGTGATTCCCAAAAATTCCCATTTTAGCTTCGTTTGACTAATCTCGCCATTCCCTACAACTTTCGCGTTCACTCCGTGCCCATTCGAAACTCCTAAAATCAGTTTTTCTAGAAATCCCAAATTTTCTATTCTTTAACCCCTTTGACCAAACAGTTGACTTTTTATGTGGACCCCGGAAGTATGTCAATATTGACCTTGTTGGAAAGATAATTTTATTCCGGACACTTTTCATGTTTTAAGTTTCTTGATCCGAGGTCTAGAAAGCCCCCTAATCTCCATTACAAGATATACTTAGTGTGGACCCCACATCACCCATTATAAAAAGGCCATCTTCCTCTCTTTCTCCCTCATTCCCATTGCCATCGACTGCAACCTCCACGCTACAGTACCAGCAGCCCCTCTTCTCCTTTTTCTTCCATTTCTCTTGCTCAAATGAAGCCTTCAAGCCACCAATCCGACGAGGAAACTCCGGCAACTTCTTCCCCTTCATCTCCTCTCTCTTTTGACACCATTTTCATGGGAAACCAAGGTGGGCAGCCCCTATTTCAAGCTCATTCTTGTTGATTAATGGCCCTAAAGGTAAGGATTTCTTTCCATCTTCTATTGTTGAGCAATGGCTTTCCCCTAGGTCTTATTTCTTAGCTTGTTTGAGCCCATTCCTTCTCTTTATTGAGTTACCATTTTAGGGTTCTAAGATGGGTTGCTTTTTGGGAGTTTTTGTGTAGCTTGGAGCCTTGGCTTGGAAGAGTGTTTAGAGCTTGATTTGCTTGATTAGAGACCTAAGGCAAGTGGATGAAATGATTTATTTTCATTAATCATGTTTTATGCAAATGGTTAGCTTTTATTATTGATTTTTCATTGAAATGTTCAAGAGATGATTTATGTCTATTGTTTCTCTAAGTTGATGTTTCAACTATAAGGATTTTATTTAGCAAAGAGTTGTCTTTGGATTGGTTATATGTATTTCAGAATTTTAGTGATTTTGGTGGATGTTAGTATTTTGTCATTGTGAAAAATTCATGGAAATAATGGAATGATTTAGTGTATGATGTGTTGATGGAGTTGTGAAGGCTAGGAGAAAGCCCAAATTGTATAAGAATGCAAATGGAAGTGAATATTTGGATCAATGAAATGAAATGCTTGAAGTGTACCAATTGAATGGAAAAATGAAAGAAAGTTTTGACATGGGATTTTACCCGGGAATCCTTATGAGTCTTAAAGCATACTTTATAATCTTAAGTGTTGTGGATTTTCATTGGCGCCAAACTCATTATTATAAATCAACCTTTAGATATTAATTATGCATTAGGACCCCCCTTGGTAAACCATTGAATCACATACACTATTCCATTCCATGTTAGAAAGGTTATATGCTCTTGTTGTAAAACGATTTGAAATGTACTTGAGTGGTTCGCCACGACTGAAAATGACATCTTGAATTGTGACTTTTTGTTCATCTTTTGTACAATGCCTAAGTGAATCCTTGTGATGTTGGTTGTCTTCTTTCTCTTGGTAATTGTATGAATGTCAAATGGAGAATGAAAGGAATTGGTTTGGGGGAAGGGAAGACCTGAACCTGAACCCAGTGAAGAAATTCCCGTGACTGGCGGTCAGCTGGCGGTCGCCCAGCGGCTAGCCGCCTAGTGACTAGCGGCTAACCGAAGCAAGTTCGGTTACATTTCCAGAGAGCTGTAACCTCACGGTCAGCTCCGCGGTCAGATAGCGGCTAACCGCCGTGTTCATCAGCGGTTAACCGCCAGCCAACCGGATGGTAGCGGTTACAATTCCAGAGAGCTGCAATTCCACGGTCAGCCTCACGGTCAGCCAGCGGTTAACCGCCGGATTCGCTGGCGGCTAACCGCCATCTGACCGCCAGGTGACCGAAATTCCCTGACTTCTATGAATAAAAGAGGATTGAAGGGAGCCTCCACCCCATTGCTTGGGAACCTTTCTGAGAGCAATGGACACCGCTCACCTGGGATTATGGTCGAGGCATAAGTGGAGTGTTTGTTGGTAGTACGTTAGAGAGAGAAACCACATCATCGAGATTCATTTAATCATTGAGGCTGCTATGGTGTATAAGGAACCCGGGATGTCTCCCAAATTCAAAGAGTACCAAGTTTCCTTTATTATACAGGCATACGGGATCCCTATGCACTTGGATTAGTTTTAACCCGACACTGTCTTGGCTTTTCAAAAAGGGATACCTACCTTGTTATTCTCGAAATTGATGATTGGAATCTATCATACCGAAAACTTTGAAAGTACATACTTGTATTGTTTTGCTAGCGTTGATAAACATGCCAAACCTGAGATGATAGCTGTACCTTGAGCACCCCGTCCCGTCATATGTATTTATCTGATTTGATTTCTTGTACATGATTCATAAGCCAAAACCTTGAGGTAAGATGGGGCCAGAGCTTTGTAGTGCGAGCCCATGAACCAAAAGGATTATTATTTTGAGCATAAAACCTTGAGGTAAGATGGGGCCAGAGCTTTGTAGTGCGAGCCCATGAACCAAAAGGATTATTATTTTGAGAATAAAACCTTGAGGCAATATGGAGCCAGAGCTTTGTAGTGCGAGCCCATGAGCCAAAAAGAGAACATGCATACATGTACTTGTTTTGTTTACTTGCATATAACCTATGAGTCGGCACCACTAAGCTTGGATACCTTGTTAGTCTGATCAACTGACTAGGTGATCCCCCTCTTGTCTTGCCAACTGCAGTTTGGGTCCTGATACCGCAGATTGCTACTTTGGTTCCTGATGCCCGGCTCGCTACCGTGGTCATGTCTAGTATATAGTATATATGTATATGTATTTCGTTGTTCCTCCTCACTTCGGTGACTGAGGTCAACGCCTTGATATGCTTGCTCTATCACTTCGGTGATAGAGGATTTAGCTTTGTGTGGTTGCCATCTTGATAGTTCCTAATCCTTGATACCCGTCCTACTTTATATTGATCACGTCTTTTCTTAATCAATGTGCACTATTTATACATGCTTTAGATGAGTTCCAGATTTGTAAAATGTTTGCTGTTTATACATGCTTTAAATGAGTTCCAGATTTGTAAAATGTTTACTGTTTATACATGCTTTAAATGAGTTCCAGATTTGTGAAATGTTCATGTTTTATACATGCTTTAAAGGAATACATGTTTTGTCAAATATTTATGTTTCAAACCCGTTTTATATGAATACAATATTTTGTCAGATATTTATGATTTCCTAGACATTTGTAATTATGTACAATTTTGATTAGACAGCATGATTTATTACATGTTTTATCGTTCAGTATATTGTTATATCTTTTCACCCACCTGCCAGACCGTCGTGTCTGACCCACTACTTTGGTACTCAGGTCCAGACTTCTTCACCCGAGACGAGTGCACGTGTTGGCTGTGGAGCCATGAGTTTTCAGGTTGTTTGTCGGCTGTGTCATGTAGACATTGAGCTTGACATCGGTATTACGTCACATATGGGTAGTGATCATTAGCTTGTTTTCTTGTATGGCTTCTATTAGCCTTTTTCTTGGGATTGTAATTAATATACATTGTTAATTGTAACTTGAACATATATGGGAATGTAATACCCTGTTACTGTCAGCTCTGTACTTTTATTATGATGGTTTATTCCAGTCTGAGATGGATCAATGATAAGATGATTATATGCTTGGGTTGAGTGTGGTGCGGAATCCAATGGCCACGGACTCCGAGTCGCAACACCACAAAAGCTTCCGCTAAATATTCAGAGTGTGTTGGAATGAATTTGTAATCCTCACACACGCGGATCTTGGGAGAAACATAACTCTCAATTCACGGACCCCGGGTTTGGGGTCGTGACAGACTGGTATCAGAGCGGGCAAGTTTCTAGGAAATAAAACACTCTTGGAACTTTAAGACGTGTGGTGAGGAAACCGTTAGATTTGTCGTCTTGTTTTGGCTAGATGCCATTCTGTTTTGGTTTGGATTTGTTTTCTTTCTAGTGGGGGAGACCCTTCTTGTCTCCTTCCTTTTGTTCTTGCTAGGGAATTTGGGGGACCAAATTCTTTTCTAGTGGGGGAGGATTTAATGTCTCCACACCCACATTCAGTGCCTTTTTCTTGTTTTTGGGCCAGAGAGTTAGAGTTTTGTGGTTTTAGCATGTGGATCTCGGAGGACTTTGGCAGAATTTTCAGCTTTTCGATGTCACAGATGGAGCTAGCGAAGGAGTTTACGAGCAGTTGTTAGTCAGCAAGGAATGTGAACAGCATATTGAGACCCAATTTCAGTTGATCGTGTACTGTCAGATGGTGCGTCAGGCGAGTAAGTGTGGATTTTGGATAAATCTGGAATATTTTCCTAAACCAAAAGACTACAGAAACCAGACAAATGGTGAATTTCAGGAAGTTTGAGGTGATTTTCAGTTGATAGAGATTCAAGTAGTTACCAAAAGCAAGAAATTTCTCGAATTTGATAAACTCTTGGCGGAGAAGTGCTAGAAGATTTTTAATAATTCCAGAATGATGGTGAAGTCGACTCAGCAGGATGCATTAGTGTGTGGTTTAATGATAGGAAGAAAACTTTCAGCTGTGGTGTAAAGAGCTGTGTACAGAATGGATTGCTACCTGGTTTTATGATAGAGGAGATCTTGCAAACTTTACAGACTTTTGGAATATCAGTTTGAGCAGAGTACAGATACAACAGGAGAATCATAGCCTACGGACGAGGCCGGTTGGAAGACCTGGAGAAGAATGACACTAGGTGCAGTGTTTTACGACAGAGATAGAGTTACGGTACATCCGAGTGAGTCAGAAACTTCATTCTCTTGGACCGACATTGACAGTTGTACAGGAACAATGCAGATGTTTAGAGTCAAGTTTTCAATTAGTAGAGCTCCAAGGAGATGTCCAGAATTAGAGATTCCTAGAAATTGATGGGGTTTGTCAGAGAATTATTTTTGAGTTTTCAACAAGTGCAGCCATGTGGTGGAGTAGACCCAGCAGGATGTGTCGTTGTGTGGTTAGAAGCTTTTGGAGTTGATTTTAGCAACTAATGAAGGAGTTGACTGCAGGACGAATCTCTACTTGATCGCCCGACGAAGAAGATCTTTGCAGATTTTATCGACACGAGGAGCATCGGATTTCAATGTACAGATATACGGAGCAGGAAATCAGTTATTTTGGATTTTATTAGGAAAGGTAGACTTGGCAGAGCAGTTGCAAGAGTGAGCACGGAGCTCCAAATACTAAAGAATAGTGAAGGGACAACCATGTTAGTGTCAGAGACCGAATATTGTACTGAGGATCAAGAGCAACGAGCAGAAGGAATTAAAGCTAGCAAGAGTTAACCTTGAAGATGGTGCAGTGGATGTGAGACCCTAGCTTCGATAGTTGCGATGAAGCCAACAAAATGGTTCGAAGAATTTTCAGTATCAAGGTGTTTAGAAACAAGAGACTTGGTTGAACTTAGAAGGAGTCAGAGTTGGAGAATTCCTTGAGCAGTCAGATTGACAGGACAGTGACGGATTCGAGCCAGTGGAAGAATGTTCGACGATCGTTGATAGTTGACCAAGGGGTTCTACCACGAGGGTGACCCAGCGAGTTCAGGTGCTTTTGAGAGGACCGTTTTGGAGCTTTGATTGTGGTTTTGTTTTCGAAGTGCGGATTAATGTCCCCACTTGTTTTGGATTTGTTTAGTTCATTTGGAGGACCAAATGTTCTAAGGGGGGGAGGATGTGAGAACCCGACCCCTAATTTCCTAGTTTAGTGTGGTTTTAATCGTGATTTGGTTTTCTCGATGGGTTTAGTGGTTGTTGGTTGAGTTTTTGTGTTAGAATGACTTTTCATTAGCTTTGGGAAGTTTTGAGAGCCAGTGAACCTAGACAATGACCGTAGGGTCCCATTTGTTTTGCGTGGTCAGTGTGGGGATAGTCTTGGTGATTCCCAAAAATTCCCATTTTAGCTTCGTTTGACTAATCTCGCCATTCCCTACAACTTTCGCGTTCACTCCGTGCCCATTCGAAACTCCTAAAATCAGTTTTTCTAGAAATCCCAAATTTTCTATTCTTTAACCCCTTTGACCAAACAGTTGACTTTTTATGTGGACCCCGGAAGTATGTCAATATTGACCTTGTTGGAAAGATAATTTTATTCCGGACACTTTTCATGTTTTAAGTTTCTTAATCCGAGGTCTAGAAAGCCCCCTAATCTCCATTACAAGATATACTTAGTGTGGACCCCACATCACCCATTATAAAAAGGCCATCTTCCTCTCTTTCTCCCT
Source organism: Umbellularia californica (assembly GCA_028538565.1). Classification (NCBI taxonomy): domain Eukaryota; kingdom Viridiplantae; phylum Streptophyta; class Magnoliopsida; order Laurales; family Lauraceae; genus Umbellularia; species Umbellularia californica. The sequence continues at coordinate 31,390,433 of JAPQWN010000004.1, forward strand.
CATTCCCATTGCCATCGACTGCAACCTCCATGCTACAGTACCAGCAGCCCCTCTTCTCCTTTTTCTTCCATTTCTCTTGCTCAAATGAAGCCTTCAAGCCACCAATCCGACGAGGAAACTCCGGTAACTTCTTCCCCTTCATCTCCTCTCTCTTTTGACACCATTTTCATGGAAAACCAAGGTGGGCAGCCCCTATTTCAAGCTCATTCTTGTTGATTAATGGCCCTAAAGGTAAGGATTTCTTTCCATCTTCTATTGTTGAGCAATGGCTTTCCCCTAGGTCTTATTTCTTAGCTTGTTTGAGCCCATTCCTTCTCTTTATTGAGTTACCATTTTAGGGTTCTAAGATGGGTTGCTTTTTGGGAGTTTTTGTGTAGCTTGGAGCCTTGGCTTGGAAGAGTGTTTAGAGCTTGATTTGCTTGATTAGAGACCTAAGGCAAGTGGATGAAATGATTTATTTTCATTAATCATGTTTTATGCAAATGGTTAGCTTTTATTATTGATTTTTCATTGAAAGGTTCAAGAGATGATTTATGTCTATTGTTTCTCTAAGTTGATGTTTCAACTATATGGATTTTATTTAGCAAAGAGTTGTCTTTGGATTGGTTATATGTATTTCAGAATTTTAGTGATTTTGGTGGATGTTAGTATTTTGTCATTGTGAAAAATTCATGGAAATAATGGAATGATTTAGTGTATGATGTGTTGATGGAGTTGTTAAGGCTAGGAGAAAGCCCAAATTGTATAAGAATCCAAATGGAAGTGAATATTTGGATCAATGAAATGAAATGCTTGAAGTGTACCAATTGAATGGAAAAATGAAAGAAAGTTTTGACATGGGATTTTACCCGGGAATCCTTATGAGTCTTAAAGCATACTTTATAATCTTAAGTGTTGTGGATTTTCATTGGCGCCAAACTCATTATTATAAATCAACCTTTAGATATTAAGTATGCATCGGGGACCCCCCTTGGTAAACCATTGAATCACATACACTATTCCATTCCATGTTAGAAAGGTTATATGCTCTTGTTGTAAAACGATTTGAAATGTACTTGAGTGGTTCGCCACGACTGAAAATGACATCTTGAATTGTGACTTTTGGTTCATCTTTTGTACAATGCCTAAGTGAATCCTTGTGATGTTGGTTGTCTTCTTTCTCTTGGTAATTGTATGAATGTCAAATGGAGAATGAAAGGAATTGGTTTGGGGGAAGGGAAGACCTGAAACTGAACCCAGTGAAGAAATTCCCGTGACTGGCGGTCAGCTGGCGGTCGCCCAGCGGCTAGCCGCCTAGTGACTAGCGGCTAATCGAAGCAAGTTCGGTTACATTTCCAGAGAGCTGTAACCTCACGGTCAGCTCCGCGGTCAGATAGCGGCTAACCGCCGTGTTCATCAGCGGTTAACCGCCAGCCAACCGGATGGTAGCGGTTACAATTCCAGAGAGCTGCAATTCCACGGTCAGCCAGCGGTTAACCGCCGGATTCGCTTGCGGCTAACCGCCATCTGACCGCTAGGTGACCGAAATTCCCTGACTTCTATGAATAAAAGAGGATTGAAGGGAGCCTCCACCCCATTGCTTGGGAACCTTTCTGAGAGCAATGGACACCGCTCACCTAGGATTGTGTTCGAGGCATAGGTGGAGTGTTTGTTGGTAGTACGTTAGAGAGAGAAACCACATCATCGAGATTCATTTAAGCATTGAGGCTGCTATGGTGTATAAGGAACCCAGGATGTCTCCAAATTCAAAGAGTACCAAGTTTCCTTTATTATACAGGCATACGGGATCCCTATGCACTTGGATTAGTTTTAACCCGACACTGTCTTGGCTTTTCAAAAAGGGATACCTACCTTGTTATTCTCGAAATTGATGATTGGAATCTATCATACCGAAAACTTTGAAAGTACATACTTGTATTGTTTTGCTAGCGTTGATAAACATGCCAAACCTGAGATGATAGCTGTACCTAGAGCACCCCATCCCGTCATATGTATTTATCTGATTTGATTTCTTGTACATGATTCATAAGCCAAAACCTTGAGGTAAGATGGGGCCAGAGCTTTGTAGTGCGAGCCCATGAACCAAAAGGATTATTATTTTGAGCATAAAACCTTGAGGTAAGATGGGGCAGAGCTTTGTAGTGCGAGCCCATGAACCAAAAGGATTATTATTTTGAGAATAAAACCTTGAGGCAATATGGGGCCAGAGCTTTGTAGTGCGAGCCCATGAGCCAAAAACAGAACATGCATAAATGTACTTGTTTTGTTTACTTGCATATAACCTATGAGTCGGCACCACTAAGCTTGGATACCTTGTTAGTCTGATCAACTGACTAGGTGATCCCCCTCTTGTCTTGCCAACTGCAGTTTGGGTCCTGATCCCGCAGATTGCTACTGTGGTTCCTGATGCCCGGCTCGCTACCGTGGTCATGTCTAGTATATAGTATATATGTATATGTATTTCGTTGTTCCTCCTCACTTCGGTGACTGAGGTCAACGCCTTGATATGCTTGCTCTATCACTTCGGTGATAGAGGATTTAGCTTTGTGTGGTTGCCATCTTGATAGTTCCTGATCCTTGATACCCGTCCTACTTTATATTGATCACGTCTTTTCTTAATCAATGTGCACTATTTATACATGCTTTAGATGAGTTCCAGATTTGTAAAATGTTTACTGTTTATACATGCTTTAAATGAGTTCCAGATTTGTAAAATGTTTACTGTTTATACATGCTTTAAATGAGTTCCAGATTTGTGAAATGTTCATGTTTATACATGCTTTAAAGGAATACATGTTTTGTCAAATATTTATGTTTCATACCCGTTTTATATGAATACAATATTTTGTCAGATATTTATGATTTCCTAGACATTTGTAATTATGTACAAGTTTGATCAGACAGTATGATTTATTACATGTTTTATCGTTCAGTATATTGTTATATCTTTTCACCCACCTGCCAGACCGTCGTGTCTGACCCACTACTTTGGTACTCAGGTCCAGACTTCTTCACCCGAGACGAGTGCACGTGTTGGCTGTGGAGCCATGAGTTTTCAGGTTGTTTGTCGGCTGTGTCATGTAGACATTGAGCTTGACATCGGTATTACGTCACATATGGGTAGTGATCATTAGCTTGTTTTCTTGTATGGCTTCTATTAGCCTTTTTCTTGGGATTGTAATTAATATACATTGTTAATTGTAACTTGAACATATATGGGAATGTAATACCCTGTTACTGTCAGCTCTGTACTTTTATTATGATGGTTTATTCCAGTCTGAGATGGATCAATGATAAGATGATTATATGCTTGGGTTGAGTGCGGTGCGGAATCCAATGGCCACGGACTCCGAGTCGCAACACCACGAAAGCTTCCGCTAAATATTCAGAGTGTGTTGGAACGAATTTGTAATCCTCACACACGCGGATCTTGGGAGAAACATAACTCTTAATTCACGGACCCCGGGTTTGGGGTCGTGACATTTCCAGAAAGCTGTAACCTCACGGTCAGCTCCGCGGTCATCTAGCGGCTAACCGCCGAATTCTTCAGCGGCTAACCGCCAGCCAACCGAACAGTTACGGTCACTTCTCCAGAGAGCTGCAATTCCACGGTCAGCCACACGGTCAGCCAGCGGTTAACCGCCGGATGCACAGGCGGCTAACCGCCATCTGACCGCAAGGTAACCGAAATTCCCTGAATTCTATGAATAAAAGAGGATTGAAGGGAGCCTCCACCCCATTGCTTGTGAACCTTTCTGAGAGCAATGGACACCGCTCACCTGGGATTGTGCTCAAAGTGTAGGTGGAGTGTTGTTAGTAGTACGTTAGAGAGAGAAACCACATCATCGAGATTCATTTAAGCATTAAGGCTACTATAGTGTATAAGGAACCCGAAGTGTCTCCCAAATTCAAAGAGTACCAAGTTTCCTCTATTATACAGACATACAGGATCCCTATTCACTTGGACTAGTTTTAACCCGACATTGTTTTGGCTTTTCAAAAGAGTACTTTACCTTGTTCTTCTCGAAATTTATGATTTGGAACCTGTCATCCCGAAAACTTTGAAAGTATACTTGTACTGTTTTGCTAGCTTTGATATACATGCCAGGCCTGATTGATAGCTGTGCCTTGAGCACCCCGTCTTGCCCGTTTATAGCTATGTACTGGATTTGTTTTATACATGTCTCGATTTATGTGATTTGACCTATGAGTCGGCACCACTAAGCTTGGATAACCTTGTCGGTCTGATCTACCGACTTGGAGATCCCTTCCCGTCCCGCCAGCTGCAGCTTGGATCCTGAAACCCGGTTTATTAACCGTGGTCCCGTCCCGATACCCGGCTCGCTCCCGTGGTTCCCGATATCCGGTTCGCTACCTTGATTCCCGAAACCCGGTTTGCTACCGCGGTCCCGTCCCGTATTATTGTATATATATATGTAACTTGGTTGCACCTCCTCACTTCGGTGACCGAGGTCAACACCCGATACTCACGTCACTTCGGTGATAGAGGATTTAGCTTCTCGTGGATGCCATCTTGATTGTTTCCCGATTTCCTTGGTTACCTTACATGTTTTATTACTGCATGTGTGTTTTAAATGAAATGCTTCATTTACTTTTGAAAGCTATTGTTTAAATAGGTTTACATGTTTTCCAAGGTAAAGGTCTTTATTATTAAATGTTCATATCTTTTCATCTACCTGCCAGACCGTCGTGTCTGACCCTTTGCTTTGGTACTCAGGTCCCGTTGTCGGTAATCCCAAGGAGGATCCAGAGGAAGCGGTCGGAGAACCGCAGCCGCTAGTTGAGTGGCGTGCTGACATTGTTATGTAAACATCGGGCTGCCGAGCTGCGAAACATTTTGAGGGATTGGTTGGATAGTTTTCTGGTGGTTATTGTTTTGTTTATATTGGCCTTTATTGGCCTCTATTTTTGGGGAATTGTAATTAACTGATTTTCTGATTAAACTTGAATATGTAATTCTGGGTTATGCTTTAGGACATTGCTCATTCTGATACTCATATTCAAATGTAATCAGCCTTGATATTTTGTGAAATTAAATACATACATGATTTACCATACGCTTCCACAATTATACTATATGACTATGTGTGTTGGAATATCCTCACTGCGGACACCTGTGGGAAATCACATGCACGGGTAGTGTGTGGTCTTTTGTTAACCCGTGTACACTTGATCATAAAAATACCTTTCATTATTGTCATCACTCCATATGATCACATCATTGGCTTCATCACAATTAGTCCCGATCCCGGATTTGGTTCCCGAACCCGGTCCGGGGTCGCGACACCATTGGACTATACAGGGATAGCTGAGGCATACCTTCATTTTGGAAAGGTTCAAGCAGAGAGTTCAGTGGAGATGCTCCCGATCTATGGAAGAAGATTGCTTTGTCTTCTGGCAAAGTTGCCGGAATAACAAAGGAAGCAGACGTAGGGTCTTTTATGTCTGCAAGTGTCTCCAATGGAGTGAGAGTGAGCTGATCTTGCTGAGGATCAGCTTGGCTTGATGCTGTGTCATCTTCTGACTCTGACTCCGAGTCTGTGTCATGCATAATAGACACAAAGGAGATAATGAACTTGCCCCCAGCCTTTTGTTTTGTCTTCTTTAGTTTGGTAGTGATTACCAAAGGCTTTGGAGATTTGAAGGAGACAACGAAGGGAGCTTGACCGCTTTCTTCGAGTTTGGTGGAGGGTTTGTTTACCTTCGGTGATTGCTGAGGAGCCTTGCCTTTATCTTTCTGGAGATTGTCGGCAAAGTGAATTATTTTCTCCTCTTGTTCTTCTTTTCCATCTTCATACATTTGAGCATCTACAAAATGGACATCTCTACCTTTGAAGGGCTTTTTGTCTGCAAACACTCGATGTATCAAGCAATCGTTGCCAACGAACTTGATGCACTGATGTAGAGTTGAAGGGACGACACCATTCTCATGTATCCAGGGGCGTCCAAGGAGTATATTGTAACATGAAGGGGTCCTTATTGCATATACAGTGACTCAAAAATAAGATCACCGATTTGCAACTTGAACCTGATTTTGCAGATAGGCCTTTGAGCGCTGCCGTCATATCCGAAGATGGATATAGACGTGTGACTCAGCTTGCTAGGTGGGATGCCCAGCTCTTCGAGTGCAGAAGTAGAAATGAGATTGAGTGCAGAACCTGGATCAATCTGAACTCTGTGTACTGGCATTTCTTTGACGTACCCAGTAAAGTACAAGGGTCGGTTGTGCTTTGTCTCGCCTAGCAGGAGGTCATCCTTGTCGAAGGCAATTGTTGCACTTGCTGCTTTTTGTACCGAGAGGCATTCATTGCCTGATCCCTCAGTTTTCTTCTTTTTTTCCTTTGGGGGAGTATTTGATTCTTTGACCCTGTAGTCCATTTCAATTTGTAGGACTTCTGGGGCGTGTTTGTCGACATCCGCATTCAGCCTTTGTAATTCTGAAATGAGACTATCACGAGTTTGTGGAGACATTCATAATAAGTCAAGGATGTACAGACGTGCAGGTATGTGTTTGAAGTGCTCGATCAAGTCGTTCTTGAAAGCCTCCTTTGGGCCTGCATTTTCATTATTATTGCCACTTGGGGCGCTTACAACTTGATTTCCCGAAGGATTTACATAAGAAGAAGAAGGTTGGTTGTAATTTTTATGGTAATCCCGGCCAGAACGGGTACCTCTACCAACTTCAAGAGCTTCTAGAGACTGGTCTTCTTTTGGAAGATCGCTCTCAGGATCAAGGGGTTGATCCTTTGCTGAAGACGTCTCTGTAACAGCATTGGTGTCTTCAGTAATTGTGTTGCACGGAGCAATTTCCGGGAACAAGTCCTGAACAGCATCCGACAACCTTTCTATATTAGTCCAGACATCGTCTATGAGATCGGGCATCTGGGACCAATCGACTGGGCTTTCAATAAAGAAGATTTCATTGGCAGGAGTTTCTTTAAGATGATCAATTGGGAGAGGCTTGAGTTCCGATGTCACAGCTTCAGGAGACGAGGGCTGAGAGGATGATATCTCAGTGGAAGTCACCTGAGAAGATGTAGCTCCAGATGATACATTACCGGTTAGGGTGTACCTGTCTTCGGAAGCTTCAGAGGCACTATCGTCCTGAGCTATCGAATTGCAGGTCATCGGGACAGGAGATGCCTCCAGTGCAGACCATTGGGAATCGGACTCATCCTCATATGTAAGAGGATCATCGATCCAACTGTTTTCTCCATTTTCAGGAGTAAGTTCCCGTTGATTTTCAGGGAATCTGGTTCTGGATTTGACGAAGATCATTGATGCGATCCTGCTCCTGCTCTATAGCAAGATGTTGCAAGATTCTTGCATATTCCTCAAGATCAGGCATAGGAGCGAAATCTTCTTCGTCATCTGCTCCTTGTGGTTCACCAATGTTGGGTTCCACCGGAACATTGGTTGGTGCTAGATCGATAGCATTTTCTTGAACAGGGTCCCGGTCTTCTTCATCATCGGACCAGGGTCCTTGTGGCTGTAATGGGTTATACCAGATTACTGGCATAAGATGAGACTCGGGAATCCATTCCTCGTCGGAGAGGTATTCTCCTATTTCAAGGGATTCTTCCCACTCATCGATATCATTGGCAGTGTCACTGGACTCGTATCCATTCATGGAGAATCCAACTACCGAGTTGCAAGAGTATGATGCCTCCTGCACAGTTTCATTTTTGTATTGAGGTGGCATGAAATCATCAAGGGTGAATTTTCTTACCGCCTTTGAAGTTTTGGGAAGAGATTCTTCCGTCGTCCCTAGTGAAGCAGTGGAAGAGGTTTCTGCTTTTTCAAGAACTTCTTGTTTTGGTTGAGACTTTTGCTGCTGTTTGAGCTTGCAGAGTTGTCTCTCGGCTTGCCTTCGCTTGTTTGAATTTTGCAGGGAACGGAACCGAGTCCATCCATAAAAGGTAGGGTGGCTTGATCCCATGTTCCTTTAATGTATCCTCTTCTTTTGCTTTTGCGAGGATATCGTCCACGTCCTTTTTGGTAAAGGCGCGAGACTCATTGTTTTATGCATTGTCCTCGTCATCTTCATGATTCGGAGGAGTTTGGTTGTTAGGTGGTGGTCGCTGTTGAGTGAGAACAAGGTTTTCCATCAGAGCCTCAATTCTTTGTTGTCCTTGCTCCAACTGCTAGATGCGTGTGGTTACGTCATCATGAGGTGGAGGCTGCTCAGAACTTGTAGCCAAGACGTTCATCCCTCGGGATTCGAACGAAGAAATCGTCCTGTGACTGAGCTGGAGCTCATTCTTCTGGATGAAGAATCTGAGGAGTGGTTAGTCCAGTGTCCTTGACTTGGAGGAGTGGAGGATTCCTCTAGATGTGTTCGTGTCCGAGAGACGCTGCGGGTCACCGGACGTCTAACACTGATTTTGGTTGCTGACTTCTGGCATTTTTTGGTTTTGCCAACCATATGAACAGCAACGAATTGGTCGGGTCTTTCTTTTTCGACACATTTATTTGAGACATGGTGATTAGAACATTGGGTTCTTTGCTTCTCAAGTCTCTTTAGTCGATACGCCATACGGCGATGCATACGACAAGTAATTTGTGCTTCAGTCGGCTCTGGCTGGGCTCTGGCGATGAAGGATGTAGTCCCTCGTGCGCAGCAGCCGAGTTTGTCTTCTTTGAAGCTTGGCGAGGACAGAATTTGGATGCGGTCCTTTGCCTGTCGCAGTGAAGATTTGAATTTTGCGAGCTCGGCCCCTGTTGAGATGAAGGGTAGACTCACGGGAGTGCAGGCTTCAGCATATTTTTGCGGAGGCCTAAAGATGCAGGATTTGATTTTGGCCTTGTAGGAGCAAGCCGGCTCATGATGATTTTGTTTGTTTTTTGGGCGGAGGGTAGGTTTCTCCTCTTTCATGTAAGAGAGAGGGTAGAACCGATTCTCCTTGAGAAGGGCCAGGTATGCTGGCTTTGCAAATGTTCGGGACCTCCGTTGCTTTGGTGAAGATCTCGGGGACCAAGTTTTGGGGTAAACCTGGTTTCTTGTGTGTTGAGGCTTCGTGGGAGCGCCACGGGCTTCAGGCTTCTTATTGTTCGCCCTTGGTGCCATTTTAGTGACACGTTGCAGGGCGGTTTTTTGCTTCTTGGCAGGTACAGTTTCTTCTACGGGGAGTGGGAATGGTCCCAGCGGCCCGAAGACAATGGTCTGGGGAGTTGAAGTTGACCCGGTGTTTGGAGAGTTGTCGAGGGAGATGACGCTTCGGTAACTGGCATGGCGCTTATGCTTGTTTTGGTTGTCTTGAAGCATAAGCTGGTACTTGTTTTCATCGAAAGTGATGGTTAATGAAGCTGCCATTGTTAGTTTTGGAAAACTTCTGAAACAAGACCAAATCCATTAGTAATCACAAGAATATGGTGATCATAAATGGGGAACAACTATGGTTTTGTCTTTTCAAATCACTTGAGGGGACATGGCCCAACCCAAGGACGATGAAGAAGGCAAAAAGCCATAGAGGATACAATTGTTCTAAAATGCAAGTTTGGTAGGCTCAGAGTGAGTATTCCAGTGACTGCTAAAAGCAATTGTAGACCTTAATCCAAATTACCGAGAAGGAAGGCTCACTCGAGGTAAAATGATATAAGGTTGGAGATACAAATGTGTCGGTCGCGAATACAGTAGACCCGAAAGGGCGTACTAGCACCGCTAGGCACAAATGTTACAAATCGCATCCTTGGGAAGGACACGAGATGGGATTTTTTTTTAAAGGTCAAATTTGGGTTCATAAAGGAGAGCAACTGGTATTCCAATCTGAACCACAACTCAACATTTATGCGAGCGTTAAATCCGAAAGAGAAAAGGACCAGAGTTTCTCAAATGTGAATCCAGTATCGACGGAAGTTTTTTTTTTTTTTGAAAGGTCAAGATTAAATTCATCAAAGAGAGCAAATGGCGTTCCAATCCGACCCACAACTCAACATTTCTGCGAGCGTTATATCCGAAAGGGAAAGAACCAAGATTTTTTAATTCTGAACTCAAAAATGACGGGAAATTTTTCTTTCTTTTTTTTTCTTTTTTTCTTTGATTTTCTTTTTTGAAAAATGCACATAGGTTTTCAATTCGATCTTATGAAACCTTAGTAGATAGATTAGCCCCCAGGTAAGGGTAGGATTTCTTAATGAACCCGTTTGGAGGACCCTTGCCTCGAACAGTCTAGCTGTCTCCACACTCTGGACAAGGCTTTTCTTGAATCCACTTTAGTCAAAGAGCGCAATTGATGCAACCTTAGTGTTTTTTTTTTTTTTTTTGAAAGATTTCTAATGAACTCATCAAAGAGAACAAGTGGTGTTCCAATCCGAACCACAACTCAACATTTCTGCGAGCGTTAAATCCGAAAGGGAATGAACCAAGATTTCTTAATTTTGAGCCCAAAAGAAAGAAAACTGATTTTTTTTTATTTGAAATTATAAATTTTTTTTTTTGAAATCCCAATTGGACTGATCAAAGAGAAAAGATGGCCCAATCCCCGATATGAACGATAGCTGCGAACATTTCTGTGAGCTATCAAGTTCAAAGAGGAGAGGATCAAAATTTCTCAAAGTTGAATCTTGAGAAAGAGAGATCATTTTTTTTTTGAATTTGAAATGAAGGTGTTTTTTTTTTTTTTGAAATCCCAATTGGACTCATCAAAGAGAAAAGATGCCCCAATCCCCGATATGAACGATAGCTGCGAACATTTCTGTGAGCTATCAAGTTTGAAGAGGGGAAAGATCAAAATTTCTCAAAGTTGAGTTTTTAAGAAAAAGAGATCAGATTTGTTTTTTTTTTTTTTTTTTTTTTTTTTGAAGTGAGAAAGAACAATTGAAATCACATCTCATGTTTTTTTTTTAGATGCAAAATGCAACATAGGCCACCAACTAGAATGGAGCCAAGGGATCAAAGCATCACGTTCTCAAGTCAACGCTTCCCACCAGGTATGCCAACTTGATGGACCCGATAGAATCTTCCGTCCTCTCCTTCCGCACTCCGAGGGCTAACCTGGGTCTCGACGGAGGAGGGAAGAACGCGGGTATCAACATTTTTTGTACGGGTATGCCAGATTTACTTTCTACTTGGAATTTGGAATAGTGATAATCCGGAGATTCACCTTCACAAGTGAAAAGGAAATCAATCCTTTTTTCTAACTTTTCAAATTGCATAAATATTAAGAAAAGAGACAAGTTTGTTTTTTTAGAATGCCGTCAAGGCGTTTTTGTTTGTTTGCCGTGAAAGGCGATTTTGCCGTGAAAGACAATTTTACAAAACTCATCAAAAATGAAAGACAAGAATTGTGATTTCTTTCTATCTCTTTAAGAAATACAAAATACAATAGAAAAGTAAGAAAAGGGATCTAACTTCTCAGGAGATTGTGGGGACACGTTGAGATCGACGGTCGCAAGTCATGTATGGACTTCGCCATCGTCCTTCAAATGAGAACATGTGATGCTTTGATTCTTTGGCTTGGGTCCTAACCTCGGTTTTTTGAAGGATAAGGACCAAGAGGAGGTCCTATTTGCAATGAAAAACCAAGTAAACGGGCTGAAAAACCACGTTTAGGCCATGTTGGAGAAGGAGGATACCTTGGGGGGGTGGCCCCCCAAGGGACGTTGATCACCTTGTGGTGTTCTTTGCAGCAGAGCAGCAGGACTTCGTCTGGATTTCTTTGGGAGAAGTGCAGAATTTCAAGTCGATAAATGTCGATGCTCCTTTCTCTTTGAAATGGTTCTCCTTTTATAGGCTTTTGGTAGCCATGGGGTGGTTATGGCCATTGATAGCCATGATGAGATCATTGATGAGGAGTTACAAGTTGATTTTATAACTCCTTTTTCATGGCTTGTGATTGGCCGATGAAGGTAGTGGGCTTTTAATTGCCTTTATGCTTCATGATGATGGGAGTTTCATGGGTTTAATGCCATGATTGCTGAGATTTGTAACTCCCAAATGCTTGAATCTGATTGGGCCGTCCAAAATAATGAGTTAATGACCGCTTTAATTTGCCATAAACGGGTCAATTAACGACATTAAGTGGTCGCCACGGCATGTGAAGAGTCGCGGGCCGCGCCACGTCATTTGAGATTCTTCTTGCGATCATCACAGGTGGATCCAAACATTGTTTGATACTGGATCGCGATGCAATTTCAAACATTGGTTGATGTTGGTGGGCCGGTGACATCTGTCTTGTCAATTTCACGATCGGTCGGACAGAAAGTGTACTTTCTTGGTCAGCCGGTTGGCAATCTTGGAGCGACCGGTGATGATTTCATGCTTTCGACGGCGGATCCGAGATGTCGGTGAAGATCAGTTTTTTTCAAGCATCAAGTATTGGATTTTCAGAAAATCACAGAGGCAGGAACACCCGAAACGCGAAAAGGATCGAAAATCGGGCATTTTGGTGCAAAATCCGGCGACCCGGATTTGCAAGGTCGCCGGGCGACCATGCACCCAGGGTCACCGACGACCTTGGGGTTTTGGCCCGTTTGGTTGCCGAGCGTTGTTTTCGGCCGTTTTTCCGTCTTTTTTGTTCCTTCTTTCTTCTATATTTTTCTTGACATTTTTCCTCAATTATTGACTTGATTTTCTTGGAGAAAACTTGACAAGAACCCGCGCGAAATCGGAGCACAAAGTTTCCCATTTTCGGGAAAGCCGAAGACTTTGTGGCCGATTTTCCATCAAGAGTCGAAACTAGGTCAAACGATGTCGGAATGACCTGAAAATTGAGGTGAAGCTTCTTGAGCAGTGGATAGGACCAACCATGGGCTTTTATTTGAGTTTTGAAGCCATTTGGGGTCCCATTGATGCTTCACTTGATTTTGCTGTGGGGAAAATGCCGAGCTTTGATATGTGGTCAAACGATGTCCGATTGACCTGAAATTTGACAGGGAGCCTATTGAAGTCATTTTGAGACGTTCCATCAGCTCCATTTTGGATGTCATGGTCCCGGGATGCTCCGCCGCCAATAGGCTTGGTTTTCTCTCGGAGCATCGAAACATGGTCAAACGTTGTCTGAATGACCTGAAATTTGACGTGCAGCCTTTTGGAAGCATGTTGAAGCCACTCATGTATTTTGTTTCATGAGTGATGGCTTCGGTGGTTCCCGCTGCCAGGAGGCTTGATTTTACTGTTCGAGCATTGATGGAGGGTCAAACGTTGTCGGTTTGACTTGAAATTTGGCATGGAGCCCTTTGGAGACATTCTGGAGTCATCCGTAGGCTCTGATCAAAGTTTTGGCGTCTTTGATGATGTCGCCGCCGGGAGCGCTTGTTTAGCTGTCGGAGCAGTGAAGTTAGGCCAAACGCCGTCGGAATGGCCCGAAACCTTAGGTGTACCCCTCTTTTGGCTGCCTTGAAGGATCCTTCAGTTTCTGTCTGATTCTGACAAAATCTGATGCTTGAAGTAGCCTTGCCTATTTTTAGTAGGATGCAGCTTCACGAGGCTTCTTATGTTGAGGAGACATATTGACCTTTTTAGTGTCAACACAGATGATCTCACATCCTCTCAATCAATGCTTTGTTGTGAGAGAGAAGATCAATGAGATGTGGAAAAGCGGAGTCATAACTTTTGACAAAAACTACGGCTCCACTTCTGTCAACATGGTGTCATGTCGGCAAGTTTCAAAACACCAAAGAAGAAGACCACTTCTTCATTCAAGGTGATTAAAATGGCTCATTCAGGTTTAAATTGCAAATTGGTGATCTTATTTCTGAAGTCACCGTGTATGCGATAAAGACCCCTTCATGTTACAATATACTTCTTGGACGCCCCTGGATACATGACAATGGTGTCGTCCCTTCAACTCTACATCAGTGCATCAAGTTCGTTGGCAACGATGGCTTGATACATCGCGTGTTTGTAGACAAAAAGCCCTTCAAAGGCAGAGATGTCCATTTTGCAGATGCTCAAATGTATAAAGATGGAAAAGAAGAACAGGAGGAAAAAACAATTCACTTTGCCGACAGTCTCCAGAAAGATAAAGGCAAGGTTCTTCAGCAATCATCGGAGGTAAACAAACCCTCCACCAAACTCAAAGTAAGCGGCCAAACTCCCTTCGTCGTCTCCTTCAAATCTTCAAAGCCTTTGGTAATCACTACCAAAGCAAAGAAGACAAAACAAAAGGCTGGGGCCAAGTTCACTGTCTCCTTTGTGTCTATTATACATGACACAGACTCGGAGTCAGAGTCAGAAGATGACACAGCATCAAGCCAAGCTGATACTCAGCAAGATCAGCCCGCTCTCACTCCATTGGAGACACCTGCAGACATAGAAGATCCTGCGTCTGCTTCCTTTGTTATTCCGGCAACTTCGCCAGAAGAAAAAGTGATTTACTTCCACAGATCAGGAGCATCTCCACTGAACTCTCTGCTTGAACCTTTCCAAAACGAAGGTATGCCTCAGCTATCCATGTATAGTCCAATGGCACAAGCTATCATGAAGAAAATGGGCTACGACGCTCAAAATCCGACTGGTTTGGGAGGTGGCCGTGGTATTCTCACACCATTGGAACCCACCCTGACCAAAAGTCAACCAGAAGATTGGAAAATCAACCTTCACAAAAGCAAGTCTTCATATGGGTTGGGGTATGATCCTACCGCTCCTATGAGACCATTGACACCATAGCTACAAAGTCGCTTTACCGACCAAGCCTCAACATCTCATGAAGACATCGATATCCCTGGATATTTCTTTGAGGAGTCACTCGTCAAGAACCCAAAAAGCTCCTCCAATTGGTATGATTTCTCTGATAATAAAGAGGAATTGCCCGATGACATAGACGAGCGGTTCTCTGTCCCAGAAAAACCATCGTCTCCAAAAGAAGTACCCTACTTCAATCCAATTCCAGCAAATGATTGGGACCATCTCATTGCAAGCCTTGAGAAGGACACTGATCAAGAAGATCCATGGACAGAAACAGAGCCTCAGTCTGAAAATGTCTCTGGCACTCCAGAAGGTCTTGTTGAGTTGGAAGCCTCCGAAAACATTGTGGAGGAACCACCTTCAAACCTTCTGACAGTAGATCATGTCCAAAAGATAGACTTGGGAACATCTGATAACCCACGTCCTGTATTCATAAGCAAGAATATAAAGGATGATGAGTTACCCGAGTATATCTCTTTTCGTCGCGAGTTCGTTGATTGCTTTGCATGGTCTTATGCCGAAATGCCTGGCCTGGATCCCAAAGTAGCAGTCCACAAGCTCAACTTGCAAAAAGAAATCAAGCCTATCAAACAAGGCCAAAGAAGATTCCATCCCGACGTGATGAACAAATCGAATAAGAAGTTCAGAAACTCAAAAACGTTGGCTTCATCCGCGAGGAACAGCATCCTGAATGGTTGGCCAACATCGTCCCCGTGACAAAGAAAAATGGGCAGATAAGGGTCTGTATCGACTACAGAGACCCGAATAATGCATGTCCTAAAGATGAATTCCCGCTCCCCATACCAGAGGTGGTGATTGACAATACCTATGGGTTCGAGCGAATGACATTCATGGATGGATTCTCTAGCTACAATCTGATAAATATGCATCCTGAAGATGAAAGACATACATCATTTCGGACACCATTTGGCGTGTATTACTACACTGTCATGCCATTTGGTCTGAAAAATGCAGGTGCAACATATCAGAGGGCTATGATGAAAATATTCCAAGATATGCAGCACAAGACGGTCAAATGCTATGTTGACGACCTCACCATCAAAAGCAGAAGAAAAGAAGACCATCTCGAGGATCTTCGAGAAGTCTTCCTCCGACTTCGCAAACACAAATTGCGGATGAATCCACTAAGGTCCTTCGGTGTCTCATTGGGTAAGTTTCTCGGATTCATAGTACGGAAAGCTGGAATAGAACTTGACCCCACCAAAGTCAAGGCTATCCTGGAAATGCCATCTCCCAGAACCCTAAGAGAATTAAAAGGGCTTCAAGGAAGGCTGGCCTACATACGACGGTTCATCTCCAATCTATTAGGGAAATGCCGCCCATTCTCTCGCCTAATGAAGAAAGGCGTGAACTTTGTCTGGGATGCAGAATGTGAAAATGCATTTCAAGACATTAAAGCATACCTCACCAAACCTCCAGTGCTGGCTGCTCCCACAACTGGAAAACCATTCATCTTGTACACAAGAGCTCTCGACCACTCTTTGGGTGCCCTGCTTGCATAAGAAAACGATGACGGAAAAGAAGCTGCTCTATATTACCTTAGCTGCATGATGGTAGGTGCAGAGCATCGCTACTCCCCAGTCGAAAAAGAATGCCTTGCAGTAATGTTCGCCGTACAAAAGCTGCGTCACTATCTGCTGTCGAACACAGTCTACCTGATTTCGAGGATCAACCTCCTAAAGGTCCTTATCACAAAAGCAGGTTCTCTCAATACCCGACTGGCAAAATGGTCCATTCTTCTATCACAGTTTGATATTAAGTATGTACCACAAAAACCAATCAAAGGCCAAGCTCTAGCAGACTTTCTCGCAGAGCATCCATGGCCTAAAGATTCCCCAATCAGGATTGATCTCCCAGACGAATTTGTCTACAATATGGAAACTTCCTTGTCAAACGCTTCCTGGGACATGTACTTTGACGGTGCAACCACGACAAATGAAAAAGGAAAGCAAATATCGGGAATCGGCATCCTATTTGTCAGCCCCGACAAATACATGATTCCACACGCCTTCTCGCTACTGCAACCATGTTCAAACAATGCAGCTGAGTACCAAGCCCTGATTGTAGGATTGGAACTCGCCCTCGAATCCGGCATCACCATGTTGGAAGCATTTGGGGACTCTCAACTGATCGTCAACCAGATGAATCAGAAATATGAAGTCAAGAAGCCTGATCTGCTACCTTACTACAATAAGGCACAGTCGCTTCAACAAAAATTCAACATCTGCCATATCACCCACATCCTCAGAGGTGAAAACATCCGTGCAGATGCCATGGTCGGACTCGCCGCATCCATGGCAATCCAAGAAGGGGAAAACATGTAAGTCACAGTGTCTCAAAGAAGGATTCTCCCTCCTCTCAACGCACACCAAGCAGTTGCTGAATGCCACCAAGTGGTTAGAAGTCGGATGTCCATCCTCAAACCTCCGATTGGCGACTGGAGAGATCCGTTCATTGATTACATCATGTTCGGAATCCTACCTGAAGATCCAAAAGAGCGGGTAAGTATCCAAAGACGAGCCCCAAACTTTCATTTGGATATACCTTCAAAAGTACTTTACAGAAATTCCTTCAACGGGGTACTCCAACGCTGCTTGTCACAACGAGAGGCTGAGGAAACTCTCAAAAAAGTTCATGCTGGTCTTTGTGGAGCCCATCAAGCTGGCCCTAAGCTCTACAACCAGATAAAAAGGCTAGGTTATTATTGGCCTACCATGGTAGCTGATGCAATGCAATTTGCCAAGCACTGCCAAAAATGCCAGATTCACGGAGATTATGTCCACATGCCTCCAGAATGGTTACATCCAACAACAATCTCATGGCCTTTCGAAACCTGGGGTATGGACATCGTAGGTCCTATTTCTCTCCCATCAAGTAAAGGTCATCACTTCATCTTCGCCGCTACGGATTATTTCTCCAAGTGGTCAGAAGCATTTGCGCTCAGCGAAATGAAGACTTCATCAGTCCTTCAGTTCTTGCGCACCAACATTATTTGTCGCTTCGGCATACCTAAAAGATTCGTCCATGATAACGGACCACAATTCCGGGATCACAGATTCTACAGGTTCTGCGACAAGTACAAAATCCAAAGTTGTCCTTCGACTCCATATAATCCAACAGCGAACGGACTAGCAGAAGCCTTCAACAAGACACTCTATAAAATTCTTAAGAAAATGGTCTCTTGTCACAAAAGAGACTGGGGCGACAAACTACTAGAAGCTTTGTGGGCCTATCGAACCACCGTCCGGGGACCAACCCATAGTACACCATTCTCCTTGGTCTATGGATGTGAAGCTGTTGTCCCTTTGGAAGTACAAATTCCTTCCTTAAGGGTATCTTTGCAAAATGACATGACGCAAGAAAGCAATGTCAAATTGAGACTCCAAGAGCTAGATAATCTCGATGAAAGACGACTTGAAGCTCTACAAAGCATTGAGTTGTACCAAGCACGCATGGCAGGATCTTTCAACAAGAAGGTCAGGCAACGCGCCTACAAAAAGGGTGACTTGGTTCTTGCAGTAAAAAGACCCATAGTCTTTGCCCACATATCCAAAGGCAAATTTGAACCAAAATGGGAGGGACCCTTCGTCATCGACAAAGTCTTCTCCAATGGCGCATACGCTCTTCTAAACATGGAAGGAGACAGATGTATGCTGCCCATCAACGGCAAGTTCTTGAAGCGGTACTACCCTTAAAGACTTCCTCAAACGGGTCAGAGCGATATCTACACGGCCAAAGCCAATTTCCAAGGTACTTTCTCGTCAAACCCACCTCTTTTGAAATTTTCATCTTTATGTTGAAGTTTCCAAAAAAAAAAAAAAAAGAACTTTCATCGTTTCATTGTTAAAAACAAAAAAAATATCAAATCCAAAAATCCAAGTTTAGGAGCCTCTTCCCAGACTTGACCAAAATTTTCGATCCTTGAATCCAAAATTCATGGTTTGAAACAAAAACCAGGACTCAGGAATTTTCACCCTAGTCTGCCTTGGCTCTTACAACCAAAATGGTTTTAAGCCAAAATTTATGACCCTCGTGTTTCTGAACAAAGAATGGTTTTTTAGAAACCGCGGGGAAGCGACACTTAGTCGATACTCGGAAAACCCAAAAACCGGAAGGATGCGAACCCCATTCGATACTTCCAAAACCCAAAAAATCGCAAGGAAGCGAACCCCATTCGATACTTGCAAAATTTCAAAAATCGTGGAGAAGGAACAAACCGGTTGCTATCCATAACCCAAATTTCAAAAATCGTGGAGAAGCAACAAACTGGTTGATATCCACAACCCAAATTTCAAAAATCGTGGAGAAACAACATACCAGTTGATATCCACAACCCAAATTTCAAAAATCATGGAGAAGCAACATACCATTTGATATCTACAACCCAAATTTCAAAAATCATGGAGACGCAACATACCAGTTGCTATCCACAACCCAAATTTCAAATGGTTAGAGAAAACCTCAAATTTCAAAAATCGCGGGGAAACGACACCAAGTCAGTACCCGCAAAACCAAAAGTTTTGGGAAAAGCAGGGAAGCGACGCTTATTCGATACTTGTACCCCAATTCGCGAGGAAGCGATATTCCATCAATACTCGTAAAACCCAACCCGCGAGGAAGTGACATTCCATCAATACTCGCAAACCGAATGATCAAGGAAGCGACATTCC
The DNA here is from genome assembly GCA_028538565.1 of Umbellularia californica. NCBI lineage: Eukaryota > Viridiplantae > Streptophyta > Magnoliopsida > Laurales > Lauraceae > Umbellularia > Umbellularia californica. The sequence goes on from JAPQWN010000004.1 coordinate 31,409,771, forward strand.
ATCGATACTTGCAAGACCATTCAGCGGGGAGGCGACATTTAGTTGATACCTGCATTTTGAAAACCAAAATCCGGCTATAAACGCCAAAACTCGGCTATAAACGCCAAAATCCGGCTATAAACGCCAAAATCTGGCTATAAATGCCAGAATTCGGCTATAAATGCCAAAACAAAAAAAAAATTCGGCTATAAACGCCAAAATCGGCTTTCATGCCAACAAAACAAAACTTGGTTTTCAAAAAAAAAAAAAAAAAAACTCGGCTATAAACGCCAAAATCTGGCTATAAATACCAAAATTCGGCTATAAATGCCAAAACAAACAAAACAAAATTCGGCTCCTATGCCATTCCAAAAAAATCGGGTTTCACGCCATCCAAAAAACTTTGGCTCTCATGCCACGAACAAAAAACCTTGGCTCTCATGCCACAAACAAAATTTTTGGCTCTCATGCCACAAACAAATGTGGCTCTCATGCCACAAACAAAATTTGGCTCCCATGCCACAAAATGAAATTCGGCTTCTATGCCATTCCAAAATTCGGCTTTGACGCCATCCAAAAAACTTTGGCTCTCATGCCACGAACAAAAAGCTTTGCCTCTTATGCCATAAACAAAAAGCCTTGGCTCTCATGCCACAAACAAATTTGCCTCTTAAGCCACAAAATTAGGCATTCACGCCATCCAAAATTTAGTTTTCAAACCATAAAAAAACCAGGCTTTTCGCCACAAAATTGGCTTTCATGCCCAAAACAACTCTTTGACAAAAGATTTTCACAAAATGACAACCTTTTGACAAAAGATTCCCATCAACTTTTGCTCAAAATTGTTTTCATCAATGATTTAAGTGAAAGGAAGGGGATACAAAATATAGTACCAAACTGTTTATACATGGAGGTACCAAAAAAAAAAGAGAAGAAGGAAAAAGAGTTTGTTACAACTCAGGAGCTCAATCCGACATGGTCTTCAACCAAAGGTTCAACTCCTCAAGCAGACCCTTGGCCTTAACTTCCAAAGTTTTTAGGCCACGCTTCTTCAAAAGGTCCCCATAAAATGCGGCCGAATGCCGTGACCCATCTGCAGCACGAGGAAGTTCTTCCCAGAGGACCTGCCACTGCTCATGCTCCTGAGTCTTCCTCCGGACATTACCTTCAGCTTCCTCAACCTGGCGAATGAGAGTCCCCTCCTCGTCACGAGCCTCCACAATGGTGGTCCATTTGGCAGCAGCCTCTTCCTCTAAAAGATCAAGACGTTGCCTAGCCTCGACAACCTCCTTATCAAGGCGGTCCAAGTCTTGCTTCAGCCCCATGATGGATAACTCGGTAACGTTCTTCTCCCGACTGATCTGCCTCCGAGTCTTCGTGACCTCGGTCAGCTCAGCTTTGACTTTGCTGGAAGGTTTTATGAACATCTCATCAAAGAAGTCACCATCTGGGAAACTCTTGGTCTCAGCCCATTTGTTCCCCAAGGTGATGATCTCCTCAACAAAATCCTTGGCGCTTGCGATGTCCAGACCGACTTCTTTGCTATCAGCGAGGATGTCCTGCACATGCTTGATCATGCCAAAACCAGCTTCCAAATGACCTGAAGAAAGAGTCTCAACCCATGAGCTCAAGACAGTCTTCAACACCTTCCTTGCACACTGAAGGTGCGGTACAGATGAGAATTCGCCATGCTCTGGTGCCCGACTGCCCACGTCATGCTCCATTGGAAGAGTAATCAATAAACTCTTTCCAACGGAAGAAGCTGACTCATTGAAAGAAGGAGAAGCCCCTACTCCTGGATCAGCCGTAGGTATCCCCTGTTCTGGCTCTGAGGAAGAGGGAGGAACCTCTCTTGCTGCTTCACAATCTATCAAGGAAGAAGACAAAAAGTTATGAATATAATCTTGTCCTTGTCAAAAATACATCAAGATTATTATTGCAAATATACCTGCTTCGACGACCGGCGGAGTACTCTCTGCCTCTTTGAGCTCATCCAAAGCATCGTCAAAAGTTGCATCCATAGATGGCTCGAAATCGTCGGAATCCTCTGGCAAGTCAGCTGCATGTTAGCAAATGACAGTAAAAGAAGAAAAAACAAAAGCAAAAGCCAAAGAAATCATACCAGGTGAAGGTTCTGGAACCACTCCAGAGTCCCTGGGCTCTTCCTCAGATGCCACGACTGGATCCATCATCACCTCATCGGCAGGAACCTCAGGCATCACCAGGTCATCGTCCTCTACTAAAGAAAAAAGTGGCAGCGGATCAAAACAAAATCTTTCACAAGAAAAAAAAAAAGAAACAAAGGAAAGAAAGAGGATCATACCAGCTGTCTCCTCTTCTCTACTTCTCTTCTCCGGAGGCTCGTCAGCATCCTCAGACACCTCCTCAGTAATGGTGAGAGGAACTTCAAGATCAAAAAGACTATCGTGCAGTCTCATGTTACGGCGTTGTCCTCTCCTCCTCTTGCCTCGGCGGGCCAATCTGCTCGACGATCCTACCCCACTATCAACATCAGTCCTCTCACAAGAGTCCTCACTGGATGGTCTACTTTTCTCAGTAGACTCCATGGAAGCCTTCGTATGCTCTGCCTGTATCATAGCATCGATCTCGGCCTCCTCCTCCTCCAGCTGTCTCAAGACCTCACCAGGAATCCCTTGTGCAGCTCCTGATCTGATGATGTCCTGCCCGTTGAGAAAGCCTATCTTGTGCTTCTCTCCAGAAAGGAAGGCCAAAACTTCCTCCCGACGAACACCATCTGATTTGCCAAGACCCTTCCCAAGAGACAGCTTGACATCGAGCTCTTTCTTGGAAAGCCCCCGGTGCACTGAGAGGCTCTCCACGAACCACTTCGTGAAGCCAGCAGTTCGGAAGGTGGGCAGCTCAGGATAGGAAATCATGGCGGTAGTGTCCTCAACGCTATAAAAAGCCCATGCATTTCTCCCATCCTGCAGACCTCCAAAACGCTTCACCATGCTCGAAGGCGCTCCAACAACGCCTTGAGAGAAGCCAAGCTGCAATGCAAAACGCCAAGGGACATACGGCTGGATATCGACGAAAAGATGTCTGCGGTACACCATCGTACCAACCCGTATGTTGAAGAGCCACCTCTTCTCCGCGTCCGTCAAAGCATAGTGTCTTCCCGACCCTGCCCTGGTCGAATCACGGGAGACACCAAAGTCAAAAGCCTTCTTCTGCAAGCTCGGAGAAAGCTTCACCGAAGACTGCCCAATCTCGACGTCCCTAAATCGTCGGATCCTCAAACGGGTAGATAAAAGTGATTCGGGAACGGCTGTCCCTCTAGCCAAATGAATCATAAAGGGATCTTCGTCCTGTGCAACTCCCAAACGATGGAAGCTAGGACAGTGGTATACATACCACGAACAGAAGCTATGGGCTAAAAACACCCTGTTCATGGGAAGCCCAAGCCGAACCAGGAAAGCAGCAGCCTGTAGTTCGGTACACAAATAGGAGTAAAGAGCAGGTACCAAAGCCAGCCGCTCTCCAAACACCATCTGACAAGCCAGAAAAATACAGTGCGGCCTGATGTTCGTCCCATCTCCTCCAGTAAAGACAGCCTCACCTAGCCAGTAAGTGAGGTAAACAGCGAGATCTCTCCAGAACGCAATGTCAGGACAAATGGCATCCGTGCTTGCGAAGAACTTTTTCAAATCTTCTCGCATAGCAGCGATCTTCTTCAAACTTGTTGTTTTAGCCCTAGCATCCTGGGCCATGCCATCAGAGGAATCCCCGCTGTCAAAAAAGTTGGAGCTGCAACTTCTCCAACTGTTGCACCTAACTTTCGAGCCCTCCTTCCCCTTCAAAAAATCATAAAAGGCGACGAGCTAAAAGTACACAAGCCTAAACTCCTCAGACTGCTCCTCAAGGACGCTGTCAATAGGCATGAACTCCTCATAGAGTTTGCCGAGGATAGGCAACCCGATGATGGCACTCAGTTCCTTCAAAGAAAAACCAATCTCACCATTCGTCGCAATGAAGGTGTTGGTTTGTGGAAGGAATGACTCCAGCATGGCCATGAAAGCCTCATCGGAGAAAACGACGGTTTGCCGAAAAGCGCGAACCGCATCAAAAATCTCGGCCTCCCGAAGAACGCCCTCACCAATCCTCAGGGTGTAATCAGTCCATGACTCCCAGCTCGAGTCAGCACTGAAACGGCCACGAAGTCGAAAAGGCTTCACCCAATTGCTGCCGTCACCCCGAAAAACGCCAAGGCCCACCGGTCTCAAATCGACCGATGGATGATCAGGACCTTGGTAGCCACTGGCTAGCATCAACATGTCCATACGGACAGGTTGCTTCTCTACAAAACCGGAAGGTCCACCAACAAAAACCCCGGTCTTGATCACACTGGTCCTCTTCACCCAGCTCGGAGGATCTTCCCCCTTATGGCACGTGGGAGAAAGGCTCAGGATCGAGATGGTCCGATCAAAAGATGACCGGGTAGAAATAGTTCTCTCCTCACCATCTGCTGTGTAAGAGAACTGAAAACATCTCCTTTGGTATGTCAAGTCGTCGGGGACCGCATCACCAAAGAAGAAGGTAGGCTTGAGCACAACGCCTTTATCGTCTGTAACCCAAGGACGGCTGCTTACCATGATCTTATAAAACTCCTCATCTTTGAGAACGATCAATCGCTGTCTCATCTCATCACGATTGAGGGAATCACACTCTTCCAATTCTTCTCAACAAACTGGATCTTCTCCCAAGCCTGCTGAATGGCAGCATTGGAAGATCTAGCAAACCGACGAGGTGCGTCAGTAACAGGACCTTTACCCTTGTTCGTTCTAGAAGAGCTACCTGCAAAAGATGGAACAGAAAAGATCAATCAACATCAAAATGACAGAATTCTGCTACAAAAAATTCTAGCAAAATTTTGACGTGGTTCCGGGGCAATTCCGACGAAAAGGAACATACTCTGAAAAAGATAGGAAGCCTGAAGATGAGCTCAACATCGCTGTGAGCTCATAGTCAGTGGAGAATTCTCAAAGAAGGCTTGAACTCAACATCGCTGCGAGGACAAGTCAATCTCATCAAACTTCCGCAAAATCTGGAAAAGAGCTCAACATTGCTGCGAGCTTCAGAATTCAAAAGTTGCAAACTTCCTCAAAATCCAGCAAGACCGAGAAAGAGCTCAACATCGCTGCGAGCTCAAAATCCCAATACTTGCAAAGGATTTTCAGGTATGCATCATCATACTTCCAAATCCATGTACAAAAATCATGCATCAAAGAATATCATCATGCATTAGATGCTAGGAAAACCTTGACCAAAGTTTGACCAATTCCAACCCAATTTGGTCAAAACCAATCAAACTTTGTCCAAGTCAAAAATCATGTTGGCTTGACCTAGAGACTCTAGCCTTCTATCTTGATGCATCAAACAAAAAAAATGCATACATATTGAAATTGCATAGCCTCATTATCATAGTGAGCAAACAAGGAAAAAGAAAAAGAAAGAGAGACAAAAATCTCAGCAAAAAAAAAAAATTTGGCCCACAGGCCGTGGTCCACTGCCACGTGGCTGTACGGACAGGTCCGCCAAAAAAAAAAAAAACACAGCAAAAAAAAAGAAAAGAAGAGAAAAACGCTGAGAAAAAAAAAACAAGAATCAGCGTGGAAAAAAAAGTTCACGGAAAAAAAAAAAGAAAAGAGAGAAAACCGTGAAAAGAAAAAAAAGAGAAAGAAAGAAAGAAAGAAAAAAAAAAAAAGAGAAGCACGAAAAAAAAAGAAGGAAAACGTGCATGAAAAGGAAAAAAAAAAAAAGAGGAAAAAAAAAAGAAGAAGAAAGAAAAGAAGAGAAGAAAAGAAACAAAAATGAAGAAGCTACTTCTACAATGGAGATTCTTGAGGAGGAAGAAAACTTACTTGAAGCCATTGATGGAGAAAAAGAAGAAAAGCTTGGAGATCCTTGAAGAAGAGAAAGCACTTCTTATCTTGGAGAGCACTCTTGAAGATTTCTTGCAAAAAGAATGCAATGGAGCAAAAGCACCAACCCTCTTGCTTTTATAAAAGAGAGCAAGCCAAAAGAGGAAACAAGGAGAAAGAAAGGAGGTAAGTGCTAAAATTTAGCTACTTTCCCAAAAAGAAAGATATTTTGAGAGAATCTTTCCACAAAAAGAAAACTTGAGAAATTCTCTCCAAGTAAAGATATTTTTAAATATTCTCTACACAAAAGAGATATTTTTAGATGTTATTTACAAATATGACACCATATGAGATCTAGGCCATCTCCAAAGCCTAAGGTCCCATGGGTTAGCCCATATGAGCCTAAGGTCCCATGGGTTAGCCCATATGAGCCAGGTTTGACCACCTAGGCACTAAAAGTGGCTTTTAGTCAAAATATTCCTCTTACCAAGAGCAAAAAAAAAAACAGAGAGAAAAGAGCAAAAAAAAAAAAAATTCCTGTGAGACCCCGACCCGAGTGACCTCGATTAGTGCTAATTATGTTGCGTGTTAGTGCTAAGCTCGATTAGTGATTTTGACTAAGCTTGGACTAGAATAGCTCTTTTATGGTTTTGGGAGAGTTTTAGTGCTTTGTGTGGGTGGGACCCTTTGGGGGTTCCCTTTTTGGATAGTTTTACTTTTGTGTGGGGGATTATTCGTATTCCGGTGATTTGCATTTCTATCCCTTTTTACTCGTCTTGTTAATCCCTACAACTTTCGTGTTGATCCCGTACCCGTTTGGAACCCCGAAACCCGATTTTCTTGCATTGAGGGCAAAACAGTCATTATACATGAAATCTGTACCCAAAAGTCGACATCCTCAAAACCCGCGAAACATATACTTTTTGGAAACTAGATATTTCGGTGATCACTTTTCTCTTCTTCGTCGTTTTCGTCCGAGGTCCCAAGATTAGTGCTTTCAGCCTCCAAAGATTTCCTAGAGATGGGACCCACACCCAACTTGTATTTAAGAAGAACCCTCTTCTTCCATTTCCTTTTTCCAGCACTAGAGCAACAAGAGACCTAGGGTTTCATTTTCCCTTCTTCTTCTCCTTGCTCCTTCACCACCAAATCTCCACCAACCTTGCGTCTCTTGAGGAATGGAGATCACCACCCTTTTCCTCTCCTTGCAAGTTTATCTTTGATACCATTGTGGAAGGATTTACTCAATTCAAGACCCTCTTTGAGCTCACCCCATCCATTTGAAGGACCTAAAAGTAAGCTTCCTCCCTAATCTCTTAGATTCTTGTTCTCCTAGTCTTAGGAGAGCTCTATCTTCTTTGTTGAGAGTTATCTCTTCTTGTTTCATTTTGACCTATTTTAGGGTTTGGATTTGGGGGTTTTGTGTAGATAGCATTCTTGGCTTGGAGGAAGAGATTTATACCTTGATTTTCTTGCATAGAGAACCTTGAGGCAAATGGATTGAATGGATAGTTTAGCTTTCATTGATTTTTATGACAAATGTGTTTGAATCATTACTTCATTAATGCTTTGTTTTAATTGCATTCAATGATGTTAAAGGCTTTGAATGAGGTTGGTAAGCCTCTTTATTGTCTTGAAACATGATTTCTAGTTCTTGGTTTCATCTAATGTCTTAAAATCATGGATTGTAGTTTTGAGTTCATCTTGTGTACAATATCTAAGTGAAATTTTGTGATAATGGATGTTTCCTTCTCTTAGTGATTGTGTGAATGTAAAATGGAGAAATTGGTTGATGGTTGAGTAGTGATTGAAAGGAGTTGAGAGCCTCCCACTATGTTGTAGGAAAGAGGCTCAATATGGGTTTTGTAAGAAGGGAAGAATGGAAGAGCAGAACCGTCCCGAACTCAGTTCTGGACAGTTCGCTCTAGCGAACTTGACACTTCGCTCGAGCGAACTGCCCAGGAAAGGATCCGTGCCATTCCAGAGAGCTGTTCGCTCGTGCGAACCCAGTGTCCGCTAGAGCGAACCCTTCCAGCAGCCATCCAGTGAGTTGTTGGGTTGAGCGCCCTGAACTGGGCAGGTCCGCTCGAGCGAACATATGTCCGCTCGAGCGAACCCTCCCAGAAACCATTCCAGAGGCTCATCCGCTCGAGCGAACTGTACTGTCCGCTCGAGCGATGGTTGTTGTTGCACAAGGGATGTGTTTGGAGTTGAAGTGAAACATTTTCATGGATTGTGAAAGGTTCGTTGGGAGCCTTGTTGTGTCAGGAGAACTTTAGGGTGATGTATGGAGCTCGGAAGAGAATGAAACCATTATCACAAGCATTCATTGGAATTTTGGAGACTTTCAAGTGTATAAGGAGCCGGAATGCCCCAATCCGAAGAGTACCAAGTTTTATTAAATAGACATTCGGGATCCCTATGCACTTGAATCAACTTCGAACCTTGATACTCATCCCGATATTTCGAAAGCTTATTTCACTCTTTTATATCCGAAATTTACGAGTTATGATTTATGAACCCGAAAGCATGGAACCGTATTTGTAGCCTTGTGCTAGCCCCGATGCGCATGACCCGACACTGAAATGATGATTGTGCCTTGAGCACCCCGTCTTGCCCGTTTATAGCTTTGCACTGGATTTGCTTTATACCTGCCTCGATTTATGTGATTTGACCTATGAGTCGGCACCACTAAGCTTGGATGACCTTGTCGGTCTGATCTACCGACTTGGAGATCCCTTCCCGTCCCGCCAGCTGCAGCTTGGATCCCGATACCCGGTTTATTAACCGTGGTCCCGTCCCGATACCCGGCTCGCTCCCGTGGCTCCCGATATCCGATTCGCTACCGTGATTCCCGATACCCGGTTTGCTACCGCGGTCCCGTCCCGTATTATTGTATATGTATATGTAACTTGGTTGCACCTCCTCACTTCAGTGACTGAGGTCAACACCCGATACTCACGTCACTTTGGTGATAGAGGATTTAGCTTCTTGTGGATGCCATCTTGATTGTTTCCCGATTTCCTTGGTTACCTTACATGTTTTATTACTGCATATGTGTTTCAATGAAATGATTCATTTACTTTGAAAGCCATTGTTTAAACAGGTTTACATGTTTTCCAAGGTGAAGGTCCTTATTATTAAATGTCCTTATCTTTTCATCTACCTGCCAGACCGTCGTGTCTGACCCTTTGCTTTGGTACTCAGGTCCCGTTGTTGGTTTCCCCGAGGAGGAGCCAGAGGAGGCGATCGGAGAACCGCAACCGTTAGTTGAGTGGCGTGCTGACGATGTTATGTAAACATCGGGCTGCCGAGTCGCGAAACATTTTGGGGGATTGTTTGGATAGTTTTCTGGCGGTTATTGTTTTGTTTATATTGGCCTTTATTGGCCTCTATTTTTGGGAATTGTAATTAACTGATCTTCTGATTAAGCTTGAATATGTAATTTTGGGTTATGCTTTAGGACATTGCTCATTCTGATACTCATATTCAAATGTAATCAGCCTTGATATTTTGGGAAATGAAATACCTGCATGATTTACTACACGCTTCCGCAATTATACTAAATGGTTATGTGTGTTGGAATATCCTCACCGCGGACACCTGTGGGAAATCACATGCACGGGTAGTGTGTGTTCTTTTGTTAACCCGTGTACGCTTGATCATAAACATACTTTTAATCATTGTCATCTTTCCATATGATCACACCATTGGCTTCATCACAATCAGTCCCGATCCCGGATCTGGTCCCCGAGCCCGGTCCGGGGTCGCGACAATTCCCATGCCTCTTTTGAGTTGATGGAACCATCCAAAAAAAGAGAAAACAAAGTCTCATGAGTTTCCAAAAAACCAAATCATCCAACCTCATGAACCAAATTGAGCCAAAATCTTGAAATTGACATTTCACAAAATCAAATTCCAGTCCCCTAGCTCGCCACATACAGCATGTTAGGTCACACGACCAAAACCAAAATCAAAATCCAAAACCAACAAACCAAATCTGACCCCCCAACCTGCCAGATACAGCTTGTTGGGTCACAAGGTCAAAATCAAAATCAAACCCGGACCCCCTAATCTGCCACATACAGCTTGTTAGGTCACAAGGTGAAAAACCAAAATCCAAAACCCAAAATCCAAACACCCCATGTCATTTTCAAAACTTTGCCTTGAGATGGTACGCGATCCCTCTCACTGCCATAAAATTCCACCGGAAACTCAGAAGGCTATTCAAAAAAAAATAAAAAATAAAAATAAAAAAAAATTGCTCAAGACTCTTGGTCAAGTTGGAATCTCTCCTCCAAGTTTTTCTTCGAGGCACATCGACTCCAAAAAGTTACTCGTCGTTGTACCTCGAGGGGGCATTTGTTGACACCAACAAAGTCAATATGTCTCCTCAACATAAGAAGCCTCGTGAAGCCGCATCCTGCTAAAAATAGGCAAGGCTACTTCAAGCATCAGATTTTGTCAGAATCAGACAGAAACTGAAAGATCCTTCAAGGCAGCCAAAAGAGGGGTACACCTGAGGTTTCGGGCCATTCCGACAACGTTTGGCCTAACTTCACTGCTCAGACAGCTAAACAAGCGCTCCCGGCGGTGACATCATCAAAGACACCAAACTTTGATCAAAGCCTACGGATGACTTCAGAATGTCTCCAAAGGCTCCATGCCAAATTTCAAGTCAAACCAATAACATTTGACCCTCCATCAATGCTCGAACAACAAAATCAAGCCTCCCGGCGGCGGGAACCACCGAAGCCATCACTCATAAAAAAAATACATGAGTGGCTTCAACATGCTTCCAAAAGGCTGCACGTCGAATTTCAGGTCATTCTGACAAAGTTTGACTAGGTTTCGATGCTCCAAGAGAAAATCAAGCCTACCGGCGGCGGAGCAACCCAGGACCATGACATCCAAAACGGAGCCCATGGAACATCTCAAAATGACTCCAATAGGCTCCTCGTCGAATTTCAGGTCAATTGGACATCGTTTGACCACATATCAAAGCTCGGCATTTTCTCCGCAGTAAAATCAAGTGAAGCATTGATGGGACCCCAAACAGCTTCAAAACTCAAATAAAAGCCCATGGATGGTCCTATCCACTGCTCAAGAAGCTTCACCTCAATTTTCAGGTCATTCCGACATCGTTTGACCTAATTTCGACTCTTGACGGAAAATCGGCTACAAAGTCTTCGACTTTCCCAAAAAATGGGAAACTTTGTGCTCCGATTTCGTGTGGGTTCTCGTCAAGTTTACTCCAAGAAAATGAAGTCAATAATTGAGGAAAAATGTCAAGAAAAATACAGAAGAAAAAAGGAACGAAAAAGATGCAAAATGGGCCGAAAACGGAGCTCGGCGACCAAAGGGCAAAAAACCCTAAGGTCACCGGCGACCCTGGGTGCATGGTCGCCCGGCGACCCTGCAAATCCGGGTCGCCGGATTTTGCACCAAAACGTTCGTTTTTCGATGGTTTTCGCGTTTCGGGTGTTATGGCCTTTGTGATTTTCTAAAAATCCAATGTTTGGTGCTTGAAAACCACTGATCTTCGTCGACATCTCGGATCCACCTTCAAAAGCACGAAATCATCACCGATCGCCTCAAGATCGCCAACCGGCTGACCAAGAAAGTGCACTTTCTGTCCGACCGATCGTGAAATCGACAAGACAGATGTCACCGGCCCACCAACATCAACCAATGTTTGAAATTACATCACGATCCAGCATCAAACAATGTGTGGATCCACCTGTGATGATCGCAAAAAGAATCTCAAAAGGCGCAGCGGGGCCGCGACTCTTCACATGCCTTGGCGACCACTTAATGACGTTAATTGACCCGTTTATGACAACTTAATGCGGTCATTAACTCATTATTTTGGATAGCCCAATCAGATTCAAGCATTTGGGAGTTACAAATCCAAGCAATCATGGCATTAAACCCATGAAACTCCCATCATCATGAAGCATAAAGGTGATTAAATGCCCACTACCTTCATCGGCCAATCACAAGCCTTGAAAAAGGAGTTACAAAATCTACTTGTAACTCCTCATCAATTCTTTCATCATGGCCATCAATGCCAATAAACACCTCATGGCTACCAAAAACCTATAAAAGGAGGTCCATTCCAAGAAGAAAAAAGAAAGAAAAGAGATCCCAAGTGCAAGCTCTGAAAATCCAGAAAATCCAAAAGAGAGACGAAGTTCTGCTACTTTGCTCCCCGAAGCACCACAAGGTGATCAACGTCCCTTGCGGGGCCACCCCCCCCCCCCCCCCCCAAGGTCACCTCCCTCTCCAACATGGCCTAAACGTGGCTTTTCAGCCCGTTTACTTGGTTTTTCATTAGATATAGGACCTCCTCTTGGTCCTTGTCCTTTAAAAAACCAAGGTTAGGAGCCAAGCCAAAGAATCAAAGCATCACATGTTCTCATTTGAAGGACGATGGCGAAGCCCATACATGACTTGCGACCGTCGATCTCAACGTGTCCCCACAATCTCCTGAGAAGTTAGATCCCTTTTCTCACTTTTCTATTGTAGTTTGTATTTATTAAAGAGACAAAAAGAAATCACAATTCTTGTCTTTCACATTTGATGAGTTTTGTAAAATCGCCTTTCACGGCAAAATCGCCTTTTACGGCAAACAAACAAAAATGCCTCCTACGGCATTCTCAAAAAACAAACTTGTCTATTTTCTTAATATTAATGCAATTTGAAAAGTCAGAAAAAAGGATTGATTTCCTTTCCACTTGTGAAGGTGAATCCCCGGATCATCACCATTCCAAATTCCAAGTAGAAAGTAAATCTGGGATACCCGTACAAAAAAATGTTGATGCCCGAGATCTTCCCTCCTCCGCCGAGACCCAGGTCAGCCCCCGGGGTGCGGAGGGAGAGGACGGAAGATTCCCTTTTCGGGTCCATCAATCTGATGGTATGGACAGTATCGGGGGTCATTGGTTATGTCAACATCTCCCGGTCTTTTGGGCTCTGGCAAAGTGAGTTCGCCATTTACTAGGAGAGCCTCAAAGATTTCTTCAACATCTTCATCGAACGGATATTTCTTTTCTACACGTTCCTTGAAGGCACCAGAGAGTTCAGGCCTTTTACCAGTAGTTTTGTTTTCAGCTTTCTTTGGCTGCTGAGGAGTTGACTTGGTCTGCACATTGAGAACCTCCTTTTTCTTTGGTTTTGAGGTCATAACAGCAGTCGGCTCTTTCTTTGATGATTTCTTACTATTGAGGTCTTTGATCACCATTTCAGCCTCCATGGAAGCTTCGAGAAGTTCTCCCAGGTTCTTTGATTTGTTGCCGATGATCATGGAGCGAATTTTTGCTCTCATATTGTTACGGCAGATGTCAACTAGCGACGCTTGTGGCAGTACATCTGAGCATTTGTACGCCATTGCCTTCCACTTGTGAATGATGTCACATGTTGACTCATTCTCTCCCTGCTTTAGGCTGCATAGTTGAGCCATAGTAACAGGATGATCTTCACCTTGGAAGTGGGTCAGGACGCGTGTCTCCAGCATAGCCCAGTTCTGAATGGAGTTCTCCGGCAAAGTGGAGTACCAATCAAAGGCTGTACGTTTTAGGGTACTTGCAAAGAGGCGAATCTTGAGGGCATCTTGATCCGCAATAACTCCCGTCAGGATCTTGAAATGGATGACATGTTGTCTGGCTGAACCTTTCCCCGTATATATCTGGAGAGTAGGTTGTTTAAATTTTGCAAGGAACGGAACCGAGTCCATCCATAGAGGGTAGGGTGGCTTGATCCCATGTTCTTTCAATGTATCCTCTTCTTTTGCTTTTGTGAGGATATCGTTCCCGTCCTTTTTGGTAAGGGCACGTGACTCATTGTTTTCTGCATTGGCCTCATCATCTTCATGATTTGGAGGGCCTTGGTTGTTAGGTGGTGGACGCTGTAGAGTGAGAATAAGGTTTTCCATCAGAGCCTCAATTCTCTGTTGTCCTTGCTCCAACTGCTGGATGCGTGCAGTTACATCATCATGTTGTGGAGGTGGCTCAGAACTTGTAGCCAAGACGTTCATCCATCGGGATTCGAATGAAGAAATCGTCCTGGTGACTGAGCTGGGGCTCATTCTTCTGGATGAAGAATCTGAGGAGTGATTACTCCGGTGTCCTTGGCTTGGAGGAGTGAAGGATTCTTCTAGATGTGTTCGAGTCCGAGAGATGCTGCGAGTCACCGGACGTCTAACACTGATTTTGGTTGCTGACTTCTGGCGTTTTCTGGTTTTGCCAACCATATGAACAGCAACGAATTGGTCGGGTCTTTCTTTTTCGACCCATTTGTTTGATACATGGAGATTAGAACGCTGGGTTCTTTGTTTCTCAAGTCTCTTTTGTCGATATGCTGCACGGCAACGCATACGACGAGCAATTTGAGCTTCAGTCAGCTCTAGCTGGGCTCTGGCGATGAAGGATGTAGTCCCTCGTGCGCAGCAGCCGAGCTTATCTTCTTTGAAGCTTGGCAAGGACAGAATCTGGACGCGGTCCTTTGCCTGTCGCAGTGAAGATTTGAATTTTGCGAGCTTGACCCCTGTTGAGATGAAGGGTCGACTCGCAGGACTGCAGGCTTCAGCATGTTTTTGCGTAGGCCTAACAATGCAGGATTTAATTTTGGGCTTGTAGGAGCAAGCCGGCTCATGATGATTTTGTTTATTTTTTGGGCGGAGGGTAGGTTTCTCCTCTTTCATGTAAGAGAGAGGGTATAACCGATTCTCCTTGAGAGGGGCCAGGTATGCTGGCTTTACAGATATTCGGGACTTCCGTTGTTTCGGTGAAGATCTCGGGGACCAGGTTTTGGGACAAACCTGGTTTCTTGTGGGTTGAGGCTTTGTGGGAACGCCACGGGCTTCAGGCTTCTTGCTGTTCGCCCTTGGTGCCATGTTAGCGACACGTTGCGGGGCGATTTTCTGCTTCTTGGCAGGTACAGTGTCTTCTGCGGGGAGTGGGAAGGGTCCCAGCGACCCGAAGACGATGGTCCGGGGAGTTAAAGTTGACCCGGTGTTTGGAGAGTTGTCGAGGGAGATGACGCTTCGGCGACTGGCAAGGCGCTTATGCTTGTTTTGCTTGTCTTGAAGCATAAGCTGGTACTTGTTCTCATCGAAAGTGATGGTCAATGAAGCTGCCATTGTTAGTTTTGGAAACTTCTGAAACAAGACCAAATCCATTAGTAATCACAAGAATATGGTGATCATAAATGGAGAACAACTATGGTTTTGTCTTTTTAAATCACTTGAGGGGACATGGCCTAGCCCAAGGACGATGAAGAAGGCAAAAAGCCATAGAGGATACAATTGTTCTAAAATGCAAGTATGGTAGGCTCAGATTGAGCGTTCCAGTGACTGCTAGAAGCAATCGTAGACCTTAATTCAAATTACCGAGAAGCAAGGCTCACTCGAGGTAAAATGATATAAGGTTGGAGATACAAATGTGTCGGTCGCGAATACAGTAGACCCGAAAGGGCGTACTAGCACCGTTAGGCACAAATGTTGCAAATCGCATCCTTGAAAAGGACACGAGATGGGATTTTTTTTAAAAGGTCAAATTTGGGTTCATAAAGGAGAGCAACTGGTATTCCAATCCGAACAAGGGCTCAACATTTCTGCGAGCGCTGAATCCGAAAGAGAAAGGAACCAGGATTTCTCAAATGTGAATCCAGTATTGACGGAAGTTTTTTTTTTTTTTTTTTTGAAAAGTCAAGATTGAATTCATCAAAGAGAGCAAATGGTATTCCAATCCGAACCACAACTCAACATTTCTGCGAGCGTTAAATCCGAAAGGGAAAGAACCAAGATTTCTCGATTCTAAATTCAAAAGTGACGGAAGTTTTTTTTTTTTTTGAAGGTTTAAGATTGAATTCATCAAAGAGAGCAAATGGCGTTCCAATCCAGACCACAACTCAACATTTCTGCGAGCGTTAAATCTGAAAGGGAAATAACCAAGATTTCTCAATTCTGAAATAAAAAATGACGGAAAATTTTTCTTTCTTTTTTTTTTTTTTTTTGAAAAAAGCACATAGGTTTCCAATTCGATCCTATAAAACCTTAGTAGATAGATCAACCCCCAGGTAAGGGTAGAATTACTTTAATGAACCCATTTGAAAAACCCTTGCCTCGAATAGTCTAGCTGTCTCCACACTCTGGACAGGGCTTTTCTTAAAATCACTTTAGTCAAAGAGCACAATTGGTGCAACCTTAGTGTTTTTTTTTTTTTTTGAGAGGTTTCAAATGAGCTCATCAAAGAGAACAAGTGGTGTTCCAATCCGGACCACAACTCAACATTTCTACGAGCGTTAAATCGGAAAGGGAATAACCAAAGTTTCTTTGAATTTGAATTCAAAAGAGAGAAGACTTTTTTTTTTTGAAATTATATGTTTTTTTTTTGAAATCTCAATTGGACTCATCAAAGAGAAAAGATGGCCCAATCCCCGATATGAACGATAGCTGCAAACATTTCTGTGAGCTATCAAGTTCAAAGAGGAAATGATCAAAGTTTCTCAAACTTGAATCTTAAGAAAAAGAGACGATTTTTTTTTTTGAAAGAATTTGAAATGAAGGTTTTTTTTTTTTAAATCTCAATTGGACTCATCAAAGAGAAAAGATGGCCCAATCCCCGATATGAACGATAGCTGCAAACATTTCTGTGAGCTATCAAGTTCAAAGAGGAAAGGATCAAAATTTCTCGAAGTTGAGTTTTTAAGAAAAAGAGATCGGGTTTGTTTTTTTTTTTTTTTTTTTTTTTTTGAAGTGAGAAAGAACAATTGAAATCCCATCTCATGTTTTTTTTTTTTAGATGCAAGATGCAACATAGGCCACCAACTGGAAAGGAGCCAAGGGATCAAAGCATCACGTTTTCAAGTCAACGAGTCCCGCCGGGTGTGCCAACTTGATGGACCCTCGGAATCTTCCGTCCTCTCCTTCCGCACCCCGGGGGCTGACCTGGGTCTCGGCGGAGGAGGGAAAATCGCGGGTATCAACATTTTTTGTACGGGTATGCCAGATTTACTTTCTATTTGGAATTTGGAATGGTGATGATCCGGAGATTCACCATCCAAATTCCAAGTAGAAAGTAAATCCGGCATACCCGTACAAAAAATGTTGATACCCGCGATTTTCCCTCCTCCGCCGAGACCCAGGTCAGCCCCCGGGGTGTGGAAGGAAAGGACGGAAGATTCTGAGGGTCCATCATTATGTGACTTGGGCAGACCTGTGGTTACTCCCAAGTGTCAGCCTACTAGTTTGTTGTCTTCTTGGGCGTTTTTAAGTCAGTTTCTGGTATGTGACTCTGGTTTCCGTTGGGAGATGTTTTTATTTTCGAGATTTTATTGGTGTATCGTTTTGATGAGGGTTTAAATTAGGAGTTGGTTATCAAGGTTTGATTAAAGTTTGGTTAAGGCTTGAATTTGGAGTTGTTAATTGGATTTCGTTGATTAGGGTCTTAATGGATTAGAGCTTATTGATTAGATTTGTTAATCAAGATTTTTAATAAGGACTTGTTAATTAAGGTTTTATTCAATTATGGGTTTTATTAAGAGTTGTTGATCAGTTTTAGGGTTTCAATTAATTAAGTCTATGGATTTTAGTTGAATATTTTAGTTAGGTGTTTTGAATTAATTAAGTGTTTTAGATTAGGATTGATCAAGTTTGTTAATTTACTTAGGCACGGATGGAATAACCTAGGGTCACCTATTTAATGTCTACTTTTATAATTCTACTATTTCTTTTAATTACCTTTTTTTTCTCTTTTTTTTTTTTCTTCTCTAATTACTATAGAGCAAGACAAGAGGAGAGGTGTTTTATGATTTTGTGATTTTTCCTTTTTTGGTGTTTTTATGGAAAAGCAATGCATTCTAACCTAAAGAATAACCTAGGATCCTTTACTTAATATCTACTCCTTTTTTTATGGACTTTCTATTTCTTTTAATCTTTTTTTTTTCTCTTCTCTAATTACTAAAGAGCAAGATGAGAAGGAAGGAGTTTTATGATTTTATGATTTTTTTTTTTTTGGTATTTTATGCAATGTAAATGCTACTTAACCTAAGTATGACGATTCAATATTTCGAAGTCCAAAAGTTCAGCAATCAATCAAAGTTATCACAGAGATCCAATAACAAGTTAAATGCAATGCAAAATGTGGAGAATGCGAGCCGAAAGTGGGTGCCCAAGTCCCTCTGCACTACTTAGGCGCACACAAAGTGGCACCCAAGTCACTCTGGGTTGGTTGTGATGTTATTTACAATTTTTAATGATATTCTAACTCAATTTCCGACACTTAGTGATTAGATATAGGGTCGGAAAATGAATTATGGATGTAAGGAGCTTTGGATTTGAAAGTAATGAGATGAGGATCAAAACTTAATGGGCGAATCCCTTTGGCAGAGACTTGGGCGCACCCTCAGTGGCGCCCAAGTGCCGTCTCTTCTTTTTATTTATTTATTTTTTGTAATATATTTGATATTCTTTCAATGTTTTCTGTACAATTTAGAATGTAAAGTCACAGATCCAAAGGTCCTGATAACATCCTATATGAAGATAAATCCTGATTTGAACGACAAAATGTAGGCGAGATGAAAACCGGGGTTGAAACCCAACTCCTGGGACTTAGGCACACACACAGTGGTGCCCAAGTGCTCTCTTCTTTTTTTTTTTTTTTTTTTTTTCTTGCACTTTTCCTTTCAGATTCGGATTTTTCCTAACGAGAATGAGATGGATGCGAAATCTATCTCAATCATGAGTTCAGGATGACAAAGATGATGCAGATCTACAGACTGAGAATGACCCTAGGCATATTGCTAATATGACGGGATGCTAACATCAGATTTCTCATAACTAATATAGACCTATGATGCTTAAATGATCCTAAGCATGTTTCTTAAACAAGAATGATGATGAAACTCAATGAAACAAAAGAGATCTACAAATACCGGTTTGAATCGCATGCTTCAAGTCCTAAATCGAAGCTCTTGCACTAATCCATAACTTTGGGAGGCTTTTTTCCATTGCTAATCTTGGAGAACCAGAGTGCTCCTCCTTTTCCTTTCTTCTAGATCTAAAGATCTCCTTTATGACCTCTCTCTTTTTCTCTCTTTTTTACTCTACTTTTTCTCTCTTTCTAGTAGCCTCCCTTGCAAAAGTAGTATAAGAGGTCTATTTATAGGGGTTTTTGGCGTGGAGGAGGGGCTAGGGCTGCTGCTTACACGAGTTTCTAGAGTCTTCACGTAAACTAAGGTGAGATAGGGTTTTTAGGGACTTGGGCGCACATGGAGGGGCGCCCAAGTGCGTCCCATGAGTTGGGCGCCCATATGGAGGCGCTCATGTCCAACTACAAGGCCAAATGGGTCTAGTGTCCAGTTTCTAATTGTTTTTTGTTCTAAATCGAGTCAGAACTGCGAAGAGTAGAGTGAAACATAGCTAAGTATACACCGAAGTACGTTTTTGACATGACTGGAGACCTAGGCACACCTATGTGCGCCCAAGTGCATTTCAGGACTTGGGCGCACACACAAGTGCGCCCATGTCATGCTTTTTGGGTCAAATGGGTTCGGAGTTTGGTTCCAGTTCGATTTTTAGGCTGAGACTGGGTCAGAACTATGAAAGGTAAAGTGAGATACACTTAAATATGCACTTAAGTATTTTTCTAGGGCAACCAACATCCTTGGGACATGGGCTCACCTACAGGGGCGCCCAGGTGTGTGTCTAGTGGGGGTCGACGGGGTAACATTCCGACGGCCATATCTTTTGATTCGTTCATCGGATTTGGACGTTCTATATATCGTCGGAAAGCTCTCGGAACATAAAATCTTTTGGTCCATACATCCTAATGATTGGAGGTGTTAGACCCCGACCCAGACCAACTCGATTAGTACTAATTAAGTGAACGTTTAATCTTAAGTGAGTCTTAGTACTAGTTGGGTTAGAATGTGATTAGATTTAGTCTGGATTATAATTTTGGGGATTTTGAGGACGTTTAGTATGAGTCAGACACGCTCAGGGACGCCCTGAGTACACGAGTAAGAATGGGTTTTTGTTCTAGATCTTTGATGTAGATGTGATTTTTATTTCTCTTGAATGGTTTTATTATTTATGGCAACTTTCGTTTTTAACCTTCATGCATTTCAGGCCCGGAAACCCAAGTTTTGGCCTAATAAGGGTAAATCTGACTATTCATGCTAAATCTGGGCACACTTTCGAAGTCGTGAAACTATGTCAAAATTATACTTTTCCGAAACTAGATTTTTCGACGATCGTTTTGTTCTTCTTCGTCGATCCCATCCGGGGTCCACAAGACCATGTTTTAAGTGTTTTAGGTTCAGCTGGAGAGGGACCCACCTCTCAACCCATATAAAAGATCTCCTATTCTCTCTCCTCCATTTTCTTCTTCCAAAAATCCTGCAACGGTTTGCCCTAGAGTGGAGTTGAGAAGGCAGCCCTCTTCTTGATCTTTTCCCTTGAAATCATCTAACAAGAAGATTCCAATCTCCGATTCGTTTCCGCCATTCTCTTCCTCCCTTCTCAAGCTTCGATTGGACACGTTTTGGAGCCAAACCCCTTTCACTATTCATCATCTTCAACCTCCATTCTTCTTGTTTGGTGAGCAAAAGGTTAGAGCTTGGACCCATCTTTTCATTTAATGTTCTTTAGCTCACCAAGAGCTTGTTTATCATGATTTCAAACCCATTTTCGAAATGGGGGTTTATGATGGCCAAAATGTTGATTTTTGTATGCTCCATTTTGGGGGTTTTGTGTAGATCTCGTGGAGCACCCCTCATTGTTGGTTTTTGTGAAGATTCCTTTGGCTTTGATTTGAGGCAAGTAAACTTTATAGGATTTTCATATACTTTGTGTTGTAGTTTCATTTCTTCCATTAAGACATGATTTTTTTATGCTTGAACCTATTAATGTATGTTATGTTTATGTTTTCTTGAGTCATTAGTTTGAGTTCCTCTACTTGTGTTTTTATTGATGATTCATGCAAGTGCTTAGAATCATGTTGGTTTTGTAAGTTCCATGGAATTGTTATAAGAATGTCTTGATGTTTCTCTTTGGAATGAATGGACAAATTGTGGATGGAATGCTCTATAATGTGTGGAATGAATCCCTTGGAAAGCATGGAGGCTTGGGGAGTGCAGGTGGTAAAAATGTGGAAGTGAAGAAGGGAGAAAAAGTTGTAAAAATTCTGAACAGAATGCACTGCCCGTGCCTGTCGGTCAGCTGTCGGTCCAACTTCGGTCGACCGACACCAACCGAAATTTGTCGGTTCGAATTCCAGAGAGCAACATTTTTGTCAAGTCGTCCGTCGGTTCGCCGTCGGTCGACCGACAGCCAACCGAGGATCTGTCGGCTCGAATTCCAGAGAGCAGAAATTCTGGGCTGGGATCTGTCGGTCAAACCTTCGGTCGACCGACAGATCGACCTCGGTTAACCGACTGTTAACCGAGGGTTGACCGACAGTTACTAAAAGAACTGTGTTGAAGAAATTTTGCGGGAATGAAAACTAGACTATGCTTTAGACCTTCATTTGACATTGTGCACTCGAAATTCCTAAACGTATCTTACCTTCAGGGACACCAAGTTATATAGATTTTCGACGTTTGGGTTTTCAAGTCCACAAGGGTCAAAGATTTGGTCTTAGCTTATGCTTGATGGATTTTGTTTAGACTCCTGGTTTGATGTTTTATGCGTCCTCATGTTCTTGTTTGATTTTTTCAAGTATAAGCTTGTATTTAAGACGTGTTTCAAGAATCGTGTTTCAAGAATCAAAAAGGGAATCATTTCTTAAGTTGCTAGTCTCGTCGTGTTGTGTTTTATAAATGATCTCCCTCTTGTTTTGTCGTGCTTTCGAACGTGTATCGCCGTGTTTTGTGCATTCATGATATAAGTGAATACCACTGAGCTTGGACTGCCCTTTTAGCTTGATCCACTACCTGGGGGTCCTTAAACATGTGGACTGTCTGCAGACTAGTCGTGTATTTTATTACACATCGTGCGTGTTCGTGGTCCGGTTCCGCGGCCGGATACCCCGTCTACCTTGAGTGGCGTGGGATCGTGTTTTCGTGTCGTGCATGTCGTGCGTGCTTGCTCTTGTCACCAAGTATGACAGAGAAAGGATGAGCTCTATGTGGATTTATCTTTTCATGATATTATAAGTATTCATGCTAGTTTCGTAAACGTGAAACGTGTATTCAAATCTTGAACCGTCTTAGCATTATTTCAATTATTCATGCCTAAATTGTTTATTTGCCAAACCGTCGTGTTTGATGCTTGTTATTTTGGTGTCCAGGTGCAGGAGTGTACACGCGTGACGAGGAGCTCCCGGAGGAGGCTGTTGAGCCACCCCCAGCACTCGAGTGGCAGCCCAATGACGTCATCTAGACGCCGGTCGGGATCTTGATTTTCGTTTCACCTAGCTTGGGTTATGTTGGGTTGTTCTTTTAGGGTTCCATTGGTTGTATTGGCCTTTGTTGGCCTCTCTGGGTTGTGTAACTTGAATTAATATACTTTTGTTAAACATTGAATGTTAATCATGTTAGGAATGCTTTGATGACATTCTCTTTTGATACCTTTGATGGAACGCGCTCCGAGGCGCCGTGGGGCGGCTACCGGGGTCGGCGGAACGTGGGAGTCCGTCGGGTCCGGCCCTTTCGCGCCCTGGCGGGCCCTGAGGCGTGCATCAACATTTCTTTTATGTGGGTGTGCCAGATTTTCTATTTTACTTGGAATTGCAAGTGGTAATCCGGAGATCAACCTTCGCAAGTAAAAAGGAAATCAACTTCTTTCAAGTTTTCCATTGCACAAATATTTAAGAAAAGAGACATTTTCTTGGTTTGCCGTGAAAGGCGATTTTGTTTGGCATTTATAGCCGATTTTGGCGTTTATAGCCGATTTACAATTCTCATCAATAATGAAAGACAAGAGTTGTGATTTTTGTCTCTTTAGAAAAATACAGATTACAATGAAAAGCAAGAAAAGGAAGATCTAACTTTTCAGGAGATTGTGGGGGACTCGTTCAGATTGACGGTCGCAAGCCATGTATGGGCTTCGCCATCATCCATGCAGATGAGAACAGAAGATGCTCTTGATTCGCTTGGCTTGGCTATAACCTCAGGTTTTTAGAGGACAAAGACCAAGAGAAGGTCCTATGTCCAATAAAAAGCTAAGTAGACGGGCTGAAAAGCCACGTCTAAGCCATTGGAGGCAGCAGGAAAAGGCAAGGACCTTGGGGGGGGGGGGTGCCCCCCAAGGGACTTTTGTCACCTTGTAGTGGTGGCCGGTGCAGAACTTCAGCAGAGTTTTTCTCTCTTTTTCTTTCTCTCAGATCTCTTTCTGATCCTTTTTTTCTGATCTTCTGATTTTCTCCTCTTTTTTCCGATTTTTTTCCGATCTCCATTTCAATGGAATGCTCTCCTATTTATAGGCCTTTGGTAGCCATTTAGGAGGGTTTATGAGCCTTAATGGCTTTAATGGGAGGAGTTACAAGATTTATTTCTTGATTTTGTAACTCCTTTTTCCTTGAATCTGATTGGCCGATGGAGATTAAGGGCTTTTAATCACCTTAATTACCATAATGGGAGGAGTTTCATGGTTTAAATGCCATGAATCAATTGACTTGTAACTCCCAAATGCTTGCTTCTGATTGGGCCGTCCAAAGAAATGAATTAATGACTGCAATAAAGCTAGTCAATTAACCACATTAATTGGTCGCCGAGCAGTCGAAGAGTCGCGGGCCATGCCGTGTCTTCTGGAATTCTTCTGGCGATGATCATCGATGGATCTACATGCTGATCGACATCGGATGAACATGTAACTTCAGACATTGATAGCTAAGAGTGGGCCGGTGACATCTGTCTTGTCGATTTCACGATCGGTCGGACAGAAAGTGCACTTTCTTGGTCAGCCGGTTGGCGATCTTGGAGCGATCACTGATGATTTTATGCTTTTGGAGGTTGACCCGTGATTTTGACGGATGTCGTCGGATATGAGTCAATTTCAAGCACTAAAAATCACATTTTCAGGGAACCACAGGGGCCAAAGTGCGCGAAACGCGAAAAAAGACGGAAAAACGGGTCACTGGCGGAAAATCCGGTGACCCGGACCTCCATGGTCGCCGGCGACCATGGGCCATGGTCGCCGGCGACCATGGACCGGCGACCATGGGCCATGGTCGCAGGGGCCTGCGACCATGGGCCATGGTCGCAGGGGTCTGCGACCCTGGGGGATTTTTCCCCTTCGGAGCCCGTTTTGCGGTCGTTTTGAGGTCTTTTTCGTCGCCGTTTTCTTCTGTATTTTTCTTGACATTTCTTCTCATTTATTGGCTTGATTTCCCTGTAGAAAACTTGATGAGAATCCTTGCATTTTTAGAGTGCAAAGTTTCTAATTTTCCGGGAAAGCCGAAGACTTTGTCGCGTAGAGCTGCTGATTTTCCGCCAGAAGTCGAAACTTGGTCAAACGATGTCGGAATGACCTGAAATTTGAGGTGAAGCCTCCTGAGTAATAAATAAGACCAACCATAGGCTTTTGTTTGAGTTTTGAAGCCGTTTGGGGTCCCGTCGATGCTTCACTTGATTTTGCTGCGGGGAAAATGCCGAGCTTTGATGTGCGGTCAAACGATGTCCGATTGACCTGAAATTTGACGGGGAGCCTATTGGAGTCATTTTGAGACGTTCCATGGGCTCCGTTTTGGATGTCATGGTCCCGGGTTGCTCCGCCGCCGGTAGGCTTGATTTTCTCTCGGAGCATCGAAACCTGGTCAAACGTTTTCGGAATGACCTGAAATTTGACGTGCAGCCTTTTGGAAGCATGTTGAAGCCACTCATGCACTTGGTTTGATGAGCGAAGGATTCGGTGGTTCCCGCCGCCGGGAGGCTTGATTTTGCTGCTCGAGCATTGATGGAGGGTCAAACGTTGTCGGTTTGACTTGAAATTTGGAATGGAGCCTTTTTGGGACATGCTGGAGTCATCCGTAGGCTCTGATCGAAGTTTTGACGTCTCCGATGATGTCGCCGCCGGGAGCGCCATTTTAGCTGTCGGAGAAGTGAAGTTAGGCCAAATGTTGTCGAAATGGCCCGAAACTTCATGTGTACTCTTCTCTTGGCTATCTTGAAGGATCTTGCAGTTTTTGTTTGATTCTGACAAGATTTGATTTTTTGGAGAAATTGCATTGCCTATTTATGGCAGGTTGCGACTTCATGCAGCTTTCTTGATGTTGAAGAGGCAAAGTGACATTTTTGGTGTCAACAACCTTGTCTTTATATTATACAATTCCCTTGTATCTCATTCTTTAAGATTTGAGTGACACGTTTTGCTACACGCTTCCGCATATCCATTCGTGTGAGCTAGACCCGTGTCTTGGGATCCTCACCGTGGAAACCTGTGGGAAAATAATCAAAACAGCGGCGGCGTGTTTGGTGTTGGTTAATCATCCCGCCGTGCAGTCGCGGGCCCGGGTCCCGGTCCAGGGTCGCGTCAGGACTGGTATCAGAGCGGGACTTGTTTCAGGCACTTAAAAGAAACTAGAAAGTCTTAGGAACGTGGCGAGGATTCGTGAGTTCGATAGAATGTTTGTCTAGACAACATGACCAACCCAAATATGTCTATATATGTGCTAACAGATTGTCTTACAGCATCATGCCTCCGAGAAAAGCTCCCAACCATCATGCTTCGGGTAGTAATCAGAATGAGACAGAACCATCCGAAAATCCTACTGCTACTCAGTTCCAACAACTCATGCAGGCCATGTTAGAGCAACAGAGACAAGCCAATGAAACACAAGCAAAATTTCAAGAGCAAATGGCTAAGAAAGATGAAGAGATGGCTCAAGTACAGAGGCAACTTCTAGAAGTCCTGCAAAATAGACCTCAACATCAAGCCCCACCAAATGTGGTGTACCAGAATAGAGCTGATGATGTCAATGTTCTCTTTGAGAGATTTCGGAAAAGGGGACCCAAGGAGTTCTCGGGCCAAGAGGACCCTTTGATGGCCGATGATTGGCTCGTGAACACGGCTAAGATTTTTGACGTTTTTGTTTGCACGGGCAGGGAGAGGGTGAACCTCACCGCTTCTCTATTTTATGGGCTTGCAGACGATTGGTGGCAAACAGTCAAAGAGCCATACCAGGTCATGGCAGATGAGGTTGCTTGGACAACCTTCAAGACACATTTCACAGACAAGTACGTCCCCTCCCATATTAAGAGACAGAAGGCAATTGAATTCCAACAGTTGAAGCAAGGGAGTATGTCCGTTTTGGAGTATGTCACGAAGTTTGAGAGGCTTGCCAGATATGCTACCGAGCTGATAGATACGGAGCGTAAGAAGATTGTCAAATTTTTGGAAGGACTGAATCCCACTCTCAAGAGGGATGTCTCGGGAGTGATTCCACCGGTTACCTTTGATGAAGCAGTCAGTCGGGCATACAAATTTGAAGAGTTCAACAACGAGATTATTCAGGATAGAAAGCAGCACTACCAGCAGCAAAACCAAAGACAACAAGGTGGCAAGAAGCCAAGGCAAGAACAAAATCAAGTTAGACAATCTGGTTGTAATCATTGTGGCAAGAATCACCCTACCCACGAATGCCGTAAGGCAACGGGTGCTTGCTTCAAGTGTGGAGGAATGGACCATGCAATCAAGGATTGCCCACACCTTCAGAGTCAAGCCAACAGATATCAGCAGCCAAGACAGACAGCATCACCGAATCAAGCAGTACCAGTTCAGATGAGACCACCACCACAACAGCAACAGCAAGGCAGGCAAGTGCAGAACCAGAATGCTCGTCCACCGCAGAATAGAAACAACCAGGGCAGACAGATTCAGCAGCAGAACAGGCCACACCAGCAGGGACGTGCGTACAATATCAACCGTACTGACGCTGAAGCAGCGGGTGACGTCATAGAAGGTAAACTTCTTGTTTGTGGAGTAGAAGCACAGATCTTATTTGATCCAGGATCCACACACTCTTTTCTATCCCCTTTCTTTGCAAGGAAGATTGATGCACAACATGCAGAATTGGATTATAGTTTGACCGTCACTACACCCGTAGGTAGACATGTTGTTTGTACCACCTTTTACCCTAGTTGTCAGATTTTGTTAGGAGATATCAATTTACCGGCCAACCTCATAATTTTAGACATGCATGATTTTGACATTATCTTAGGCATGGATTGGTTAGAGACCTACCATGCTACCATGGACTGTTTTGGTAAGACCATTACCTTCAGATTGCAAGGGCCACAGACAGAGTTGATGTTTCAAGAAATAGGAAGAAGTCTTCCAACGGTTTCATTTCAGCTTTGAAAGCTAATAGATTGGTGAGCAGTGGTTGTGAGGCATTTATAGCGTTTATCACGGAGGATAAACAGTCCCAAGGGGTGGAGGATATCCCCGTAGTGTGTGAATTTCCGGATGTTTTTCCAGAAGAAATCCCGGGTTTACCACCAATTAGAGAAGTTGAGTTTACTATTGAACTCCTTCCAGGGACTGCACCGATCTCAATTGCACCTTATAGAATGGCTCCTGCAGAGTTAGGTGAATTGAAACTTCAGTTGCAAGAATTGTTGAGCAAAGGTTTTATTAGGCCAAGTGTTTCACCTTGGGGAGCGCCAGTTCTTTTTGTGAAGAAGAAGGATGGAAGTCTTAGAATGTGCATCGACTATAGAAGACTGAACCATGTGACCGTCAAGAACAAATACCCCTTGCCAAGGATAGATGAGTTATTTGACCAATTACAAGGAGCAGCACACTTTTCCAAGATAGACTTGAGGTCAGGGTATCACCAGTTACGGGTTAGAGAGTCTGATGTGGCGAAGACAGCTTTCCGAACGAGATATGGGCATTATGAATTCTTAGTGATGCCCTTCGGTTTGACAAATGCGCCCGCAGTCTTCATGGCTCTCATGAACAAGGTTTTTGCAGAGTTCCTAGATCACTCTATAGTGGTGTTCATTGATGATGTCCTCGTGTATTCTAAGAGTAAGGAGGAGCACGAAGAGCACTTGAGGACGTCATTGCAGCTTTTGAGAGACCACCAGCTCTATGCGAAGTTGAACAAGTGTGAATTCTGGCTAGAGCAAGTTTCCTTTTTGGGTCAAATCATTTCGAGAGAAGGGTTAGCAGTAGATCCGGCCAAGATAGAAGCAGTCATTGAGTGGAAGAGGCCTAGTAGTGTGACAGAAATTAGAAGCTTTTTGGGGTTAGTAGGATATTATCGGAGGTTTGTCCAAGGTTTTTCGTCTATTGCAGCTCCTTTGACGAAGTTGACTCGGAAGAGTGTACCTTTTGTTTGGACCGATCAGTGTAAAGGCAGTTTTCAGGAGTTGAAGAAAAGGTTAACCACAGCCCCAATCCTCACATTACCATCGGGCAGCGGTGGATTTGTTGTTTTTACGGATGCGTCGAACGTGGGATTAGGCTGTGTATTGATGCAAGATGGCAAGGTGATTGCCTATGGCTCGAGACAGTTGAAGAATCATGAAATTAATTATGCAACGCATGACTTGGAGTTGGCAGCAGTAGTTTTTGCTTTGAAGATGTGGAGGCACTACCTCTATGGGGAGAAATTCGAAGTTCATTCCGACCACCAAAGTTTGCAATATTTGTTTTCACAGAAGGAATTGAATATGAGACAGAGACGGTAGATGGAGTATATTAAAGATTATGACTTCCCAATCAAGTATCATCCGGGCAAAGTGAATGTTGTAGCAGATGCTTTGAGCTGAAAGTCAGCAGTGATGGCTAGTTTGAGAGGAGTTAGTGTTCTCCAACAGTTAGAAGAACTTGGAGTGGAGGTACAACACTTGAGGAGAGGTGTCTTATTGACAAATATGACCGTGTCGGAGCCTACCTTTATCCAAAGAATCAAAGATAGTCAGTTGCAAGACCCGGAATTGGCCAAGATTGTAGATCAGATTGCAGAACGTCCAGATTTCAGGATTTCGGAGGGAGTGTTGTATTTTCGTGACCGGTTGTGTGTACCAAATGTGGATGATTTGAAGAACGAAATTATGATTGAAGCTCACCATACTAGATACTCTATACATCCGGGTAGCACGAAGATGTACCATAACTTGAAGAATAGATTTTGGTGGAATAATATGAAGAGAGAGATAGCAGCTTTTGTGTCTCATTGCTTAACTTGTCAGATGATCAAGGCGGAACATCAGAAGCCTCCTGGTTTGTTACAGCCTTTGGAGATTCCGGAGTGGAAATGGGAGCATATCACTATGGATTTTGTCTCTGGCTTGCCTAATACCAAGAGAGGGAACAATGCAATTTGGGTTATAGTTGATCGTCTTACGAAGTCTGCGCACTTCCTTCTGATGAAGACTGGGAACATGATGCATATGGCACCACTTGCAAGACTATTCATTGACGAGATTGTTAGTAAGCATGGTCAGCCCGTCTCCATCACTTCCGACAGAGATAGCAGATTTGTTTCAAGATTTTGGAAATATTTTCTTGAATCCATGGGTTCCAAACTTCAGTTCAGCACAGCGTATCACCCTCAGACAGATGGTCAGTCAGAGCGGACGATACAGACTCTTGAAGATATGCTGCGTGCTTGTGTATTGGATTTCAAGGTTCAGTGGGATGAGAACCTACCTCTTTGCGAGTTCGCGTACAACAATAGCTACCATTCTAGCATTGGAATGGCACCGTTTGAGGCACTCTATGGTAGGAGATGCAGAACTCCAGTTTGTTGGGAAGAAGTCGGTGTGCGTAGTTTTCATGGACCGACGATAGTTAGAGAGACAAGCGACAAAGTTAAGCAGATTCAGGACAGATTGAAGGTCGCTCGAAGCAGACAGAAGTGTTATGCTGACACTCGCCGGAGAGAATTACAGTTTGAAGTGGGTGACAAGGTTTTCTTGAAAGTCTCACCGGTCAGAGGCACTTTAAGGTTTGGAAAGAAAGGAAAATTGTCTAGCAGATACATTGGCCCATATGAGATTTTGAACAAGATTGGAAATGTCGCTTACAGACTTGCGTTACCGCCGGAACTCTCCGGGGTACATAATGTTTTTCATGTCTCCATGCTCAAGAAATATGTTCACAGTCCTTCTCACATTATTCCACACGAGCCTTTAGAGATTCGAGAAGACGCGTCGTATGTGGAGAAACCGGTTAGAATTATCGACACCAAAGAGCATGAATTGAGGAATCGGACTGTCCATTGGGTCAAGGTACTTTGGGAGAACCACGAGCCAGAAGAAGCCACATGGGAATTGAGAGATCAGGTCCAAAAGAAGTATCCACACCTGTTACCAGAGGTAAAATTATTTATATTTGGCGGACCAAATATCCTAAGGGGTGGAGGATGTTAGACCCCGACCCAGACCAACTCGATTAGTACTAATTAAGTGAACGTTTAATCTTAAGTGAGTCTTAGTACTAGTTGGGTTAGAATGTGATTAGATTTAGTCTGGATTATAATTTTGGGGATTTTGAGGACGTTTAGTATGAGTCAGACACGCTCAGGGACGCCCTGAGTACACGAGTAAGAATGGGTTTTTGTTCTAGATCTTTGATGTGGATGTGATTTTTATTTCTCTTGAATGGTTTTATTATTTATGGCAACTTTCGTTTTTAACCTTCATGCATTTCAGGCCCAGAAACCCAAGTTTTGGCCCAATAAGGGTAAATCTGACTATTCATGCTAAATCTGGGCACACTTTTTGAAATCGTGAAACTATGTCAAAATTATACTTTTCCGAAACTAGATTTTTCGACGATCGTTTTGTTCTTCTTCGTCGATCCCATCCGGGGTCCACAAGACCATGTTTTAAGTGTTTTAGGTTCAGCTGGAGAGGGACCCACCTCTCAACCCATATAAAAGATCTCCTATTCTCTCTCCTCCATTTTCTTCTTCCAAAAATCCTGCAACGGTTTGCCCTAGAGTGGAGTTGAGAAGGCAGCCCTCTTCTTGATCTTTTCCCTTGAAATCATCTAACAAGAAGACTCCAATCTCCGATTCGTTTCCGCCATTCTCTTCCTCCCTTCTCAAGCTTCGATTGGACACGTTTTGGAGCCAAACCCCTTTCACTATTCATCATCTTCAACCTCCATTCTTCTTGTTTGGTGAGCAAAAGGTTAGAGCTTGGACCCATCTTTTCATTTAATGTTCTTTAGCTCACCAAGAGCTTGTTTATCATGATTTCAAACCCATTTTCGAAATGGGGGTTTATGATGGCCAAAATGTTGATTTTTGTATGCTCCATTTTGGGGGTTTTGTGTAGATCTCGTGGAGCACCCCTCATTGTTGGTTTTTGTGAAGATTCCTTTGACTTTGATTTGAGGCAAGTAAACTTTATAGGATTTTCATATACTTTGTGTTGTAGTTTCATTTCTTCCATTAAGACATGATTTTTTTATGCTTGAACCTATTAATGTATGTTATGTTTATGTTTTCTTGAGTCATTAGTTTGAGTTCCTCTACTTGTGTTTTTATTGATGATTCATGCAAGTGCTTAGAATCATGTTGGTTTTGTAAGTTCCATGGAATTGTTATAAGAATGTCTTGATGTTTCTCTTTGGAATGAATGGACAAATTGTGGATGGAATGCTCTATAATGTGTGGAATGAATCCCTTGGAAAGCATGGAGGCTTGGGGAGTGCAGGTGGTAAAAATGTGGAAGTGAAGAAGGGAGAAAAAGTTGTAAAAATTCTGAACAGAATGCACTGCCCGTGCCTGTCGGTCAGCTGTCGGTCCAACTTCGGTCGACCGACACCAACCGAAATTTGTCGGTTCGAATTCCAGAGAGCAACATTTTTGTCAGGTCGTCCGTCGGTTCGCCGTCGGTCGACCGACAGCCAACCGAGGATCTGTCGGCTCGAATTCCAGAGAGCAGAAATTCTGGGCTGGGATCTGTCGGTCAAACCTTCGGTCGACCGACAGATCGACCTCGGTTAACCGACTGTTAACCGAGGGTTGACCGACAGTTACTAAAAGAACTGTGTTGAAGAAATTTTGCCGGAATGAAAACTAGACTATGCTTTAGACCTTCATTTGACATTGTGCACTCGAAATTCCTAAATGTATCTTACCTTCAGGGACACCAAGTTATATAGATTTTCGCCGTTTGGGTTTTCAAGTCCACAAGGGTCAAAGATTTGGTCTTAGCCTATGCTTGATGGATTTTGTTTAGACTCCTGGTTTGATGTTTTATGTGTCCTCATGTTCTTGTTTGATTTTTTCAAGTATAAGCTTGTATTTAAGATGTGTTTCAAGAATCGTGTTTCAAGAATCAAAAAGGGAATCATTTCTTAAGTTGCTAGTCTCGTCGTGTTGTGTTTTATAAATGATCTCCCTCTTGTTTTGTCGTGCTTTCGAACGTGTATCGCCGTGTTTTGTGCATTCATGATATAAGTGAATACCACTGAGCTTGGACTGCCCTTTTAGCTTGATCCACTACCTGGGGGTCCTTAAACATGTGGACTGTCTGCAGACTAGTCGTGTATTTTATTACACATCGTGCGTGTTCGTGGTCCGGTTCCGCGGCCTGATACCCCGTCTACCTTGAGTGGCGTGGGATCGTGTTTTCGTGTCGTGCTTGTCGTGCGTGCTTGCTCTTGTCACCAAGTATGACAGAGAAAGGATGAGCTCTATGTGGATTTATCTTTTCATGATATTATAAGTATTCATGCTAGTTTCGTAAACGTGAAACGTGTATTCAAATCTTGAACTGTCTTAGCATTATTTCAATTATTCATGCCTAAATTGTTTATTTGCCAAACCGTCATGTTTGATGCTTGTTATTTTGGTGTCCAGGTGCAGGAGTGTACACGCGTGACGAGGAGCGCCCGGAGGAGGCTGTTGAGCCACCCCCAGCACTCGAGTGGCAGCCCAACGACGTCATCTAGACGCCGGTCGGGATCTTGATTTTCGTTTCACCTAGCTTGGGTTATGTTGGGTTGTTCTTTTGGGGTTCCATTGGTTGTATTGGCCTTTGTTGGCCTCTCTGGGTTGTGTAACCTGAATTAATATACTTTTGTTAAACATTGAATGTTAATCATGTTAGGAATGCTTTGATGACATTCTCTTTTGATACCTTGTCTTTATATTATACAATTCCCTTGTATCTCATTCTTTAAGATTTGAGTGACACGTTTTGCTACACGCTTCCGCATATCCATTCGTGTGAGCTAGACCCGTGTCTTGGGATCCTCACCGCGGAAACCTGTGGGAAAATAATCAAAACAGCGGCGGCGTGTTTGGTGTTGGTTAATCATGCCGCCGCGCAGTCGCGGGCCCGGGTCCCGGTCCAGGGTCGCGACAGGAGGTCAGGAAATAGTACGGATATCTGGGTCAAACATTCTAGCCTTTTAAATCATGCTAATCACATCACACTTAGGCAAACTAAGTGTAATCTCTCTGGGATCAACCTGAGTGTGTTCTATGCAGTCTGGAAGGGACTTGGATAGTGTTGTAGCCTATTCTTTGTCTGAGTAGTGGGTTGGACTCGAGATCTCAATGCGATTCGGCATTTTCTTTCACGAATTCCTAAAGATTGTTGAACTAAGTCGAAAATTATCAACAAGCATCTTCTTCGTCATTAATTAATCTGAATTATGCCATTAACCATTCAATTATGAGTGAAATGGGGGCACCGTTATATATGACATGTGTTTAAGGCTATCGTAGGGGGCCAAATGAGGTGTCGACAGTATGCCCGTCTTTAGAGAGTAACACGTGAAGAGTTGTGCTACAAAGAAAGTAGACACTCCACTCATGACTCACGGGAGGTTTTGAGCTCGGGGGAGTGGCCATCTACGGATGTATGCAATTGCGAATTTGTTCTAAATTTGAGGTTCGCTTTTCTATGACCAATTCTGATTCAGGGGAAAAAAAGAAAAAAAAAAAGAAGAAGTTACGTGCCTACTGATTTGATTTGAAACCCGAGATCTGTGCCTCGGTGCCCATGGTATTGCCATGTGGTGGGTTGGGAACTGTACCCCGGTTGCTTGATTTGAGTTGATGGTGGGAACTGTGCCCCGGTGGTAAGAATCATAAGTCGATCTTTCGATCGGCTAAGTCACTATTAGAGTTTCATTTGTTCTTGCAATAGAGTTCAATTCAATTTGTCATATATAATGTCTTTTGACTTTCATCCACAATTGAATGCTCAAGGTATAGTTAAAACTAATTAGCAATAATGGAGATCTTAAAGGCAATCATAAACATAGTTCAAGCAATGGTGTGAGGTGCATGTGAGAATGAGATGCAATTTTTTTTTTTTTTTTTGAAAAGAGATTATTATTTTGAAACTCAGGTATGCATAGAAAAAGCTAAATCAATGAAAGATGTTCACTGGAATAATCGTCACTCTCTAGGGATCTTGGTCTTCACCCAAGCTTAGATGAGAACCTGAGATAGACTCGATCATCATTTTGTGCTTATCATGGAGAGTTTCGAGTTACACGGATTCCATCATCCAATGTCAAGATTTGAGTCGGCAAACACAAAATTCGTGATAACACGGTATTCTGGTCGCCATACCGATTATAAGCTCTTAAAGGAGGTCTACGGCGACTCAATTTCCAGACGTGAGGTAAAATCATGATAATCATGGTTAGGGATAGTCACCTCAAGAGCTTTCCGTAAATCCGACGATGGGGATCATTGCCTCTTTCTTTGTTGTTAATTTGCCAAAATTCGTGTCATTCATCTCCATCAGTGTGCTTGAATCACCTTTGGTGTTCTCATTTTTGGGTCGGAAATATGCAATGAACAAACACTAAAAGATTCTGAGCTTTTGTCTGTTAGTACTCAGTTTTAAAATTTGCAGAAGTAACAATTCTGATTTCATTGATGGAGATGACATGGGACTCAATGCACGTTGATGGATGTATGCATGATGGGACCAATGTGCACATGACATGACTGGACCCCTTATGATGGGACAATATTTGGTTTGACAATGCGTCGTGCTTTTGTTTGTGTGCCTCATTATCTTCTTTTTCTTTTTTCCTTTTTTTTTTTTTTTTTCTTTTTGTCTGGTCATCATTTTTGCCAATTTCTCAGGCTTTCGGGGCAGAAATAGGTGTAAGCGTGGTTGGCACCCAACCTTTCAAAGCATTGCTTTTCCACATTTTGTGTGCAGAAAGCCCCTATACTCTCCTTTGTGTATTTTTCTTCAATTCTGAACTCCGAATGTGAGAGGTTTCAACTCATCTTTTCTCCAAGAGAGTGTTGTTTCTTTTGTTTAAGTCAGTTGTTCAAGTTTGCTTAGTTTGTTTGTTTTTAGATTAATTTTTTCAATTATGTTGTTTTATCATGTGTGTTGGTGGGTTTTATCATATTTATGTTTAGGTTTAAGTTCCTTAAACTATTTACTCATTTTAGTGTTGTTTTGAATTGGTTTGTGAACTTTAGGCTGTTTTTTTTTTTTTTTTTTTTTTTTGTTCTTGAATTGGACATGGTCCCCTTTCTTTCATTTTTCATTATTTTTGCCCAAAAATCTTGAACCCAAGTGATCCGGTCCTAATTTTGCAAAGAGGATAATTATTTATCAAAGATAGTTTTAGGAGTAGACCATGGATTACGTTTGTTCAAATTCTATGGCTAGACCTCCAAGTTTTCCCTCTCTTCTTTTTCCTTAAAGGAAGTCTAAGATGTGGAATGAAGTTTGGCCATTAGCTGTGATGGCAGGTAACTTGGGGAAAAAAGGGTTTTGTGCAATTTGTGGAAATTAATGAAATTAGTTGGTGTGATTGGGTTTGTTGAGTGTTTTAGTTAATTTAGATTCAGTTTTTTTTTTGGTGAATTTTTTTGTGTTTTATTATTTTTTGTGAATTTAAGGGGGCAATTTTTATTATTATTTTTTCTTGTGTGTTTATATGTGATGTGTGGAGGAGTGGTAAAGTTCTATTTCCTATGATTGATGTATGCATGCAAACCGTTGAAAATTGAACTTAAGTGTGGCTATGTTGAGTTTGATTAAATATGTGTGTTTCATTATTATCTCCTAGTTGATTGTGTTTATGAGGTGTATTTTAACTTTATCTTTTAGCTTAGTTGTGGATTAATTGAATTTTAAAATTAGTTTTGTTTAGTTTTAATTTGCTTTTGTTGGTTGGTTTGTTTTGTTTTGTTTATTCGTTGCTTATTTTTAATTGGTTTTTTTATTTTTTATCATTGGTGAGTTGGTTTTTATTATGTTTTATTTTTTATTTTGTGTCTGTTTCTTTTTAAATTAAGTTCATTGTTATTGGTTGGTTGGTGGATTTTATTGATGGTTAATTTGTTGTTTTTTGCAAAGAGAACCAAAAAGAGCGTGGAGGGTGTTCAATGATAACCTCGATTGATTTCAGCATGGAGAGAAAAGGAGGAGTGTAACGAAGCTACCATTTCATCTTGAATGAGCTAAGAAACCACAAGGTATGCATCCTTTCTCTCTGCTTTGTTGGGTTAAGTCTTTAATTTACGTTTAATTTTAATTTTAAGTCTTTTAGTTTTAAGTTCAAGTTTGGTTTTAGTTCTTCATTTAGTGAGTTGATTTATTTTATGAAATTTAATATGGTAGGTCACTTGGCGTCCTCATCAAGGCGTCCCAGCTGATAAGTTGACTGCAGTGCAAGAGGGGAAAGATTTATTTGATAGGATATAGGGATCCACACACCGTAAATTGTTTTTAGGTATGTTGTTACTAGGGTTGCACGACAGCTAGGGTGTTATAAGGTCATTTCGGTTGATGAGGCTACATGAGTCGATTGTATATGGAATGGATCCCTTAAAGATTTAAGCGCAAATTCAGAGCATCAGGGAATTACGTGAGATGTTGGAGGGATTTTCTATACCGGTACATACTCTCATAGTTGTAAGACCCCAACCCGAGTGACCACAATTTGTGCTAATTAAGTCGCGTGTTAGTGCTAAGCGTGCTTGATAGAATTGACTAAGTTGGATTAGTATAGTTCTTGTTATAGCTTTAGGGAATTTTAAGTATCTTTTGTTTAGTGGGGCCCTTGGGGGTTTCCCTTTTTTATAGTCTTGACTTGTACTTGGAGGTTTACTCGAGATTCCCATAATCTTTATCTTGGTCCCGTTTTACTTGTCCCGCTAATCCCTACAACTTTCATGTTGATCCCGTACCAGTCCGGAACCCCGAAACCCGATTTTCTAACATCGAGGGTAAAACAGTCATTTTACATGAAATCTGTACCAAAAACTTGATATCCCCGAAACCCATGAAAAATATACTTTTTTGAAACTAAATATTTCGGTGATCATTTCTTCTTTCTTTATCGAACTCATCCGAGGTCCCGAAAGTAGTGATTTCAGTCCAAAGAGTTTCTTAGTGGTGGAGCCCACACCCATTGGCTTTAAATAGAGAACCCTTCTCTTCATTTCCTTTTCCAGAACAAGAGCAACAACCTAGGGTTTTTCCTTTTCTTCTTCTTCTCCTTGCTTCTCCACCACCAAACTTGCACCAATAGCACAAATGGTGATACCATCTTCTTCCTCTCTACTAGAGCTCTCCATTGATACCATTTGTAGAAGGAAGCCACCCATTTTAGAACCTTCTTGTAGCTCATCTTGCTTTTTAAGGATTTTCATAGTAAGTTTTCCCTCCCAATCTCTTGGTATTGTGTTCTCCTAGCTATAGAGAAGCTCTCTCTTCATTATTGAAGGTCTCTTTTTCTTGTTTCTTGGTTTGACCCCTTTTAGGGTTTGTATTTGGGGGTTTTTGTGTAGCTTGGAGTTTGGCTTGGAAGAAGAGAGTTATTGCTTGATTTCTTGTCTAGAGACATTGAGGCAAGTGGATTGAATGGATGTTTTACTTTTCAATGATTTCCATGATAAATATGTTGATTTATTGTCTTATTAATGGCTTGTTTCACTTGCATTCATCATGCTATAAATGCTTTTGGAAAGGGGTTGGTTAGCTATTTAATGTCTTGAAATGTGATTTTAAGGTTTTTGTTTTATCTCTTGTCTAAGACTTGAATGAATCTATGTAGTTGTGATCTTCTCTTTTCTTTGTGATTGAATGTGGAAATGTATGAAATTGTTTGGGCGGATCTTTGGTAGAAGCTTGGAGCTTTTTAACTCATGCTATTGCAGGGAAAGTGAATGGAGAATGAGAGAAATTGATTTGGAGAAGAGAAGACCTGAATCTGAACCCAGTGAAGAATTCCCGTGACTGGCGGTCAGCCAGCGGTCACCAAGCGGCTAGCCATCTGGTGACTGGCGGCTAACCGAAGCAGTTTCGATTACTTTTCCAGATAGCTGCAATCTCGCAGCAAGCTTCGCAGTCAACTAGCGGCGAACCGCCGAATCCATCGATGGCTAATCGCCAGCTAACCAAAGCAGTTTCGGTTACTTTTCCAGAGAGCTGCAATCTCGCGGTCAGCTTCGTGGTCAGTCAGCGGCTAACCGCCGAATCCATCAGCGGCTAACCGCCAGCCAACCGAATTGAGGCGGTCACAATTCCAGAGAGCTGTAATCCTGTAGTCAGCCTCACGGTCAACCAGCGGTTAACCGCCGAATCCACTGATGGCTAACCGCCTTTGACCGCTAGGTAACCGAATTTCCCTGAATTCTATGAATAAAGGGAGCTTCCACCCCATTGCTTGTGAACCTTTCTGAGAGCAATGGGCACCGCTCACCTGGGAATGTGTTCGAAGTAGAGATGAAATGTTTGTTGGGAGCTCGTACGAGAGAGAAACCACATCACAGAGATTCATTTAAGTATTGAGGCTACTATAGGGTATAAGAAACCCGACATGTCTTCCAAATTCAAAGAGTACCAAGTTTTCTTTATTATACAGACATACGGGATCCCTATTCACCTTGAATTAGTTTTAAAACCCTGATACTGTCCCGATATTTCAAAAGTTTGTTTCACTTTTTTTATCCCCGAAATTTATGAGTTATGATTTATCAATCCCGATTGTCTTGGAAGTGTACTTGAACTATTTTACTAGCCTTGACAGGCATGCCCGACATGATATGACAGTTATGCCTTTGAGCACCCCCGTCTCGCCCAGTTACATTCTTGCTCTTGATTTGTTTTACACGTGACTTGATTTATACGATTTGACCTATGAGTCTACACCACTAAGCTTGGATAACCTTGTCAGTCTGATCCACTGACTTGGAGATTCCCCACTTGTCCCGCCAGCTGCAGTTTGGATCCCGCTACCCGGTTTATTAACAGTGGTCTTGTCTCGATACTGCAGATCGCTACTGTGGTTCTTGATGCCTGGCTCGCTACTGTGGTCATGTCCCGTATATAGTATATGTATATGTAAATTTCGTTGTTCCTCCTCACTTCGGTAACTGAGGTCAACGCCTTGACATGCTTGCTCTTATCATTTCGGTGATAGAGGATTTAGCTTCTTGTGGATGCCATCTTGTTTGTTTCCCGATTTCCTTGGTTACCTTAATTTTATATTACTGCATATGTGTTTTCAATTAAATGACTCATTTACTTCTTGAAAGTCATTGTTTAAACAGGTTTATATATTTTCCAAGATAAAGGTTTTTATTATTGAATGTTTATATCCTTTCACCCACCTGCCAGACCGTCGTGTCTAACCCCTTTGCTTTGGTACTCAGGTCCCGTTGTCGGTTATCTCGAGGAGGAGCCAGAGGAGGCGGTCAGAAAACCGCAACAACTAGTTGAGTGGCGTGCCGACGATGTTAATTAAACATTCGGTTGCTGAGATTCGAAACATTTTGGGGGGTGTTATTACTTGCTATTTTGGTGGATATTGTTTTGTCTATATTGGCCTTTGTTGGCCTCTTTTTTTTTTTGGGAATTGTAATTAAATGATATATGTTCAACTTTAACAGTACTTTGGGTTACGCTATAGAACATTGCTCATTCTAATACTTGTATTTAAATGTAACCAGCCTTACTATTTTGGAAATGAATTATATGCTTGATTTGCTACATGCTTCCGCAATTTAACAAAGTATTCATGATGTTGTTGAGATATCCTCACCGCGGACACCTGTGGGAAATCACGTGCACGGGTGATGTGCGTTCTTAATTAACCCTTGTACGTTTTGGCATCAAACATAACTACGATCTTTTACGTCACTTACTTCACAAATCAACTCCGATCCTGGATTGGCCTTAAACCCGGTCCGGGGTCGCGACAGACTGGTATCAGAGCGAGAAGTGTTTCAGGCAATTAAAAGAAACTAAAAATCCTAAGGACGTGGCGAGGATTCTGATGGACCCTCGAAAATCTTCCGTCCTCCCCTTCCGCACCCCGGGGGCTGACCTGGGTCTCGGAGGAGGAGGGAAAATCACGGGTATCAACATTTTTTGTACGGGTATGCCAGATTTACTTTCTACTCGGAATTTGGAATGGTGATAATCCGGAGATTCACCTTCACAAATAGAAAGGAAATCAATCCTTTTTCTAACTTTTCAAATTGCATAAATATTAAGAAAAGAGACAAGTTTGTTTTTTGAGAATGCCGCAGGAGGCATTTTTATTTGTTTGCCATGAAAGGCGATTTTGCAGTGAAAGGCGATTTTACAAAACTCATCAAATATGAAAGACAAGAATTGTGATTTCTTTTTTCTCTCTTTAAGAAATACAAACTACAATAGAAAAGTAAGAAAAGGGATCTAACTTCTCAGGAGATTGTGGGGA
Organism: Umbellularia californica; assembly: GCA_028538565.1. Lineage (NCBI taxonomy): Eukaryota > Viridiplantae > Streptophyta > Magnoliopsida > Laurales > Lauraceae > Umbellularia > Umbellularia californica. The sequence continues at coordinate 31,450,244 of JAPQWN010000004.1, forward strand.
CACGTTGAGATCGATGGTCGCAAGTCATGTATGGACTTTGCCATCGTCCTTCAAATGAGAACGATTGATGCTTTGATTCTTCGGCTTGGCTCCTAACCTCAGTTTTTTAAAGGACAAGGACCAAGAGGAGGTCCTATATCCAATGTAAAACCAAGTAAACGGGTTGAAAAGCCGCGTTTAGGCCATAATGGAGAAGGAGGGGACCTTGGGGGATGGCCCCCCAAGGGACACTGATCACCTTGTGGTGCTTCTTGCAGCAGAGCAGCAGGACTTCGTCTGGATTTCTTTGGGAGAAATGCAGAATTTCAAGTCAATGTGTGTATCGATTTGCCAATAGATGTCTCTCTCTTGGAAATGGATCTCCTTTAATAGGCCTTTGATAGCCATGAGGTGATTATGAGCATTGATAGCCATGATGAGAGAATTGATAAGGAGTTACAAGTTGATTTTGTAACTCCTTTTTCATGGCTTGTAATTGGCCGATGAAGGTAGTGAGCATTTAATTCCCTTTAAGCTTCATGATGATGGGAGTTTCATGGGTTAAATACCATGATTGCTTGTATTTGTAACTCCCAAATGCTTGAATCTGATTGGGCCGTCCAAAATAATGAGTTAATGACCGCATTAAGTTGTCACAAACGGGTCAATTAACGTTATTAAGTGGTTGCCAAGGCATGTTAAGAGTCGCGGGCCGCGCGGCGCCTTTTGAGATTCTTCTTGCGATCATCACAGGTGGATCCACGCATTATTTGATGTCGGATTGCAGTGCAATCTCAGATATTGATTGATGTTGGTGGGCCGGTGACATCTGTCTTGTCAATTTCACGATCGGTCGAACAGAAAGTATACTTTCTTGGCCAGCCGGTTGGCGATCTTGAGACGATCGGTGATGATTTCATGCTTTTGACGGCGGATCCGAGATGTCGGTGAAGATCAGTCGTTTTCAAGCATCAAACATTGGATTTTCAGAAAATCACAGAGGCAGGAATGCTCGAAACGCGAAGAGGATCGAAAAACAGGCAATTTGGTGCAAAATCCGGCGACCCTGGGCCAAGGTCGCCGGCGACCATAGGGCTTTGGCCCGTTTGGTCGCCGAGCGTCATTTTCGGCCGTTTTCCGTCTTTTTCGTTCCTTTTTTCTTCTGTATTTTTCTTGATATTTTTCCTCAATTATTGACTTGATTTTCTTGGAGAAATCTTGGCGAGAACCCGCGCGAAATCGGAGCACAAAGTTTCCCATTTTTCGGGAAAGCCGAAGACTTTGTAGCCGATTTTCTGTCAAGAGTCGAACTAGGTCAAACGATGTCGGAATGACCTGAAAATTGAGGTGAAGCTTCTTGAGCAGCGGATAGGAACAACCATGAGCTTTTATTTGAGTTTTGAAGCCGTTTGGGGTCCCATCGATGCTTGACTTGATTTTGCTGCGGGGAAAATGCCGAGCTTTGATATGTGGTCAAACGATGTCCGATTAACCTGAAGTTTGACGAGGAGCCTATTGGAGTCATTTTGAGACGTTCCATCAGCTCCGTTTTGGATGTCATGGTCCCGGGTTGCTCTGCTGCCGGTAGGCTTGATTTTCTCTCAGAGCATCGAAACCTAGTCAAACGTTGTCGGAATGACCTGAAATTCGACGTGCAGCCTTTTGGAAGCATGTTGAAGCCATTCATGTACTTTGTTTCATGAGTGATGACTTCGGTGGTTCCCGCCGCCGGGAGGCTTGATTTTGCTGCTCGAGCGTTGATAGAGGGTCAAACATTATCGGTTTGACTTGAAATTTGGCATGGAGCCCTTTGAAGACATTCTGGAGTCATCCGTAGGCTCTGATCGAAGTTTTGGTGTCTTCGATGATGTCGCCGCCGGGAGCGCTTGTTTAGCTATCGGAGCAGTGAAGTTAGGCCAAACGATGTCGGAATGGCCCGAAACCTCAGGTGTACCCCTCTTTTGGCTGCCTTGAAGGATCATTAAGTTTCTATCTGATTCTGACAAAATCTGATGCTTGAAGTAGCCTTGCCTATTTTTAGCAGGATGCAGCTTCACGAGGCTTCTTGATGTGGAGGAGACATAGTGACTTTTTTTGTGTCAACAAATGCCCCCTCGAGGTACAGCGACGAGTAGCTTTTTGGAGTCGATGTGCCTCGAATAGAAACTTAGAGGAGAGATTCCAACTTGACCAAGAGTCTTGAGCAATTTTTTTTTTTTAATATCCTTCTGAGTTTCCGGGGGAATTTTGTGGTAGTGAGAGGGACCACGTACCATCTCAAGGCAAAGTTTTGAAAATGACATGGGGTGTTTGGATTTTGGGTTTTGGATTTTGGTTTTTGACCTTGTGACCTAACAAGCTGTATGTGGCAGGTTAGGGGGTCGGGGTTTGATTTTGATTTTGACCTTGTAACCCAACAAGCTGTATGTGACAGGTTGGGGGGTCAGATTTGGGTTTTTGGTTTTGGTTTGGTTTTGGATTTTGATTTTGGTTTTGGTCTTGTGACCTAACAAGTTGTATGTGGCGAGCTAGGGGACCGGAATTTGGTTTTGTGAAATGTCAATTTCAAGATTTTAGCTCAATTTGGTTCATGAGGTTGGATGGTTTGATTTTTGGAAACTCATGAGGCTTTCTTTTCTCTTTTTTTTTGAATGGTCCCATCAACTCAAAAGAGGCATGGGACTTTTTTGCTCTTTTTTCTTTTTTTCTCTTGGTAAGAGGAATATTTTGACTAAAAGCTACTTTTAGTGCCTAGGTGGTCAAACCTGCTCATATGGGCTAACCCATGGGACCTTAGGCTTTGAAGATGGCCTAGATCTCATATGGTGTCATATTTGTAGAGAATATCTAAAAATATCTCTTTTGTGTAGAGAATATCTGAAAATATCCTTAGTTGGAGAGAATTTCTCAAGTTTTCTTTTTGTGGAAAGATTCTCTCAAAATATCTCTCTTTTGTGAAAGTAACTAAATTTTAGTACTTACCTCTTTTCTTTCTCCTTGTTTCCTCTTTTGGCTTGCTCTCTTCTATAAAAGCAAGAGGGTTGTTTCTTTTGCTCCATTGCTTTTCTTTTTGCAAGAAATCTTCAAGAGTGCTCTCCAAGATTAGAAGTGCTTTTTTTCTTCTTCAAGGATCTTCAAGCTTTTCTTCTTCTTCTCCATCAATGGCTTCAAGTAAGTTTTCTTCCTCCACAAAAATCTCCATTGTAGAAGTAGCTTCTTCATTTTTTTTTCTTCTCTTCTTCTTTTTCTTTTCTTTTCTATTTTTTTTCGAGCACGTTTTCCCTTTTTTTTTTCGTGCTTCTTCTTCTTTTTTTTTTTCTTTTTCTTTTTTTTTTCTCTTCTTTTCACGGTTTTCTTTTTTTTTCACCGTGTATATGTTTTTTTTTTCCACACACTGACTTCTTTTTTTTTTTTTGTCAGCGATTTTTCCCTTTTTTTCTGTTTTCATGCTGATTTTATTTTGTCAGCGTTTTTTTTTTTTTTCTGTTTTCTGTTTTTGCACCCTGATTCCTGTTTTTTTTTTTTTTTTGCGTTTTTCCGTTTCTTCTTTTTTTTCTGCTGCTTTTTTTTTCTTTTTTTTCTTTTTTTTTTTTTTTTTTTTGCAGAGGATGATGACCTGGTGATGCCCGAGGTTCCTGCCGATGAGGCGATAACGGATCCAGTCGTGGCATCTGAGGAAGAGCCCAGGGACTCTGGAGTGGTTCCAGAACCTTCACCTGGTATGATTGTTTTGGCTTCTTTTTTTTCTTCTTTTTGTTTGTGCTGTCATTTGCTAACATGTAGCTGACTTGCTAAAGGATTCTGACGATTTCGAGCCATCCATGGACGCAACTTTTGACAATGCTTCGGATGAACTCAGAGAGGCAGAGAGTACTCCGCCGGTTGTCGAAGCAGGTATTTTTGCAATAATAATCTTGATATATTTTTGACAAGGATAACATTATATTCATACCTTTTTGTCTTTTCCTTGACAGATTGTGAAGTAGCAGGAGAGTTTCATCCGTCTTCCTCAGACCCAAAACAGGGGATACCTGCGGCTGATGCAGAAGTAGGGGCTTCTGCTTCCTTCAATGAGTCAGCTTCTTCAGTTGGAAAGAGTTTATTGATTACTCTTCCAATGGAGCATGACGTGGGCAGTCGGGCACCAGAGCACGGCGAATACTCATCTGCACCGCACCTTCAGTATGCAAGGAAGGTGTTGAAGCTCATGGGTTGAGACTCTTTCTTCAGGTCACTTGGAAGCTGGTTTTGGCATGATCAAGCATGTGCAGGACATCCTTGCTGATAGCAAAGAAGTCGGTCTAGACATCGCAAGCGCCAAAGATTTTGTTGAGGAGGTCATCGCCTTAGGGAACAAATGGACTGAGACCAAGAGTTTCCCAGATGGTGACTTCTTTGATGAGATGTTCATAAAGCCATCCAACAAAGTCAAAGCTAAGCTGACTGAGGTCACGAAGACTCGGAGGCAGATTGTTCGGGAGAAGAACGTTACCGAGTTATCCATTATGGGGCTGAAGCAAGACTTAGACAACCTTGATAAGGAGGTTGTCGAGGCTAGGCAGCGTCTTGAGCTTTTGGAGGAAGAAGCCGCTGCCAAATGGACCGCCATTGTGGAGGCTCATGACAAAGAAGGGACCCTCATTTGCCAGGTTGAGGAAGCTAAAGGTAATGTCCGGAGGAAGACTCAGGAGCATGAGCAGTAGCAAGTCCTCTGGGAAGAACTTCCTCGTGCCGCAGATGGGTCGCGGCATTCGGCCACGTTTTATGGGAACATTTTGAAGAAGCGTGGCCTAAAAACTTTGGAAGTTAAGGCTAAGGGTCTGCTTGAGAGTTGAACCTTTGGTTGAAGACCATGCTAGATTGAGCTCCTGAGTTATAACAAACTCTTTTTTCTTCTTCTTATTTTTGGTACCTCCATGTATAAACAATTTTGGTACTACATTTTTGTATCCCCTTCTTTTCACTTAAACCATTTTTTTTTTTTTTTTGGTAAAAGCTGATGGGAATGTTTGTTTGAGAATTTGATCAAAAGGTTTGTCATTTTGTGAAAATCTTTTGTCAAAGAGTTGTTTTGGGCATGAAAGCCAATTTTGTGGCAAAAAGCCTGGTTTTTTATGGCTTGAAAAGCGAAATTTTGGTGGCATGGAAGCCTAATTTTGTGGCGTAAGAGCCAAAATTTGTTTTGCAGCATGGGAGCCAAAAATTTTGAGATGGCATTAAAGCCAAAGTTTTTTTTTTTTTTTTTTTGGAGCATGAAAGCCAAAGTTTTTTTTTTTTTGTTTATGGCATGAGAGCCAAGGTTTTTTCTGTTTGTGGCATGAGAGCCAAGGTTTTTGGATGGCATGAAAGCCGATTTTTGGAATGGCATAGGAGCCGAATTTTAAGATGGCATGAAAGCCGAAGTTTTTTTTTTGTTTTGTTTTGGCATAGGAGCCAGATTTTTGAAAACCAAGTTTTCTTTTGTTGGCATGAAAGCCGATTTTGCCGTTTATAGCCGAAATTTTTTTTTTTTGGCATTTATAGCCGAATTTGGCGTTTATAGCCGATTTTTGGCGTTTATAGCCAGATTTTGGCGTTTATAGCCGATTTTTGGCGTTTATAGCCGGATTTTGGCGTTTATAGCCGATTTTTGGAGTTTTATAGCCGGATTTGGTTTTCAAAATGCAGATATCGACTAAATGTCGCCTCCCCGCTGAATGGTCTTGCAAGTATCGATGGAATGTCGCTTCCTAGCTCATTCGGTTTGCGAGTATTGATGGAATGTCACTTCCTCGCGGGCTGTGTTTGAAAGTATAGATGGAATGTCGCTTCCTCGTGGATTGGGGTGCAAATATCGACTAAGCGTCACTTCCCTGCTTTTCCCAAAGCTTTTTGTTTTGCGAGTACTAACTTGATGTCGTTTCCCCGCGATTTTTGAAATTTGAGGTTTTGCAAGTATCGAATGGGGTTCGCTTCCTTGCGATTTTTTGGGTTTTGCGAGTATCGACTGAATGTCGCTTCCCCGCGGTTTTTTTTTTTTTTTTTGGAAGTATCGAATGGGGTTCGCATCCTTCCAGTTTTTTGGGTTTTTGGAAGTATCGAATGGGGTTCGTATCCTTCCGATTTTTTGGGTTTTGCGAGTATCGACTGAATGTCGCTTCCCCGCGGTTTCTAACAAACCATTTTTTTTGTTTGTTTAAAGACACGAGGGTCATAAATTTTGACTTAAAACCATTTTTGTTGTAAAAGCCGGGGCGAACTAGGGTGAAAGTTCCTGAGTCCTGGCTTTTGTTTCAAACTATGAATTTTTGGGTTCAAAGATCGAAAATTTTGGTCAAGTCTGGGAAGAGGCTCCTAAACTTGGATTTTTTGGATTTTGATTTTTTTTTTAACAATGAAACAATGAAAGTAAGCATTGTTTTGAGAGAGTTTTTTTTTTTTTTTTTGGAAACTTCAACATAAAGATGAAAATTTCAAAAGGGGTGGGTTTGACGAGCAAGTACCTTGGAAATAGGCTTTGGCCGTTTAGATATCGCTCTGACCCGTTTGATGAAGTCTTCAAGGGTAGTACCGCTTCAAGAACTTGTTGTTGATGGGCAGCATACATCTGTCCCCTTCCATGTTTAGAAGAGCGTATGCGCCATTGGAGAAGACTTTGTCGATGACAAAGGGTCCCTCCCATTTTGGTTCAAATTTGCCTTTGGATTTGTGGGCAAAGACTATGGGTCGTTTTACTGCAAGAACCAAGTCACCCTTTTTGTAGGCGTGTTGCCTGACCTTCTTGTCGAAAGATCCTGCCATGCATGCTTGGTACAACTCCATGCTTTGTAGAGCTTCGAGTCGTCTTTCATCGAGATTATCCAGCTCTTGGAGTCTCAATTTGACATTGCTTTCTTGCGTCATGTCATTTTGCAAAGATACCCTTAAGGAAGGAATTTGTACTTCCAAAGGGACAACAGCTTCACATCTATAGACCAAAGAGAATGGTGTGCTATGGGTTGGTCCTCGAACGGTGGTTCGATAGGCCCACAAAGCTTCTGGTAGTTTGTCGCCCCAGTCTCTTTTATGACTAAAGACCATTTTCTTGAGAATTTTGCAGAGTGTCTTGTTGAAGGCTTCTGCTAGTCCGTTCGCTGTTGGATTATATGGAGTCGAAGGACAACTTTGGATTTTGCACTTGTCGCAGAACCTGTAGAATCTGTGATCCCGGAATTGTGGTCCGTTATCATGGACGAATCTTTTACATATGCCGAAGCGACAAATAATGTTGGTGCGCAAGAATTGAAGGACTGATGAGGTCTTCATTTCGCTGAGCGCAAATGCTTCTGACCACTTAGAGAAATAATCCGTAGCGGCGAAGATGAAGCAATGACCTTTGCTGGATGGGGGAGAGATAGGACCTATGATGTCCATACCCAGGCTTTGAAAGGCCACGAGATTGCTGTTGGATGTAGCCATTCTGGAGGCATGTGGACATAATCTCCGTAAATCTGGCATTTTTGGCAGTGCTTGGCAAATTGTATTGCATCAGCTACCATGGTAGGCCAATAGTAACCTAGCCCTTTTATCTGGTTGTAGAGCTTAGGACCAGCCTGATGGGCTCCACAAAGACCAGCATGGACTTCTTTGAGAGTTTCCTCGGCCTCTTGTTGTGACAAGCAGCGTAGGAGTACTCCGTTGAAGGATTTTCTGTAAAGTGCTTTTGAAGGTATATCCAAATGAAAGTTCGGGGCTCGTCTTTGGATGCTTACCCGATCTTTTGGATCTTTAGGTAGGATTCCGAACATGATGTAATCAATGAACGGATCTCTCCAGTCGCCAATCGGAGGTTTGAGGATGGACATCCGACTTCCAACCACTTGGTGGCATTCAGCAACTGCTTGGCATGTGTTGAGAGGAGGGAGAATCCTTCTTTGATACATTGTGACTTGCATGTTTTCCCCTTCTTGGATTGTCATGGATGCGGCGAGTCCAGCCAGGGCATCTGCACGGATGTTTTCACCCCTGAGGATGTGGGTGATGTGACAGATGTTGAATTTTTATCGAAGCGATTGCGCCTTGTTGTAGTAAGGTAGCAAATCAGGCTTCCTGACTTCATATTTCTGATTCATCTGGTTGACGATCAATTGAGAGTCCCCAAAAGCTTCCAACATGGTGATGCCGGATTCGAGGGCGAGTTCCAATCCTACAATCAGGGCATGGTACTTAGCTGCATTGTTTGAACATGGTTCCAGTAGCGAGAAGGTGTGTGGAATCATGTATTTGTCGGGGTTGACAAAGAGGATGGCGATTCCCGATATTTGCTTTCCTTTTTCATTTGTCCTGGTTGCACCGTCAAAGTACATGTCCCAGGAAGCATTTGATAAGAAAGTTTCCACATTGTAGACAAATTCGTTTGGGAGATCATCCCTGAGTGGAGAATCTTTAGGCAATGGATACTCTGCGAGGAAGTCTGCCAGAGCTTGGCCTTTGATGCTGTGTCATCTTCTGACTCTGACTCCGAGTCTGTGTCATGCATAATAGACACAAAGTAGACAGTGAACTTGCCCCCAGCATTTTGTTTTGTCTTCTTTACTTTGGTAGTGATTACCAAAGGCTTTGGAGATTTGAAGGAGACGACGAAGGGAGCTTGACCGCTTACTTCGAGTTTGGTGGAGGGTTTGTTTACCACCGGTGATTGCTGAGGAGCCTTGCCTTTATCTTTCTGGAAGCTGTCAGCAAAGTGAATTGTTTCTTCCTCCTGTTCTTTTTTTTTTCATCTTTATACATTTCAGCATCTGCAAAATGGACATCTCTGCCTTTGAAGGGCTTTTTGTCTGCAAACACTCGATGTATCAAGCCATCGTTGCCAATGAACTTGATGCACTGATGTAGAGTTGAAGGGACGACACCATTCTCATGTATCCAAGGGCGTCCAAGGAGTATATTGTAACATGAAGGGGTCCTTATTGCATACACAGTGACTTCAGAAATAAGATCACCGATTTGCAATTTGAATCTGATTTTGCCGATAGGCCTTTGAGCGCTGCCGTCATATCCGAAGATGGATATAGACGTGTGACTCAGCTTGCTAGGTGGGATCCAGCTCTTCGAGTGCCGAAGTAGAAATAAGGTTGAGTGCAGAACCTGGATCGATCTGAACTCTGTGTACTGGCATTTCTTTGACGTACCCCGTAAAGTACAAGGGTCGGTTGTGCTTTGTCTCGCCTAGCAGGAGGTCATCCTTGTCGAAGGCAATTGTTGCACTTGCTGCTTTTTGTACCGAGAGGCATTCATTGCTTGATCCCTCAGTTTTCTTCTTTTCTCCCTTTGGGGGAGTATTTGATTTTTTGACCCTATAGTCCATTTCAATTTGTAGGACTTGTGGGGCCTGTTTGTCGACATCCACATTCAGCCTTTGTAATTTGCCTTTGAAGTTTTGGGAAAAGATTCTTCCGTCGTCCCTAGTGAAGCAGTGGAAGAAGTTTCTGCTTTTTCAAGGACTTCTTGTTTTGGTTGAGACTTCTACTGCTGTTTAAACTTGCAGAGTTGTCTCTTGGCTTGCCTTCGCTGCTGAGCGGTCGGCTTTGCTTTGACGATCTCCCAATTTTCATCATCTAGGAGATCGGGATACACCCATATAGGTTGTCCATCTGATGTTGGATAGGGAACCAATTCTTGGGATGCTTGAGCCATTTTTATCACCTTGAATGAAGTAGTGATTTTCTCCTTCGGTGACTTTGAAGTTTGCCGACATGACACCATGTTGACAGAGGCGGGGCCATAGTTTTTATCAAAGGTTATGACTCCGTTTTTTCACATCTCATTGATCTGCTCTCACAACGAAGCATTGATTAAGAGGATGTGAGATCATCTGATGGTATGGACAGTATCGGGGATCATTGGTTTTTCCAACATCTCCCGGTCTTTTGGGCTCTGGCAAAATGAGTTTGCCATTTGCTAGGAGAGCCTCAAAGATCTCTTCAACATCTTCATCGAACAGATATTTCTTTTCTACACGTTCTTTGAAGGCATCAGAGAGTTCAAGTCTTTTACCTGCAGTTTTGTTTTCAGGTTTCTTTGGCTGCTGAGGAGCTGATTTAATCTGCACATTAAGAACCTCCTTTTTCTTTGGTTTTGAGGTTGTAACAACAGTCGGCTCTTTCTTTGATGATTTCTGACTGTTGAGGTCTTTGATCACCATTTCAGCTTCCATGGAAGCTTCGAGAAGTTCTCCCAGGTTCTTTGATTTGTTGCCGATGATCATGGAGCGAATTTTTGCTCTCATATTGTTACGGCAGATGTCGACTAGCGACGCTTGTGGCAGTACATCTGAGCATTTGTACGCCATTGCCTTCCATTTGTGAATGAAGTCGTATGTTGACTCATTCTCTCCCTATTTTAGGCTGCAGAGTTGAGCCATAGTAATAGGATGATCATAACCTTGGAAGTGGGTCAGGAAGCGTGTCTCTAGCATAGCCCAATTCTGGATGGAGTTCTCCGGCAGAGTGGAGTACCAATCAAAGGCTGTACGTTTTAGGGTACTTGCAAAAAGGGAATCTTGAGGGCATCTTGATCCGCAATGGCTCCCGTAAGGATCTTGAAATGGATGACATGCTGTCTGGCTGAACCTTTCCTAGTATAAGTCTGGAGAGTAGGTTGCTTGGATTTTGCAGGGAACGGAACCGAGTCCATCCATAAAGGGTAGGGTGGCTTGATCCCATGTTCCTTCAATGTATCCTCTTCTTTTGCTTTTGCGAGGATATCGTCCACGTCTTTTTTCGTAAGGGCGCGAGATTCATTGTTTTCTGCATTGCCCTCATCATCTTCATGATTCGGAGGGGTTTCATTATTAAGTGGTGGACGCTGTAGAGTGAGAATAAGGTTTTCCATCAGAGCCTCAATTCTCTGTTGTCCTTGCTCCAACTGCTGGATGCGTGTAGTTACATCATCATGTTGTGGAGGTGGCTCAGAACTTGTAGCCAAGATGTTCATCCCTCGGGATTCGAACGAAGAAATCGTCCTGGTGACTGAGCTGGGGCTCATTCTTCTGGATGAAGAATCTGAGGAGTGATTACTCCGGTGTCCTTGGCTTGGAGGAGTGGAGGATTCTTCTAGATGTGTTCGTGTCCGGGAGACGCTGCGAGTCACCGGACGTCTAACACTGATTTTGGTTGCTGACTTCTTGCGTTTTCTGGTTTTGCTAACCATATAAACAGCAACGAATTGGTCGGGTCTTTCTTTTTCGACCCATTTATTTGAGACATGGAGATTAGAACACTGGGTTCTTTGTTTTTCAAGTCCCTTTTGTCGATATGTTGCACGGCGACGCATACAATGAGCAATTTGAGCTTCAGTCAGCTCTGGCTGGGCTCTGGCGATGAAGGATGTAGTCCCTTGTGCGCAGCAGCCGAGTTTGTCTTCTTTGAAGCTTGGCAAGGACAGAATCTGGATCCGGTCCTTTGTCTGTCGCAGTGAAGATTTGAATTTTGCGAGCTCGGCCCCTGTTGAGATGAAGGGTCGACTCGCAGGAGTGCAGGCTTCAGTATGTTTTTGGCCTAACAATGCAGGATTTGATTTTGGGCTTGTAGGAGCAAGCCGGCTCATGATGATTTTGTTTGTTTTTTGGGTGGAGGGTGGGTTTCTCCTCTTTCATGTAAGAGAGATGGTAGAACCGATTCTCCTTGAGAGGGGCCAGGTTTGCTGGCTTTATAGATGTTCCGGACCTCCGTTGCTTTGGTGAAGATCTCGGGGACCAGGTTTTGAGGTAAACCTGGTTTCTTTTGGGTTGAGGCTTCGTGGGAGCGCCACGGGCTTCAGGCTTTTTGTTGTTCGCCCTTGGTGCCGTGTTAGTGACTCGTTGCAGGGCGGTTTTCTGCTTCTTGGCAGGTACAGTGTCTTCTGCGGGGAGTGGGAATGGTCCCAGCGACCCGAAGACAATGGTCCGGGGAGTTGAAGTTGACCCGGTGTTTGGAGAGTTGTCGAGGGAGATTACGCTTCGGCAACTGGCAGGGCGCTTATGCTTGTTTTGCTTGTCTTGAAGCATAAGCTGGTACTTGTTCTCATCGAAAGTGATGGTTAATGACGCTGCCATTGTTAGTTTTGGAAAACTTCTGAAACAAGACCAAATCCATTAGTAATCACAAGAATATGGTGATCATAAATGGAGAACAACTATGGTTTTGTCTTTTCAAATCACTTGAGGGGACATGGCCCAACCCAAGGACGATAAAAAAGACAAAAAGCCATAGAGGATACAATTGTTCTAAAAATGCAAGTATGGTGGGCTTAGAGTGAGCGTTCCAATGACTGCTAGAAGCAATTGTAGACCTTAATTCAAATTACCGAGAAGCAAGGCTCACTCGAGGTAAAATGATATAAGGTTGGAGATACATATGTGTCGGTCGCGAATACAGTAGACCCGAAAGGGCGTACTAGCACTGCTAGGCACAAATGTTGCAAATCGCATCCATGGGAAGGACACGAGATGGGATTTTTTTTAAAAGGTCAAATTTGGGTTCATAAAGGAGAGCAACTGGTATTCCAATCCGAACCACAATTCAACATTTCTGCGAGCGTTAAATCCGAAAGAGAAAGGAACCAGAATTTCTCAAATGTGAATCCAGTATTGACGGAAGTTTTTTTTTCTTTCTTTGAAAGGTAAAGATTAAATTCATCAAAGAGAGCAAATGGTATTCCAATCCGAACCACAACTCAACATTTCTGCGAGCGTTAAATCCGAAAGGGAAAGAACCAAGATTTCTCGATTCTGAACTCAAAAATGACGGGAGTTTTTTTTTTCTTTTTTTTTGAAAGGTCAAGATTAAATTCATCAAAGAGAGCAAACGGCGTTCCAATCCGAACCACAACTCAACATTTCTGCAAGCGTTAAATCCGAAAGGGAAAGAACCAAGATTTCTCAATTCTGAACTAAAAAATGACGGGAAATTTTCTTTCTTTGTTTTTTTTTTTTGAAAAATGTACATAGCTTTCCAATTCGATCTTATGAAACCTTAGTAGATAGATTAGCCCCCAGGTAAGGGTAGGATTACTTAATGAACCCGTTTGGAGGACCCTTGCCTCGAACAGTCTAGCTGTCTCCACACTCTGGACAAGGCTTTTCTGGACAAGGCTTTTCTTGAATCCACTTTAGTCAAAGAGCGCAATTGATGCAACCTTAGTGTTTTTTTTTTTTTTTTTTTGAAAGATTTCTAATGAGCTCATTAAAGAGAACAAGTGGTGTTCCAATCCGAACCACAACTCAACATTTCTGCCAGCGTTAAATCCGAAAGGGAAAGAACCAAGATTTCTCAATTTTGAGCCCAAAAGAAAGAAAGCTGATTTTTTTTTTTAAATTATAATTTTTTTTTTTGAAATCCCAATTGGACACATCAAAGAGAAAAGATGGCCCAATCCCCAATATGAACGATAGCTGCTAACATTTCTGTGAGCTATCAAGTTCAAAGAGGAGAGGATCAAAATTTCTCAAAGTTGAATCTTGAGAAAGAGAGATCATTTTTTTTTTTTTTTGAAAGAATTTGAAATGAAGGTGTTTTTTTTTTTTTTTTTGAAATCCCAATTGGACTCATCAAAGAGAAAAGATGGCCCAATCCCCGATATGAACGATAGCTGCGAACATTTCTGTGAGCTATCAAGTTCGAAGAGGGAAAGATCAAAATTTCTCAAAGTTGAGTTTTTAAGAAAAGGAGATCAGATTTGTTTTTTTTTTAAGTGAGAAAGAACAATTGAAATCCCCTCTCATGTTTTTTTAGATGCAAAATGCAACATAGGCCACCAACTAGAAAGGAGCCAAGGGATCAAAGCATCACGTTCTCAAGTCAACGAGTCCCACCAGGTGTGCCAACTTGATGGACCCTCGGGAATCTTCCGTCCTCTCCTTCCGCACCCCGGGGGCTGACCTAGGTCTCGGCGGAGGAGGGAAAATTGCGGGTATCAACATTTTTTGTACGGCTATGCCAGATTTACTTTCTACTTGGAATTTGGAATGGTGATAATCTGGAGATTCACCTTCACAAATAAAAAGGAAATCAATCATTTTTTCTAACTTTTCAAATTGCATAGATATTAAGAAAAGAGACAAGTTTGTTTTTTGAGAATGTCGTAGGAGGCGTTTTTGTTTGTTTGCCGTGAAAGGCGATTTTACAAAACTCATCAAATATGAAAGACAAGAATTGTGATTTCTTTTTTGTCTCTTTAAGAAATACAAATTACAATAGAAAAGTAAGAAAAGGGATCTAACTTCTCAGGAGATTGTGGGGACACGTTGATAGTTCCTGATCCTTGATACCCTTACTGCTTTATATTGATCATGTCTTTTCTTAGTAAATGGTACATTATTTATACATGTTTTAAATGAGTTCCCGATTTGTGAAATGTTCATGTTTTATACATGCTTTAAAGGAATATATGTTTTGTCAAATGTTTATGTTTCATACCTGTTTTATATGAATACAGGATTTTGTCAGATATTCATGGTTTCCTATACATTTGTAATTATGTACAATTTTGATCAGACAGCATGATTTATTGCATGTTTTATCGTTCAGTATATTATTATATCTTTTCACCCACCTGCCAGACCGTTGTGTCTGACCCACTACTTTGGTACTCAGGTTCAGACTTCTTCACCAGAGATGAGTGCACGTGTTGGCTTTGGAGCCATGAGTTTGCAGGTTGTTTGTCCGCTATGTCATGTAGACATCGAGCTTGACATTGGTATTACGTCACGCATGGGGTAGTAATCGTTAGCTTGTTATTGTATGGCTTCTATTAACCTTTTACTTGGGATTTGTAATTAATACACGTTGTTATTTGTAACTTGAACATATATGGGAATGTAATATCCTGTTACTGTCAGCTCTATACTTTTATTGTGATGGTTTATTCCAGTCTGAGATGAACCATTGATAAGATGACTATATGCTTGGGTTGAGTGCGGTGCAGAATCCAATGGCCACGGACTCCGAGTCGCAACACCACGAAAGCTTCCGCTAAATATTCAGAGTGTGTTGGAATTTGTAATCCTCACACACGCGGATCTTGGGAGAAACATAATTATTACTTCACAGACCCCGGGTTTGGGGTCGTGACAATTTGGGTTTGTACTGTCTGCTCTGTGGGGTTCTTTTGCTAGCCCTGAATTTTGGGCTCCCTTTCGGTTTCTGTAATTGCTGCCCGGTTGTGAGCTTTAGCTGGTTTGGAATTCTTAGGTTTCTCTGCCTCAAATTGCTCTAAAATATCTCCTTTTTGCTGTAAATGTTGTTATACTTGTTTATAATTATATAACACCTCTTACCTTGGAAAAGAAGAAAAAACCTCCAATTGGTAATAATATACACTAAGGGACCCTTTGGATGTTTACAGAATAAAGCATTTATAGATTTACATATTGCAAGAATAAATTAGTACATAATAGAATAGTGCAATATTTAAATATTTTTATTGTTTGGAACTTTTTGAAGCATATAAATATTTTAAATTGAATTGTTTGACAAGTGTTACATATTCTAATAGTTGTTTGTTAAAGTGTAATAAAGAAAAGTAAATATAAAAAGTAACTACTTTATCACTTTTTTCTCTCCCCCCTACTTTACTTCATCGTATATTTTATCGCACTTTACATGACCTCACATTTTACCATAATATGACATTTGCCTTTACTTTACTTCACCAAATATGTAAATAAACATGCCTTGACCCAGATGTGACCCTCGCTTTCTTTCTTGAGTATAGATGAAGTAGTGTAGTAAAGTCAAGACTTGCTTCAAATTTCTTTATCACATAAAAACCATGGTAAAGTATTGTAATAAGTCAAGTCAAAACAAAATGTAACAATATTATGACCCTCTCCCACTTTACTTTACCACATACTTTATCTTACCTTTTAATTTTCACCTCACCTTTACTGTGACGTGACCTACTCTCACGTTACCAAGTTTAGATAAAGAGGGAGTGTGGTAAAAGTCAAGTCTAACCGCCACTTTTTTTTCCGCAAACCACTTTTTCTTTACGATATAAAACCATGGTAAAATGCAATAAAATAAAGTCAAATCAAGACATAATGTGCAATTTTACCATTGTCTCCCAACTTCATCACATACTTTATCTCACCTTTATTGTGATATGATCATTGACCTGTAAACAATTAATAAATCACAGCAGATTTGTTGAAGTAAAGACTTTCCTTTACCATTTTGTAAACCACATTTGAAATATTTTTATATTGTAGAAAACTTTTCTATATATAGGAGGGAGCGGTAGGACAAAAACATTGAGCTTTTTGAAAAAAAATGATATTTTCTTCTTATTTTTTCTTGCGTTGCCAACTGTACAAAACTCTTTTTTTTTTTAAGATGAAAAATTATATTCTCTAAAATATTATATTTTTGTATTTTCTTATGCATTCAAACAGGCTCTAGTGAATATTTATGCTTATGTTTTATTGCATTTTCAAAGTCAGTTGCAATCATATGATAGGATTGAATACAACTGAGCTAAAGAACTGGTAAGTGCTTAGTTAAAGTATGCATTTATCATTTACTTTTCTTATTGCAAAAAATGAACTAGGCGGCATCAAAGAAAACATGAAACGATGTGAAACACAAGTTGGAGAATGTTGATGATGTTCATGAACTTGTTACTTTCCTGTCAAGGGGTAACCTATACTTGGGCCCAGACAATTAGGTATTGATGAGTTTCTTTTCATGTGCTAAATTCCATGCTGGTTTCATGTTTCACATTCCGATCTGCTTTAGAAAATGACATTGACATGCCAATAAAATAGTAATGGAAGACAATTTTATGTGGCATCGGTCAGATTATTATTTATTTATTTTTTTGTAAAAAGGAGAAGCTTCATTAAACAAAAAATAAAAAAAAAGAAGAAAAAAGAAAAAAAGACCACCAAGACATGGGGCCCAACAACAAACATACAAAATAACCATCCCCTATAACAAAGACCCAGAACTCATTACATTACCCAGCTTAGCACACTCATGAGCCACCTGATTAAACACTCAAGGAATATGAAGAAAATCTATAAAATGAAAAGGACAAAAAATAGTCTTAATATCAAATAGAACTAAATTGATGGACCAATCAAAAGTCTCTTTAATAGCATGGATAATGGTCAACTTTAAGAGCATCCGACAACACAAGAGTTTTGTTGAAGCCCCATTCCTTCACCTTAAGTGATGCGAGAATGACTCTCATTTTAGCCTCTTTAGAAGAGACATTTGGATATTCCATTGAACTTACACGAACAATATTACCAATGAGCCAAATAGAAAAATCGAAACAATAGTTTCCATCAGATTTTCTAAAAGAGGCATCTGTAAAAACCAAGGCTACATCCTTAGAAAAGCTAAAATATGGGATCGATAATCTTCTCGAAGGGTTTATCGACTGAACTTAGATGTTCGACCCAACCACCAAACTACTAGCATATCTTATTATTTAAAAGGGGCTTATCTCAACATCCTTAAATATAAATTCATTTTTGCCTAGCACATGGCCAAGACCTAGGCTTTGACTTGAAACAATCATCTCATTAGAAGTTGATTCACATTTCTTAAGGAATTCATTCCACCGCTCCAAAATTGACGATTACGGGATTGAATGAGTCATAAGGCCTAGGCTATATAGAACCAAACCAAGCAGGTCTAGCATGATTTCCGGCGATGCAACTACAATCTATTAAAAAAATAAATAGAAAAATACAACACAATTGTGTGGGCTGCTTCGACCGAAACCGATGTTGTATGTAATTCTCTGGTAATAACGCCAATCAGGGTCTTAACCCCCTTCTCTCCGACATAAGCAGCGTCTTAGCCTTTGTCAAGGTAGGATTGGTCCCGGTAGGAGTACCGACCATGTCCTACCGAACTCGGTCTCACGCTGGCATCCCAGTCCGATCTCGGGTATATCTGACCCCGGCCTCTTCTCCAGTTCGGCCCCTCCGCCGAGGTGAACACCGGGCTTCCAGTTCCCATTATGAGATGGGACGGGTACTTTGTAGGGAGTCCCTGTCAGGTAGGGCGGCCACCGGCCAAGGATAAGGGCTCGTTCTTATCAACAGATCACATCCACATTTATGTGAGGGATTTGAGGGGAGGTTTGATGGGACAAGTATCCTCACCTACCCCCACTAAAGATCCCAGGTGTGGGCTGATAGGACAAGTATCCTTACCTACCTCCACTATGGAACCTTCCATTCTCCTCTATATATGCCTGCATGAAGAGTCATGAACAGGTACATGCAAAATACAGTCCACACTGTTACTCTGCTGAAACATCTCTTCTTCTCCACTTCACCCTAGTTCAGTGACTGCACTAACTCAGGCGTCGGAGTGCCTTTGGCTGACAGCAGCCTCGGGCCCTGACTGCTGTTTTCTCTTCCCTTTCAGGTTTCAGATCAGCAGAGACACTTGTTCAAGCTAAACAACCTCTCTGTAAACCCTCATCATCAGTTAACCCCAAGTCCGTAATAATTAGGCACGCACAATTTGGCGCCGTCTGTGGGGAGCGATCTGAGAATTTCACATTTTCATCCGAACAGCTATGCCTCCCAAGGCTCAGAAGGGAAAGAGCGTTGCTAGACCGTCTGGGTCTAAGCAACCAGAAACATTCCTGCCTCTCATGCCACCTCCACTGGTGACAGACCAGGCAGGAGCGTTGGTGACAAGTTCGCGAAGAGATACCAGGCAAGCACCATCCAACCCTCCTCCGAGGGGAGTGGGAGGAGAACCTGGTATGCGGAGTGTAGGTTCACCTGTTACGGTGACACACTCATCGACAAGAGGAGCAGCAGCGTCTTCTCGGCGCGATTCTGTATTAGAGCGGGCTCGGACGAATACCTCCCGGGCGGAACGTCCGCGCCTTGAAGTTGTTCTCAACGCGCCGCCTCGAAAGGACGTTCCTCCTCAGGAACGGCCCTTACGAAGTGGGGCTCCTGTGCAGTCTCCTCCTCCTCGGTCTTCTCACGGGGACCATATGGAAGAGGATCACGTCCACCTCGGGGATGAAGGTGACGACGACATGGTCCTGGAGGACGATGTGGAGGCCCAAGCCGAGGCCATCAAGGCCCAAAACCTCATCATCGAAGAGCAAAAAGGGCAGATCCTCCAGCTTCAGCGGCAGCTTGAGACGAAGAGCCAAGTCCAGCCCGAAGCCTCTCACACCCCTCCACCTAAGCAACGAGCTCGTCTCGGCCTTCGGGGTCGACCAGACCTAAGGGATCAGCTGAATGAAAGGCGTACCCGAGCTCGAGAAGAGGGCTCGAGTAACACTCATGCCAGTGCTGACCAGCACCAGCACCATAAACAAAGGCGGGAGACCAGGGCCGACCCCGAGATGGCTGACTACATCGACCAGCAGATTAAGCTGGCCGTACAGCAGAGCCTGGAGCAGGCCGGCCTCTCTCGAGGTCGTTTAACTGCCAAACACGGTGACATCCATGGTACCTCTCCATTTTCTCGGGAGATCAGGGATCATCCCCTCCCTGACAAGTTTAGCGTCCCACGTTTCAATCTCTATGACGGGACGTCGGACCCCGAGGCCCACCTTCGGCACTTCACCCAGAAGATGACGGTATTCAGCGGGGACGGCGACCTTGACTGCAAAGTTTTCTCCTCCAGCTTGGGCGACCTCCCACTTCGGTGGTTCTGCGCACTCCCCGAGGGATCGATTTCGAGCTGGCCACAGCTCCGGAACTCCTTTGTCGAAAAATTTCAAGCCCACCGGGTCATTCCGAAGACTGACGCCGACCTGATCTCAATCAAGATGAGGCCGACCGAGACTCTTACTCAGTTCGCCAAACGATTCTGGACCATCTACAGCGTGATTGAAAATTCCAATGACGACGTAGCCATCACTGCCTTCCAACAAGCTTTGCTTCCGGGCAATGAGCTTCGGCAGAAACTGGTACGTCATCCTGCACCTTCAGTGAAGGCTCTGATGGTCCGGGTGAACCAGTACGTTGAGCAGGAAGAAGACGACATCCGAGCTCGGGAGAGCCATAATCTCTGGCCAGAACGCCGACCGGAGGGCCGTCCCACGAGAAGAGAAAGGAGGCTTGCTAAGAAAGAGGTGGATCGGAGTAAAGAGCCATCCAGCTCGGCGGCACGCCCTGCCCCCACCTCGGGAGGCAGCGCGAGGCCGAAACCAAGTGGCGCCTCTTATAGAGCCGTCAATACCATCTTCAAAGAGCCTATTTACAAGCTCCTCGGCAAAATCCAGGCCCAGCCCTTCTTCAAATGGCCCCAGCCAATGAGGGGTGACGTCTCCTCCCGAGATCAGAGCAAGTTCTGTGCCTACCACAAAGATAGAGGACACAGAACCGAGGACTGCTATGCCTTCAAGGCGCACCTTGAAAAGCTCGTGAAAGATGGGCATCTAAGAGACCATGTCAGGGAAGAAGGCAGAGTGAACAACACTCAGCAGCAACGCCTCCCCGAAGACCAAGGCCGCGGTGAGCCTGCAGGGACCATCGACGTCATTCACTTGGCTCCTGCCCCCAGGGGAAGTGACCGAGCCCGTGCCGATGCCAGGAAAGCCCAGCATAGCAAGCATGTGATGACGGCCGAGTTCGGTCCCTCAGCAAAGAGAGCACGTGTGGAGAGGCCAAAAATTTGGTTCTCTGATAAAGACTTGTCCGGGGTCCAGCTACCCCACAATGATCCTCTTCTTCTGACTATGAGGTTACACAACTTCGATGTCAAAAGGATCCTAGTGGACCCTGGAAGCTCCTCGGAAATCCTCTACTTGGACTGCTTCAGGAGGATGGGCCTGAAAGAGGAGGACCTGCAGGAAGCCCGCACCCCCCTGGTGGGTTTCAGCTCCAAGACGGTGTATCCCAAAGGGAAAATTTCCCTCAAGGCCGAGGTCGGAGGAGCTTCCACAAAGGTAGACTTCCTGGTGGTGGATGCACAATCTCCATACAATGCCATCATGGGGAGAACCTGGCTCCATAACCTTGAGGCCGTTCCCTCGACCCATCACCAGAAGCTCAAGTTTCCTTTACAGAACAAGGATGGGAGTTTCGAAGTTATCACAGTCCGCGGCGACCAAGACATGGCCAAAGAATGCCTCTTGGCCGTGGTCCCCGGAGATACGCAGCCACAGCAAGTCCACATGACCGAGTTGGAAGCTGAGCTCGACGCTGTGGGACGAACTCCCGAACAGAAGAGCATCGAAGACCTCACCCAGGTCGGTATCGATACCAGCGATCCAGAGAGGTTCTTCCTGCTCGGTAGCCAACTCGCTGACGAGGAAAGGGCCAGGATGCTCGACTTCCTGTTACAAAATAGGGACGTCTTCGCCTGGACCCCATATGAAATGTCCGGCGTTAGCCCCGAGGTCATAAGCCATAAGCTGAATGTGGATCCCCGACATAAACCTGTTGTCCAAAAGGTTCGCAGGACGGGCGCCCAACAGGCAGAGGCTGTGACCAAGGAGGTCGCCAAATTACTGGACGCTGAGGCTATCCGCGAAGTCCAGTACCCTGTGTGGTTGGCCAACACAGTTGTGGTAAAAAAGAAGGATGGCAGCTGGAGGGTCTGTGTAGACTTCACCGACCTCAACAAAGCCTGTCCCAAAGACAGCTTTCCTCTACCGAAGATAGACCAGCTGATCGACGCCACTGCCGGCCACGAGAGGATGAGTTTCCTCGATGCTTACCGAGGTTACCATCAAATTCCAATGCACGAGCCTGATCAAGAAAAAACCGCGTTCATAACACCTAGGGGCACCTACTGCTACAAAGTAATGCCCTTCGGGTTAAAAAACGCCGGTGCCACTTACCAGAGGCTGGTAACCAAGATGTTTCAGGACCAGCTCGGCAGGACGATCGAGGTCTATATTGATGATATGGTCGTTAAGTCTAAGCGGTCACAGGACCACTTGACTGACTTACGTCAAACCTTCTCCATCCTCAAGAAATATCAGCTCAAGTTGAACGCCTCCAAATGTGCATTTGGCGTCGGCTCGGGCAAGTTCCTTGGCAGCCTGGTTACGAGGCGAGGAATCGAGGCTAATCCCGATCAGATCTCGGCACTCAGAGCCCTGCAGAGTCCGAACTCAATAAAACAGGTTCAGAGACTTACCGGGATGGCGGCAGCACTCAACCGCTTCATTAGCCGAGCTTCGGATAAATGCCTTCCCTTCTTTCAGCTCTTGAAAAAGAGTTCCGGGTTCAAGTGGACCTCGGAATGCGAAAGCGCTCTCCAGGAGCTCAAAGTGTATCTTTCCTCCCCTCCTCTGCTTTCCACCCCAGTGCGGGGTGAGCTCTTATATTTATATCTGGCAGTTTCGGACCATGCGGTGAGCTCTGTGCTCGTAAGAGAAGATGACAGGCAGCAGAGGCCCATCTATTATACAAGCAAAATCTTGCTCGATGCCGAAACGAGATACTTGCCATTGGAAAAGCTCGCTTTAGCACTTGTTAGTGCTTCGCGGAAGCTCTCCCACTACTTCCTAACATATTCTATCGTGGTTGTGACCGAACACCCACTCAAGTCCCTCTTCAGGAGAGCAGACTTTTCAGGACGAGTGTCTAAATGGGCTGTCGAACTCGGGCAATACGATATCCAGTATCAGCCCAGAACGGCCATCAAAGCCCAAGTCCTGGCAGACTTTATTGTGGAATTCACTTCTCCTAGTTCGGCACCAAGTCATCTCGACACCGAACTGAGGGGCGAGGAGGCAAGGACTTCGGCAGAGACCGAGCAGGATCGGTCTTGGAAACAGTTCCTCGACTCTTCTTGGAAAGTCTTCGTCGATGGGTCCTCCACCTCCAAACGGGCTGGTGCTGGCATAGTCCTTCAATCTCCGGAGGGTCTTGTCATTGAGCAAGCCCTGACTCTTGACTTCAAAGCTTCTAACAATGAAGCCGAGTATGAAGCATTAATTGCAGGGCTGGGCAGCGCAAAAACCCTGGGGGCACAACAACTGGTGATTTTCAGCGACTCACAGCTGGTCACGAGCCAACTGAATGGAGATTACCAGGCCCGGGATGACAGGATGGCAGCCTACCTGGCCTACACTAAGCAACGCCTATCTCAGTTCCAAAAGGCTGAAGTCAGGCAAATAGGCAGAGACTCCAACTCTCACGCCGATGCTCTAGCAAATCTAGCCTCTGCTGTCGAGGCAGGAAGAAAAAGAACTGTCGAAGTGGAAGCACTGGACAAACCGAGCATACAACTTCAACCGCCTCGACAGATTTTGTGCACTGACCTCGGTCCAAGCTGGATGGATGAACTTATCTCCTACCTCAAGAATGACCAGCTACCCGAGGACAAGAGCCAAGCCCACAAAATCAGGCTGAAGGCAGCCCGATTTTGGCTCTCTCCAGACGATAAACTCTACAAGAAATCCTACAATGGCCCTTACCTCCGGTGCGTTCATCCGAGCAAAGTCGAAGACTTCCTTTATGAAATTCATGAAGGGATCTGCGGCAGCCACATCGGAGGTCGGTCACTCGCCTACCGAGCTATCAGCCAGGGGTACTGGTGGCCCTATATGCAGAAGGATGCACAGGTCTATGCCAGGAAATGTGAGAAGTGCCAGAAGTTCTCGCACTCTCTCCATCAGCCAGCACATGACCTGAGCCCCCTTTCCAGCCCCTGGCCCTTCGCCCAATGGGGACTGGACCTCGTCGGACCCCTCCACCGAGCTCCAGGGAACAAAAGATGGTTGATCGTAGCAACTGACTACTTTACCAAGTGGATAGAAGCCGAAGCACTCTCCTCCATCACTGAGAAGGACACCAAAAACTTCGTGTGGAGAAGCATTGTAACTAGATTCGGAGTACCTCGGACCCTGGTCACGGACAACGGGACCCAGTTTGACTCCAACTTCTTCAGAAGCTTCTGTCAAGACCTTGGCATCAGGAACTACTACTCTACCCCGGCCTACCCCCAGAGCAATGGGCAGGCTGAAATTTCGAACAAGGTGGTGCTTGACGGACTCAAAAAGAGACTAGATCGAGCCAAAGGGAGATGGGTAGAGGAACTTCCAAGTGTCCTATGGGCATATAGGACTACCCCGAGGCGCTCGACCTCGGAAACTCCTTTCTCCCTAGCCTACGGAATGGAAGCTGTAATTCCACTTGAGGTCGGCCTCCCCACCCTCAGGTCGGAACTGTTCGACCGAGGCCAAAATGATGCAAACCTCGCCACAGAGCTCGACTTGGCGGAGGAGCGAAGGGATGCCGCAGCCATCCGTCTCGCTTCCTACCAGCGACAGTTGGCTAGAGGGTATAATCAAAGGGTCAGAGAGCGAAAGTTCTCCCCTGGAGAATTGGTCTTGAAAAAGACTCTTCCAGCAGACAGGAATCCCAGCGAAGGAAAGTTTGCACCGAACTGGCATGGGCCGTTTAAGGTGACTTCGGTTGCTGGGCAGTCTGCATATAGGCTTGAGGACATGGAGGGCAGAGAGCTGCCACGCCCATGGAATGCCACCCACCTCAAGAAATTCTATTTTTGATGTAATCAGAGTTGGGAAGTTAATAAACTGTTTCTTTTTATAGAATACGTTTACAAGCTGTCCCCTATTCTCGAAAAAATGTCCAAGTTATGGAACTCGGCATATATCTACAGCTCGGTTACGGAACCTAATCTCAAATTCTTTGTTCGGTTATCTTAGTTAGCTACTTTGGCCTGGTCAATGGACCGGTCGAGTTCTGATTATAAACCGGACTTAGCTTTGGTCACAGGACCAAGCGTCCTCAGTTTTACCGAGATTGATGCTCATTATGGTTGCAAAATCAATACAGCACCTCGGGTTACAACTACTACGAGTTCGGCTTATACCGAACTCATTTACTTTGTCTTATTTCCTATTATTTATTCTGGTTGTTAAGCCAAACGCATAAAGAAAGGAAAAAAGAGAAGAAAGCTTCAAAGTTGGAAGCAAAGCCAATTTCATTTCATGAAATGAGAAAGGTTACAAATTTCCCAACAAAAAGAATTACGAAATTTCCCCCAGTACAGAAAAAATAAAAACAAAATTACATCATATTTTTCAGACTACAGCCCCCTCGGCGCCATCAGCAGCAGCAGCTTCCATGACCTCGACAGCCACTTGTCCGGCGTCGACCTCCGCGTCGTGTCCGGGGGCGCTGTCTTCGGTCTCCCTGGCTGGGGCCTCAGGAGCTTGGTTCGGTGCGGGCTGAGGAGGAGGAAACTGAGGAATCTCTGTATACACAGGGCTGTCCTCGGGGACCCCTGCTGCCCTCAACGAGCTTGTCCATCCCAGTCTCCAGGCCTTCAGGCTGACGCTCTTGACTTGCGCGATGTACTGTTCGGTGGCTTCCGCCACCCCTTCGTCAAAAGCTTTGTCAACCTCGGCCCGTAGCTTGTCGACATCAGCTCGGAGTTCAGCCTCTGTCTCCCCCCACCTCTTTTCAAGTTCGGCCGTTGCCTGAACTTGGTTTTCCAGCTCCGCTCTGACCGTATCCAGCTCATCACTGAGGCCCAAGACGCTCTTTTCCTGCTCGGCTGCCTTCTGCTTTATAAGACTGAGCTCGGCCTCGAGCTCCAGTTCCCTTTTCTCGGCCCTCTCCGCCCGAGCGGTGCTCTGCTGGGCCTTGTCCGCCGACACCAGCGCCCTTTGCAGGATCTGAAGAAACAAACAAGTGTTAAGCCGACATCAATACCAGAATTACAGAAATCAAAGAAATGCAAAGTTCAAAGGAGAGAATTACCCTAAGGGCGTCTGCCATCTGAGCCACATCCAGCTCCACCTCGCTCCTCTGCATATGCTCTGCCATGTCTCCAGGCAGAGCGCATGCGTGCGCAAGGGCACTGACAACAGATGTGCCATCACTCAGCCGGCCGTCCGACGACAGCGACTGGCCATCCTCCAGCAGGAAGCTAGGGTTCCAGATCGGAGGGCCGAGCAGCGGCGAGGGCTGAGAGGCAGGGTTGGGCTCGTCCCCCACTGGGTCCGCAACCCTGGGCCTTTTTCCCAGCCGAACTGAATCCCGACGGGATTTGGTGGAGCGCTCGGCCACTGCTGGAGGCTGAGGAGATTGAACTGGGGGAGAGACGACCGTATCCTCCAGGTTCGGAGCAAGAACGGCCCCCGAGGTGGGCGAGTCTCCGAAGATGACTTCGTCGAGACTAATAAGGGTCGCGCGGCGTCGTCCCATCTCGGCCTCTTCGTCCGACTCAGAAGATGGGAGAATTACAAGCTCCTCTTGCCGAACCCCCTCGGATTCACCCTCCGGCTCACTTTCCTCCTCGGAGTCGGTCTCTGTTGCGGTCTGGACCTGCGACGGACCGGCTTCGGCTGAAGCTCTAGAAGGTGTGGCCTCGGGAGGTACTTGCGCAGGCCCTGCTACTGGAGCTGTTTGCTCCTCGGCTTCGGCAAGAGTTAGGACCTGCTCCCCCCTGAGGTTCTCGTGCCGTCTTCTTATGAAAGATCGGTACACGGGTTCGTACCCAAGAAGGGCTGAGGCAGATCGGGTCCGGTGACCCTTGTAGCTGTAAATCCTTTTCAACCAGCCGACGTTTCGTCGCCACCCAGAGTTCCTCCTCTGCCGTTTCCTCTCCGCGTGACCTGCACGACAAGCAATTAGGCATCAGTTCGGCAGGGTGAAACTACATCAGAAGTTCAGAAATTGAGATATTTACTCGGTGGTTCTCCGAGACGACCGGGTACATGGTCCACCCTGGGCTCTCCGGGGGCATACTCCCAGTTCCCGGTGACGTAAAGGCAGTCCTCCCCGGCGTATTTTGTGTTGTCCTCGAGCTCGTTGATTATAGGAATCTCCTTCGGTCGAACTCGCAAATAGTATGCGTCGTCCTTCGGAGATCGACACAGGTTATATACATCCTCAATGTCTTCGACGCCGAGGTTGGTTCCCAATATCCTATTCAGTTCGGCTATACCCATGATTACCTTAAAACCATTGGGCATTAGTTGGCACGGGGTAAGGTTCCATCTCCTGAGGCAAGCTCTCAGGAGGGGATGGACTGGGAATCTCACTCCGCCCTCTATTATGGCTACTAGAGGGAATGGCATCCATCCCTCTACAAGCACCCGTGGTCGGCTTCGGTCACGGTCCCCATCCGCCCTAATCTGGACGTTCTCTGGTATCTGGTATTGTTTCCTGAGCTCGGCTAGGGCAAGCTCTGTGTCTATCCAATGTCTAAAAACCCCCATCTTCCCTAGCCTAGACCGGAATACTGGTGACGGTGACGGAGAAGAAAGACAGTAGACACCCCCAAAAACAGAAAAAGAGCCCAGAGAAGGAAAAAATGTCAGAGGCAGGAGGGAACTCACTAAGACACAGGGCCGGAAAGGATGTAGAGAACAGAGAACTCTAAACTTCAGGAGACGAACGAAAGGGCTTCTCGGACGATGAGGCTCCAGGCAACTCAGGCGAAAGCTCCAAGCACAGTGACAGCGAAAGTGGTCCTCCTTCCAGGACCGGGGTTTTTATACACAGATGGAGATCTCTTCGTATCCCGAAAGGCATGTGCAGACACCGCCTCGAGCACGCCACCCGTCTCCTCGATAAGACGCAATGGCCATCAGGGACCTGACACATGGCGGCGTCACAGCGTCCTCATGATGATATGGTTGGGGCTATTAAAACCGCCTCCAGACAGCCTGGCGCTATTAAAAGCGCCTCGGTAAGCGAAGCGGCACCCCACGCCTGTCTAAACTACAGGATCGGTTTCGGCAAGTTCCATCCTATCACTCCTAACCCCGTGGTCTCCTTGACCCCTCGAAGTCAGGAGCAGGGGGCAATTGTGTGGGCTGCTTCGACCGAAACCGATGTTGTATGTAATTCTCTGGTAATAACGCCAATCAGGGTCTTAACCCCCTTCTCTCCGACATAAGCAGCGTCTTAGCCTTTGTCAAGGTAGGATTGGTCCCGGTAGGAGTACCGACCATGTCCTACCGAACTCGGTCTCACGCTGGCATCCCAGTCCGATCTCGGGTATATCTGACCCCGGCCTCTTCTCCAGTTCGGCCCCTCCGCCGAGGTGAACACCGGGCTTCCAGTTCCCATTATGAGATGGGACGGGTACTTTGTAGGGAGTCCCTGTCAGGTAGGGCGGCCACCGGCCAAGGATAAGGGCTCGTTCTTATCAACAGATCACATCCACATTTATGTGAGGGATTTGAGGGGAGGTTTGATGGGACAAGTATCCTCACCTACCCCCACTAAAGATCCCAGGTGTGGGCTGATAGGACAAGTATCCTTACCTACCTCCACTATGGAACCTTCCATTCTCCTCTATATATGCCTGCATGAAGAGTCATGAACAGGTACATGCAAAATACAGTCCACACTGTTACTCTGCTGAAACATCTCTTCTTCTCCACTTCACCCTAGTTCAGTGACTGCACTAACTCAGGCGTCGGAGTGCCTTTGGCTGACAGCAGCCTCGGGCCCTGACTGCTGTTTTCTCTTCCCTTTCAGGTTTCAGATCAGCAGAGACACTTGTTCAAGCTAAACAACCTCTCTGTAAACCCTCATCATCAGTTAACCCCAAGTCCGTAATAATTAGGCACGCACAACAATGGTCCTAGAGTTTTGTCTAACCCATAAATTCACCAACACTCAAGTTCCTAACAAGCATTGTAAATGAATTCTCCATATCTCCTTCACGGAATTCAAACTATTTGCCCTGCGCCATGAACGGGGGGGCCATTAAAAAACCACCTCTATGTATCTTTGGTTTTTCAATAGCCGTCATTTGATTTTAAATCATGAAATGGATTTTTTTAAGAGATGTAAATCATGAAATGTACATTATTAGACTCCGACCCAGACCAACTCGATTAGTACTAATTAAGTGAGTATTTAGTCTTAAGTGAGTCTTAGTACTAGCTGGGTTAGAATGTGATTAGAATTAGTCTGGATTATAGTTTTGGGAATTTTGAGGACGTTTAGTATGAGTCAACACGCTCAGGGACGCCCTGAGTACACGTATAAGAGTGGGTTTTCGTTCTAGATCTTTTCCTTGATCGTGATTTTTAATTCTCTTGAATGGTTTTATTATTTGTGACAACTTTCATTTTTAGCCTGCGTATATTTGAGGCCCAGAAACCCAAGTTTTGGCCCAAGAGGGTGAATTTGTCTTTTCATGCTAAATCTAGGCACAATTTTCAAAGTCGTGAAACCATGTCAAAATTATACTTTTCTGAAACTAGATTTTTCGACGATCGTTTTGTTCTTTTTCGTCGATTCCATCCGGGGTCCACAAAACCATGTTTTTATCGTTTCAAGTTCAACTACTTTAGGACCCACCTTCCAGACACTATATATACTCTTTTACTCTATCTCTCTCTCCTCCATTCTTCTTCCCCAAAATCCCTGCACCGTCCTTGACCTAGAGTGAAGAAGAGAAGAAGGTTTTTCTCTTGGTCTTTTTCCCATGAATCATCTATCAAGTATGCTCCAATCCCCGATCCAACTCCGCCATTCTCTTCATCTCTTCTCAAGCTTCATTTGGGACGTTCTTGGAGCCAATCCCTGTCACTATTCATCATCTTCAAGCTCTCTTCTTCTTGTTTAGCTAGCTCAAGGTTGGGGCTCTTCTTCATTCTTTCATTTGATGTTCTTTTAGCTCACTTAGAGCTTATTTTCCATGTTTTCAAACCCATTTTCGAAATGGGGGTTTGTGAGGACCAAATGTGATTTTTATGTGTTATATTTTGGGGCTTTTGTGTAGATTTCGTGGATCTTCCCTTTGGTTGAGTTTTTGGGAAGATTTCCTTGGCATTGGATTGAGGCAAGTGAACTCTATAGGATTCTTCTTGTACATTGTATTATGGCTTTATCATTTTCATTAAGACATGATTTCTATGTTAGTTTCATAATGCAAGTTTTGTTTATACTCTTTCAAGTCATGGGTTTTAGTTTCTTTACTTGTCTTTTTATTAATGATTTTTCAAGTTCTTAGAATCATGTTTGATCTTGTGAGTTTTTACGAATTTGTACATGGAAATGTCTTGGTGTTTCTCAATATAATGAATGGTTTATTTATGGATTGAATGATGTTAAATGTTGTGATTTATCCCTTGGAAAGCATGGTGGCTTAGGGAGTGCAGGTTACTCAGAAATGGGAGTGAAGAAGGGAAAGAAGTGTGAAAAATCTGAACTGAAACACACTGCCTGTGTTCAGTCGGTCAGCTGTCGGCTGACCGAACTCCCAAGTTCGGTCGACCGACAGCCAACCGAGACCTGTCGGTTCAAATTCCAGAGAGCAACATCGTGTCAGAAAAATTTGTCGATCAGTTGTCGGCTGACCGAACTCACAAGTTCGGTCGACCGACAGCCAACAGAGACCTGTCGGTTCAAATTCCAAAGACCAACATCGTGTCAGAAAAATTGGTCGGTCAGCTGTCGGCTGACCGAACTCCCAAGTTCGGTCGATCGACAGCCAACCGAGGACCTGTCGGTCCCTTTTTCCCGAGAGCTACATTTTCTGGACTGAGACTTATCGGTCAACCGTCGATCGGCTGTCGGTTAACCGACATGTCAACCTCGATTAACCGACAGGTAACTGAGGACTGACCGAAATTTACCAAAAGTACTGTTTTTGGAGGATTTTTGTGAGAATGAAAACTAGACTAGGATTTAGACCTTTAATTGACTTTGTGCACTTGGGATTCCAAAATGTACTATAACTTCTGGGGCACCAAATCTTATCAAAACTCCGACATTTGGGTTTCAACTCCACAAGGGTCAATGAATGGTCTTAGCCTAAACTTGATAGATTTCGCGTTTGGACTCTTGTTTTGATGCTTCGTGCATCATCGTGCATTTCGTTTGAATTTCAAGTATAAGCTTGTTTTAAGACGTGTTTCAAGAATAAGAAAAAGGGAATCATTTCTTAAGTTTGTTAAGCACTAATACTATGCTATTTTGCTAGTCTTGTCGTGTCGTGTTTGATAAATGATTTCCCTCTTGCTTGTCGTGTTCTCGAACGTGTATAACCGTGTTTTGTGCATTCATGATATAAGTGAATACCACTGAGCTTGGACTGCCCTTTTAGCTTGATCCACTACCTGGGGGTCCTTAAACATGTGGACTGTTTGCAGACTAGTCATGTATTATATTACACATCGTGCGTGTTCGTGTTCCGCGGCCGGCCTCCTCGTTTACCTTGTGTAACGTGGGATCATGTCTTGCGTGTCGTGTTTCGTGCGTGCTTACTCTTGTCATGTTATGTGATAGAGAAAGGATGAGCTCAATGTGGATTTATCTTTTCATGATATTATAGGTATTCATGCTAGTTTTATAAACTTGAACGTGTACATTAATCTTGAACTGTTTTGGCACTATTTTTCATATTCATGTCTAAATTGTTTATTTGTCAAACCATCGTGTTTGATGCATTTTATTTGGTGTCCAAGTGCAGGAGGTATCGCGTTTGATGAGGAGTGCCCGGAGGAGGCTGTTGAGCCACCCCCAGCACATGAGTGGCAGCCCGACGACGTCATCTAGACGCCAGGCGGGATCTTGATTTCTTGTTCACCTAGTTTTGGGATATCTTTTGGGGATCTTATTTTTGTTGTATTGGCCTTTGTTGTCCTCTCATGGATATGTAACTTGAATTAATATACTTTCGTTAAATGGTGAAACTTTAATCATGATAGGATTGTTATGTTGACATTTCTCTTTCGATACCAAGTCTCGGTATTATATTTTCTCTCGCATCTTATTGTTTAAGATTAGTGTGATATGTTTTGCTACACGCTTCCGTATACCTATTCGTGTGAGCTTGACCCGTGTCTTGGGATCCTCACCGCGGAAACCTGTGGGAAGACAGGCGGTATGTTTTATTGTATTTAACCACTGCGTCGCGGGCCCGGGTCTCAGTCCGGGGTCGCGACATACATATCAATAAATCCGTAATTAACATAATATGTAACTTAGTTACTCCACTTGCTGGGAGCTAGGGCTGTAAAGGCATCAGCTAGGACAACTCCTTGGTGCCAAGTGCCAAGTGCCAAGGGCTTGGATTCAGGTCAAGCATCAACAAAGAGGCTGTCTGGATGTGAGGGCCTCTCTTTCTCAAATGAATTTCTGAAACCAATTGACTCCTGTCTCTATATCAGGCCGTATTTCAATGTTTGGATGATAATAGATTCGCCTTTCTGCAAAATACATGACTATGTGAATCTACATGATGTGAGAGTTTGGATTTGAGACCAGCCCAGATCAAAGTTTGGGTCAGGTTCATCGTATCCTTCGCATTTTTGTTTGAATCAAATCTTAGAAAAGGAGAGAGAACATTTGGATAGAACGATAAGAAGTTACAAATTGTCACGTCCCTCAAAATAAGAATTAGGGAAAAACGTGAAAAATTAAAGCCAAATTCAAATTCTTGTGTTTAATACAACACAAGCTTCCAAAAGTGGACCCACATAAAATTCCAACCTGTGGTGAGTCAAAATAAATTTCATTAAACACAACGAAAGCTTTATTCAATTGGTATTCAAGGTTCATAAATGAAACCCAACAGAAAAATCAAATAAACATTAATAATTAAAGTTGTATAAAGAATTCAATGATTACTAAAGGAAGTTTCATAATAAAAGATTGTTTATCTAAAGGATTGCTAAGATGTCATTCACTCTTATGCTGGTTCAAACGGCTCCAAAGTCATCTTCGGCATCCCACTCGGGTTCATCAGTTGGCTCAAACGTTTGAAACGCTTGATCCTCCTCCGTCTCCTGGGTAAAGTAGGGCTCGGTACCTATGCACTAAATATTACAAAGTAAATAGCAAGTACATAATTATAATTCGAAATCAAATACAATAACGAGAAGAATAAAGACAAGTGTAATCATATAGAAGTAATAACAATGACAATGACAAAAAAGAACGTATAGAATAATCCAAATAAAGCAAATGGAGCAATATAATTCACACGAAGACAAGTGTCCCTGTTTTGGGTGGTCAGCCCTAAATAAATCGGGAAAGCCCATCCATAACGTCGGTGGTCATAGACCGATCAAATAAAAAAAATCAGGATAACCTGTTCACATTCATAGCGGATTATAAGTGATCCGGTCACATCGATGATCAACCGTCCATATATCGATCTGCAGTCGTCCATAAATGACCCACATAAACATAAACATAAACATATAAACATAATAGACCTGAATAATAAAGCTCCGACACAAGAGTCCTAAGTCAAAGTAAAGTGCTGGCCATTCCACATTCCATATCATAATTAAATCGTCATACAAAATTGGCTAAGCCACTTTATAGTCCATAACACATAATAAGGTATGCATCTAAAGGAATACACATCATAAACCAACATATATATGCATGCGAAAGTTAAGACATAGATACGAATCGATCATAAGGTCAAACATAAGATTTTATACCCATCAACCACAGGAATTTCTAATAGATAAAAAGATCAACGCATCCTTTCTCCATCAGTGGTGTATAGACCCAATTAAGGGTTTTCCAATAGAGATGGGTTGAACTCGAATCCACTAGGATTTTCCCAAGGTTATACGAAGTGCTAAACCCCACGTTAGTAAGATACCGTTTGCCCGGACGGTATTTACTTGGTCTAATGATTCGATTAATAAAGTCCAAAATTATAATTTTGACACATTTAAAATCAAAGATAACAATTAATATTTAATTTACAAATTTACAATGATAAATAACCTTAGCTTATAATTTTAGGAAAACCTAAGGATTCTATTTATAACATTTTCCCGTTTCAATTCTTTATAAAATAAACCAAGGGTCTAATTTGGATGCATTAAAAGTTAATGGTCCTTTTTGTTAAATTCAAGAAAACTAATAGGCTAAGTTTTAAAAGTCAAATGGTAACAGAATTCCATTTTATAAAAACTAATAATAATAAAGTGTTAACAGTTAATGCATGTTCCATCACAACATCTGTATATAGAACTCATCCCTTACTTTTTTTTTTTCTTTTTAAATTCTAATGGCCAAGGACTGTTGCAAACCTGTAGCCTATCTTATCTCTTCCCCAGACGTCAACATCACTCACTCTCTCTCTCTCTCTCTCTCTCTCTTTATCCACTCCCATCATCATTCTCTCCCTCCTTATTCCCCTCACTTCACCACCTGCAAGTTCTTGCACAGCATCGACTAAAGCTTGACGACAACCACTTGAGGCACTCGGATAGTGGGCCCCCTGATCAAAGGCCCACAATCAGGCCTCACCAATAAGGTCGCCCTGGGCCCCACTAAGAGATCCATGATATGGATTATCACTTAGTTCCTTCCCCAGGCCCGACATCAAGATTAAACAAATGACAATACCACATCAGTGAATCACGCCCAAAACACAAAAGGATCTGGATGATGGGCCAGATGGGAACCACTCCTCACGGGCCCACAACTTCCGGGGTCGCCCCTGGGTTTACCACCGGATCTACGGTCCTGATCTAGCATCGGGGTTTACCTGGGCCCCACAATCCAATACACATTAACAAAGCTAAAGCCTCACGGTTTCTATGACAGATTGGGTCGACAGTAATATAGAAAAAAAATAAGGAAATCAATGGATGATCTCTGTTCTCCGATCTTATTACAAAAACAATTAACATCATAAAAAGGGCATCAAAGGGTTTCTATATACACAACAATGGAATCAATGATAAACACATGTATTAAATTCACAGATTATGGTTAAGTACTTGCCTTTTACCGGAGTTGAAGAAAAATACACAAATCCTAACCAATACCCAAACCGAGATTCCCACAGCGCTCGAGAGTAATCCTATCACCAATTTGACAAAGAATATGGAAAAGAAATGCTCAGATGAACAAATCTATGATACTCCTATCCAAATCTACCATTGGAAAGAAAAAAGAGATAATCCAAGAATATAGATCTACCTCTAATGATTTGAGGAGAGGGTTACCTAAGATAAGAAAGTTGAACCAAGAATGATGGTGTCCTCTGATATTGGTTCTGATGGCTGGATCCTAAAGCTGCAATGGATTGGGAAGTTGAAAAATGAAGAAGGCAGAGATTAACCGGGAGGAGTTGAAGACGAAACTAGAGAGATAAGAACGTGCAGTTAATTAAAAAAGGGATTAGGTTAAAAAGGGAATCTCTTATGGGCTTAAGTCATTGGGTCAAACTACGGTCAGGTCATCTACCCACTAGCCCAACTTACCGATCCACACATCTAATCTAACGTGCGCCCCACTTAATCCTACCCACTTAAATAACTAAAATACATGTAATTAAATAATACTAATATTTTAATAATAAGTATAATTAATGTTGGGGCAGGATCTTATACAAATTGTTAAAAGGCATAATAATCATGTGTATGAAAGAAGAGTGCATTTGATTCTTGCATAACCACGTCTGCGTTTGCAATGCTTGGGCCGAAAGTAAGGATATCCTTCCACGAGGAAAAGTGGAGAAAAAAAGGAGATTAGTCGTTTTCGAATGTTGTTCAAAGGCTCACTTTTCTGCTTCGTCTCTGTTACACAATGCTCTTTTCCCTCCGACCTTAACAACAATGCCCTCTCTTCCAGTTTCAACTATTATGGACAGATTCTCATTTTATTTGATCTGGCAAGTTTATAATGCATACATTGACCCATGTCGCATAAAGTGGTCGTCAAATCCAATTCAAACATTCGACTTCACGTGTATCCCGACTAGTAAACTCAAGGGGAAATTTACTTCAAACAACTATTTCTTTTGCAATTAAAATTTGTGACCTCTTGGCTCCAGTCTCTCTCAATGTACAACTTTTTTGTCTGCAGTCTTGATTTGCAAGTTGCATTCAACCTTTTTTAATGTAGGATGATTTTCTCCTGCTACTACGGCGCACGTGGACGTGTGAAGTTGTCAAAGTCTCGGCCTTTAAAATCGGGAGGGTGTGCTCTCTTGGCTGGCCCATGTGTTCTTGACCATCAGACATGTGAATATTTTTTATTTTTCGTCAATTTGTTTAGCATTAAATAGAGTAAAAGGGATATGAAATGCTATATATTGGGAGTAGCCCTTTCACTTGACGGTGTTTGGTGATGTTGACATTTTATTCTACCAGTCCGAATCATGTGAGGACTTTTTCCTCAGTGACCGTGAGTGGACCAATTAAGATTCGCCACATCATTGTAGGCAGCTTGCAATGCATGAGGGCAACCTGGCCTATGCCAAGGCAGGAACTCCCTACCATGATGTGGCAAACCTTAACTGGTCCACCCGCGGTCACTGGGGGAAAAATCATCGGATGATCCTGATTCTTTATTCTGTTAAACCACCCCCCCCCCCCCCCCCCCCCCCCCCCCCCCCCGACACACACACACACACACACACACACACACACACACACAAAGAATAACCCCAATGGAAGTCCAATAAGAAGGAAAGGAATAAAATCTTGGCATTACCTTTTTACCCTTCACCCCTCCTGTTAACTTTTATAAATGATTTTGACCCCATTTATATTACGCTTCACTTTTAGGGCGTCAAAGGAAGAGAATTTTTATAGATCCAACATGAATTATATCACACTTAGGGCACAACTATTAACTTGACTTAGATTCAATAATGGTCTTCTCAGGACACTAGCTTGGAATTAATCGGATATAAGCTATATATCATGAAGTTTTCCTTGTAGGAAAGGGTGCTCATGGTCGGGCTAGCCTGGGCCCAACCTGCTTTAAGTCGAGCTTGATATATAATCTAAGCCCACATAATTTAGGTCAAGTTTCAGCTCCATGGTAGACAGCCCAAAATCTGACCCAGTATTAACTAAATAAGTAGTGCTTGTGATTTAGTGATTATTTGTCCAAATTGTTGCTAGAATGCCTAAATAAGTTATGAAAAGCCTAGCTCGGCCCGACCTAGATGGTTAATCTGAAGCGTGATACATATGGTCTGTGTCAAGCTTGGAACATCTATGGGTTGTACTTTTAATGTTGGGCTGGGCCAGAGATCCCTCGAGCTTAATTGCTTTGCAGACTACGAGTTAGGGATGATGCTTTCTTTAAGCAAACACATTATCTAATGATGCATTGGCACTTTTGAAAGTCTGGGTGTGGAGATCTAGATTGGTCAACTCAACAAAATAGCCCAAAAGTGTACTAAAATAATAAACTATGCAATAAAAAATAAACTCAAAAAGCACACACTACAAGGACACCAGATTTCGCGTGAAAAACCGTAGTTGGGTGAAAAAACACGGATCCAAATTGAATCAACAATCAAGCATTATGAATCTTGTAGTTACAAGAAACTCATAGATTCCTCCCCTGATATCCCCTACCTAAGGACTACAGTTGCCTCTTGTGTCGCTTCACGCTTCAACAACTTTACACCGTTGATTGAAACAGACTCAATTCCGCGCTTGGCTCCTCAAATCTTCTACGAAAGAAGATGATTTTCTATAAAGGATATAAAAGAA
Organism: Umbellularia californica; assembly: GCA_028538565.1. NCBI lineage: Eukaryota > Viridiplantae > Streptophyta > Magnoliopsida > Laurales > Lauraceae > Umbellularia > Umbellularia californica. The sequence continues at coordinate 31,487,600 of JAPQWN010000004.1, forward strand.
ACTAGCTATTTAGATAATCTTAGTAGCACAACTCTTCCAATAACTCTAGAGAGGAATTCTCTCAACTTGATCTCTAACTCCGAACTTTGAGATGTGAGGTCGTGTCACTAACATAGCCCTTATGTCCTTTAACTACTCTTTAGAACGTGCTTAAGGTTGCCTAAGATGATTGAGACTAATATAAGTAGTTTGGGCACAATTAGAAACAGATTTCTAATTTTTGTCAGACTCTGTTGCCATGTTTGCTTGAGCAGATGGAATGTTTGGTTGAGCGCACGCGATTCTGTCTCAGCGCAAAAAGGTTTTGTCAGGTGTCGTGCTCTTTTTGGCTACATCCACTCAAGCAGAAGAAGATGGTCGCTCGAGTGGAACCCATTCTGGTTGATCTGGAATTTCTGCACTCCTAATTCATCCCAGCTTTCTTGTTCTAAAACTTTCAGAATTCTTATTCTCCCATCAACATACATCTAATTCTGCCTTATTTCTTACTTCTAATTCTGTTAGACTTTCCTCTTTGAGTCTTTCTAGTCTTCTAACTTCTAATTCTTTCATACTTCTAAATCCAGAGAATCACGGTCCTTTTCTAAAAATAAAAATTACAACTTAATGGACCTAGAGTTTTGTCCAACCCGTGAATTAGCCAACATACGTTTACCTAACAGGTTTGTAGAGAGGACATTGTTCCCATACAAGCAGAGTACATCATCCTAAAGTGCAATCTAGCTCATAGAGCCCACTTTGATGCATCTTATCAATGGGAGGATGACAAATGGGGGAGGTCTCCTCGTGGATAAGTGGGAGCCAAAAAATCAGCCCACCAAACTATCTTTTTTAAGCCACTGAATTATCCTTAGCCTTAGATTTAATGAATTTAAAATTTAATGGCGTCTTAATCAATAGAGTTTTTTTCTTTTTTTCTTTTCTTTTTTTTTTTTTTTTTTTTTTTTTTTTTTTTTTTTTTTGAAACTCATACTAATGGTGAGTGAAAGTTCAATGAGTGTAAAATTGGTTCTAGTGTGAGATCATGGGATGAAAAGATCAAAGGTGGGCCAAAGTAGAGCCCATAGAGCTGAACAGCACATCATATAGTATGCTCGTAAGAGAACATTCTCCTTTGAAGAGATGCTTTCATTGGAGAGTGTTTTGCTTTCGGTTCCTTTAGGTTCCTTCTTTATGGGCCCTTCCGGTTTAGTTGGCCCAGATTTTGGGTTTGAGCCATTTTGTTTATTTCTTTGCTTATGCTTGGCTTGTGGGCTTTCATTTTTCTTCTAGGCCGATGGTGTATAGCTTTCCTTTTTCTCTCCTCGTCATTTTTTCTTCATCCCATTTCCCGTCCGTTGCAAATCACCATATGTCTTAGCATAGCTAGTCGTCTTACCAGGTGAGGATGTCTCATTTTGCAAAGTGCAGTTGCCCCGTATAAACTTTTGAAAGATTAATAAATGTCTTACTTACTTTCCAAAAACTATATAGTAGGTTCAATCAATTGGTCGCTAAACAAATTTGACTCATGATGAAGGTAGGTCAGACTCTTAAATTAGGAAAGGTGATTATTTGTTCAAAAAATAAAAATAGATATATAAATAGTTTTGTTTGTGTTTTTTTATTTTTTATTTTTTTGCAATCGTCAAAAAGTGCGGGCCCCTTCTCACTCTTTTCATCCCATGATCTAGTAACAGCCCAGTTTTACACTCAGCAAAACTTCACTCACTGTTAGATTGGATCTAAAAAGAAATCTACAAATAAATGCCATTAGACTTTTAAAATGTTAAATCAAGGGCCAATGTAATCTAATGTGGCTGATTTTTGGGACCACCCTTATCCATGAGGTGACCTTTTCAAAAAAAAAAAAATGATAATAATAAAAAAAGAAAATCTACCCATTCCCCACTGATAGGCATGCCCCTCCTGGACTGTATGTGTACAAGATACAGTTTCCTCATGGGAGAAAGTTTTCCACCACTAAATAGGGATAATCTACCATTACAATTCCCACCAGTACGATCCCATATTTACACTATTATGAGTACGGAATCCTATTAAAGGATCCGAGTATTTGTTTAAAGTAGGGAAAAAAATTGAAAATTGCCACCATGGGTGCAATGATCTTTATCTCCCTTAAACATTTCCAGAAACTTGTAACAAACTCTAAAAGAGTTGACATGTTTATTCAAGTGGGGCATGGCTTCCTATTCTAAAACTTACAAGAATAGGAGGATATTGTTTTTATCTTGAGATATAAATGCAGAGGGATGCAATCTTCTTGATGGTACTATTTTTAATGTGTATGGTGGTCAATGTATTAGTAATTTATGTGCATGTTGATTTATTTTCCTAAAAAGAAAATTGATGGCCTAATATTGAAAAGAAGAAGAAATGTCAGGGCATGATTTATCATTTAACATTTATCATGTGACAGTTTTATTATAAAACATTTAAAGGTTATAAACTATTAAAAAATAATAAAAAAAATAATTTTTTTATACTTGCTATGGATTTGTAATTCCCAAGGTCCTGATTGAATATTGAGAAAAGTGGAGTAAATAAAAGTTTTCTAGACGAAGTTTTTCATCTTTTTGGATTTCTTTGTCAGCAAAAGGGTATTTCTCCTCATAGTTACTTATCATAAAAAAAAATTAGGAGAAAAAATTTTCTCTTAAAGGTGTTGAGAAAACATCAGATTCTCTAGCAAAATTAAATTCTTATTTTTAGAAGTGACTTTTAACCATTTAATATCAATACTTCTGGTCAAATGAAGGTTTTACTTCTCCTGTATATCTTTCTCCATAACTAGGGAGCCCAACTTAGGGGTAAAAAAGAAAAAAGAAGTAACTGCCCAAGAAAAGTTGTGAATCTCCATGAGAAAACACTCTACCTTAAATTTTCTTTTTCATTTTCCCATATAATGAAGTTTTTTCCACTAATCATTTTCTCCTCAATATTAGATTTTCATAGCTAATCATTACTACCAACATCTCAAGATTTTAGTAGAGGTAGCATAAATTATTTTCAATAACCCCTTGGATAGAGCCCACTCTTCAACACTCGACATTCATATTCACATTAGATTAACAAAAATAGTGATTATAATGAATGAGTTATCTCATATATATTAAGGTTCGATCTTTCATTTAGATAATTTCTTCTGATATTTCAAACACTAATATGCTTGAAAAACTTGTAAAGGAGAATTTGCGAGCAATCACACGTATTGTTGACAATTACTACACACCTCCTTTTATCTTTACAAAATTGACCATCTAAAAAATCCAATGCACTTTTGAACCCGTTGATAAAATGCAACGTGTTTTGTCATAAAAGAAACATAAAACTCTTATGCCTGACAAGTTTTGGTTAAAATCAGGGTCATAATCATGGTTAAATTAACTTAAGTTCAACAATCTATTTGCATTAGTGGCATAACCCAATCAAATTAGATTTAAGGTTCCTTTCTTCTTTCCCTTTTTAGGGCTTTCTCTCTCTGTTTCCCTTTCTTTGAATAAAACTTACCCTTTATTAAAAAAAAAAAAAAGATTTAAGGGAATTTCATTCTTTCATGAGAAAGAAAACATATTTTGTCAACCGTTTTATATATAGACCGGATTTGAACTGCCTCTAAAGTCAATCGACAAAGATTTTCAGTGGGCTTATTTAGTGCACCCGGTATGCATGGAAGCTCGCTATGGGGCCCACCTAGGGTCCACTTGGGGATAGGACTAGGGGATCATCTGATTGGGACCTGCCTATATACAAGATATGGGTCCCATCACATCATCGTAACCCCTTCAATAATGGCCAACAAGTTTCACCTATTTAAAAATTGGCCTTATGATCCAATGGTATAGTCCATTCTCATGGGTGTGAAAAAAAGGGGCAGCTATAATTCCAAGGGGTCCTATGTGTGTGGTCCATTAGGATGGGTTATCAAGTGAGTCTCACTATGAGGTATGAATGTACAAAAAAGGGTATGCATAAGATAACTTCTGTAGGTTTTCAAATTACCAACACTACTAGAAAATAGAGTTTTGGCGGATGCAAAAGCGGGCAACCGCTACAGGCGGTCGCTAAAGAGACTATTAGCGGTCGCTAAAAATCTCTACCCCCCTCCGCTTTTCATTCCCACTCACATTTTCCCCTTTTCCCCTCCCACTCTCTTTTTCCCCTTTTCCCCTCCCGCGCCCCTGCTCCCGCGCTCTGCACTCTCTCCCTTCCTGCGCCGGAGTCCGCCTACGCCGGAGCCCACCTGCACTGGTTCTCTCTCTTCCTTTTCCTCTCCCTCTCTCCCTCTCTCTCTATTTCTCTCTCTCCCTCCCTCCCTCTCCCTCTCGCTCTGCACTCTCTCCCTCCCTGAGCCGGAGCTGACACCGGCTCTCTCTCTCTCTCTCTCTCTCTCTCTCTCTCTCTCTCTCTCTCTCTCTCCCTCTGTTCTCACTCTGCACTGTGCCCTCCCGCTCGCCGAAGCCGCCACCGCCGAGTAAGTAGCTTGCACGAATCAATCTCTTGCTACAGCTGCTGGTATGTATTTTTTTTTTTCATTTGATTTATGTATTTATAGATAAGAAGTCTTTTTTTTTCTTTTATATTATTTCTTTGTTTCTGAGTATTCCATGTGTCTATTTGGATGGAATCTATTTCATGGATGAAAGGTCGGTTTCTAATTTTTTTTTTTTCATTGGTGTTGTGGGTTTCATTTTTCTGTTTGGGTTTTGATAGAATTGGGGATTAGCTGAGCTTTGGGTGGTGTTTTGATGCGTCTGGTTTGATTAGGGTTGATTTTGATTACTGTAATTCTCGTTTGTTTTTTGGTTTTAGATGGGTCTTTAGGAATGAGTTCTGCATTGGGGAATCTAATTTCATATTCTGATGGTAGAAACTTTTTGGTTAGAACATTTATTGTATTTTGTGTTAAAATTTTTATACTTTGTGGAGTAGACAATAACTTGGTAAGAAACTTTGGCTGCATTTGGTTAGGTTTTGAAGCTTATTGGGAGGTATCATTTACGACACATTTTGGCCTCATGTTCTAGATATATGAAATGTTTGATTGTTCTTTCTCTGATTTTAGTGATGAAAACTCTGTGCATTTTGTGTGTTTTCTTTTGTCATTGATTGTGTGTGGTTGCTACTTATTGTTGTAGTTTAACAATCATGGTCTGTCCAACTTAGTGCTCTACCTGATTCTCCCATTTCAAATGCACTGAATGGCCAAATTGGGTTTTTGTTCATTTTTGTTCATTTTCATTTTTCACTTGAAATGCATAACTGGTGCTTCATATTTGTATGAAATACAGAGTTTTAAACTAAAACTAGCTGGGAGTTTACTTTAGGTAAAGTGATTATTCACTGTTGGAACTGAGTGATCTTGGTCACATTGTAGGTATACCCTATTGTTGTACAAGGTATTGAATTCTCAAATTGCAGGCTTTAAGTACTCTAATTTATTTAATTTCTCCACGTCTTCTTGTGGCTTCCTCCTGTTATGATTCTTTCATAGCCTTTTGGGTTGCCACTCACTATCTTTTCCAATTCTCACTTCTAATAATTGGTGGCAATGACAATAAGCCGTCTTCATTAGAATGCTGCAACAATTTTCGTATTAGCCTTACCCTGCTGCATATTGTAGTGTCCATGAAGTTAGTAACTAATTAATCACTCTGTTACTGCTGCAGTTTTTTGAATCATTGTGTGCTTTCTTGTGTTTATTTTTTTTTACAATTGAAAGGTGACTTTGGATATTTCTTGCATGCTTTTGACTTCATTTCTATTAAAAACCAGAGAAGTTTAACAATCTTTTTTTGTAAGGACCCTGGAGGAATTCATTTAATCTGATCAAATATTCTAGCCTCAAATGACTCATCACTTTCCTGTTCCTTCAATTTTTATGTTAATATATGGAACATAGTGGAATCTCAAGACAAGTATTGAAAGTATGTCATTCAGATTTCTAATTTTTAACACTGTTATCTATAAGAAACTATAACAGAACCAGGATTACTGCATACATAGAACTAAAAGGTAACATGAAGAAATCTATTTCTCTTTTCCCAAAACCCCTTTAACATAAAAGAGATCATCGATATGGAATAGGGAGCTTCTGTGCGAGTCCCATACCCTGTTACTTGCTCAGCCAAGCATCCTAACTCCATCCTCATAGTTCGGCTAAACCATAGACCCTAGGTCTAGGTTTGGTCAACCCCAATCTCGCCACTTGAGTTAAGATATTTGCCAAAACATCGTACAGAACTCAGCCTAGGGTTTTAATTGATCCGGACCTCTCAAACCTGTGGTCCATTGATATAAATCCCTTATGTTCAACCTCAACTCATTTTCCAACAGACTCAAAAGCTCACATACATGTTATACTTGTAATTTATCTACAACTTGCATGAAACATTAATTAGTACAACACAACATCTAGTAAGCATTACACACAACATGTTGATTAGGGTTAATACATCAGTCGATCAACAATAAAAAGAATTCTATATAGCCAACCCCTTATTTAGCCCTACCTAATTTTTGGCGTTAGCATAAAACCGTAAGTATCGGTTTTGCCAGCCTGATTCTTTTGGTTCCAGTTCAGCCATGCTGAATCACTACCCTTTTTAATTCAGGTTTACATGAAAACCGTACCTCCTTGTGAATACATCAGTCCAGAAATGAAAGTCATAATCCATAATCATTCTTTATTCAATTAAAGTTGCCTAACACATCTATCAATTATATTATCATCATGTAAACATCAAACAACATCAATTGTTAGAGTCCCACAAGGTTATCAAAACAATTATATTATCATCATATAAACATAAAAAAACATCAATTGTTAAGAGTCCCATAAGGTTATCAAGACCTTAGCCTCCAAAAGGGGATTTGACCACTACCCAAAACTCCAAGGAGTTCAGCTGAATGCCCAATACCCAAAGGGTGGTTGGAACATGGGTTTGCAACCCTAATCCAATTCACTGGGTTTTCCATTTTCTTGAATTTTTTATTGGTTTGATTCAATTGGGCCTTAATCAAGTGGTGCAATGCCAAACTTGGCAGCAAAATCTAAGTAAATGGAAGAAGATTGAACTTAGATTAATATTCAGTTTATCAATTGTTAACTGGATTATAATTGTTTCAAGTTTTTTATAGATTCCTTGACCATGATCAAATTTGTTTGATTGTCTCTTTTTTTATTTTTTTTTGTCTAGACATTGGTTTTTAGTTGTTTTCCACAAGTCCTTGTTGTTTTAAAAGAAGGTTTTGGTAATTAAAACTTGTAGCCTATTTATCCATGGAGTTGTTCTTAAATAAAGAAATAGCCTTCAGATCTCAAAATGAAGTACATAAATGGTCGAATCAAAATGGGTTCTCGGTGAGGCGCGGCCACGCTAATTAAGGGCACGTTTGTTTGCATAAAATAAATAAGAATTCAAAGTCAAATGAGCTCCAATATAAGATGAAGGTGAAGATCCACCACTTCAATGCACCATCTTTTTTGATGATCATTTACAGAATTTTGGCATGACTTGGGGTCTTTTTTTGGATCCCTTATGGAACTCTGTGTGAAGAACTCAGTTTCATAGAACTTTGGAGACCGTAAGGCCCTAGAATGAAGTGGTCTGTCAAGAGTTATGCTGTTTTTTTTTTTGGAATAGCCTAGTCTCTCAGGTTGTAAGACATTTTTAATTTAATTAACTCTTTTTATAGTTTGATGTACAATGCTCCATACCCAAGCAGAGAAACTCTGCTGGATTTGTAATTCCCAAGCATACACATTGCTTTTTTTGTCATTAAATATTCATTGGTATTTCAAAAAAAAGAAAGAAGAAGAAAGAACGGCACCTCCATCTTGTTCACTGCCAAGTATGCTTGTAGCATCAACTAACATTGTCAGATTCCTGCCTTACATGTGAACACATCTGTTCATTCTTGAATTTATGTGATCTAAAGTTTCACTGTTCATTCTTTCGTTCGGTTACACACTTGCACTGACCTAAGAATGATTAGTTCTATGTTAAAAAACCAACCATCTGTATTTAAAAAACCAGCCTGGGTCCATGTAGAGATGGTAAACCAATATGTAAGTTTTGTTAATTGCTATGAAATAATTCGTTTATTTTGAATTCTTCAGTTGTTAGTAGGACTGTAGGAGTGCTCGTGGAAATATATTAATTAAGGAGATAATTAAGGAAATATATTGGTTGTGAACCTTCCACTGCAACTTTTATTCATTTGCATGCATTAGTGAATCTTAGACCCGTTCGAGCAGATATGTCTGGTCGAAAGAGGAGAGATCGTCCGCGGACGATGGACGAGTTGCTGCGCCAGGCCCAGGCCAACATGCGATCTGGGGAGCCTAGACCGACAGCGGATGCCGCACAGTCTAGTTCGATGGCCCCACCGAGTAGGCCATCGACATCTCATCCGGGTCCATCCACCCCAGTGGACGCTTCAGCGTCGACTTCTTCAGCTCCACCGTCTTGGCTTGCATCGGCCGATACACAGACCGGTATAAGTTTATTTAATTAAAACATTTTAATTCTAGCAAGTTATCTTATTTCAATTTAATTAGATTATCTCTAATTTGAACAGGTGCTATGAGCACGGCCCCATCTTCCAGTAGGGGGAGAGGCCCTGCTAGAGGGATCCAAACGTGGAATTCCAGTCATCCTATTGACGTGGAGTTTGATGAGACGTGGCATCCGGTGGGTCCGCATGCTCGCGAGCTCATCAGCCAGTTGGGACATATGGTCCGAGATCCATATGCATTCCCTTTGACTACATTCGATTGGGAGGCATTCCCGATGGAGACACTGGATCGTACCTGACAGCAGGTTAAGGTAATAATTTAACATTTCTCCTCAGGATGTGTCAATTTAAACCATAACTTAATGAAAAATTATTTGTCCTTTTCAGCAAAATTTGAGGGCATGTCCTGATCTCTTTCGGCCAGTTTGCATGTCGAAGTGCCGGAAGTTATGGAAAGATCATAAAAATAAAATAAAGATGCAGCACTGGAAGCCACACCAGGATGCCCCTGACATACTGACGCGAGTTCCGAGGGGCGTTCTCCCTGATCAGTGGACTCAGCTCATTCGGTACTGGACGAGCGAGGAGGCACAGGTAAGAAACTTGTAATTTTTTCATTTTAATTTTAACAATTTACTAGTGACTAACGTAACTAACAAAAATTAACTGATAAATATTGAAATAGAGAGAGGCTGCTACGAATGCGCGGAACCGCGCAATGCAGGGTCCCGCACACAGGTTGGGGACTCGACACATCACGCAGGTCCGCCACGAGGTAAAAAGTTAGATCGTACATGTAATTTATATTTTTGTTATTTTGTATGATATTATACTAATAATATGACTCTCCACCAAACAGTTGCGGACCGAGGGCGGTCCGGTCGACAGGATGTCTGTCTGGATGCGTTCTTGAGATTCTCGCCACTCGGAGGTTGCAGCTATCATCGTAAGTTTTTATATTGAACTGCTTATATTATCTGTCTATTACTATGTCTTGTTATGCATGATAGTATATTAAATGAATCAATTACGCATGCACAGTTTCAGTCAAGCCTGGAGGACTTGCCCGAGGAGGAGCGCAGTTTGCCATCGCGGAGGGATGAGATATTCCACGATGTCATTGGCCGGGACGGGCACGGATACACGCTCACACATGGGACGGGTATTCCACTCTCGCACATCGCGCGAGCGGAGTCATCCGGTGCTAGCTCCTCCCAGGGCCGACGCCTCCATACAGATGAGGAGGTCCAGCGATTGCTGCAGTCCATGGAGGCGCGGGTCAGGGTAGAGATGAGGGCCGAGTGGAGATCTGATATAGCAGAACTGGAGGCTCGTCTATCACAGAGTCGTGGCCCGATCGCATCAGACCCGCCACTCACTACTCAGGTTAGTAAGAAAAATTTTTGTATGTTTAAATTGTTAATTATGTCATTGATGTGTCAATATTATGTTTTTTTAATTGTTTTTTGCTGTATAAAAAATAATTACAGGCACCAGACGCTGGCAGCGGCCACAGGGCGAGACATGACTCGGCTGGAGAGGGCAGTCATGATCCAGCATCCTCGACTGATCCTGACCAGGTATAATTATTTTTTTAATTCCAGATTTCAACTTGTATAGAAATCTTTTAAGTTGTTTTAGAAACTTATAGATTTTGAAACTTAAAAAGCTGGAAACTTATAAATGTAGAAGTTCAATAAAGTACTGCTGGAACTGACGGCTCGGGATTCCGACTCCCAGATTGCCCATAGTGTCGAAAAGTAGGTTTAAGTTAAAACGTTATATTAAAACTTAGTAAATTGGCCTCCGAGTGCCCAAACCGGGCAAACGGGCTCTGGTACCCATGAAACTGGACGGGCACGGGCCCATAGTCATTCATGACCTGCTGGAACTGACGGCTCGGGATTCCGACTCCCGGATTGCCCGTAGTGTCGAAACGTAGGTTTAAGTTAAAACGTTAAGTTAAAACTTAGTAAATTGGCCTCCGAGCGTCCAAACCAGGCAAACGGGCTCCAGTGCCCGTGAAACTGGACGGGCACGAGCCCATAGTCATTCATGACTTGCTGGAACTGACGGCTCGGGATTTCGACTCCCGGATTGCCCGTAGTGTCGAAATGTAGGTTCAAGTTCAAAAGTTAAGTTAAAACTTAGTAAATGGGCCTCCGAGCGTCCAAATCGGGTAAACGGGCTCCGGTGCCCGTGAAACTGGACGAGTACGGGCCCATAGTCATTCATGACCTGCTGAAACTGACGGCTCGGGATTCCGACTCCCGGATTGCCCGTAGTGTCGAAACGTAGGTTCAAGTTCAAAAGTTAAGTTAAAACTTAGTAAATGGGCCTCCGAGCGCCCAAACCGGGCAAACGGGCTCCGGTGCCCGTGAAACTGGACGGATACGGGTCCATAGTCATTCATGACCTGCTGGAACTGACGGCTCGGGATTCCGACTCCCGGATTGCCCATAGTGTCGAAACGTAGGTTTAAGTTAAAACGTTAAGTTAAAACTTAGTAAATTGGCCTCCGAGTGCCCAAACCGGGCAAACGGGCTCTGGTGCCCGTGAAACTGGACGGGCACGGGTCCATAGTCATTCATGACCTGCTGGAACTGACAACTCAGGATTCCGAGTCCCGGATTGCCTGTAGTGTCGAAACGTAGGTTTAAGTTAAAACTTAGTAAATTGGCCTCCAAGCGCCCAAACCGGGCAAACGTGCTCCGGTGCCCATGAAACTGGACGGGCACGGGCCCATATTCATTCATGACCTGCTGGAACTGACAGCTCGGGATTCCGACTCCCGGATTGCCCGTAGTGTCAAAATGTAGGTTCAAGTTCAAAAGTTAAGTTAAAAGTTAGTAAATGGGCCTCCGAGCGCCCAAACCGGGCAAACGAGCTCCGGTGCCCGTGAAACTGGACGGGCACGGGGCCATAGTCATTCATGACCTGCTGGAACTGACGGCTCGGGATTCCAACTCTCGGATTAAATGGGCCTCAATGCTACCATCACCTTGCCTTGTCCCACCTACTCAAGTAACACCGAAGCCTCAATTCCATCTTTCTCAGGTAATCTGTTCAATCAAAATTGGTGTGTTTCTTCCTTAAATTAACAGCATTTCTTCACTCCCTTGGTTTCAAAGATTGAATTTTTCTGATGGGTTGTGCAAATATATTTGATTGTTCTCATAAGTTTAAAGGATTGAAGAGGAATGTTATGATGATTGAATGGATTTTTTTTTTTTTTTTGGGCATCAGAAGATTCAGAACTCTTGGGTTTTGTTCATTTCCATTAATTATTCTCTATTTGGTTTTGTTTTCTCTTACTATGTCTCTTATGGGCTTGTTGGGTCTGTTGGTGGGAATTTCATGTATATGGTCTGATTGAGTAAGTTGAAAATATGGGTCAATTTCAATATCAGTTTTTTGTTCCTCATGTTCTAGCTCAGCATTTCTCTACAAAAGATTAGTATTGACTAAAGTTTTGGGTTGATTTTATATGCTGTGACTGAGTGTCACATTCCAGGCTTCACACTAGTCCAGTAACTGTCCCTGTGCCATGAATTGTAGGGTTATTAGTGGAAGGACAGGGAAACCAGTTGAGATGTTGAGGGAAGTGGTGATTTTAACGCATGAATGACTGAAAACTTACTGTACATGGACTTAAATAGGGTTGACAGAAAAGCAGAACTCAGAGAGCCAGCACTAGATGGATTGGATATGGATTTGATGATAATGATGATGATTTGGTTTTTAACACTTTTTTCTTTCTGGGTTAGGCTTGGTTGGGCTGAATTGATTTTAAAGAATCTGAATCTGTTTGAATTTGCTTACTCTGTGTAGAACATGATTCATGGCAGCTTTGATTTATTGGATTTTTATCTTGTTCTGTAATAAGAGATTCAGGAGTTGCTTGATTTTCTAATTAAAGGTAGTGGAATTATTAATGGGCCGAGTTGGCTTATGTGGTAAAATTAACAGCTTCCTTCTTTTCTCATTTAATTAATCATGTATAGTTTACTGGTGATCAAGAATGCATTTTGGATTTATGTTAACTTTTTGATTAATATATATATATATATATTGCCATACCCAAAACATGATTGGTTATTGGTCTGTGGTGTCAATTTCATAGTCTTGTTTTATAATTGACTATTAATATTTATTTTCCTTTTCCTCTTCAGGTTTGAGAGCATCGGAGCGATCTCGTCAGCCTCCTCAGACAGTTTGTTTATTTTTGTAATGAATATAATTTGTGGAAACTTTTGTAATTGTTGGAATTTGTTGGACCTTTTATAATGTTTTGAATATCATTAATATAAGACTTTGTTTTGGTATTAGTATTTTTAATTGATTTTCGTAGTTTGATATAATATATTCATATAGAGGTATATATTCATGTACAGGTATAAAAAGCAGGAAAAATTAGCGAAAAAAATTAAAAAAAAAATGACTATTAGCGACCGCCACTGGCGGTCGCTAATGGTGAATTTTTTAAAAAAAATAAAACTATTAGCGACCGCTAATGGCGGTCGCTAATACCTTTAAAAAATTTTAAAAATTTGAAAAAAAAATTTTTTACTGCGGTCGCTGGCGGTCGCTAATACTATTAGCGACGAAGTTTCCGCGGCCCCTCCTTGGCGGTCGCTAGGCGGTCGCTAAGTGGACTTTTAGCGACGGCTTTTGGCGGCTGCTAAAAGTCCTTTTCCTAGTAGTGCAAGGGCACATTTGTGTGCATTAATTACATTGAAACTAAATACATAGAAATTCATGGTCAGATGAGCTCTACCAAGGATTATTAAAAAGGTGAAGTATGAATGATATGGGGTGTAGCATGTGGGTAGTAACATAGATGAAACTTTGACTTTCCTAGAATTTGAATTATTAAGGTGATTGCCTTAAAAGGAGTTCTCTCTAGCTATCAAAATAGGTCAGAGTTTTAACTTGGCAAAAAGCAAGCTCTTCATAGGCAAGTGTGGAACAAGGAAAAAAAGGCAGATAGTGGGTCGCACCAGCCTTCAAAAGTCACCTCTGTCCTCTACCTACCTTGGTGCCCCTCTCATAATAGGCACCCCCAGAAGGCAACACTTCAATTCTCTGCTGGATAGGTTCCTCTCCAAGCTCTCAAGTTGGAAATCCAAGCTCCTATCCTTTGCAGGGCGCAGAATTCTAGCTAGGCATGTGTTGGGTAGCTTAGCCAACCATATAGCAATGGTATATCCTCTTCCTAAGTCAATCTCCTGTCTCAGAGAGCGTCTCATGAGGAACTTTCTTTGGTTTGGGAACCAAACTATGACTAAAAGAAATGAGGTTCGTTGGGATGTGGTTGTAAGATCTAATATGGTTTGTGATGCAAATCAAACCTATGGATCTTGATTTATGCATAAACAATGAATAATCTCAAATAATAAACAGCGTACCTTGCGCTATGATCGAGATGATGAGTGGAACTCTTTTCTGAAATTGGGTTTTCTCCTATCTCTCTTATCACCCACTCCAATATACGTGAAGTTGATGGTTAAGAGATTTCTTACCATCAAAGAAATCTAATAAAAGTAAGTTTCCTCAGTTCCCTCAAATTAGCCAACAAGAGCCTATTTGATTTACTAAAATTGAATCCAAGATAAAATTAGTAAATCCAAAAACGAAAGGGGAAAGTAACTTAAATTAGTGGGATCAAACCGTGGGTCCCAACAATGTTGCACATGTGGTCATGAGGACCACTCATGTCTAACAATCTCCCACTTGGTCTGAATGACCACACATATGTGATCTCCCACTTGCTCAGTCTCGGCAGGTTTCTTGCTTTTTCTTTTTTTGACCTTTCTTTCTCTTGGGATATGGTTTCTTGTTTGAAGAGGTGTTGGAGATGAAATTTACTTTGTGTAATTGCCCTTCCTGCCTAAGTCTGCCTTCTTCTTGGACACACATTTAGACCAACTCATTCGTAGTCCATTTCTCCTTATGAGTATTATATGAAATTTTGAAAGGTACAAATTGAGGGGGTAAGGAGTTCAAAATAAATTGGACTATGTAATTTTCAGAAATTGTCATTTCTAGAGAGTTGAGTTAGGCCGCTATATCCCTCATTTCCATGATATGTTCCCTGATACCACTAGATCCATCATATTTTATTGAAGATAATTTGGCAATCAAAGTAGCTGCTAAAGCCTTATCAAATGCTTGAAATTACTGCTCCACAGATTCGATATAGGCCTTTTCATTTTCATTATCTTAGATAGAACCACGGATATTTTTAGCTATGGATCTTTTGATCATCATGAGACTCAGTCGGTTGGCCTTGATCCATTTTTCATAATATGCTCTCATAGCTTGAGAGCTATTTTCAGTAAGATCAGCAGGTTTGGGTTCCATAATTGCAGTGTCCAAGTTTAAGCAGCCCAAGGTTAATAAAAGTTCATCTTTCCAATCAGTGAAATTTGATCCATTTAACATTGGAATACTTGACAGATGTCCATTCAAGGCAGCGGGAGTCAATGCTGGAATTTAAAAGGGAAAAGATGCTCAATTACTTTAATGCTTTAAGTTCACGCTAAAACATTAATCCAGAATGATTTGGCGCATAAATGAAGCATATCCGGTGAGTGATCCGGTTTATCATCATAGTCCCTCCTTTGGGTCGAGACTATAATATGAAATAGGAACGCTCGAGGAGGAATCCTATCCATCCATAGGGCTAATTTGATAGTATGAACACAATTCGCTAGGCTTTATACCTTTGGGTATAGGAACCAAAACCAATTGGGTACATATATCAAATTACCCTATTCCGATCTTATAATTATTTGAGTGGCGATCAAACCTTTGGGCCGAACCTCACTTCATAATTTAGGATGGCAAGTCTAATGCTATTATCCTTACACAAGAAATAATGTTTAGGGTCTTAAATCTCAATTGATACCTACAAGTTCTTCATAATTGGGACACTTTGGTGACTACCACACTATTTAAAGCTATAGGTCTCAATTGAATTAATAGCATTTATAATAAGGCATAAAGGGGTCTAATTTTCTTATTTGTCATGGTTCCCAAATATTCATAGACTCTTTGCATGTAATTAAGAAAAATCGTAGGATCTTATAACAAATAACCCAAAGTGAACAAGGTACAACAAAGGTGACATAAAATATATATCCAATCTAGATAATAAATAATCAATCCCACCAAACAAAACAAAAAAAAAAAAAAAAAAAGATTTAAAAAAAGACCCAGTAGCTAAATGGGTCCATTGTCATGTGACTCAAGACTGTAAAATAGTGCCTAAATTACACCAGTTCATTTCAGGCCCAAATAATATATATATATATATATATATATATATACGGCTCAGAGAAAATCTCATGCCCAACTAGAAAATTGAAACTGGTGTGAGCACAACTCTGCCTTAATCCCAAAAAAAATAAAAATTCTTACGAGAGGATAAGTTTTAAGCGCTAAATGGGTTCATGGGTTCCAGAAACATAGGGGCAAGATATAAAATATTCTAACATAACATTAAGTTCTGTAGCATCTGGACTTCCATTCCAAGACGTGTCCAAGTCCAAAAAAGGTCTATACTTTCCACTAATCTCACAGACCACTGAAACTGTCCATCTCATCTTCCCCACATAGCACGTATGTACAGAACGTTACCGAAAAAATAGACATTCTCGCCAGGGGTATAAAAATTGCTAAAATCGTGGGCTCCACTGATCAATATCTAGATTAGACCCCACTAACAAATTCGCCCATGCCCCCCTTTTCAAATCTATGGTCCCGATCTGAAATCAATGGCCCACATGGGGCCCACAATCCAAAAAAAAAAAGGATTTAAAAAAAAGGCCCAGTAGCTAAATGGGCCCAATGTCATGTGACTCAAGACTGTAAAATAGTGCCTAAATTACACCAGTTCATTTCAGGCCCAAATAATATATATAGGGCTCAGAGAAAATCTCATGCCCAACTAGAAAATTGAAACTAGTGTGAGAATCCCACCAAACAAGACAAAAAGAAAAGGATTTAAAAAAAAGACCCAGTAGCTAAATGGGCCCAATATCATGTGACTCAAGACTGTAAAATAGTGCCTAAATTACACCAGTTCATTTCAGGCCCAAATAATATATATAGGGCTCAGAGAAAATCTCATGCCCAACTAGAAAATTGAATCTTTCAAGAACACGAATGATATAGGCTTTCTGTGAAAGTCCTAGTAGTCATCGAGATATGTTTCTAATAATCTCGATTCCAAGCACAACGGATGCTTCACCCATATCTTTCATTTCAAAATTCTCTGTGAGGTATTCTTTTGTTGCATGTAGTAGGACAAGATCACTACTAGCAAGTAGAATGTCATTTACATATAGGACTAAAATAATGAACTTGCTCCTACTGATCTTCAGGTATATACATTGATCAACAATATTTTCCTTAAACCCGGAGGAGATAATGGTATTATGGAACTTAATATACCATTGCCTTGAAGCTTGTTTAAGTCCATAAATAGATTTCTTTAATCTGCAAACTAGTTTTTCTTTGCATTTTTCCTCAAATCCTTCTGGTTGTTTCATAAATACCTCTTTAGATAAATTCCTATTTAAGAACGTTGTTTTCACATCCATTTGATGTAACTCTAAATTAAAATGAGCTACTAATGCCATTATGATTCGAAAAGAGTCCTTCGAAGAAACTGGTGAAAATGTCTCTTTATAATCAATATTTTGCCTTTGAGTAAATCCATTAGCTACAAGTCCGGCCTTAAATCGTTCGATTTTGCCCTTTGAGTCTCGCTTGGTCTTAAAGATCCATTTACATCCTATAGGCGCAGACCCTTGAGGCAATTCGACTAGATTCCAGACTTCATTTAGTGACATGGATTTTAACTCTTCTTGCATGGCATCAATCCATTTATTCGAATCATCTCCTTTAATGGCTTGTGAAAATGTTACCGGATCTTCTTTAATGCCTATGTCAAAATCAGATTCTTGAAGATAAACAACATAGTCATCCGATATAGCAGACCTCTTAGATCTTTGAGATCTTTTTAAAGCTTCTAGTTCTGTTGAATTTTGATTCAAATGAATAATATCTTCAATCATATCATTATGAGTGACATTCTCATCTAGTGGTGCATTTGGTATGATAGGTTGTATTTCCATCGTATCGTTTTGAACGAAGTCATTTGGAATACTAACTCTAATCGTTTCAATCGGTACTTGAATAGGTATCCGATGTTCTTCAAATATCACATTTCGTGGTGCATTGCTCCCACTAATGTCATCATTTTCTATGAATTTGGCATTTCTGGTTTCAACAATTCTAGTGGTATGAGTAGGATAGTAAAATCTAAAACCTTTGGACCTTTCAGGATATCTAATAAAATACCCACTGATAGTCCTAGGGTCCAATTTTCTCTCTTGTGGGTTATAAATTCTAGCTTCCGCTGGACAACCCCAAACATGTAGATGTCCTAAACTTGGCTTCTTACCTGTCCATAACTCGTAAGGAGTTTTAGGAATAGCCTTAGTGGGTACACGGTTTAGGATATATGCAGCTGTTTTGAGGGCTTCTCCCCACATAGAGTCAGGTAATTTAGAATTACTTAACATACTCCGTACCATTTCCGTAAGCGTTCTATTACGTCTTTCAGCCACACAATTTTGATGTGGGGAGCCAGGCAATGTATATTTAGCATGAATACCATGACTTTCCAGGAATTTCGCAAATGGGCTAGGATTTTGACCCGATTCATCATATCTCCCATAATACTCTCCACCCCTATCAGATCTCACAACTTTTATTTTTCTGTCTAACTGTTTTTCAACTTCAGCCTTATAGATTTCAAAGGCTTTTAAAGATTCTATTTTCTCATATAACAGGTAGACATATCCATATCTAGTGAAATCATCAATAAAGGTGATAAAGTATTTTTGACCACTATAACATGGCGTAGGAAAATAACCACAAATATCTGTGTGGATTAGTTCAAGTGGTTCTAAATGTCTTGTGGCCTTATTTTTATTGGTGTTTTTTGTCTGCTTACCTTTTATGCTGTCTATACAAACACCAAAATCAGTAAAATTTAGGGCTCTTAACACCCCATCATTTACTAATCTTTTTATTCTCTCTTGAGAGATGTTTCCCAGCCTCTTATGCCACAGAATTGAGGAGTTTTCATTCAAGATTCCTCTTTTAATACCAACATTCATAACATTATTCTCATGCAAGATAAGTAAAGAACTAGCAAAATATGGATCCAGATTCAATTTATAAAGACCATCACATAAAATACCATCACAAATTAAAACTTGATTCTTATAAATACTCAAGGTACTATGTCCAAAAGAGAATGTATAACCTTCTAAATCAAGTCTAGATAAAGAAATTAAATTTCTACTAATCGTAGGAACATAAAAAGTGGAATTAAGGTCCAACTGGAATCTATAATCAAGAATCAATCTGCAAGTCCCCACAGCTTTCACTTCAACCTCCAGCCGGTTTCCCATAAAAATGCTTCTTTGATCATTGTTTGGACTCCGACTTGAGTGAAAGCCCCGCATGGAATTTGCCACATGAACAGTGGCACCATAATCAATCCACCAAGTATTTGAAGGAACATCTAAAAGATTTATTTCGTAACAGACAAAAGAATTATTTATACCTCTAGATTTAAACCATTTCTGTCTCTTCAAGCAGTCTTTCCTCAGACGTCCCTTTTTGCTGCAGAAAAAATTCCTTGGTTTACTACCTTTTTTCCCGACTTGGTCAGGATAATCACCAATATTCAATCCACCTTCTATTTTTTATTTTTATTTTGAAAACTATGTTTTATAAAATGACTCAACTTGGATTCAACATATTTTAAAATCCCGACGAGTGGCCACTCATTTGTAAAAACAGCCCAATCATTCTTGTTTTTGCTAATTCTTATATACTGTAACAAAATGAAACCAATAATGCGAGTTATGGCGGTCAAACATCAATTTTAAGACAAAATTCCTTCTATGTACCACAACATTAGTGATTCCATTTAGCCAAGTCACAAATCGAGGAAAAACAATAGGAGTGGACTAAAATTCCTATTTATTGGTCCAACTGAAATTTATCTTGCTTTTCAATAATGAAATAATTGTGCACACAAAAATTAAGCAAGAGAACATAATTATTATTAATGAAAACTGATCAACAAAAATGTCTAAGTAAATAACATAAATCCTTTCAACCACAAACATTAAGGTAACACAATGAGACCCATTGCTTTAACATGATCATTATAGGCCTCTGCCGGTAATGCTTTGGTCATATGATCTGCAATCATGAGCTTTGTACTAATCTGCTTTATAGACACTAAACCATCATGAACCTTCTCTTTAACGGCAAGATATTTTATCTGAAAGTGTTTTGCAGCACTTGAACTCTTGTCATTGTTAGAGAAGCGAACAGATGAGGTATTATCACAATAAATTTTCAGCGGCTTAGAAATGGAATCCATGATCTGAAGCCCTAAAATAAAATTTCGTAGTCATACAGCTTGATTAGTGGCCTCAAAGCATGCCACAAATTCTACTTGAAATGTGGAAGAAGCAGTTGTAGTCTGTTTAACACTTTTCCACGAAACAGCCGCACCAGCAAGGAGAAAAATGTATCCAGATGTAGATCTCTTTGTGTCGAGACACCCAGCAAAATCTGAGTCTGAATATCCAATCACTTCCAAGTGATTAGATTTTCTATAAGTGAGCATATGTTCTTTAGTCCCTTGTAAATATCGCATGACCTTCTTTGCTGCTTTCCAATGTACCATGCCAGGGTTAGACTGATACATTCCTAACATGTTAACTGCAAAGCTGATGTCTGGACGGGTACAAGTCTGAGCATATAAAAGACTTCCTACAATGGAAGCATATGGAATATCTTGCATCTGTTTTCTCTCGATATCATTTCTTAGACATTGATCTTTGGAGAATATATTACCTCTTGATATGGGTGCCTTTCCTCCAGAACAATTCTGCATATTGAATCTTTCAAGAACTCGATTGATATAGGCTTTCTGTGAAAGTCCTAGTAGTCATCGAGATATGTTTCTAATAATCTCGATTCCAAGCACAAAGGATGCTTCACCCATATCTTTCATTTCAAAATTCTCTGTGAGGTATTCTTTTGTTGCATGTAGTAGGCCAAGATCACTGCTAGCAAGTAGAATGTCATCTACATATAGGACTAAAACAATGAACTTGCTCCCACTGATCTTCAGGTATATACATTGATCAACAATGTTTTCATTAAACCCGAAGGAGATAATGGTATCATGGAACTTAATATACCATTGCCTTGAAGCTTGTTTAAGTCCATAAATAGATTTCTTTAATCTACAAACTAGTTTTTCTTTGCCTTTTTCCTCAAATCCTTCTGGTTGTTTCATATATAACTCTTCAGATAAATTCCCATTTAAGAACTCTGTTTTCACATCAATTTGATATAACTCTAAATTAAAATGAGCTACTAGTGCCATTATGATTCAAAAAGAGTCATTCGAAGAAACTGGTGAAAAGGTCTCTTTATAATCAATTTTTTTTTTTTTTTTTGGATTAAGGCAGAGTTGTGCTCACATCAAACAGTGGTTTGTCGTCCCACCATGGAAGGGTGTAAGACCCCGACCCTCAATTTTTGGGTTTAGCATTGTTTTAACCATGGTTTAACTTTTTAAACAAGATTAGAGATGATTTGACTTTATTTTTGAGTTTGAATAGATTTTTTTATAACTTTGGAGAGTTTTAAAAGACCATTGACTTTGTTTTGGACCCGACCCTTGTAAATTGTATTTTTGTGAGAATTTATTCTTGGTTTCTAAAAATTCCAATTTCTATTCCTTTTGACTCATTTTATTGTTATAAACAACTTTCATGTTTTGACCATCTTGATTTAATACTCAGAAATCGCGTTTTTCGAGAAAAAGGGCAAAAATGACAATTTTCACTAAATCTGTCCATGAATTTCGAAAATTTCAGAAATTGGGAAAAATATACTTTTTGAAAACTAGATTTTTCGACGATCGTTTTGTTCTTCTTCGTCGATTTCATCCGGGGTCCACAAGACCAAGTTTTAATCATTTCAAGTTTTACTGCATTGGGACCCACCCTCCAGACACTATAAATACCCTTCTTCTCTCTCTCCTCCATTCTTCTTCTTCCCATTTTCCTGCAACCGGTCCTTGCCCTAGAGTGGAGAGGAGAGAAAGCCTTTTTCTCTTGGTCTTTTCCCTTGGATCTTCCATCAAGAGAGCTCCAATCTCAAATCCGACTCCGCCATTCTCTTCCTCTCTTCTCAAGCTTCGATTGGACCCGTTTTTTAGCCAAATCCCCGACACTATTCATCATCTTCAACCTCCTTTCATCTTGTTCAGCTAGCTAAAGGTTAGGGCTCTTGTTCCTCTTTTCATTTGATGTTCTTTTAGTTCATTTAGAACTTGTTTTCTATGTTTTCAAACCCATTTTCGAAATGGGGCTTTGTAGTGACAAAAATGGTGATTTTTATGTGCTTTCTTTTGAGGCTTTTGTGTAGATTTCGTGGATCAACTCTTTGATTTGGATTTGTGAAAGTTTTGCTTGGCATTTGGACAAAGGCAAGTGATCTTTATAGGATTTCTTACGTTTATTGTCTTATGCTTTCATTATGGTTTTAGTATTTCATTAAGACATGTTTTCCATGTTTAATCTCATAATGCAAGTCATGTTCATGCTCTTTCAAGTCATGAGTTTTGGGCTTCTTCATTTGTCTTGTTAGCATTGATTTTTCAAGCTCTTGAATCATGTTTAGTCTTGTAAGTTTTATGATTTTGTACATGAAAATGCTTTGATGCCTTTGTTATAGAATGAATGGTTTAATTGTGGATAGAATGTTTTAAAAATGTGAGAAATGTAGCCCTTGGAAAGCATGTAGGCTTGGGGAGTGCAGGTGGTGAAAATGTGGGAGTGAAGGAGGGAATGAAGTGTGAAAAATCTGTACAGAAATGCACTGCCCGAGTTCTGTCGGTCAGGTGTCGGTCGTATGTCGGTTGACCGATAGGTCGACCGACAGCCAACCGAGACCTGTCGGTTCAATTTCCAGAGAGCAACATTTTTGTCAGGTCATCCGTCGGTTCGCCGTCGGTCGACCGAGGATCTGTCGGTTTGAATTCCAAAGAGCAGCAATTCTGGGCTGGGATCTGTTGGTCAAGCCTTCGGTCGACCGACAGATCGTCGGTTAACCGAGCGTTGACCGACAGTTACAAAAAGGACTATCTTGAAGGACTTTTGCGAGAAGGAAAACTAGACTAGGTTTTAGACCTTTTTTTATTGACCTTGTGCACTTGGAATTCCAAAATGTACTATAACTTCTGGGGCACCAAACCTTGTCAAAACTCCGACATTTGAGTTTCAAGTCCACAAGGGTCAATGAATGGTCTCTAGCCTAAACTTGATAGATTTCGTGTTTGAACTCTTGTTTTGATGCTTCCTGCATCATCGTGTTCTCGTTTGATTTTCAAGTATAAGTTTGTTTAAAGATTTGTTTCAAGAACCAAAGCTCTTGTTTTGATGCTTCGTGCATCATCGTGCATTCGTTCGAATTTCAAGAATAAGCTTGTTTTAAGACGTGTTTCAAGACGTGTTTCAAGAATAAGAAAAGGGAATCATTTCTTAAGTTTGTTAAGCATTTATATAATGCTATTTTGCTAGCCTTGCCGTGACATGTTTGATAAATGATTTCCCTCTTGTTTTGACGTGTTCTCGAATAAGTATTGTCGTGTTTTATGCATTCATGATATAAGTGATTACCACTGAGCTTGGACTGCCCTTTTAGCTTGATCCACTACCTGGGGGTCCTTAAACAACGTGGACTGTCTGCAGACTAGTCGTGTCTTGAATGACACATCGTGCGTGTTCGTGGTCCGATTCCGCAGCCGGACACCCCGTCTACCTTGTGTGGCGTGGGATCGTGTTTATCGTGTCGTGCTTGTCGTGCGTGCTTGCTCTTTTCATCATGTATGATAGAGAAAGGATGGGCTCGTGTGGATTTACTAATCATGACATTATATGTATTCATGTCTTGTTTCGTATATCGTGCATGCACTAGTGATTTCTTGAAAAGTATCTTGTACATGCATTGTTTTTAAATCTTGTAAACTTGTTTCAAGTTCAATGAAGTGTTTTTAGTTCTTGTTTCCTTTAAACTTCGGTTTTGTTTATGCTCTTGCCTATTTTTGATCACCTGCCAGACCGTCGTGTCTGATATACTTCTGCTTTGGTGCTCTAGATAGCAGGTCCTTGTTTTGAGCTAGTTCGCGTGTAGAGGGCTGTTGAGCCACGAGTTTTGCAGTCTTGTTGTGTCAGCGATGTCATGTTGACGTCATGCTTGACTCCGGAGTTACGTTACACCATTGGGTAGTATTTGTTCTAGCTTGTTTTTGTGTACGGCTTTTGTTAGCCTTTTTCGTGGGAATTGAAATTAATGCACTCGTTAATTTGTAACTTGAATATGTTTGGGTAATGATAAGCCTGTTACTATCAGCTCTGTACGTTTTGATATTATGACTAGCTCTAGTCTGAATTGAATATTACTGTAAAAATCTTGTGCTGACAGATCGAGTACGACACGGAACCCGATGGATACGGATTCCGGGTAGTAACGTCTTGTAGAGCTTCCGCGAAATGTTTTGATGTGTTGTGAATTTTATCATCCTCACACACGCGGATCCTGGGAAGGGGATATACAAATCCCCCAAACTCGCGTCCCCGAGATCGGATCCCGGTTTTGGGGGCGTGACAAAGGGGGCTTGGGGATTAGGCGCATTCATCACCAAAATGAAGCCTCTTTCATCAAACCAGGTTGGATAGTAGCATCTTCCTCCTCTCTCTGGGCTGATTGGATGTCCTGCAGATACTGCCCAAAGTCTGCAATCTGGAGTCCCATAACACCCAACTCGGGTTCTTGCATATGGAGAAAATAGGACCCTGGCCCATCATGTTTTGTCTGGTAGCCAGTGGATCATTGGAAATGGTCAGCAGGTGGATATTTGGTATGATAGTTGGGCAGATGTCGGTCCATTGGCTTCTCTTTTTCCCCTTCTCCATTTTCCTCCTGCTAAGAAGCTGAGTTCCTTATGAGAAGGTACCACTTGCATCATCCGCCCTGAAATCCCTTCAAATGTGGCAATGACTTTATGGAATTCCCTCCAGACTATCAATCTTCAGCTGGACATTGAAGACAGTCTAGTATGGAAAGCCCACCCAGGCAAGGACCTTACTTTCAAAGAAGCTTGGAATCTTTCTAGGTCCAACAATGAGCAGGTTTGGTGGGCTCCATTTGTTTGGAATTCTCTCCTTCACCCTCGAGTCTCATGTTTTGCATGGAGATTGATGCTCAACAAAACTCCTACTCAAGAATGGGTGTAGTCCATTGGCATTAGCATAGCTCCCAGGTGCTGCTTATGCAACAACTACCGAGAAGCTGCTCTTCATCTTTTATTCCTCTGTCCTTTTGCCTCCTCTATCTGGCAATGGATCCTCTCTGTAGTGGGTATCAGCTATGTCCCTCCAATTCCTCCTTCTCAGATTTGGCAAGAGCTCATTACAAATAGTGACAAGCTGACAAAGAAAGGTGCATCCTCTATCTTCTTCTCCACTTCTTATGTCATCTGGAAGTGTAGAAATGAGGTCACTTTTAACAACTACAAAGCTTCTCAGATGATGGCCAGAACCTACATGTCAAAGCTTCTTTCATCCTCTATAGGTCGAATTAACAAACCTTTCACTGGTCGGTCTCTTCAGGCTATTTGCTCTTTTCTCTTCATTTCTCTCATGACAGAGGATCAACTTCTCCCTGTGTTAAGCTAATTTCCTTTTTCCTTTTATGAAGCTCTTTAGTTTGCTTTAGTGTCCTCTTTGTACAGTGGCCTCTCTTGGCTTCCTTTTTGTGGCCTTTTGCCTTCTCTCCCTCTTTCTAATATACAATTGCCTTTTAGCCAAAAAAAAAAAAAATTACTAGGGTGATGACTGGGCATTCATTTCTTATCTTCCCTTGTATCTCATTCGATTAAGAGGAAGGTTATTTGATGATCAGTTTTTATATTCTCCTTAGATCTATATTTTAAACCACTTGTGATATGAACTCCTATGCATTTAATTTTATATATTTTATGCATAAAAAATGGTTATTAGCGTGGTTATTTATAAAAGTAGAATGATATGGTGGTATTTTTTTGCCTTTTAACTAGCCAAGGTGGCTGGGCTCTTGAGAGACCCGACTGATGTGGGAGTGAATCTTAGCACACGTTAGGGAGATTATCACTTAAGCATGTAGGGGAAAGGATCACTTGTGCACGCATGGAACATAACCAAGGGATCAAATACTGGAGAATTGGAAGTAGGCCATCAAAGGGCAAGGCCAGACCAAGCTTGGGGTTGTCCGTTGTCCTAATCCTTCCTTCAATATATACAGTGCCGACTGAGGGGGGGCAACATCCTCAGAGGGTCTTCTTTACCTGGGGCTTTACACTATGTCAAGGGTTGGGTCCAAAAACTAAAAACAAGAAACAAAAATCAAGTTTTAAGTTTTCACACTTCCATCGAGCATTAATAAAATCCAATGGAATATACCACTGACTTGACCAATAATTATTAACCACTACTACTAACTGATGTTGTAATATCATTACAGATAATTACTTGGCAATGAGTCACTTCGCTGTTATAACCAAACACTAGCACATGAACAGAGTTAAGCACTTGACCAATTAAGATGAATAAACTTAAAAATATATTGTCGTCTTCCTCTTTCAACTCAATAATCAGCTTTCATTGGCAATATTTGTACGAATAAGTTGCAACTCGCTCGAGGAAATATATATATAGGGAGGTGCTTTTATGAGAGACACTCTCACCTTACTATGAGAGATAAAGGTGGGGGCCCTCACATTTAAGTTGTTGACATTGGATATGAATGTGAGGGCCCCCACCTTATCTCCCATAGTAAGGTGAGAGATGCTCTCATAGATATATATCATCTTTAATATGTCGCGACCCCGGACCGGGTCACCGACCTAATCCAGGATTAGGACGGTTTAGATAATGGATGAATAAATAAGAGTGTTGTAGATGTTGCCATGCCAACTGCATTGTTTATATTGATATGTACATACACGGATTAATAAGAATACTATACCATCCGTGCTCGTAATTTCCCATAGGTGTCCGCGGTGAGGATATCACATTAATATAGCATTTTTCTTTTAAGTGCGGAAGCATGTAGCAAATCGAATATATAATTCATTTCTAGTAATAAAATTGATAACACATGTATAAACAGAATATCAGAGTGAGCAATATTCAGGAGCAGTTTCCCCAAAGTAAAGTAAAATGTTTATACAAAAAGATTAGTTAATTATCACACCCCAAAAATAATGGCCAACAAAGGCCAGTACCACCAAAATAAAAATCCCAAAATATGTTATCCACAATCCCAATGTGTCGTATCTCGAGGCTCAATCGAATGTCTAAACGATGTCATCAGCCAGCCATTCACTACTCGTTGCGGCTCTCCAGCCACCTCCTCAAACTCCTCCTCGGGGAAACCGGTATCTGGACCTGAGTATCTAAGAATGGGTCAGACACAAAGGTCTGGCAGGTGGGTGAAAAGATATCACAACAAAATAATAATTGATTTTACCTTAGAAATCATTAAAACCTGTTTAAACAACATTTTTCATTAAAGAAGTGTATCACTAGTTAAAAAACACAAATACAATATAAAAGCATGTAAGTGTACCAAGGAACAGGAAATTGGCAAGATGGCAACCACACAAAGCTAAATCCTCCATCACCGAAGTGATGAGAGTACATCGGGACGTTGATCTCTAACACATGAGGTGATGAGACTCAATGAAATATATACATAATAATAATTATACGGGACGGGACCACGGTAGCGAGCCGGGTATCGGAACGGGGCGGGATCCAGACTGCAGCTGGTAGGACGGGAGGGTGACCTCCAAGTCGGTGGATCAGGCAGACAAGGTCGTCCAAGCTTAGTGGTGCTGACTCATAGGTCATATGCAAGCAATCAGGACATGTATAAAAAAATATATATGATGTAAATGCATCAACGGGCGGACGGGGTACTCATAGGCACAATTTCCATTTTATCTTTGGGCAATGCACAACGGGACTAGCAAAATGCTAAAATACAATCTCAGTGTTTTTGAGCATGACAAATCATATAGCATTAAATTCGGAAAGTGCATATCAAATTTTGGGAAAATAGAACATAATTGGGTTTCCAAAATCTGAGGGCCAAGTATCGGGATTCAAGATTTGTTCAAGTTGAACAGAGGTCCCATCTGTCGATCTCAGTATATACTTGGTACTCCTTAAGTTTTAGAGACATTCCGAGGTCTTTATTCACCTAGGTAATTTCAAAATTTTCGATAAATCTTCGTGATTGGATTTCTTTCTCAAACGGGTTTCATACATTATTTTTTAGATCTCCCATCACAATAGGGCTCCCAACATACCTATCTTAGGGCTTCTCAAATTGTCCTTGCTACATTACATCATGAAGATAAGGATCTAAACATCCCCTTCTCCCTCCTCAAAACCTCCTTTTGAGTTCCAAGAATGACCCAGACCCGAGAGGGGGTGTACTTGAGCGGGCCAAGGTGCTCTCGAGCAAACCTGATCTATGCAGGGGGATGGGCAAACAGAACATCTGCTCGCTCGAGTGGGCCCATATCCGCTCGAGCGGGCAAGCATTCTGTTGCCTGCGCATAATAAGCAGAATGCCTGTGCTCTCGAGTGGACAACCATTCTATTATCCTGGACTGCAGCCAGAAGGCCTGTGTGCTCGAGCGGACGGGCAGTCATTTCTGCTGCCCGAGCTGTAGCCAAAAAGGCCTGCGCGCTCGAGTGGCTTGATGTCCGCTCTAGCAAGCAGTCATTTCTGCTGCTCGGAAATGGCCATTCTGGCCTTCTCCTCCTCCTTTTTCAAATCATTCTTCTTGCAACAAATGGCCTACTTGCCCCCCAATAACCATCATCAAATTTCTCCCAAACACCACAACATTCATCACTATTTCCCATCACATCCAACCAAACCCATCATACATGTGAATCATTTAAAAATATAAACCACATTGAATAAAACACCTTGAACATTTCAATTAAACTCATCAGGAAGGAGAGAGAGGGTGGCTTACTAAGCATGCATTTGCAAAAACTTATGGAAATCATGGCATGTATTTCCAAATAGATGAAAGCATCATTAAATAAGGAATCATTCAAAATAAATCAATTCATCCACTTGCCTTTGGTTTCAAACAAGGTAAAAGGGCTCATATTCTCTCCTCCAAGCCAAAGATTTCAAAGCTACACAAAAACCCCCAAAATAAGACTAATGGTAAAAAAACCAAAGAACAAGAAGAAAAAGCCCTTAATAATGAACATAGGGACTTCCTACAGCTAGGAAAACACATATGTAAGAGATGGGGAGGATTGCTTACTTGAAAGGTCTTCAAATGGACAAGATAAGCTCAAAGGAGATCCTAATGTGACTGGATTTCTCTTCCAAGAGTATCAAGAGGAAGCTTTCAAGGTGAGGAAGATGAAGATGAAGCCCATATCTCCATTGGTGCAAGATTGGAATGGAAGAGAGATGAAGAAAACTATAAGAAGAAGAAGGGAAAACCCCTAACTTAGGGCTGGATTTGAGCTGGAAAAAGGGGATAATGGAATGGGTTCTCTATTTTATAGCAAGTGAAAGTGGGCTCCACCACTAGAAAATCTTGTCGGGCAGAAATCATGGCTTTCGGGACCTCAGATGAGTTCGACGAAGAAGGGAAAAATGATCGTCGAAAAATCTAGTTTCTAATAATTGTATATTTCGAGGGTTTTGGAGATGTCAACTTTTGTGTCTAGATTTGGTGAAAAAAGACTGTTTTGCCCTCAATGTTGGAGAAGTCGGGTTTCGTGGTTTCGAACAGAAACGGGATCAACACGAAAGTTGGAGAGATTAACGAGGTGAATCTAACGGAGTCAAAACGCGGATTATTAGAATCTCGAACAATCCCCCATATAAATGCAGAGTCACTAAAAGAAACCCCAAACGGTCCTGCTAAAATAAAAGGCACTTAAAACTCCCCAAAGCTATATATATATATAAAGTTATTCCATCCCCAACTTAATGAAAACCCATTAATCTCACTTAGAAGTAACTCGCGACTTAATTAGTACTAATTGAGGTCACTCGGGTCGTCGTCTTACACAATCAATTTTAAAGGCAAAAGAAAACTACATGTCTCATAGTTGCTAGTCAGTAATCTCAAAACCAATTTGTAAGGGTCAAATAGCTTGTCAGGCCACAAAACCCAAAAGCACTCTCTCTATAGAGAGAATGCTACTTGCTATAGCAAGCGTGGCGAAAAGAGCCTGGTATGATCTGGACTCTATCTGAGAGTTTCAAAAGACTATATTCTAAGTGGTTTATTATTAGGAGTCTTAAGCATGGATTTGAGGCTATAGATTAGGTGTTTCTCACAATCCAATTTGACACAGATCATCTCTCAAGTTCTGAATTAGAGACCTAATTTAGAGAAATACTCTTTAGAGATTTATTGAAGAGTTGCACTAACAAGTTCTCTAGAGAGCCAGTTTCTTCTGCATCCCTGGTAGAAGATCATCTTTTTGTATAGAAGATTTGAGGAGTCAAGTACATGATTGAGTCTATTGCAATCGACGGTGTGAAGTCGTTGAAGCGTGAAGCGACACAAGATAACTTCAGTCCTTAGGTAGAGGATATCTGGGGAGGAAATATGAGTTTCTTATAATTGCGAGATTTATAGTGCTTGATTATTGATCCAGTTCGGATCTGTGATTTTTCACCCAGTTAGGGTTTTCTACGTTAAATCTGGTGTCTTTGTGGTGTGTGCTTGTGATTTTATTTCCACTGCATAGTTTATTATTTTTGCACACTATTTGGCTGATTTATTGAGTATACCAACCTAGATATCTCATACCCTAAACCTTCACAATTAATGATAGAAAATTGCACAAACAACTTATTTATAAGATGATCTTCAACTTGAACATATAGAAGGGATAAGAGAGAATGACAACAGAGAAGAGGTTGTTAAAAAAGAACCAAGAGAAAAGGCTACTGCAAAAGGGAGCGCTCAAGGAGATTATCCTCAAGGCATTCAAATAAATGGAGTAAATTCATTGAGAAGGATCACTGCCACTGCATGTTACTAATTAGATGAAGCATTTGGCTTTCCTTTTTTTTTTTTTTTGCTAACGGAGGGTTCCCAACCCTTTGGGCTGGACTATTCCCTCCGGGCCTAGAGAGAAGCCGGGTAAAACCGCTGTGGCCCCTAGGTGGTAGCACAAGTGGACTCAACCTTCGATTCCTGAAGAGGGGGGAACCGGGAGTCGATACCAAGACCTCTAGCTCCAGAAAAGGGAAGAACCGTGGTCCTGACCACTCGGCCAACCCCTTCCTTAAGAGATGAAGAATTAGATGAGGCATTGAACAAACACAATTGACATAGGCTGGGCAACAATCCAATAAAATCACAGCAACTTCTTGGCATAATTATTAGTCAAAGAAGGCTTAAATTTGATAATGCAAAACCTCAAGATACCAGCTAGAAGAAGGCGATGATCTATTATTCAATGCTGCCATTGAAGGCGTTCATGAGTAGTTGATCGCATAAAAAATTGGGTTGGAAGAGGGAGAAATTTGAGAAATTACAGCAGCACATTTGTAATAGGTAGGGGTGTGCAAAATATCCGCTTAACCCGCCGACCTGTCCGACCCGCAATCGACCCGCTCGCCATGTGCGGGTCATTAAGTTAGGCGGTTTGGGTTGGGCGGGCTAGACTCCCAAAATTGCGGATTGGATTGGGTTACGGATTGAAAAATTGCCAACCCGCTACAACCCGACCCACCCGCTTAATTAATAATTTTACATACATAAAAAAAATATATATTAGTTGAAATTGTTAAGTATTTAAAGTTAATCAATTCTAGTGGCTGTTAAATATATTTTCAGTGGGTTTAATTTGATTACATTATCGCTTTTGAGACCATGCATACCATTTTGAAGTTTATTTGTTATGTTGATATGTTATTATTTTGAATCCTTGATGTGACTTTGGGAATGTTAAGACTTTGAGTTTGTTGATTTAATTCTACTATTTTTTAATTTCCTAAGTTGTAAGGCAGAGCCTACTTTTGTTAGAGATGATATATCTCTTTTTCATTGACTCTATGTTTGTGTTGGAATTGAGATTATTCAATGAAATCTACCTTTAGTTTTTTGTGTGCATTAGTTATATTTTGAGATTATCAATAACAAATTGTAGTTTGTGATAATTAAAAAAAAAAAAAAAAAACATTGTTAATGTCAACCCGCCTAACCCGTTGAGTTGAAACCGCCAAAATTTGTAACCAATCCGCCGGATTTAGACTTTGGTGGGTTGGTGGTGGATTGAAATTTTCCCAACCCGCTAGTGGCGGATTGGATAGAAATATTGGTCTTTACCCGCCCAATCCGACCCGCGCACACCCCTAGTAATAGGCGTATTTTAGGCTACTTTTATATACAATTGAAAATGTATAAGGGTTGGGCCAATGGGCCTAATACTGTCCAAGTTTGACCCTCAAGTCAACCTGGCCCTGAAGCTTTTTAAGAAAACCAATAGCCCTCATTTAAAGGGCTTTTGAAGGCAGGTCTGCCCTCCTTGTCAAAGGACTGGATTGACGGACCTGGATTGATAGGGAACTGAACTCCCAACCACTGGCCTAGACCTATCCCTCAATTCTCAAAAAGCGGTTTTTTTAAGGGGGATTTGGCGAGAGGTCCCTCAAAGTGTGACTTTGTTGCAAACAGTCCACAAAAAAAAGTCATGCAGCCAAAGGTCCCTCACACACATTTCCTTACATAAAATGTCTAATTTACCCTTTCTTTAAATCATATCCCATGATTGGTGGGATATCCCATTAATAATGACCAAATACCATTTAATTGCCCACGATTAATGGAATCACATTAATGAAATTTTCAAATAAATTCTAAAAATACACAAGTAAATTTCAAAGTAACGCAAATAAATTTTAAAAGATACAATAATTATTTTTAAAAAAGCAATAAGTTTAAAAAAACGCAGATAAATTTAAAAAGATGCAAATAATTTTCAAAAAGATTGAAATAAATTTCAGAAAATGTAAATAAATTCCAAAAGACTCAAATAAATCTCAAAAGATCCCAAGAAAATTCAAAAAATGCAAATAAATTTCAAAATAAAGCAAATAAATTTCAAAAGACGCAAGTAAAATTTAAAAACGCAAACATATTTGCCAAACTCAAATAAATCATTTTCCAAATTTCTGAAAAATTTGCCAAAAACTCAAGTATTTTTGCCAAAACTTAGATAATTTATTTCAAAAAACGCAAATAAATTTGAAAAGACACAAATAAATTTCAAAAGACGTAAACAAAATTAAAAAACGTAAATAGATTTTAAAAAATGTAAATAAATGTGCTAAATAACTTATTTAAAATTTTGACAAAAGATCAAATAAATTTGCCAAAAACACATAGAAATATAATAGAAAACCGATAAATTTAAAAAAAAAACTCAGATAAATTTGACAAAAGATCAGATAAATTTGACAAAAGCTCAGATAAATTTGACAAAACTAAGATAAATTTGATAGTAGGTCTGCGCCCTGAACTGGGCTTCCGTAGCAGGGCCAGAAACGTTGCAGCACACTGGTCTTCTCTGGAAATGACCAATTGCAAATCGAACCACTTCTCTGCCCTAAAACGTTCCAGCTCTTCAATCACTCTCTACAAATCAATGGCGCTGGTTAAAACAGAAAACTGCCGCTCTTCAAATCGGATTCGAAAATCGAAAAACCGCTATTCCAGCTCTTCAATCGGTTTGTACAGTGTTTAAACACCAGATGAAATCAAATCAAATCAATGGCACTAGCAGGAGAAAGAGAAAACCACCCTTCAAGATCGGAAACCACTTTCATGAAACTAGAATGGATTTCTGGTTTTCTAATCGTGCTCTCTATCAGGTTTAAATACCGGATGAAATGAAATCGATAGCAAGTGGAATCGAATTGAAGAAATCGAGACGGTTCGATTGCGCGTAACGGTTGCGAGATCGGGAGACAGACCAATGCATTTTTTTTTCTTCTGTTACGAAATGTCTGATTTCTAGTCGAAAATCCGGTTTTCGGTGTGTTTGTGAGAGCCGGAGGAAGCAGAGGAAAAAGGTGTTGCTTGTTTCCTTTTCGCTCTCCTGTCGCTGTGGAAAACTAGACTGGACTCCTGCACTTTTCTGCAACGATGACGAAGTATAGAAATCCGGATCAATCTTTGATATGATCTATCGAGTTGTTTGAGAGGATTTAGGAAGGATGGAGGAGGGAAGATTTGAAAATTTAAATTTCAAAATTTATGCCTAAAACGGTTGAAGGGCAAATTAGTCTTGAAAAATGAAACCGTGTGGATCTAGGGACTTTTGGCTGCAAATAGTCTAGCTGAGTGGACCAGAGCCCTTAAAAAGAATTTGCCTGGACTAGAGGCTTGATAGATTGGATTCTAGGGACCTTTCGCTAATTATCTCTTTTTTTAATTCTAAACAATGCATGTGGTTATTTGTAAAGTTATCTTAACACAGTTTGACCAGATTATCGTGTTTGTCGGACACCAATTGTAGATAATAACAGCTCAACCGTCCGATCAAATTTTTTATTTTCCATCACCAGTGACATCACGTTCAACTGCAAAGCCATACACTCCACGGCTTTGGGCCCCAGCCAGATTATAGAACACTTGTCCATAGAAGTACAGATACACAGGGCTGGCTGGTGGGACTATGGACACATGTTCACCCAACCTGTGTTAGTCCTATATCATGGTTTAACTATGGTTCAAGAATGTGCTTGGATTGGGCCCGGTCTTAAGTTAACCGAGTTAAAACAGCTTGAAAAGTACCCTCGAGGTTACTCAGGTCGGTGATCTTTCAAATGAGGGAAAGTTTACTCTGCTTTTGCTGAGGATCCCGGCAGCCAAGTCAGAAAAGGACTCTGTCCAAATTACATTCTTAATTATCACACCACCGACCACTACCATATGAGCAAATCCATTTAAAGTAGGAGAAATAGAATTAAAGCTAGTGCTATCAAAAGATGATACTACTTCCAAACATGAGGTTTGATCATAGACTGGTCATCCACACCTATGATCGCCTCAACAACTTCCCTCACATCCGCTGAGACTCAGAGAGAGTTTACTTGAGTTTCGATTTTAAAAACTGTGGGTTCCAAAAAAAAATTCATTGTTGATGCCTTGCCCAGCGAGTTCAAGCCATTAATGGGTCATGCAAAATGATAAGTAGGCCTTTGTTCCATAATCCTTGCATGTCCTGAAAATAATTGGGTTGGCCAGGCCACCTTCACAGTGGGGTCCACTGACTAAAAGTGGTTATCTTGCCCATAAATGGGGTACCTTTTTCACACTATAACAAGGTGTACAGTGTACTTAAGACATAAGATATCATCCACTGGGTCCCACTTTTTTGGATCCAAACTCAAAATCAATAATAAGGTGTCCCCTTTCATAGTGGAGCTGGCCCGAGATTCACTCTTCACTGGAGTTGGGCCAACTTTTGAATTGATAATGCTCGATCACAGCATATTATTAGAAGCCTCCAGTTCCTAATAAAGTTGGTTTGAAGTCTACTTTTGAACCCAGAAGAACTTTAATCCTTATCTTGAGAGAGAGAGAGAGAGAGAGAGAGAGAGAGAGAGATTTATGGGATGAGTCATGCTTTCCTAATCCTAATTGGAAATCATTGGTGTAGGCGCACAAAAACTCACAGAACCGGGGGGGAGTGATTTTGCGGCCCACTCTGGAGGAGGATGGAGATTGCAGCTCCTTGGTTGTGGTTGTGATAGAAGAACCGGTGCCTCGAGCCTGAAAGGAGAGGAAGAAGAAGGTCAGAGGACCCTGGCTTGGGCAGCGCAGGGCTCTCCGATGCCTTTGTTAGTTGCAGTTGCAGGACTAAGCAGAGGTAGGAGATGGAGTTTAAGAAGAGATGGCATACCAGTGTATGTGGTGTTTCTTGGCCATCCTTGATCTGGAGCTATTGCTGTGTTTATATAGAGGAAGAGAGGAGACAAGAGGGTGGCTCTGTCAGAGCCTGATCCCATCACAGTCCACTCTGCAGTCCCATCGGGCCTGACTTCTGGGCCCAGTCCCATCAGGCCATTTTGAGCCATGCACTTGGCAGGGGTGGATATGGGGGAGGAAATATCCCCACACAAAGCCTCCCAGCTTTTAACTTCTTAGAGTGCTCCAACCTCTTGGAAGTTTGAAAGCTAAATAGCCTAACGGTCTATCAAAGCTTGAGTTTTCCGAAGCTGCTACCATCACCGAGCTTGAGCGACACGACCTGCTGGCTCGTCACCAGAGGTATAGTCCTTCGCCGTGTAGCGGAAACTGGCGCGTGGCCGAAATGAGGGACGTAACTGGCTGGTACTGTTACCAGAGCCAGTGTAGTTTGTGGCCAGCGATCTGGTACTATTACCGAGATGCACGTATGCTGAGGGACGTAACTGGCTGGTACTGTTACCGGAGCCAGTGTAGTCTGTTTCTCGAGGCTTGTGGCATCATCGAGCCTGCTTTTTTTTTTTTTTACGCTGGTGCCATCACCGAGCGTGATTTTTTCGGAAGCTGGTGCCATCACCGAGCTTGATTTTTTCGACGCTGGTGCCATCACCGAGCGTAATTTTTTCGAAAGTTGGTGCCATCACCGAGCGTGATTTTTTCGAAAGCTGGTGCCATCACCGAGCTTGATTTTTTTTACGCTGGTGCCATCACCGAGCGTGATTTTTTTAAGCTGGTGCCATCACCGAGCTTGATTGTTTCGACGCTGATGCCATCACCGAGCGTGATTTTTTCGAAAGCCGGTGCCATCACCGAGCTTGATTTTTTCGACGCTGGTGCCATCACCGAGCTTGATTTTTTCGACGCTGGTGCCATCACCGAGCGTGATTTTTTTAAGCTGGTGCCATCACCGAACTTGATTTTTTCGACGCTGGTGCCATCACTGAGCGTGATTTTTTCAAAAGCTGGTGCCATCACCGGGCTTGATTTTTTCGACGCTGGTGCCATCACTGAGTGTGATTTTTTCGAAAGCTGGTGCCATCACCGAGCTTGATTTTTTCTACGCTGGTGCCATCACCGAGCGTGATTTTTTCGAAAGCCGGTGCCATTACCAAGCTTGATTTTTTCGACGCTGGTGCCATCACCGAGCGTGATTTTTTCGAAAGCTGGTGCCATCACCGAGCTTGATTTTTTGGACGCTGGTGCCATCACCGAGCGTGATTTTTTGAAGCTAGTGCCATCACCGAGCTTGATTTTTTCGACGCTGGTGCCATCACCGAGCGTGATTTTTTTTAAAGCTGGTGCCATCACCGGGCTTGATTTTTTCGACGCTGGTGCCATCACTGAGCGTGATTTTTTCGAAAGCTGGTGCCATCACCGAGCTTGATTTTTTCGACGTTGGTGCCATCACCGAGCGTGATTTTTTGAAGCTGGTGCCATCACCGAGCTTGATTTTTTCGACGCTGGTGCCATTACCGAGCGTGATTTTTTCGAAAGCTGGTGCCATCACCGAGCTTGATTTTTTCGATGCTAATGCCATCTCTGAGCGTGATTTTTTCTGAAAGGACGAATGTTACTGCTGCCGAGCGGGGGAAGGCACTACTGCCGAGCTGGAGAGGACCAAGTCATGTTCGCCCAGCTGGTACTGTTACCAAAGCTGGTGGCCTCGATGCATTATTGCCGAACTGGAGAGTTTACTTCTTCCGAGCTGGAGATTAGCATTGCAGCCGATCTGGGGATATCTGCTGAACTGGGGACACCGGCCAGCTGGAGAAGGCAGCCGAACTGGACATCGGTTAGGCTAGGATGTCTGCTGAGATGCAGAGTTCAGCCAGCTGGGATGTTGTTCTCTGTCGAGCTGGTGTATTATCAAAATAAATATGTACAAAATTATGAGTACATGTACGTGCAAAATTATGAGCACATGATATTATCCAAAGTAGTACATGGATATTATCCAAAGTAGTACATGACAGCTCAAAAGTTCTGATGATCCAAAGTAGTACATGGATATTATCCAAAGTAGTACATGACAGCTCAAGTTTTGATGAAAAAGTCAAAGCTGCAACCAATGGCTTGATCGTGCATCGATTCTGGGACATCCTCAAAGTCACCACAATAATCACTGTTAGACCCCGACCCAGACCAACTCGATTAGTGCTAATTAAGTGAGCGTTTAGTCTTAAGTAAGTCTTAGTACTAGTTGGGTTAGAATGTGATTAGACTTAGTCTGGATTATAGTTTTGGGGATTTTGAGGACGTTTAGTATGAGTCAAACACGCTCAGGGACGCCCTGAGTACATGTGTAAGGATGGGTTTTCGTTCTAGATATTTTGTGTGATTGTGATTTTTAGCTCTCTTGAATGGTTTGATTAATTATGGCAACTTTCGTTTTTAAGCTGCATGCATTTGACGCCCAGAAACCCAAGTTTTGGCCCAATAAGGGTAAATCTGTCTTTGCATGTTAAATCTGGGCATACTTTTCGAAGTCATGAAACTATGTCAAAATTATACTTTTCTGAAACTAGATTTTTCGACAATCGTTTTGTCCTTCTTCGTCGATTCCATCCGGGGTCCACAAGACCATGTTTTTAGCGTTTCAAAACTCAGTTGCCAGGGACCCACTTCCAGACACACTATATAAGCCCTTTCCTTCTTCATTTTCCCTTTTTCCAATCTCTGCAACTTTTGACCTAGAGTGAAGAAGAGAAGAGTTTTCTCCTTGGTCTTCTCCTTTGGACATCATCTAGCAAGAAGGCTCCATTCTTCGATTCGACTCCGCCATTCTCTTCCTCTCTTCTCAAGCTACAGCTGGACCGTTTTTGGAGCCAACCTTCACTACTATTCATCATCTTCAAGCTCTATCCTCCTTGTTTCAGCTAGCTCTAGGTTGGTGTTCCTTCATTCTTTTCATTTGATGTTCTTTAGCTCACCTAGAGCTTGTTTGTCATGGTTTCAAACCCATTTTCGAAATGGGGATTTGTAATGGCCAAAATGTTGATTTTTGTATGCTCCATTTTGGGGGTTTTGTGTAGATTTCGTGGAGCACCTCTTCTTGTTGATTTTGTGAAGCTTCCCTTGACTTTGGTTAGAGGCAAGTAAACCTTTTAGTTCTTCCTAGTACATTACAAGTGTTAGGGCATTTTACTTTTGGAAATGTTATTCATCATCAAGCTTATCTTCTCTTGCATGTTATTAATCTCTTTTAGCTTGTTTTAATCTTGATAAGCAAGAATACAAATTTCTCTATCTAATCTAGAGGTTTTATCTTCAATGGAAACATGTTTTCAATGGAATGCTTTGCAAGTTATTAGATATATGATTTGAATGTAAATGGGTTGTGATTTTGATGTTTTGAATGAAATGTGAATGGATTTCGGTGTGGAAATCATCCCTTGGAAAGCATGTAGGCTTGGGGAGTGCAGGTGGTGAAAATGTGGAAGTGAAGAAGGGAGTGAAGTGTGAGAAAAATTGAATTTCCGAAGTCCTACCGGTAGAGGTGTTTCAACCGGAAGTTCTACTGGTAGAAATGTCTCAAATTTTGACAGAAAGTTGAGGAAATTGAAAACCCCAAGTTCTACCGGAAGTTCTACCGGTAGAAATAGCTCAAAGTTTGGCAGAGAGTGAAAAAAATTGAGAAACCTGAGTTCTACCGGAAGTTCTACCGGTAGAAGTGCTCCAACCGGAAGTTCTACCAGTAGATGTGGTTCTACCGGTAGTACTACCGGTAGAGACGCTTCAACCGGAATTTCTACCGATAGAGAGGCGTGAACCACACCAAAATGTACTGTTTCGAAGGATTTTTCGGGAATGTAAACTAGACTTGGTCTTAGACCCTTTTTATTGACCTTGTGCACTTGAAATTTTCAAAATGTAATATACCTTCGGGGACACCAAGTCTTATTGAATTTCAACATTTAGCTTTCAATTCCACAAGGGTCAAAGATGTGGTCTTAGCCTATGCTTGATAAACTTATGTTTGAACTCTTGTTTATGATGCTTTATGCGCCATCGTGTTCTCGTTTGATTTCCAAGTGCAAGTTCGTTTTCAAGATGTGTTTCAAGAATAAAAAGGGAATCATTTCTTAAGATCGTTAGCATTTATACGATGCTATTTTGCTAGTCTTGCCGTGTTATATTTAGTAAATGATTTCCCTCTTGTTTTTTGTCGTATTCTCGAATGTGTATTGCCGTGATTTGTGCTTTCATGATATAAGTGAATTCCATTGAACTTGGACTGCCCTTTTAGCTTGATCCACTACCTGGGGGTCCTTAAACTTGTGGACTGTCTGCAGACTAGTTGTGTATTTTATTACACATCGTGCGTGTTCGTGGTCCGGTTCCACGGCCGGATACCCCGTCTACCTTGTGTGGCGTGGGATCGTGTTTCGTGTCGTGCTTGTCGTGCGTGCTTGCTCTTGTCATCATGTATGACAGAGAAATGATGAGCTCTATGTGGATTTATCTTTTCATGATATTATAAGTACTCATGCTAGTTTCGTAAACTTGAAACGTGTATTCAATCTCGAACTGTTTTAGCATTATTTCTTATATTCAAGCTAAATTGTTTATTTGCCAAACCGTCGTGTTTGATGCTTGTTATTTTGGTGTCCAGGTGCAGGAGTGTTCACGCGTGACGAGGAGTGCCCGGAGGAGGCTGTTGAGCCACCCCCAGTACTCGAGTGGCAGCCCAACGACGTCATCTAGACGCCGGTCGGGATCTTGATTCTCGTTTCACCTAGCTTGGGTTATGTTGGGTTGTTCTTTTGGGGTTCCATTTGTTGTATTGGCCTTTGTTGGCCTCTTTGGGTTTTGTAACTTGAACAAAAATACTTTTGTTAAAATTGAAACTTTAATCATGCTAGGAATGCTTTGATGACATTCTCTTTTGATACCTTGTCTCGATATTAGTATTCTCTTGTATCTTACCGTTAAAGATTTGTATGAATTGTTTTGCTACACGCTTCCGCATATCCATTCGTGTGAGTTCGACCCGTGTCTTGGGATCCTCACCGCGGAAACCTGTGGGAAAAATAAAACAGTGGCGGTGTGTTTTATGTCTTGGTTAATCATGCCGCCATGGCAGTCGCCGGCCCGGGTCCCGGTCCGGGGTCGCGAGAATCACCGAATGAAAAACAATCCCAATCTCCAAAACCTGAGACACCAGTTTCTTCTTCAACTTCGCTAATTCCTCCTCCAGCATGCTATGGCACCCAGTCATCACCACCATCCTCCAATCCGACTGGAGCGTACTGGGGCCTGTCCCCTACGTGCGAGCTTGCCGCAACGTCGACCAGGAGGGCGATGATGGCGTCGATCATGGCGATGAAATCGGAGAAGGGGGAGTCTTTCTATGGGTGGTGGGAGGCGATCTGGCAATCAGCGAGGGCGACCGGATCGGAGATTCCGACGACGCTCGTGAGGAGGATGACCAAGATGGCGATTACTTTGAGATGTGTCGCGGCTTGACTATCCTGGCATGATTGGACTGACATGGACGCCTTCCACATGGATCGACAAGAGTTGGGATACCCGCCGAGATGGTGGACCAGCCGAGCTGGTGGTCCCAGCCGAGATGGTGGTTACAGCCGAGATGGACCTGCCGATATGGGAGTGCCAAAATGACGGACCCTGCCGCTGCCGAAATGGAAATCTAGGTGATATTTTTTAACAACGAACTTGAGTAACACAATTACGAGCACATAGGGCTGGACCATCCATTCCTGATCCCAAGGCCATGTAGCCTGGTGTCTGAGCTTGGGCCTCCTATTGTAGCCTGGAAGCTAAATGGACTTGGACTTGGCCTATCCCAAGGCCGTACGTCTTTGTCCTTTGCCCGACAGGTTCACAATCGATGCATTGAATATATCATGAATGGGATCAGCTTGGACCAGACATTTGATAGGCCGAAAAAGCAAAATGGGTTATCTGTGGACCATCTTCACCCACTTGGAATCCATCAATTTGTCTTGAATTTGAGCTTGGATCTGCCGAGATGGAGACATTTCTCGAGCTGGGAGATGTCTGCAGAAATCGTCGGTGACTTCGGGCGTCGCCGAGCTGAGAGTCTTCCGAGCTGGGAGACGACCGAGCTGAAATGGAGTTCTGTCGAGGTGGTGCTCTCTGCCGAGCTGGTCCTACCGAGCTTGATGGAGCTGCCGAGCTGAGACGAGATGCAGACGAGGTGGGTGCTGCTGAGATCGTCGTGCTGTGCTGGGAGCCTGTAGAAATGGTGACCTGCCGAGATGGGGAGTTGCCAGCTGGGAGCCTGGGACCGAGCAGGGATGCTGCCGAGATCGTCGTGCTGAGCTGGTGTTGTCTGCCAGCTGACCTCTGCCGAGATGGACCTGCTGCGCTGATGGTGCCGAAATGACGGACCTGCCGAGCTGGCTGTGGTGCTGAACTGGGAGTGTACATAAAAATCCAATATTTGTGTTCCTTACAGTATATCTGCACGTGAAGGGAGGTCCAGCCCGACTTTTGAGTTCGTTAGAACGCTTACAGAATACTCGAATTTTTGTCTCCACGCAGTTGGCACGTATAACCTGCCGAGTTGGAATACGTGCTGAACTGGA
The DNA here is from genome assembly GCA_028538565.1 of Umbellularia californica. Taxonomy (NCBI): domain Eukaryota; kingdom Viridiplantae; phylum Streptophyta; class Magnoliopsida; order Laurales; family Lauraceae; genus Umbellularia; species Umbellularia californica. Next base: position 31,529,888 of record JAPQWN010000004.1, read on the forward strand.
GAGATCAGCCAGCTGGAAGACTGGTCATGTCTGCCGAACTGGAGACGTCAGCAAGATGAAGATCTCTGCCGAGCTGGTTGGAGCTTGCCGAAATGACACACCAGGACGAACTCATTGTTTGAATTGCTCCCGTCCGCCCTCTGGATCACGGAGCCCTCGGTCACCGTCGAGATCGAGGACTCCACAGCTGCTCCAGAGATTTCCACGTCGACCGTCTCTGAAAATGGCAGCTCCAGTACCTTAACAGAAAACCCAAGTTCAAATCAACTCGTCCCTCTCAGGCTCTCCGAGGCATGGTGTTTTGGGAAGATGGCTTTTTTATTGTTTCCCACAGACAGCGTCAATTGTAGGCGCACAAAAACTCACAGACCCGGGAGGGAGTGATTTTGCGGCCCACTCTGGAGGAGGACGGAGATTGCAGCTCCTTGGTTGTGGTTGTGATATAAGAACCGGTGCCTCGAGCCTGAAAGGGGAGGAAGAAGAAGGTCAGAGGACCCTGGCTTGGGCAACGTAGGGCTCTCCGATGCCTTTGTTAGTTGCAGTTGCAGGACTAATCAGAGGTAGGAGATGGAGTTTGAGAGGAGATGGCATACCAATGTATGTGGTGTTTCTTGGCCATCCTTAATCTGGAGTTGTTGCTGTGTTTATATAGAGGAAGAGAGGAGACAAGAGGGTGGCTCTGTCAGAGCCTGATCCCATCACAGTCCACTCTGCAGTCCCATCGGGCCTGAGTTCTGGGCCCAGTCCCATCAGGCCATTTTGAGACATGCACTTGGCAAGGGTGGATATGGGGGAGGAAATATCCCCACACAATTGGCAACTCTTATCCATATATGGGGTGTTCCTATCTGTTGCTTGGGGCCCACCTACATGTGATCACAATCGGACCGTATCAACAGATCCCAACAATCCAATCATACAAATGCAATCCGCATCTTATTTCACATATGGATTCGAAATGGCATTATTTTTTTCCATTCTTTCAAGAATTTCTATCGTTTTATTTCTAAGGGGATGGTGGTGGGGCCTTCACCTTCCCTCACTTAGCCTGGCCCTTCTATATTTAGTCTCATTCACAAATCAGTAGGCTCCACTTGTATTGCAATGAAATTTGGCCCGTGACAAAGTTGGAACCGTGATTTTGGGACAACACTATTATGGTGGTGAGGCCCACTGAAGGATTTACATGGCTGCCCTTCATACCCCACTTCAAATCAGTTTGTCCTGCATTATATTATGAACACACAATCTATCACTGTGCACCCGCCATTGTCAACTTGACCAAAAGAGGCCTCTCTCCCCACGGCTCTACTACGTCGCGTGGGAAGCGTGGCAAATTAAAAATTTGGCACCAAAGCCTCCAAAAAAATGAAGATGAAAAATAATTCTAAAAGTTCATGAAATATTAGCAAACGAAGAAAAAGTCTCCCCAACACACAAAACACCACTGATTTGATAATCTAAACATATATAAATACCCCCTTTCCCTCTGCAAGCATGTCTCTCCATCTTTCCGAAAGTAGTTGGTAGAAAGAGATAGAAGTTGATTGAGTGAGAGAGAGAGGGAGAGGGAGAGACTGAAGAGAAGGGTATGGAGGAAAAGAGGTCTAGATTCAAGAGGATTTGTGTCTTCTGTGGAAGCAGCCCAGGGAAGAATTCCAGCTACCAAGAAGCTGCTGTTCAGTTGGGTAATGAATTGGTAAAAACAGATTCCTTCTCTCCTCTCGTGTTCATGGCAACTCAATGCCTTTCTCATTACCTGAATGCAATGGAGACTAATTATTTGCTGTGACAATGAGTTTTCAAGAAACCCATTTGAGACCTACCTTGAAAGACTCAAATCAAATCACCCACGAAAGATATTAATAATAATGATTAATTTCTAGTTACAATAAGGTGTCCTCTTTCTCTCTTTTATCTAGCATTTCCAAGTTTTGACTTGGGTTTGACAATGGATTGTTTCCTATAATATCTGGATACTTCTATATGTCCAGCGTATTTATATCACACTAATGGGAGAGTTATATTGGTACTTAGATATTACACTCACCACCACTTCGTATATAATTTGTTTAGAATATATATCCACCCCAAACCCAACACCCCACCCACCCACACACACCAGTAAATTCATTGTTTCATATTGTTCTATTGGTTTTCTTATTTTTCTAACATAAAAATGTTGGAATGAAGTTTAAATAATGGTAACTTTCTTAATATAGAGAGAGATGTTTAAAAGAGAAAAAAATAGAATAGCCAGATACATTTTGATCTTTCAAAAAAATAGAATAGCCAGATACATTCTGATCTAGGGCATCGTGTATTTGTGAATACCCAGGCACTAAAATTTTGACTTTATCTATAAGAGAGCCCATTGCACATTAGAGTTTTTAAAATGAATTATTCCAGAGAGCAATTCAAGTTTTGAAGCATTTTGAGAACTTCCATGTATTGTAAATATAATGCCTTCTTCTACTGAGAGATAGGTGGTCTGGTTTTTTTTAGGGACTTGTTGAAATTGTAATATTTTGCTTCAGTAGTACATGTGTTGGGGCTGTAACTGACGGGCTTTTTGGTGTGAGAATATTATTGATGAATTGGGTGATTTGAGTTTTTAACATCAGGTGTGGCTAGCTGGTACCTGACTGTCATCACTCACCAGGGAAGTCTTGTTGCATGATCTTGTATTTTGAAACAACTACCCAATCAATAAAATACATGGTTTTCCCAAGGTAAATAAACATGCTACCGTTTTTATCATGAGTTTTGATCATGTTATGAAACAAAACTTGCAGGTGCATAGGCTCCATTAATTAAACAAAGAGATTTCTCCCAACAATATTTTCATAGCAATATTGGAAGATTGTAAGGGAGTTCTTGAAAAAATTACTAGTAATATAATATTGCATGGACCATGGTTTTACAATACGATTATGGACTTCAAGTCTTCAATGAAATAAATCCAAAGCCCTAATGTTCTCAGTTGATTGATATCATCATTTGTCATGGTCTCTTTCTTTTTTTTAAAAAAAAAATTAAAAATCTTTATCATATAAAAAATACATAAATCTAGGATCGGGTGAAAGAATTCTTCTTTAAGACTACAAATATCCTGTGAACAAATAAAAGAGAAATTAGAACATAACCAGGACCACAAAATAGGTCTTTTACTCATTATCATAAGGTCATTTATCATTTTTCTTTTTTCTTTTTTTGTATTAAATAGCACAAAAGAACATACCCAACGATATATAATTTCTGAAAGACATCTAGCAAGTGGATATATTCTTTTTAATTGTTTAAAGACTTGAAAACATAAATATAATCTCATTTTGAATACATAAATAACATTTCATAGTATAATTCTTTTCTTCAAAAATAATGCAGATAAGTTGAATATTATTCTTATATGAAAACAGATTCAAGTATTAGTTCGACATGCTTTGTTCACCATGTTTGATGTGTCTAATGCCAAAAGCATGAAATCAGTTAATGCCGAAATGGAAAATAAATTGTAAGGACGGTTTTCCATATGTTTGAGATTTTGGACTAAAGTAGAGACTCACAAGGTCCCAAATCCCAAAAAATAGAAAAAAAAAATAAAAAGAAAAAAAGAGTCTGCGATCTTATCATTATTTTGTCCAGCTGATTCTACTAATACTTTAATTTTTTTTCTTTTACTTTTTCTAATATGATGTTTGTGTTAATGGGGTTTGATTTATGATTAATATAATTTTTTGGGTTTTTGGTCTTTGCTTCTATGCTTTACGTAATTTATTTTTTTTTTTTTTTCCTTCTTAATGACAATGACTCAATACTCTAATTTTCTCACAAAACCGCTTTGGATTTTCTTTAATTTATTTGATGGGTCTTGAATTCTAGCTACTTTCTTTTTGCTTTCTTATTAGATTTGTTTTCTCAAGTTGATTCTTTTTAGTCACAATATGATGTCTACGATTACGTTGACAATTTTTATTTATAAATACAAGTTGTCTAATTTAGATTTGTATAATAGAGGAACTCTTAGGAGATTAAGAAATAATCAAATAGGTATTAATTTTGTATGATAATGGTTCATACTTCTTTGGAGTTCTCTCAAGTTCTTTATTATTGTTGTAGTGTGGTTGCTAATTTGATTTTTATCTCACTTATTTGGAAAAAAATAAAGATTTTTTTAGGAATTGGCTAGCTGTTGTAGTTAAAAAGCTTATGCAAAGTAGTAGGATGTGACTTCTTTATAATTGATTTACTAAAAAAATAAAAATAAAAAATTATGTCTTTAAACCATGCAATAATTGTAGATTATTAGTGGTTGATGTTGATTATAGGCACTTGACCTTAGTTTTGACTTCGTCAATTGAAAATAATCCGCCCCACAACACCCAAAACGGTTCAAAATTAAAAATAAGGGATGGGACTTTTACTTTCACTCACCACTAATGACTTCACCCATATAAACTAGGTTAGTTGTTACTGACTTTAATTACATATTACTATTTACAAGTTAAACAATAATTAAATCTCATGGGTATAAAATAATAAGCTTTTGAGAACGGTTGACACGTGTGATGATGGGTTTTCATCTTGATACTTGTGCATGTAAAAATACATGAGAAGGTGGAGAGAGGAATTGATTTGGTGTACGGAGGAGGAAGCGTGGGACTCATGGGACTCGTTTCTCAGGCTGTTCATCATGGGGGCCGCCATGTCTTAGGGTATCTTCTTCCTCTTCTTTCTCTTTGGGACTAGTGATTTCATTTGCTGCTTTCTTCCCACATCTTACTTATGTACTACTTGCTAAATCGTGTTCCGGGTTATCGTCACCACTTTCCCATGCATAATAATGAAGCATTAAACTCCATGAAGCAATCCCCTCGTGCTACAAGCATTCACTTATTATGATTCATCCCTTTGCGATATAGTCAAGCTCTCAGATTTAAGGCTATTGGAATTGGATTTCCAGGACTTGGACAATTTTATCTTGAGTCTTGGTTAAAATTAAAGAAACTAATGTGAAAGTTCATAAATAATCATCTAATACTTTGTTCGTGCTGCATCACGTGCTAGATCTAGGTTTAAATTCCATGACACAATGCCCTTGTGCTACAAGCATTCTTCTATTTGCCGTATTGTCGAGTTCTCAATTTCAGGCTAACAGAAATGGTTAAAATTAAAAAAAATAAAGATGAAGATTCATAAATAATCATCAAATAATCTCCCATTTTATGTGAAATGCATTAAATGAGTGTTGGAAGTGCATACCAAATCATCACTCGAGTAAATAAAATCATCTAGGGAGGTTCCATCGACAACTCCACCTTATATAATTCACTCTTTACCATTTTAATAATCCTTTGTTAGAACTAGATTTACCTTGAACTCCTAAGGAGTTAATTCCACACAAACAAATGGGTCCGTAATGATTTTATGAGATCAGGTGACTAATTTGCTTTTTAACTTTTTAATCTTGGAATGGTAGTTGCTCTTGGTAAAAGATTGGATAAGCATCCTAAGAGATTTCTATTATGTTGCCTTAGTTTATTATCTTTCTTAGGTTTCATTTGTCTAATTTGTATTAAATTTCTAAAACTTGGATATTGCGAAGATCACATTCTTTAGAGGAAAAGATAGCAATTGTGCATGCTCTTTTTCATTTTTTCATTTTTTCTTTTTTGTTCTGTAATCCGCGTCGGTGCATGCTCTTTCATCCCATAACCAAAACCTTCATAATGAACTTTACGGGTCATGTAGAAAGAAGGTTTAAATCTCTCGATCTATCAAGATTCATCTAAAAGCTACTTTTATCGATCCGATAGCCATTATGGAGGTGAAGATATAAAGGGATATTATATTTCTAAGACTCAGTTTACTAATATATAGGTGTTGACAAGAGTCTCCTATAGAAGGGTATATTTATTCATCTATTTTACATCATCATTATCATGAAGTTTTCTCATAAATTTAGATGTGAGTTACTCTCACGGTACCTTACTGATGTCATAGTATCGTGAGAGTAACTCTCACAAAAACATCTCCCTTCTATTATAATATCATAATCATTATCATCTCATGTATATGAATAATATTTCTCCATTCTAATCTATCATAGGACAAATTCTTGAATATGTTACACTTCTTTATATTTATGCTATTACTTTCATTCATATCCTCTTCAACTTTAACCAAACATATACCCTTTTCAACGTCCCCCTTTTCCTTGGCAGGCCATCAACCTCTATATGACTTTTTGTTTAACATATTCATTTTTAGTCTGCGTTGAACATATCCAAATCATGTCAAACGAGTCCCACTTAATTTACCAAAAGATTTATGTATATAAAGATTCACGAAACTACAATCACTCTCTACCTGTGGTACGTATACCTGTGCTTGTATTAAGCTCAAATCCTCATGAGACCCTTAGTAATTATTAGAAGTAAACTTAAGAAATTGACCTTTGATATCTGGGTGTTATCCAAATTTTGCAGGGTCATTCCTAGGACTCTAATGCCGAGAGAGGTAAATTTCTTAGTCCTTTTATATTTTTCTCTTTCATTTGCTAAAATCTGGACTTTGTATGGACTTAAATATTCACTACAAGAAAAAACATGTTTGGTGACATGAAAAAATGTCACCGAAAGCCCAATTTTTGTCACCTATTATCATTGGTGACATGAGATCGGGTGTCATTATATCCATGACACTGAAAGTCAAGGGTGACAAACTTTGTGCACTTGTCACGAAATGATATCAACCGTGACAAAAATATGGTGTCGTGGAAGAAAGAGTTTCCATGACATAGTAGGGTGTCACTGAAAGCAATGGTGACAACAATGCGGGTGTCATAGAAAAGAGATCTTCTGTGACAAGAATTGTCACTAAAAATATTTACCATGACAACTAAATGCGTGTCACCGATAATATTACCAGGTTGGCACACAAGGGTGACATACTCTTTTTGTCACAAAAAAACACAATCAAAATATTTGTGCCACCCAAATTATCATTTTGCACCTGCTTACAAAGTTTCAAATATTTGTATCTAGATACACCCATTAGCAAAACTTATACCACAAATACGCAGAATATCATTCAAATCAAATATCCAACAAGTCAACATTCTATCATCCAAGCTCACAGCCCTTCAAAATATTCATCATTCAACAATAAACACTTCAAAGTTAATTAATAGTTTTAGCATAACTACAAAACACCCATACACGGTGTGTCGTGTCAAATGACAAAAATAATTCAAAACAAGTGTTCTAGTTAACTACAAGAAGTCTTCAACTCCATCTTGGCCATCTTGGTTAACTGCCAAAAAGTAACTCTATCTTGATAGTTACCTACCTGCATAAAATCGCAACAAAAAAATGTAATTATTTAACATGTTATGAAGCACACAACTCAAAATAAATGTATAAGAAAATAAAATGTTTCTGACCATTCTCGTGGTTATACGTAGTAGGATGCTTCTCTCTTTTTGTTAAAATGTCAAAGGACTCACCCATTTTACATGCCTACATTTTTATATAGTTCGTTGGGTATTATCTTCTTAATAGGGTTGTAAATTTGGGGGTTTCTATTGTTGGGGTTAAGAAGAAGATTTGAGTGTGTGAAAAGCTTGGTTTTAAGGCAAGTATAAGCTCTAATCTTTTACACATGTTGTGCTTATTAGTTGATTCTATAATTCTGAACTCATTGTATTATTTCTAACCTCTTTCATGTGTTAATGTTGAAAGGGCTGTGTTTAGTAGTGATGCCCAGGCCCTTCGGCAGGATCTAGGCTTAATAATTGGCTTAATATCTAAATGGGTAGGACATGCATAAGCTTTTACCATCAGGTCTTGACCCTTCACTTCATAGCAAATAATTTTTCCAACAGTATAGGAGATTACAATTGGCCCATTTAAATAATAGAACTTACCTTGGACCCCCAATGTTTGAGACAATGTAGCACTCATTCAATTATAGAAATCACTAAAACTACCTGCATTTGAACTGTGTTTTGATTACTAGATCAGAGTCTGATATGTACATGGAAAGGTTATAGTTCAGCTAAAAAAAGGCAGCTTAGAGAACAAGGTCATACCCGTTGATTGCTTGAAGAAATCTTGAAACATTTTTGTCTCATCCAGCAACTATAGAGTCAAAGGTATTATCAGAATCAACAATGACTCATTTTCTGTGCTATATATCTCAATTAACAAGACAAGAAGACGTGTGGAGGTTACAGGAAAAAATCAAACCACTAACACTTCTGCAAGCTTGTACAATTTCCGACTCAGGAACCACGTCACTGCCCCGTACTTCCTGTCAATAAATGGTCAAAATACTTTAGCGAGTTCAACCAATTTCAGAGAAGTTGTACAACACCGGAAGTGGAGAACAAATACCTTACTGAAGTACCGCTGAAGCAAGCAGTCCTTCATCAAACCACACATTCCATAGAAGTACAATAGATTTGACATAAACTGCAACACATCCTTATTTACTAAAACGGACTCAATATATTTAGTCTTATAAACTGACTATTGGCATGGTTAGGAAACAAACCTTATTATACAACCATTCAGTCCAAGAGGGTGCTTTGCATAGAGGGGAAACAAGTATCAAACCAATAACACGCTCCCTATATTTCGTCTGTGAACATGTCGAAGAAGAATCAAGACATAACCTTAGATGCGTTGTAGTTTTAAAACGATAAGCATGTTGCATTCCAACATATAAACATACAGCAAAAAGAGTAAGGATATAAGCCCCAGCAGTGACCCCCATGCACATCAGGCAGGCCAGATAAACAAACACCAAAATGGATGATCTGGAATGTGGCCGGCCAGACAGAACCATGGAGTGCCACCTTTCCACATCAGGCAAAACCATTTGGTTGTCTTACATATGGCTTGGCTTAATAAATAAAGATAAATAAAATTAGTGGATATTTACCCAAAGTAATCAACAATATCAGCAACCTGGTCTGCTAGGTCATCAACGGAAGGCACTGGAATATCAGAAGAAATTGCAGCAGCTCCCAACTGCAAGGACACTTGAAAACAGCCAGATGAATTGAATAAAAATTTCGACGACAAAAATGTAATTAGCAGAGAAATAAGTTATCAACCTTACACGATTACCGACCTGATGCCCTGGAGGACAGATATGATATATACAGAAATTATGAAGCAGCAGAGAAGAAGCTTCTGGGCAAAAGAACAATCCTTGGAAACATGACATATCTGTTCAAATATACAGATGTTAATAAACCAGGAAATATTTTGCAGTATTCAAGGGTTGAAGGGGAAGATCTTTAAAGTTATTAAAATGAAATATTTGAGGGCAAAAAGAGCTTAAATCATCAAAAAAAAAAAAAAAAAAAAAGTTGCTCCAGGTACCTCAATTATAAAAGTGAATGCAGCTTTAAAAGTAACATGAGAAAATTACGGTCAGTCAGTAACAGAGTACTCTCTAAAATGATGTCAATTAAGAATCTCAAAAGCTCAGTTCCATGAAAGCCTAATTCTAACAAACTATGGGACAAGCTCAGTTCCATGATGTCTAACTGCACAAAGTGCACAAACTATGGGACAAAAATAACTGAATAAGAACGAAAATTGTAAAAAGGGTACAAAAAATAGAAGTGAGAACTGCATCATCAGATTTGATATTTGGCAGAATACTAGGAGAAAAGAACAAAGTATGCTCATTACAGTGTCCCAACTAAACAGTCACATAAATTAACCAGGTGAGTTTTAGAATAAATGAATAGCCAAATTGGAAAGGTTGTTTCATCCGTTCATTATGGAAAAAAAAAGATTGAGAAATGGCAAAAGATTAAGACTATTGGTAACTTTAATAGAAAATAATTTATCAGGTCATAATTTTTTTAATTGGTAATCTGCCTAAGAAATTCAAACAAAGAGAAAACTGTATAGCCCTCCCAAAAGACAAATAGCCAAGTGGTGTCCACAGAAACAATCATGTTGCTTAAGCAAACAAAAATAGACTATGATTTCACAGAAAGATACAATAAAAATAGAAACAAGGAAACATAAAAACTGGGAAGAATTATTCAAGTATTCAAGAGCTTAAATAAAAGTAGATTCCAACCAGTTAGGGAAGTATATTCCATACTATGCATGGTAAAAAGTAAATGTGATGACAATGCAGAAGCTAAAGCCTGCAACAAAGAAATATGGGAAAAGTGGAAAAAGAAGAAAGAAAATAAAAACACTACACAATCAATGAACTTAAAACTAGGTTCAAGCATCTTATTGTTCAAAAACAAATAGATCAAAACAAAAATTGTAAAAAATAGAAAGGAAAAAAAAAAAAAAAAAAAACAGAAAAGCATTAGTCAACCTGAAAACAATCCTTAACAGTAAGGAACACACTACAGTGTTATACACCAAGAAGATATAGTTCTCACTGTTTTCATCCATGTTGAAGGCCAAAAATAATATCAACCAAGGCATATCTCTAATTAAGAACAGGCTACTGCTGGGAGAATGAAATGGGTGGAATGGGTGAGGGGCTGATCCACGTTGGCAGGAAGAAACACGTATATTTTAAGTACTTTTTGGCCCCTTTAATTCAAAGAAACCAACTGACCACATTGGACTTTATTTCTTTTTTCCATTTAGCTGATTGTCTTGTTTAAGTTCTGATTGTTTCTGTGATCTTTTATTTTTAGTAGTTTCTGTCCTTTTGATTTAAAGAAACCAAATGACCACATTGGACTATAATCAAGATGGAAACTCTATCAGGGTGGTTAGTGACTGTTTGCAATTTAGGCTGTGCTTCTCCTTTCAGTCTTTTAGAATCTAATAACTTTTGGCATCTTGAGTCTTGCAAAGTAATTCTAATGTGAATGGTAAAAATATTTTATTTTATTGAGATTTAATTATGTAGTTTTGTCTTCTAGACTCACACTAAATCCCTTAATTACACTATATGCTATTTCTAATTAGTAAACTGTCACAGTTCTACTTGATCTCCTATGGAAGTTCTAAAATAGAAGTATTTACAATAAACTGAGCAGATGTATTGATTTACTTGAACAGATATGGATGGCAAGGTCAAATCAATGATCAAGCTTATTGAAGAAGATGCAGATTCCTTTGCGAAGATGTACTACAAGAAACGCCCGGAGCTGATGAAACTGGTTGAGGAGTTTTACCGTGCATACCGAGCTTTAGCAGAAAGATATGATCATGCAACAGTGGAGCTCCACCAGGCACACCGGACCATGGCAGAAGCATTCCCTAATCAACTTCCATGTGGACTGGCTGAAGACTGCCCCACAGGCTCATCATTGATAGGGACGGAGCCACATACACCTGAAATGCCACATCCTATACGTGCTTTATCTGACCTACCTGATGAATTGCAAAAGGACAGTAAGAGAGAGAAACAAGAAAGAAAGAGAAACAGAGAAGGGAGGAAGAAACAGGGGAGGAAAGGAAGAAAGGGAAAATGGAGAAATAGGGAGAGGTGGGGTGGGCTGGTTCGTCAGAGATGGGGAAGCCCAGCGGTAGCGCAGGTGGGTCGCCGACGGCGACGAGGAGGCTCCGAGACAGTGGGGCCCATGGCTGGGTGAAGGAGAGATGAGTGAGAGAAATGAGAGATGGGTGATGAGATGAGATGAGAGAGGAGGGAGAAGAGTCCGCCGGAGATGATGGTGGTTGGCGGCGGTGTCCGGCGACGATGGCAGCAACCCATGGAAGAGGGAGAGAGAACGAGAGAGATAAAAGAATGAGAGGGAGGAAAGAGAAGAGGGGCTGCTGTGTTGTGGAGTGGAATGAAGAATAGAGGGGGGTGGGGTTTTGCCCTAGTAAAGGAAAAGGGGGAAAGTGAAATGCAAAATGGAAAATGGGAAATGGGAAATGGGGGTTTACACGTGGGTTAAGGGGGTGGGGCATGATGGGAGTGAGATGATGAGGTGGGGTGGGGGATATGATGGGAAAATGTTAGGTGGGTTCACATGGGATAAAAGTGGGGAGGGGTTTGACTTTGTGAATAATTTCACAAAATAACTTAGGTGGGTTCGGGTCAGGTCAGGTTTTGGATCGGGTTTGAGGGTCCGGATTGGAATGCATCAGAAGGATAAAGTCCGGAAAATTAGGTAATATACCCGATGGTGCCAAAATCACGAAAAGCGAAAAATACTAAAAAGCCCTCGAAACTTTCCGGAAATAGCGACACACACCCCTACTCTATCCAAACGGGTTCGGATCTCAACCCAACTTCGCACGCGCGATCCTAACGGTTAATCGGACATATTTGGCTTATAAACGAGCTTAATTAGCTAAAAGCACAATTAACTAGACTAATTAAAACCTTGGAATTTCGGGATGTTATAGTGTGGAAGAGGCGGGAGGGAGAGTGTGGTGGGGTTTATTGCTTCCATGAAACGACGCGCCTAAATGAGGAGGAGCCCGCCAGCGCAAAATTTAAATCTTTCAGTGACAAGTTTGTACTTGTCACCCAAAATTTGTCTTTCGGTGACAAAATTTATTGTAATTTTGTCACCAAATCTCCTCTTTATTTGGCACCTTGGTTAAAGCTTTTCCGTGACATGCAAAAAAAATTTTTGTCACCTTCGTGTGCATTCCGTGTCAACATTGATTTTTTGTCACCAAAGGGTGTCACCAATGGTGTTTTTTGTTGTAGTGATTGAATGAGTAGAAAATTAAGATCAATCCCATGGTTCAAAATATTTTGATTAAAGTGAAATTTAGGGCAGTTCGAATAATGAATTCCTATGATATTGAGAGAGTTTGATCCTAGTAGAATAAGACCAAAAGATGGGTTTTTAACTATCGTCAACATCATACAGATGGAAAATTTTGATAATTTCTCTTTGTAAAAGCTTTTCTTATAAATTAAACATCAGGGAAAAAAACTTTTTTTAGAGCAAGAAAAAAACTTCATATCAAATCATTTAATTTTGTTTAATTTAAGAAATAACACAATTTCCACAAAATTAAGTTCCAGTCACATTACAAAAATGTTAATTCTGCTAAAAACTAATATAAATAAAACTCAATGGCCTATGCAGGGGCCTGCCTCTGATATCATGATCTCCCCCTCCCGTACATAATGGCCTCTAACCCTGTGAATTAGACTAATCACTCATTCAGACTGATTAGTTGGTGAGCCTCAATTAACTTGTGCAATTATTTTGAGCAATATATAGCCTATGTGAGCCCTACCTATGATCTCATTTCCTCTCTCCTTCCCAACACCCTCAGACCCCTGTAAATTGGTACCAGATGCTATTTGATGATACTCATTCAATTACTGTGTCCATTATTGAATTTTTTATTTTTTATTTTTGCTGAAAAGGATTCATTTATTAAAAGGGAGAGGTTACAAAAAAAGGGGGAGACCCCTCTTGCTGAGTCCATTATTGAATTTTACTTTCAAAAATTTCCATTAGTTTTTCATCCATGATCTTGATGTCTTAATTTCTATACCATATTTGGCCCACCACATTTCTGTCTGCCATCTCCTACATTGTTGATAATCCAGTTGGGTCTCATACCGGCTGCAGTCCACAAAATTCCACGCGTGTGTAATAAATTACAATATATAGTTACAAATAATTCACAGAGAGACAGTAAGGATTCTTTCGTCCTGTTTGTTTGCTTGACCGGGAGAGTTAGGAAGTCCCTGGTGGAATATCAAACTCTCATATCCACTTCAGTAGTGAAGGAAGCTCGATTTCTGAGAATTCGAAAGTGACTTTTCTTTTGAGTCGGTTTTCATAATCTAACAATTGAATGAAGCATCTGCAATTCCTAGGAGACATAATCAACCATTAATGTTGGGAATATTAATTTTAATATTCTAATTAGAAAATCATTGTTAATATCTTAGGGGATACAAAAGTCACTTTGAAAAAACTAAAGTTTGTCTAGAAAAGCTAAAAACATCATGTGACTTTATTGTTTTCTTGTTATATGTATAGTCGTGTCCTTTGAAAGTGTCCTTTGGTAGCCCATATAAGGCTATGTTGTAGTTGTTTTGTAGTGTGTAAAGCAAGAGTATGTGTGGTGAAGGCTAAGGAAATTGTCCAAGTGCTTTGGTATAAAAAATCTCTTTTTTTTTTCTTTTTTTTTTTTTAAGGTTTGAATTATATATAAGTATTTTGCTCATTTGATTTAGAGCAAGGGTCATGTATGGCCCTTTGGCCGTACAACCCTACGCACAAAAGTGCACACACACTGCACACCTTCATATTTCCACGATCTGGTATAAGAGCATTTCTTCAAAATGGTATTAAATTATGTTCTCTACAAAGTGGTATCAAAGCAATTCTTCAAATTGCTACTAGATCATGTTTTCTAAACCTAATAGTAGAAATTCCATGGCAGTCACAATTCTCATCATTCCCCCAAACAAATGGCACGGAAGGTAGTTAATTTCTTGCAATTGAATTCATAGGAATTTTAAGAAATTTATTTTAAAAAATGATTAAAATTGAAAAAAAAAGTGGTGAATATCCAAATATGAGCATCAAATAATCTCCCTTTTAATGGAAATTGAATCGACGGAAATAAATACCCAGCCATCCCATAGCAATTCAAATCCTAAGAATGTCAACGTTTGATATCTATTTTCCAATTTAGACGTCTATATTATTATGTATGGAATGATAAAAAAAAAAAAAACAATAAAGATGCTTGCTGAGCATGGATAGGTTAATTGTTGTGGTTGTTGATGCAGATAACTGGTGACACGGTGGGAGAAGTGAGAGCTGTGTCTGACATGCACGAAAGGAAGGCTGAGATGGGTCGCCAAGCTGATGCCTTCATTGCTTTACCTGGTACATTGAAAACTCATACCTCATGAACCCCATGAATAAAGAAAGCACAAAGTCTTATTACTTCTTAATTCATTCAGACACTGGCACTGACATTTACAATCTTTTTTTTTTTTTTTTTTTGTTTTCTGATATCTTGAGTTGATTCTCTGAAATCTTTGGAATTGTTACAGGTGGATATGGGACACTTGAAGAACTGTTAGAAGTCATAACGTGGGCTCAGTTGGGAATCCACCAGAAACCGGTAAAACCCCTCATTACTCTTCTTTAATCTGCATTCCCTAAGGGAGAGAGACAGAGAGAGAGAGAGAGATCTTAGTCAACCGCCACAATTAGCATTTGAAGTTCAACAAGTCATAATTAGCATCATCCATTGTTATATCATCAGGCAAAGTTTTACTCTATTACGAGTTATATGTCCGTTGTCAAATCTCTGCTACACTGATAAATCATTTGATCACTTGTTTTTCCTCACTTAGTCATGTGGTTTAACTGTGATCATTATGATAGCGGGCATAATTAGTCTGGAGTGAGAATTTCCTTGACGATAGAATTAGGGGGGAGTGATTTTCGAGTGGTTTGGATTTCAAAGGTATTTTGCGAAAGTACCTAGTAAAACAAAAGAAGTGAGACACTCAATTAGCAAATAGAGACGGGTTTCTGTGGATGAAACCCAATTTATATCGTTAAAAAAGGATGATAGACATCTTAGAGTTCGAATTAAATGCGAGTCATCAATATGACGAAGAAAAAAAAGTTTAAAACTTGAGACTAAGTCAACCAAGCCTCATCTTTAGATATTTTCGTCTTTCCAAGATAACATAGGGTAAGCTTCATCAATGGGTCAACAATGATCCTCTATGAAAACAAAACAGTACTATTTGAAAGATTGTTAGATTAAAAGAGCTTGTGATTTGTTAAAATAAAAGGGCAGATAGTTGTTGTGATTTTTTTTTAAATTAGGGTGTAAATTTCTACAAAATAACCATGTACTGTACAAGTTGTTAGATTGATTGATGAATCTTGTAATGATATATAAATATATATATATATATAATGAAATGTGTATTATATATATGAAATTTTTTTATACTCTTTTTTATAAAATTCCAAGGGAAGAAAACTACATATACAACTTATTTAATATGGTAAGTTATAACAGAATTTTCAAATTATATTTATTAAATACTTTTACAAAAATTAACTTAAAGGCACAAACACTGTCACATACAAAATCACATTAAATATGAGAGTTTTGAAAAAATATATTTAAAAGGAAATATAATATACTAATCACTAAAAACCTTCAAGATATGTTCACACAAATGAACTTATATACACTTTTTAGTTTTTACCAAACCTTTCACTGAACACTGTTGGCCGAGAAAATGATGGTTTGTGGACATGGGATGAAGCCACAGCTCCAAAATGGCAAATAGAGGACATGAGAAAGAAACCAGTTTGCACATAGACAATAATTGAATGTGCATTCTTTTTTCATTTTCGCTTTTATTTTTAGTGGGCTCTACTTTCTCACCTCACAGGTGCTAATCGTTTGCATGTAATTTTTCATACGATTCCCCCGTTTAACTTAAGAGATCAAATGTTAAATAAAATTACAGGAAAATACATTATAAAAAGAAGGGAATGCAGAGTGTGGGGCACTGCCGGGCGGTTTCTATTTTGGCACGGTAATACCTTGATGGCAGAATGGTCATCCGATTGTGGATTGTAGGGCCTTTTGCAGGCAAGCCTTCCGTCCGGCAATGGCCAAACAGGGCCTTCTGATTGCTTCTTCTTTATCCCAAAGCTATGTAAGACACTTTGGAGAGCTTTAAGTGCTGTCAAACTCAAGCCGAGGGAGATAGATGAGTTTAGTTGTCTTTTAGGCAATCTTTGTAGCCAATAACTTGTCTACTTGGGGTACAAAATGAGAAATCCGGGGGAGTTGTAACTGTTTATTCCAACAAAGAGAAAACTCAAGGTTGTGCCACTCCGGGGCCATTGTGTGGTAAGCCACAGTCATGAACACAACAAAGACATGGATCTCTCTTCCTCCTAAGTGAAGGGGGCAAAGAAATTCCTAGAAGGCTTGAAGTGTGAGAGACATCATGATGTAAGGCACTATTATGGCCCTCCGGTTGCACATCTGGAGGCTAAGTACCCTGTGTTTGAGGATTTAAGGGGTGCTGGAGTGAGTTTGGTAGAGTTTCGCCTTGTCTCGCGAGTGTGCCGGAGCCTTGACAGAGTTTTGACAAAGTGGCGGTGATGCTTGATGATAAAAGCTGCCCAAAGTCCTCCTTTCATAGGTTCCAGGGGAAGGAAGCAGTTGCAAGTCGTGGGAGAGTGGACAGAGTAAAGAGGTGGGCACCAATTGCT
Organism: Umbellularia californica; assembly: GCA_028538565.1. NCBI lineage: Eukaryota > Viridiplantae > Streptophyta > Magnoliopsida > Laurales > Lauraceae > Umbellularia > Umbellularia californica. Next base: position 31,547,091 of record JAPQWN010000004.1, read on the forward strand.
ACACTGTCATCTACGACCATATAGATTTGGGTTTCGTCCGGTTGCGGGAATTAGTCAGAAAGTGCAATCGTGGCACCATCGTGGGCGAGGAATGCACAATGTACGAAAATCATCTAGAACGGTCGCTTGGTTGTGGACCCGGTCGATGCCGATTGTAGATGCATGCGCTTCCTCCGATTGTGGAGTCGTTCTACCCAGTTGTGCGGTACATCATTGTCCAGTTATGCTGGATGGTGAGTTTTATTAGCTTGTTTCTTGATATCTTGGCCTCCATTTACCTTGAAATTTTGTGGAAACTCTCTTAACCATTTGTTTGACCTTCCATGAGCTTTTGACCCTTGCTTTGACTTTGGAGATTGACCGAATTTTGACTACATTTTCCCAGTTGACCCATTGTTGTGCTTGTCTTTGCCTTGGTCTTTCCTTTGAAATTTTTTGAGTGCCAACAAACACGGAAATGGTTCCATTTTTTTTATTTTTCATTTTTTATACCTATATTTACTTATAATTTTTTTTTATTCTAAGATCCAAATTGTAATCGAAATTTATGTACCATATTTTTGTCATCTGCTGAATGACAAACTTAGCTTTTAATGCGCCAATTGCAATAGGGGAGATTCAGGCTTGCATTTTTTTTTTCTTAAAAGGTAATTTGTATTAAAGAGAAGGGGAAAACAAGAATACATGGATTTAAACAATCCTCAGAAAAGAGAGTAGAAGAGATAGCCCAAAGGAGATTCACAAATGTAAAAGCGAAAAGGAAATAAAAACCGAACTATAAACGTGAGCTGAAAAGAATTTCATATATTTCCAAAAAAATATATAAGAGACCAAAGTTGATTGCTCTGAAAAGGTTTTGAGAGTTTTGAATCTGAAACTTAACTCTATTTAGAGAGGGCTTGGAATCGTTGAAAATGGCTTCATTTCTAGCTTTCCAAAGGTGGTAGATAACATAAATGAAGACTATGCCATGTGGTTAGAAGCCGCAGAGTCTCTTCCTATAGATAGTGATTCTAAATTCTGGTCGCAAAGAGAATTCGAGGCCCCTGGATTTGACGAGTTGAAAGATACATGATAACCATAACCTGTTGAAAAAGCTGTAGGAGACGCATCAATTGCAAGGCAGAACAAGAGATTTGGGGGGTGGGGTGGGGGTGTTGGGTTTAGCCGAATTATGTTCGAAGCTGATTTAAGGGAGAACTTCCCATCTAGGGGTGCAGACCAACATAGAGTGTCTCTCCCAATAGGATTTGGGATGAGGTTGGCAATGGCTTGATAGAGAAGAGTCTGAAGGTCAAGATGCAGGGTAGGGGGAGTTTGCCAAGAACCATTTTGGTAAAGAGATGGAAGACATTGGTCTTCCGGGAATTGAAGATGACGCTAAGAGACAAAGATTGGATTCTCATAACACCATGAGTAATGCTAGATGCTAATATCATGTGCATTACCAAAATGTTCATTTGTAGCAATGGTGAATGAAAAAGGCAAGGCAAAACGTCTTCTTCCAAATACAAGAGCCATACTAAGGGTTAGCATGACTCTAGATAGAGTTCTTCTTAAATTAGCGTTCCTTAAAATCCATAACGCCCATAAGGAATCCTCATTGGAGGCTTGCCAACCCAGATTGATGAAGTAGGCATCATTAATATCAGCAACGTTCTTAATCCCAAGACCCCCTTTTGTTTTAGGTATGCACACCGTAGCCTAGTTGACATATAGTTGAACTTTGCCAGACCACAAGAAGTTCCTCATCAATCTCTCGAGATATTTGTAAGTTGAAATCGGAATGGGCAGGACAATAGCTGTGTATATGGGAATGCTGGAGAGCACACATTTTATTTAGAATAAGGCGACCTACAAATGAGAGGGACGTTGCTTTCCAAATTAAAAGCTTGGCATTGATAGAGTTTATTGGGGGGATGGGGGTTATGTCTTTTTGGAGTGCCAAAAACCACCGAGATACCCAAGTATCTGAGGATGTATGTAGATTCTTGGATGTCTAGAATATAGTAGATCCTTCTTTTCCTTCTGTGACCACAGTTTCTTATATGAAGATGACTTTTTTGAAGATTAAAGTGTTGCCCTAAAGCGAACCTGTATATGTCAAGGAGGTCTTGAATGGAATAGAGACTGTGAGAGGTGGCTCTGATGAAAATCACAATGTCGTCTACGTAGAGCAAGTGTGAGAGGTGGCTTTGATAAAAATCACAATGTCGTCTATGTAGAGCAAGTGGCGGGGGTGGATGGGATCTTAGAGAGCAGAAGGACTTGGCCTTGTGCTTGGAGATGATGCAGGTGAAGGCTAAGAATCTCTTTGGCTATGATAAACGGCTATGGTGATAAAGGGGTCTCCTTGTCTAAGGCCACAGAAGTGTATGAAGAATCCTTGAGGGATGCGGTTAACAACAGATCCCTTAGATGTGCAGATGCACTCTTTGATGAGGGAGACCCAAGTTTCTGAGAAGTTAAAGAATTTGAGGGCTCTAAAGAGGAAAGACCAACTCAACTTGTCTAAATAATTGGAAATATCAAGTTTAAAGGAGATGGATCAATATTTGGTTTTAGATTTCGGCTTTTGGCAGAGATCATAAGCCATGGTTATGTGATGATGGGTAGACCTACCCTTAATGAAGGCAGCTTGATGGTTTGAAATTAAGGTGGGCCAGGGAGAATGGACTTGAGCCTGGTAAAAAGAAGTTTTAAAATGATTTTATAAGAGAAATTGAGTGAGCTAATTGGTCTAAGATCGACAAAGGTTTCGAAAGAATTTGTTTTAGGGATGAGGGCTAAGAACATGGTATTTGAGGCTTTGAGAATATTTTTAGGTGAATAAATGTTGGACTGCCTTCATGAAAGAATTGCCAATGATTTCCCAAGCCGCTATGAAAAAGCCTACAATAGAGCCATTAGGCCCCGGAGAGCTAATGTTTTCTTAAGGGAGAAATCTACTGATGCCATCAATAGAGATGTGGTTGGTCTTGTTGAAAGAGCCTCTAGCTTTCACAGATTAATGAAAGAATTTAGTATTTTGGTCTCCTTCTTCCAACCGTTTAATTCTTGACCTTTGTTTACATTGAACTTCACAAGCTTTGAGCTCTTCATGCAAGGCTGCTTTTTCTAGGAGCTGGTTCTCCCGTAGATTTGTGGAAGGATCTGAATCATAGGCATGCAAGCAGAGCAGGACTTTGTTATCAACTGCTTTGATCCTTTGATGAAGGTGACCAAAAGTATTTTTGCTCTAGGTTTGAGTACATGCTTCAAAGCCTTTTAAGTTTTTGGGCAGGGATGTATTGGGGGTTTCCTTCAATGGTTGGATCCCGACTGGATTTAATGACCTCTTAAAAAAAAGAGTGGAGAAAACCATTTGTTTTCAAATCTGAATGAAGTTTTAGAAACTGGATCTAGGAAACTATGGTTCAATAAGACTGGGCTATGATCTGAAGAAATCCTAGGTAGGTACTGAACGATGGGGTCTGGATAGATAGAAAGTCATTTGGGCTTGGCTAGGGCTCTGTCAAGCCCGGCAGCAACATAGGTGAGACCTTAGCGATTGTTGGACCTAGTGAATTTGTAACTAGAAAAATGCATGTCAAAGAGGCTAGCCTTCATGACTGCTGTTTGAAAATCTTTCAAAGATGAGGGGTTAGTTGGCCTTAAGGCTGAGCTTTTCTTGAAGAGAGAGGGTAGCATTGAAATTGCCTGTGACACACCAAGGGAGGTTCGTAGAGGAGCACTTAATGAGCACTTTCCATAAGTCTTTCCTATGGGAAAAGTTGGTGGAACATAAATACCAGTAATGAGTGATGAAAGACCTATGGAGGGGTTAAAGAGAAGCATAATGAGGTGCTCGGGTGAGAAATATGAGATTGTGGTAGTGAAATGATGCATAGACTTGGAAAAGCACCACAGATTGATTTTTTTTTAATTTGGGGAGGCATTTGAGTGGAAGGTATCAAAGCCAAAGTTATGCAGCCTATTGGTAGGAGGACATGGGTTTTGAGAGGAAGATTAAGTCTGGGGAGTGGGACGAAACCAAGTTTGCAAGAGCTCTTTTCGCAGGGGCATTTCCAGAAGCGGATTTTTATCACGGGGGCAAGTTGGGGAGGTAGGTTTGCCCATAGACCTCCTGGTAATCGGACCTCCAATAGCCACATCCAACTTTAGATACTGTCCTTTTTTTTTTGTTGCATTTCTGATTTTGGACCTGTAGCTGCTTTTGGATTATTATTCTGATGGCAGGGAATGGAAACCTTGATGCGACTGGACATGACCTCCAGTTGAGCCAATGGGTTGATCTTCAGAGTTTTGTTCTTCTGTGGTAGGCCTACCTAAGAGGGATTTGCTGGAATTAAGGGATGATCAAAGCCAGGTGGGTGATCAGCATAATTGAGGTTGAGAAAGGGGCTTTCTCCTAGGATGGTCTGCAGGTTATTGCCAAATGCACCAGGGTTTGAAGAAGGATCAATCAATGAACAATTTTCTAGGATGGAGAAGAGATTTGAGGTGCCTATGGATCGAGCATGGATTCTGCTTAGGATCTCAGAGGCGGCATCATAGGGAAGGTAATTTAAAGAGGGGTTAGATTTTTTGGTAGCTCCTAGTTACTATTAATGAACAGATGTCTTCTTGGAGGGGTTTCCAGATGGGCTGTGTGTTGGGGTAGATTGGAACAAATTTTGGATTTGAGGTGGCATTTCATTGGAAGTTACAGGGTATTTGATTTGGGGGTACAAAGGCTCAGTTGAAGATTGAGGCTTGGGTTTGAGCCATGCGCCGCCCCCCCCCCTCCCCCCCCCCCCCGAAGATTGAGGCTTGGGTTTGAGCCATGCGCCCCCGCGCCCCCCCCCCCCCCCCCCCATGTGGAGTTGGGACATGTCCCGGGTGAAAAACCCGGGACAAGTAGACTTTTTGCTTGGGTTTTTCCATGTGCAAGGGTAGGGGGGAGAAAGTCCGTCTTCAAACTTTCAATCAAAACCAAGTGCCCCTCCTCAACTTTTGGAAATCACACATAAGATGATGTCTTTTAAAAAATTCATATGGGTAGTTTTGTCTTTTTTCTTTTTTCTTTTCTTTTGTTTTTTTTTTTTCTACTTGTGCCCGTCCTCACGTTTTGCTACAACCAAAAGTAATGAGATTACAAATGAACCTAGGCAGAACTGTCCTTTTTACCCTTCAAAAGCAAGCCATCTTTATTGGCTCCCAAGTTTATCTCCTCTTTCTTCTCCTTACTTCTCTCTTTGTTTCTGGAGGATTTTACTGGTAAAATCCCGAAATATAGCCATTTATCCCAAAAGGTCCTGGCCATTTGTGCAGCACCAATTGGGTCCTTTAGTACTTTTTTTTTTTTTATAATACCTGGAGTGGGTGACGCTAGCGTCACTAGGTTTCTGACAAAAGTGACGCTAGCGTCGTTGTTTGCCACTGCCTATATATACCGACGTGTTCATATAGGTCGCCCAAGCTTTTGTAGGTCTAGCTTTTGATCGCAGCACCTCAATGGCCTCATGCAAACGAGTACATATAACAACAACTGGGTCTTCAATTCTTTTCAGTTCTTCATTGTCTAAAGCCAACACCATTTGAAAACTATCAGTCACTTTTGAGTTATGGCCATCGGCACGAGACTTCATATTACCTATCTTGGTAGTATCTGGGTCAGGCTCATTAATTCGCATGCCGTATTTGTCCCACATAGAAGCAGTATCTCCCACGTCAGGTTTTGTAGTGAAGGAGTCACCCATATAGGCATCAAAACCATGCTCTACCAGAATGATATTTTCAGCTTGAGAATTATCAGGACCAGCATTGGCGTGTTTCACATTTTCCAAAATGGCCACTTTTTCTTTACAATCATCTCGATCAGGCTCCTTCTCACCGCTCTTCTCTAGAACTTGATATTCACCAAGTTTCAAATGCGTTACATCTTTTGCAGTTTCGAGCGCTTGTGAATCATCAGGACCAAGTTCAACCACATTGTTCAATCAAGAATCAGCATGGACAAGTTCTTTGCAACATTCATGCCTATAAAGCTTCTCATTATGACATAAGTTAGGCTCAAACTCTATGGCTTCACCACAGTGAGAATCATCTGGATCAGGCTCAAACATGTTTTCATCATCTAAGTAGTCATCTGGATCAGGCTCACTGCTTTCTCTATTATCAGAACAAACACTCGGCTTGCTATAAATTTCAATATAAGTTCCAACGAGCATATGACTGCTTGTCAGAAAAACGACGCTAGCATCACTGTTGTCAGAAACCCAGTGACGCTAGCGTCACTCACCCTAGGTATTAAAAAAAAAAAACAAACCGAAATAGTACTGAAGGACTCAATTGGTGTTGCACAAATGGCCAAGACACTTGAGGATAAATGGCTATATTTCGGGATTTTACTGGTAAAATCATCTTGTTTCTAAGTACTTATTTGCATTGGTTCTCAAATACATACATAAAAGTAATTCTTCAATCCTTCTTTTTTTCTTTTTTGCTTGAGTGCAATGGATGCCTCTTTGATGAGCATATTTAAATGCATATATTAATTTTTCTTTATATCTTGTATATTTTTGTCAAATGTCGTGACTTCTTGATGTTATTCATTTTTTTTTCTTTATTTTATGTTGTGAGTTGTTTTTTACTGCCATTTTATTTAAATCTAAAGATATTATTGATTTGATTTGCGCCCCCCCCCCCCCCCCCCCCAAAAAAAATAATAATAATAATAATAATAAAAATAATAATAATAATAATTACCTATCAGTTCCATTACTTATCACTTTTGGCCCGCTGTCTTATTATATGTTGGAATTGTCGACAAAAGAGTGCAAAAGAATGAGTTACCTTCCTTTTGACTCTTCAACATTTACAAATCCAAAAATCACAATTCTATGTTACCTTAGAGGTCTCTTGGAATCCATTGTAGGGCCTATACAATTAAAATCCAAGCTGTTCAAAATAAATACCATCCCCTCTAGTGGTATAACTTACAATTTCATATCGATAGGAGTAGGGTCCACTCTCCAATTGAGCACATTATTGTTTGTGTTCGTACCATATCATACAAAAATTGTAGTTTTACAAAAAAAGGTTCAAAAAATAATAAAAAAGGTCACTCGTTCTCATTCCTAATTGACGGATGTTGATGTAATAGAATGGCTAATTGATGTACAGGTATTTATGTTAATACAACTTGTTACATTTTTATAAATCTTTTATCTATTGAAAGTTTACATTCTTTTTTGGCCTCTCGTGAGAAATTCGTGTCTCCATCACAGGATTGCGCAGTTGGTTGGGTACTTCATTTCTTACCAAACTGTCCAAGCTAGGATCGATCACTAGTTTACATGTCAGTAAACCTAGCCATGCATTGACTGTAATCAAAGTAAAACCTGAACTAGTACCTATTCAATGCAAGGGGTGTGGTATGAACTGAGATTGGATCAAGCAAAGTTGTACCCCACATCAGCCAATAGAAGGTGTTGGGGTGGGAGCAGCATAGGGACTATTCCCATGTAAAAGACATTTTTGGAAGATTTTCATTATGCAATAATGGATCTTATAACATGAAGTCTTACATAATTGATTAAATTACATTATGTATAAGATAAGAAGATATTTATTTTCAATGTGATTTGGCAGGTGGGTCTCTTGAATGTGGATGGATACTACGATTCCTTATTATCATTCATCGATCAGGCTGTCAATGAAGGATTCATCGCTCCAGCAGCTCGCCTGATAATAGTATCCACTCCAACAGCCAAGGGGCTAGTCAGAAAACTAGAGGTAAATTAGAACAATAAAAGAAATGCAGGAAAACATTGCAATGGAGACTTATTAAAAATTACATGTTCTTACTTAGTTTGGACCCACTTATGAATTAGATCATCATGGTTATGGGAGATGGGACCCACAAAAGGTTCACCTGGCGATTGGATGGGTCAAGAAAATTGTAAAAACAAAATACATGATACATACTTTGCTTGAATTATTTCCAATTGAATTACTCAGTTGGCATTATCATGCTTTGTGTAAGATCATATTCTTATCATTCTTGTGTATGTGAATGTAGGAATATGTTCCAGAGAAAGATGAGGTGACGGCCAAGTTGGTTGGGAGGTGGAACAGCTCAGGTTTCACTTAATTGTTTTGCTAGTAGCTATACACTTGATTTACTCTCTGGAAATCACACCATATATACATGATATACAATTTGTGTAGCCGACCCCAACATAGTTGGGACAAAGCTTTGATGATGATGATAATGATACATGATACAAACAGATAAACGCGTAATAACAAGCTTCGTTTTAAGAACATATTATTATATTTTCATGTTCAAAATATTTAGCGCATAGTGAACTTTGTGTCATGTATAATCTTGATTTTCATGAAAGTGATATTGGGGTCTATAACTTATTGAAGTAGGTCACTGCCCGCTTGTCATAGTTTAAAATATGGAAAGGGTCAAGCCCCCAAAACTAATGCCAAGGGACATTTGAGTTCTGCTTTTTAGCTTATTAGCAGTAGTTCTAATTTACAAATTATATTTGTGTACACTTAGGTGTCATATTGTGTCATTTTTCATATTTGTATAGGTGTTATTTTCCATATTAATGTCATGTTGTTACTAGTTTCTTTATATCTGAATAGCTAGGAACTTTCTGTTATTTTACATGATCAGATATGAAGCCCAGATCCACATCTATAATCTGCGTTACTGAGTGAGATTCTTGTTCTCTCTCCTCATATTAATGCTTATACCTGCATATTAGTGGGCATCATGGGCTCCAATTCCATACAAACACAAGATACAAAATAACTATATATTGTCTACGAGTCTTTAACATAACGAAAAAATCCAAACATCCAAAAAACAAAAACAAATCCAACTATCCAAGAGTACTAATTCAGAAGACAAATAACTAAGGCACCAGAGACAGTTCAGGTTCAGATGCTAAGAAGACAATTTCTAGCGAGTTTGCATTGGAATTGGTATTGTTTGCAATATAAGCACTTCAGAACCAAATAGGAATGTGTCCAGTTAGTCTGATTACTTCAGGCAGAGTTCTCGTTTGTAGAATTGGTGGCACCATGTTTGCATTCCAAGTTGAAGGGCACTGACCAGGCAAATCCATAGAAACTAGCCTGCATGGAGTATTTTCTGGGTATCCTCGCAAATTACAAATCAGGATTCGACCTTGATGGGGCATCTCGGCCAGAGGGAATGATATGACCACCTGCATAAGTTCTTTATCACATGAGTATAGTGGATTCCTTTTCAAAAAATGGCAATAGCATTAGTTTTGAACAAAATATTAGTCAATTCCAGTTCACCCCGCAATGGTAATCTTTGGCATTTATCTGATCAAAACATGGCAGTAGCATATCAGTTTAGTGGATTCCTTTTCAATAAATGGCAATTGCATATGAGTTTTGAACATAAGATTAGTCAATTCCAGTTCACCCAGCAATGGTAATCTTTGGCATTTATCTGATCAAAACAGAGCTATCATGGGATTTGAACAAGGGAATACTGTAATACCCCATTCAATCCTACACTTCTAGCCATTAAAAGAAACAGAATCACACTGGTATCACAGGGAAACTTTTCATGAAATGTGGATATAAAGTAATTACTAGTACCTCGTTCATCTTCCTTTTCTGTGTTGCATATATTGTTCTGCAGAAATGTAGGTTTCGCGTGTCCTCACAACATGTATTCATATAATGTTCTTTAAAATATGAGTTTATGGACTCTCTTTCCCAAATCAAGGAGTATTATATGACAGTGAAATAAGGAATTGTCATTTCCAGTTACCAGCAATGATAATCCACGACATTCATCTAATCTGATTAGAGCCATTCATTCATCCCAGCTACCGGGTTGGGTGCATAAAAATAAAGCATTATCATAATCTTCATCATAATAGCTATCGGGGTTCTGCTAATAACATAAAAAACAAACAATTATCACAATCCCCCTCCTTTTTTTTTGTGAGTTAAGAGAACGCGCGCATAAGACTAAATGGTGACCTAGAAGAAAGAAGTGGAACTACAAGAAGACAGATAAGATAACGCTCCAGCTGAATCAATTACAACTGATCTGTTATACACATCCCCTAGAGAGAAAGCATATTGACCACAACTAATGGCCCAAATTTAAAGGATGGAAGAAAACCAGAATTAAGCTACTAAATGTTACCTTGTTCATCTTTCATTACTTTGTTGTGAATAGGCTTCTGCAATAAGGCTGTTTCCGCAAAAACCAACATGCTCAAATTCTTGATTTCTTCTTTGTGTGATGGCTCCAGAGGTTTGAAGGAAAATGATTCCATCCATGTGTTCAATAACTCAGAGATTGCAGGAATGATCAGCTTTTTCACATGTAAACAAGATAGCATCTGGAAATAACAAAGTTCAACCCACAATTAGAATTTGTGAATCAAGCAATGCGACTTGTTACTACATTCAAACTGAAAGTTGGTTTTTCTTTTGCTTTTTTATTTTCTTTCTTTTTTTTTTTTGTTGGGGGGGTTGGGGGGAATGGTGGGCATGCTATGATAATTTAATTGGAATGGTCGGCATGCTATGATAATTTAATTGAAATAATAACATGTCACAAAAAATTAAGATAATAATAGTCATAAGCATTAGCTTTACTTTTTTAATATAAAGACAAGATAATTTACTGAAGTAGCTTGCTTGCTAATAAAATGGTTGCAATCCACAAACTATTCACTATATTATGTCTTACTTGCATCATTTTCAGCCTTGACTAAGATAAGTGAATAGGAAATACAAAAAATAAGTCAACTTTCGTGATCAAATTTCAAGTCATAAGAAAGTTTTCTGTTCTTTATGAAAAAATGAGATCAGTGTCAATCTATTACAAAGCTAAATAAAAATCATAAAAAAGTGGATATTCTATCAGAATCCAAAGGAGAACAAAGATTTGTTGTAGTCCACCATCATCATCATCAAAGCCTTGTCCCAACTATGTTGGGGTCGGCTATAATTTAGTCAAATTTGAGACGCAAAATCATTTACACGGAGAGGATACAAGTGCAGCTGAGACCAGGGAAAGAGTTGGAAAATATTTCAAGCAGATATTAAGAAGAAAATAGCTGAGCACCAGAAAATAGGAAAACGAGAGGACTACTTACAATTGCTACTGTAAGTGCCTAAATATTACGGACTTGATTAGGCGAGTGTTAAACTCGTGATATTGCTGTTAGACTTCTTCGGAGAGATTGAATGCCTTAAACCTGAAAGGGAGAGAGGGAACAAAAATTAGAGACCATGACTGCAGTTAGCCAAAGGCACTCTGATGCCTAAGTTAGTGCAGTCACTGAACAGAGGGAGAGTGAGTAGGGAAGAAGAGAGAGTTCAAAATATGAGTGTATGTAGGCGTATGTGTGCATACCTTTTCTGGGTTTTACCTTTGGTATATATATAGGCCGAAGTCCCAACGAGCCTTCCCTGAGTGGAGCTAGTTGGAGGAGTTGTCCCATCGGACCATACCTCGATTCCTTAGTGGAGGTAGGTGGGAGTACTGTCTCATCGGATCATACCTCAATCTCATACATAAATGTGGATATGACCGTCGGATAGGGATAACCCCTTATCTATATCCGGCGGCCACCCTATCTGACAGTACGTTCTGCAATATAGCCGCACTTTTACATAATCGAGAATTGACACTTAATGTTCATCTCGGTTAATTGGACCGAACCGAAGAAGGCACTGAGGTCAGATATGGGCGAGTTCTGGCACTGCTGCCTAGACGCACAAGGCCGAGCACAAAAAAGTCTAGCTAGTACTCTTACCGAGGCTGATTCAAGCTCGGTACCAGCTGGCACAATTGCCGAGCTGAATAAAGCCGAGATCAAGACAAACCTGGTCGGTACTCTTACTTGAACCAGGGGTAATCTTGGTATCGTGGAAACATCCCACACAACTACCAAGAACAGTGTTACTATGTTCTCTGATCAAACAACGTACATGTTGATCTCCTGAAACAAATGGCAGGGTACTAAAGTAATTTAGGTTTATCTTATGCAGATTTTTGTAGTGTGTGAACGATTGGATCTGTTAGAAAATTGGTGATTAGGCAATCATCTAGGACGCATTTGTTTGGAATTGTTCATTGGTAGCCCATCTAATGGCTAGAGAAGAAATAACTGTGAGTTTCATGACAAGCAGATTCTTCTCCAAGGGTGGCTGTGAAGGATCATGCATATTGTACTCCACAGATTCATTTTTTTCGAATTTCTTTACTCATATTTGTTGAGTTGCTGGATAGAATGAAGTAAAGGATATTCTCACTAATTTAAAGATTTTTTTTTAATTTTCTGTTGAAACCTTTGAGGCTATTTACCCTTTGTAATGTTTTTCCATTAATATTCTTAAAAATAGTAGGGCAGGTTTCAATAGGTTCAAAAGTAAAACCAGGAACATCAACATCCAAGACACAAACTAGCAGAACATACAGGGAATTTTATGTACTTTTTTTTCAAGATTGAGTAGAATAAGTTCAACCAATATTGAAACATCAAGCAAAATATATCAAAAAATATCTAGAAGGACAAAATATCAGATTCTGACCAGAGAACCCTTATTTTAAAAAATCATTTTCAACAAATGAGGGGAAACAAACTAAAGGACACATGAAGGAGTCCTGTCATGAAGGATTAAAAAAAAAAAACCTAAAGAATCTATTCAACAATTTCAATAGAAAATGATTGACTATTATGTTCCATTCCACAAAGGAAAAAAAAGTTATACAAAAGCTAAGTCAAGATTTATGATACTACATGGGAATCTATCTTAACATGATTGACATGAACTTTTTAAATTAAAGTTTCTAAGATGTGTTACTTATTTTACTTCATGCCAGAGTAAACAATTCATATACCACAAAGAAACTAGAAATAGAATAATTACAGTACTTGAGGAAACATGATGGTATGGGATTCAGAAATGACTGTGATCCTAAAATAAAGAAAACATAATGTTATCAATAAAATAAAACGATGCATACTTCTTCAACGACATCCAGAAGGCGACGGCACATGCCTTGCCGTCTATACATGGGCCGTGTTCCAATGAATGGCATTTCAGCTAAATTTGTCCCATGGAACCTGAAAAATACATTCAATTGAAGGGAAAAGAAGCCAAAAAGAAAACAACCTCAAACAAATGAATGAGCATAGCTAGCTAACAATTTAAGTAAAGCTAAACAAGCTGATGAAGCATGGTGGTAATTAAAAAAAGTGAACATTTCAATAATAAAATCTTCGATAAGGTAGAGACTTGTAGAAAAGCCACACACTTAGAAATTTTAGCATGGACCAAGAAAATTACATCCATAACAATTTGATATACAAGAGAAAGACTCAAAAAACAAAGTTCCATGGCACAATCATTTCTAAATAAATGCAATTTTATTTTAACTGCTTGAGAAATCTAATCCAAGCTATCCAAGTCTCCAATCAGTGAAGTTCATTAGTGACAACTTTCATAAGCAATCCAATTAATAGAAAATGGCATGAAGTGGTCCATATCTCTGAAGCCTATGGATACAAGTGTGAAGCTTAGATTTAAGGAATTCGCTCAGTATAAGACGACCATAATAGGAAACATAATCCCATATAATAAAAGGAAACTCCAATATAACACAAATTGAATCTACTCCTAATCTAAGACAAACTTATAATTACAAAAATTAAACCATTAACCCAAAATTAGAAATAAACCCCAACCATTGACTCTCATCAATATTCTTTAAGAAATTGGAACTTTTGAAAATCCAATATCTTATTCCTTCCAAATAGTAAACACTCATTCAATACAATGGCTGTTGATCTTATTTCTAGCAATACCAAAGGCGTAAATGAACTACTTTTCTTCATGCTGCTGTCTAAAATTTTTGAGGATCATGTGTTTGAACTTCAAATGACAAGAATGGCATTTATCCTTTTGGCTGATAAATTTTGAAGTCCAATCCCTTCGACTTGTGCTAACTTGAGTTTGTTCTAGGTAATGTTGTAGAGGTTTTCAACTTCACAAGAGAGAGAGAGAGAGAGAGAGAGAGAGAGAGAGTACTTATTGGGTTTCCTATAGCATTCTTTCATACATAGCATGCTTGGTTTCAAATATAAAATCTTGGGTTTCCTATAGCATTCTTTCATATATAGTCGGCTTGGTTTCAAATATAAAATCTTATCATTTACATTTCACAAACATCAAGGAAGTGCTTCTTTTCTATCAACCCATATCTAGGTGTTCACGTTGCTCCGGGAAGACATCATCGTAGTGTAAATAAATCATTTTGATTTCAACATTCTACTGCTCTGAATACAGATATTGAAAATATCCAAGTTTAGTACCGCTACTATGTATTCAGCAGTCCATGTTTTAATCAAGTACTAATGCAAATATTCAAAATTCATCTACATTCATCAGTAGTCCACATGATTATTCATTTGAAGCAAGGTACAGAATTAGAAAGTCAAATCTTGCATCACAATAGATCCAAACCTTAATGTCGCTGCTGAAACGATTTCATCATCCTTCTCCAAAATTATAGTGTGGAAACGCTCAAAGTTTAATCTGCTGTAGTTTGATCTGGGCAAACAAATTTTTTTCCAAGTATCAGAATAACACATAAAAAATAGATGTGTACGTTACAGAAGCAAGAGAGTTTGCACTTTAGTATTTTTTTTGTGTAAATATGTATATTATAATTGTGCATAAAGTCTTTGATCCCCAAATGGGGTCCAGGTCAAGGTCTAGATCCCAGCCTTCAATTAGATTCAGGGATATCGGTCCTTCAACTTGGACCCAATAAGGTAGTGGTTTGGATCCAGGTTCTGTTAGTAAATCCCAACCCGAATCCGACCCATTTCATCCTAAGAAGTATTAAACAATTACTGATAGCAAAAGTAAAAAAAAAAAAAAAAGATTCTACAACTATATTTCAAAGCCCAGTAGATAGAAGAAAACTATAAAAAAAAAAAAAGAAAAAAGAAAAAGAAAAAAAAAGTCCAGTGCCACATTTGAACCAGTGTTGAAGCGTATTACATACCCACAATTATAAACTGCTTGAGAGATGATGTCAACACCTGTCCTTGGATCCTTTAAAGGATCAAAACACTCATCCAGCACAGAAAGTGCCAAGGTTAATTTCATGTTGCATTTCATATAAAAAAGCATTGCATCATCAGAAAAGAAGCCATCAGCTTCATCAAAACGCCTTAGTAGTGTCCATGAAAAGCCTCCTTCGATAGGGTGTGATTTTCCAAGAATGTCTGACAGTCCTGCAGCTACCTGTAGTGTAAGCATATGAAGGATAGATTAGTATGAAATATCATTGTTCTAGGATTTGTCAGCAACATAATAAGTGGAGCTGGAGTTCCACTTCTCATAGTCTAGCCATCCATCACAATCATGTAGAAGTGCAAGGGATTTGTAAAAGTGTACTCCTAGTTAACCTGTTTTTATAAAAGTCCCCAATCTTTTATTGAAATTTTTGGTAAACCCATTGACTGCAAATCAAACTTTTTTGTACAGGTAATTACAAGGCTAGGTATTGACCAAGTCAAAGCCCAGACCTGCATTTATTGTGGGACAGCCCAAAGAAGGTTGAAACATGAATGGCAGGCCCATTCCTGAGCCCAAATATAAGCCTAGGAATATTATAGGTATACACCTTGTCATTAATTAGATATATCTTCGTTATATTTACATCTATATTATATTTTAGCATAGTACGTATATAGGGTATCCAAGGCCTGATCCCAGCTTGAAATCCAACTAGGTTTCATAATCCAGCCAATCCAGCCACAAGCCAGAACATACCCATCACCCTGAATTGGGTTTTCAATTTTCATGGAGGCCAGGACAAGCAGGCTTATCAATTTGGGTGGGCCTAACCCAGATGGCAATTTTTCATGGAGGCCAGGACAAGCAAGCTTCTCAATTTGGGTGGGCCTAACCCAAATGGCAGGAATCATGATGGTCTCACCACCCTCTAATGATAGGAAATATGATGGGCCACCTAAATGATCCAAACAAGGTGAGGCCCTGAAAAATTGTTAAGATATTATCCAAACATGCACTCAATATCAAGGATTTACAGATTCTTTTGGGGGTTCTGTTTATCCCTCAACAAAAACAGCGTACGAGAGGACCTAACTCCAAAATCAAACTCCACATGCAACAAACTAATAAGGACCTTAAGGCGCATGTGCAAGATCATGCCACCATTATTATTATTATTATTATTAGACAAGTTGAAGAGGTGAAAGCCCCTCAAGATTGTTTAATCTTCTAAGTGGGAATAGGGGCCACCCTTCTATTGCATACCATAAAGGGGGGGTCCACAGGCAATGGTGGGCTGTGTGAAAGTGGCACAATTGGACTATACCACAAAGCATGGTATGCTTGGATTCCCATGAAACAATTTGGGTGGCTCATGGTTGGTGCTATTCACATTTTTTTATTGGTACCCCAGCCCACACATGGGAAGAGGCAATGTGTAAGACCCCAATCCTAATTCTAATGCTTAAGTGTGTTTAGTGCTAATTAAGTGAGCTTTAGTGGTTGAATAACCTTTGAGTTCGTTTGAGTGTGTTTAGACTAAGTTTCAACTTAGAAAATGTAGTTTGGTACAATTGGCCAAGGGTATTTTGGGCATTTCAAAAAAATGCCGAGTTGAGTTCTGATGCAATCCTAGGATTAGGATGCAAGTGCCGAGGCACAATTGGGGTTCCCAAAGAACAATCTCATGTGGAAGACACTGTCCAACAATAAACCCAAAAAATGCTGGGTTGAGTTCTGATGTAATCGTAGGGTTAGGATGCAAGTGCCGGGGCACAATTGGGGTTCTCAAGGAACAATCTCACGTGGAAGACACTTTCCAACGATAAAACCACAAAAGGGAATTCTATTAATCTCAAAATCTCTGAGATCATTGATCTCTTCAATGCTATATTTATAATAAAAGAAGCTTAAGCTTTAAGAAACAACCCTAATCAAACTAGGAACCAAAATAACAATCCTATCCAAATTAGAAACTAATTCTAAATACAATTACTTAAATGAAAATTAGAAGCTACTAATAATTAATAACGGATTCCTAAACTCCCTTGGGTCCCACATGTGGACCATGCCCCTTGCTCCAACGATTGTATAATGCTGATGCATCATTCTCCCCAGGTAGGAAAAGAGTTCGTCCTCGAACTCGGCTCTTCTTCTTGATGTTGCTTCTGTAGATAATGTGCACGTGAAGCGCTTCCTTGGTGAGACAAGAATGTGACCCTTTCTTTGGTGGCGCCGGCTTCAGAGGACGGAGTATGACTTGCTTTTCACCATGCATGAATGTGTATGTGTTGTCGCGCATGCCATTAGTTCCATTCTTGTCATACATCCATGGACGACCCAACAAGATATCAAATTATCCATAGGTATCACATTACACCAAACAGTATCTGTACAATCTGCACCAATGGAAAAGGTAACTGGACATGCATATCGGACTTGCACTTCATCACCTGTCATTAACCATCTAGCAAAATAAGAACGATGATGCTTCCGAACTTTCAGCTGTAAACGATCCACAAAAGCTTGGAAAATAATATTCTGACAACTGCCTCCATCAATGACTACCATGCATTCCTGACCATTGACTATTCCTTTTGAGCGGAAAATATTTTCTCGTGGCTATTTCTTCTTACTAATCTAGGGAGTGACAGTGAGGATCATGAGGGTTTCACCTTCAACCACATGGTAGATCTCTAAGTCTTCGGTCTCAGTTGCAACCTCTTGCTCTTTAAGATCATTTGGAGTATCAGGTTCACCACTTTCATTCTCAATGAAGTGGAGGCGTTTGGGACATTCTGCTACACGATGCCTTTGTTGTTTACAATTAAAGCATGCGATCCTATTTTGACCTTCGGGCTTGGTGAAAACTCTCTCCGATGACGCACTCGGTTTAGAACCTGTAATGGAGGAATTTTTCTGCATAACCCATTTAGCTGCATTAAGTTTTTAGGCTTGATGATTTGCAATTCCCTCGGCTTTGATAGCATGCTGAATAATCTCATCAACATTATCAAAATGCTTGAATGCAAGGATATCTTGAATGTCAAGTGTAAGCCCATTAAAGTATCTGTCAACTAATACCTTATCATCTTCATTCAAACCACATCGGACTTGCATGATCATAAACTCCTCAGAATACTCAACAACTATCTTAAATCCTTGTTTCAAGTATTGAGAATGTGAACGAAGATCCCTGGGGTAATTGACAGGCAGGAACTTTTGCTTCAACAAAATTTTCAACTCGGCCCACGTGTCAACAGGATCAATTTGTTGGTACCTCCTCTTCTTTTGCAACTCGGCCCACCATATCCAACATAATTGTGAAATCGAGTTGCCACTAGTGTAATCCTATCACTATCCGTCATTGGTTTATGTGCAAAAATATTTTCAACACACACTAACCAATCCAAGAACTCATCTGGCTTCAATTTCCCATCATATTCGGGAATCACAAGTTTAGTACCCAAATCACGATCAACATTGACGGCATGTGGGATCTTGTTGATTCCGAATGTCCTCCATCATCTCGATGATTATCCTCACATTGATTATTTTCCAAATTGGTTAATCGGGTCTCAATCCTTACAAGAGTCTCTTGCATTTGAACCATCATTACTGATAATTGCCAAACGGTTCCCCTCAAATCATCATCTTTGTGAGAGGAAGACTCCGCGTCAACCTGCTTCTTAGGAGGCATCTTTGGTTAATGGAAATTTAAAATTTGTGATTGACCTGATGTGTAGATTTGACTTCCATGATCACGTTGGTGAAAACGGATCAAAAATCTGATGCTAGATGAGCCCGATATCACGAAAAGACGATTCGACGGTGATCAGGCTAAATCTGCCATTAATTAGATGCTGCTGATGTCCCTGCTTGAACACTGGAGCTTAGGAGATCGGGTCAGAACTGACCTGGCCCAAAATCTACCTAACCCAAACTGATGTAGACTTGGATCTAGAAACTAGGCCCAAATGATGCTGATGCAGGTCCACAGAATAATTGAGTGCAGCACGTGTCACAATTAGTCACGTGAGGGCCTCTTGTGCTAAAACCCTTTAGTGCTTCTATTTTTTTATGGAAGACAACAAATTGCTGATACCATGGAAGGGAGATGGCAGGACTCTGCACTCGACGAGCGGCTTGCTTGTGCCTCAACGAATCAAAGGGAGAGGAAGGGAGGGAGAACGACAATGGTGGCGGCGTGACGGTAGGACTCTGCACTCAGCGAGCGGCGACGGCGACTGGCGATCTTTCAAAGCCTGCTGCTTCCTCGTTTGGTGTAAGGTACGCTTCTCTCTCCTCTCCTCTTCTTCTTTCTCCTCTACTCTTTTTCTCTCACTTTTTTTTTCTGATTTAAGATGGGTTGAAGAAAGGGTTTCAGGTTGTTGGGGATTTTGTGTTGTGGAAATTGGAGAAACTATGGGATAGTTAGGGTTTGGTGAGAGACTGGTTCGATGGAATGGACTGGGAATGACTCGGATGGGGAGTAGTGGCTGCTGATGGGAAAGTTAGGGTTCATAATGGTTTAGTGAAGGGGTTTAGGGTTCTGGGAGGTAGAAATGTTGGACTTAGAAATTGAGGACTGGTAGGTTGGACGATGGATGAGTTAGGTGGTTATCGGGTGTCGGTTTGAGAGTATGACGAGACGATGGAGCAAAGGGATGGGGTGGCAAGAGAATTATGATGGATGGGTAGGGGTAACCAACGCCGATTGAACGTGATGATCGTTCGGCTCTGATACTAATTGATGCAATTCTAGGGTTAGGATGCAAGTGCCCGAGCACAATTGGGTTTCCCAAGGAACAATCTCACGTGGAAGACACCCTCCAACGATAAAACCACAAAAGGAAATTCTATTAATCTCAAAATCTCTGAGATCATTGATCTCTTCAATGTTATATTTATAATTGTGTGGGGATATTTCTTCCCCCATCCACCCCTGCCAAGTGTGTGGCCCAGAAAGTCCTGATGGGACTGGGCCCAGGAGTCAGGCCCGATGGGACTGCAGGGTGGGCTATGATGGGATCAGACTCTGATAGAGTCTCCCTCTTGTCCCCTCTCTTCCTCTATATGAGCACAGCAACGGCTCCAGAAGCTGGATGGCCAACAAACACCACTCACTGGTATGCCATTTCTTCTCCCACTACATCTCCTACCTCTGTTCTAGTCCTGCACTTGCAACTAACAAAGGCATCGGAGAGCCCTGCGCTGCCCAAGCCAGGGTCCTCTGACCTTCTCCTTTGTCCCATTTCAGGCTCGAGGCATCGGTTCTCCTATCATCATCGAGGAGCTGCACTCTGCATCCTCCTCCAGTGGGCCGCAAATTCACCCCCCCGGGTCTGTGAGTTTTTGTGCGCTTACAATTGGCGCCGTCTGTGGGAAAGGGTCAAAAAGCCATCTTTCCCAAACACCATGCCTCCCAAAGCCTGAAGTCACCATCCGAGTTGCTACCGAACTCGCAAGGGAAAAAGCTCTGTACCCGTTCGACTGCTTCCTGCAAGAGAAGTCGGCAGAGACATCCCGGTTCGGCAGCCCCAATTAGCTCAGCCCAGCAAAGGTCTCTCAGTTCGGCAGCTCTGTCTAGCTCGGTGGGACCAGCTCGGCAGAGAGCACCATTTCAATAGGACTTCCATCTCGGCTGAGGTCATCATTTTGGCAGGACCTTCATTTCGGCGGTCCACCATTTCGACAGATCTCCATTTTGGCAGTGCACAATTTCGGCGACGACCGAAGTCGCTAAGACGATCTCGGCAAACGTCCCTGCATCCCAGCTCGATAGAGACAACTGCAGACGCCTCCCCTGCGTCCCAGCTCGGTAGCGCTGACTGCAGGCCACAGCCAGTTCGGCAGAGGTTCCCAGCGCTGGCACGATGAGCTCGGCAAGTCCTTGATTTCGGCACCATCAGCACAGCATTTTCAGCTCGGTAGCATGCGTTTCAGCTCGGCAGAGGCTCTAGGTTCGGCGGTCACAGCCCGCTCGGCAGATGCTCCGAGTTCGGCAGCTCCCGCCAGCTCGGCCAGCTTTGCCTCCTGCGACAGTCGTCCACGTGGCAAACGCGCCCTCCCGCAAGCACGTGGCTCTCAGACTTGGGACACTTGCCGCGGCCAGCCCGTAGCCGTCCGATGCGCCACCGACGGCCTCCTTCTCTGCCGGGATTGCAACTCCAGCTCGGTGGGTCACCGGAGACAGGCCTCTCACAGGAATCTTCTTGCTCGTGTGACAACAGAAACAGAGCACATAAGCTCAGTACATCCCATGCTTCACCAACCACAGCTTTCTCCTTCAATACTGCATCTCCATGGTGAAGGGTAGAAGAGAAGATGTGGCAACGAGCAAAGGACATGTTTTGACAGTGCCTACCTGCAGATCCCAGATCACTTCCCATAAGTGAAGCTTCTTTCGGCTCTGTATTGGGCATCAAAGCAGATTGGGCATCAAAGCAGAACTACCTCCTGCAGCTTGAGAGTTCCTCCTGCATAGATTTTCTCTGCTGGAACCTCCTTCAAGGACACCAGGATTCTCAAAGTTGGAGTTTGGTGCAATTTGGGGGGCATTGGGATTTGGTCCGGTCCATTGGTTTTTCTAATACCATGGGCTAAGTACAAAACTAGGGAGGATTGAGTAGGTTGCATCTGCACAGGATGATGAGGTGACTAGATGAGATAAGTAAGGTATGGTAATCCTACTTACCACCTTTCACAATCTTCCCAGAAGATTTTTCCAAGCTATCACATCTCCCAGAAGATCTTTCCAAGCTATCCCATCATGGGTTTGGCATGGTGCTATCACATCATGGGTTTGGTATGGTAATCCTACTTACCACCTAAATTGATGACCTTATTATCCACACTTGTAGCACATACACCTCAAAAAGTCAACATGGCCCACCACCTTATACCACACGTATATGTAACGTGTCATGGGTATATGAGAGATGTCATGCACATATATCGAAAGAAAAAATCAGGCTCGGTGATGCCACCAACCTCGATAAAAATATTACACTGGCTCCGGTAGCAGTACCAGCCAGTTACGTCCCGATTTCGGAAAATCAGGCTCGGTGATGCCACCAGCCTCGATAAAAATATTACATTGGTTCCGGCAAAAGTACCAACCAGTTACGTCCCGATTTCGGAAAATCAGGCTCGGTGATGCCACCAGCCTCGATAAAAAAAATTACACTGGCTCCGGCAAAAGTACCAGCCAGTTACGTTCCGATTTCAGAAAATCAGGCTCGGTGATGCCACCAGCCTCGATAAAAATATTACACTGGCTCCGGTAAAAGTACCAGCCAGTTACGTCCCGATTTCGGAAAATCAGGCTCGATGATGCCACCAGCCTCGATAAAAATATTACACTGGCTCCGGTAACAGTACCAGCCAGTTACGTCCCGATTTCGGAAAATCAGGCTCGGTGATGCCACCAGCCTCGATAAAAATATTACACTGGCTCCGGTAACAGTACCAGCCAGTTACGTCCCGATTTCGGAAAATCACGCTCGGTGATGCCACCAGCCTCGATAAAAATATTACACTGGCTCCGGTAACAGTACCAGCCAGTTACGTCCCGATTTCGGAAAATCACGCTCGGTGATGCCACCAGCCTCGATAAAAATATTACACTGGCTCAGGTAAAAGTATCAGCCAGTCACGTCCCGATTTCGGAAAATCAGGCTCGATGATGCCACCAGCCTCGATAAAAATATTACACTGGCTCAGGTAAAAGTATCAGCCAGTCACGTCCCGATTTCGGAAAATCAGGCTCGGTGATGCCACCAGCCTCGATAAAAATATTATACTGGTTCCGGTAACAGTACCAGCCAGTTATATCCCTCATCTCGGCTACACGCCAGATTCCGCCTACGCGGCGACAGACTACACTGGCTCCGGTAACAGTACCAGCCAGTTACGTCCCTCATCCCGGCTACGTGCCAGTTTCCGCCTACGCGGCGAAGGACTGCACCTCTAGTGACGAGCCAGCAGGTCGTGTTGCTCAAACTCGGATACGGATAAACCATCAAGCTATTTAGCTTTCAAACTTCTAACGGGTTGAATCACCCTAAAGAAGTTAAAAGCTGGGAGGCTTTGTGTGGGGATATTTCTTCCCCCATCCACCCCTCCCAAGTGTGTGGCCCAGAAAGTCCTGATGGGACTGGGCCCAGGAGTCAGGCCCGATGGGACTGCAGGGTGGGCTATGATGGGATCAGACTCTGATAGAGTCTCCCTCTTGTCCCCTCTCTTCCTCTATATGAGCACAGCAACGGCTCCAGAAGCTGGATGGCCAACAAACACCACTCACTGGTATGCCATTTCTTCTCCCACTACATCTCCTACCTCTGTTCTAGTCCTGCACTTGCAACTAACAAAGGCATCGGAGAGCCCTGCGCTGCCCAAGCCAGGGTCCTCTGACCTTCTCCTTTGTCCCATTTCAGGCTCGAGGCATCGGTTCTCCTATCATCATCGAGGAGCTGCACTCTGCATCCTCCTCCAGTGGGCCGCAAATTCACCCCCCCGGGTCTGTGAGTTTTTGTGCGCTTACAATAATAAAAGAAGCTTAAGCTCTAAGAAACAACCCTAATCAAACTAGGAAGCAAAATAACAATCCTATCCAAATTAGAAACTAATTCTAAATACAATTACTTAAATAAAAATTAGAAGCTACTAATAATTATTAAAGGATTCCTAAACTTCCTTGGGTCCCACATGTGGACCATGGCTCTTGCTCCAATGATTGTATAATGTTGCATCAAGTTCATTAGGTAATTCGACTTATGCTGGAGAACTTTCATGTTCAACTGGTGACTGTTCGATGTCCCGAAACCCTTCGTTTCGCGACTTTTCGTTGGGTATAGTCGTCTTTTTGCTAAATGTGGAGTTTTCCCTTGAAGTCTCCGAAAATTGTGGTTTCAGGCTTCTTGGGAAGGTAGTTTGATTTGGAGAAGATTTCATTAAGAAGTTGTATCCTTCTTATGTCCAGAAACCCTTTGTTTAGGTCGTTTGCTTTACACATAAGTCATGATCAATGTACCCCTTTTGGAAGGGTTGACTTTTTTACTGAGACTTCAAAGTTCGTCACACAAGAGTTCGTTGGAAAGGAAAAGTTCTTTCATAGAACTTTCATGTAGAACACGAGTCGTTTCATTGGCTGTTTAAAGGCCAAATTCATCGTGTCCACCCAAGTGATGGCAAACTTGTAATTTCCAGAAAGTCAAGCTTATATAAGTAATAAGAATCCCAGTATTATCCTTTTTCTTCCTTCTCTCTCAAGACAAATTCCAGCAGCCACTTTTGAGCTTGTTTTGATCTCCTTTCATTTGATGAATCGCAATTCTGATCCGGTAGAAGTACCCGTATCGTCTACCCCACGCATATTTTCATCAAAATCCATGGTGGGCCACCCCTCCATCATCAAAGACAACGTTTTCGGAGAGGCTAGAGGTACTGGATTGCTCCCAAATTTTTAGTATGTTGTAGAAGGATGGATTTCTGTTGGGGAACCCCGAATTTCATGACCTAATTCCAATTCGTTATCCATTTTTCGATTTTTGGGCTTTTTATAGGATTTGCAGACATTCGGTTGTGTGCAAGGGATCCAGGTTGGATTGGAGGGTTTGTTTTATGTTTTTGAGGTTTTTGAGAAAGATAAGACAAGTGGTCAATCTAAATTACATAATCTTGTATGCATATTTTTGGTGATTTCACATTCTACTCTATGATGATGCTTAAAAAATACCAATGTATCAGCTTGTAGGTGCACGAAAATTCACAAACCCGGAGATGGTGAATTCTGGACCTACTAGAGATGTGGTGTGATGCCTCAGAAAAGAACCTGAAAGGGGAAGAATGGAAAGAGCAGTCAAAGACCCTGGCTGAGGGCAGCGCAAGGCTCTCCGATGCCTAAGTCAGTACGAGGACGTGACAGTAGGGTAGAGATTTTCAAATGTCAATTGTAAGTGTCTGAGTGCGTACCTTTTGAGGAGACTGAGTCCTCTTTTATATAGTGATAGGGACTCACAGATCGATCGACGTGATTCCCTTAATCGGGGTAACTGTCCCTCAATCGGGGTAACTGTTTCAGTCGATCACGCCCCTTAAATGGTGATAACGGCTCAGTCAATACCTATCCCCCATTTATAGTCGTAACGTTGCTCATTCCCCTTAACATTCGCCGCCTCATAAACCATACAGCCACGTCCCTCGGCCGTTACGCCATGTCTAGGCGACCGAGATTGAGGCGAGTACATCCGAGGTTAGATGCGGCCGAACTGAGGTAGGAGTG
This sequence comes from Umbellularia californica, assembly GCA_028538565.1. Taxonomy (NCBI): domain Eukaryota; kingdom Viridiplantae; phylum Streptophyta; class Magnoliopsida; order Laurales; family Lauraceae; genus Umbellularia; species Umbellularia californica. The sequence continues at coordinate 31,572,472 of JAPQWN010000004.1, forward strand.
AGCTGAGGGAGGTGCGTCTGCAATACAAACAAGTCGACCGAACTGGTTCGGCAAGGATGAGATCTCTGCCGAACTGTGATGCTAAAGCCGAGATCAAGACGAGTTCGGTGCCGAAATACCGCGTATTCCCCTTATTACTGACGGAGTGGGCCCAATCTCGGTGTTCGAGAAATGCCCCCACACAATTGCCCCCTAGCTTTCGACCCTTGGGAGTTATCTTCCCGAGGTCGGGAGCTATAGAGAGATCTCCGACTTCGAACGATTCGTCTTCTATGGGGCTTGTCTCTTGATCGTGCTGTGCTGTTATCATCTTGCCTTTTCCCTATGTCTTCGCGCCATCCCAAAATATCTTTATGACATTTAAACACCGGTGACACGATCGAGTAGGAAAACAAGACGATGATGCCACGTGTCATGGCTCAGATGGTGGCTCGTGTATAGAGAGATCCGTTTCCCGTGTTTAGCATGTAGAACAATGCTTCGTAAATGGGCGCGTATTTCCTGGGCTTGGGATAAGCAGCCTAAGCCTATAAATAGGGTCCTTCTTCTCCTGATTGAATCACTCTTGAATTTTGACGTTTGGTATTTCAATTCGAGAAGACAGGGGCTTGGCCTCTATGGAGTTAACACTCGTCGGCGAGAAGAAAGACCTCCGTTTTTACAAGCCTGAAGTTTCATTTGGTGTAACTACAATGGCTGGCTCGAGCTTAATGGGAGGAACTTGCCCCCTAATGTGCTCTGACTGTGCTATCTCTCCTGAGGCTTCTGGCCAACTGCGCTATCTCTCCTGAGATAGACCTTGATCTCTTGATGATAGGAGATAAGACATCTATGTCAAGATGTCAGAAGATGGCGCAGGATTTATTCTGGGCAAGAGACCTCGAACGCCTCCGAATTGAACTCTGCCCGTATCGGGGAGCTGCTCTTCTGCGAAGAACACGCCTTTCAAGAGCAGGAAGATCATATCTGTAATTTTTATGAAGTCGAGTAATCCATTGTATTAGATGTCATGTAACAAAAATGACTTAATAAAAAAAATCAAATTTTGTCTGTGGTCCAATCTCTTTCTCTGTGTGTTTGCTTTGCTTGATTATTCCTGTAGCAACAATCTCTTTTCTATATGCCTATGAAGATAAAACCATTTTTTCTCAAATGGGAACTTTGCGGAACTATTATACCGAACTGCGGCTCCTGCCGAGCTGTCACTTCTGCCGAACTGTAGCTCCTTCCGAGCTGCAATCTGCCGAGATACAATCTGCCGAACTTGAGATACCCTTGGATATCAATTTTTGGATCCGACTTTGGATCAAATCGATGTCGCTTCATATCCACCCGATGTCGCTTCGCTATCTGCGATATTAAATGCCTCGCCCTGACTGGCGCGGGAAATAAGCTGACGGCACCACGTGTCGACTCTCCACGGGATGCGCAGTCTTTTCCAAGTGGCGCATATGGCGGCTAATCAATAATAGAAACCGCCTTTTACGAATTCCAAAAGGGTGCTGTGTGTATCGAAACGACACATGATGGGTTGCCTTTATTGGATGTACCTTCTTCTTACTATAAGTAGGGGAACTCCTTTTATCTTTTCTTCTTCTTTACTCTGCATTTCGCTGTGAAAGAGAAAGGCTCCTTCCGACAAGTTTTCTCACGGAAAAGGCTTTCGATCGATAAGGAGTGCTGTAGGAATCGAGTCCCATCCTTGGCCTCTGTCTTTGTAAGTCTTCTTTTCTTTGCCTTGTTCTTTTTCTGCATCTAGGGTTCCATTTTCCCTCTGTTCTTCGCCTCTGCCCCCTCTTTCTCTTAGAAAAATGGGTGTCTACAGTCATTGGTTAGAATCTGAGGGAGCGTTAAGAGACCTTAGGATTAGGTATCAGATTTCTGACGACGTCTTCCTCAAGGCTCCCGAACCCAAATCCTATATCGATGGCAGCATCTATGATGGCTGGATGCCGTTCCCTTTAGTAGCCATAATAGAGGGCGGGGTTCGTTTTCCCCTTAAGCCCTTGCTCAGGGACTGTCTCCGGGCTTGGCACCTCTGTCCATGTCAGTTGATGCCCAACGCCTTCAAAGTCATAATGGGCACCGCCGCGCTTAATGACATTTTAGAGATCAATTTAGGCGTTCATGATATTGAGGACGCCTATGAGCTGTGTAAGTCAAAAAATAGCTTTTACCTCCGAGTTAAGTCGCGCCGAACGGCATTCGTTCGTGCCCTAGAGGATTCGAACAAATATGCCGGGGACGATCGTCTGCTCGTCTCAGGTAACTGGGAGTTCGGTGATGACGAGCCGATGTCGCAGAGGTTCAACCGGATCCCGCGCCTCTCGGCATACCACCAAGTAAATATAGCTTTTTTGTAAATTCAGTGTCGATTTTCGCTACATCTTATTCTCTGTGGAGCCGACCTGATGTCCTTATATGTTATAGGTGCACGCGAGAGGAGAAAGGAGGCCAGACGAGTCGGATGGGTGAAGAACGCGGCCTGGTTTCGGGCCGTTGAGACGTATCGAGGCCACGAAGATAGGTCGGCCTTCGCCCTTTTAGACTACGAGCCGAGATACCGCTCTTACAAGAAGAGCCTCGCACACCGCCAAGATGCCTTAGCCGAGGTTGAGGGAACCGAAATCGAGGAGGTCGATCGGGAGCGGGCTGTAGACGATACTGAGGGCCGAGATTCACCAGGGACTGAAGCATCCACTTCAGGTTCCGACCTCGGGGACGGAAGTTCTTCTACGAGTAGTTCCGGAGAAGACGAGCCAATGGACAAAAACCGCCCGAGACCCCCAGTGAAGAATCTTCGGTCTGCAGCCTTTGGGGGTGCGACTCAAGGTGCTGCCGCTTCATCCTCCAGGGCTCCTTCTTCCGTACCTTCTTCTTCCAGGCCCCAATCTTCCATGCCTGGTACTGGTGTTCCTCCTTCTTCTTCTGCCCAAACCTCGGGGGTTGGTACCGACGAGGCCGCAATGGAAGAGGTACGCCGGCAAAAGAGAGTCAGAACTGAGGGGCAGTCTGCCCTAACAACTGTGCAAAGGAGAGTTGACCAAGGGGCGACGAGCCAACGGTCTTCTGTGGCGCCCTGGAGGCCGAGCTTGCTGCTTTAGCCAGGAAGACCGTTGACCGTGGAGGACCGACTTGGCGGTCATCCCTTAGTGGCGGCTGCGCTTGGCGACGCTTGTACTTTGCCCCGAGACATGGAGAAGCATGATGAGCTTGACGACGTCATGTTGCTAGTGATGCAAATGGAGTCTGCTCTGAGCGTAAGTTTAGTCTCTTTCGTTTTTCTTCTGTGCTTGAGTTCGGTAGTAGTTGTCTAAAAGTTTATTCTCTTTGCAGATCGTGCAAAAGTGTCATCTCTCTGTGCGAAGGGTCCAGCGAGCCAGGAAAATCCAGGCCAACGCTGAGGCCAAGGTTGAAGAGTACAAGAAGTCTTTGGAGGCCAACAGAGAAAGAATCAGAGAGTATGAAGAAACGTCTCGTGCCATTCTATCTGAGCTTGACAAGGCAAAAACCGAGATTCAAGAAGGAAAGTTGAGGGAGGCTGAGCTCCAAAAGAAGATCGCCGAGCTAGAGCAGGAAAAGGCCGAGACCGAATCCAGAATCCGGGCCGACGCCAACAGTGCATATCTTGAAGGATTCCAGGAAGCTGAGGCCGAATACGCTGCCCAAGTGACCGGAGTCAGGGATGATTCATGGGAGATGGGCTGGAAGGCCGCCCTTGAAAAAGCTGGAATCCAAAGCGATCATCCGGCTTTCTTGAATCCTGACAAGTTTCCAAGCTCGGTACCTGCGAACGTCCTGCCTCCTACTCCCGAGGTTCCTCCCGTTGCGGTCGAGGAACCAGTCGTCGAGCCCCTTCATGCTGAGAACGAGGTCATCCAGATAGAAAGCGATGTACCTGTTGCCCCTGCTCCCTGAGTATCTTTATGTATTTGGCAGTTTCTTCTATTCTCTCTTTCGGTTTGTTTTTGTGGGAACATATGTCCCTTTGGTTTGCGAGTCACACTCGCCTGATGTAAGAACTCTTTTTAATGAAATCCAACATTAAGGCAAATTGTCTTTACGTCTTTCTTAGACCTTAATGTTTACAGACACTATTTTCGCCGAAATGTATATCTTTACCGAATTAGCACACGTAGTAATTTTAGCCAATGAACTAAGAACCCAAGAGAAGCAATTCGGTAGAAATCCTGTCCGAACTCCGCGCTGCTTTTGCTTGTCAAAGCGCGAATTCGGACTCTTTTGTGGGACATGTCTGGCCGGTTCATTCCGGCAGTATAGTCCGTCTCTGCCAGTGACCTGGTATAAAGACCGAGATCGTTTGTGGCCAGAGTTTTGTTTGATATGACCAAATGGTTCTTCACCAATGGTGTAAGCATTACCTCGCCAGTGATCTGGTATATGTACCGAGATCTTCTGTGGCAGAGGTCCGAAATTCTGCGCGTGATCTGGTAGGCGTACCGAGATCTTCTGCGGCAGAATCGTGGCACCGAAACGACGGCTATTGTGCCGAACTGTTGGAGAGTTTGCCGAGCTTTGTGACTCGTAAAAAATCGAAATGTCAAGGAACGAAAGAATAGCTTTATTGATGCTTGAAATTTCGACTACAGATCAGAAATAGAATTTTTTGAGGTGAGCGGCATTCCATGGCCGTGGTAACTGTTTACCATCCATGTCCTCCAATCTGTAAGCTGATTGACCCGCTGCAGAGATCACTTTGAACGGTCCGAGCCATGTTGGCGCAAGTTTGCCTTCGTTTGGATCTTTGTCTGCTGGCAGCGCCTTTTTCAACACCAGTTCCCCAATGGAGAACTTTCTTTCCCGGACTTTTTGATTATAGCCTCTAGCCAGTTGCTGCTGGTAGGCCGCTAAGCGAACGGCTGCAGCTTCTCGTCGCTCTTCGGCCAAATCAAGCTCTCGTCCAAGATTAGCATCGTTCTGGCCTAGGTCGAAGAGTTCCGACCTCAATGTCGGAAGTCCGATCTCTAGAGGTATCACTGCTTCGGTACCATAGGCCAAAGAGAAAGGCGTCGCCGAAGTGGAGCGCCTTGGAGTAGTCCGATAAGCCCACAGGACACTCGGGAGTTCTTCAACCCATCTTCCCTTTGCTTGGTCGAGTCTTTTCTTAAGGCCATCGAGAATGACCTTATTAGAAATTTCAGCTTGACCATTGCTCTGCGGGTAGGCTGGAGTGGAATAATGATTTCGGACCCCTAGATCTTCGCAAAATTTTTTGAAGAAGGCGGAGTCGAACTGTGTCCCGTTGTCCGAGATCAAAACTCGAGGAATACCAAACCTGGTGATGATATTCTTCCATACAAACTTTGTTGTGTCTTTTTCAGTGATGGACGAGAGCGGTTCTGCTTCTATCCACTTTGTAAAATAATCAATAGCTACAATTAGCCACCTCTTATTTCCTAATGCTCGGTGGAGAGGTCCAACGATGTCCAAACCCCACTGGGCGAAAGGCCAAGGGCTGGAGAGCGGGCTCAAATCCTGCGTTGGTTGATGTAGGGAATGTGAAAATTTCTGACACTTCTCGCATTTCCTAGCATATATCTGAGAATCTTTTTGCATGTATGGCCACCAGTAACCCTGGCTGAGAGCCCGGTACGCTAGTGACCGACCTCCGATGTGACTTCCACAAATCCCTTCATGGATCTCGAAGAGAAAGTCCTCGACTTTGCTTGGGTGGACGCATTGAAGGTAGGGGCCTGTAAATGATTTCCGATAGAGCTTACCCTCTGGAGATAGCCAAAACCTAGTAGACTTCAGCCTCATTTTGTGAGCAGCAATTTTGTCTTCCGGAAGCTGATTATCTTTGAGGTACGAGATGATTGGGTCCATCCAACTTGGGCCGAGATCGACACAAAGTATCTGACGGGCTAGGTGAAGCTGAATACTAGGTTTCGCTAATGATTCAACCTCAATGATTCTTTTTCTTCCAGCCTCAACGGCGGATGCCAGATTAGCTAAGGCATCTGCATGGGAATTCAACTCTCTGCCGACCTGCTTCACTTCTACTCTTTCAAACTTAGAGAGGTGCTGTTTTGCAAGAGTCAGGTAGGCCGCCATTCTACCATCACGGGCCTGATATTCTCCGCTCAACTGGCTCGTCACCAGTTGTGAATCACAGAAGACGACCAGATGTCGTGCCCCCATAGTTTTGGCGCTGTCAAGTCCTGCAATCAACGCCTCATACTCGGCTTCATTGTTGGTGGCTTTGAAATCAAGTGTCAGGGCCTGCTCGATGACTAATCCTTCTGGAGATTGGAGGACCAAGCCAGCGCCAGCCCTTTTAGAAGTCGAAGATCCATCGACAAAAACCTTCCAAGCTGAATCGAGGAACTGTTTCCAAGATTTTTTTTCTTGAAGGTCGGTGTCGGTGACATCACTGGCACTCTTGTTGTCCCCCAGTTCGGTTTCGAGTTGGCTCGGTGCCGAACTAGGAGAGATGAACTCCACTAGGAAGTCCGCTAGTACTTGAGCTTTTATCGCCGTTCGGGGCCGATATTGGATATCGTATTGGCCCAGTTCGACTGCCCACTTGGAAACCCTCCCAGAGAAGTCTGCTTTGTAAAAAAGTTGTCGGAGAGGATATTCCGTTACGACGGTGATCGTATGAGCTTGGAAATAGTGGGAGAGCTTGCGGGAAGCACTGACAAGGGCTAACGCGAGTTTCTCCAATTGCAAGTACCTGGTCTCGGCATCAATGAGGATTTTGCTGGTATAGTAAATAGGCTCTTGCCTTGCCTCCTCTTCTCTAACCAGCACCGAGCTCACCGCGTGATCGGACACAGCAAGGTATATATAAAGCATTTCTCCCTGTTTCGCAGTTGAAAGCAGGGGTGGTGAGGAGAGATACATTTTGAGCTCATGCAGAGTTCGGTCGCATTCTTCTGTCCACTGGAACGAGGAATTTTTCTTGAGGAGTTGAAAGAAAGGTCGGCACTTATCCGAAGATCGGCTGATAAAGCGGTTGAGAACAGCCGCCATGCCCGTCAATCTCTGGACTTGTTTTGTAGTGGTAGGACCTTGTACTGCTTGGATAGCCGTTATTTGATCTGGATTGGCCTCAATGCCTCGTCTGGTGACGAGACTCCCTAGAAACTTGCCGGAGCCTACCCCAAACGCGCATTTTGTTGCGTTCAGCTTGAGCCGATATATTTTCAAGATGCCAAACACCTGGCGTAGGTCGGCTAGATGATCTTGGGACTGTTTGGTTTTGACGACCATATCGTCAATGTAGACCTCCACAGTTTTGCCGAGAAGGGCCTTAAACATTGTGGTGACCAATCTCTGGTAGGTCGCCCCCGCGTTCTTCAGCCCGAAAGGCATCACTTTATAACAGTAAATCCCTCTCGGGGTTATAAACGCGGTTTTTTCCTCGTCGGGGCCGTACATCGGGATTTGGTGATATCCCCGATAAGCATCGAGAAAACTCATTCTCTCATGGCCCGCGGTAGCGTCGATCATCTGGTCGATCTTCGGCAGAGGGAAGCAATCCTTTGGGCAGGCTTTATTGAGGTCGGTGAAGTCTACACAGACACGCCAGCTGCCGTTTTTCTTCTTGACCACTACGGTGTTAGCTACCCACCTTGGATAGTGGACTGCTCTGATCGCCCGGGCTTGCAGCAATCTGTCGACTTCTTCGGCCACGGCTTCTGTCTGTGGGATCCCAGTCCTTCGGGCCTTCTGGATGACAGGCTTCTGTTTGGGATCCACATTCAAATGATGGCATAGCACTTCGGGGTCGATGCCGGGCATTTCATTTGGGCTCCAAGCAAATACTTCTTTATTTTCAATTAAGAAGTTCAAGAGCTCGGACTTCTCAGGCTCACCGAGCTCGCTGCCGAGCAAGAAGTATTTCTCGGGATCGCTGGGATCGATGTTGACCGAGGTTAGATCTTCGACACTTTTATGCTCGGGGGCGCGGCCGACCTTTTCCAATTCTTCTTCGAGTTCGGCCATGTTAACTTGCTGCAGCTCTGCCTCCCCTAGGACCACGGCCATCAAGCATTGCCTGGCCATTTGCTGGTCGCCCCTTACCGTCACCACCTCAATTTTGCCATCCTTATTTTCTAAAGGAAATTTCAGTTTTTGGTGGTACGAAGAGGGTATAGCCTCTAACTGATGCAGCCAAGTTCTCCCTACGATGGCATTGTAAGGAGACGGCGCGTCCACCACAATGAAGTCTGCCATGATGATGGCTCCTTCGACTTGGACTTTCAGGGGGATCTTCCCCTTTGGATACACTGGTTTGGCGCTGAACCCCACAAGGGGAATTCGTGCTTCCAGCAGATCTTCCTCTTTGAGACCCATTCTTTTGAAGCAGTCGTAATAGAGGATCTCGGATGAACTGCCGGGGTCGACGAGAATCCTCTGTACTCTGCAATTCTTCAGCTTCAGGGTTATAATGAGTGGGTCATTGTGAGGGAGTTGGACGTCTTCCAGGTCCTTTTCTCCGAACCAGATTTTTGGCCTATCCCTCCGAGCTTTTTTTGTAGCTGGCTCGAGCTCGGCTGACAGGACCTGCTTGCCGTGGGAAGCCTTCCTCGCCACAGCGCGAGATTGGTCGTTCCCCTTCGGAGCACTCCCCTTCGGTGCAGACGCCAAGTGAATGACGTTGATTATTCTTTCGGACTCATCACTATCCCGATCTTCGTTTCGGCGAGGATGACGCTCCTCGCGTTGAGTTTGGTTAACTCCCTGGCCACCCTCTTTGATATATTCTCGAAGATGACCGTCTTTCACGAGCTTCTCCAGATGTGACTTGAGGCTATAACAATCCTCCGTCATGTGGCCGTTCTGCTTATGATAGGAACAGAACTTATTTTGATCTCGGGTGGACGGATCAGCCCTCATCGGTTGCGGCCACTGAAAGTATGGTCGCGTTTTTATTTTACCAAGGATCCTATAGATTGGCTCCTTGAAAATTGTGTTGACAGCAGTGAACGTCGTAATGCGCTGCTGTCCCTCTCTGTCGCGCGGAGCCCTTCTAAGCTTGTTGCTACCCGCGAAAGGTGTATACGGAGTAGCCGAACTGGAAGGTTTTTGGCCGTGACCGACATCCTCCCTCCGAGGCGACTTATCCCTCTTGGAGAATTTTGCTTCCCGGGTGAAGCCAAAGCTTTCCCGAGCTCGGGCATCGTCTTCTTCTTGCTCTATGAAGCGATTTACCCTGGCCATGAGAGCTTTCATGGAAGTTAGAGGGTTCCAGATCAGGTACTTACGGAGCTCATTGCCGGGAAGTAGAGACTGCTGGAACGATTTAATAGCCACTTCTTCAGTGGCGTTTTCGACCTGACTGTAAATCGTCCAGAATCTCTTGGCGAATTGAGTAAGAGACTCGTTCGGCCTCATCTTTAGCGCCATAATGTCAGCGTCAGTCTTGGGGATGATTCTGTGTGCTTGGAATTTTTTCAAGAAAGAGCCTTGGAGCTGTCGCCAGCTCGTAATCGACTCTTCTGGAAGTGCACAGAACCATCTCAAAGAGAGATCCCCAAGACTGGAAGAAAAGACTCTGCAGTTAAGGTGACCGAGGTCTCCCCAAAGCGACATTCTTTGAGTGAAATGCCGAAGGTGTGCTCCTGGATCCGAGGTTCCGTCATACAAGACGAACCGTGGGACGATGAACTTCTCTGGGAGAGAAAATTCTCTTATCTCCTGCGAGAAAGGAGATGTACCAAGGTTCTCCGCGTCGCCGACATCCAATTGTTCGCGGGCGAATCCGGCTGCTTCCATGTTGCGCCGGATTGTCTGTTTGACTTCTCGGGTCAGCCACTCCTTCATATCATTTTTGTCGTCGAAAGTGGATTCTTGCTTTCTTTGGGAGCAGCTATCCCCCGAGCCTTCGACGTGATCTCGGGAGCGCCTCTTGCGGTTCAGGTGCTGCCGCAAATCATCATGGATGATTGGACGTACGACGTTATTCGTGGAAGCCTTTTCCACTTCCCGGAGCTACTGCTGGAGCTGACAGATTAGCTTATCCTTTTCTTGGATAATCAGGTTCTGGGTCCTGATATCCGCGAATGAGGATGTGTGTTCGTCACGCGCCTGGTGTACGACCGGCCCTTTGCCCTTCTGCAGCGATTTTGGTGGAGGGTTGTTTTCCGTAAGAGGCCTTGTCTCCTCCATTAAGGATGAGACGGAGCCAGAATTGTAGCTCTCCACGACGACTGGGCGTTCAGCACTTTTGTCATGTCGAGATACGGCACGGGACGTTCCAGGACGTGCAGTCACGTCTACAGACTTTGTCTTTCCACCTCTCTTGCTCTTTGGAGGCATGGTGTAAGGGAAGAAGATTTCTGAGTAAAGGTGTTTACTTCGTTCCCCACAGACGGCGCCAATTGTAGGTGCACGAAAATTCACAGACCCGGAGATGGTGAATTCTGGACCTACTAGAGATGTGGTGTGATGCCTCAGAAAAGAACCTGAAAGGGGATGAATGGAAAGAGCAGTCAAAGACCCTGGCTGAGGGCAGCGCAAGGCTCTCCGATGCCTAAGTCAGTACGAGGACGTGACAGTAGGGTAGAGATTTTCAAATGTCAACTGTAAGTGTCTGAGTGCGTACCTTTTGAGGAGACTGAGTCCTCTTTTATATAGTGATAGGGACTCACAGATCGATCGACGTGATTCCCTTAATCGGGGTAACTGTCCCTCAATCGGGGTAACTGTTTCAGTCGATCACGCCCCTTAAATGGTGATAACGGCTCAGTCAATACCTATCCCCCATTTATAGTCGTAACGTTGCTCATTCCCCTTAACATTCGCCGCCTCATAAACCATACAGCCACGTCCCTCGGCCGTTACGCCATGTCTAGGCGACCGAGATTGAGGCGAGTACATCCGAGGTTAGATGCGGCCGAACTGAGGTAGGAGTGAGCTGAGGGAGGTGCGTCTGCAATACAAACAAGTCGACCGAACTGGTTCGGCAAGGATGAGATCTCTGCCGAACTGTGATGCTAAAGCCGAGATCAAGACGAGTTCGGTGCCGAAATACCGCGTATTCCCCTTATTACTGACGGAGTGGGCCCAATCTCGGTGTTCGAGAAATGCCCCCACACACAGCTCATTTTAATTTGTGTTTTTGCTAATGTTTTAATGGTAATTAATTAAAAAAACATTAATTTAATTGGACCCTTAACTAAGTGCCAAATAGTCCTCAAAGGATGGCCCAAAAATCAGTTGCTTTGTGACTGAACACAGTTTGCCCGAACATGGTGCTGTCAAGGCCATGTTCGGCCAAATTGGACCCTGTGTCCGACCAGTATGAGTCAGGCCCTTTTGGGCCATGGTTTGAGGGATTTTTAAAGTTCATATTATCCCACCTATTTGAGACCATTCCTACGGAGTTGCGTCACTCCATTTGAGCCCCGGACATGGCTTGTTAAGCCACGTTCGGCCAGATTGGACTCCATGTCCGGGAGTTTCAGTGTTGAACCCTCTTGGGGCCTTATTTGTTGGATTTTTTAGCCACTTCCCTCCACTTCTTTTTGAGGTATTCTAGGGAGATGCCATGATTTGGGCCATTGATTGCCCCATTTAATTGACCAATTAGGTGCTAACTAACCTTGTTTCCTTGACTTTAACCTTGAACTTTAGGACATGAGATTGAACTTGGAACCCAATGACATTCAACAGATGAACTTGAGAGGTGAGGTGGGACTTAGACCCAATGACACTCAACACATAAACTTGAGAGGTGAGGTGGTGTTGTTTTAGCTGATACCCCCTCTGGTATTGTTTGGAGACAGGTGAAGATTTGTATTAAGTTAATATTATGTGGTTTAGGGATTTTGGAAGTTAAGTAACATCTGAGTACCAAAGAATTTATGATCTCCGACATCTTGACCCTAAGTTTACATAGTGTTGCATGATATGGTTGTAGCATGTCAATGGCAATCCAATGCTTAGGATGACTATTTATAAAAGTTCTTTGATTACTTAAGCTGACCGAGACATAATTATCTGTTATCTGTTTATTCGCATATACAGAGTATTTGTTTTTTTTTTTTTTTTATCAATTTTTCATTATCCTTGTTACCCTATGATATATGTGATTTTGGGTTAGGTAATTGTAATGCACACACATAAGTTTGGGGGCGTATCACGCACTTGTTGCCATTATTGACTCCTGGGAGTGACATGATCCTAGGTTAGGGTGTTATGGGGTTTGGTAGGGGTGCACTAACGTGCTGCATCCATCCTCATACACCGGATTATATGGAAACGTTGCCCAAATTGGGATAGACTTCGGCGTTAGTAATTCAGAATTTCTAAGCTAAGTTTGATCCAATAATTGCAAAGTCTTGTCCTGTATCCGTCATTTCCGTACTATCAGCACTTCGTTCTACGTTTTAACTTTTCGTAATCTTTGTTTAGTTCGTTTCGTACATTTAGCCAATTTTGAGACATTAGAAGTACTGTTGTTTTGAAAGTTACTCTAAAGGCTTTACTTGAAGGCTTTATTGATACGTGGGCAGTTTTCCTTTTGTTCGACCATGTAGTCCGTGAAATCTAAGTCAACACTACTTAAGCTAGTATATTTTGTATTTATATATTTGCATTATCCGTTATAACGTTGTAGTCCTTATTAAGGTGTCTCGGAGCTCACCTCAGTATCTTTGTAACATCCTCTATTTGCTTTGCTCCTTGCTACGGTCACGCTGGGGCAACCAAACAGCATTGGAGAATTTAGCAGTGTGGTTTGCCAGTTTGCTTAGAAGTATTTGTAAGATTTTGTCTGTCAAATGATTTAGTATGTTTAGCGTTATTCACACATAATCATGTTTAGATGAGTCTTTAATTGCTTTCATTTGATCTACTATCATTATACTTTAATTTGAAGCAACATAATGATGTTATTTACATTGATCTCTTGCCTAATATGTTCATAGGCTAATACTACGCTTTGGTACCATAGGTGACCATTCCGCTTCCCTTGAGCATGAAATTGGGTGATCCAAGAGGGAACCGTAGGGTTTTGAAGAGTGGAGTGTTGACAATGTTGAATGAGGCATCAACTTGGTGAGAGGAAACTTTAAATCTTCTTTTGGGCTTCTTTTTTGGGTTTTTGTATCTTTTGTATCTTTTTGTTAAGGCCTTTACTTTTATGGCCTTGAGAATGTAGTTAATACTTTTTTAATGTTAACTTTAATGATTTAATGCTTATATACTTTGGTGTTATCTCGTTTTATACTTTTGTCTATTTGAGATGTTTACTCAAGCTTCCACTTTTGGTTTAGCTGTTCTTCGGAATCCAACACAAGCTCGTATCGCAAAATCCTATTGAAACGCGAGGTTGCAGGGAAAATTTTTAATTGTTCACATTTTTCTCCGGCCATCATGCGCCCTGAGAAGTGGTAATTATGGTAACACATTCTGGTGACGTGACATAGCATACCAAGTCTTTGAACCCTGGACATCAAGTGAGAATTGCCGCTCTTTACACCACTCAGATAAGGAGTCATTCACTTAGTTTATTGGTTTCATCTTTGTTTGGTTAAGAGTGTTGAAACAAACAGTTGGGGGTTTATTTGGAACCTTTTACTATTATTGACTAATTTGTAATGATAAAAACTTTGGTGAGAAGGGGCTTTTTTTTTTTTTTTTTGTTTGAAGATGATCATAATATAAATAAAAGTCTTGGACCGGTTATAAAATAAGGTCTTACCTCATAGTTCTCTCCAGATTCTTTTCCTTCTATAAAATCCTGATTTTCTTCTCTAGCCTTTTCATTTAACCTAATTTCCTAGAGGATTAAAACTTTTAACAAAATGAGATTAAATGCAAGAGAGAGGTTTGGTTCTTCTCCTTTTGATCGATCATGTAAAGGCAAGAGCTTTAATTATTTGATAGAACTAAAGCCCATAACTCTTCTATCTCACTTTTATTTCTCTCTCAAATCAGCTATGGGACAGAGATCCCTAGCTTTTGGACATCAGCTAACATTTTCTACTAGTAAATGAATGGATTTGTAGGGGTTGGGCATGAGCGCCTACGTCGAATTATTGAGTTGCATCACAAACATGCCCAAAAAAAGAAATCCAAAAGCACAAAATCATCCATCATATAGTTCCCAAGAACCCCACAATTATATTTACTCTTCTTTTTTCTATTTCATTGTATCTCATGTATGCCTTCAATAAATCATGTATCCTTATTTTACTGCAAATGATTAGTGTCAAATAGTGGGTCCACCTCTGATCAATCTAGAACCCCGCACCTACTCTTGTGAATTGGCACAACCCTTCTCCTCTCCCTACCTCTATAATTGGTCCAGGTGGCCCCACGCTAATAGGGGCATGCTTTTGAAAAGAAAGACCATCTCTTTTAATACCATTCCATACTTATTAGTCATGTGGAAGTATCATAACCATAACTATCTAGATCAAAATCTTGACTCCTGACATAGAATATTATTCATGTTGAAAAGATATTGCCCTTTATTAAAAATAGCTATCATTTCCTAAATTTGAAATAGTTTGTAAAAAGAAATTGTGTGCTAAAAGAGACATACCTTTTGGCAGTTATACCCACAAAAAGGCCATTCTAAGTTGCCCAAGAGAAATTTGTGTCCCCAAGAGCATTCCGTGTGATCTGCATAAAAATTGTACAGCCTAGATTAATTAAACAGAGGGCAATTCAAAGCCAAGAGAATACTAGAACTAATGAATCAAGGATTGAAATTTTCTCACACTTGCGACCACATGGAATGCACGAGAACAACTTGAAAGACCCAGAGGATTCATGCAGTTCTTGCCCAGCCATCATACAAAAGGCGCAGCTACAATACGGGCAGTACCATTTGCCTTCTGGAAGGGACTGAATAATAGGGCATGAATGTAATTAAGTCTTAGAATTAAACATAGTTGCCAAAGCTAAAAACATGGAAATGAGTAAGAAATTGAAAACACCAAATATTCAGTACATGAAACAGTGCATGTGTGTATAAACTCCATAAAGATCTTGGAATCATGGTTGATGGTAATGAAAGAAAATAAACCATGGTTTAGTTAAAACGTTTGTATATGATATTTAGATATAGGTATAGATGAGTGTGGGGTAGATAGATGGATAGATAGTGGAGGCATCAAACATTATATGCAAACATATTTTTGTTCTTATGAAATGCATCTTACTACCATTGAAACAAGATTCGTGATTAGGAGAGGCTTCCTGATTACTATTCCTTGATTAACCTTTAACTACCATAACAACGAAAAAATAAACTAAAAATTAATGATCACAAAAGAAAGTTTAATGAAAAAAAAAGACAATTTCTTGATGGTGATTCCTTTCTATTCTTTCTAGAATACGATCTATGGACAAGAAATTAAATAAAGAAATAATAGAACTTATTAGGAGGAGGATTGATCACACGGAGATCATTTCTTTAGGGCCTGTTATTTTTGACAAGAATTGTGAGTGCTGTAGATTTCTAATGCTGATGTCAGATGATTCCCATGAACATTTGGAATTCTACTTTTGGTTACTAGAATTCTAAATGCTCACCTCCTGAGATGTCACTTTTACAGCTTGTTTATTTCATGTTATTAAATTCCTACGAATTCCATGGCTTGGTATTTCTATAAATGGTTGAAAATGAAGAATTGAAGGTGAGTATCAAAAAGTGATGATTGAATAACCTTTTTAATGGAAACTAAATCAATGATAGATTGGAAATGAATGCTCGGCCATCACCATAGTAATTCAAATCCTAGGAAAGTCTAGGTCACATCTACATTGCTACTTTATATCCTTCACCCCTCACCTCATATCATTCGTACTCCACCTCCTTAATAATCCTTGAGCAGATCTCATTTGACCTTGAATTCCTACCTATTCAATTCCTATGTATTCTATCCAAACAAATGAGGCCTAGCCTTTTGAATTCTCAGAATTCCATCTTACTGCATCATGGACGATACGTAATCATTCGGAATCTCACTTGAGGGACAATAATTGGAGAATTTCATATTCTCCCTAGACAAGAATTCTCAAATTTCTTGCCAACAAACATGCCCTTAGAATATAGGAGAGCTCATATTTCAAGTAGGGATGCCCTCATATTAAATCATTTTAAATATTTCAGTTTTCAGCACCGAAACCATAAGCAATACTGAGTACCAAAGCTTTAAAATTGTATTTAAAGGAATTCATAAACGATTTGTCAATATTGCATGATTCAATATAAAAATCTGGCAATTAGTGATGTCCTAAACTTAGGATTGAATATGTAAATCAATTGCTTGGTTCTTTGTGTAGCAACCTTAAGTTGTTACATTTGATCCCAGCTTACCCAATGAAAACATAGTCGACATGAGAGACTAAGAAAGGAAAGCATCAAGATCTTGTTTATGCCTACTTCTTGCTACAAATAAAAGGAAATGATTATGCAATAATAGTTTGCCATTGCCAATAAGATGTATATTGAAACTGTGAACCGTTGAAATTGAAAGAAACTATAAGTAAAAAAAAAAAAAAGAAAATTTGAAAGATGAAGAGCAATACCTTGAGCTTCAGGCAGTCTTGATGAAAAGTTGAAGGACAATTATCACAGCATATCAATCTCCCACCATCAGCACAAACCCCGCAACTATCATCGCTCGGATCTGGATCAATATTTGTTCCCACCATCTTGAAACCAACCTTCTTTTGGTTTTTTTCTTTCTTCCAAGCCTCGCTCCAGCATTGCATCAATGTCTTCCCTGAACTGAGATAAGTGTTCTCCCATGGCCGACAAAGATTACTACCTAAATGGGCTTCAAAGTCTAACAACGACATCACTTTCATGCAACAGCTGCATTTAATTCCATTTCTTGTCACCCATCCTTCCAATATACTACTATCACAGCTGCTTCCTTTGTAGAAAACTTTTTTATTTTCAGTCAACATACCAACATCTATCAACCAAGAGAAAACTGTAACTTTTGTTTCTGATGAAAATTTTTCTTCACATTCATCTTTAACCGGTCTCCTTACCATGAGGCGATACCCTCTACTCTTTGCCTTGTTCTTTCCTTTTGAAACCCCCCTTCTTACCGCTTTCCCTTTACTCATAGATGAGCCAGAGTGTTTCTCAGAAACCATTGTCTCTATTCCACTTTTATTGCCGTCTTCCTTTATTAACTGCTTATTCCTTATCTCCTGACCATCAAATTTCTCTCCAGTAGCCAACATCTTGTCCGATATGGGTGATTCGCTTTCAATCTCAGGTTCAACATTTAAATCAAATAGCTTTTCTTCACTCTTTTTTGCCGATTTGTTCACTGTACCTTCAAACTCACTATATGCTAGAATGTGGTTTTTGCTCAAGCGAGGAGACCTTCTAACTGATAGTGATTTGCCATATTGAAGCATTTTCTCTTTTTTGCTTTGTTTTATCTTAATGGATTGCACTTCAGAGGAATTCAAACCAGAACCAACCTTCATTTTAGAGATGGAAGAATTATGGGTTTCGACTTCCTCGCTACAACAATCTAATTTTTCCGCTTCATAACTACTGGATTTGTCGTTATTACTGGATTCTACCTTCTCATATATTGTACAAGATGCTGTCCCTTCATGTACTTCTTTGGGCACTAATGAGGATTCCATGGAAACACATGAAGAGGAAGCTAAACTGTCATGAACTTCCATGGGCTTCGTTACTTTAAGCAATTCAGTGATAAAGCGCAAATTGTTGCTACTACCTTGATCAGTCTTTGTAATCTCCATAGCCTCTGTTCTGCTATAACCGAATTTCTTATTTTTGTTACTCAAGCTTTTATCTTGAATACAGGATGTTACCTTCTCATCAACAATGCAAGAAGCGGATGCCTTGCATACTTCTTCTGTATATCGCATTTTTTCTGGAAGTAATAAAGGCTTTCCGCCAAATAATATAAATGAATCAATATAATCATCATAACCTCCCCTTTCAATATCAAAATCACAATCTACAAGGACATGTTTTCCATTGATACGTGCAGACCGCCTTAATTTGCCCTGCATATCACTTTTATTGCCCTGGTCGATTCTTTTAGCTCCTATCATGGAACAATCTGATTTTTGGTTTTTGCAACTCCAAGATTCATATTTGGTAAAGGATTTCCCTTTTTCATATACTATGCAAGGTGCCTTATTTCCATGTAGTTCTCTAGAACTTTTTCCTTCCTTGGAGATGTCTTTAGTGGCCACCTGCTTTCTTGGCTGTGACAAATCCTCCGATGAGGCTCTAGTCCTTTTACGGCAACTTCTTTTTTTCTTACAAACACCAATGTATCCAGTAAGATTGCGTAACTCGGAACATAAATCGGGAGGCAAATCTGAAGAATTCCTTAAATGTTCTCGATTACCAATCAATGGGGATGAGTCTAGTTCTCGCTCTGAAGTGCCCTGTGAAAAGGCTTCCACAGCTTTCGGAAGAGATTGGTAAGAAGAACCCGATGGAGAGAGATAGTATTTCCTATGTACATTCTGGGGTTTGACACCTACCCATCCAGAGTTAAACAACATCTCCTTGAGATTATTGATCGAGAGCCTCTGATTTGCCAAGTTAGAAACATTAACACCAATGCCTTCCCGGAGTGGATTCTGAAACGACCTTCTTTCGGTTTGGTTGCTTCTTTGCCTTGACCTTTTGTGTCCAGAGAGACCCATTTCATGTGGCAACCAATTAGGGTCTTCAATTATCACTTTCCCTTTCTGGATTCTCTTCTTTTTGTAGCTTTCTGCAACATGAATACTTTCATTTCTTCTATAATTTTCATTTGAATCCTTCGTAGAATCTCCTAATCTTAGACCAATCCCAACATCACGATTACTGGTAGCTAAAACATGTTCTGCCTCACCCCAATTCATATTTTCAGCAGCATTGATTAAACTAGATTGCCTTTTCACCAACAAATTTTGAGCCAATCCCAATCCCAACGACAAAGAATGGTGGAATGGTATTTCATTCTCACCATCTTTGAGAGAACCATCCTTCTGTGTTTGAGACATTATCGTCAATGAAGCAGCTAAGCGTCCCAGTTGCATAAAATCCATCATATGTCTGGAAATCATATAAAACAAACCATAACCCACTTCATCATAACCAAGAAGCAAGAAAGATCCTAAAGAACAAGACTAACACAAATGGACAGATTAATCTTGTTTCTTCAACTTAAGAAGGGATAGAAATGGATGCAATCAGATATATGGCATTGCATAATCAGATACAAGAGAGATGGGGAAAATTCTCTCAAGCAGCATGGGATTCTACAGGGAAAAAAAGAATGGATTTTGAGACTACTTACTTGGAATAAGAAGGATCTAATGTGTTTTTGTTATGTGTTTTGAAAGATAGGGGCCTTTGGAAAGGAAGAGAATTACCAAGGCAACAAAATGGAGATAGCAGAGCAGAATACCATGTTTGAAAGAAGGGAACGAGAAAGGTCTTGGGAATATATAGTAAAACTATAAGGACATGTTAGGTAATATTCGAGAAATCTATATATCTAATGATTCTTCTTACCATTAGAACAAGAATTCTTCGCTAGGAATTTGTATAGTTGAGAATCTCACGTTGATATTGGTGCATCTAGCAAAGGAAAATAGGATTGGTGCCTAAATCTAGTTAAGCGATGATTTTCAAATCTTATGGAGAGTGGTTGGATCTGAAAATTCTAATAAATGAGAATTTTCATTTGTCTAAATCCTCAGGAATTTACAATTGCTAATATAAATTTACCACAAATTTAGAAAAATCAAAAATCTTTTCCTTAAAAATTTGGTTGCCAAACATGACCCCTCTCTCTCTCTCTCTCTCTTAGGGTTTTTTAAAGATGTGCTTTTTAGGTATGAAAGATAGTCATACTCCAAATGCAGTTGATGAGCTACGTGCAACGATCATGACCATTGAAGAAGGTTTTTCAATCTAATATATGGCCCACTGAACTTGTGGTTCACCATCGCGGTGGACAAAAATCATTCAAAATGTGATTGCGGAAGAAGCCCATGGTACCAGGTAAGTGGAGCCCACTGGATGAATGGTTATGATTCCTTGAGTTATCTAATAGTACAAGTGCGCATTACAAATTTGGGTGCTCCTGCGGATTACCTCTTTCTCTCTTCATGTTCCCTAAAAAGGACATTGTCAACTGTCAATCCTTAGGCGCGATCATATCATTATAATACAAAATCTTCATTTTATTTCATGATCTAGAGAGCACCCCAAGTTGTGGTCCCCCCTTAGCTAGCAATATTGTGTGTTTGGAGGTTACACAAGCGATGGACCATATGTTTTTAACTAATCAAATGGCTTAATTCCCAATCAGTGCCACAAAGTATATGTTAAAATAAAGATATCATCAAAGTTATCAATCATGCACATGTAAGGGCGTGGTTAAGTGGTCTAATCTATTGACATTAGAGCCCTATATTAGAGGGTAGATTCCCTTACAAAATCTTATAAGTTCAAGTTGTAAAAAGAACATTAGTGAAAAACAAGATAAGTAAAAAAAAGAAGAAGAAATGCAAAAAACTGAAAATGTTAATCTTAGGTATATCAATTTGTGGATTTTTGTGTGTCCTTAACCAATAGTGGACCTCATCTGATGAACTATCTAAATCACAACACAACGGACCATTAAACTAATATGGACTATAGGTAGCATTCAAGATGAGCCAAGCCCATTTGCTGTGCCATACAGCTGTAACTTGTGATAAAGCCTTATTTACTCCTGACGATGCCGGTTACGTCTAATGTTGTTGATGCTACTTTACTAAAAGTAGACTCAAGATAAAGATTTGGCAAGATTTTCATATAGGTAAATTTCGAGAGGTAGCTCAGTTGATTTAGGACCACAGTTTGCACTTGGAGGTTGTGGGTTCGAAACTGCACTACCACACTGGGGCTATAGGGGAATTTTATCCGGCTTTCTCTCCTGGGTCCGTAGAAATTATTCTGGTCCAAAGGGCTAGAACCCTATATTATTAAAAAGAAAAAAAAAATCTTCATATAGGTGATTAAATGAATATCAACTATGGTTAGCGTTCAAGATGAACCAAGTCCATTTATCGTGTTAGACAGCTGTAACTTGTGATAAGACCTTATTTACTCCAGACGATGCTGACGATGCTGGTTAGGTCTAACATTATAGCTGTAACTTGTGATAAGGCCTTATTTACTCCTGACGATTGTGGTTGGGTTCAATGCCATTGACTCTACTTTACAAAAAGTAGACTCAGGATAAAGATTTGACGAGATTTTCATACAGGTGTTTAAATGAATATAGAATATGGCTAGCATTCAAGATGAACCAAGCCCATTTATCGTGTCATACAGCTGTAACTTATGATGAGGCCTTATTTACTCCTGACGATGCCGGTTAGGTCTAACATTGCTGACGCTACTTTACTAAAAATAGACTCAAGATAAAGATTTGGCGGGATTTTCAAACATGTGGACTTTGAGGATGGTTGTCAAATGCCACTGTAATCAGGGAGGTACACGAATCCCTCTTGGTCCAGGTGGCCAACATTATCAAAAGTTAGGGTGCAATTTGGTTTAGGACAAATACAAACCTCTACGGCCCAACCAAGGGCGCCTTTTTTGTTTTAAGTCACTATTGGGCCAGGTTTTTAAACCTACATTGAATTTGACCGGAGTAACCACTTATCTTTTGACATTACGTGTATACAATTTATAAATGAGAGTAGTTGAAAATAGAAAATTGTTTGTCTACAAAGTTCAAAAGTTCTAATATTTAAAGTGTAGGGTAAATTTCTCCTTTAGATAATCTCACATACGAATTGGTAGTCATAATCCCTTGTACTTTTTTTGAGTCACACTTGGAACTAGTTTTTACACCCACCTGGAATTCAAGTCATGCATATGTTTGAGCTTGGACTACTCTTGAATTTGACCAAAGTAACCATTGTATCTATTAGATTATATATGTAGAATGTATAAGTCAGAGTTGTCGGAGAAAGAAAATTTTTTCTCTACAAAGTTCAACCAATGTAATATCTAATAGGGTAATTTTCTCCTTTAGACATTCTCACATAGGGATTGGTCAACAGTGGGGAGCACCTGATGAATAATGGCTGCGTCCTTTGACTTTTATTGATGTATTTAGGGCGCGAGGCACACCGATTGCAATCCTTGCAGACACCGATCGACCAGTGACACACTTGCACCTTTCAAAGAGTATAAAAGCTGAAGAGGCCAAAAAGCACATGAAAGCTGGAGATAACAACAGGTGGGTTTTCATCACGATTTTTTTAACTACTTATCCACACGTGCAATGCAACTGCCTTTCTTATTGTTGTCAGAGAAATAATCGAGCACAACACAATCTTGTACAATTATAATAATACACATGCTCTGGTGCTCACCTCAGACAAATGGGCATGAATAGTTGGTGGTTAGATAGAAAGGGCCCACCATAGATTAAACATGATTCAAATACCATCTTGCTTTGATGATCACAAGAAACTCATGAGGGGCATGGAAATATATGGCTTGCACAATCTTAATCCAGCTGTTAATTATCCATCGACTTGATTCAATTGTTATGATCATTAAACTGTACAAAATTTCTAACCACATCCAATCTGTGATCTGCTGTTTCTTTCCATCCATCCACCATAAATTTCTTTTCTTTTGACCTTTGGTTAACATCCACAGTACATCTAAGTCAATGATTCGGCAATACAATGTGTGTTGTACCATATTTTTTTGTACAAGTAGCTGGACGTAGAACATTCTTCATGAATGCCTGTCGTTCATATAACTGCCATTTATCATTTACTGTGCCTTTGTTACGAAGTACAGTAGAGAGCACAGTGTATGGGTTTTAAGTGGATACCGAGTATGAAAGGATTTATTGTTTGTTGCCGGATTACGCTATTTTTATCCATCTAAATATTTGTTTCCAATTATTCTTCATTTAATAAATATATCTATGCTGTACATTTTGTTTTTTGAAAGGCTTTTCTTAAGGTATGCTGTAATTTTTGTGTTCTAACTTTTGGTCCCCGGGGGGGGGGGGGGTGGTATATAAAAGCTTGATGAAGCCCACCCAAGCCTCATTGATGATGGGACCAGGGAGGATGAAAATATTCTAATGGGTAGAACTCACATATTAATTTTGGGGTCAATCTTTTTCTACCAACCCCTTGATTTATAGCCCACAACTATAATGGCTTTAAGAGAAGTACAAAAGAGAAGCACACTTCTCTTTTGTACTTGAAACTTCCCCAAAATGGGTGTCTCTTACCACAAATGGTGAGGGATGGATGCACTTGAATATTTTCCTATATATATATATATATGGAAATGCTCCTGTGAGAGCTAGCTTATGGTGAGAGACACTATAATAGGGTCAACCTATCACCAATCCGAGCCATCCACAGACTCGAGACCCCCTCCCGAATGACGTTGAAGCCTGGATTTGTATCCATCCGAATGGAATGGATCGTTGGATCTATGGTCAAAAGATTTTCTTTAATATAAGTCATTAAACTTGTGGGCCACAGATGAGGGGGTTAGAGGCATGGGATTGAACCCAAACTTGATAGCTGATGTGAGGCCCACCCTTGGTGGGCCCTTATTTTGAATCTGAATATTATTCATTATGATAATAGTAGTATAATTGTACGAATTAATAAAGATTAGTAAATGTAGGTAGATATTTTCCTAAACTTTAGTCTATTTTATAGGAATTAGGGCTATTGTGTATTTTATAGGTTTTATAGGGTGTCAATTGTATTAGTATAGGGTTCTAGAGGTTTGAGGCCCTTTACTAGTAAATAGGATTTTATAGGAGGAGTTTTCCACACTTGAGAACTTTCTAGAACCTCTACCAAAAGACCTAAATGCCCATGTCCTTATCCACATCCCTATACAAACTAAAAGGCTGTCACGACCCCAAACCCGGGGTCTGTGAAGTAATAATTATGTTTCTCCCAAGATCCGCGTGTGTGAGGATTACAAATTCCAACATCCTCTGAATATTTAGCGGAAGCTTTCGTGGTGTTGCGACTCGGAGTCCGTGGCCATTGGATTCCGCACCGCACTCAACCCAAGCATATAGTCATCTTATCAATGATCCATCTCAGACTGGAATAAACCATCACAATAAAAAGTACAGAGCTGACAGTAATAAGATATTACATTCCCATATATGTTCAAGTTACAATTAACAATGTGTATTAAATACAATCCCAAGAAAAAGGCTAATAGAAGCCATACAAAACAAGCTAATAATTACTACCCCATATGTGACGTAATCCCGATGTCAAGCTCAATGTCTACATGACATAGCCGACAAACACATGTAAGCTCATGGCTCCAAAGCCAACACGTGCACTCATTTCGGGTGAAGAAGTCTGAACCTGAGTACCAAAGTAGTGGGTCAGACACGACGGTCTGGCAGGTGGGTGAAAAGATATAACAATATACTGAACGATAAAACATGCAATAAATCATGCTGTCTGATCAAAATTGTACATAATTACAAATTTATAGGAAATCATGAATATCTGACAAAATCCTGTATTCATATAAAACGGGTATAAAACATAAACATTTGACAAAACATATATTCCTTTTAGGCATGTATAAAACATGAACATTTCACAAATCGGGAACTCATTTAAAACATGTATAAATAATGCATCATTTATTAAGAAAAGACATGATCAATATAAAGCAGTAAGGGTATCAAGGATCAGGAACTAACAAGATGGCAACCACACAAAGCTAAATCCTCTATCACCGAAGTGATAGAGCAAGCATATCAAGGCGTTGACCTCAGTCACCGAAGTGAGGAGGAACAACGAAATTTACATATACATATACTATATACGGGAAATGACCACGGTAGTGAGCCGGGCATCAGGAACCACAGTAGCAATCTGCGGTATCGGGACAAGACCACGGTTAATAAACAGGGTAGCGGGATCCAAGTTGCAGCTGGCGGGACAAGAAGGGATCTCCAAGTCGGTAGATCAGACCGATAAGGTCATCCAAGCTTAGTGGTGCCGACTCATAGGTTATATGCAAGTAAACAAACAAATACATGTATGCATGTTCTCTTTTGGCTCATGGGCTTGCACTACAAAGCTTTGGCCCCATATTGCCTCAAGGTTTTATTCTCATGGGTCATATACAAGAAATCAGGTCAAATAAATACATATGATGGGACGGGGTACCCATAGGCACAAAACATGTCTGTATCGGGTCGGGCATAAACGGGTTAGCAACATGCTAAAAAGAAACATAAATCTCAATACCTTCGGGGCAAGTCTAGTCATAAAATATGAGATTTAAAGTGTACAAGTGAAATTCGAGTTTAAATAAGACATAATGGATTTTTATACTTTTCCGGGCCAAACGTTGAGGGTCCTAGATTTAAGTCGATGTGAATAGGGTCTCGTATGTCTAATTTGGCATATACTTGGTACTCCATGAGGATTAAGGACATTTCGGATCCCTATGCACATTGACGAGTCTAAGGATCATCGACGAATCTTCATAATGGGATTTCTCTTCATCCGGACTCCATTCAATGCCTTCCAAGTTCTTACATTGCATTGGGGAGCTCGAAGGCACAAATTTCCTTTTATATCGGGCAAGGCATGGCCGGGCTAGCAAAATGCTAAATACAATTCAATGTTTTCGGGAATGAATATAAAAACTTCGGGAACAAAGCAATGCAATTAGCCTTTCGAAATTCCAGGATAGACATCGGAGTTCAAAACTAATTCGAGGTGGATAGGGGTCCCGTATGTTGTTTTCAGAAAATACTTGATACTCTTGAAGTTTGTCCGGGCTCCTTATACACTTTGGCGATTTTCCAAAACTCCAATGGATACCTTGTGATTATGGTTTCTTTCTCATTCGGGCTTCATACATCACTTAATAAATCTTCCGACACAACGGGGCTCCCCATGAACCTCTCACAAACATATAAATGTTTTACTTCAGCTCCAAACATGTCTCCAGTGAATCAGCACCCATCACTCGAGCGGACATTACAGTTCGCTTGAGCGGAGGGGTCTCTGGAATGGTTTCTGGGAGGATTCGCTCGAGCGGACCCATGTTCGCTCGAGCGAACAACTCTCTGGAGTGGGACGAACCCTTTTCTGGGCAGTTCGCTCGAGCGAAGTATCAGTTCGCTCGAGCGAACTGTCCAGAACCAGTTCCGGGACAGTTCTGCTCAGCCTTCTTCTCTTCATACTAAAACCCATTTTTGAGGTTCCATTTCCACATCATTAGAGGGCATGAAAGCACCTCAATACTATCTTCAAATCCCCAATAAAACTCCTCACAACAACCACCAAGGCTCCACCATACATCTCCATTCTTTTCCACATTAAATCACAAAGAGAAGGAGAATAACCATAACCACATAGATTCATTCAAGTCTTAGACAAGAGATAAAAACAAAAGCTATAAATCACATTTTAAGGCAATACATGGCTAATCAACCACTTTCAAGGACATTTATTTCACATTAAAAGCAAGTAAGCAAAACATTAATGGAATGACAAAACCAATCATGTTCTTCTTGAAAATCATTCAAAACTCCGAGAGATCCTTTCACAAAATGAACCCAACCTCTTCACCCCATTCACATTCAACCATAAGAAATCCATAATATAAAATCAATTAGGACTTATACATTCAAGATGTCATTTTCAAGAGAGTAATATGCTAGAAAGTACACTAATTAGTGCATTTGAGATCTCAATAAAAGCATGAATGAACCAAGCTTAAGAAATGAAAAATCATTAATGAAAGCTAATCATTTGCATAAAAGTATGATTAATGAAAATAAATCATTTCATCCACTTGCCTTAGGTCCAAGTTAATGCAAATCAACCACTAATCACTTCTCCAAGCTATAAACACCAAATCTACACAAAACCCCCAAATACAAGCCCAAATATCAAAAGCAAATCAAAACAAAAGGAAAACCTCCAATAATCAAAACAAAGCTTCTCAAAGGTTAGGAGAACACAAATCCAAAAAATTACAAGGATCCCTTACTTGGAAGTTCTTCAAAAAGCAAGAGGTTGCTCAAAGGAAATCTTGAAAAGCTTGGTTTTCTTCAAAAATGGTGTCCAAGGGTAGCTCTTGAGATGAGGATGAAGATGGTAGAGTCCAATCTTAGTTTGGCAATGGTTTGGTGGTGCTATGAGATGGAGAAAGCAAGAAAGGATTGGGCATTAGGAGCTGTAGATTGAATTGGTTTGGGTGTGAGAATGCCATTAGAGGTTTGGATAGCTTGGATTGCTTCTTCTTGTCTATTTACCTTTGCAAATTCGGATTTAAGGCAAATGCAATATACTCACTTAGCATAGAATGTGTGTTTACTGTTTTTTATTAAGAAATTTCATTTATATGATGTTAGGATGCTTAGATTTACCTTTGAGCTTGTCTTTTTGGATTTTTGGCCATTGATGGATGGGTTTTTCTCATTTGGAAGATCAATGGCCCGTTTATTGTTGGAAGGATGATTATTGAAGTGTTTCTATGGTTTTAGATGTTTATATGAAGAATGGAAGTGATTGGAGAAGGTTCGAATGGAAAATGGATTGAAGAGGTGAAAAATCCAGATTTTTGGGCTTTCGGTTACAGGTGTGTGTACTGGGTCGACCTGCCTGTAGTGGGGTCGACCGGCTACACTAAAAGTGGGAAAAATGAGATCTCAGTTACCTTCTGAGATAACCCCAGGTCTAGTGTGCTCGGTCGACTGAGCCCTGTACCAGGTCGACCGAGTACACAAAAAACTCAGGGTTGAACTGAGCTATGGCATTTTTTCCCTCAGTCCCAGAATCCAGTGTGCGCGGTCGACCGGGCCCTATCCTAGGTCGAACGGCGATAATAAATTTACAGAATTTCAAGCCTCAGTTAGTTCCTTGGGAAATTCTACAGAGCCATTGTATACGGTCGACCTGCCTGCAATGGGGTCGACCGGAAACACTGAGAAACTCACGGTTGGAGATGTAGTCTGCTGTAAGACCCCGACCCGAGTGATCCCGATTGGTACTAATTAAGTCTCGTATTAGAGCTAAGTGTGATTAGTGCATTTTGGTCAAGTTTGGACTAGAATAATTCTTTTATAGTTTTGGGAGAGTTTTTAGTACTTTGTGTATGGTGGGACCCTTTGGGGGTTCCATTTTTGGATAGTTTTACGAGTATTTGAGGGATTGTTCGTATTCCGGTGATTTGTATTTCTACCCCGTTTTACTTGTCCCGCTAATCCCTACAACTTTTATGTTGATCCCGTACTCGTCCGGAACCCCGAAACCCGATTTTCTTGCATTGAGGGCAAAACAGTCATTTTACATGAAACTGTACCCAAAACTTGATATCTCCGAAACCCGCGAAACATATACTTTTTGAAAACTAGATATTTCGACGATCACTTTTCTCTTCTTCGTCGATTCCGTTCGAGGTCCCGATAGTAATGATTTCAGCCTAAATAGATTTTCTAGTGGTGGAGCCCACACCCACTTGTATATATAGAGAGCCCATCTTCTTCATTCTTCTTTTTCCAGCACAACACAAAGCTAGGGTTTCTCTTTTCCCTTTTCTCCATTCTTCTTGCTTCTCCACCATCAAAGCACCACCCACCTTTCTCAAATTGAGAGATAGTGGTCATCATCTTCTTCTCCTCCACTAGAGCTCTCCATTGATATAATCCTTCAAGAGGAACCTCCATTCTAAGGCCTTCTTTGAGCTAGTCTTGCCCATTTGAAGAGCTTCCAAGTAAGTTTCCCTCCCAATCTCTCCTATATGTGTTCTCCTAGCATTAGTGAAGCTCCATCTTTATTATTGAGAGTTCTCCCTCCTTGTTTCTTGGTTTGACCCATTTTAGGGTTTGTATTTGGGCGTTTTTGTGTGGCTTGGAGTTTGGCTTGGAAGAGGAGAGTTATAGCTTGATTTCTTGTCTAGAGACCTTGAGGCAAGTGGATTGAATGGATGGTTTAGTTTTCAATGATTCCCAAGATAAATATGTTTGATTTATTGCTTCATTAATGCCTTGTTTTACTTGCATTCAATGTGATTTTAAATGCTATTGGAAAGAAGTTGGTTGACTCATTTATTGTTTATGGAAAGGTGAATTGTATCTCCCCATCCTTATGTCTTGTTTTGTTTTAAATGAGTTCTTGTGAATGTGGTTTTCTTCTCTTTCACTTTGTGATTGAATGTGGGAAAGAATGGAGATGAATGGATGGAATCTTGGTGAATGTTGAGAGGAGTTTTGATAGGGATTGAAAGAGGTTTTGGATGCCCAAATTTGATAGAAGAAATGGACCTCAAGGAGTGGTAAGAAGTGGAAGGAGGAGGAGCAGAACTGTCTCGGAACCAGTTTCTGGACAGTTCGCTCGAGCGAACTTGCAGGTCGCTCGAGCGAAGTGTCCAGAAAGGGTTTCGAACCATTCCAATGGACAGTTCGCTCGAGCGAACCCTCTCAGAGCTCATTCCAGAGAATGGTTGGCTCGAGCGCACGAATCGTTCGCTCGTGCCATCCTGAACTGGGCAGGTCCGCTCGAGCGACCCTTGGTCCGCTCGAGCGAACCCTCCTAGAAGGCCATTCCAGAGAGCACGTTGCTCAAGCGAACTCCAGGTCCGCTAGAGCGATGTGTACTGTTTTCCTGGGGTTGTTTGGAAGCAAAGAATGAAAGGTCTTAAGTATTGAGAGAGGTTAGTTGGCATCCCTATTGTGAAGAGAAGACTTATAACCATTGTTTGAAATCCATCTGAGGAAGAAACCATAATCACAAGGAATTCGTTGAAGTTTTGGGGAACCTCAAAGTGCATAAGGAACCGGAATGTCTTCAAATTCAAGGAGTACCAAGTTTCTTATTAAATAGGCATTCGGGATCCCTATTCACTTTGAAATCCCCATTCACCTTGAATTAGTTTTAAACCTCGATATTTTGAAAGTCTATTTCAGTTGTTTATTCCAGAAATTTATGAATTATGATTTATCAATTCCGAAAGCATTGTATTTGTACTTGCACCCTTTTTATTAGTCCCGAAATGCATGTCCGACATGATATGATAGATGCACCCTTGAGCACCCTGTCTTGCCCGCTTATAGTCTTGCACTGGATTTGTTTTATACATGTCTCGATTTATGTGATTTAACCTATGAGTCGGCACCATTAAGCTTGGATGACCTTGTCGGTCTGATCTGCCGACTTGGAGATCCCTTCCCGTCTCGCCAGCTGCAGCATGGATCCCGATACCCGATTTATTAACCGTGGTCCCGTCCCGATACCCGGCTCGCTCCCGTGGTTCCCGATATCGGGTTCGCTACCGTGATTCCCGACACCCGGTTTGCTACCGTGGTCCCGTCCTGTATAATTGTATATGTATATGTAAATTGGTTGCACCTCCTCACTTCGGTGACTGAGGTCAACACCCGATACTCTTGTCACTTCGGTGATAGAGGATTTAGCTTCTTGTGGATGCCATCTTGATTGTTTCCCGATTTCCTTGATTACCTTACATGTTTTGTGACTGCATATGCGTTTTAATTAAATGATTCATTTACTTCTTGAAAGTCATTGTTTAAACAAGTTTATATGTTTTCCAAGGTAAAATTTTTTATTATCAAATGTTTATATCTGTTCACCCACCTGCCAGACCGTCGTGTCTGACCCTTTGCTTTGGTACTCAGGTCCCGTTGTCGGTTATCCCGAGGAGGAGCCAGAGGAGGCGGTCAGAGAACCGCAACCGCTAGTTGAGTGGCGTGCCGACGATGTGATGTAAACATCCGGTTGTCGAGATGCGAAACATTAAGGGGGGTGGTTGGATAGTTATTTTGGTGGATATTGTTTTGTCTATATTGGCCTTTGTGTTGGCATCTATTTTTGGGAATTGTAATTAAATGTTATATGTTCAAACTTGGACCTTTGGGTTACGCTTTAGAACATTGCTCATTCTGATACTCATTATCTTAAATGTAATCAGTCTTGTTATTTTGGAAATGAATTACATGCTTGATTTGCTACACGCTTCCGTAATTATACAAAATGTTTATGTGTGTTGGGAAATCCTCACCGCGGACAGTTGTGGGAAATCTCGTGCACGGGTGATGTGTGTTCTTTATCTACACGTGTACGCTTGGGCATCAAACATACCTATGATCTTTTATGTCATTCACAATTAGTCCCGATCCCGGATTGGTCCCCAAACCCGGTCCGGAGTCGCGACAGACTGGTATCAAAGCGAGACGTGTTTCAGGCAATTAAAAGAAACTAGAAATCCTAAGGACGTGGCGAGGATTCGTTAGATCTTTCATTAAGCTAGAATTGCGTGAGCAATGTGTGACCCTATTCTTGATTATCATGTGCTAACAACTTGTTTGGCAGCATCATACCACCTCGTAAGCGACCAGTAAACGGCAATCCCACCGTAAGTAACAGTGATTATACCGGGCCAGTTGAGGGTACAGGGCCAGTTGGAGAAGATAGAACTGAAAACATAATGCCAAATCAGTTTCAGCAGATGTTGCAGGCTATGCTTGATCAGCAGCATCAAGCCAATGAGAATCAGACTAGACTTCAAGAACAAATGCTCAAGAAGGATGAGGATCATGCCAGAGAATTGGCAGAGATGCAGAGGTAATTATTAGAGGTATTACAGAGAAGGCCAGAGCCAGTCCAGCCTCAACCTGCAATTGTCATTAATCAGAGAGAGCATGACCCCAATGCATTATTTGAACGGTTTCGGAAGAGAGGTCCGAAAGAGTTTGTGGCGACAGAAGACCCCTTGGCTGCAAATGATTGGCTAGAGCATACAGAGAATATATTTGAGGTCTTCAGATGTAACGGAGGAGAGAAAGTCTAACTTGCAGCATCACTCTTCACCAGTTTGGCAGATAATTGGTGGAAGACAGTAAGGGAGGAATACATGACTATGGCAGACGCAGTGGCGTGGGCGAACTTTAAGAGGCAATTTAGAGACAAATACGTGCCCGCCCATGTCAAGAGGCAGAAAGCAGTAGAGTTCCAGCAGCTTGTCCAAGGCAGAATGACAGTGCTAGAGTACCTCACCAAGTTCGAGAGGTTATCACGATATGCTCCAGAGTTGGTGGACACGGTGGAGAAAAAGGTTGCTAAATTCTTAGAAGGACTTCACCCCATCATTGAGAGGGATGCCACCGGTGTAGTACCACCTATTACCTTTGAAGAAGCTGTCAAGAGAGCTTACAAGTTTGAGAACTTCCAACACAAGATTCTTAAGGTCTAAGGCAAAGGACAAAGGCAACCCCAGCAGCAGAATCACCAGCAAAGGAATCAGCAGAACAATAGGCAAAGGCAAGACCAGAATGTGCAGCTCGTTTGTATCCACTGTGGCAAAAACCATGAGAGTGCCCAATGTCGTACCATCACCGGAGCATACTTTAGATGTGGCTCCATGGATCATCAGATGAGGAATTGCCCGAGACCGAATAGACAGAATCAACAGCCTCAAGGAGCACTGCGTCCAGCATCGCCACATAATGCACTAGTAGTGCAGAATCAGGCAAGGCCACTTCAGTAGCAGGCACCACCGCAGCAGTATAGACCCCAACAACAGCAACAGCAGTAGGCCCGTCAACAAGGACAGCAGCAGAATCAACGTCTCCCACAACAGAACAGAAATGCTTCTCAAGGCAGGCAGCAACAAGCTCCTATAAGGCCACAGCAGCGAGGACAAGTGTATGCGGTCAACAGAGCTGATACAAAGGCAGCAGGCAATGTTGTGGAAGGTACACTCCTTGTTAGTGGGATAGAAGCTAAAATATTATTTGACCCTGGCTCTACGCATTCTTTCATATCCCATGCATTTTCTAGATTGATTGATGTGCATGGTAGAGATCTTGAGTACATTTTGACTGTGGCAACCACAGTAGGAAAACAAGTTGTGTGTACTAGTCATTACCCAAACTGTCAAGTACGGATAGGAGAGGTTGTGTTACCCGCAGATCTTATTCTGTTGGAGATGAATGACTTTGATGTCATCCTAGGGATGGATTGGCTGGCAGGGTACCATGCCACGATGGACTGTTTCCATAAGACCCTTACCTTCAAGTTGGATGAGACACCAGCAGGGGTGTTATTCCAGGGAGAGAGGAGGAATCCTTGTGCAGGGTTTGTCTCATCGTTGAAAGCTGATAGACTATTGAGAAGTGGATGTGAAGTCTATTTGGCGTTTATCACGGAGGATAAACGGTTCCAAGGGGTGGAAGAGATCCCTATTGTTTGAGAGTTCCCGGATGTATTTCCAGAGGAGATTCCGGGATTACCACCTATTTGAGAAATTGATTTCACCATTGAGTTGTTACCGGGGACCGCTTCGATTTCGATTGCACCATATAGAATGACTCCGGCAGAATTGGGAGAGTTGAAGATACAATTACAAGAGTTGTTGGACAAAGGTTTTGTAAGATCTAGTATTTCGCCATGGGGAGCTCTGGTTTTGTTTGTTAAGAAGAAGGATGGTTCGATGAGAATGTGTATTGACTACCGGAGACTGAATCAAGTGACCATCAAGAACAAATATCCACCGCCAAGGATAGATGAACTGTTTGATCAATTACAAGGTGCTTCGTATTTCTCGAAGATTGATTTGAGATCCGATTACCATCAGCTGAGGGTCAGAGAATCAGATGTGTTGAAAACAGCTTTCCGGACAAGATATGGCCACTATGAGTTTCTAGTGATGCCATTTGGGTTGACCAATGCACCGGCAGTGTTCATGGCATTGATGAACAAGATATTTGCCCAATATCTGGATCAGCTTGTAGTGGTGTTCATTGATGATATTTTGGTGTACTCCAAGACCAGAGAAGAGCATGAAGAGCATCTGAGGATAGCATTGCAGCTTCTGAGAGAGAACCAGTTGTATGCGAAGCTCAACAAGTGTGAATTTTGGCTAGAGCAAGTTGCATTTTTGGGGCACATTATCTCCAAGGAAGGATTATCAGTAGACCCGTCTAAAATTGAGGCAGTAGTGAAGTGGGAAAGACCGAAGAATGTGTCAGAAATTAGGAGTTTTCTTGGATTGGCAGGGTATTACCGGAGGTTTGTGCAAGGATTTTCGTCGATTGCAGCACCATTGACGAAGTTGACAAGGAAGAATGTACCCTATGTGTGGACAGATCAGTGTGAAGCTAGTTTCCAAGAGCTGAAGGAGCGATTGACCACCGCACCAGTACTTACTTTTCCATCTGGAAGCGGCGGTTTCACCATCTTTACCGATGCTTCGAACATTGGACTTGGTTGTGTGTTGATGTAAGAAGGAAAAGTTGTGGCATATGGGTCCCGACAGTTGAAAGATCACGAGAAGAACTATGCAACCCATGACTTCGAATTGGCAGCGGTCGTCTTTGCATTGAAGATGTGGAGACATTACCTCTATGGAGAGAAATTTGAGGTCCATTCTGATCACCGCACCTTACAGTACCTATTTTCTCAGAAGGAATTGAACATGAGGCAGAGGAGGTAGATGGAGTATATCAAGGATTACGATTTTCCGATCAAGTATCACCCGAGGAAAGCGAATGTAGTTGCCGATGCTTTGAGCAGAAAATCAGTGGGTATGGCAAATCTAAGTGGTACTTGTATTTTTGAACAGTTTGAGGAGTTGAAGATAGACCTACAGCCACTGAGGAAGGGTGTTATATGCGCCAATATGTCAGTGTCAGAGCCTTCGTTCATTCAGAAGATCAAAGATAGTCAGTTGCAAGATCCAGAGTTGGCTAAGATCTCAGAGCATATAGCAGAACGTCCTGATTTTCGTATCGTTGACGGAGTCCTTTACTATCGAGACCGTCTGTGTGTGCCTAACATCGAAGATTTGAGGAATGACATCATGGCAGAAGCTCACAGTACGAAGTATTCTATGCACCCGGGCAGCACGAAGATGTATCAGAACTTGAAGGGCAGATTTTGGTGGAACAACATAAAGAGAGAGATTGCAGTGTTTGTCTCTCGTTGCATGACGTGTCAGTTGATAAAGGCAGAACATCAGAAGCCTCCAGGGTTGCTACAACCATTAGAGATCCCGGAATGGAAGTGGGAACACATTACCATGGACTTTATTTCGGGACTACCAAAGACTAGCAGAGGCAATGATACAATATGGGTTATTGTGGACATACTCACCAAGTCAGCTCATTTTATCCCCATGAAGACAGGAAAGAAGATGCACATGTTACCCCTGGCAGAGTTGTTTGTCAACGAGATCGTTAGTAGACATGGACAACCGGTTTCTATTACCTCCGACAGAGACAACAGATTCGTCTCGAGATTTTGGAAAACCTTACATGAGTCTATGGGTACGAAGCTACAGTTCAGCACGACTTATCACCCTCAGACAGATGGCCAGTCAGAGAGGACAATTCAGACCCTTGAGGATATGCTACGTACTTGTGTGTTAAACTTCAAGACCCAGTGGGATGAGACTCTGCCGTTGTGTGAGTTCACTTACAACAATAGCTACCACTCGAGCATTGGAATGGCGCCCTTTGAAGCTTTGTATGGCAGGAGGTGTAGGACACCTGTTTGTTGGAAAGAAGTTGGCACCCGCAGTTTCCATGGACCAACCATAGTGAGTGAGACCAGTGACAAAGTAAGACAGATTCAAGAATGTCTGAAAATAGCCCGGAGTAGACAGAAAAGCTATGCAGACTCTCACCAAAGGGACTTACAATTTAAAGAAGGAGATAAAGTCTTCTTGAAGGTGTCACCTACCAGAGGAACATTGAGATTTAGACAGAAGGGCAAGTTGTCACGGAGATACATCAGACCGTATGACATTGTGAATAAGATTGGTGATGTGGCTTACAGATTAGCCCTACCACCCGAGCTTTTCGATGTACACGACGTTTTCCATGTGTCGATGTTGAAGAAGTATATCCCTGATCCTTCACATGTACTTCGACATGAACCGTTGGAAATCAGAGAAGATGCTACATATGTAGAGAAGCCCATTCAGATCATTGATACAAAGGAACAAGAATTGAGAACACGAACTATTCAGTGGGTGAAAGTACTTTGGGAGAATCATGGGCCGGAAGAGGCAACGTGGGAATTGCGAGATCAAGTGCAGAAGAAGTACCTGCATCTCCTACCCGAGGTGACTTTTGTATTTCATTTGGAGGACCAAATGCCCTAAGGGGTGGAGGATATAAGACCCCGACCCGAGTGATCCCGATTAGTACTAATTAAGTCTCGTATTAGAGCTAAGCGTGATTAGTGCATTTTGGTCAAGTTTGGACTAGAATAATTCTTTTATAGTTTTGGGAGAGTTTTTAGTACTTTGTGTATGGTGGGACCCTTTGGGGGTTCCATTTTTTGATAGTTTTACTAGTATTTGAGGGATTTTCGTATTCCGGTGATTTGTATTTCTACCCCGTTTTACTTGTCCCGCTAATCCCTACAACTTTCATGTTGATCCCGTACCCGTCCGGAACCCCGAAACCCGATTTTCTTGCATTGAGGGCAAAACAGTCATTTTACATGAAACTGTACCCAAAACTTGATATCTCCGAAACCCGCGAAACATATACTTTTTGAAAACTAGATATTTCGACGATCACTTTTCTCTTCTTCGTCGATTCCGTTCGAGGTCCCGATAGTAGTGATTTCAGCCTAAATAGATTTTCTAGTGGTGGAGCCCACACCCACTTGTATATATAGAGAGCCCATCTTCTTCATTCTTCTTTTTCCAGCACAACACAAAGCTAGGGTTTCTCTTTTCCCTTTTCTCCATTCTTCTTGCTTCTCCACCATCAAAGCACCACCCACCTTTCTCAAATTGAGAGATAGTGGTCATCATCTTCTTCTCCTCCACTAGAGCTCTCCATTGATATAATCCTTCAAGAGGAACCTCCATTCTAAGGCCTTCTTTGAGCTAGTCTTGCCCATTTGAAGAGCTTCCAAGTAAGTTTTCCTCCCAATCTCTCCTACATGTGTTCTCCTAGCATTAGTGAAGCCCATCTTTATTATTGAGAGTTCTCCCTCCTTGTTTCTTGGTTTGACCCATTTTAGGGTTTGTATTTGGGGGTTTTTGTGTGGCTTGGAGTTTGGCTTGGAAGAGGAGAGTTATAGCTTGATTTCTTGTCTAGAGACCTTGAGGCAAGTGGATTGAATGGATGGTTTAGTTTTCAATGATTCCCAAGATAAATATGTTTGATTTATTGCTTCATTAATGCCTTGTTTTACTTGCATTCAATGTGATTTTAAATGCTATTGGAAAGAAGTTGGTTGACTCATTTATTGTTTATGGAAAGGTGAATTGTATCTCCCCATCCTTATGTCTTGTTTTGTTTTAAATGAGTTCTTGTGAATGTGGTTTTCTTCTCTTTCACTTTGTGATTGAATGTGGGAAAGAATGGAGATGAATGGATGGAATCTTGGTGAATGTTGAGAGGAGTTTTGATAGGGATTGAAAGAGGTTTTGGATGCCCAAATTTGATAGAAGAAATGGACCTCAAGGAGTGGTAAGAAGTGGAAGGAGGAGGAGCAGAACTGTCTCGGAACCAGTTTCTGGACAGTTCGCTCGAGCGAACTTGCAGGTCGCTCGAGCGAAGTGTCCAGAAAGGGTTTCGAACCATTCCAGTGGACAGTTCGCTCGAGCGAACCCTCTCAGAGCTCATTCCAGAGAATGGTTGGCTCGAGCGCACGAATTGTTCGCTCGTGCCATCCTGAACTGGGCAGGTCCGCTCGAGCGACCCTTGGTCCGCTCGAGCGAACCCTCCTAGAAGGCCATTCCAGAGAGCACGTTGCTCAAGCGAACTCCAGGTCCGCTAGAGCGATGTGTACTATTTTCCTGGGGTTGTTTGGAAGCAAAGAATGAAAGGTCTTAAGTATTGAGAGAGGTTAGTTGGCATCCCTATTGTGAAGAGAGTACTTATAACCATTGTTTGAAATCCATCTGAGGAAGAAACCATAATCACAAGGAATTCGTTGAAGTTTTGGGGAACCTCAAAGTGCATAAGGAACCGGAATGTCTTCAAATTCAAGGAGTACCAAGTTTCTTATTAAATAGGCATTCGGGATCCCTATTCACTTTGAAATCCCCATTCACCTTGAATTAGTTTTAAACCCCGATATTTTGAAAGTCTATTTCAGTTGTTTATTCCAGAAATTTATGAATTATGATTTATCAATTCTGAAAGCATTGTATTTGTACTTGCACCCTTTTTATTAGTCCCGAAATGCATGTCCGACATGATATGATAGATGCACCCTTGAGCACCCTGTCTTGCCCGCTTATAGTCTTGCACTGGATTTGTTTTATACATGTCTCGATTTATGTGATTTAACCTATGAGTCGGTACCAGTAAGCTTGGATGACCTTGTCGGTCTGATCTGCCGACTTGGAGATCCCTTCCCGTCTCGCCAGCTGCAGCATGGATCCCGATACCCGATTTATTAACCGTGGTCCCGTCCCGATACCCGGCTCGCTCCCGTGGTTCCCGATATCGGGTTCGCTACCGTGATTCCCGACACCCAGTTTGCTACCGTGGTCCCGTCCCGTATTATTGTATATGTATATGTAAATTGGTTGCACCTCCTCACTTTGGTGACTGAGGTCAACACCCGATACTCTTGTCACTTCGGTGATAGAGGATTTAGCTTCTTGTGGATGCCATCTTGATTGTTTCCCGATTTCCTTGATTACCTTACATGTTCTGTGACGTATATACGTTTTAATTAAATGATTCATTTACTTCTTGAAAGTCATTGTTTAAACAGGTTTATATGTTTTCCTAGGTAAAGGTTTTTATTATCAAATGTTTATATCTGTTCACCCACCTGCCAGACCGTCGTGTTTGACCCTTTGCTTTGGTACTCAGGTCCCGTTGTCGGTTATCCCGAGGAGGAGCTAGAGGAGGCGGTCGGAGAACTGCAATCGCTAGTTGAGTGGCGTGCCGACGATGTTATGTAAACATCCGGTTGTCGAGATGCGAAACATTAAGGGGGATGGTTGGATAGTTATTTTGGTGGATATTGTTTTGTCTATATTGGGCTTTGTTGGCCTCTATTTTTGGGAATTGTAATTAAATGTTATATGTTCAAACTTTAACAGGACCTTTGGGTTACGCTTTAGAACATTGCTCATTCTGATACTCGTTATCTTAAATGTAATCAGTCTTGTTATTTTGGAAATGAATTAGATGCTTGATTTGCTACACGCTTCCGCAATTATACAAAATGTTTATGTGTGTTGGGAAATCCTCACCACGGACACCTGTGGGAAATCTCGTGCACGGGTGATGTCTGTTCTTTATCTACCCGTGTACGCTTGGGCATCAAATATACCTTTGATCTTTTATGTCATTCACAATTAGTCCTGATCCCGGATTGGTCCCCAAACCCGGTTCGGGGTCGCGACACCTGCAATCAGTTTTATCCAGGTGGGCCTGTGTACCAGGTCGACTGACAGGCCACTAGGTTGACCGGGTAAACTAAAAATCACAGACTCCAAACAAAATTTCAGTCCCTGGTCTCTATGCAGTAAGTCGACCTGGATAACCAAATTCTGGGTGCAGACTCTATTTTGTGTTGTGATCTATTGTGGGGCCCATTGACCATCCAAATAAACTTCCATTAATGTGCCAAGCACAAGTCAATGGTGTGGCTCAACCTTGCCTCATGGGGACCACCAAGTAGAGTCTAGGGTTGGATTTGACATCGATTCGATTCTTAAACGTCGTCGAAGATGCCCGTAACTTTGGGAGTCTCAAATACAATATCATGGGTATCTGAAACTTCATTTAGGGATCCAATTAACTGAAATGGACCTGGACCTGAATGTAGACCATTACTTAGGATTGGACTTTTCTACTTCTTTCGTTGATTCTCTGATTTGGAGGTTTATTACATTACTATCACTCTTATGTCATTATCATTACTTTATACTTGTTAATTAAATGAAAAATGAAGGATCTGAACCTAGGATTACGTAGAGGTGACCTAGTGATGTAAATGGATGAACTTTGACCCGTGTTTGTGGCTAGGCGGACCCTTCTATGGCCTAAGTTTGGTTGTGTGATACCCTAGGATGGAGAGCTGGTAGTGACTAGACTTATAACTCGTTGAGAATGAGGGTGGACGAATTGATATTGGATTTTGAGATTGGTGATCTCTCCTGGACTGTTTAGAATAAGGCCATGGCTTTGATGAGCCTTAGTATGGATCCAATGATTGGACTTAGACTTGGACTGTGTTCTATGATATTTAAATTGGCACTTGGACCTCTTAGGGACTTGTTAGGACCTTGCTCGCGCAAGGTAAAGCTTAGAGAGACACAGTCCTGTATTTTCTTTTAATTCCTTTGAGTCGGCACGAACATTCACGCGGTTGTTCTAAGCTCAGTCTATTGACTGATCATCACTGGTAGGAGGTATTTACGAGTGTTGAGTGGGCTGTAATGATGAGCTATGTTTTAGACGGACAGTGTGATGCCGGGTCCGGTCTCTTGAGTGCTGAGTTCTAAGTGCTGAGTGTTTGAGATTGATGAGTGATTTGTGGGGTTAGTCATCCCCATCATTGGTGAAATTTCCTCACCGCGACTGTGTTCAGTATGAGAGGGCCGCGGCATAATATCCCACGGTATCTATCTTGTTTAAATGTGCCATGTTATATTGATAGATTAGCTTATCTTGTTTACCTGATTCTAAATATCTATCTTGCTTAATTGCCTAGTTTATGTACCTTGATATTCTTATTGATCATATTACTGTCTCTACTCTTTTGATGCATACATCCTATATTACTTGTATATTGTGACTTGCCAGATCTTTAGATCTAACCCACTCTTGGTGCTTAGGTTTTGACTCCGACTATGAGGATGGTGCGCTCGCGCTCGTCGAGGCGCCTGTAGCTGGTGATTATGGATGCAGACTACCCGGCCAGGAGGTCGAGCTGGAGGACGGAGTGCAGGCACCGGGGGTTTGAGAGTGCACTTTTATTTTGGGATTTAAGTGATTATGTTGTGAGCAGAGAGATAGTCTGTTGTGTTTAAATATATTCTTAATTATACTTTGAGATTTAAACGGGATTTCAACCCTACTACACTTGATATATCTTTTATAATACCTTATGCTTCTGCTTTACTTTTTACGCTTCCGCAATTTTAGGTATTGATTATATGTTGGTCAAAAAATTTTAAATCGGACCTCACTGTGGACCTACAATCTTGGAAGTTCTCGAATTTTCCTGTTGGAAGTAGGTGGGCTACGTGGATAGATTTTCAAAACTTTTGACCCACTTGACTCAGGGATCAAGTATCCATCAGGCCAAAAGCCCAATTCAGGATCCGTGTCCTCAATCTCAGTCATCATGATCAGTAAATAAATCCATCTAAATATAGAACAGGAACCAACAAGCATCCATAAAACCTACAACATGCTACGAAGCAGATTATACCTTTGGAGCTCGGTTGTGCTCTAATGGAGAAGTTGCGTCTTTCTTTGATGATGAAACTCTTTTACTTATCAAATAGGAATCTCCAACACCTCTTAGCCTTCCACGCTATGACCCGAATCAGATCTCTCTTCTCAAGAAGATTGGTGGAATCTCCAAGA
Organism: Umbellularia californica; assembly: GCA_028538565.1. Classification (NCBI taxonomy): domain Eukaryota; kingdom Viridiplantae; phylum Streptophyta; class Magnoliopsida; order Laurales; family Lauraceae; genus Umbellularia; species Umbellularia californica. The sequence goes on from JAPQWN010000004.1 coordinate 31,614,048, forward strand.
GAAAACCCAACTCGAAACTCCAAGGAACTAGAAGAAAGAGAGGAGAGAGCAGTGCAACAATTGCACAAAACAAGGCTGGACGTTTTTTACTCCAATAGATTGACGTCCATGAGGGGTTCTATTACCTTTTATAACCTTTCAATGCTCCTATTTTCCTAATTGAAACAGAAGTCTTACTTCCACAACAATTAGTAAATATACTATTACCACTATTTAGAAGTCCTACTCTAAATAGAAATAGTAACTTTCTAATTTCTTTCTTTTAGAGTTCAAGTAGGATTAGTATCTTTCTAATATCTTGGGTTAGCGTGGGGACCACTAGGGATTCCATAGAAAGCTGGCTCTAACTGGGACACGCGACCCCACATCTCATGTGCAATCCAGGCCCACAGTTAATTGCAAATAACAGCACTATATAAATGCAATTGCACTCCAGTCTTAGGAATAAATTATAATGAAGACCCTAAACTTCCCAATTACCACAAGTAGGCCCCTCCATCAATATCCATGGATCAATTGGAATAAATCTGTCTCTTCCAATCTTAGTTCCACATCTTATTATCCTTGAGCCCCAATTAATCACTATGATCATCAGTACCATCAAATTAACTCTTAATCGAGATGGGTGCGTACTTAATAATGACAAATCCATTAATTGGCAGAAGGGGATAATAGAGATAGATTCCATCTTGACTATTCAATGTTCCCACAATCCTACTACCACATACCCAAGACATCGAGGTGTTGACCTACAGTTGGCCTCACTCATTTGTGACTCAAAGCAAATGAATAGATAAAAACTTGGGTTCATCAATGTCTCAGGATTGAGAGCCTATTGTTAGGGAATTATGAGAGCAGACCTTTTTATTGAGATGGAATTCCATAAGGTGCTTCTCATGGTCCTTCAATACATCCAATGTACCAGCACCATGATTCAAAATCTTACATTCTGACGATCGAGACAAATCACACTATCTCATAGTGATCAAAGTACTGCAACCTTATCATATGAGATGCTCAGTCTCATCACTGGTTGTGAAGATATTTTAAGTATAAGATTTGTGACATATATCTCTCGTGTGTGGATCTCATCCATACACATATATCACATCTAATATACTAATGGGACCCTGTTCAACTCATGAACCATTATGTCATATGTATTGGTCATGTGCATAAAGTAATAAAATAACATTTATCTCATGAAAGTCAAGCATGATTTTATTGATAAATAAAGAAATTAATCAATTTATCACATCAACTGATGGATTCCGGGAAGTAGCGCGCCAACTTCAGTACCTTGACGGTTTTCTCGGTATTCACAATTGGGGTGTTACAACTGGACCCATCAAGGATGGCTCTTTCCATCCCCCTCATCTCGTAATCAGTGGGGCCTCAGGTGGGCCACGTCGTGGTGTCACAATGAGGCCCACCTATCGCCAATTCGAGCCATCCACAGACACGGGACCCCCCCCCCCCGAATGGAATGGACTATTGGATCTATGGTCAAAAGATTTTCTTTAATATGAGTCATTAAACTTGTGGGCCACAGATCAGGTGGTTAGAGGCATTGGATTGAACCCAAACTTGATAGTTGGATGCATAAAGAATGACTCTTTCCATGCCCCTGATCCCGTGATTAGTGGGACCTCAGGTGGGCCCCGTCATAGTGTCTCTCACCATAAGACAGTGAGAGCTAGCTCTAACAGGAGCATCTCCCATAAATATATATGGGAGATGCTCCTATGAGAGATGCTCTCACCTTACTATGAGAGATAGGGTGGGAGCCCTCACATTTAAGTTGTCGGCATTGGATATGGATGTGAGGGCCCCCACCCTATTTTTCATAATAAGGTGAGAGTATCTCTCATAAAAGCATTTACATACATATATATATATATATATATATATAAAGGAAAATTCTCAAAACTCTCCTATCTCAAACAGGGAGTTTCGCCCCAGTATTTTAAGAGATCCACCTTTGTAGGAGGATATTTAGGAGAGAGTCTCGGATATGTGTATCACTGATGACACGTTTCACACTTTTATTGGCTAAAAGAAGGGCGTTTTTTTAGGGGAGTTTTGTAGCGTAACTCATATATATATATATATATATATATATATATATAAACTCACCAATAGTCTAATCCATTAAGATGAGTGCAAACCTAATGGATCTAGTGTAAATAGGGGATGGGGGTTGTTGATGGTCCAATAGGATCAACGCCCTGGTGGGCCCCACATTTTATCTCACACAGATTGTGACGTGCAAGGTAAATGTATCGAGAATTGGCTATTTATCCATTTTAATATATGCGGATGTTAAGTGCACGATTCTTATGGTACACACCACGTAGTGGGTCGTCCAAACCACCTAGTGGGGCCCATTTAATCATCCATGCGAGTGGACCACAAAATCAATACCTCATTGATAGTCGCCGTTCCATGGGGTTGTACCCATCTGAATGGACAAGACCAAATACATGAGAACTAAATACATGGGGTGGTTAAAAATAAAGATCAAAGGGGAATTTATAAAAATGAGCATCAAATAACATCTTCTTTTGATTTTATTTTCTTAAAAGAAATTATTATTTAATATTTATTTTTGAAAATCCACCTTTGATCTTCATTTTTAACCACCCTATACATTCAATTATTACACATTCTAATGCAAATAAATGGGCCCTTATACATAAAGTCACCAAAACTTGAAGGCCATTAATCAATCGGTTAAGATAATCAGATGGCCCCAATTTTGTACACGGTTTAGCCGACCAAGATCTTTCAATCCCCCGGTCTCATCCCTAGGTGGGATGGCATCCTTAGCTAATAATGGGCCTCATCTAATAAAACATTTGAATCACATAAAATGGACCATTAAATGAGTGCTGACCATGGCTAACAAAAGTTGAGACAAGTCTATTTATTGAATCATAAAGCTGTAACCGTATCCTACTCCTTACAATGCCAGTTAGGTCTAACGCTGCTTTATAAAAGAGGATTTTATCGGTAAAATCCCGAAATACAACCATTTATCCGGAAGGGTCCTGGCCATTTGTGCAGCACTGATGGGGTTTGTCAGTACTCATTTTTTTTAATTTTTAATTTTAATTTTATTTTTTTTACATTTGGGGTGAGTGACGCTAGCGTCACTATGTTTCTGATGATAGTGTCGCTAGTGTCATCGTTTGCCAAGCCCTATATCCGCAGACACGTTTCATTTTTACCATTTTACAATCTGTAACTTCTCATTCTACTCCAGAGCAACGACGCCACTTCATCTAATTTCTTCCTTCTCTATAATCCATCAACCTTTCTCCGATATTGCACATAATGTCTACTCGAAGGTATGTCACATTAGCTACGTTTTTGCACATTAATTTCGGAGCGTTATGTATGTTTGGAGTTCTTGATGCATTGTGTATGGTATGAAATGTGTATTGTGTAATTTCTTAGCACTATGTATGTTTGGAGTGTGAGTTCTTCCTTTTTTTATTTTGTAACCAATTATGTTCATTTTATTCTCTCATTTACTCCTTTTCACATAGATTGCACCCATGCACGCTATTTTTTTGATCAAATGTCACAATGGAGGTCCTCCCTTATTATCATGGCAAATGACTTACTATCTTCTACCATTTTTATTAGTGAAGGAATACACCACCACAATTAAACTAGGTTTTCCATCCCTCCATGAAGAATAGCAATCATCAACACCTAACCTGATGCAGTCACACCACTCAGCCAAATACTTCAAGTCTCAAACTAGGATTAGGATTTTTATCCACTATAGTTAAATCTCATTCCAACTCTAGTGGGGACGGAGATTGAAACTTTGATTAGAGACTAAATTCTTTGGCTTTAGGAAATGCTTAATCCCACGTGGATCCTAATGACATGACGGGCCACAAGATTTCTAACTTCAGAATAACAGTTTGTCTATATGGACAAACTCATGGACAGAATTTGGGACAAACTATCCACATGGCGCAATGTGATTGGGACAATGCATTTCAACTTTTGAGAGAGCCCAATCACGTTGCGCCACGTGGACAGTTTGTCCCAAATTCTGTCCATAGAGTTTGTCCAAATAGACTTTTTGTTAGAATAAAGGGTGTTTTTGGCCTAACGTCATGGTCTGGTCACTTTATATATCAGAGCTCCTATGTCACAAAAGAGTGGAGTATTTTGCTTTTACTAGCCTTTGAATAAGGCAACTGTACTGATAAGGAGGAATCAATAGGTTTGGCTTTTTACTGTTCTTTTCTTTGAAGGGTTTTGTAATTCTCTGATTGGAGGCAATAAGAAATCATTAGATTTGTCATTGTTATGTACGCTAATTCTGAAAATTAATTAGTGGGTGGGAAAGAGACATTTGTGGAGAATTAGCAATTTCTATCCACTTTTACTAAAAAAAAAAAAAAAATAGAAGTTTTCATCCATGTGGTCCTGCATCTTTGCTTTGCCACAAGAAACTTTCATATATGTGCTTGGCTAGCACCAAGAGTCCATACTTGGCAGTGAGGTGAGAACAAGATGTCCCTTACCACTGGGCTGTCATGTGTTTCATGACAATAAAGTTGGGTGTTACCAAATGCTCCGAGTCCTTCCTCTGTGAAGGATGAGCTTTTAATTAATATACTCTTATCACTGGCATTTCTTGAGATAGCTTATGACCATCAAATAAAGCTGATGTTTTTATTTTTCTCAAAGTTGCCTACATAATGGGTGAGACTTTAACTTTTGTACAAGCCATTGCCCCTAAAAAAAGATCCAACAAGCAGTTCTTTAATTCCATCTTTTTTTTTGAGTTGTCTCTTTCTTCACAATTCACATCACTTGAAATGCTATACCTGATCATGAATTGGATGAAAATGTTGTATCGTATGTTTACATTGCTAAAAATCCTGAACAGTCATGCAAATAGAAATTTATTTCCAATGCGTTGGTGAACTCATACTTGTATATGCTTCATATTACATGGCTTGAAGCTTAACAGATGGCGAAAGACAATGACTTTGATGATGAGGGAGAGTTATTGTACGATCAAGATGAACATGTTTCAAAAGCCATATTAAAAGGAGTAGAACCTGGAAGTTATAGATGCATCAATACCAACCATGACAAGAAGATATGGGTATTGACTGAAAAGCTAAAATAGCATGTGAGGGATTTTGTTCTATCACATCTGTCAGAGATAGACTATATGAGGATAGACCATGCTCTAATATCTTAGCTGGTGGAAAGGTGGAGGCCTGAAACCAATACATTTCACCTACCAACGGGGGAAGCAACGATCACTTTGGAAGATTTTGCTTACATTTATGGACTCCCTATTGGTGGTGAACCGGTTACGAGAAAGACCTTCAATAATGCCATTGTCCCCGAAGTCTATAAAGAATTGCTAGGCCTTGCTCCACATCCGCGAAAAGACACTATTGGCCTTGTAAGACCCCGACCTGAGTGACCTCGATTAGCATTAGTTAAGTCGTGTTTTAGCTCTAAGTGAGATTAGTGGATTTTGGTTAAGTTTGGGATTATAATAGCTTTTTATAGTTTTGGTGGGGATTTTGAGAGCCTTTTTGAGCTAGTGGGACCATTTGGGGGTTCTTTTAGTGACTTCGCGTGTTCACGGGGGATGATCCGTGATTTCAAAAATTTATGTTTTAGCCTTGTTTGACTAATCTCGTTAACCTCTACAACTTTCGTGTTGACTTTATTTCCGTTTGAAATCCCGAAACCCGACTTTTTCAATTTCGAGGGCAAAACAGTCATTTTACACAAAATCTGGACTCAAAACTTGATGTCTCCAAAACACTCGAAATATATACTTTTTAGAAACTATATTTTTCGACAATTATTTTTCCCTTTTTCGTCGAACCCATCCGTGGCCTCAAAAAACATATTCTTAGCCTGACAAGCATTGTTATTTGTGGGACCCATCTCCACTTCTTATATAAGGAGGAACCCTTCTTCACTTTACTCTTCTTGTCACTCCAAAATGTGGGAGAGGTTGCTCCAGCTTCCCTAGGGTTCTTCTTCTCCTTCTTCTTGCTTCTTCACCTCTCTACCACTCCAACCTTGTACCAATGGAGAATGAGGCTTCACCATCTTCTTCCTCTCCATGAGAGCTTCCCTTGGACACCATTTGAAGAGGAATCCAGCCCCATTGAGGCCTCCTTTGAGCTTAACCTTGTCATTGAGGAACTCCCAAGTAAGCAATCATTCCCTATCTTTTAGATGTGTTTTTCCTAGCCTGAGGGAGTCCCCATTTTCATTATTGAGAGCTTGAGATCTTTCTTTTTCTTGTTCTTTGGTTTTGACCATTTAGGATTTGTGTTTGGGAGTTTTTGGATGTGTTTGTAGGTTGGCTTTGAGAGAGTGTGATTAGGAGCTTGAGTCGCTTATTGGAACCTAAGGCAAGTGGATGAATGGATGAGTTTTTGAATATTTACATGTTTTATGGAAAAATCTTGATTTACACTAATTGTTCTTAGTGATTGTAAATGTGTTTTTATCCATTCTTCTTGATATGGTTTATATTGCTCTTAAAATACATATTGATGAGCCAATTTCCTCCTTATTTGTATTTTGTAAAATGCATGTAATTATGTTGTCAAAGTTGCAAATGGATTTCCTATAGGATGGGTTCTCTCTCTTGTGATTGTATGTGGATGGTGTAAGACCCCGACCCAAGTGACTCGATTAGTACTAATTAAGTTGCGTGTTAGTGCTAAGCATGGTGATTTGAATTCGACTAGCTTGGATTAGAATAGCTATTTTATAGCTTTTTGGGAGTTCTAAGTGTCGTGTGCTTAGTGGGACCCTTTGGGGGTTCCTTTTTATTAGTCTTGAATTTACTTTGGGGATTATTCGAGATTCTTGTGATTTTGTTCATGTCACGTTTTACTCGTCTCTTCGATCCCTACAACTTTCATATTGAACTTGTGCCCGTCCGGAACCCCGAAACCAGATTTTCCTAGCATTGAGGGAAAAACAGTCTTTTTACATGAAATCTGTACCCAAACTTTGATGTCCCCGAAACCCGCGAAATATATACTTTTTGGAAACTAGAAATTTTGTTAATCAACTTTGCCTTCTTCGTCGAATCCATTTGAGGTCCCGAAATGCATGTTTTTAGCCCGACTAGTACTTTAAGTTGTGGGACCCACTTCACCTTTGATATATAAAGAGAACCCTTCTTCTCTTCTCTTCTTCCTTGCCCTAATTAATGTTCTAAGAGATGAATCCCAGCAGCCATGAGTTTCCTCCATTTCCTTCTTGCTTTCTCCATCTCATAACACCACTAAACCATTGCTAAACCAAGATTGGACCTTACCATCTTCATCCTCCTCACAAGAGCTCTCCATTGATACAACTTTTGAAGGGAGACCTCCATTCTAAGATCTTCTTTGAACTAGTCTTGCTCATTTGAGGAGTTTCCTAGTAAGTTTTCCGTCCTAATCCCTTAGATTTGCATTCTCCTAGTCATAGAGGAGCTCCATTTTTATTATTGTGAGTTTCTTCTTCTTGTTTCTTGGTTTTTAGGGTTTGTTTTGGGGGTTTTGCTAGTAGCTTGGTTCTTGGCTTGGAAACTTGGTTTAGAGCTTGGATTTGCTTGTTAGAAGACCTAAGGCAAATGGATGATTTGATATTTACATGTTTTATTGAAAATGTGGTTCTCTACTTCATACATTGATGTTTCACATTCTCACTATTCATGATTTCCTTATGATTCACATTGATTTAGAAATGCATAATGTTAGTCTATTTCTCTCTTGTGCATGTAGAGAATGTCATAGCTTATTTGATTGGAATTTGTAACTCATGATGGATTGGATTTCTTTTGATTGAATGTGGATGGAATGGAAGGATTTGATAGAAGAATGGATGAGATTACATGTGGATGGAAAGGAGTTGATTGGGGCGATTATATTGGTAGATTAAATGGGCTTGAATGAGGTCTTGAAACCCTCAAAATGTACAAGGAAGGGTGCCCAGATCGTATGTGAATAAGGGAAGAAAGCCAGCAGAAACCTGACTCGAAACTGGCCTGATCGTGTGCGTCGGTCAGCTGTCGGCTGACTGAAGTCCCCACTTCGGTCGACCGACAGCGAACCGAGTTCTGTCGGTCTCAATTCCAGAGACCAGTTTCGATCAGATTTCCATTAGGAAATCTATCGGTCAGCTATCGGCTGACCGAACTCCTTAGTTCGGTTGACCGAAAGCCAACCGACAACCTGTCGGCTCAAATATCAGTAAACTACAATTTGCCAAAATCTCTGTCAGTCATCTGTCGGCTGACCGAGACCTCAACGTCGGTCGGCCGACAGCCATCTGTCGGCCAGTCGACACACCAACCTCGGCCGATCGACAGACAATTGACGAACTGATCGAACCCCAATCTGAATCGATTCTTTTGGAGGAACCATATGGTAGAAGAGATCCCTTTATGACTTTGTGTTTAGGTCTTTTAAATTTGTCAATGTGTATAAGGCCCCGGAATGTTTTCAATTCTCAAAAGAGTACCAAATGTATATCAACCTAACATACGGGACCCTATTTACATTGATTCAAATCTTGGACTTTCAACACTTAGCCCGGAGAATATGAGAAATCCATTCATATTTTAATACGAACCGAATTTCACTTGTACATTTTAAATCTCGTGTTTTATGACTAGACTTGCCCGACAGTATTGAAATTCATGTTTTTAGCATTGTTGTTAGCCCGTATATGCCCGACTGATACAGTTATGCTTTTGTACTTATGAGCACCCCGTTTCGTTATATGTATTTGTTTTGTTTTCCCGCTTGTGACCCATGAGTCGGCACCACTAAGCTTGGATAACCTTGTCAGTCTGATCCACTGACTTGGAGATTCCCCCTCCCGTCCCGCCAGCTGCAGTTTGGATCTCGATACCCGGTTTATTAACCGTGGTCTCGTCCCGATACCCGGCTCGCTACCGTGGTCTCGTCCCGTATTATTACTTATGTATATGTAAATGTTGTTGCACCTCCTCACTTCGGTGACTGAGATCAACACCCCGATAGACTCTTGTCACTTCGGTGATAGAGGATTTAGCTTCTTGTGGATGCCATCTTGTTGTTCCTATTTCCTTGGTACCTTCACTTATTTTGTAGTACATGCATGTTTTTCATTAAATGAATTATCTTTTCATGGAGATTGTCATGTATACAGATTCAAATGCTTTCAAAGGTAATTTCATTTATTATCGTATCTTTTCACCTGCCTGCCAAACCGTCGTGTTTGACCCACTTTTGGTACTCCGGTCCCGATGTTGACTTTCCCGAGGAGGAGCATGAGGAGGCGGTCGGAGAACCGTAGCAGTTAGTGGAGTGGCGTGCCGATGATGTTGTTTAAACATCCGGCCGTCTCGAGAGATGCGAAACATTCTGGGGGTGTCTTTTATTATTACTTTGGTGGACATTGTTTTGTTTACATTGGCCTTTGTTGGCCTCTAATTTTGGGAAATGTAACTAAGAGATATTTGTTTAAAACTTTAACAGTACTTTGGGTTAAGCTTTAGAACATTGCTCATTCTGATACTTGATACTTAAATGCAATCAGTCTTATGCTTTATGGAAATGATTTATAAGCATGATTTGCCATACGCTTCCGCAATTATACAAAATGTTTAATGTTGTTGTGAAATCCTCACCGCGGACTCCTGTGGGAAATCACGTGCACGGGTAATGTGTGTTCTTTATTAACCCGTGTATGTATTGACACCAAACATACTCTTATCACCATTATCATTATTCTAATGAGTTCCGATCCCGGATTGGACCCTAAACCCGGTCCGGCTTCGTGACAGGCTGGTATCAGAGCCAGACGTGTTTCAGGCAATTAAAAGAAACTAGAAATCCTAAGGACGTGGCGAGGATTCGTTAGATCTTCCGTTAGCCAGAACCGCGTGAGCAATGTGTGACCCTGTTTTGGATTTTTATGTGCTAACAACTTGTTTTGCAGCATCATGCCACCTCGTAAGCGACCCGTAAACGGCAATCCCACCGCAAGCAACAGTGATTATACCAGGCCAATTGAGGGTACAGGACCAACTGAAGAAGATAGTGCTGAGGATACAAGAATTGACAATGCAATGCCAAATCAGTTCCAACAGATGATGCAAGCCATGCTTGACCAGCAGCGTCAGGCTAATGTGAACCAAACCAGATTGCAAGAACAGATGCTAAAGAAAGATGAAGACCATGCTAGGGAGTTAGCAGAGATGCAGAGGCAATTGTTAGAGGTGTTACAGAGAAGGCCAGAACCGGTTCAACCTCCAATAGTCATCAACCAAAGGGAACATGACCCTAATGCATTGTTTGAGAAATTTAGAAAGAGAGCTCCAAAGGATTTTGTGGGGACCGAAGATCCATTGGCTGCAGATGACTAGCTAGAGCATACAGAGAATATCTTTGAAATTTTTAGATGTACCGGAGGTGAAAGGGTACAACTTGCAGCATCACTTTTCACGAGCTTAGCAGATAATTGGTGGATGACAGTGAGGGAGGAATATAGGACTATGGCGGACGCAGTAGCTTTGGCAAACTTCAAGAGGCAATTTAGAGACAAATATGTGCCTGCCCATGTCAAGAGACAGAAGGCAGCAGAGTTCCAGCAACTTGTCCAAGGGAGTATGACTGTGTTAGAGTACCTCACCAAATTCGAGAGGTTGTCTCGATATGCTCCGGAGTTGGTGGACATGGTGGAGAAGAAGATTGCCAAGTTCCTGGAAGGACTTCACCCTATCATTGAGAGGGATGCCACCGGTGTAGTACCACCTCTTACCTTTGAGGAAGCTGTCAAGAGAGCCTACAAGTTTGAGAACTTTCATCACAAGATCCTTAGGGTTCAAGGCAAGGGACAGGGGCAACCACAACAGCAGCACAACCAGCAGCGAAACCAGCCTAACAAGAGACAGCGGCAAGACCAGAATGTTCGGTTAGTTTGTATCCACTGTGGAAAGAACCATGAGAGCACCCAGTGTCGTAGCATCACAGGAGCGTGTTTTAGGTGTGGCTCCATGGACCACCAGATGAGGAATTACCCCAGACCTGATAGGTAGAATCAGCAACAGCAGGGAGCACCGCATCCAACACCGCCACAGAATGCGATGGTTGTACAGAATCAGCCAAGGCCACTTCAGCAACAGGCACCACAACAATAGTATAGACCTCAACAACAGCAGCAGCCAGCCCGTCAGCAAGGACAGCAGCAGAATCAGCGTCCCCCGCAACAGAACAGAAATGTCCCTCAAGGAAGGCAACAGCAAGATCCTATCAGGCCACAGCAACGAGGACAAGTTTATGCAGTTAACAGAGCTGATGCAGAGGCAGCAGGCAATGTTGTGGAAGGTACACTTCTTGTTAGTGGGATAGCAGCTAAGATATTGTTTGACCCTGGCTCCACACACTCTTTTATATCCCACGCATTTTCTAGATTGATTGATGTGCATAGTAGAGAACTCGAATATATTTTGACTGTGGCTACTCCAGTAGGAAAACAAGTTGTGTGTACTAGTCATTCCCCTAGTTGTACGGTCCGAATAGGAGAAGTTGTGTTACCGGCAGATCTTATTCTTTTGGAGATGAAGGATTTTGATGTCATCCTAGGGATGGATTGGCTGGCAGGGTACCATGCCACAATGGATTGTTTCCATAAGACCCTCACGTTCAAGTTGGATGAGACACCAGTAGGGGTGTTATTCCAAGGAGAGAGGAAGCATCCTCGTGCAGGGTTTGTCTCAGCGTTGAAAGCTGATAGACTTTTGAGAAGTGGTTGTGAAGCCTATTTGGCGTTTATCACGGAGGATAAACGGTCCCAAGGGGTGGAGGAGATCCCTATTGTTTGGGAGTTCCCGGATGTATTTCTGGAGGAGATACCAGGATTACCACCCATGAGAGAAATTGATTTCACCATTGAGTTGTTACCGGGGACCGCTCCGATTTCAATTGCACCTTATAGAATGGCTCCGTCGGAATTGGGAGAGTTGAAGATACAATTGCAAGAGTTGTTAGATAAAGGTTTTGTGAGACCGAGCATTTCGCCGTGGGGAGCTCCGGTTTTGTTTGTCAAGAAGAAGGATGGTTCGATGAGGATGTGTATTGAATACCGAAGGTTGAATCAAGGGACTATCAAGAACAAATACCCTTTGCCAAGGATAGATGAACTGTTTGATCAATTACAAGGTGCTTCGTATTTCTCGAAGATTGATTTGAGATCCGGTTACCATCAGCTGAGAGTTAGGGAATCAGATGTGTTGAAAACAGCTTTCCGGACAAGATATGGCCACTATGAGTTCCTAGTGATGCCATTTAGACTGACAAATGCACCGGCAGTGTTCATGGCGTTGATGAACAAGATATATACTCAGTATCTGGATTAGTTTGTAGTAGTGTTTATCGATGATATTTTGGTGTACTCCAAGACCAAAGAAGAGCATGAAGAGCATCTGAGGATAGCATTTCAACTCTTGAGAGAGAATCAGTTGTATGCGAAGCTCAACAAGTGTGAATTTTGGTTCGAGCAAGTCGCATTTTTGGGACACATTATCTCTAAGAAAGGTTTGTCAGTAGACCCGTCTAAGATTGAGGCAGTAGTGAAGTGGGAAAGACCGAAGAATGTGACAGAAATTAGGAGTTTTCTTGGATTGGCAGGGTATTACAGGAGGTTTGTACAAGGATTTTCGTCGATTGCAGCACCGTTGACGAAGTTAACAAGGAAGAATGTGCCCTATGTGTGGAAAGATCAGTGTGAAGTCAGTTTCCAACAGCTGAAGAAGAGGTTAACCACCGCACCAGTCCTTACTTTGCCATCCGGAAGCGGCGATTTTACCATTTTTACCGATGCTTCGAACATTGGACTTGGTTGTATGTTAATGCAAGAAGAAAAGGTTGTAGCTTATGTGTCGCGACCCCGGACCGGGCTTAGGGGCCAAATCCGGGATCGGGACTAATTGTGATGATAATGTGATGGGCATGTGATCATATGGAGTGACGATCATAAATTAAGATATGCTAAATGCCCATTCGTACACGGGTTCATAAAAGGATACACATTTCCCGTGCACGTGATTTCCCACAGGTGTCCGCGGTGAGGATTTTTTTTTCCAACACACATAAACATTCTGTATATTGGCGGAAGCGTGTAGTAAATCAAACATGTATTTCATTTCCAAAATGACAAGACTGTTTGCATTAAATCAACAAGTATCAGAATGAGCAATGTTCTATAGCATAACCCAAAATACTGTTAAAGTTAGAACATATATCATTTAATTACAGTTCCCAAAATTTGAGGCCAACAAAGGCCAATATAACAAAACAATAACCAACAAAACTATCAATAACAATCCCCCAAAATGTCACGCAACTCTCGAGGCAACCGGATGTTTAAACAACATCATCGGCGCGCCACTCTACTAGCTGCTGCGGTTCTCCGACCGCCTCCTCAGGCTCCTCCTCGGGGAAACCAACAACGGGACCTGAGTACGAAAGCAAGGGATCAGACACGACGGTCTGGCAGGTGGATAAGAAGGTAAATACATTTCATAATAAAACATTTAAACCTGTCTAAACAATACTTTCATGAGTAAAACGTATCATTTAGTTAAAAACATATATGCAAGGTAAAACAGATAGAGGTAACCAAGGAATACAGGGAACGAGCAAGATGGCAACCACACAGCTCAATCCTTTATCACCGAAGTGATAGAGCAAGCAAGTCAAGGCGTTGACCCCAGTCACCGAAGCGAGGAGGTACAACAAAATACATATACATATATACTATATACAAGACATAACCACGGTAGCGAGCCGGGCATCAGGAACCACAGTAGCAATCTGCGGTATCAGGACAAGACCACGGTTAAATAACCGGGTAGCAAGATCCAAACTGCAGCTGGCGGGACAAGAGGGGGATCACCTAGTCAGTAGATTAGACTAACAAGGTATCCAAGCTTAGTGGTGCCGACTCATAGGTCAAAACATGGAAATCAAGACATGTGTAAAATAAATCAAGTACAAGACTATATTCGGCAAGACATGGGTGCTTGAGGGCACAACTAACATATCTGGTCAGGCATGCATATCAAGGCTAGCGAAACAGTACGAGTATGCTTTCAAGGTTTTCGGGATGGATAGATCCCAAATCATCAATTTCGAGAATAACAAGGTAAAGTACCCTTTTGAAATGTCAAGACAGTGTCAGGTTAAAAACTAATCCAAGTGAATAGGGATCTCGTATGCTTATCTTACAATTGCTTGGTACTCTTTGAATTTGAAGGCATTCCGGGCTCCTTATGCGCTTGGAGATTACCAAAACTTCAATGAATTCTTGTGATTATGGTTTCTTTCTCATTCGAGCTTCAAACAACGGTTATGAGTCTTCTCATCACGATAGGGATGTTAACCAACCTCCCTCCATAGCTAGGATATTTCCTTGTTGCCTCCAAAGTGGCCCCAGATGAACAGTACACGTTGCTCGAGCGGACATGGAGTTCGCTCGAGCGATGTGCTCTCTGGATTGGCTTTCTGGGAGGGTTCGCTCAAGCGGACATGGAGTTCGCACGAGCGGACCTGCTCAGTTCAGGACGGCACGAGCAAACGATTTGTGCGCTCGACTCAACCATTCTCTGGATGGCTGTTGGAGGAGTTCGCTCGAGCAGACATGGGGTTCGCACGAACGAACAACTCTCTGGAATGGCACGAACCCTTTCCTGGGCAGTTCGCTCGACCGATGTGTCAAGTTCGCTCGAGCGAACTGTCAAGACCCCGACCTGAGTGACCTCGATTAGCATTAGTTAAGTCGTGTTTTAGCTCTAAGTGAGATTAGTGGATTTTGGTTAAGTTTGGGATTATAATAGCTTTTTATAGTTTTGGGGGGGATTTTGAGAGCCTTTTTGAGCTAGTGGGACCATTTGGGGGTTCTTTTAGTGACTTCGCGTGTTCACGGGGGATGATCTGTGATTTCAAAAATTTATGTTTTAGCCTTGTTTGACTAATCTCGTTAACCTCTACAACTTTCGTGTTGACTTTATTTCCGTTTGAAATCCCGAAACCCGACTTTTTCAATTTCGAGGGCAAAACAGTCATTTTACACAAAATCTGGACTCAAAACTTGATGTCTCCAAAACACTCGAAATATATACTTTTTAGAAACTATATTTTTCGACAATTATTTTTCCCTTTTTCGTCGAACCCATCCGAGGCCTCAAAAAACATATTCTTAGCCTGACAAGCATTGTTATTTGTGGGACCCATCTCCACTTCTTATATAAGGAGGAACCCTTCTTCACTTTACTCTTCTTGTCACTCCAAAATGTGGGAGAGGTTGCTCCAGCTTCCCTAGGGTTCTTCTTCTCCTTCTTCTTGCTTCTTCACCTCTCTACCACTCCAACCTTGTACCAATGGAGAATGAGGCTTCACCATCTTCTTCCTCTCCATGAGAGCTTCCCTTGGACACCATTTGAAGAGGAATCCAGCCCCATTGAGGCCTCCTTTGAGCTTAACCTTGTCATTGAGGAACTCCCAAGTAAGCAATCATTCCCTATCTTTTAGATGTGTTTTTCCTAGCCTGAGGGAGTCCCCATTTTCATTATTGAGAGCTTGAGATCTTTCTTTTTCTTGTTCTTTGGTTTTGACCATTTAGGATTTGTGTTTGGGAGTTTTTGGATGTGTTTGTAGGTTGGCTTTGAGAGAGTGTGATTAGGAGCTTGAGTCGCTTATTGGAACCTAAGGCAAGTGGATGAATGGATGAGTTTTTGAATATTTACATGTTTTATGGAAAAATCTTGATTTACACTAATTGTTCTTAGTGATTGTAAATGTGTTTTTATCCATTCTTCTTGTTATGGTTTATATTGCTCTTAAAATACATATTGATGAGCCAATTTCCTCCTTATTTGTATTTTGTAAAATGCATGTAATTATGTTGTCAAAGTTGCAAATGGATTTCCTATAGGATGGGTTCTCTCTCTTGTGATTGTATGTGGATGGTGTAAGACCCCGACCCAAGTGACTCGATTAGTACTAATTAAGTTGCGTGTTAGTGCTAAGCATGGTGATTTGAATTCGACTAGCTTGGATTAGAATAGCTATTTTATAGCTTTTTGGGAGTTCTAAGTGTCGTGTGCTTAGTGGGACCCTTTGGGGGTTCCTTTTTATTAGTCTTGAATTTACTTTGGGGATTATTCGAGATTCTTGTGATTTTGTTCGTGTCACGTTTTACTCGTCTCTTCGATCCCTACAACTTTCATATTGAACTTGTGCCCGTTCGGAACCCCGAAACCCGATTTTCCTAGCATTGAGGGCAAAACAGTCTTTTTACATGAAATCTGTACCCAAACTTTGATGTCCCCGAAACCCGCGAAATATATACTTTTTGGAAACTAGAAATTTTGTTGATCAACTTTGCCTTCTTCGTCGAATCCATTTGAGGTCCCGAAATGAATGTTTTTAGCCCGACTAGTACTTTAAGTTGTGGGACCCACTTCACCTTTGATATATAAAGAGAACCCTTCTTCTCTTCTCTTCTTCCTTGCCCTAATTAATGTTCTAAGAGATGAATCCCAGCAGCCATGAGTTTCCTCCATTTCCTTCTTGCTTTCTCCATCTCATAACACCACTAAACCATTGCTAAACCAAGATTGGACCTTACCATCTTCATCCTCCTCACAAGAGCTCTCCATTGATACAACTTTTGAAGGGAGACCTCCATTCTAAGATCTTCTTTGAACTAGTCTTGCTCATTTGAGGAGTTTCCTAGTAAGTTTTCCGTCCTAATCCCTTAGATTTGCATTCTCCTAGTCATAGAGGAGCTCCATTTTTATTAGTGTGAGTTTCTTCTTCTTGTTTCTTGGTTTGACCCATTTTAGGGTTTGTTTTGGGGGTTTTGCTAGTAGCTTGGTTCTTGGCTTGGAAACTTGGTTTAGAGCTTGGATTTGCTTGTTAGAAGACCTAAGGCAAATGGATGATTTGATATTTACATGTTTTATTGAAAATGTGGTTCTCTACTTCATATATTGATGTTTCACATTCTCACTATTCATGATTTCCTTATGATTCACATTGATTTAGAAATGCATAATGTTAGTCTATTTCTCTCTTGTGCATGTTGAGAATGTCATAGCTTATTTGATTGGAATTTGTAACTCATGATGGATTGGATTTCTTTTGATTGAATGTGGATGGAATGGAAGGATTTGATGGAAGAATGGATGAGATTACATGTGGATGGAAAGGAGTTGATTGGGGCGATTATATTGGTAGATTAAATGGGCTTGAATGAGGTCTTGAAACCCTCAAAATGTACAAGGAAGGGTGCCCAGATCGTATGTGAATAAGGGAAGAAAGCCAGCAGAAACCTGACTCGAAACTGGCCTGATCGTGTGCGTCGGTCAGCTGTCGGCTGACTGAAGTCCCCACTTCGGTCGACCGACAGTGAACCGAGTTCTGTCGGTCTCAATTCCAGAGGCCAGTTTCGATCAGATTTCCATTAGGAAATCTGTCGGTCAGCTGTCGGCTGACCGAACTCCTTAGTTCGGTTGACCGAAAGCCAACCGACAACCTGTCGGCTCAAATATCAGTAAACTACAATTTGCCAAAATCTTTGTCAGTCATCTGTCGGCTGACCGAGACCTCAACGTCGGTCGACCGACAGCCATCTGTCGGCCAGCCGACACACCAACCTCGGCCGACCGACAGACAACTGACGAACTGATCGAACCCCAATCTGAATCGATTCTTTTGGAGGAACCATATGGTAGAAGAGATCCCTTTATGACTTTGTGTTTAGGTCTTTTAAATTTGTCAATGAGTATAAGGCCCCGGAATGTTTTCAATTCTCAAAAGAGTACCAAATGTATATCAACCTAACATACGGGACCCTATTTACATTGATTCAAATCTTGGACTTTCAACACTTAGCCCGGAGAATATGAGAAATCCATTCATACTTTAATACGAACCGAATTTCACTTGTACATTTTAAATCTCGTGTTTTATGACTAGACTTGCCCGACAGTATTGAAATTCATGTTTTTAGCATTGTTGCTAGCCCGTATATGCCCGACTGATACAGTTATGCTTTTGTACTTATGAGCACCCCGTTTCGTTATATGTATTTGTTTTGTTTTCCCGCTTGTGACCCATGAGTCGGCACCACTAAGCTTGGATAACCTTGTCAGTCTGATCCACTGACTTGGAGATTCCCCCTCTCGTCCCGCCAGCTGCAGTTTGGATCTCGATACCCGGTTTATTAACCGTGGTCTCGTCCCGATACCCGGCTCGCTACCGTGGTCCCGTCCCGTATTATTACTTATGTATATGTAAATGTTGTTGCACCTCCTCACTTCGGTGACTGAGATCAACACCCCGATAGACTCTTGTCACTTCGGTGATAGAGGATTTAGCTTCTTGTGGATGCCATCTTGTTGTTCCTATTTCCTTGGTACCTTCACTTGTTTTGTAGTACATGCATGTTTTTCATTAAATGAATTATCTTTTCATGGAGATTGTCATGTATACAGATTCAAATGCTTTCAAAGGTAATTTCATTTATTATCGTATCTTTTCACCCGCCTGCCAAACCGTCGTGTTTGACCCACTTTTGGTACTCAGGTCCCGATGTTGACTTTTCCGAGGAGGAGCATGAGGAGGCGGTCGGAGAACCGCAGCAGTTAGTAGAGTGGCGTGCCGATGATGTTGTTTAAACATCCGGCCGTCTCGAGAGATGCGAAACATTCTGGGGGTGTCTTTTATTATTACTTTGGTGGACATTGTTTTGTTTACATTGGCCTTTGTTGGCCTCTAATTTTGGGAAATGTAACTGAGAGATATTTGTTTAAAACTTTAACAGTACTTTGGGTTAAGCTTTAGAACATTGCTCATTCTGATACTTGATACTTAAATGCAATCAGTCTTATGCTTTATGGAAATTATTTATAAGTATGATTTGCCATACGCTTCCGCAATTATACAAAATGTTTAATGTTGTTGTGAAATCCTCACCGCGGACTCCTGTGGGAAATCACGTGCACGGGTAATGTGTGTTCTTTATTAACCCGTGTACGTATTGGCACCAAACATACTCTTATCACCATTATCATTATTCTAATGAGTCCCGATCCCGGAGTGGACCCTAAACCCGGTCCGGGGTCGTGACAGATGGAAAGGAAGTGATTGGGAGTAGTTGGTGGGAGGTTTTGATGCTAGATTGAATGTAGGGTAAAGGGAGTTATATACCCTCAAATATGTGAAGAAATGGAGGCTTAAACAAATTTACAAGAGGAGAATGGAAGGAGCCGAACTGCACATCAAAAACAGCTTCTGTGACAGTTCGCTCGAGCAAACTTGACAGGTCGCTCGAGTGAACCCCATTTAGAAGACAGTTGGCTTGAGCTAACTTGATAGATCGCTCGAACCAACCTTATCGGTGCAGGTCCACTCGAGCGAACCCCTTCCAGAGAGCCCATGGTTCGAGCGAACTTCAGGTCCGCTGGAGCAATGTTCACTATTGACCTGGGGTTATGTTGGGAGCATGGTTATGACGTTTAAATGTCTAGAAGAGGTTTGTTGGGAGCCCCATTGTGATAGGAGACTTAGGAGGCGATGTATGGAGCTAGATTGAGAAAGAAACCCCATCACGGAGAATTATTGATGATTTTTTATTTTACCAATGTGTTTAGGGAGCTTAGAATGTCTCCAAATCTCAAGGAGTACCAAGTCTATTTTTAAACCGACATACGGGACCCCTATTCACATTGATTTAATCTTGAACACCATTGTTTGGCCCGAAAAATTTTGGAAATCTAGTTGTGTTCTGTTTTTACCCGAACTTTTGTATACAAATATATGCTTCTCGAAAATTCATGCTACATGATTTGTCTTGCCCGAAAACACTGAAATTGTATTTTTAGCATTTTGCTAGCCCCGTTATGCATTGCCAATAATAAAGTGAGATTTGTGCCTATGGGCACCCCGTCCCGCCCATTTATGTGTTTTACATCATATGTACATTGATACATTGTCGCGACCCCAGACCGGGCCTGTCGCGCCCCCAAAACCGGGATCCGATCTCGGGGACGCGAGCATGGGGAGAATTTGTAGTATTTCCCCTCCCAGGATCCGCGTGTGTGAGGATAACAAATTCACAACACATCAAAATATTTCGCGGAAGCTATACAAGACGTTACGACCCGGAATCCGTATCCATCGGGTTCCGTGTCGTACTCAATCTGTCAGCACAAAATTGTCATAGACATATTTAAATTCAGACTGGAACAATTCATAATATCAAGATATACAAAGCTGACAGTAACAGGCTTATCATTACCCAACATATTTAAGTTTCAAATTAACAAGTGCATTGATTACAATTCCCAAGAAACAGGCTAACAAAAGCCGTACACAAAAACAAGCTAGAACAAATACTACCCAATGGTGTAACGTAACTCCGGAGTCAAGCATGACGTCAACATGACATCGCTGACACTACAAGACTGCAAAACTCGTGGCTCAACAGCCCTCCGCACGCGAACTAGCTCAAAACAAGGACCTGCTATCTAGAGCACCAAAGCAGAAGTATATCAGACACGACGGTCTGGCAGGTAATCAATATAGGCAAGAGCATAAACAAAACCGAAGTTTAAAGGAAACAAGAACTAAAAACACTTCATTGAACTTGAAACAAGTTTACAAGATTTAAAAACAATGCATGTACAAGATACTTATCGAGAAATCACTAGTGCATGCACGATATACGAAACAAGGTATGAATACATATAATATCATGAAAAGATAAATCCACATGAGCTCATCCTTTCTCCGTCATACATGATGACAAGAGCAAGCACGCAAGACAAGCACGACAAGAAACACGATCCCACGCCACACAAGGTAGACGGGGTATCCGGCCGCGGAACCGGACCACGAACACGCACGATGTGCCATTCAAGACACGACTAGTCTGCAGACAGTCCACGAGTTTAAGGACCCCCAGGTAGTGGATCAAGCTAAAAGGGCGGTCCAAGCTCAGTGAAATCACTTATATCATGAATGCATAAAACATGGCGATACACGTTCGAGAGCACAACAAAACAAGAGGGAAATCATTTGTCAAACACGTCACGACAAGGCTAGCACGATAGCATAATATAAATGCTTAACAACTGAAGAAATGATCCCCTTTTTCTTTCTTGAAACACGATTCTTGAAACACGTCTTAAAACAAGCTTATACTTGGAAATCAAACGAGGACACGATGATGCATGAAGCATCAAAACAAGAATTCAAACACGAAATCTATCAAGTTTAGGCTAAGACCAATCATTGACCCTTGTGGAGTTGAAACCCAAATGTCGGAGTTTTTAACAAGATTTGGTGCCCCAGAAGTTATAGTACATTTTGGAATTTCAAGTGCACAAAGTCAATAAAAAGGTCTAAAACCTAGTCTAGTTTTCATTCCCGCAAAAATCTTCAAAAACAGTACTTCTGGTTGTGGTTCACGCCTCTCTACCGGTAGAAATACCGGTTGAAGCGTCTCTACCGGTAGTACTACCGGTAGAACCACCTCTACCGGTAGAACTTCCGGTTGGAGCACTTCTACCGGTAGAACTTCCGGTAGAACTCATGCTCCTTAACTTTTCTCACTCTCTGCCGAAATCTGGGCTATTTCTACCGGTAGAACTTCCGGTAGAACTTGGGGTTTTTCAATTTCCTCGCTCTCTGTCAGATTTTGGGCCCTTTCTACCGGTAGAACTTCCGGTTGAAATACCTCTACCGGTAGAAATTCCGGTAGAACTCAGGGTTCACGGTTTTCTCAACTCTTTGTCAAATTTTGAACCATTTCTACCGGTAGAACTTCCGGTAGGGTTCTGAAGCTCATTTCTTTCACACTTCTCTCCCTTCTTCACTTCCACATTTGAACCACATGCACTCCCCAAGCCTTCATGCTTTCCAAGGGATACATTTACAACATTTGGCATCATTCCATCCACAATTAAACCCATTCATTCTATAACAAAGACATCAAAGCATTTTCATGTACAAAATCATAAAACTTACAAGACTAAACATGATTCAAGAGCTTGAAAAATCAATGCTAACAAGACAAATGAAGAAGCCCAAAACTCATGACTTGAAAGAGCATGAACATGACTTGCATAAATTAAACATGGAAAACATGTCTTAATGAAATGTTAAAACCCAAAATGAAAGCATAAGACAATAAACATAAGAAGTCCTATGAAGATCACTTGCCTTTGTCCAAATGCCAAGCAAATCTTTCACAAATCCAAATCAAAGAGTTGATCCACGAAATCTACACAAAAGCCCCAAAATAGAACACACAAAAATCACATTTTGGCCACTACAAACCCCCATTTCGAAAATGGGTTTGAAAACATAGAAAACAAGTTCTAAATGAACTAAAAGAACATCAAATGAAAAGAGGAACAAGAGCCCTAACCTTTAGCTAGCTGAACAAGAAGAAAGGAGGTTGAAGATGATGAATAGTGTCGGGGATTTGGCTCAAAAACGGATCCTATCGAAGCTTGAGAAGAGAGGAAGAAAATGGCGGAGTCGGATTTGAGATTGGAGCTCTCTTGATGGAAGATCCAAGGGAAAAGACCAAGAGGAAAAAGCTTTCTCTCCTCTCCACTCTAGGGCAAACCGGTTGCAGGAAAATGGGAAGAAGAAGAATGGAGGAGAGAGAGAAGAAGGGTATTTATAGTGTCTGGAGGGTGGGTCCCAATGCAGTAGAACTTGAAACGATTAAAACTTGGTCTTGTGGACCCCGGGTGAAATCGACGAAGAAGAACAAAATGATCGTCGAAAAATCTAGTTTCCAAAAAGTATATTTTCCCCAATTTCTGAAATTTTTCGAAATTCATGGACAGATTTAGTGAAAATTGTCATTTTTGCCCTTTTTCTCGAAAAACGCGATTTCTGAGTATTAAATCAAGATGGTCAAAACATGAAAGTTGTTTATAACAATAAAATGAGTCAAAAGGAATAGAAATTGGAATTTTTAGAAACCAAGAATAAATTCTCACAAAATACAATTTACAAGGGTCGGGTCAAAACAAAGTCAATGGTCTTTTAAAACTCTCCAAAGTTATGAAAAATCTATTCAAACTCAAAAACAAAGTCAAATCATCTCTAATCTTGTTTAAAAAGCTAAATCATGGTTAAAACAATGCTAAACCCAAAAATTGAGGGTCGGGGTCTTACAGGGCCCGCAGGCCTAATCCGGGATCGGGACTAAGTAATGGTGATGGTGGATATAAATAAATGACTCCAATGCGTACACGGGTTAATAAAGAATGCATATTACCCCGTGCACGTGATTTCCCATAGGTGTTCGCGGTGAGGATATATCAACAACATAAATATTTTGTATAATTGCGGAAGCGTGTAGTAAATCAATATTCACACCTAAACTAACAAGACCGTGACACTTTTATAAACGAGTATCAGAATGAGCAATGATCATAAGCGTTTCCCTGGAAGTAATGTTAAGGTTTAAACAAAAGATCATTTAATTACATTCCCAAAAATAGAGGCCAACAAAGGCCAATATACACAAAACAATAACCTCCAAAAGAATAGTTAATCTCAACCCTCAAAATGTTACGCAACTAGGGCAACCGGATGTTTAGACAACATCATCGGCGTGCCACTTAACTAACTGTTGCGGTACTCCGACCGCCTCCTCGTGCTCCTCCTCGGGGGTAACCAACAACGGGACCTGAGTACCAAAGAGTGGGTCAAACACGACGGTTTGGCAGGTGGGTGAAAAGATATCACAATACTATAGTAAATACATTTGCCTTGGAAAACATTTAGACCTATTGAACAATAACTTTCATAAAGGAAATGATTCATTTACTGAAAGCATATGTATGCAGTATAAAACATGTACAGGTATCCAAGGAATCGGGAAAATAAGCAAGGTGGCAACCACACGAAGCTAAATCCTCTATCATTGAAATGACAAGAGCAAGCATATCAAGGCGTTGACCTCAGTCACTGAAGTGAGGAGGTACAACAAAATTTACATACATAGATATATATAATATACGGGGCATGACCACGGTAGCGAGCCGGGCATCAGGAACCACGGTAGCAATCCGCGGTATCGGGACTAGACCATGGTAATAACCGGGTAGCGGGATCCAAACAGCAGCTGGCGGGATATGAATGGGATCCCCAAGTCGGTGGATTAGACCGGCAAGGTTATCCAAGCTTAGTGGTGCCGACTCATAGGTCAAATAGCAAAATCAAGACATGTGTAAAATAAACCAGTGCAAGTATATAGCCGGGCAAGACGGGGGTGCTCAAAGGCACAAGTATCCTTTCAATATCAAGCAATGCACGTCGGGATTAGTAAAAACAGTACAAGTATGATTCCAGTGTCTTCGGAAATGGTAAATCATAGATCATGTATTTCGGGAGTGCGTATAAAAAATTCGGGGATAATGGAATATTAATGGATTTCCTAAATCTCGGGATTCAAAACTAGTTCAAGGTGAGTAGGGGTCCCATATGTCAATTTACTAGAGACACCTAGTTCTCCTTGAGTTTGAAGACATTCCGGGGTCCTTACATACCTTAGAATTTTCAAAACTTTAAATGAGTATTTGTGATGCGGTTCCTTTCTCAATTGGGTTACTTATATCGTCAGTACATTTCCCATTAGATTAAGGATCTCATCGAACCTCTCTCGATCACACAGACATTTTACTTTTGCTCTAAACTTGTCTCCAAGTGAACAGTACCCATAGCTCGAGCTGACGTTACAATTCTCTCAAGCAGAGTGGTCTCTGGAATGGTCACTGGAAGGGTTCGCTTGAGCGAGCTGATGGTAGGTCGAGTGAACTCATCTAGCTCAAGTTGGCTTGAGCGAATAATTCGTGCGCTCGAGCTAACCATTCTCTGGAATGAGTTCTGGGAGGGTTCGCTCAAGCAATATGAGGTTCGCTTGAGCGAACTGTCCACTGGAATGGTTCGGACCTTTTTCTGGACACTTCGTTCGAGTGAACTGTCCAGAAACTAGTTCCGGGACAGCTCTGTTCTCCCATTTCTTTCTTCTTCCTACAAATCCCATTGAGCATCATTTTCTACAACAAAATGGGAGGCTCAAACTCCCTCCAGACATCATCCAACCATCAACAAACTCCCATCAATATACACCCAAATCTCTTCTTTTCCATATTCATTCAACCATCAAAGAAGAAGACAAGAAACCCCATTCACAAACATTCATTTATGCTACAATTAAGAAATAAGTAAGGGCTATAAATTAACCTTTCCAAGACATTAAATGAACTAACCAAATCCATTAATGAGAATTCATTTCAAATTCAATGCAAGTCAATAAAAGCATGGAAAGCATGGTCAAATCATCAATGTCCTTATAAAACCATTCAAAACCCGAAAATATCTATTCATTCCACCTGCCTTGGGTCTCTAAACAAGAAATCAAGCTACTAATCAAGGTCTCACAAGATGACCTACAAGCACAAACAAAAACCCCCAAATACAAACCCTAAAATAGGTCAAAACAAGGCACAAGAAGAGGAAAGCTTTAATAATGAAAATGGAGACTTCCCATAGGCTAGGAAACACATATATAAGAGAAAAGAGGGATTACTTACTTTGAAGTTCTTCAAATGGGTAAGACTAGCTCAAGGAAGGTCTTGAAATGGGTCTCTTTTTCCACAAATAGCATCAAAGGAGAGCTTTCAAAGAAATGAAGAAGATGATAATTTCCATTTGGCTTTTGATGGAAGGTTGGTGGTGATTTGGTGGTGGAGAAGTAAGGAGAAAAGAGATGAGAAAGGAAACCCTAGCTTGGGTGGCTCTTGAACTGGAAAAGAGAGAATGGAAGAGAAGGGTTCTCTATTTATACAAGTTGTGTATGGGCTCCACCACTAGAGATCTTTGGAGGCTGAAATCACAACTTTCGGGAACTCAAACGAATTCGACGAAGAAAGGAAAAATGATCACCGAAATATCTAGTTTTCAAAAAGTATATGTTTCGCGGGTTTCGGGAATATCAACTTTTGGGTATAGGTTTGGTGTAAAATGACTGTTTTGCCCTCAATACTAGGAAAGTCGGGTTTCGAGGTCACGAACGAGTGCGGGATCAACATGAAGGTTGTAGGGATTGACGAGAGGAGTAAAACAGGATCGAAACACTAATACTGGAATTTCGGATAATCCCCCACGTGAATGCAAGACTAACAAAAAAGGAATCCCCAAAGGGTCCCACTGAACACAAAACACTTAAAATTCCCCAAAGCTATATCAAAAGCTATTCTAATCCAAACCTAGTCAAATTTCACTAATCACACTTAGCACTAACACGCGACTTAATTAGTACTAATCTTGGTCACTTGGGTCGGGGTCTTACATCCTCCACCCCTTAAGGCATTTGGTCCTCCAAATGAGACATAAAACTCACCTCAGGTAGTAGATGTGGATACTTCTTCTGAACTTGGTCTCGTAATTCCCACGTTGCTTCTTTCGGCCCATGATTCTCCCAAAGTACTTTCACCCATTGAATGGTCCGTGTTCTCAACTCTTGTTCTTTTGTATCAATGATCTGAACAGGCTTCTCTATATATATGTAGCATCTTCTCGAATTTCCAAGGGTTCATGCCGGAGTACATGTTAAGGATCATGGACGTACTTCTTCAACATCGACACATGGAAGACGTTGTGTACACAGGAAAGTTCGGGTGGTAAGGGTAGTCTATATGCCACATCACCAATCTTGCTCATGATATCGTATGGTCCAATATATTTCCTTGATAACTTGCCCTTCTGCCCAAATCTCAATGTTCTCCTTGTAGGTGACACTTTTAAGAAAACCTTGTCTCCTTCCTTGAACTGTAGATCCCTTCTGTGAGAGTTTGCGTAGCTCTTCTGTCTACTCTGGGCTACTTTCAAATGTTCCTGAGTCTGTCTCACTTTGTCACTGGTTTTAGTCACTATGGCTGGTCCATGGAAACTGCGAATGCCGACTTCTTCCCAACAAACCGGTGTCCTACACCTTCTACCATACAAAGCCTTAAAAGGCGCCATTCCAATGCTCGAGTGGTAGCTGTTGTTGTAAGCGAACTCACACAACGGTAGAGTCTCATCCCATTGAGTCTTGAAGTCTGACACACAAGCACTGATGGAACGCGCTCCGAGGCGCCGTGGGGCGGCTACCTGGGTCGGCGGAACGTGGGAGTCCGTCGGGTCCGGCCCTTTCGCGCCCTGGCGGGCCCTGAAGCGTGCATCAACATTTCTTTTATGGGTGTGCCAGATTTTCTATTTTACTTGGAATTGCAAGTGGTAATCCGGAGATCAACCTTCGCAAGTAAAAAGGAAATCAACTTCTTTCAAGTTTTCCATTGCACAAATATTTAAGAAAAGAGACATTTTCTTGGTTTGCCGTGAAAGGCGATTTTGTTTGGCATTTATAGCCGATTTTGGCGTTTATAGCCGATTTACAATTCTCATCAATAATGAAAGACAAGAGTTGTGATTTTTGTCTCTTTAGAAAAATACAGATTACAATGAAAAGCAAGAAAAGGAAGATCTAACTTTTCAGGAGATTGTGGGGGACTCGTTCAGATTGACGGTCGCAAGCCATGTATGGGCTTCGCCATCATCCATGCAGATGAGAACAGAAGATGCTCTTGATTCGCTTGGCTTGGCTATAACCTCAGGTTTTTAGAGGACAAAGACCAAGAGAAGGTCCTATGTCCAATAAAAAGCTAAGTAGACGGGCTGAAAAGCCACGTCTAAGCCATTGGAGGCAGCAGGAGAAGGCAAGGACCTTGGGGGGGGGGGGGGTGCCCCCCAAGGGACTTTTGTCACCTTGTAGTGGTGGCCGGTGCAGAACTTCAGCAAAGTTTTTCTCTCTTTTTCTTTCTCTCAGATCTCTTTCTAATCCTTTTTTTTCTGATCCTCTGATTTTCTCCTCTTTTTTCCGATCCTCTGATTTTCTCCTCTTTTTTCTGATTCTCTGATTTTCTCCTCTTTTTTCTGATTCTCTGATTTTCTCCTCTTTTTTCTGATCCCGATTTCAATGGAATGCTCTCCTATTTATAGGCTTTTGGTAGCCATTTAGGAGGGTTTATGAGCCTTAATGGCTTTAATGGGAGGAGTTACAAGATTTATTTCTTGATTTTGTAACTCCTTTTTCCTTGAATCTGATTGGCCGATGGAGATTAAGGGCTTTTAATCACCTTAATTACCATAATGGGAGGAGTTTCATGGTTTAAATGCCATGAATCAATTGACTTGTAACTCCCAAATGCTTGCCTCTGATTGGGCCGTCCAAAGAAATGAATTAATGACCATAATAAAGTTAGTCAATTAACCACATTAATTGGTCGCCGAGCAGTCGAAGAGTCGCGGGCCGTGCCGTGTCTTCTGGAATTCTTCTGGCGATGATCATCGATGGATCTACATGCTGATCGACATCGGATGAACATGTAACTTCAGACATTGATAGCTAAGAGTGGGCCGGTGACATCTGTCTTGTCGATTTCACGATCGGTCGGACAGAAAGTGCACTTTCTTGGTCGACCTGTTGGCGATCTTGGAGCGATCAATGATGATTTTATGCTTTTGGAGGTTGACCCGTGATTTTGACGGATGTCGGAGGATATGAGTCAATTTCAAGCACTAAAAATCACATTTTCAGGAAACCACAGGGGCCAAAGTGCGCGAAACGCGAAGAAAGACGGAAAAACGGGTCACCGGCGGAAAATCCGGTGACCCGGACCTCCATGGTCGCCGGCGACCATGGGCCATGGTCGCAGGGGCCTACGACCATGGGCCATGGTCGCAGGGGTCTGCGACCCTGGGGGATTTTTCCCCTTCGGAGCTCGTTTTGCGGTCGTTTTGAGGTCTTTTTCGTCGCCGTTTTCTTCTGTATTTTTCTTGACATTTCTTCTCATTTATTGGCTTGATTTCCCTGTAGAAAACTTGATGAGAATCCTTGCATTTTTAGAGTGCAAAGTTTCCAATTTTCCGGGAAAGCCGAAGACTTTGTCGCGTAAAGCTGCTGATTTTCCGCCAGAAGCTGAAAACTTGGTCAAACGATGTCGGAATGACCTGAAATTTGAGGTGAAGCCTCCTGAGCAATAAATAAGACCAACCATAGGCTTTTGTTTGAGTTTTGAAGCCGTTTGGGGTCCCGTCAATGCTTCACTTGATTTTGCTGCGGGGAAAATGCCGAGCTTTGATATGTGGCCAAACGATGTCCGATTGACCTGAAATTTGACGGGGAGCCTATTGGAGTCATTTTGAGACGTTCCATGGGCTCCGTTTTGGATGTCATGGTCCCGGGGAGCCTTTTGGAAGCATGTTGAAGCCACTCATGCACTTGGTTTGATGAGCAAAGGCTTCGGTGGTTCCCGCCGCCGGGAGGCTTGATTTTGCTGCTCGAGCATTGATGGAGGGTCAAACGTTGTCGGTTTGACTTGAAATTTGGCATAGAGCCCTTTTGAGACATGCTGGAGTCATCTGTAGGCTTTGATCGAAGTTTTGACGTCTCCGATGATGTCACCGCCGGGAGCTCCCGTTTAGCTGTCAGAGAAGTGAAGTTAGGCCAAATGTTGTCGAAATGGCCCGAAACTTCATGTGTACTCTTCTCTTGGCTATCTTGAAGGATCTTGCAGTTTTTGTTTGATTCTGACAAGATTTGAATTTTTGGAGAAATTGCATTGCCTATTTATGGCAGGTTGCGACTTCATGCAGCTTTCTTGATTTGAAGAGGCAAAGTGACATTTTTGGTGTCAACAAGCACGGAGCATATCCTCAAGGGTCTGAATTGTTCTCTCTGACTGGCCTTCTATCTAAAGGTGGTAAGCTGTGCTGAACTGTAGCTTCGTACCCATGGACTCATGTAGGATCTTCCAAAATCTTGAGACGAATCTGCTGTCTCTATTGGATGTGATGGAAACTGGCTGTCCATGTCTACTGACAATCTCGTTAACGAACAATTCTGCCAGGGGTAACATATGCATCTTCTTTCCTGTCCTCATAGGAATGAAATGAGCTGACTTGGTGAGTCTGTCCACAATAACCCATATTGCATTATTGCCTCTGCTAGTTCTCGGTAGTCCCAAAACAAAATCAATGGTAATGTGCTCCCATTTCCATTCCGGGATCTCTAATGGCTGTAGTAACCCTGGAAGCTTCTAATGCTCTGCCTTTATCAATTGACAGGTCATGCAGTGGGAGACAAATGCTGCAATCTCTCTTCATGTTGTTCCACCAAAATTTGCCCTTCATGTTCTGATACATCTTCGTTCTGCCTGGGTGCATGGAATACTTTGTACCATGAGCTTCTGTCATGATGTCATTCCTCAAATCTTCAATGTTGGGCACACACAGACGATCACGGTAGTAAAGAACTCCATCAACGATACGAAAATCAGGACGTTCTGCTATATGTTCTGAAATCTTGGAGAACTTTAGGTCTTGTGACTGACTATCCTTGATCTTCAGAATGAAGGAAGGCTCGGACACTGAACATATTAGCTAATATCACACCCTTCCTTAGTGGCTGTAGATCTATTCTCAACTCTTCAAATTGCTCAAAAATACAGGTGCCACTTAGATTTGCCAAGCCTACTGATTTTCTGCTCAAAGCATCGGCAACTACATTCGCTTTCCCCGGGTGGTACTTGATTGGAAAATCATAATCTTTAATATATTCCATCAATCTTCTCTGCCTCATGTTCAATTCCTTATGAGAAAATAGATATTGCAAGCTGCGGTGATTGGAGTGAACTTTGAACTTCTCTTTGTAGAGATAATGTCTCCACATTTTCAACGCGAAGACAACCGCTGCCAACTCAAGGTCATGGGTTGCATAATTCTTCTCAAGGTCTTTCAATTGCCGGGATCCATATGCAACAACTTTTCCATCTTGCATCAATACACAACCAAGTCCTACACTCGAAGTGTTAGACCCCGACCCAGACCAACTCGATTAGTACTAATTAAGTGAGTGTTTAGTCTTAAGTGAGTCTTAGTACTAGTTGGGTTAGAATGTGATTAGACTTAGGCTGGACTATAGCTTTGGGGATTTTGAGGACGTTTAGTATGAGTCAGACACGCTCAGGGACGCCCTGAGTGCACGTGTAAGAATGGGTTTTTGTTCTAGATCTTTGATGTGGATGTGATTTTTATTTCTCTTGAATGGTTTTATTATTCGTGACAGCTTTCGTTTTTAACCTGCATGCATTTGAGGCCCAGAAACCCAAGTTTTGGCCCAATAAGGGTAAATTTGTCTTTGCATGTTAAATCTGGGCACACTTTTCGAAGTCATGAAACTATGTCAAAATTATACTTTTTTGAAACTAGATTTTTCGACGATCGTTTTGTCCTTCTTCATCGATTCCATCCGGGGTCCACAGGACCATGTTTTTAGCGTTTCAAAACTCAGTTGCCAAGGACCCACTTCCAGACAATATATAAGCCCTTTCCTTCTTCATTTTCCCTTTTTCCAATCTCTGCAACTTTTGACCTAGAGTAAAGAAGAGAAGAGTTTTCTCCTTGGTCTTCTCCTTTGGACATCATCTAGCAAGAAGGCTCCATTCTTCGATTCGACTCCGCCATTCTCTTCCTCTCTTCTCAAGCTACAGCTGGACCGTTTTTGGAGCCAATCTTCACTACTATTCATCATCTTCAAGCTTTATCCTCCTTGTTTCAGCTAGCTCTAGGTTGGTGTTCCTTCATTCTTCTCATTTGATGTTCTTTAGCTCACCTAGAGCTTGTTTGTCATGGTTTCAAACCCATTTTCGAAATGGGGATTTGTAATGGCCAAATGTTGATTTTTGTATGCTCCATTTTGGGGGTTTTGTGTAGATTTCGTGGAGCACCTCTTCTTGTTGATTTTGTGAAGCTTTCATTGACTTTGGTTTGAGGCAAGTAAACATTTTAGTTCTTCCTAGTACATTGCAAGTTTTAGGGCATTTTACTTTTGGAAATGTTATTCATCATGGAACTTGTCTTTCCTTTCATGTTATTAACCTCTTCTAGCTTATTTAATCTTGATAAGCATGGTTACTAATTTCTTCATTTAATTTAGAAGTTTTGTCTTGAATGGAAGTATATTTTTCTATGGAAAGCCTTACAAGTTAGTGATTCATGATTTGAATGTATAAGGGTTGGTGATTTTGATGTTTTGAACGAAATGTGGATGAATTTTGGTGTGGAAATCATCCCTTGAAAAGCTTGTAGGCTTGGGGAGCATAGGGGTAAAATTATGGAAGTGAAGATGGGAGAGAAGTGTGAAAAAAATTGAACTTCGAAGTTCTATCGGAAGTTCTACCGGTAGAAGTGGCTCGAATTTTGGCAAAAAGTTGAGAAAAACTGTGAACCTTAGTTCTACCGGTAGAAACGGCCCAAATTGTGGCAGAGAGTTGAGAAAAACTGTGAACCTCAGTTCTACCGGAAGTTCTACCGGTAGAAGCGCTTCAACCGGAAGTTCTACCGGTAGAACATCTTAAACCGGAAGTTCTACCGGTAGAGATGCTGAACCCAGACCCACAGTTACAAAAAGTACTGTTTTTGAAGGATTTTTGCGGGAGTGAAAACTAGACTAGGTTTTAGACCTTTTTATTGACCTTGTGCACTTGGAATTCCAAAATGTAATATACCTTCGGGGACACCAAGTTTTATTGAATTCCGACATTTGGTTTTCAATTCCACAAGGGTCAGGGATTGGTCTTAGCCTCTGCTTGATGGATTTATGTGTGAACTCTTGTCTTGGTGCTTCATGCATCATCGTGTTCTCGTTTGATTTCCAAGTGCAAGTTCGTTTTCAAGATGTGTTTTAAGAATCAAAAGGGAATCATTTCTTAAGTTTGTTAAGCATTTATATTATGCTATTTTGCTAGTCTTGCCGCGTTATGCTTGGTAAATGATTTCCCTCTTGTTTTGTCGTGTTCTCGAACGTGTATCGCCGTGTTTTGTACATTTATGATATAAGTGAATACCACTAAGCTTGGACTGCCCTTTTAGCTTGATCCACTACCAGGGGGTCCTTAAACATGTGGACTGTCTGCAGACTAGTCGTGTATTTTATTACACATCGTGCGTGTTCGTGGTCCGGTTCCGCGGCCGGATACCCCGTCTACCTTGAGTGGCGTGGGATCGTGTTTTCGTGTCGTGCTTGTCGTGCGTGCTTGCTCTTGTCATCAAGTATGACAGAGAAAGGATGAGCTCTATGTGGATTTATCTTTTCATGATATTATAAGTATTCATGCTAGTTTCGTAAACTTGAAACGTGTATTCCAATCTCGAACTGTTTTAGCATTATTTCTTATATTCAAACTAAATTGTTTATTTGCCAAACCGTCGTGTTTGATGCTTGTGTTTTGGTGTCCAGATGCAGGAGTGTTCACGCGTGACGAGGAGTGCCCGGAGGAGGCTGTTGAGCCACCCCCAGCACTCGAGTGGCAGCCCAACGACGTCATCTAGACGCCGGTCGGGATCTTGATTCTCGTTTCACCTAGCTTGGGTTATGTCGGGTTGTTCTTTTGGGGTTCTAATTGTTGTATTGGCCTTTGTTGGCCTCTTCGGGTTTTGTAACTTGAACAAAATACTTTTGTTAAACATTGAAACTTTAATTATGGTAGGAATGCTTTGATGACATTCTCTTTTGATACCTTGTCTCGATATTAGTATTCTCTTGTATCTTACCGTTAAAGATTTGTATGAATTGTTTTGCTACACGCTTCCGCATATCCATTCGTGTGAGCTCGACCCGTGTCTTGGGATCCTCACCGCGGAAACCTGTGGGAAAAATCACAACAGCGGCGGTGTGTTTTGTGTTGGTTAATCATGCCGCCGCGCAGTCGCAGGCCCGGATCCCGGTCCGGGGTCGCGACAGGGCTGGTATCAGAGCGGGACATGTTTCAGGCACTTAAAAGAAACTAGAAAATCTTAGGAACGTGGCGAGGATTCGTGAGTTCGTTAGAACGTTTTTGTCTAGACCAAGTTCACCTACCCAATTATGCTTGTATATGTGCTAACAGATTGTCTTACAGCATCATGCGTCCGAGAAAAGCTCCCAACCATCTGCTTCGGGTAGTAATCAGAATGAGACAGAACCGTCTGAGAACCCTACTGCTACTCAATTCCAAGCACTGATGCAGGCCATGATTGATCAACAGAAGCAGGCCAATGAAACACAAGCCAAATTCCAAGAACAAATGGCGAAGAAAGACGAGGAAATGGCTCAAGTACAGAGGCAACTTCTGGAAGTCCTCCAAAATAGACCTCAACATCAAGCTCCACCAAATGTGGTGTACCAGAATAGAATTGATGATCCTAATGCTCTCTTTGAGAGATTCAGAAAGAGGGGACCTAAGGAGTTCTCGGGCCAAGAGGACCCTTTGACTGCTGATGATTGGCTCGTGAACACAGCAAAGATTTTTGATGTTTTTGTTTGCACGGGCAGGGAGAGGGTGAACCTCACAGCTTCTCTATTTTATGGGCTTGCAGACGATTGGTGGCAAACAGTCAAAGAGCCATATCAGGTCATGGCAGATGAGGTTGCTTGGACAACCTTCAAGACACATTTCACAGACAAGTACGTCCCCTCCCATGTTAAGAGACAAAAGGCAATTGAATTCCAACAGTTGAAGCAAGGAAGTATGTCCGTTTTGGAGTATGTTACGAAGTTTGAGAGGCTTGCTCGCTATGCTACTGAGCTGATAGATACGGAGCATAAGAAGATTGTCAAGTTTTTGGAAGGGCTGAATCCCATTCTCAAGAGGGATGTCTCGGGAGTGATTCCACCGGTTACCTTTGATGAGGCAGTTAGTCGGGCATATAAGTTTGAAGAGTTTAACAATGAGATAATCCAAGATAGGAAGCAGCACTACCAGCAATAGAACCAAAGACAACAAAGTGGCAAGAATCCAAGGCAAGAACAGACTCAAGTTAGACAGTCTGCTTGCAATCATTGTGGCAAGAACCACCCTACCCACGAATGCCGCAAGGCAACGGGTGCTTGCTTCAAGTGTGGAGGAATGGACCATGCAATCAAGGATTGCCCACACCTTCAGAGTCAAGCCAACAGATATCAGCAGCCAAGGCAGATGGCACCACAAAATCAAGCAGTACCAGCTCAGAATCAAGTGAGACCACCACCGCAACAGCAGCAGCAAGGCAGGCAAGTACAGAATCAGAATGCTCGTCCACCGCAGAATAGGAACAATCAGGGCAGGCAGACTCAGCAACAGAATAGGCCCAACTAGCACGGACGTGCGTACAACATCAACCGTACTGACGCTGAAGCAGCAGGTGACGTCATAGAAGGTAAACTTCTTGTTTGTGGAGTAGAAGCACAGATCTTATTTAATCCAGGATCCACACACTCTTTTCTATCCCCTTTGTTTGCAAAGAAGATTGATGCACAGCATGCAGAATTGGATTATTTGTTGACTGTCACTACACCAGTAGGTAGACATGTGGTGTACCACCTTTTACCCTAGTTGTCAGATTTTGTTAGGAGATATCAGTTTACCGGCCAACCTCATAATTTTAGACATGCATGATTTTGACGTTATCTTAGGCATGGATTGGTTAGAGACCTACCATGCTACCATGGACTGTTTTGGTAAGACCATTACATTCAGATTGCAAGGGCCACAGACGGAGTTGATGTTTCAGGGTGATAGGAAGAAGTCTTCCAGTGGTTTCATTTCAGCGTTGAAAGCTAATAGATTGGTGAGCAGTGGTTGTGAGGCATTTATAGCGTTTATCACGGAGGATAAACAGTCCCAAGGGGTGGAGGATATCCCCGTAGTGTGTGAATTTCCGGATGTTTTTCCAGAAGAAATCCCGGGTTTACCACCAGTTAGAGAAGTTGAGTTTACTATTGAACTCCTTCCAGGGACTGCACCGATCTCTATTGCACCTTATAGGATGGCTCCTGCAGAGTTAGGGGAATTGAAACTTCAGTTGCAAGAAATGTTGAGCAAAGGCTTCATTAGGCCAAGTGTTTCACCGTGGGGAGCGCCAGTTCTTTTTGTGAAGAAGAAGGATGGAAGTCTTAGAATGTGCATCGACTATAGAAGATTGAACCATGTGACCGTCAAGAACAAATACCCCTTGCCAAGGATAGATGAGTTGTTTGACCAATTACAAGGAGCATCACACTTTTCTAAGATAGACTTGAGGTCAGGGTATCATCAGTTGCGGGTTAGAGAGTCTGATGTGGCAAAGACAGCTTTCCGAACGAGATATGGGCATTATGAGTTCTTAGTGATGCCCTTTGGCTTGACAAATGCGCCCGCAGTCTTCATGGCTCTCATGAACAAGGTCTTTGCAGAGTTCCTAGATCACTCTACAGTAGTGTTTATTGATGATGTCCTCGTGTATTCTAAGAGTAAGGAGGAGCATGAAGAGCACTTGAGGACATCGTTGCAGCTTTTGAGAGACCACCAGCTCTATGCTAAGTTGAACAAATGTGAATTCTGGCTAGAGCAAGTTTCCTTTTTGGGTCTCATCATTTCGAGAGAAGGATTAGCAGTTGATCCGGCCAAGATAGAAGCAGTCATTGAGTGGAAGAGACCTAGCAGTGTGACAGAAATTAGAAGCTTTTTGGGGTTAACAGGATATTATCGGAGATTTGTCCAAGGTTTCTCGTCCATTGCAGCACCATTGACGAAGTTGACTCGGAAGAATGTACCTTTTGTTTGGACCGATCAGTGTGAAGTCAGTTTTCAGGAGTTGAAGAAAAGGTTAACCACAGCCCCAATCCTCACATTACCATCGGGCAGCGGTGGATTTGTTGTTTTTACGGATGCGTCCAATGTGGGATTAGGCTGTGTTTTGATGCAAGATGGCAAAGTGATTGCCTATGGCTCGAGACAGTTGAAAAATCATGAGGTAAATTATGCAACTCATGACTTGGAGTTAGCAGCAGTGGTTTTTGCTTTGAAGATGTGGAGGCACTACCTCTATGGGGAGAAGTTCGAAGTTCATTTCGACCACCGAAGTTTACAGTATTTGTTTTCACAGAAGGAGTTGAATATGAGGCAGAGACGGTGGATGGAGTATATAAAAGATTATGACTTTCCAATCAAGTATCATTCGGGCAAAGTGAACGTTGTGGCAGATGCGTTAAGCAGAAAGTCAGCAGTTATGGCTAGTTTGAGAGGAGTTAGTGTTCTCCAACAGTTCGAAGAACTTGGTGTGGAGGTACAACACTTGAGGAGAGGTGTTTTGTTAGCAAATATGACCGTGTCTGAGCCTACCTTCATCCAGAGAATCAAAGATAGTTAGTTGCAAGACCCAGAATTGGCCAAGATTGTAGATCAGATTGCAGAACGTCCAGATTTCAGGATTTCTGATGGAGTGTTGTATTTTCGTGACCGGTTGTGCGTACCGAATGTTGATGATTTGAAGAATGAAATTATGATTGAAGCTCACCATACTAGATACTCTATACATCCGGGTAGCACGAAGATGTACCATAACTTGAAGAATAGATTTTGGTGGAATAATATGAAGAGAGAGATTGCAGCTTTTGTGTCTCGTTGCTTGACTTGTCAGATGATCAAGGCAGAACATCAGAAGCCTCCTGGTTTGTTACAGCTTTTGGAGATTCCGGAGTGGAAATGGGAGCATATCACTATGGATTTTGTCTCCGGTTTGCCTAATACCAAGAGAGGAAACAATGCAATTTGGGTTATAGTTGATCGTCTTACGAAGTCTGCGCACTTCCTTCCGATGAAGACTGGGAACATGATGCATATGGCACCACTTGTAAGACTATTCATAGATGAGATCGTTAGTAAGCATGGCCAGCCCGTCTCCATCACTTCCGACAGAGATAGCAGATTTGTTTCGAGATTTTGGAAATCTCTTCTTGAATCCATGGGTTCCAAACTTCAGTTCAGCACAGCGTATCATCCTCAGACAGATGGTCAGTCAGAGCGGACGATATAGACTCTTGAAGATATGCTACGTGCTTGTGTATTGGATTTCAAGGTTCAGTGGGATGAGAACCTACCTCTTTGTGAGTTCGCGTACAACAATAGCTACCATTCTAGCATTGGAATGACACCTTTCGAGGCACTCTATGGTAGGAGATACAGAACTCCAGTCTGTTGGGAAGAAGTCGGTGTGCGTAGTTTTCATGGACCGACTATAGTTGGAGAGACAAGCGACAAGGTTAAGCAAATTCAGGACAGATTGAAGATCGCTCGAAGCAGACAGAAGAGTTATGCTGACACTCGCCGGAGAGAATTACAGTTTGAAGTGGGTGACAAAGTATTCTTGAAAGTCTCCTCGGTCAGAGGCACTTTAAGATTTGGGAAGAAAGGAAAGTTGTCCAGCAGATACATTGGCCCATATGAGATTCTGAGAAAGATTGGAAATGTTGCATACAAGCTTGCGCTACCGCCGGAACTCTCCGGGGTACATAATGTTTTTCATGTCTCCATGCTCAAGAAATATGTTCACAGTCCTTCTCACATTATTCCACACGAGCCTTTAGAGATTCCAGAAGATGCGTCGTATGTGGAGAAACCGGTTAGAATCATCGACACCAAAGAGCATGAATTGAGGAATCGGACTATCCATTGGGTCAAGGTACTTTGGGAGAACCACGAGCCAGAAGAAGCCACATGGGAATTGAGAGATCAAGTCCAAAAGAAGTATCCACACCTGTTACCAGAGGTAAAATTATTTATATTTGGCGGACCAAATATCCTAAGGGGTGGAGGATGTTAGACACCGACCCAGACCAACTCGATTAGTACTAATTAAGTGAGTGTTTAGTCTTAAGTGAGTCTTAGTACTAGTTGGGTTAGAATGTGATTAGACTTAGTCTGGACTATAGCTTTGGGGATTTTGAGGACGTTTAGTATGAGTCAGACACGCTCAGGGACGCCCTGAGTGCACGTGTAAGAATGGGTTTTTGTTCTAGATCTTTGATGTGGATGTGATTTTTATTTCTCTTGAATGGTTTTATTATTCGTGACAGCTTTCGTTTTTAACCTGCATGCATTTGAGGCCCAGAAACCCAAGTTTTGGCCCAATAAGGGTAAATTTGTCTTTGCATGTTAAATCTGGGCACACTTTTCGAAGTCATGAAACTATGTCAAAATTATA
Source organism: Umbellularia californica (assembly GCA_028538565.1). Taxonomy (NCBI): domain Eukaryota; kingdom Viridiplantae; phylum Streptophyta; class Magnoliopsida; order Laurales; family Lauraceae; genus Umbellularia; species Umbellularia californica. Next base: position 31,653,221 of record JAPQWN010000004.1, read on the forward strand.
CTTTTTTGAAACTAGATTTTTCGACGATCATTTTGTCCTTCTTCATCGATTCCATCCGGGGTCCACAAGACCATGTTTTTAGCGTTTCAAAACTCAGTTGCCAAGGACCCACTTCCAGACACTATATAAGCCCTTTCCTTCTTCATTTTCCCTTTTTCCAATCTCTGCAACTTTTGACCTAGAGTAAAGAAGAGAAGAGTTTTCTCCTTGGTCTTCTCCTTTGGACATCATCTAGCAAGAAGGCTCCATTCTTCGATTCGACTCCGCCATTCTCTTCCTCTCTTCTCAAGCTACAGCTAGACCGTTTTTGGAGCCAATCTTCACTACTATTCATCATCTTCAAGCTCTATCCTCCTTGTTTCAGCTAGCTCTAGGTTGGTGTTCCTTCATTCTTTTCATTTGATGTTCTTTAGCTCACCTAGAGCTTGTTTGTCATGGTTTCAAACCCATTTTCGAAATGGGGATTTGTAATGGCCAAATGTTGATTTTTGTATGCTCCATTTTGGGGGTTTTGTGTAGATTTCGTGGAGCACCTCTTCTTGTTGATTTTGTGAAGCTTTCATTGACTTTGGTTTGAGGCAAGTAAACATTTTAGTTCTTCCTAGTACATTGCAAGTTTTAGGGCATTTTACTTTTGGAAATGTTATTCATCATGGAACTTGTCTTTCCTTTCATGTTATTAACCTCTTCTAGCTTATTTAATCTTGATAAGCATGGTTACTAATTTCTTCATTTAATTTAGAAGTTTTGTCTTGAATGGAAGTATATTTTTCTATGGAAAGCCTTACAAGTTAGTGATTCATGATTTGAATGTATAAGGGTTGGTGATTTTGATGTTTTGAATGAAATGTGGATGAATTTTGGTGTGGAAATCATCCCTTGGAAAGCTTGTAGGCTTGGGGAGCATAGGGGTAAAATTATGGAAGTGAAGATGGGAGAGAAGTGTGAAAAAAATTGAACTTCGAAGTTCTACCGGAAGTTCTACCGGTAGAAGTGGCTCGAATTTTGGCAAAAAGTTGAGAAAAACTGTGAACCTTAGCTCTACCGGAAGTTCTACCGGTAGAAACGGCCCAAATTGTGGCAGAGAGTTGAGAAAAACTGTGAACCTCAGCTCTATCGGAAGTTCTACCGGTAGAAGCGCTTCAACCGGAAGTTCTACCGGTAGAACATCTTAAACCGGAAGTTCTACCGGCAGAGATGCTGAACCCAGACCCACAGTTACAAAAAGTACTGTTTTTGAAGGATTTTTGCGGGAATGAAAACTAGACTAGGTTTTAGACCTTTTTATTGACCTTGTGCACTTGGAATTCCAAAATGTAATATACCTTCGGGGACACCAAGTTTTATTGAATTCCGACATTTGGTTTTCAATTCCACAAGGGTCAGGGATTGGTCTTAGCCTCTGCTTGATGGATTTATGTGTGAACTCTTGTCTTGGTGCTTCATGCATCATCGTGTTCTCGTTTGATTTCCAAGTGCAAGTTCGTTTTCAAGATGTGTTTTAAGAATCAAAAGGGAATCATTTCTTAAGTTTGTTAAGCATTTATATTATGCTATTTTGCTAGTCTTGCCGCGTTATGCTTGGTAAATGATTTCCCTCTTGTTTTGTCGTGTTCTCGAACGTGTATCGCCGTGTTTTGTGCATTTATGATATAAGTGAATACCACTGAGCTTGGACTGCCCTTTTAGCTTGATCCACTACCAGGGGGTCCTTAAACATGTGGACTGTCTGCAGACTAGTCGTGTATTTTATTACACATCGTGCGTGTTCGTGGTCCGGTTCCGCGGCCGGATACCCCGTCTACCTTGAGTGGAGTGGGATCGTGTTTTCGTGTCGTGCGTGCTTGCTCTTGTCATCAAGTATGACAGAGAAAGGATGAGCTCTATGTGGATTTATCTTTTCATGATATTATAAGTATTCATGCTAGTTTCGTAAATTTGAAACGTGTATTCCAATCTCGAACTGTTTTAGCATTATTTCTTATATTCAAGCTAAATTGTTTATTTGCCAAACCGTCGTGTTTGATGCTTGTGTTTTGGTGTCCAAATGCAGGAGTGTTCATGCGTGACGAGGAGTGCCCGGAGGAGGCTGTTGAGCCACCCCCAGCACTCGAGTGGCAGCCCAATGACGTCATCTAGACGCCGGTCGGGATCTTGATTCTCGTTTCACCTAGCTTGGGTTATGTCGGGTTGTTCTTTTGGGGTTCTAATTGTTGTATTGGCCTTTGTTGGCCTCTTTGGGTTTTGTAACTTGAACAAAATACTTTTGTTAAACATTGAAACTTTAATTATGGTAGGAATGCTTTGATGACATTCTCTTTTGATACCTTGTCTCGATATTAGTATTCTCTTGTATCTTACCGTTAAAGATTTGTATGAATTGTTTTGCTACACGCTTCCGCATATCCATTCGTGTGAGCTCGACCCGTGTCTTGGGATCCTCACCGTGGAAACCTGTGGGAAAAATCACAACAGCGGCGGTGTGTTTTGTGTTGGTTAATCATGCCGCCGCGCAGTCGCAGGCCCGGATCCCGGTCCGGGGTCGCGACACGAAGCGTTGGTAAAAATGGTGAAACCGCCTCTTCCGGATGGTAAAGTAAGGACTGTTGCTGTAGTCAATCTCTTCTTTAGCTCTTGAAAACTGGTCTCACATTGATTTGTCCACACATACGTCACATTCTTCCTTGTCAACTTCGTCAACGGTGCTGCAATCGACAAAAATCCTTGTACAAACCTCCGATAATACCCTGCCAATCCAAGAAAACTTCTGATTTCTAACAAATTCTTCGGTCTTTCCCACTTCACTACTGCCTTAATCTTGGACGGGTCTACTGACAAGCTCTAGCCAAAATTCATATTTGTTGAGCTTCGCATACAGCTGACTCTCCCTCAGAAGTTACAATGCTATCCTCAGATGCTTTTTGTCACGACCCCAAACCCGGGGTCCGTGAAGTAATAATTATGTTTCTCCCAAGATCCGCGTGTGTGAGGATTACAAATTCCAACACCCTCTGAATATTTAGCGGAAGCTTTCGTGGTGTTGCGACTCGGAGTCCGTGGCCATTGGATTCCGTACCACACTCAACCCAAGCGTATAGTCATCTTATCAATGATCCATCTCAGACTGGAATAAACCATCATAATAAAAGTACAGAACTGACGGTAATAGGGTATTACATTCCCATATATGTTCAAGTTACAGATAACAATGTGTATTAATTACAAATCCCAAGAAAAACGCTAATAGAAGCCATACAATAACAAGCTAATGATCACTACCCCATATGTGACGTAATTTCGATGTCAAGCTCAGTGTCTACATGACATAGCCGACAAACAACCTGTAAGCTCATGGCTCCACAGCCAACATGTGCACTCATCTCGGGTGAAGAAGTCTGGACCTGAGTACCAAAGTAGTGGTTCAGACACAACGGTCTGGCAGGTGGGTGAAAAGATATAACAATATACTGAACGACAAAACATGTACTAAATCATGCTGTCTGATCAAAATTGTACATAATTACAAATGTATAGGAAATCATGAATATCTGACAAAATCCTATATTCATATAAAACGGGTATGAAACATAAATATTTGACAAAACATGTATTCCTTTAAAGCATGTATAAAACATGAACATTTCACAAATCGGGAACTCATTTAAAACGTGTATAAATAATGAATCATTTATTAAGAAAAGACATGATCAATATAAAGCAGTAAGGGAACCAAGGATCAGGAACTATCAAGATGGCAACCACACAAAGCTAAATCCTCTCTCACTAAAGTGATGAGAGCTATCGGGTGTTGACCTCGGTCACCGAAGTGAGGAAGTGCAACAAAATTTACATATACATATACAATAATACGGGACGGGATCACGGTAGCAAACCGGGTATCGGGAATCACGGTAGCGAACCGGATATCGGGAACCACGGGAGTGAGCCGGGTATCGGGACGGGACCACGGTTAATAAACCGGGCATCGGGATCCAAACTGCAGCTGGCGGGACGGGAGGGAATCTCCAAGTCGGTAGATCAGACCGACAAGGTCATCCAAGCTTAGTGGTGCCGACTCATAGGTTATATGCGAGTAAACAAAACAAATACATGTATGCATGTTCTTTTTTTTTTTTTTTTTTTGCTCATGGGCTCGCACTACAAAGCTCTGGCCCCATATTGCCTCAAGGTTTTATTCTCATGGGTCATATACAAGAAATCAAGTCAAATAAATACATATGAAGGGACGGGATACCCATAGGCACAAAACATATCTGTATCGGGTCGGGCATAAATGGGTTAGCAACATGCTAAAAAGAAAAACATAAATTTCAATACTGTCGGGTAAGTCTAGTCATAAAACATGAGATTTAAAATGTACAAGTGAAATTCGGGTCAAAATAAAGCATGAATGGATTTCTCAAATTCTCCAGGCCAAGTGTTGAAAATCCAAGATTTGAATCAATGTAAATAGGGTTCCGTATGTCGAATTTGATATACATTTGGTACTATTTAAGAATTAATAACATGCTGGGACCTTATATACATTGACAAGTCTATAAGACCTAAACAACAACATGATAAAGGGATTTCTTCTTCAATATAGTTCCACACTTTCTTTAAAAGAAATCTTTCAGAATTGTAATTTCGGTCAACCCTCGGTTGGCTTGTCGGTTAACCGACAGTTTAATGTAGGTCGACTGACAGGCTGACCGACAGCTAGCCGAGATCAGAAATGGGGAGAAAACAGTTCTCTGGAATTGGGACCGAGAGGTTGTCGGTTCACATGTCGGTTGATCGACACTTTTGTTAGTTTTATGGTCTCAATCCATTAGATGATGAATATATTGATTAATTTCTTTATTTATCAATATATTCTTGCTTTCCTTTCATGAGATGAATGGTGATTTATTACTTGTTTGCACATAACTAATACGAATGACATAATGGTTCATGAGATGAACCGGTGTCCACAAGTATATTAGATGTAACACACGTGTATAGATGAGATCCACATACAGGAGACATGTGTAGCAAATCTTATACTTAAATATCTTCACAACCAGTGATGAGATTGGACATCTCATACTGTCAAGGTTACAACACTTTGATCACTATGAGATAGGGTCATTTGTCTTGATCATCAGAATGAAAGTTTCTGGATCATAATGCTGGTACATTGGATGTATTGAAGGACCATGAGAAGCACCTTAAGAATACTGTCTTTACTTTAAGGTTTGCTCTCATAACTCCCTAGCAATAAGCTCTCAATCCTGAGACATTAATGAACTCAAGTTTTTATCTATTCATTTGCTTTGAATCACCAATGAGTGAGGCCAATTGTAGGTCAACACCTCGGTGATTTGGGTGAGTGGTAGTAGAGCTGTGAGAACATTCAATGGTCAAGATGGAATCTATCATGATTATCCCTTTGTGCCAATTAATGGATTTATCATTGGTAAGTGTGCACCCATTCTGATTAAGAGTTAATTGGATAGGTACCAATCGATCATTATAATTAATTGGGGCTCAAGGATAATAAGATATGGATCTAATTCGGTGGACAGGTCCAATTGATCCATGGATATAGATGGAGGGGCCTACTTGTGGTCATAGGGAAGTTTAGGGTCTTCTATGTAATTTATTCCTAAGACTGGAGTTCAATTGCATTTATATAGTGGAGTTATTTGCAATTAACTGTGGGCCCGGATTGCACATGAGATGTGGGGTCGCGTGTCCTAGTTGGAGCCAACTTTCTAAGGAATCCCTAGTGGTCCCCACAATAGCCCAAGTATTGGATAGATACTAATTCTAGTAGAACTCTAGATGGAAAAGAATTAGAGAATTACTAGTTCTATTTGAAGTGAGACTTCTAATAGTGGTGATAGTAAGCTACTAATTGTTAATGGAAGTAGGACTTCTATTTTAATTAGAAAGAGGAGGTTACTAATTAATGGAAGTGAGACTTCTATGGGAATTAGTAATAGAGGAATTGCAAGAGGCTATAAAAGGGAAGCAATCCCCCTTTGGATGTCCCAAGCATTATTGTGCAAGAGTTGTGCAAGGCTTGCCCTCTCTCTCTTCTCCTCTCTTGTGCAAGTTGTTGCACATCTCTTCTAGTTCCTTTTCTAGTTGTTCTCTAGTAGTTTTCTTTAGGAGATCCCACCCATCTTCTTGAGAAAAGAAATCTGATAAGGGACATAGTGTGGAATACAATTGGGTCTTGGAGATCTTGATTTGATTTGCGAAAGAGTTCGACATAAAAAAAAGTAACAACTTCTCCATTAGAGCACAACCGAGCTCCGAAGGTATAATCTACTTCCTTGCATGTTGTAAATTTTCTTGAAGCTTTCATGTTGATGGTTCTATCTTCTAGATAGATATATTTTACTGATCTTGATATGTGAGATTGAGGGTTTGCATCTTGGATTGGGTTTATGCCCTTTGGGATAGATGATCACTGAGTCAAGTGGGTTAAAAGTTTTTGAAACCTATCCTAAGGGCCCAACAATATTCCAACAATTGGTATCAGAGCCTTATCTCATCTCTAATCATGTTAGATCAGTAAGCTTGTTCTAATCTTTGGATGAGATGAGAAGATGATAGAGCAAGGGCTATGTATGGATCGATTTTTGATGTGTTTGCTTACTTTTGTAGTAGATCCATGTTTGGAATGTCACAAAAGGGTTTAATCGTGATGGAAGGATGGTAGGAATGCATTAGAAGCTATTTGGGATCATTAGAAACATTTTTGGGAAGGCAGGAAGCCGAATTTCCAAAACCCAAAATTTTGGGTCCGTGAGTTCGGCTAGCCATACAGTACCCTACGGCTAGCCGTAGGGCACTGCACGGCTAGCCGTAGAGCAATGGCTCGGCTAGCCGTGCCCAGGCATATGTGTATTTTTTTTTCGAGGGCGCTGGACCCCTGCGAGCTGACTGGGCAGCTCGACCCCCACCAGGGGCGCTGCCCCTTGGCCCCCGCATCGCCCTCTGGACCCCCTCTGCGTAGGGCATCTTGGGTAGAAATGGCAAATCTTTGGCATCTTGTTTTTCCATTGTGGTTTGGCAACCTGGTTTTGTGAGATGCTTTGTTGTATGAGATACTAACTTGAAGGTGATAATGTCCTCTCCATATGGCCCACATGACATTTACTTTCTATTATGGTTGAATGGTTTATTTGTGGCTAAGTGTAAAGGGCATCATGGTTTCCTTGGTTTCCCGTGAAAGGGCAATGCATGATGAATTTCTCTATAGCCATTTTCTTTCCATGTTTAGATTACCATGTAAGTCTCATTGTAGAGACATAGGAATTTATGTAATTTTCTAAATTTGTAAATTATGGCGATGTTCGAGACGAAGAAGGAAAGTGAAGTTGGACTCCTAATCAAAGAGTTTGAGCAATTCCAAAGTTTTGGAAAGTCTAGAAGTCCAAGAAGTCTATTCTGCTTGGGCCATGTGGAGGAGAGGACTAGTTTCTATTTTTAGCACTTTCTATTTATGGATGAATGCTTAATTTAGAATGTTTCCAAATCTGATCCAAACATAGTAAGTTACTAAAATTGGCAAATCAAATTAATTTTAGAAAGAGTTCTAATTAGTGTTGATGACCCATGAGATGGACACATTGGTAACACTAATTTAAGAAACTGGACTTTCCTTAAAATAACTTGACTTGGAACCAATCTTAGATCATATCATGGGATGATTTGATGGTTCATATATATGTGGGCCCTAATACCTTAAAAGGAAATCCTCAATTCTAAAATATTAAGTGGGACCGGGGCATTTATTTTTAGAAATCCCCATGGTTTTCCACCATAGGTTCATTGTAAGGAAAGTATTAGCCTCGCGCCATCTTGAGAATGGTTGTTCCCCACGGAGGGCTTGTATTTGTCTGGTTACTAGATATGGATCTCCTAAGGATAGTGTTGATGAGACGGGGCGGGGGCCCACTCCCCAAGGAGGAGCTGCCCGCAACGGTTGTCATGCAATGCTAAGTTGGTGGGTCACACTTAACTAAAATAATGATGTAATATCCCCAAGGATTTGCCTCATGTATTTTAGAAACCAAAGTTAATCGGGAGTCATACATTATTTGGTATGAGATACCTAGATGATAATGAATGATGGGGATCATGGATAGTTAGTTCCAATTTTGACCAACTTTGATCCGCACCAATCCAAGGACATTCGCACTCCCCAAGGAGGCATGCCCTAAGGGATTGGGATTCCGATGTATTCTGAATTTAGTGGTTATGAGGATTCCCACATAAATTTGGTAGAATACTAAACCCTAATGTCGTTTATATTCTTTAATTGAACGTATAGTTATGTGCTACATTTTTTCAAAGAATGAATTCGAATACTTTCAATCCACTTGTGACCATCCTCAACTGGAATAAGTTGATGGAATCCAACTTTACAGACTGGAAAAGGACTCTGGATGTTGTCCTGACAGCTTCAGGATGGTCCTTACCATACCCTCCCTTCCTGAGCCTGAGCCTAATTCACCTCTGTTAGATTGTATGGACTCAATCCATCAGTTGATGTCATAAATTGATTAATTTCTTTATCAATAAAATCATGCTTTTCTTTCATGAGATGAATGTTGTTTTATTACTTTATGCACATGACCAATACATATGACATAATGATTCATGAGTTGAACCGGGTCCCATTAGTATATTAGATGTGATATATGTGTATGGATGAGATCCACACATGGGAGATATATGTCACAAATCTTATACTTAAAATATCTTCACAACCAGTGATGAGACTGGGCATCTCATCTGATAAGGTTGCAACACTGTGATCACTATGAGATAGTGTGATTTGTCTCGATCATCAGAATGGAAGATTCTGGATCAATGTGCTGGTACATTGGATGTATTGAAGGACCATGAGAAGCACCTTATGGGATTCCGTCTCAATAATAAGGTTTGCTCTCATAATTCCCTAGCAATAGGCTCTCAATCCTGAGACATTGATGAACTCAAGTTTCTATCTATTCATTTGCTTTGAGTCACCAATGAGTGAGGCCAACTATAGGTCAACACCTCGGTGTCTTGGGTATGTGGTAGTAGGACTGTGGGAACATTGAATGATCAAGATGAAATCTATCTCTATTATCCCCTTGTGCCAATTAATGGATTTGTCATTAGTAAGTGCACACCCATCTCGATTAAGAGTTAATTGGATGGTACTGATGATCATAGTGATTAATTGGGGCTCAAGGATAATAAGATGTGGAACTAATATTGGAAGAGACAGATTTATTCCAATTGATCCATGGATATTGATAGAGGGGCCTACTTGTGGTAATTGGGAAGTTTAGGGTCTTCATTGTAATTAATTCCCAAGACTGGAGTGCAATTGCATTTATATAGTGGTGTTATTTGCAATTAACTGTGGGCTCGGATTGCACATGAGACGTGGGGTCGCGTGTCCCAGTTGGAGCCAGCTTTCTATGGAATCCCTAGTGGTCCTTACGCTAGCCCAAGTTATTAGAAAGATACTAATCTTATTTGAACTCTAAAAGGAAGGAATTAGAAAGTTACTATTTCTATTTGAAGTAGGACTTCTAATAGTGGTAATAATATACTTACTAATTATTGTGGAAGTAAGACTTCTATTTCAATTAAGAAAAGAGGATACTTGAGAGATTATATAAAGGAACACATCCCTCTTGGACGTCTATCATATGATAGTGAAAAACGTCCCTACTTTTTGTGCAATAGTTGCACTGCTCTCTTCTCTCTTCCTCTTCTAGTTCCTTAGGGTTTCGAGTTGGGTTTTCTCTTGAAGATTCCACCGATCTTCTTGAGAAGAGATACTAATTCGGGTCATAGCGTGGAAGGCTAAGAGGTGGTGGAGATTCTGATCTTAGTTTGTAGAAAAGTTCTACATCAACGAAAGTGATCAACTTCTCTATTAGAGAACAACCGAGCTCTTAAGGTATAATCTGCTTCCTTGTATGTTGTGGATTGTAACGGATGCTTGTTTATTTCTGTTCTATCTTTTAGATAGTTTTACTTACTGTACATGATCATGAGATCGAGGGTTATGCATCCTGAATTGGGTTTTTGGCCTTATGGATACTTGGTCCTTGAGTCAAGTGGGTCAAAAGTTTTGAAAATCTATCCACGAGGCCCACCTACTTCCAACAACCTCAGTATGAAAAGGACGCTTACACCAAGTGGACCAAAGACAATGAGATGGCCAGAAGTTTTATACAGGCATCCATGTCTAGTGTTTTACAGCACCAACATCAATCCTATAAGTCAGCATACGATATTATATCGAACTTAAAGGAGATGTTTGCGGACTAGGTTAGACCTGCTAGGCAAGCTATTTTTAAGGGGCTGATGAACACTAAGATGGCTGAGGGAACCCCAGTACAAAAACATTTGCTGAAATTGAGTTTCGTACTGAATGAGTTAGATGTACTAGGTGTTACGATTGATACAGAATCGCAGATCGACATGATCCTTCAGTCACTACTCGATTATTTCAACCATTTCGAGATCAATTATAATAAATTGGAAATGACTATAGCTGAGCTGTCTCGCCAGCTGGTAATGACTGAGGAACTCATGAAGAAAGAGCAAAATCCCCTCATGACAGAAAAGTCATTTGCTAGGTCTAAACCGAAAGGTAAAGTCCGGTACAGCAAGAAGAAATTAGTCACCAAGGGTCCTGAGGTGGAGAATGGTTCTACTTGTGGTATGGCCAAGGATAAGGGTACGGGAGAAAAGGGAAAGTGTAACACCCCGACCCGAGTGACTCGATTAGTACTAATTAAGTCGTGTGTTAGTGCTAAGCTTGATTAGTGGTCTTGACTAGACTTGGATTAGTATAGTTCTTTTATAGCTTTGGGGAGCTTTTAGTGTCTAGTGTTTAGTGGGACCCTTTGGGGGTTCCTTTTTGATAGTCTTGTTCGCTTTTGGATGTTGATTGATATTCCCCTAATCCTTGTCTTGATTCCCTTTTTACTTATGTTGTCGATCCTTACAACTTTCATGTTGAGCTCGTAACCGTCCGGAACCCCGAAGCCCGATTTTCTTGCATTGAGGGCAAAACAGTCTTTTTACACCAAATCTGTACCCAAAAGTCGATATCCCCGAAACCCGCGAAACATATACTTTTTAGAGACTAGATATTTCGACGATCACTTTTCCCTTCTTTGTCGATTTCGTCCAAGGTCCCGATAATAGTGATTTCAGTCCAAAGAGTTTGTAGATGGTGGAGCCTACACCCATGGTCTTTAAATAGAGAACCCTTCTCCCCATTTACCCTTTTTCCAGCACAAGCACAAACCTAGGGTTTCCTTGCTTCCTTCCCTTCTTCTTCTTGCTTCTCCACCATCAAGCACCACCCCACCTTACTCAAATCAAGAAATGGAGATCTCAACCTTCTTCCCCACCTTGCAAGCTTCTCTTTAATACCATTTGTGGAAGGATCTACTCAACTCAAGACCCTCCTTGAGCTCACCTTGTACCATTGGAGAACCTACAAGTAAGTTTCCTCCCTAATCTCTTAGATCCATGTTCTTCTAGTCTTGGGAGAGCTCTATTTTTATTCTTGAGAGTTATCTCTTCTTGTTTCTTGGTTTGACCCATTTTAGGGTTTGGATTTTGGGGGTTTTGTGTAGATTGCATTCTTGGCTTGGAGGAAGAGAGTAATAGCTTGATTTTCTTGCATAGAGACCTTGAGGCAAGTGGAATGACTAGATGCTTTGAGTTTTAAATGGTTTCATGACAAACATGATGGATTTTATATTTTCACTAATGGTTTGTTTGCTTGCATTCAATGTATCATAAATGCCTTTGAAATTGGTTGGTTAGCTCTTTATGATCTTGAAAACATGATTTATATTTCCTTGTTTTACTTCTTGTTGAAGACTTAAATGAATCCTTATGTTAGTGGATGTTCTTCTCTCTTTTGTATGGTTGAATGTGGAGAAGGAGATGTTTGGGAAGTAAAGGTTCATGGGAGTTGATGGGGGTTTCAAGTAGCATTTGATGCTTGATTAATGGGGGCAAGAAGGCCATTTTATTGTAGGAGAAAATGTATTAGAGCATGGGGAAAGAAAGACCATGAATACCATTCTCGGGCAGCTGGGATTGGCTGCCCGCTTGAGCGCGCAGCCAATCTGCTGCCAAACTCGGGCGACAGTAAGACTGCCCACACGAGCGGACAACCTTGCTGGTTGCCTAGGTTCCTGCGTGGTTCAGGTCCGCTCGAGCGCCCTTTGGTCTACTCGAGCGCACCCCCCTCGGGTCTAAAGCATTTTTAAAGCCTGGAAATTGTTTTTGAAGGAATCCCTTGATACCGGAATACCCGTAGGACAACGTTTGAAGTTCATTTGAGAAGGGAAACCACAACGCAAAGATCCATTAAAGTTCTTTAGAAATTTTCAAGGTGTATAAGTGTTCCGGAATGTCTCCAATTCCAAGAGTACCAAGCTATCTTTAGATCGACATACGGAATACCTATTCACCTTAAACGAATCTTGAATCCGATATTTTGCCCGAAACCCCAATAGTTCATTTGTATTTTCTTTTACCCGAGATTTACACTAAGTGACTGTTATTCTCAAAAGCTTTGAAAAGCATACTTGTACTATTTTACTAGTCTTGACATACATGCCCGACCTGATATGATAGCTATGCCTTGAGCACCCCGCTTTGCCCGATTATAGTCTTGTACTTGATTATTATTACACATGTCTTGATTTCCATGTTTTGACCTATGAGTCGGCACCACTAAGCTTGGATACCTTGTTAGTCTGATCTACTGACTAGGTGATCCCCCTCTTGTCCCGCCAACTGCAGTTTTGATCTTGCTACCCGGTTATTTAACCGTGGTCTTGTCCTGATACCGCAGATTGCTACTGTGGTTCCTGATGCCCGGTTTGCTACCGTGGTCATGTCTTGTATATAGTATATATGCATATGTATTTCGTTGTACCTCCTCACTTCGGTGACTGGGGTCAACGTCTTGACTTGCTTGCTCTATCACTTCGGTGATAGAGGATTTAGCTTTGTGTGGTTGCCATCTTGCTTGTTTCCTGTATTCCTTGGTTACCTCTATCTGTTTTATCTTGCATATATGTTTTTAACTAAATGATACGTTTTACTCATGAAAGTATTGTTTAGACAGGTTTAAATGTTTTCCAAGGTAAATGTTTTATTATGAAATGTATTTACCTTTTTATCCACCTGCCAGACTGTCGCGTTTGACCCTCTGCTTTGGTACTCAGGTCCCGTTGTTGGTTTCCCCGAGGAGGAGCCTGAGGAGGCGGTCGGAGAACTGCAGCAGCTAGTAGAGTGGCGCGCTGATGATGTTGTTTAAACATCCGGTTGCCTCAAGAGTTGCGTGACATTTTGGGGGATTGTTATTGATAGTTTTGGTGGATATTGTTTTGTTATATTGGCCTTTGTTGGCCTCTAATTTTGGGAACTATAATTAAATGATATATGTTCTAACTTTAACAGTATTTTGAGTTACGCTATAGAACATTGCTCATTCTGATAATTGTTGATTAAATGCAAACAGTCTTGTCATTTTGGAAATGAAATACATGTTTGATTTACTACACGCTTCCGCAAATATACAGAATGTTTATGTGTGTTGGAAAATCCTCACCGCGGACACCTGTGGGAAATAACGTGCGGGTAATGTGTATCCTTTTATGAACCCGTGTACGAATGGGCATTAAACATATCTTTATTTATGATCGTCACTCCATATGATCACATGCCCATCACATCATCATCACAATTAGACCCGATCTCGGATTTGGCCCCTAAGCCCGGTCCGGGGTCGCGACAGAAAGTGTTTCCACTGTGGTATAACAGGACATTGGAAAAGGAATTGTCCAAATTTTCTGTCAAAGGAAAGGACCTCAGGTATGATTGAGTCACTTGTTTCTGAAGTTAGTTTTACAACTGGTACTTCAGAATCCTGGAATGTTGACTCCGGTACAACTTATTACATATGTAATATGCTGCAGGAGTTACAGGTAACCAGGAGGCTAAGTGATGGGAAATCATTGTCAACTTGGGATCGGAAGCCAAGGCAAAAGAAGTTTCAGTTATAGTGGGAGTAGTAACTTTGTTATTTTCAAATATTAAATTGGTTTTATCGGATACATTTTATGTACCGTCTTTAAGGCGGAATTTAATTTCAGATTCTAGTATCATGAATAAAAGTTATTCTATTACTTTTGGTACTGAAATTGTCATAAAGAGGAATGTTATTTTCAAATGTTCTGACAAGGTAACCAATGGGCTTTATTTGTTAACTCTCACAATGTATAAGATACATGCTACTGAAACAATTTATAGACCATCATTAAAGAGAAAGTCACCTTCATCTAATCCAATAAAACTTTGGCACTTGAGGCTAGGTCATATAAACTTAAACAGGATTGAGAAGCTAGTGAAAGATGGTATCTTACCTTCGTTGGTGGTAGAACCAATGCCTGTCTGCGAATCCTTTGTGGAAGTCGAGATGACCAAAAGACCCTTTTCATCTAAAGGCAGAAGGGCCAAAGATTTATTGAAATTAGTGTATGCTGATGTGTATGGACCCATGAATATAAGAAGCGAGAGAATGATACGAGTACTTCATCACCTTCACCGATGATGACTCAAGACATGCATACATATACCTTATGCACCGCAAGTCTGAGACTTTTGGAAAGTTCAAGGAGTTTTGAGCGGAAGCAGAAAGGCATTTAAGTATAAGTATCATACTCTTCGATGAGATCGAAGAGGAGAATATCTCTCCGCTGATTCTATGGGATACTTATCAGAAAATGAGATTCTATCCCAGTTGTCTACTCCTGGTATGCCTCAACAGAATGGAGTAGCAGAAAGAAGGAACAAGACTCTTTTAGACATGATCAGGACTATGTTGATTTTCTCAAGGTTACCTATAGGGATATGTTTTGGAAACTGTAAAGTATATACTAAACCTCGTTCCATTTAAGTCTGTACCTAAGACTCCCTGGGAGTTCTAGTCCGGGCTAAAGCCTAGTCTACCACATAAGGGTTGTCCGGCACTCGTGCTAAAGGTTAAGATGGATAAATTGGAATTGAAGTTGGAAGTATGCACTTTTATAAAATATCCCAAAGGAACTAAAGGTTGGTTAGTCTATAATACCAGAGAGAGCAGAAAGTGCTTTTCAGCACCAATGCGGTTTTTCTGGAGGAAGATTACCTGATTGACCGGAAATCTTTAGAAAATGTTATCTTGGAAGAAATTCAAGAGCTTTCAATTCCAAATCCAAAAGAGACCAAACTTAAAAGATATTTACCCATACTTGATACAGTAGCTACACCAGTGCCTTGTCGTAGTGGGAGTATTGTTAGTCACCCTGACAGATCCTTGGTTTTGGGAAAGTCTTATGAGACAAACCCGGAAGAACTGGAACAAGATCCCTGTAACTATGATAAAGCAATCAATGACATAGATTTGGGACGTTGGCTAGATGCAATGAAAGCTTAGAGGGAGTCTATATCACTCCAATTAGGTCTGGACAATTGCGGACTTGCCTGCCAATATTTACTTATTGGGTACAAGTAGGTTTACAAGAGAAAGAGTAGACCAGATGGAAGATATCCATCCAGATACTCTTATCCATTGCGGTTCATCTCGTTTACGAGATTTGGCAAATGGATGTCAGGACGGTGTTTATCAGCGACCATCTTGAGGAAGACATCTATATGATGCAACCAGACGGTTTTATAGCTAGTAACCAAAAGCAAAGAGTTTGCAAGTTGCAAAAGTTCATTTATGAACTGAAGTAGGAATCCCGGAACTAGGACATCCGTTTTGACCAGGCAATCAAGTCATTTGATTATTGTCAAAATACGGATGAGTCATGAGTGTACATGAAAGGCAGGGTAGTTTTTTTGGTACAGTATTTACAACGACACCCTTCTCATAGGGAGTGATATGGGGATATCGTCAACAATACAAGTTTTGGTTTGTTATGACTTTTGATATGAAGGACTTGGGAGAAGCAAGCTACATCCTAGATATTAAACTCTATCGAGACCGGAAAAATAGGATGATAGGCTTATCCCAAGCTGCATATAATGATAAGGTACTGGTACGGTTTGCTAAGCAAGATTCCAAGAAGGGTATCACATCTTTTAGGCATGGAATGAACCTTTCCAAGGATCAGTGTCCGAAGACACTTGAGGAAAAGGAACAGATGAGAGCAGTACCATATGTTTCGACTGTGGGTAGCCTCATGTATGCTATGCTATGTGCTAGACCGGATATTTGTCATGCAGTGAGCCTAGTAAGCAGATATCAGTCTAACCCAGGTCCTAATCATTGGACTGCTATAAGATGTGTTCTCGAATACTTGAGAAGGACTAGAGATCACATGTTGGTTAGCAGCAATGATGAGTTGATTCCAGTCGGATACATAGATACTGACTTCGAGTTAGATAAGGATTCCAGGAAAACAATTTCTGGGTTTGTGTTTATGCTGTAGCCATTTGAGAAGCAGCTAAGGAAACAGATTGGCTCAAAAGATTCCTTATGGAACTTGGAGTGGTACTTTTGGCAGGACAGCTGCTCACAGTTTACTGTGATAACAGCAGGGCAGTCGCTAAGTCCAAGGAACCCAAGAGCCAAAAGCATATACGGAGGAAGTAACATATGGTCAGAACGATTGTGCATAGAGGTGATATTCCTATCACCAAGATAGCCTCTGCAAGGCAATCAAGGGAGATCCTTTTACTAAGCCTTTGACTACCAAAGTCTTTGCGCAGTATGTAAACAGGACGAGCATGAGATGCAAACCTAAATGACATTGAGCCCAAGTGGGAGATTGTTAGTTTTATGGTCTCAATCCATTAGATGATGAATATATTGATTAATTTCTTTATTTATCAATATATTCTTGCTTTCCTTTAATGAGATGAATGGTGATTTATTACTTGTTTGTACATAACTAATACGAATGACATAATGGTTCATGAGATGAACCGATGTCCACAAGTATATTAGATGTAACACACGTGTATGGATGAGATCCACATACAGGAGACATGTATAGCAAATCTTATACTTAAATATCTTCACAACCAGTGATGAGATTGGATATCTCATATTATCAAGGTTGCAGCACTTTGATCACTATAAGATAGTGTGATTTGTCTCGATCATCAGAATGAAAGATTCTGGATCATAATGATGGTACATTGGATGTATTGAAGGACCATGAGAAGTACCTTAAGAATACTGTCTTTACTTTAAGGTCTGCTCTCACAATTCCATAGCAATAGGCTCTCAATCCTGAGACATTAATGAACTCAAGTTTTTATCTATTCATTTGCTTTGAGTCACCAATGAGTGAGGCCAATTGTAGGTCAACACCTCGGTGATTTGGGTGAGTGGTAGTAGAGCTATGAGAAGATTCAATGGTCAAGATGGAATCTATCCTGATTATCCCCTTGTGCCAATTAATGGATTTATCATTTGTAAGTGCGTACCCATTCCGATTAAGAGTTAATTGGATAGGTACCAATCGATCATTATAATTAATTGGGGCTCAAGGATAATAAGATATGGATCTAATTCGGTGGACAGGTCCAATTGATCCATGGATATAGATGGAGGGGCCTACTTATGGTCATAGGGAAGTTTATGGTCTTCTATATAATTTATTCCTAAGACTGGAGTTCAATTGCATTTATATAGTGGAGTTATTTGCAATTAACTGTGGGCCCGGATTGCACATGAGATGTGGGGTCGCGTGTCCTAGTTGGAGCCAGCTTTCTAAGGAATCCCTAGTGGTCCCCACACTAGCCCAAGTATTGGATAGATACTAATTCTAGTAGAACTCTAGATGGAAAGGAATTAGAGAATTACTATTTCTATTTGAAGTGAGACTTCTAATAGTGGTAATAGTAAGCTACTAATTATTAATGGAAGTAGGACTTCTATTTTAATTAGAAAGAGGAGGTTACTAATTAATGGAAGTGAGACTTCTATGGGAATTAGTAATAAAGGAATTGCAAGAGGCTATAAAAGGGAAGCAATCCCCCTTTGGACGTCCCAAGCATTATTGTGCAAAAGTTGTGCAAGGCTTGCCCTCTCTTTCTTCTCCTCTCTTGTGCAAGTTGTTGCACATCTCTTCTAGTTCCTTTTCTAGTTGTTCTCTAGTAGTTTTCTTTAGGAGATCCCACCCATTTCCTTGAGAAAAGAAATCTGATAAGGGACATAGTGTGGAAGACAATTGGGTCTTGGAGATCTTGATTTGATTTGCGAAAGAGTTGGACATCAAAGAAAGTAGCAACTTCTCCATTAGAGCACAACCGAGCTCCGAAGGTATAATCTACTTCCTTGCATGTTGTAGATTTTTTTGAAGCTTTCATTTTGCTGGTTCTATCTTCTAGATAGATATATTTTACTGATCTTGATATGTGAGATCGAGGGTTTGCATCTTGGATTGGGTTTATGCCCTTTGGGATAGATGATCATTGAGTTGAGTGGGTCAAAAGTTTTTGAAACCTATCCTAAGGGCCCAACAGTATTCCAACAACTTTGACATCAGAATTTTCAGGAAATGGTAGCTCTCTGGAATTGGGACCGACAGATCTGTTGGTTGGTTCTCGGTCGACCGAACCAGGGCGTTCGGTCAGCCGACAGCTGACCGACAGATTCCCTGATGGAAAACTGCTCTCTGGAATTGGAACCGAGAGATGTCGGTCCATCTCGGTTGGCTGCCGGTTAGCTGACAGGCTGACCGACGTTACTGCGGACACAGAATTCTGAAGCTGTTTTTAGTCCCTTCTTTCTCCCAACACTCCTCATTCTCGAGGGTCAGATCCCTGTAATAAAGTGAGCTCAAGATCCTCCATTTCAAGCAATCAAAACTTCATTCTCAACACTTCAAATTCACCATCCAACTACATCCATTCTTCCATCAAATCATCCATTCCATTCACATTCAACCACAAGAAATCTATCACATGAAACAAGTCAAAACTTAATATCATCAAGATACCATTTCCAAGAAAGCAATATACTAGAAAGATACTCTAAAGAGTGTACTTCAAATCTCAATAAAAACATGTCATGAAGTAAAGCATAAGTAATGAAAATCATTAATGAGAGCTACACATTTGTATAAAACATGATCAATGAAAATAAATCATTTCTTCTACTTGCTTTAGGTCCAAGCTAATGCAAATCAACCACTAATCACCTCTCCAAGCCAAAATCACAAATCTACACAAAAACCCTAAATACAACTCCAAAAATCAAAAACCAATTCAAAACAAAACGAAAGCTTTCAATAATCAAAATGGAGCTCCTCTAAGACAAGAAGAACACAAATCTAGGAGATGGGGAGAATCACTTACATGGAAGACCTTCAAATAAGCAAGGAGAACACAAGGGAAATCTTGGAATGGGCGGTTTTCTTCAAAAATGATGTCAATGGAGAGCCTCCAAGGTGGAGAAGAAGATTGCAAGGTCCGTTCTTGATTTAGCAAGGGTTTTGAGGTGATTTGAGAAGGAAGAAAGCAAGAAGAAAGTGGAAGAACCATGGCTGCTGGGGCTGCTCCTCTCTTAGAAATTAGGTCAAGAAGGGAAGAAGAAGAAGAGATGGGTTCCTTTTATAACAAAGGGGAGATGGGTCCCACAACTTAAAACATTTGCCGGGCTAAAAACATGAGTTTCGAGGCCTCAAATGATTTCGACGAAGAAGACAAAGTTGATCAATGAAATTTCTAGTTTCCAAAAAGTATATATTTTGCTGGTTTTGGTAACATTGAAAATCGTGTCCAGATTTTGGGTGAAAAGACTGTTTTGCCCTCAAATTGAGAAAAGTCGGGTTTAGGAGTTTCAAACGAGGACGGGTCCAATATGAAAGTTGTAGGGATTAACAATATAAGTTAAATGGGAAGAAAACACAATTTTTATGAAATCAAAATAAATCCTAAGCTCACACAAAATCTTAATAAGAACCCCCAAAGGGTCCCATAAGTTAAGAAGGTTCTCAAAACTTTTCAAAACCAAAGAAAAGGGTAGTTAAACTAAGAAAGTTAAACAAAGAACCACTAAAACCACTAAGAAAACTAAATCACGATTAAAATCACACTAAACCAGGAAATTAGGGGTCGGGTTCTCACACTTTTCATGCTCTTCTTTAGTCTTGGAGTACACCAAAATATCATCGATGAATACCGCTACAAACTGGTCCAGGTATTATGCAAATATCTTATTCATCAATGCCATGAACACCGCCGGTGCATTTGTCAGCCCAAATGGCATCACTAGGAACTCATAGTGGCCATATCTCGTCCGGAAAGCTGTCTTCAATACATCTGATTCTCTGACTCTCAGCTAATGGTAACCGGATCTCAAATCAATCTTTGAA
Organism: Umbellularia californica; assembly: GCA_028538565.1. Taxonomy (NCBI): domain Eukaryota; kingdom Viridiplantae; phylum Streptophyta; class Magnoliopsida; order Laurales; family Lauraceae; genus Umbellularia; species Umbellularia californica. Next base: position 31,673,635 of record JAPQWN010000004.1, read on the forward strand.
AAGTACGAGGCACCCTGTAAATTATCAAACAATTCATCTATCCTTGGTAATGGATATTTGTTCTTGATGGTCACTTGATTCAGTCTCCGGTAGTCAATATACATTCTCATCGAACCATCTTTCTTTTTGACGAACAAAATTGGAGCTCCCCAAGGCGAAATACTAGGCCTTACGAAACCTTTATCCAACAATTCTTGCAATTGTATATTCAATTCTCCCAATTCCGCCGGAGCCATCTGCTATGGTGCAATAGAAATCGGAGCGGTTCCTGGTAATAACTCAATGGTGAAATCAATTTTTCTGATGGGTGGTAATCCTGGAATCTCCTCTGGAAATACGTCCGGGAATTCTCAAATAATAGGGATCTCCTCCACCCCTTGGGACTGTTTATCCTCCGTGATAAACGCCAAATAGGCTTCACATCCACTTCTTAAAAGTCTATCAGCTTTCAACGCTGAGACAAACCCTGCACAAGGATTTCTCCTCTCTCTTTGAAACAACACTCCTACTGGTGTATCATCTAATTTGAATGTGAGGGTCTTATGGAAACAATCCATCGTGGCATGGTATCCTGCCAACCAATCCATCCCTAGGATGACATCAAAATCATTCATCTCCAATAGAATAAGATCTGCGGGTAACACAACCTCTCCTATCTGAATTGTACAACTAGGGTAATAGATAGTACACACAACTTGTTTTCCTACTGGAGTAGCCACAGTCAAAATATACTCAAGTTCTCTACTATGCACATCAATTAACTTAGAAATTGCATGAGACATAAAAGAATGCGTAGCGCCAGGGTCAAACAATATCCTAGCTTTAATCCCACAAACAAGAAGTGTACCTTCCACAACATTGCCCGCTGCCTCTACATCAGCTCTATTAACTGCATACACTTGTCCTTGCTGCTGTGGCCTGATAGGAGCCTGTTGTTGCTTGCCTTGAGGGATATTTCTGTTCTGTTGCAGGGGCCGCTGATTCTGATGCTATCCTTGTTGACGGGCCTGCTGCTGCAGCTGGGGCCTATACTGTTGCTGCGGTGCCTGTTGCTGAAGTGGCCTTACCTGATTTTGGACTACCATTGCATTCTATGGTGGTGCTGGACGTGGTGCTCACTGCTGCTGCTGGTTCTGCCTATTCTGTCTTGGACAATCTCTCATCTGATGGTTCATTGAACCACATCTAAAGCATGCTCCCGGGACTGTATGACACTGGGCACTCTCATGGTTCTTCCCAGAGTGAATACAAACTAACTAAACATTCTGGTCTTGCCTTTGGCTCTTGTGCTGCTGGTTCCTCTGCTGGTGGTTCTGTTGTTAAGGTTGCCCCTGTCCATTGCCTTGAACTCTAAGGATCCTGTGATGAAAGTTCTCAAACTTATAGGCTTTCTTGACAGCTTCCTCAAATGTGACAGGTGGTACTACCCCCGTGGCATCCCTCTCAATTATGGGGTGAAGTCCTTTTAAGAACTTAGCAATCTTCTTTTCCACCGTGTCCACCAACTCCGGAGCATAGCTAGATAATCTCTCGAACTTGGTGAGGTACTCTAGGACTGCCATACTCCCTTGGACAAGCTGCTAGAATTCTAATGCTTTTTGCCTCTTGACATGTGTGGGTACGTACTTGTCCCCAAATTGTCTCTTGAAACTAACCCAAGCCACTGCATCTGTCATGGTCCTATACTCTTCTATTACTGTCTTCCACCAGATGTCTGCCAAACCGGTGAACAAAGATGTTGCTAGTTTAACTCGTTCTCCTCCCGTGCATTGGAAGACTTCAAAGATGTTCCCTGTGTGTTCTAACCAATAATTTGCCTCTAATGGATTTTCTGTTCCAACAAACTCTTTCGGTGCTCTCTTCCTAAATCGCTCAAACAAGGCATTTGGGTCATGCTTTCTTTGGTTAATGACGATTGTGGGTTGGTTGAGGTTGAAATGGTTTAGGCTTTCTCTGTAATACTTCCAACAACTGTCTCTGCATCTCTGCCAACTCTCTAGCATGGTCTTCAACTTTCTTAAGCATCTGCTCTTGCAATCTAGCTTGGTTCTCATTGGCTTGACACTGCTGATCAAGCATGGCCTGCATCATTTGTTGAAACTGATTTGGCATATTGTTATCAACCACATCTTCATCAACTGGCCCCGTGTGATCACTGTTACTTGCGGTGGGATTGCCATTTAATGGTCGCTTACGAGGTGGCATGATGCTGCAAAACAAGTTCTTAACACATAATAATCAAATAAGGGTCACACATTGCTCACGCGATTCTAGCTAACGAAAGATCTAACGAATCCTCGCCACATCCTTAGGATTTCTAGTTTCTTTTAATTGCCTGAAACACGTCTCGCTCTGATATCAGTTATGTCACGACCTCGGACCGGGCCCGCAGGCCTAATCTGGGATCGGGACTAAGTAATGGTGATGGTGGATATAAATAAATGATTCCAGTGCGTACACGGGTTAATAAAGAACGCATATTACCCGTGCACGTGATTTCCCACAGGTGTCCGGGGTGAGGATATATCAACAACATAAATATTTTGTATAATTGCGAAAGCGTGTAGTAAATCAACATTCCACCTAAATACCAAGGCTGATAACACTTTTATAAATGAGTATTATAATGAGCAATGATCATAAGCGTTTCCCCAGAAGTAATGTTAAGGTTTAAACAAAAGATCATTTAATTACATTCCCAAAAATAGAGGCCAACAAAGGCCAATATACACAAAACAGTAACCTCCAAAAGAATAGTTAATCTCAACCCTCAAAATGTTACACAACTCGAGCAACCGGATGTTTAGACAACATCATCGGCATGCCACTCAACTAACTGCTGTAGTTCTCTGACCGCCTTCTCGTGCTCCTCCTCGGGGTAACCAACAACGGGACTTGAGTACCAAAGAGTGGGTCAAACACGACGGTTTGGCAGGTAGGTGAAAAGATATCACAATACTAAAGTAAATACATTTACCTTGGAAAACATTTAGACCTGTTAAACAATAACTTTGATAAAGGAAATGATTCATTTACTGAAAACATATGTATGCAATATAAAACATGTATAGGTATCTATGGAATCGGGAAAACAAGCAAGGTGGCAACCACACGAACTTAAATCCTCTATCACCGAAGTGACAAGAGCAAGCATATCAAGGCGTTCCTCAATCACCGAAGTGAAGAGGTACAACAAAATTTACATATACATATACAATATACGGGGCATGACCACGGTAGCGAGCCGGGCATCAGGAACCACGGTAGCAATCCACGGTATCGGGACAAGACCACGGTAATAACCGGGTAGTGGGATTCAAACTGCAACTAACGGGATAGGAAGGGGATCCCCAAGTTGGTGGATCAGACCGGCAAGGTTATCCAAGCTTATTGGTACCGACTCATAGGTTAAATAGCAAAATCAAGACATGTGTAAAATAAATCCAGTGCAAGTATATAGCCGGGCAAGACAGGGGTGCTCAAAGGCACAAGTATCCTTTCAATATCAAGCAACGCACGTCAGGATTAGTAAAAACACTACAAGTATGATTCCAGTGTTGTGAGAACCCGACCCCTAATTTCTTGGTCTACTGTGGTTTTAATTGTGATTTAGTTTTCTCAGTGGTTTTAGTGGCTGTTTGTTTAACTTTCTTAGTTTAACTACCCTTTTCTTTGGTTTTGAAAAGTTTTGGGAACCTTCTTAACTTGTGGGACCCTTTGGGGGTTCCTATTGCGATTTTGTGTGAGTTTGGGATTTATTTTGATTTCCTAAAAAATTGTATTTTCATCCCATTTAGCTTATATTGTTAATCCCTACAACTTTCATGTTGGACCCGTCCTCGTTTGAAACTTCTAAACCCGACTTTTCTCAATTTGAGGGCAAAACAGTCTTTTCACCCAAAATCTAGACATGATTTTCAATGTCACCAAAACCCACAAAATATATACTTTTTGGAAACTAGAAATTTTGTTGATCAACTTTGTCTTCTTCGTCGAATCCATTTGAGGTCCCGAAATGCATGTTTTTAGCCCGACTAGTACTTTAAGTTGTGGGACCCACTTCACCCTTTGTATATAATGTCGCGACCCCGGACCGGGTTCGGGGAACCAAATCTGGGATCGGGACTGATTGTGATGAAGCCGATGATGTAATCATATGGAGTAATGACAATAATTTAAGGTGTGTTTATAATCAAGCGTACACGGGTTATAAAAGAACACTCCTTGCCCGTGCACGTGATTTCCCACAGGTGTCCGCGGTGAGGATATTCCAACACACATAGTCATATAGTATAATTGCGGAAGCGTATGGTAAATCATGCATGCATTTCATTTCACAAAATATCCAGGCTGATTACATTTGAATATGAGTATCAGAATGAGCAATGTCCTAAAGCATAACCCAAGAGCACATATTCAAGTTTAATCAGAAGATCGGTTAATTACAGTTCCCAAAAATAGAGGCCAACAAAGGCCAATATACAAAACAATAACCACCAGAAATCTATCCAACAACCCCCAAAATGTTTCGCAACTCGGCAGCCCGATGTTTACATAACATCGTCAGCACGCCACTCCACTAGCGGCTGCGGTTCTCCGACCGCCTCCTCTGGCTCCTCCTCGGGGAAACCAACAACGGGACCTGAGTACCAAAGCAAAGGGGTCAGACACGACGGTCTGGCAGGTAGATAAAAGTAAAAACATTTAATGATAAAACATTTACCTTGGCAACAATTAAACCTGTCTAAATAATATTTTCATGAGTAAATGCATCATTTAGTTAAAAACATATATGCAAGGTAGAACAAGTTAAGGTAACCAAGGAAATCAGGAAACTAGCAAGATGGCAACCACACAAAGCTAAATCCTCTATCACCGAAGTGATAGAGCAAGCAAGTCAAGGCGTTGACCTCAGTCACCGAAGTGAGGAGGTACAACGAAATACATATACATATATACTATATACTAGACATGACCACGGTAGCGAGCCGGGCATCAGGAACCACAGTAGCAATCTGCGGTATCGGGATCCAAACTGCAGTTGGCAAGACAAGAGGGGGATCACCTAGTCAGTGGATCAGACTAACAAGGCATCCAAGCTTAGTGGTGCCGACTCATAGGTTATATGCAAGTAAATAAAACAGGTACATGTATGTATGTTCTCTTTCTTGGCTCATGGGCTCGCACTACAAAGCTCTGGCCCAATATTGCCTCAAGGTTTTGGCTTTTGAGTCATGTACTAGAAATCAGGTCAAAACATGGAAATCAAGACATGTGTAAAATAAATCAAGTACAAGACTATATCCAGGCAAGGCGTGGGTGCTCAAGGCACAGCTATCGTATCAAGTCTGTCATGTATATCAAAGCTAGCAAAACAGTACGAGTAAACTTTGAAAAGCCAAGACAATGTCGGGTTAAAACTAATCCAAGTGAATAGGGATCCCGTATGTCCGTATAATAAAGGAAACTTGGTACTCTTTGAATTTGGGGGACATTCCGGGTTCCTTATACACTATAGTAGCCTCAACGCTTAAATGAATCTCGATGATGTAGTTTCTCTCTCTAACGTACTACCAACAAACACTTCACCTATGCTTCGAACACGATCCCAGGTGAGTGGTGCCCATTGCTCTCAGAAAGGTTCACAAGCAATGGGGTGAAAACTCCCTTCAATCCTTCTTTTATTCACAGAATTCAGGGAATTTCGGTTACCTTGCGGTCAGGTGGCGGTTAGCCGCCAGAGAATGCGGCGGTTAACCGCTGGCTGACCGTGGAATTGCAGCTCTCTGGAAATGCGACCGCTACAATCCGGTTGGCTGGCGGTTAGCCGCTGATGGGTTAGGCGGTTAGCCGCTAGCTGACCGCGGAGCTGACCGTGAGACTTCAGCTCTCGGGAAAGGTGACCGTAGCTGTGCGGTTAGATGGCGGTTAGCCGTCGATGGATACGGCGGTTAGCCGCTAGCTGACCGCGGAGCTGACCGCCAGTCACGGGAATTTCTTCCCTGGGTTCAGATTCAAGCTTTTCCTTTCCCCAACCCATTCCTTTCATTCTCCATTGGCATTCATACAATTACTAAGGGAAGGAGGACAACCAACATCACAAGGATTCACTTAGGCATTGTACAAAAGATGAACTCAAAACTACAATCCATGATTTAAAGACAATGGATGAAACAAAAGCTAGAAATCATGTTTCAAGACAATAAAGATGCTTACCAACTCTTTTCAAAAGCATTTAATAGCATCATGAATGCAAGTGAAAGCTCATCATAAATGATACAATAAATGCAAACATTTAATCATGGAAATCACTTTTAAAACTAAACATCCACTTGCCTCAAGGTCTCTAAACCAAGAAATCCAAGCTCTAATCCACACTTCCAAGCCAAGTATCAAGCTACACCAAAAACCCCCAAAAACAAACCCTAAAATGGGTCAAACCAAGGGACAAGAAGAAGAACTCACAATAATAGAAATGGAGCTCCTCTATGGCTAAGAGATTATAAATCTAAAAGAATAGGAGGGAAAACTCACTTGGAAGCTCTTCAAATGGACAAGGTGAGCTCAATGAGAGTCTTGAGTTGAGTAGATCCTTCCACAAATGGTATCAATACATAGCTCTAGTAGTGAGGAAGTAGAGGGTGAAGTTCACTTCTTGATTGGTGCAAGGTTTGATAGGGATTTGGTGGTGAGGAAGCAAGAAGAAGAAGAAAGAGATGGAAACCCTAGGCTCTCATATGCTTGTGCTGGAAAAGGGAAATGGAAGAAGAGGGTTCTCTTTATAAAGCAATGGGTGTGGGCTCCACTACTAGGAAAGCTCTTTGGGCTGAAATCGCTGATTTCGGGATCTCGAATGAAATCGACGAAGAAGAGGAAAGTGATCACCGAAATATCTAGTTTCGGAAAAGTACATGTTTCGCGGGTTTCGAGGATATCGAGTGTTGGGCACAGATTTCATGTAAAAAGACTGTTTTGCCCTCAAAACAAGAAGATCGGGTTTCGGGGTTCCAAACGGGTTCGGGGTCAACATGAAAGTTGTAGGGATTAACAAGACGAGTAAAACGGGATCAAGACAAGAATTAGGGGAAAACAAGCAACCTCCAAAAGCTAGCAAGACTAATAAAAAGGGAAACCCCCAAAGGGTCCCACTAAGCAAAAAGGCACTAAAATAATTTCCCAAAGCTATCAAGAACTATACTAATCCAAGCTTAGTCAAAAGTCACTAATCGAGCTCAGCACTAACACCCAACTTAATTAGCGCTAATCGAGTCACTTGGGTCGGGGTCTTACATATAAAGAGAAGCCTTCTTCTCTTCTCTTCTTCCTTGCCCTAATCACTATTCCAAGAGAAGAATCCCAGCAGCCATGGTTCCCTCCATTCTTTTCTTGCTTTCTCCATCTCATAGCTCCACCAAACCATTGCTAAACCAAGATTGGACTCTACCATTTTCATCCTCATCTCAAGAGCTATCCATTGACGCCATTTTTGAAGAAAACCAAGCTTTTCAATATTTCCTTTGAGCAATCTCTTGCTTTTTTAAGAACTTCCAACTAAGGGATTCTTGTAATCTTTTGGATTTGTGTTCTCCTAGCCTTTGTGAAGCTTTGTTTTGATTATTGGAGGTTTTCCTTTTGTTTTGATTTGGTTTTGATAATTGGGCTTGTATTTGGGGGTTTTGTGTAGATTTGGTGTTTATAGCTTGGAGAAGTGATTAGTGGTTGATTTGATTAGCGTTGGACCCAAGGCAAGTGGATGAAATGATTTATTTTTATTGATCATGTTTTATACAAATGTGTAGCTTTCGTTAATGATTTTCATTACTTATGCTTTACTTCATGACATGCTTCTATTGAGATTTGAAATATACTCTTTAGTGTATTTTTCTAGTATATTGCATTCTTGAAAATGGTATCTTGATAATATTAAGTTTTGACTTGTTTCATGTTGTGGATTTCTTTTGGTTGAATGTGAATGGAATGGATGATTTGATGGAAGAATGGATGTAGTTGAATGGGGAATTTGAAGTGTTGAGAATAAAGTTTTGATTGCTTGAAATGGAGGATCTTTTAGCTCACTTTATTACAGGGATCTGACCCTTGAAAATGAGGAGTGTTTGGAGAAAGAAAGGATTGAAAACAGCTTCAGAATTCTGTGTCCGCAGTAACGTCGGTCAGCTGTCGATCAGCCTGTCGGTTAACCGACAGCCAATCGAGGTGGACTAAAACCCTTTCGGTTCCAATTCCAGAGAGCAGATTTCCATCAGGAAATCTGTCGGTCAGCTGTCGGCTGACCGAACTCCCTAGTTCGGTCGACTGAGATCCAACCGACAAATCTTTCGGTTCATTTTCCAGAGAGCAACAAACTTCCTGATGTGTGTGGAGCTGACAGTCAGTGCCGGTCAGCCGTCGGCTAGCCGACATCCCGGTTCGGCTGACCGACAGCCAACCGAGGAGCTGACCGACAGCAATTGTATTGTTGTCTTCTTGAAGAACCCTAGGGAACTGTACCGAAGGAGAAATTCCATCGTCATGACTTTGTTGTTTAGGTCTTTTAGATTTGTTAATGTATATAAGGCCCCGGAATGTTTTCAATTCTTAAAGAGTACCAAATGTATATCAAACCTGACATACGGGACCCTAGTACATTGATTCAAATCTTGGACTTTCAACACTTGGCCCGGAGAATATGAGAAATCCATTCATGCTTTATTTCGACCCGAGTTTCACTTGTACATGTTAAATCTCGTGTTTTATGACTAGACTTACCCGATAGTATTGAAATTCAGGTTTTTAGCATTGTTGCTAACTCGTACATGCCCGACCGATACAGATATGCTTTTGTGCTTATGAGCACCCCGTCTTGTCATATGTATTTATTTGATTTGATTTCTTGTATATGACCCATGAGAATAAAACCTTGAGGTAAGATGGGGCCAGAGCTTTGTAGTGCGAGCCCATGAACCAAAAGGATTATTATTTTGAAAATAAAACCTTGAGGCAATATGGGGCCAGAGCTTTGCAGTGCGAGCCCATGAGTCAAAAAGAGAATGTGCATACATGTATTTGTTTTGTTTACTTGCATATAACGTATGAGTCGGCACCACTACGCCTGGATGACCTTGTCGGTCTGATCTACCGACTTGGAGATCCTTTCTTGTCCCCCCAGTTGCAGTATGGATCCCGATACCCAGTTTATTAACCGTGGTTCCGTCCCGATACCCGGCTCGCTCCCGTGGATTCCCGATACCCGGTTCGCTACCGTGATTCCCGATGCCTGGTTTGTCACCGTGGTCCCGTCCCATATAGTATATATATGTATATGTAATTTCGTTGAACCTCCTCACTTCGGTGACTGAGGCCAACGCCTTGATATGCTTGCTCTATCACTTCGGTGATAGAGGACTTAGCTTGTGTGGTTGCCATCTTGATAGTTCCTGATCCTTGATACCCGTACTGCTTTACATTGATCACGTCTTTTCTTAATAAATGTGCATTATTTATACATGCTTTAAATGAGTACCCGATTTGAAAAATGTTTACTGTTTATACACGTTTTAAATGAATTCCCGATTTGTGAAATGTCCATTATTCGTACATGTTTTAAATGAGTCCCCGATTTGTGAAATGTTTATTGTTTATACATGCTTTAAATGAATTCTCGATTTGTGAAATGTTCATTATTCGTACATGTTTTAAATGAGTTCCCTATTTGTGAAATGTTTATTATTTATACATGTTTAAAATGAGTTTCCGGTTTGTGAATTGTTCATGTTTTATACATGCTTTAAATGAATACATGTTTTGTCAAATATTTATGTTTCATACCCGTTTTATATGAATTCAGGATTTTGTCAGATATGCATAATTTCCTATACATTTTTAATTGTGTACAATTTGATCAGACAATATGATTTATTACATGTTTTATCGTTTAGTATATTGTTTATATCTTTTCACCCACCTGCCAGACCGTCGTGTCTGACCCACTACTTTGGTACTCAGGTCCAAACTTCTTCACCCGAGATGAGTGCACGTGTTGGCTGTGGAGCCATGAGCTTTCAGGTTGTTTGTCGGCTATGTCATGTAGACATTGAGCTTGACATCGGAATTACGTCACATATGGGGTAGTGATCATTAGCTTGTTTTTGTATGACTTCTATTAGCCTTTTGCTTGGGATTGTAATTAATACACATTGTTAATTGTAACTTGAACATATATGGGAATGTAATACCCTGTTACTGTCAGCTCTGTATTTTTATTGTAATGGTTTATTCCAGTCTGAGATGGATCATTGATAAGATGACTTTGTGCTTGGGTTGAGTGCGGTGCGGAATCCAATGGCCACGGACTTCGAGTCGCAACACCACAAAAGCTTCCGCTAAATATTCAGAGGGTGTTGGAATTTGTAATCCTCACACACGCGGATCTTGGGAGAAACATAATTATTACTTCACGGACCCCGGGTTTGGGGTCGTGACAAGTGTCTTTGGAAATGGTAAATCATAGATCATGTATTTCGGGAGTGCGTACAAAAATTCGGGGATAATGGAATATTAATGGACTTCCTAAATCTCGGGGTTCAAAACTAGTTCAAGGTGAGTAGGGGTCCCGTATGTCAATTTACTATAGACACTTGGTACTCCTTGAGTTTGAAGACATTTCGGGCTCCTTACATACCTTAGAATTTTCAAAACTTAAAATGAGTATTTGTGATGCGGTTCCTTTCTCAATTGGGTTACTTATATCGTCGGTACATTTCCCATTAGATTAAGGTTCTCAACGAACCTCTCTCGATCACACAGACATTTTGCTTTTGCTCTAAACTTGTCCCCAAGTGAACAGTACCCATCGCTCGAGCTGATATTACAGTTCGCTCAAGCGGAGTGGTCTCTGGAATGGTCACTGGAAGGGTTCGCTCGAGCGGGTTGATGGTAGCTCGAGCGAACTCGTCCAGTTCAAGTTGGCTTGAGCGAATAATTCGTGCGCTCGAGCTAACCATTCTCCCGAATGAGTTCTGGGAGGGTTCGCTCGAGCAAACAGTCCACTGGAATGGTTTAGACCTTTTTCTAGACACTTCGCTCGAGCGAACTGTCCAAAAACTGGTTCCGGGACAGCTCTGTTCTCCCATTTCTTTCTTCTTTCAATAAATTCCATTGAGCTTCATTCTCTACAACAAAATGGGAGGCTCAAACTCCCTCCAAACATCATCCAACCATCAACAAACTCCCATCAATATACACCCAAATCTCCTCTTTTCCATATTCATTCAACCATCAAAGAAAAAGACAAGAAACCCCATTCACAAACATTCATTTATGCTACAATTAAGAAATAAGTAAGGGCTATAAATCAACCTTTCCAAGACATTAAATGAAATAACCAAATCCATTAATGAGCATTCATTTCAAATTCAATGCAAGTCAATAAAAGCATGGAAAACATGGTCAAATCACCAATGTCCTCATAAAACCATTCAAAACCCAAAAATATCTATTCATTCCGCTTGCCTTGGGTCTCTAAACAAGAAATCAAGCTGCTAATAAAGCTCTCACAATATGACCTACAAGCACAGACAAAAACCCCCAAATACAAATCCTAAAATAGGTCAAAACAAGGCACAAGAAGAGGAAAGCTTTAATAATGAAAATGGAGACTTCCCATAGGCTAGGAAACACATATATAAGAGAAAAGAGGGATTACTTACTTGGAAGTTTTTCAAATGGGTAAGACTAGCTCAAGGAAGGTCTTGAAATGGGTCTATTTTTCCACAAATAGCATCAAAGGAGAGCTCTCAAAGAAATGAAGAAGATGATAGTTTCCATTTGCTTTTGATCGAAGGTTGGTGGTGATTTGGTGGTGGAGAAGCAAGGAGAAAAGAGAGGAGAAAGGAAACCCTAGCTTGGGTGGCTCTTAAGCTGGAAAAGAGAGAATGGAAAAGAAGGGTTGTCTATTTATATAAGTTGAGTATGGGCTCCACCACTAGAGATCTTTGGAGGCTGAAATCACGACTTTCGGGACCTCGAACGAATTCGACGAAGAAAGGAAAAATGATCACCGAAATATCTAGTTTTCAAAAAGTATATGTTTCGCGGGTTTCGGGAATATCAACTTTTGGATACAGGTTTGGTGTAAAATGACTGTTTTGCCCTCAATACTAGGAAAGTCGGGTTTCGGGGTCACGAACGAGTACGGGATCTGTTGGAAGTACGTGGGCCTCGTAGATTGATTTTCAAAACTTTTGACCCACTTGATACAGGGATCAAGTACCCATAAGGCCAAAAACCCAATCCAGGATGCATAACTCTCAATCTCAGCCATCATGATCAGTAAATAAAACTATCTAAAAGATAGAATAGAAGCGAATAAGCATCCATAAAAATCTACAACATGCAACGAAGCAGATTATACCTTAGGAGCTCGGTTGTGTTCTAATGGAGAAGTTGATGACTTTCATTGATGTAGAACTTTTCTACAAACTAAGATCAGAATCTCCAACACCTCTTAGCCTTCCACGCTATGACCCAAATTAGATCTCTCTTCTCAAGAAGATTGGTGGAATCTCCAAGAGAAAACCCAACTCGAAACTCTAAGGAACTAGAAGAGAAAGAGAGGAGTGCAACAATTGCACAAAAGGGCTGCACGTTTTTTACTCCAAAACTTATGGACGTCCAAGTGGGATTAATCCCCTTTTATAACCTCTCAAAGCTCCTCTTTCTATTTGAAACAGAGGTCACACTTCCACAACAATTAGTAAGTATATTATTACCACTATTAGAAGTTCTACTCCAAATAGAAATAGTAACTTTCTAATTCCTTCCCTTTAGAGTTCAAGTAGGATTAGTATCTTTCTAATAACTTGGGCTAGCGTGGGGACCACTAGGGATTCCATAGAAAGCTGGCTCCAACTGGGACACGCGACCCCACATCTCATGTGCAATCGGGGCCCAAAGTCAATTGCAAATAACACCACTATATAAATGCAATTGCACTCCAGTCTTAGGAATAAATTACAATGAAGACCCTAAACTTCCCAATTACCACAAGTAGGCCCCTCTATCAATATCCATGGATCAATTGGAATAAATCTGTCTTTTCCAATCTTAGTTCCACATCTTATTATCCTTGAGCCCCATAAGGTGCTTTTCATGGTCCTTCAATACATCCAATGTACCAGCACATTGATCCAGAATCTTCTATTCTGACGGTCGAGACAAATCACACTATCTCATAGTGATCAAAGTGTTGCAACCTTATCAGATGAGATGCCCAGTCTCATCACTGGTTGTGAAGATATTTTAAGTATAAGATTTTCAACATATATCTCCCGTGTGTGGATCTCATCCATATACATATATCACATCTAATATACTAGTGAGACCCAGTTCAACTCATGAACCATTATGTCATATGTATTGGTCGTGTGCATAAAGTAATAAAATCACATTCATCTCATGAAAGTAAAGCATGATTTTATTGATAAATAAAGAAATTAATCAATTTATCACATCAACTGATGGATTGAGTCCATACAATCTAACAGGATCAACATGAAGGTTGTAGGGATCGACGAGACGAGTAAAACAGGATCGAAACACTAATCACCGGAATCTCGGATAATCCCCCACTTGAACGCAAGACTCACAAAAAAGGAACCCCCAAAGGGTCCCACTGAACACAAAACACTTAAAATTCTCCAAAGCTATATCAAAAGCTATTCTAATCCAAACTTAGTCAAATTTCGCTAATCACACTTAGCACTAACACGCGACTTAATTAGTACTAATCGTGGTCACTCGGGTTGGGGTCTTACATACATGTTCTGATTTCTTTCATGTGACCTATGAGTCGGAACCACTAAGCTTGGATGACCTTGTCGGCCTGATCGACCAACTTGGAGGTCCCCCTTCCCGTCCCGCCAGCTGTAGTCTGGATCCCGTCCGATCCCGATACTTGGCTCGCTACCGTGGTCCTGTCCCGTATAGTTATATGTTTATATATATTTTGTTTAATCTCATTACTTCGTGTGTTAGAGATCAACGCCCCGATGTGCTCTCATCACTTTGGTGATAGAGGATTTAGTTTTGTGTGGTTTCCATCTTGCTAGTTCATTATTCTTTGGTACCTGTATATGTTTTTATATTGCATATGTGTTTTCTAAATGATGATGCACTCTCTTCATGAAAATTATGGTTCAAGCAGGTTTAAATTTTTTCCCAATGTAATTTTAAATATTATTTTGTTGTTATATCATTTCACCTACCTACCAGACCGTCGTGTCTGACCCATGCTTTGGTACTCAGGTCCAGATGCCGGTTATCCCAAGGAGGAGCCAAAGGTGGCGGCTGGAGAGCCGCAATGAATAGGAGAGTGGCAGGCTGACGATGTCGTCTAGAAACTCGGTCAAGCCTTGAGATACGAAACATTTTGGGGATTGTGACTAACACATTCTTGTGGGGATTATTTTGGTTGTACTGGCCTTTATTTTTGGGGAGTGATTAATTAACTAATTTTTTGTATGAATATTTGACTTTACTTTTTGGGAAAATGCTATAATGATCATTGCTCACTCTAACGTCAAGTTGTATACACGTGCTATCAGTCTTTTAATTATGAAATGACTTATGAATTTGATTTGCTACACCCTTCCGCTCTTCGAATGAAAAATGCTATGCTTGTGTGATATCCTCACCGCGGACACCTATAGGAAATCACGTGCACGGATGGTATTCTGTTCTTTATTAATCCGTGTACGTATTAGCCAAATAAACTAATGCATTGGCATCATTTAGACCGTCCCGATCCTGGACTAGGCCCGCGACCCAGTCCGGAGTCACGATAGGCCTTGCCATAAAGTTCAAATGGTTGGAGGAGAATTTCAAGCCCTCCAAGAAGAGGAGTGAAGTATGCAAGACTAGAGCATACCTATTTTTCTTGGTGTTTGGTCAAATATTTACAAATTCTTCTGGTGCAAAGGGGCCAGTGTGGCAGCTAGAACTCTTTAGGTAGTTCAAGCTGTATGCATGGGTTCAGCTTGCCTTGTAAGCTTGTACATTGTTAAGAGGTAGAAAGGATAATGAAAAGAAAGGGGGGGTTGAGGAGAAAAAAGAAAGTGGAAAAATTACATTGCTCAAGACTTTGACAGGCCCTTTTCGGTTGCTATAGGTGACTATAGTTTAAGCAGTCAACATACTTTTTTGGTTATTAGCAATCGCAACTTTACATTTTACATTAACTGTCTTTGTTGTTTCATACTTGTAGATTTGGGCCTACTCTAGGATGGCAATTGAGAGGTGCCCTAAGGCCGATCCTAGTTGGCAGAAGGATCTTCAATTCCCACTATTTAAGACTTGGGAGAAAAAGATTCGAAGGCTCGAAAAAGTTAACAAACATTAACAACCTGTAAGAAGTTGTTGTACTCATTTACTTCAAAGTTACTTTCACATTTTTTTCAATGCATTCAGTTTCAATTATGGAAGTTGTTAATGGCTTTGTTTTCTATGTAGTTATTATGGCAGCCATACAAGAAGATCCTGAAGAAACTATTCCAATTAGTGCCAAAAGGAGACAAGCAATTGTTCACGTCTATCACTGTCCTTATCCATTATTGGTCTTTGAGAGGCGCAATGCAAACCGCGTATCGAAGCAATTTGCATTGGACAATCAGTCACCCCACCCTTCTCCTTGCCATTCAAGTGGACTGAGTGCATAAAACAATGTGTTATTGACTATAGTCAAAACCATCCAAATGTGTTCAAAATATGGGAGTCAAGGAGGAATTCTATTTTATCCGGGAAGAAAGACTCTTCTGCCAAACATAGTGACTCCTATCTTGTTTGGTATGGCTTGAACACTATTATGGAGATTGTTTGTGGTGAGGAAAGTGAATGACGGCGATCACCTATTAGAGTTGAACGAGCAACAAAGGTGAGATCCCAACCAGAAACACTAAAGGAGAGAGTGGTAGAGGAGAAAGGCAAAGGCAGCAAGGGTACACACCATTCAAGTGATCTCATTAGTTCTAAACATGTGTCCATCCGTCAATTACATATATATTTCAATTGAATAAGAAACCTGTTTATTTACAAGTTTCCTTGTTGTTTATCTCAGGTAGTTGATTTCTTGGACCACATGGAGCGGTTATCCTTTTGTGCAGATCACAAGAAGATTAAATTTGAGGATTTTACAACCCGATTGCGGAAGAAGATAAAAAGCTTTAGAGATGCTTTCGCAAATGCTTTCAAAGGCTTTGGTGAAGATTCTTGTTTTACCTCTTAGTCAGATGAGGATAAGAAGGAGGTAATTATGTAGTGATGCATTGATTCCAAATATATATCTGAATGGGGTTAGAAGTGCATATCCTATTTTATTTGTGTTTCTTTATAAACTCCGGTGGTGCATGTAGGGTTCGTCTTCAGTGTCAAGGAAAAGGGCAGTCCCAAAGGCGAGCAACTGAATGAACTTATCGTTGGCTACAAGGAAACTTCAATATTAGGAGGGGCAAACTGCAATAAATGAGCCAATACATGTGGATTCGCCCGCAATGTCACCTCCGATAGCAGCTACTTTTGCATCCCGAGTCGTGCCAGAAATAGATGAGGTCTTCACAACTCCGATTAATGCACTTCCCGATCTTCAAATTGTGCTACAAACACCCAAATCAGACATCAACACATTGATTTGGAGGATTAAAAGGTTGCATCATGAGAGGAAGATCACCCATTATTTCGACGATAATGACCACCAGCTGGTACGGCCGGCTTACGCACTTACAGAGAGAGAGTTGACTCTACTAGAAGGCTTCCTCGGATTCTACAAAGAAAAGTAAACCCCATTTAACATCCTTGGGATGAGAAATGAGTTACTTGCCACTTGCCACCATTATAACCAACATGTTAACTTTGTGTTTCCATAATCTCTGCAGGCGAGATGAGCTTGACTTCTATTGCACGATGGTTTCAATTGGTGCATAGAAAAAGGCCCTCGATCCTGGCACTTGGTTCAACACAAATATCATGAACTAGTGGTTTGAGATACTGAAGGTCCGGTACCCAGATGTACATTTCTACGATCCAAGTATTTGTGTAAGTTCTTTACTGGCTTGACAAGAAATGTTATTTAATTTTTTGTGTAAAAAGTAGATACCTGACATTAATTATATTGTTCTTATTGTAATAGAGTTGGTGACGATCTAACAACACAAAGGATTTGTAAGATAATTGTTGGGACAAGGATGTAACATAGGTTTGGGAAGCAAAGGAAAAGTGGTTGTTGGTATTCATGATGTGGCATGAACATCACTTTAGTCTGCTTGTAGGATATAATTAGAAAAGAAGATTGAAATTTTACAATAGTTTGAAGTCTGACCGGACTACTGTTAATGTGGTTAAAGAATTTGTAAGCCCACTCCTCAAATTCTTCCCATTTGTGCTTGTGCGAGCAATGAAGCAAAAATTACTATTTGCCAGCTGTTTTCGAATCCTGTTCCATCTTTTGAACAAATTGACTTCATCGGTAATCAGTATTCAAATTATGGATGGTACAACACTGGAGTACGGTCACTACTTATGAAAACAAAGATACCGTATCAAGATAATGGAAATGATTGTGGGGTCTTCGCGCTTGCATATGCAGAACATCTTGTAGCCCATATTTTGATTGACTTCACACTTGCTGACATACCCTATTATCAAAGCAAGATCGTCGTAGACATCTATGGTAGAAGTTGGGAGATGTACATCAATCATCACCCAATTGATCAATTGTCTCAATGAGTGCAGAAGATGAGAAGTTTTTGTTTTGAAGTAGAGGTTCCATGTAGTTTTATGTAAATGTCTTTAAGGTTGGAGGGACTTGGATTTTGTTGATTTTTTACAGCTGAAAGTGAATGTTGTGGTAATGTGAAGGCATGTTTACAAGAAATTGTAGGAATTTCAACTTTTTTTTTTGTGGGAATGGGAATCTTTTTTTGTTGGAATGTGAATGAAATGTACTATATATGGGTCTCAAGCAATCTATCATGAAATGTAATATGTATGGGTGTGAATGAAAGTAAAACTATTATGTTTTTACGACTGACATAAGTGACGCTAGCGTCACTTGATCTTAATTCTGTGCTGATTTAAGTGACGCTAGCGTCAGTTAAAATGTATTCTGTTTTCAATTTTAACCTGACATAAGTGACGCTGGCATCACTTAAAGTAGCTATTGTAATGAATATTTGCCTGATTTCCGTGACGCTAGCTTCACTTAGATTGAACTATGTCTTGAATTTATGCTTGACTACAATGGCGCTAGCGTTAGTCCATTTGCATTCAAATTCATGGAATATAGGCTTGTGATTAATTTGAGGACAAGAGAATTCAAACCATAGAGAATCCAATTATCTACCAATTTATTAGAGGTCCTATTAATAGATCCAGTGTTTATGGTAGGCAATGGAATGACTAATGTTTCTAGAAAGGTGTTTGGCAATGTACGTAGGAGAGATTATTGGAGTAAAAGTGTTTAGATCTTAGGACATGAGCCTCGGAGAGGTTATGGCAGAAACTAAATCTCTTGGGCACTGGGCAAGGACCTTACAGAGCTTTAATCCTTAATGCACTACTTAAGCCATTCAACATCATAACCTAACAAATTGGAGCAAATCTTACAACATTTTTTCAAAAGTCCTGAATTTACATCCCCTGTTTTACAAAAGTTCTTCCAAAATCCTCAACACATATTCTTACAAATTCAAAATAGTAATGCTTAGATGTTCAGTTTCAGAAAAGTTTCTTACAGAAAGTGAGGTACAAAAGTATGCTCCAAATTCTAGTAAAAAACTTCTTACAAAAAAAGGAGTCTTGTATTGACATCAATTTTACAAAATATTCTTGATAAGTGTTTAGTTTTGAACAGGGGGATTTCAACAACTCTGGCAATTATGGCCTCTCTCGTTGCAATTGGAGCAAGTGAACACCCTACGCGACCTGTAATGATCCTCGGTTAATATTCTATTCTTTTTTGGTCTCCCTGGCTATCTAGAGGCAAAAGGAGGTAGAACTCTTTCATTTGAATTGTGCTCCCACTGTTTATTATCACAAGTAGCATGAATCACCTCACTGTACGTGGCTTGAAGTACACTTGTTAGATACCAATTGATGCAAAAATCATATGGATTATATTTCCTCACTCTCATTGAAGCGATTGCATGGGAACACGGTATCCCAAATACTTCCCATTTGTGGCACGTGCAAGTTCGATGATCAAGATGAACAATGTCTGCATAGTTTACAGACTGAACTTGAAACTCGACTAGACCTGCAACGTGTACGTGCAACCTCCGAGTTTCTTTTGTTTCATGTCCTAACATCTTCTCAGCGTATGGATTCAAACGATTGTTAATACTGAGATTTTCACCTCTTCGTTTTTGGAAGAACTCCATCAATCTAGCTCTTATCTCCTCCACTTGCTTAACTATCGGTAAAGCTCGAGTGTCTTTCAACATGTTGTTGGTGCACTCAGCGACATTACTTGTAATCATGTCATATCGCCGGTCTTCAACAAATGCATTTGCCCAATGCTGCTGACCGAATTCGTTTATAAAATTAATGCATCTTAGCTGATAGCCCTAATGTCTTCCATAAACGCCTCATATTCACATGCCCTATATGCCTTTGCAGTACACTAGAATTCCATCACAACTGTCGGATATTTGAAGGTTGATTAAATTTTTTTCGCGAGATGTCTTGACAACTTTAACAATGACTTGCACTTGGAATAATGTTTGCCAACGTAGGAACAAGGCCCTTTTGGCTATCGAAGACAATTAGAAAATTTGTAGGTTCTCCCAATGATACCGAAAGATTGGCGAGGAACCACTTCCAGTTGTCTCGCCTTTCTACCTCAGCAAATGCAAATGCTATTGGAAACAGCTTATGGTTTGCATAGAGGGTCACAGACACCATTAAAACTCCTGGGTACTTGCCATGGAGATATGTTCCATCGACCGCAATCATTGGCCTAAACGATTATGTGAATGACAAAATGCAAGGACCAAAAGACCAAAAAAATCTCTTGAACTTGTCGTCGTCTGATGTATCAATATTGGTGACAGTACCCGGGTTCATCATTTTCAACTCCTTACAATACAGAGAGAAGATCTTAAAAGATTCTTCATATGAGCCTCTAACTATGCGCAATGCAATGTCCTCTGCCATATGTGTCTTCTTGTAAGAAATTAACTCTATTAGACAGTCGTTCATTATTTCCTTTGGCCTAATATTGTCATTTAACTGTACTTTCTCCAAAATGTACTCTGCAATCAATTTTGATGTTGCGTGGCGATGTGCAATGCCCATCATTGGCTTTGACCATTTATGGGTTGGGTTGTAGGTCCAAACCTTGAAGTGTGGTCCACTCTCAACCATGGATGCATGAATGAGCCATAGGCAGTCACATTCCTTGCAACATTCAATGACTTTGAACTGTTGTGTCTTTAAGTGCTGAAGAGTGAAGTTGTTGTATATTGCAAATTTCGCTAAAGTCCTCCTAAAATCATCACGATTTGGGAATCCGCGCCCTAGCCACATCTTTCGAGATGAATTGTGTTCCAGCTCTGTAACAAATTCATCCAGGACCATGTCATCTTCGAATATAACTTTCCGATTATGCGAGCTATGTTCTCCGACATT
Source organism: Umbellularia californica (assembly GCA_028538565.1). Taxonomy (NCBI): domain Eukaryota; kingdom Viridiplantae; phylum Streptophyta; class Magnoliopsida; order Laurales; family Lauraceae; genus Umbellularia; species Umbellularia californica. The sequence continues at coordinate 31,694,308 of JAPQWN010000004.1, forward strand.
CAACATCGGAAGTCTTTTGCCTCTTATACTTGAACTCCCTGTAAGATTGGTTCTCGTGTTCCCATATTGAATTTCAATTGTAACAAACTCTCTGTTATCAAGGATGTTCACTACATTTCTTTCTCCAATTCATCGCTATCAATGTTCTGCCCTTCTGAGAAATGAATGTCGTTGTCTTCGCATAGATGGATAGTAGGAATTTCATGACTCTGAACGGGAGGTACTTTGCACTTCACATTATGATTGCTCGGTGAACAATCAATTTGTTTGCCTCGTAAAGAACGGATGTCCATCCCAAATGACCTTCAAGATAAACACATGGAAAGAACTACATTAGATATTGACTAGAAATAGTATTCTACATTATTTAAAATAACTTAAAAATAACTTAGTACCTTGTCTGTTCTCAGATGCGTTTGGTGGAACCAATCGGTCTTCTATTGATGTACAAATATATCTCATTTGTCTTGTGGTTTGCAAGTGTTAACATGCACCTGATGTCGCTATCATCCTCTATGGCAGCCAATGAAAACACGTGACCATTGTGATGGAGATAATGTATGCTTAGGTTCTCGCAAGTTTCCTCCCACTGTGAACTTTCAAGAGCTATGTTCACCAATTGGGGAAATGTTATGTTGCTTTGAATGGACATCATCTTCTATTGTCCACCTTTGAATGGACATCATGTCAAACTTAAATTCCCCATTGTAGTGGAAAATCACAATCAACTCACCACCCGACATCCTAAATAAATATTTAGGAATTATTACTGTACAAACATAAAAAATGCCAACAACACCTCATTAACCAAAAAAGTGTGAGATTGCAACGGGCTAAAGAGGGACACTTGGTGATCCTTAATAGGTGGGTCTTATATGGTCTTGTTGAATTTTATTTTTATTTTTAAGAATTTTATCAAACAACGAAAGAAAACAACTTACATCACCAGTGACTCGGGACGTGGGCCCCATTTTAACCAACCTTTTATACCAATAAACAATACAAATGTCTGTGAGATTGTCTGTGAGCTTGTCTAACTTCTTTTATGCCAAAGTAAAAGGAAAAGCATAAAAAATGAGACATGATATTCATTTTTTTCATGTAAATTTGCGAAAGTAGGCATAAATACACAAACCTCTTAAATGGAGATCAACAACCACTAAAATGAAATCAAAATGAGCAATAAAGTGAATACACAAGCCCCATAGGAAGTACCTGCCTTCAGATGGAGACAAAGTACAACTTTTGAGAAAGATAGGGTATAAAAAGAATGGAAACTAGGGGACGTATTCGAAGTTATATTGGGTGTAAAAAGCGATGATAGCGTCACTCAATATTTCTTTGAGTGACACTATCATCAGTAGGAATAAAAAATAAAAAAATAGAAATGTGGCAGGAAGACCCCATTAGTGCTACACATTTTGCCAGGACCCTTCGGAATAAATGGCTGTATTTCGGGATTTTTCCAATAAAATCCTCTTTATAAAAAGTTGATTCAAATAGAGATTTCACAAGATCTTCACACTAGTGGACTTTTAAGTAACCTCGAAGTAAGATTCATTGAAATTTTTAGGTTATGAGTATCTAAAACCAACTAAAAGCGAAACTCTGCAAGATTTTTACACAGATTGTCCAACAACATTTTTATAAAACCCCATTATCATGAAGTACATTATCCCTTTAGATTCAGGTGGCGGACAATATCAAAACTCGGGGCACAATTCTAATCGAGACAAGCATAAACCTGTGTTAGACTCTGACCATTCTTAATCCCAATTAGCATCTAATTAATAATGATTAGATGCTTAATGTGAGGCCCCACCCCTTGTGAACCCTCATTTGAATTCGAATATTATAATTATGGTCTATGTTATATAATTATATTATTTATTAGGGATTAGTAAGGGTAGAGTAGTATATTAGCCTATTTTCTAAAAGTTAGTGTCCTTTTGTAGTTTATAAGTTCTATAGGGTGTCTATTATAATTGTTAGAGTTTGTTAGTTAGTTAAAGGCCCTAGCTAGTAAACAGAGTTAATTGGAGGGATTTCTACATAAGAATATTCCAACTCTTCTAAAAATGACCTAACCACCCTTGTACTTATCTTCATTTTCCATTAAACTAAAAGGACCTTTTGGTAATTAGCCAAACCCTAACCTATATAAGCTAAACCTTTTCATTTTAAATGAAACTAAACCCTAATCCAATCTCATCTCCCATCTGTCTCTCATCTCCCCTAGAAACCCTAATTCTAAAGTCCTAGCTACAAGGAAAAGAAGGAGTTGATCCTCAATTTCAGCTACAACCTATCTCAAGGTCTTTCTATCTAATTACTCTTCTCTTCCTCTACAAGAAAAGGTAAAATTCTCTTCCTATACTTCAGTTTTCCTTAGAATTCTATCACCCTCTCTAGATTTCCTTTCTAAGTTACAATTCTCTTGTGGATTGGGTATTAGGAGTAGTAGATTGGATTGATTGAGTGTTGGAAGACCCTTAGAGAGCTTGGATTGCTATTAGAGCTTGGATTCTCTTTTATCTCCCTATTTTCCTAACTATTGGACAGAGGCAAGTGCAATATACCTATTTAGCATAGAATGCATGTTTTCCCATTTTTGATTATGTAATTTCAATTCAATTGATATTTGAATGCTAGGATCTATCTTTTGAGCTTGTTTTCATGGTTTTTGGCCATTGATGGATGAGTTTATCTCATTTGGAAGATCAATAGCCCAATTGTGGATGGTTGAATGTATATTGAAGAGTTTTTTTATGTTTGATGATGTCTCCATGATGGATGGATGAGATTGGATGTGATTTGGATGGAAAGTGGATTGAAGAAGGAAAATCTCAAAAACCTGGACTTTACAACAAGCGCGTGTACCCAGTCGACTGGCTACACTAAAAATTGGGAAAAACCAAGTCTTAGTTAATTTATGTGAAACTCTCAGTCTAGTGTCCTCGGTCGACCGGATACACAGGAAACTTAGAGAACAAACTGGGAGTTGGATTTTCACCTCAGACCCAGAATTCAGTGTGCACGGTCGATCGAACCCTATCTCGGTCGACAGGGCATAAAGGAAATTCATGGAAAGGCTGAGAGCTGGGATATCCATTCATGCCATAATTCCAGTGTGTGTAGTCGACCGCCCAGGCCAGGAGGTCGATCGGACACACACGGAGAATTTCATTTCAGGACATTGCCTGTCAGGTGCCTGTGTTCTATTTCCAGTGTGCGCGGTTGACCAACTAGGCCAGGAGGTCTACCGGGCACACTGCGCAGAGGGTCAACCTACAAGTCAACATCCTAACTTCCCAGTGTACCCACTCAATTGGACCCTGTTCTCAGTCGACCAAATACATTGTGTTCAGTGATCTTTCAATTATTGCAGTTCTGAGGTTGTAGTCTATCGGGGGCCCATTGACCATCCAAATAGACTTCCATTGATGTGCCACGCTTGAGTCAATGGTATGGCTCAACCTTGACTCATGAGGACCATCAAGTAGGGTATGGGGTTTGGATTTGAAGTCAATTCGATCCTTAAACGTCATCGAAGATGCCCGTAACTTTCAGAGCACCAGACATAATCTCCATTGGCATATGAGACTTTATTTAGGAATCAAATTAACTGATATAGACCTGGACTTAAAAGTGGACCATTAGTTAGGATAGCCGTTGATTCTCTTACTTTGGAGGTTTACTATACTTAATGCATCACAGTCACTCTTTTGTCCTTGTTATTGTTTATACCTGTTAATTAAATGGAAAATGAATGACGCGAACCTAGGACTACTTAGAGGTGACCCGGGGATGTGATTGGGTGATTTATGACCCGTGTCCGTGTCTAGGCGGGGCCTCATATGGCCTAAGTTGGCTTGTGTGATACCCTAGGATGAAGAGGTTGGTTATGATAGACTTGTGACTTATTGTGGCTGAGATGGACTGATTATTATTGGAAACATACTTGTATCTTACTTGGACTGTTTTAGACTAAGGCCAGTTTTGGTGGGCCTTAGTATGGATCCAATGTTGGACTTGGACTTGGATTGTGTTCCATGGATTGGACCGGTACTTAGACCTTTTAAGGACTTGTTAGGACCATGCTCGCGCAAGGCAAGCCTAGACAGACACGGACCTGTATTTGTTTCATTAAGTCGGCATTGGCATTCACTCAGTTGTCTTAAGCTCAGCCTTTGGATTGATCATCGCTGGTAGGAGATATTATGAGTGTTGAGAGATCTATCATGATGAGCTATGTTTAGACGGACGGTGTGATACTGGTTCTGGTCTCCTGAGTGTTGAGTGATGGGTGTTAAGATTAATGAGTGTTATTTGTGGGACTCGTCATTCCCCAGCACTAGTTACTTTTCCCCGCCGCGACTGTGTTTAGTATGGGAGGCTGGGGCATAATATCCCGCGGTGTTCAGCTTGTGTGACTGTGCCACTTTGATGTCTGTTAAACTAGATAACTTATCTATCTTGATTCTAACTGCTTATCTTGCTCAATTGCCTAGATTATGTACCATTGTTATTCTCATTGATTATATGATCATCTCTACTCTTTTGATGCATACATCCTATGTTACTTGTATACTTGTCAGGTCCCGTCTCGAGTTAATGAAGATTAACTCTAATTGATTAAGAATTAAGGCTAATTAACTATGTTTAATTAAACTAATAATGGTTTATGAGCAAATGGATTGGAATTAACCTAAAACAAATGAATTAGGCTTAATGAGTTGTTAATGAAAGGGATTGAAGGAGTTAAATGAGTTTTAGATTCAAACAAAGAAATTAAGGACTTTTTCGTAAATACGAACTTTCGCGTATTTTGTCGAATACGGAAACTCTTGATACCAACACATGTATCTCGACGAGTACATTAACTTTCGTGAAGGACTCGAAGTCAATCGACGAGTATTGAACCAAATGACCCTTCATTTGACTCGATTTGTAAATGAGAGAGAGATTATGGACTTTGATGCAAAACTAAGTTTACATAAGCTAAATGAGTTCACTCAACTCATTTTCCATTCAAGTAAACCCTAGGCATCTTCTTCTTCTCTATTTTTCTTTTTCTTCTTGCATCTTCTTCATTAAGTGTGAGTTTGGAGTGGGTTCAAGCGAAGAGAACTTCATATTCTTCATCTACTCCATCTTCCTCATCCTTTTCTTGAGTTTTCTTGAAGAAAATCCTTCAAGTTGAGAAGTTTCCACTCAAATCCAAGCTAAGCAAAGGGGTTTTGGTCAATCAACTTTTAAATAGAGGCAAGTATATACTTTTCTATGTTTTATAGTGTTATTAGAGTGTTTTGAGTTCAAGGAACTCAATTTCCAAATTTTTGTTTCAGAATTCTGAAAAACTCCAGAATTCAGTTCTAGGTGCATTTCGCGGCTAGCCGCTGAAATCCATAAAAATGGTCAGTCTCTGGAAAGCTGACCGTTAGCTAACCGCTGAATTTCGGTTAGCCGAAAAGGTGACCGCAAGCTGACCGAATTTAAGTCAGAAATTCACTCTAGAAGACCAGCTTCTAGAAAGCTAACCGCAAGTAGCCGAAATGAGTTCGGCTAGCCGAAACGGAAATTTCGGTTAGCTGTAGGGTGACCGACAAGGTGACAGAACTGACTAAGTGTGTCAGAAACTTTTAAGGTTCTGGAAAGTTGACCGAACTTAGTTCGGCTAGCCGCCAGACAAATTTCGGCTAACTGCCAGGTAACCGTTAAGGTAACCGCCACTAAGGAGAATTTCAGGTTGCATTCTAATTCTTCCTGAATTTAAAGCCTAATAATTAAGGCTAGGGATTAGGGATATCTAAACCTTCATGAGTGTGAACCAGGATTATCATTATGTACGAATTTAACTAAAGTAATATTATCTACAGTAATACGTACATTGATAACGAATGATTCACTCAATTGTTTAGTTTAGCTAATAGTCTATAAATGGATTGGAAATTTGAGAAGAATGATTAATTTAGTTTGATCTACAAGTCTGGCACTACATAGTGGTCTCATAAGCTCGTATAGAGCTACATTGAATCTGTATTGAATCGACACTGAATAATGCGACACTGAATTGAATAATGAATAATTGAATGATGTAATACTGACCAAAGAACAGTACTGAATGTCACATTTAATTAATGAACAATCTTACTGCAGTAAATAGATATTGGGGTGTTCCGGAGCTCTGTGGTGATACCAGTGATCTCTGATCCAGACACTGGCAGATCCCACACTATTTGGACTGAAAGGTCATACACTGAAAAGTCACTGATAAGCTACCATAAGCCACATATTGGACTAGAAGAGTCCCACTGATAAGTCATCTAATAAAGGCTTAATGTGATCAATAAATTGAATGTAAATACTGAAAATGAATGGAACTGACTACTTCCTTTGGGAAGAAATTGAAATGAAACCAATGCTATTGTAGTTGCCAATATAGTTATTGTTATTGCTTGTGTTTACTGTTGCACAAGACATTGTTATAGAATTATTAGATCAATGAGTTGATGGAGATAATATGTTTTATAATAGAACTGTATATGCATTATTGAACCGTCTTGTTCACAGTGTTACTGATGATGTTACAGGCCCAGTTACCTATGCCGGTCCTGCAGAGACCGAGCTGCCAGCGGAGGATGCCCATCCGATACCCCCAGGAGGTTTGATCGAATGGACGTGATTGAGTGCGAAAGAATAGAATGTTTTGGGGTTATTTTGATAAACAAATTTGTATATTCATTTTGGATAGTTTTGGGTTTATTTTGATAAACAAATTTGTATATTCATTTTGGACAGTTAGAGTCACCTGCATTGTATTCTAAATGTGCAGTCGTTGACTTAGTGTAAATGAATTGTAGATACTGTACTTTTGTGTAAAGAACTTATTCAGGTTTTTAGTTATTGTCAATATGCACATGTTTGTATATATATATGTTATGCAAATTGTACATTGACAGGTTTGTATGTAAAATCCCTTGTGGACTTCGTCTTAACTTTGGTTAATTCGGGGTTTACGGGAATAAGTATGATTGACTTCGCGACCCTGGGTTAAACCCAATTACTCTGATCTTGGGCTTGGGTCGTGACAATACTATGCCTTGCTAGGTCTTTGGATCTAACCCATTCTTGGTGCTTAGGTATTGACCCCGATTACAAGGACGACGCTTTCGTCGAGGCGCCCGTAGCCGGTGATTACAAATGGGGACCAACTGACCAAGAGGTCAAGCTGGATAATGGAGTGCCTATACCTGGGGTGTGAGAGTATCTTTCTTTGGGTTTGAGAGTTATGTTGTGAGCAGGGAGGTAAATTGTTTTGTATAAACTTTTGTTAAATATATTAGAGATTTAAGCTGGAGTTCAGCCCTAGTACACTTGATTCAGTTTATATGATACCTTATGCTTCCGTTATTGTTAATTTGCTTCCGCTATATTCTTTATGCTTCTGCAATTCAATCATTGATTTTATATTGTTCAAAAAGTTTTTAATTGGACCTCACTGTGGACCTACGATCTTGGAAGTTCTCAGATTTTCCGGAAAGTAGAGCGCCAACTTCACGTACCTTAACGGTTATCTCGGTATTCGGAATTGGGGCGTTACATTTAATGTATTATTTTGTATGTTAATGATGGTAATTAGGTAGATTAGATGGGTTTTGGACCAAACTAGGTAGTTAGGGGACCCTTTTATAATTTTGGATTTATGGGAACCGTTGCGTGTGATTTCGGAATTAGTAAGAATCTTGATTCATTGGGTAGAGCATTTCATTCTGATCAACTTCCGTGTTTTGACTTAACTCATTTAAGCCCATTATAACCAACCCAATTTCAGCCCAAAAGACGCAAACAGATAATTCATATAAGAATATGGACTTTCCCGCAAATCCCAGAAACTTCATACTAAAACCCTTTCCTAAAAAACCCTAAACCTACCCTCATCTCATTTCACTCTCACTCCCTTGAAAGAACTCAGCTGGAGTACATCTCTTCCTCATCTTTTCTTCCATTTTCTTGCTTCCAAAATCACTAGAGTCTTGAATGTGGGATCCTAGGCCCTAATCTCATCTCATTTCCTCAACTTCATCTTCTTCAAGCTTCCATCATTCTCGTTTGTTCTCTTGGTAAGTAAATCCCTCTCAAACTCTTTTCCTTATTTGAAATCAGTTGATAGAAGCTTAAATCGATGAATGTCAGCTCTTCCAATCTCCATTTCATTTATCTTATTGTATAGGGTTTCTCTTGAATCATAGATTTGGGGGTTTTTGGTTTTGAGGCTTGATTGAGTGTGGAAAAGGCTTGGGTTTCATGGATTTGAGCTAAGAACCAAGTCTAGGCAAGTTGAACAACTATTATGTTATTCATGCATGCTTATTTGATGACTCTCCATGTTATTCATGTCTAGATTACCCCAATACAAGCTCGTTAGTGTGTTCTAGTAGGTTTTGTGGAGTGGAGATATGGAGTTCATTAATGTCTATGCATTTGTAGTTTTCAATGAGCCTGGAAGTTCCATTTTAATGTAATAAAATGTTTTGTTGAGGCTTGAACTAAGTGGGAAGCAACCGCACCTAAAACAAGCCATTTCAGGTTCAGGTAGCAGAAATCCGAAGCCCACGATTAATCGTGAGCTTCACACGGCTAACCATGGAGCTCAAATGAGTCCCATGGTTCCTTTTCTAGAAACTTGAGTTTTAAGGGCTTTGATTTGTGGTCAGCCTTGTTAGGTATTTTGTGTATTGCAATTTGATGGGTGCATTATAATTTTAACATTATTCAAATTTTCACACATGCATTGATTTTAAAATACTTGAAATCTTGATTCTCACATGCATAGTTTTAAAGACTTTAAAACTTATGGTTCATGCATGTTTTGATTTTAAACTTGGATGCATTTATTTTTTAAAAGAAGCATTTTGAATCAAGCATGCCTATGGTTGTAAAACCTTCAAATCATCTTAGGCATTTTAGGATTCATGTTTTTAAAACTTTTAGATTGATTTAAAACTTTTTTCCAGGCTTGATTCCATGGCCCAGGGTTCCCACAGGAGAAGAACTTTTCCCATAAGAAAAAAACTTTGAAAATCAACATTTTCGGGAAAAATTCCCTGTGACCCGGTTGACCCGCAGTGTGGCCAATTGACCGGCCCAAGGGACCTGGTCGATTGGCCACATAGGGGGTCAATCATGAAAAGAGCCGTTGGGCTCTTCTAACGATCAGATTTTTGATCGTTGAGCCCAGGTCGACCAAGCCTTGTACCAGGTTGACTGGGGACTCGCAGTAACTCACTTTTTGAGTATAAAAAGAAGTTCATTCCTTCGAAAATGTGTGGAACATCTATGTTAGACCCCAACCCAGACCAACTCGATTAGTGCTAATTAAGTAAGCGTTTAGTCTTAAGTAAGTCTTAGTACTAGTTGGGTTAGAATGTGATTAGACTAAGTCTGGATTATAGTTTTGGGGATTTTGAGGATGTTTAGTATGAGTCAGACACGCTCAGGGACGCCCTGAGTACACGAGTAAGAATGGGTTCTTGTTCTAGATCTCTGTTATGGTTGTGGTTTTTATTTCTCTTGAATGGTTCTATTACTTGTGACAATTTCTGTTTTTAGTCTGCATGCATTTGAAGCCCAGAAACCCAAGTTTTGGCCCAAAAAGGGTAAATCTGTCTTTTCATGCTAAATCTGGGCACACCTTTCGAAGTCGTGAAACTATGTCAAAAGTATACTTTTCCAAAACTAGATTTTTCGATGATCGTTTTGTCCTTCTTCGTCGATTCCATCCGGGGTCCACAAGATCATGTTTTAATCGTTTCAAAGTTCAGCTGTAAGGGGACCCACTTCTCAACCCATATAAATATTCTCTTACTCTCTCTCCTCCATTCTTTCTTCCCCATTTTCCTGCACCGGTCTTGACCTAGAGTGGAGAGGAGAGAAAGATTCTTCTCTTGGTCTTTTCCCTTGGATCATCTAGCAAGAAGGCTCCATTCTCCGATTCAACTTCGTCATTCTCTTCCTCTCTTCGCAAGCTTCGATTGGACACGTTTTTGGAGCCAAACCATTGCACTATTCATCATCTTCAACCTCCCTCCATCTTGTTTAGCTAGCTCAAGGTTGGTGTTTTCCTTCATTCTTTTCATTTGATGTTCTTTAGCTCACCTAGAGCTTGTTTATGATGATTTCAAACCCATTTTCGGAATGGGGGTTTGTAATGGCCAAAATAGTGATTTTGAGTGCTCTCTTTTGGGGGTTTTTGTGTAGATTTCTGGAGCACCTCTTCTTGTTGATTTTTGTGAAGCTTTCTTTGGCTTTGGTTAGAGGCAAGTAAACCTTTTAGTTATTCCTAGTGCATTTCAAGTTTTAAGGCATTTTACATTGGAAATGTTATTCATCATGAAGCTTGTCTTTTCTTACATGTTATTAATCTCTTTTAGCTTGTTTTAATCTTGCTAAGCATGGTTTCTAATAACTCCTTTTAATTTAGAAGTTTTGTCTTGAGTGGGAGCATGTTTTCAATGGGATGCTTTACAAGTTATTAGATATATGCTTTGAATGTAAGTGGGTTTGTGTTTTTGAAGTTTTGATTGAAATGGGAGTTAATTTTTATGTGGAAATCATCCCTTGGAAAGCATCTAGACTTGGGGAGTGCAGGTGGTAAAAATGTGGAAGTGAAGAAGGGAGAGAAGTGTGAAAAAAATTGAACTGCCTGAGTTCTACCGGAAGTTCTACCGGTAGAGGTGGCAAAAACCGGAAGTTCTACCGGTAGAAGTGGCTTGAATTTTGACAGAGAGTTGAGGAAATGCAAACCCCTATTTCTATCGGAAGTTCTACCGGTAGAAACGGCTCAAATTTTGGCAGAGAGTTGAGGAAACTGAAAAACCTCAGTTCTATCGGAAGTTCTACCGGTAGAAGCGCTTCAACCGGAAGTTCTACCGGTAGAACCTCTTAAACCGGAAGTTCTACCGGTAGAGATACTGAACCCAGACCCATAGTTACAAAAAGTACTGTTTTTGAAGGATTTTTGCGGGAATGAAAACTAGACTAGGTTTTAGACCTTTTTATTGACCTTGTGCACTTGGAATTCCAAAATGTAATATACCTTCGGGGACGCTAAGTTTTATTGAATTCCGACATTTGGTTTTCAATTCCACAAGGGTCAGGGATTGGTCTCAGCCTGGGCTTGATAGATTTATGTATGAACTCTTGTTTTGATGCTTCATGCATCATCGTGTTCTCGTTTGATTTACAAGTGCAAGTTCGTTTTCAAGATATGTGTGAGAACCCGACCCTTAATTTCTTGGTTTAGTGTGGTTTTAATCGTGATTTGGTTTTCTCGATGGGTTTAGTGATTGTTTGGTTGAGTTTTTGAGTTTGAATAGATTTTTCATAACTTTGGAGAGTTTTAAAAGACGTTGACCTTGTTTTGACCCGACCCTTGTAAATTGTATTTTTGTGAGAATTTATTCTTGGTTTCTAAAAATTCCAAATTTTATTTCTTTTGACCCATTTTGTTGTTACAAACAACTTTCATGTTGGACCCGTCCTCGTTTGAAACTCCTAAACCCGACTTTTCTCAATTTGAGGGCTAAATAGTCTTTTCACCCAAAATCTGGACACGATTTTCAATGTCACCAAAACCCGCGAAATATATACTTTTTGGAAACTAGAAATTTCGTTGATCAACTTTGTCTTCTTCGTCGAACCGATTTGAGGTCCCGAAATGCATGTTTTTAGCCCGGCAAATGTTTTAAGTTGTGGGACCCATTTCCTCTTTGCTATATATGGAGCCCTTCTCCTCTCTTTCTCTTCTCTTTGCCCTAATCACCATGGGAGAGGGAGGATCCCAGCAGCCACCGGTTTCCCCATCTTCCTCTTGCTCTCTTCCTCATCAAGCTTTACCAAATCATTGCTAAACCGAGATTGGACTCTACCATCTTCATCCTCATCTCAAGAGCTATCCATTGATGTTATTTTTGAAGAAAACCAAGCTTTTCAAGATTTCTTTTGAGCAACCTCTAGCTTTTTGAAGAACTTCCAAGTAAGGAATCCTTGTAATCTTTTGGATTTGTGTTTTTCCTAGCCTTTAAGAAGCTTTGTTTTGATTATTGGAGGCTTTCCTTTTGTTTTGATTTGGTTTTGCCATTTTAGGGTTCTAAGATGGGTTTCTTTTGGGGGTTTTGTTTAGATTGGTGATTTATAGCTTGGAGAAGTGATTGGTGGTTGATTTGATTAGCATTGGACCCAAGGCAAGTGGATGAAATGATTTATTTTCATTGATCATGTTTTATACAAATGTGTAGCTTTCATAATGATTTTCATTACTCATGCTTACTTCATGACATGCTTTTATTGAGATTTGAAATACACTCTTTAGTGTATCTTTCTAGTACATTGCATTCTTGAAAAGGGTATCTTGATAATACTAAGTTTTGACTTGTTTCATGTGATGGATTTCTTTTGGTTGAATGTGAATGGAATGGATGATTTGATGGAAGAATGGATGTAGTTGAATGGGGAATTTGAAGTGTTGAGAATGAAGTTTTGATTGCTTGAAATGGAGGATCTTTTAGCTCACTTTATTACAGGGATCTGACCCTTGAAAATGAGGAGTGTTTGGAGAAAGAAGGGACTGAAAACAGCTTCAGAATTATGTGTCCGCAGTAACGTCGGTCAGCTGTCGGTCAGCCCGTCGGTTAACCGATAGCCAACCGAGGTGGACCGAAACCCTCTCGGTTCCAATTCCAGAGAGCAGATTTCCATCAGGAAATCTGTCGGTTAGATGTCGGCTGACCGAACTCCCTAGTTCGGTCGACCGAGAGCCAACCGACAGATCCTTCGGTTCATTTTTCCAGAGAGCAAAAACTTCCTGGTGTGTGTAGAGCTGACAGTCAGCGTCGGTCAGCCGTCGGCTAGCCGACATCCCAGTTCGGCTGACCGACGGCCAACCGAGGGGCTGACCGACAGCAATTGTATTGTTTTCTTCTTGAGGAACCATAGGGAACTATATTGGAGGAGAGTGAGGAACTGTACAGAAGAAGAAATTCCATCATCATGACTTTGTTGTTTAGGTCTTTTAGATTTGTTAATGTATATAAGGCCCCGGAATGTTTTCAATTCTTAAAGAGTACCAAATGTATGTCGAACCTAACATACGGGACCCTAGTTACATTGATTCAAATCTTGGACTTTCAACACTTGGCCCGGAGAATATGAGAAATCCATTCATGCTTTATTTTGACCGAATTTCACTTGTACACTTTGAATCTCGTGTTTTATGACTAGACTTGCCTGACAGTACTGAAATTCATGTTTTTGCATTGTTGCTCGCCCGTACATGCTTGACCTATACAGATGTGCTTTTGTGCTTATGAGCATCCCGTCCTGTCATATGTATCTGTTTGACCTGATTTCTTGTATATGACTCATAAGCCAAAACCTTGAGGCAATATGGGGCCAGAGCTTTGTAGTGCGAGCCCATGAGCCAAAAAGAGAACATGCATACATGTACTTGTTTTGTTTACTTGCATATAACCTATGAGTCGGCACCACTAAGCTTGGATACCTTGTTAGTCTGATCCACTGACTAGGTGATCCCCCTCTTGTCTTGCCAACTGCAGTTTGGATCCTGATGCCCGGTTTATTTAACCGTGGTCATGCCCTGATACCGCAGATTGCTACTGTGGTTCCTGATGCCCGGCTCGCTACCGTGGTCATGTCTAGTATATAGTATATATGTATATGTATTTCGTTGTACCTCCTCACTTCGGTGACTGAGGTCAACGCCTTGACTTGCTTGCTCTATCACTTCGGTGATAGAGGATTTAGCTTTGTGTGGTTGCCATCTTGATAGTTCCTGATTCTTGATACCCGTCCTACTTTATATTGATCACGTCCTTTCTTAATCAATGTGCACTATTTATACATGCTTTAAATGAGTTCCAGATTTGTAAAATGCTTATTGTTTATACATGTTTTAAATGAGTCCCCGATTTGAAAAATGTACATTGTTCGTACATGCTTTAAATGAGTACCCGATTTGTAAAATGTTTATTGTTTGTACATGCTTTAAATGAGTACCCGATTTGTAAAATGTATATTGTTTATACACGCTTTAAATGAGTCCCCGATTTGTAAGATGTATATTGTTCGTACACGCTTTAAATGAGTACCCGATTTGAAAGTTGTTTATTGTTTATACATGTTTTAAATGAGTTCCCGATTCGTGAAATGTTCATGTTTTATACATGCTTTAAAGGAATACATGCGTTGCCTAATATCCGTGTTTCATACCCGTTTTATATGAATACATGATTTCGTCAGATACTCATGATTTCCGATACATTTTTATTATGTACAATTTTGATCAGACAGTATGATTTGTTTCATGTTTTATCATTCAGTATGTTGTTATATCTTTTCACCCGCCTGCCAGACCGTCGTGTCTGACCCACTACTTTGGTACTCAGGTTCAGATTTCTTCACCCGAGATGAGTGTACGTGTTGGCGGTGGAGCCATGAGCTTACAGGTTGTTTGTCGGCTATGTCATGTAGACATTGAGTTTGACATCGGTATTACGTCACATATGGGTAGTAATCATTAGCTTGTTTTCTTGTATGGCTTTTATTAGCCTTTTTGCTTGGGATTGTAATTAATATACATTGTTAATTGTAACTTGAACATATATGGGAATGTGATATCCTGTTACTGTCAGCTCTGTACTTTTATTGTGATAGTTTATTCCAGTCTGAGATGGATCAAAGATAAGATGATTATATGCTTGGGTTGAGTGCGGTGCGGAATCCAATGGCCACGGACTCCGAGTCGCAACACCATAAAAGCTTCCGCTAAATATTCAGAGTGTGTTGGAATGAATTTGTAATCCTCACACACGCGGATCTTGGGAGAAACATAACTCTCAATTCACGGACCCCGGGTTTGGGGTCGTGACAGATTGGTATCAGAGCGGGCAAGTTTCTAGGAAATAAAACACTCTAGGAACTTTAAGACGTGTGGTGAGGAAACCGTTAGATTTGTCGTCTTGTTTTGGCTAGATACCATTCTGTTTTGGTTCGGATTTGTTTTCTTTCTAGTGGGGGAGACCCTTCTTGTCTCTTCCCTTTTGTTCTTGCTAGGGAATTTGGGGGACCAAATTCTTTTCTAGTGGGGGAGGATTTAATGTCTCCGCACCCACATTCAGTGCCTTTTTCTTGTTTCCGCGCCAGACAGTTAGAGTTTTGTGGTTTTAGCATGTGGATCTCGAAGGACTTTGGTGAGGACTTTGGCAGAATTCCCAGCTTTTCGATGTTACAGATGGAGCTAGCAAAGGAGTTTGTGAGCA
Organism: Umbellularia californica; assembly: GCA_028538565.1. Lineage (NCBI taxonomy): Eukaryota > Viridiplantae > Streptophyta > Magnoliopsida > Laurales > Lauraceae > Umbellularia > Umbellularia californica. The sequence goes on from JAPQWN010000004.1 coordinate 31,709,646, forward strand.
GTTGTTAGTCAACAAGGAATGTGAACAGCATATTGAGACCCAATTTCAGTTGATCGTGTACCGTCAGATGGTGCGCCAGGCAAGTAAGTGTGGATTTTGGATAAATCTGGAATATTTTCCTAAACCAAAAGGCTACAGAAACTAGACAAATGGTGGATTTCAGGAAGTTTGAGATGATTTTCAGTTGATAGAGATTCAAGTGGTTACCAAAAGCAAGAAATTTCTCGAATTTGATGAACTCTTGGCTGAGAAGTGCTAGAAGATTTTTAATAATTCCAGAATGATGGTGAAGTTGACTCAGCAGGATGCATCAGTGTGTGGTTAAATGATAGGAAGAAAACTTTCAGCTATGGTGTAGAGAGCTGTGTACAGAATGGATTGTTACCTGGTTTTATGATAGAGGAGATCTTGCAAACTTTACGGACTTTTGGAATATCAGTTTGGGCAGAGTACAGATACAACAAGAGAATCATAGCCTACGGACAAGTCCGGTTAGAAGACCTGGAGAAGAATGACACTAGGTGCAGTGTTCTACGACAGAGATAGAGTTACGGTACATCGGAGTGAGTCAGAATCTTCATCCTCTTGGACCGACATTGGCAGTTGTTCAGGAACAGTGCAGATGTTTAGAGACAAGTTTTCAATTAGTAGAGCTCCAAGGAGATGTCCAGAATTAGAGATTCCTAGAATTTGATGAGGTTTGTCGGAGAATTATTTTAGGATTTTCAACAAGTGCAGCCATATGGAGGAGTAGACCCAGCAGGATGTGTCATTGTGTGGTTAGAAGCTTTTGGAGTTGGATTTCAGTAACTAATGAAGGAGTTGACCGCAGGAAGAGTCTCTACTTGATCGCCCAACAATGAAGATCTTTGCAGATTTTAGCGACACGAGGAGCATCGGATTTCAATGTACAGATATACGAAGCAGGAAATCAGTTATTTCGGATTTTATTAGGAAAGGTAGACTTGGCAGAGCAGTTGCAAGAGTGAGCACGGAGCTCCAAATACTAAAGCATAGTGAAGGGACAAACATGTTAGTGTCAGAGACCGAATATTGTACAGAGGATCAAGAGCAACGAGCAGAAAGAATTAAAGCTAGCAAGAGTTAACCTTGAAGATCGTGCGGTGGATGTGAAACCCTAGCTTCGATAGTTGCGATGAAGTCGACAAAATGGTTCCAAGAATTTTCAGTATCAAGGTGTTTAGAAACAAGAGACTTGGTTGAACTTAGAAGGAGTTAGAGTTGGCGAATTCCTTGAGCAGTCAGATTGAGGACAGTGACGGATTCGAGCCAGTGGAAGAATGTTTGACGACCGTTGATAGTTGACCAAGGGGTTCTACCACGAGGGTGACCCAGCGAGTTCAGATGTTTTCGAGATGACTGTTTTGGAGTTTTGATTCGTGGTTTTGTTTTCGAAGTGCGGATTAATATCCCCACTTGTTTTGGATTTGTTTAGTTCATTTGGAGGACCAAATGTTCTAAGGGGGGGAGGATGTGAGAACCCGACCCTTAATTTCTTAGTTTAGTGTGGTTTTAATCGTGATTTGGTTTTCTCGATGGGTTTAGTGATTGTTTGGTTGAGTTTTTGAGTTTGAATAGATTTTTCATAACTTTGGAGAGTTTTAAAAGACGTTGACCTTGTTTTGACCCGACCCTTGTAAATTGTATTTTTGTGAGAATTTATTCTTGGTTTCTAAAAATTCCAAATTTTATTTCTTTTGACCCATTTTGTTGTTACAAACAACTTTCATGTTGGACCCGTCCTCGTTTGAAACTCCTAAACCCGACTTTTCTCAATTTGAGGGCTAAATAGTCTTTTCACCCAAAATCTGGACACGATTTTCAATGTCACCAAAACCCGCGAAATATATACTTTTTGGAAACTAGAAATTTCGTTGATCAACTTTGTCTTCTTCGTCGAACCGATTTGAGGTCCCGAAATGCATGTTTTTAGCCCGGCAAATGTTTTAAGTTGTGGGACCCATTTCCTCTTTGCTATATATGGAGCCCTTCTCCTCTCTTTCTCTTCTCTTTGCCCTAATCACCATGGGAGAGGGAGGATCCCAGCAGCCACCGGTTTCCCCATCTTCCTCTTGCTCTCTTCCTCATCAAGCTTTACCAAATCATTGCTAAACCGAGATTGGACTCTACCATCTTCATCCTCATCTCAAGAGCTATCCATTGATGTTATTTTTGAAGAAAACCAAGCTTTTCAAGATTTCTTTTGAGCAACCTCTAGCTTTTTGAAGAACTTCCAAGTAAGGAATCCTTGTAATCTTTTGGATTTGTGTTTTTCCTAGCCTTTAAGAAGCTTTGTTTTGATTATTGGAGGCTTTCCTTTTGTTTTGATTTGGTTTTGCCATTTTAGGGTTCTAAGATGGGTTTCTTTTGGGGGTTTTGTTTAGATTGGTGATTTATAGCTTGGAGAAGTGATTGGTGGTTGATTTGATTAGCATTGGACCCAAGGCAAGTGGATGAAATGATTTATTTTCATTGATCATGTTTTATACAAATGTGTAGCTTTCATAATGATTTTCATTACTCATGCTTACTTCATGACATGCTTTTATTGAGATTTGAAATACACTCTTTAGTGTATCTTTCTAGTACATTGCATTCTTGAAAAGGGTATCTTGATAATACTAAGTTTTGACTTGTTTCATGTGATGGATTTCTTTTGGTTGAATGTGAATGGAATGGATGATTTGATGGAAGAATGGATGTAGTTGAATGGGGAATTTGAAGTGTTGAGAATGAAGTTTTGATTGCTTGAAATGGAGGATCTTTTAGCTCACTTTATTACAGGGATCTGACCCTTGAAAATGAGGAGTGTTTGGAGAAAGAAGGGACTGAAAACAGCTTCAGAATTATGTGTCCGCAGTAACGTCGGTCAGCTGTCGGTCAGCCCGTCGGTTAACCGATAGCCAACCGAGGTGGACCGAAACCCTCTCGGTTCCAATTCCAGAGAGCAGATTTCCATCAGGAAATCTGTCGGTTAGATGTCGGCTGACCGAACTCCCTAGTTCGGTCGACCGAGAGCCAACCGACAGATCCTTCGGTTCATTTTTCCAGAGAGCAAAAACTTCCTGGTGTGTGTAGAGCTGACAGTCAGCGTCGGTCAGCCGTCGGCTAGCCGACATCCCAGTTCGGCTGACCGACGGCCAACCGAGGGGCTGACCGACAGCAATTGTATTGTTTTCTTCTTGAGGAACCATAGGGAACTATATTGGAGGAGAGTGAGGAACTGTACAGAAGAAGAAATTCCATCATCATGACTTTGTTGTTTAGGTCTTTTAGATTTGTTAATGTATATAAGGCCCCGGAATGTTTTCAATTCTTAAAGAGTACCAAATGTATGTCGAACCTAACATACGGGACCCTAGTTACATTGATTCAAATCTTGGACTTTCAACACTTGGCCCGGAGAATATGAGAAATCCATTCATGCTTTATTTTGACCGAATTTCACTTGTACACTTTGAATCTCGTGTTTTATGACTAGACTTGCCTGACAGTACTGAAATTCATGTTTTTGCATTGTTGCTCGCCCGTACATGCTTGACCTATACAGATGTGCTTTTGTGCTTATGAGCATCCCGTCCTGTCATATGTATCTGTTTGACCTGATTTCTTGTATATGACTCATAAGCCAAAACCTTGAGGCAATATGGGGCCAGAGCTTTGTAGTGCGAGCCCATGAGCCAAAAAGAGAACATGCATACATGTACTTGTTTTGTTTACTTGCATATAACCTATGAGTCGGCACCACTAAGCTTGGATACCTTGTTAGTCTGATCCACTGACTAGGTGATCCCCCTCTTGTCTTGCCAACTGCAGTTTGGATCCTGATGCCCGGTTTATTTAACCGTGGTCATGCCCTGATACCGCAGATTGCTACTGTGGTTCCTGATGCCCGGCTCGCTACCGTGGTCATGTCTAGTATATAGTATATATGTATATGTATTTCGTTGTACCTCCTCACTTCGGTGACTGAGGTCAACGCCTTGACTTGCTTGCTCTATCACTTCGGTGATAGAGGATTTAGCTTTGTGTGGTTGCCATCTTGATAGTTCCTGATTCTTGATACCCGTCCTACTTTATATTGATCACGTCCTTTCTTAATCAATGTGCACTATTTATACATGCTTTAAATGAGTTCCAGATTTGTAAAATGCTTATTGTTTATACATGTTTTAAATGAGTCCCCGATTTGAAAAATGTACATTGTTCGTACATGCTTTAAATGAGTACCCGATTTGTAAAATGTTTATTGTTTGTACATGCTTTAAATGAGTACCCGATTTGTAAAATGTATATTGTTTATACACGCTTTAAATGAGTCCCCGATTTGTAAGATGTATATTGTTCGTACACGCTTTAAATGAGTACCCGATTTGAAAGTTGTTTATTGTTTATACATGTTTTAAATGAGTTCCCGATTCGTGAAATGTTCATGTTTTATACATGCTTTAAAGGAATACATGCGTTGCCTAATATCCGTGTTTCATACCCGTTTTATATGAATACATGATTTCGTCAGATACTCATGATTTCCGATACATTTTTATTATGTACAATTTTGATCAGACAGTATGATTTGTTTCATGTTTTATCATTCAGTATGTTGTTATATCTTTTCACCCGCCTGCCAGACCGTCGTGTCTGACCCACTACTTTGGTACTCAGGTTCAGATTTCTTCACCCGAGATGAGTGTACGTGTTGGCGGTGGAGCCATGAGCTTACAGGTTGTTTGTCGGCTATGTCATGTAGACATTGAGTTTGACATCGGTATTACGTCACATATGGGTAGTAATCATTAGCTTGTTTTCTTGTATGGCTTTTATTAGCCTTTTTGCTTGGGATTGTAATTAATATACATTGTTAATTGTAACTTGAACATATATGGGAATGTGATATCCTGTTACTGTCAGCTCTGTACTTTTATTGTGATAGTTTATTCCAGTCTGAGATGGATCAAAGATAAGATGATTATATGCTTGGGTTGAGTGCGGTGCGGAATCCAATGGCCACGGACTCCGAGTCGCAACACCATAAAAGCTTCCGCTAAATATTCAGAGTGTGTTGGAATGAATTTGTAATCCTCACACACGCGGATCTTGGGAGAAACATAACTCTCAATTCACGGACCCCGGGTTTGGGGTCGTGACAATATGTTTCAAGAATAAAAAAGGGAATCATTCTTTAAGTTTGTAAGCATTAATACTATGCTATTTTGCTAGTCTTGTCACGTTGTGCTTGTTAAATGATTTCCCTCTTGTTTTGTCGTGTTCTCGAATGTGTATCGTCGTGTTTTATGCATTCATGATATAAGTGAATACCACTGAGCTTGGACTGCCCTTCTAGCTTGATCCACTACCTGGGGGTCCTTAAACATGTGGACTGTCTGCAGACTAATCGTGTATTTTATTACACATCGTGCGTGTTGTGGTCCGGTTCCGCGGCCGGATACCCCGTCTACCTTGTGTGGCGTGGGATCGTGTGTTTTGTGTCGTGCTTGTCGTGCATGCTTGCTCTTGTCATCATGTATGACGGAGAAAGGATGAGCTCAATGTGGATTTATCTTTTCATGATATTATAAGTATTCATGCTAGTTTTGTAAACTTGAAACGTGTATTTAAATATTGAACTGTTTTAGCATTATTCTCTCATATTCTTGCCTAAAATGTTTATTTGCCAAACCATCGTCTTTGATGCTTGTATTTTGGTGTCCAGGTGCCAACGGTTTCACGCGTGACGAGGAGTGCCCGGAGGAGGCTGTTGAGCCACCCCCAGCACACGAGTGGCAGCCCAACGACGTCATCTAGACGCCGGTCGGGATATTGATTCTCGTTTCGCCTAGCTGGGTTATTTTTGTGGGATTGTAATTGTTGTATTGGCCTTTGTTGGCCTCTCAGGGATTTGTAACTTGAACTAATATACTTTTGTTAAACATTGAAACGTTAATCATGTTAGGAATGCTGTGATGACATTCTCTTTCGATACCTTGTCTCGATATTATATATGTCTCTTGTTTCTTCTTGTTTAAGATTGTGTGACATGTTTTACTACACGCTTCCGCATATCCATTCGTGTGAGCTCGACCCGTGTCTTGGGATCCTCACCATGGAAAACTGTGGGAAAAATATAAAAAGACAACATCGGCGGTGTGTTTTGTGTTGGTTAATCACATCGCCGCGCAGTCGCGGGCCCGGATCACGGTCCAGGGTCGCGACAATCTAAGCCATCCTTAAGGTGTTTGGAGACAAGGAAAAGGGGAATGAGCTAAAAGGGACCAAAGGGTCATTTGGAAAGCTAAAGCTTGGTTCCATTGAGTTAAATTTCTAAGTAAGCTTTACTTTTCCTAATCATATGTTACATGCTTTGTTTAAATTATTGGTAAATGAATTTTAGCATGATAACTATGATGTGTTGAATCCATTACTTACATTTAATCTTTGATCTAAGTTGTTTTGGATTCTTCACTTTGATTCAAACCAAGTTTGTTTTAAATTTCATAAATCATGCATTGCCAAAATCTTTGTCTTCTTTTATACCATGATTCATTTACTTGGTTGAATCCTTACTTGTTGTTTTCAATCACATTAGAACCATAGTTTAACTACTTTGTTTTTTAAAACAACATTGAACACATGCATCACATGTTTAGTCTTAAATAGTTCCATACAACTTGTGAGATTTTGATTTTCATATCATCAACAAGTTAGTATTCATACATGTGATTTGCATTCCACTTCAATCAAATATTTTGTGTGCCTTAAACTTTTAAATGCTTTAAGCATATATTGATTAGGCTTAATTTAAACTTGATTGAAGTTTTCACACACACACCATGAGCATTCATCTATGCATTACATAGAGTGTTGTGTAAGTTTGTTTTTCAATTTCATATCCGACTAATTTAGAGGCATTGTTATTGAGCTTTAATTGTATCCCGTAAAGTATTTGTGTAGACACTACTTTGAGAAAATCATCTTGTAAAGGTTATTGCTTAGCTTAGAAAAGCACAATTTGAAGCTCACCCTATTCACCCCCCTCTAGGATTCAGATCTCGGACTTTCAATTGGTATCTGAGCGAGGTTACTCCATTATAGGGCTTAACAACTCAGAATCGATCCTTAGTCTAGGTTCCCCAAATTTGAACTCCTATCGGAGTAGGACTTTCAATTGATATCAGAGCCTTATGCTCTATATTAGGATCAAATGTTTTGGAACTCTTGATTAGGTATAAAAACCTAGAGTCAAAACCCTAGTGTTGCGTTTTCATGATAATCATTAGAATAGATTCCACTATGTTAGATTGTGTAGATTCTTCTAGACCCTTCCTTCCAACAATTGGAGATTCAAACATTGAATTTAATGAATCTCAATTTGAGTTAAAAGAAGAAAAAAATGATGAAAATCAAGATGATATTCAACAAGCTTATGATGAATTGTATACATTGTCCTTAGATCTTGTTAGAAAAATAATAGATTAAATGAAGAATCTAAGAGGCTAACCAAAGAATTAGTCTCTTCAAATGATGAACTTAGAGAAAATAAAGAAGTAATACATTGTTTAGACTCCAAGTTTATGATCTCTTTACATAACCTATCTAATGTTCAAGATGAACTAAATGAATTAAAGATAGGATGTCATGAACTAAATAAGGAAAATTTAGAACTAAGAGATCAGTTAAAAAGGCAAGATAAAGACATTAACAATCTAGAATCCAAGCTGACTATTTCTAAGGAAAATTTATCTAATGCTCAAAACAAGATAACAACTCTAGAACTTGGATCTAATGTTATTAATGAACTTAAATTTGAATTAAAACTTTCCCATGAAGAGCTAAACAACTTTAAGGTAATTGAAAATGAATTAATAAAAGTTAAAAATGAAATTCAACCCTTAAAAATCAAGTCACTCAACTTGAAAGCTACAAACAAAAGTATGAGTGCAAATTTACCCAAGGTGAAAAGAAATTTGAAAAATTATTTAAATTGGTAAATCTCAAAGAGATAGGACGGGTCTCGGATTTGATAGGTATACTTTACATAACCCTAACTTCACCAACACATTTGTGAAAGTTGAGTCCTCATCCTCTAGTGCTCATTCTTCCTTGCCCAAGACAAAATGTAATTATTGTGGCATTCAAGGGCATTTTAGGTTTGAGTGCAAACTAAGAAGAAGCCATATGTCTAAATGTCACACCCCCAAACCCGGACCCTTCAGCGGCCCGACCTCAGGGGGCGCGAATAGGAATTAAGTTATAATTGTATTTTCTCCCCAAGATCTACGTGGGTGAGGACAACACGTTCTATCACACTAAATATTTTGCGGAAGCTTTCGTGGCGATGTGACCCGGAGTTTGTGGCCATCGGATTCTGTGTCGCACTCAACCGCTAGCATGTAGCTATTATATTTAGAACCATATCAGACTGGAATTAACCATCACAATAAAAATACAAAGCTGACAGTAACAGGATACTACATTGCCACCTATGTTCAAGTTACAAATTATCAATGTGCGATAATTAACAATCCCAAGAAAAGGCTAAGAGAAGCCATACAATAACAAGCTAATAATCACTACCCATATGTGACGTAGCTCCGATGTCAAGCTCAATGTCTACATGACATAGCCAAAAAAACAACTTGTTAACTGATGGCTCCACAGCCAACAAAAGCACTCAGCTCGGGGCGAGGAAGTCTGAACCTGAGTACCAAAATAACGGGTTAGACACGACGGTCTGGCAGGTGGATGGAAAGATAATAAATAAGCTGAAGAAGAAAGCGTGTAATAAATCATGTTATTTGATCAAAGGCTGCATATAATTAAAACAGGCGGAAAATCATGGGTATCTAACAATTCCTGTATTCATATAAAACGGGTGTAAAACATGGATGTTTGACAAGGCATGTATTCATTTAAAGCATGTACAAACATGGAGATCTGACAAAACAAGTATTCTTTTAAAACATCTGTAAAAGCATGAATATTTGACAAATCGGGGTATTCCAAACATGTGTTTATTAAAATATCTGTAAAAGCATGAATATTTGACAAATCAGGTATTCCAAACATGTATTCATTAAAATATCTGTAAAAGCATAGATATTTGACAAATCGAGTATTCCAAACATGTATTCATTAAAATATCTGTAAAAGCATAGATATTTCACAAATCAGGTATTCCAAACATGTGTTCACTTAAAATATCTGTAAAAGCATGGATATTTGACAAATCGGGTATTCCTCATATTGCAAACCCAGTCCATATGTAGACCCTACAAATTGCCCTTCTTCAGGGGAACCACAATCGTGAGGACGGGTGGCAACCTGTCGCAACCCCGAACGGGCTTAGGGACCAAATCCGGGATCGGGACTGATGTGATGGACATGCGATCATATGGAGTGATGACAATAATTAAAGATATGTTTATGATCAAGCGTACACGGGTTAACAAAAGTTCACACATTACCCGTGCCGTGATTTCCCACAGGTGTCCGCGGTGAGGATTTTCCAACACACATAAACATTTAGTATGATTGCGGAAGCGTGTAGCAAATCAAGCATGAAATTTCATTTCCATAATAACAAGACTAGTTGCATCTAAATAACAAGTATCAGAATGAGCAATGTTCAATAGCGTAATCCAAAAATACTGTTAAAGTTAAAACATAAATCATTTAATTACAATTCCCAAAAATAGAGGCCAACAAAGGCCAATATAGACAAAACAATAACCACCAAAATATAGTTTCTAACAACCCCCAAAATGTTTCGCAACTCGGCGACCGGATGTTTACATAACATCATCGGCACGCCACTCAACTAGCTGCTACGGTTCTCCGACCGCCTCCTCAGACTCCTCCTCGGGGAAACCAACAACGGGACCTGAGTACCAAAGCAAAGGATCAGACACGACGGTCTGGCAGGTGGATAAAAAGGTATACACATTCCATAATAAAACATTTACCTTTGAAAACATTTAAACCTGTCTAAACAATACTTTTATGAATAAATGCATTATTTAATTAAAAACACATATACAAGGTAAAACAGGTAAAGGTAACCAAGGAATTTAGGAAACGAGCAAGGTGGCAACCACACGAAGCTAAATCCTCTATCACCAAAGTGATAGGGCAAGCATATCAAGGTGTTGACCTCAGTCACCGAAGTGAGGAGGTACAACGAATTACATATACATATATACTATATACAAGACATGACATGGTAGCGAGCCGGGCATCAAGAACCACAGTAGCAATCTGCAGTATCAGGACAAGACCACGATTAAATAACCGGGTAGCGGGATCCAAACTGCAGCCAGCGGGACAAGAGGGGGATCTCCAAGTCAGTGGATCAGACTGACAAGGTCATCCAAGCTCAGTGGTGCCGACTCATAGGTCAAAATCATATAAATCCAAACATGTACAAAATAAATCAAGTACAAGATTATAATCAGGCAAGATGGGGGTGCTCGAAGGCACAACTATAATATCAGGTCGGGCATGTATGTCAAGACTAGTAAAACAGTACAAGTATACTTTCAATGTTTTCGAGATTGATAGATAACAAATCATAAATTCCGGGAATAAAGAGGTGATCTAACCTTTCGAAATGTCAAGACAGTGTCGGGGTTAAAACTAATTCAAGTGAATAGGGATCCCGTATGTCTACTTTGAATTTACTTGGTACTCTTTGAATATGAAGACATTCCAGGCTCCTTAGGCACTTGGAAGTTTCCAAAACTTCAATGAATTCTTGTGATTGTAGTCTCTTTCTCAACCGAGCTTCAAACAACGGTTATAAGTCTTCTCATCACGATAGGGATGTTAACAAACCTCCCTCCATAGCTAGGATATTTTATTTTTGCTTCCAAAGTGGCCCCAGATGAATAGTACACGTCGCTCGAGCGGACATGGGTCAATTTTCGCGTTTTGGATGTTCCTGCCTCTGTGATTTTCTGAAAATCCAATTTTTGATGCTTGAAAAAGACTGATCTTCACCGACATCTCGGATCCGCCGTCAAAAGCATGAAATCATCACCGATCGCCTCAAGATCGCCAACCGGCTGACCAAGAAAGTATACTTTCTGTCCGACCGATTGTGAAATCGACAAGACAGATGTCACCGGCCCACCAACATCAATCAATGTCTGAGATTGCACTGCAATTCCGACATCAAACAATGCGTGGATCCACCTGTGATGATCGTAAGAAGAATCCCAAAAGGTGCAGCGCGGCCCGCGACTCTTCACATGCCTCGGCGACCACTTAATGACGTTAATTGACCCATTTATGACAACTTAATGCGGTCATTAACTTATTATTTTGGACGGCCCAATCAGATTCAAGCATTTGGGAGTTACAAATCCAAGCAATCATGGCATTTAACCCATGAAACTCCCGTCATCATGAAGCTTAAAGGGAATTAAATGCCCACTACCTTCATCGGCCAATCACAAGCCATGAAAAAGGAGTTACAAAATCAACTTGTAACTCCTCATCAATTCTCTCATCATGGCTATTAATGCCCATAATCACCTCATGGCTACCAAAAGCCTATAAAAGGAGGTGGGTTCCAAGAAGAAGGCATGAAAGAAAGGGAATCCCAAGTGCAATCCCAAGCTCTGAAATTCCAGAAAATCTAAGAGAGAGACGAAGTCCTGCCACTTTGCTCTCGGAAGCACCATAAGGTGATCAACGACCCTTGGGGGGCCACCCCCCCAAGGTCCCCTCCTTCTCCAACATGGCCTAAACTCGGCTTTTCAGCCTGTTTACTTGGTTTTTCATTGGATATAGGACCTCCTCTTGGTCCTTGTCCTTTAAAAAACTGAGGTTAGGAGCCAAGCCAAAGAATCAAAGCATCAACCGTTCTCATTTGAAAGATGATGGCGAAGTCCATACATGACTTGCGACCGTCGATCTCAACGTGTCCCCACAATCTCCTGAGAAGTTAGATCCATTTTCTTACTTTTCTATTGTAGTTTGTATTTCTTAAAGAGACAAAAATAAATCACAATTCTTGTCTTTCATATTTGATGAGTTTTGTAAAATCGCCTTTCACGACAAAATCGCCTTTTACGGCAAACAAACAAAAACGCCTCCTACGGCATTCTTAAAAAAAACAAACTTGTCTCTTTTCTTAATATTTATGCAATTTGAAAAGTTAGAAAAAAGGATTGATTTCCTTTCTACTTGTGAAGGTGAATCTCCGGATCATCACCATTCCAAATTCCAAGTAGAAAGTAAACCTGGCATACCCGTACAAAAAATGTTGATACCCGCGATTTTCCCTCCTCCGCCGAGACCCAGGTCAGCCCCCGGGGTGCCGAAGGAGAGGACGGAAGATTCCCGAGGGTCCATCAAGTTGGCACACCCGGTGGGACACGTTGACTTGAGAACGTGATGCTTTGATCCCTTGGCTCCTTTCTAGTTGGTGGCCTATATTGCATTTTGCATCTAAAAAAAAAAAACATGAGATGGGATTTCAATTGTTCTTTCTCACTTCAAAAAAAAAAAAAAACAAATCTGATCTCTTTTTCTTAAGAACTCAACTTTGAGAAATTTTGATCTTTCCCTCTTCGAACTTGATAACTCACAGAAATGTTCGCAGCTATCATTCATATCGGGGATTGGGCCATCTTTTCTCTTTGATGAGTCCAATTGGGATTTCAAAAAAATTATAATTCCAAAAAAAAAATCAGTTTTCTTTCTTTTGGGCTCAAAATTGAGAAATCTTGGTTCTTTCCTTTTCGGATTTAATGCTCGCAGAAATGTTGAGTTGTGGTTTGGATTGGAACACCACTTGTTCTCTTTGATGAGTTCATTAGAAATCTTTCAAAAAAAAAAAAAAAAAAAAAACACTAAGGTTGCATCAATTGCGCTCTTTGACTAAAGTGGATTCATGAAAAGCCTTGTCCAGAGTGTGGAGATAGCTAGACTGTTCGAGGCAAGGGTCCTCCAAACGGGTTCATTAAGTAATCCTACCCTTACCTGGGGGCTAATCTATCTACTAAGGTTTCATAAGATCGAATTGGAAACCTATGTGCATTTTCCAAAAAAAAAAAAAAAAAAGAAAGAAAAAACTCCCGTCATTTTTGAGTTCAGAATCGAGAAATCTTGGTTCTTTCCCTTTCGGATTTAACGCTCGCAGAAATGTTGAGTTGTGGTTCGGATTGGAATACCATTTGCTCTCTTTGATGAATTTAATCTTGACCTTTCAAAAAAAGAAAAAAAAAAACTTCCGTCAATACTGGATTCACATTTGACAAATTCTGGTCCCTTTCTCTTTCGGATTTAACGCTCGCAGAAATGTTGAGTTGTGGTTCGGATTGGAATACCAGTTGCTCTCCTTTATGAAGCCAAATTTGACCTTTTAAAAAAATCTCATCTCGTGTCCTTCCCAAGGATTCGATTTGCAACATTTGTGCCTAGCGGTGCTAGTACGCCCTTTCGGGTCTACTGTATTCCCGACTGACACATTTGTATCTCCAACCTTATATCATTTTACCTCGAGTGAGCCTTGCTTCTCGGTAATTTGAATTAAGGTCTACAATTGCTTCTAGCAGCCACTGGAACGCTCACGCTGAGCCTACCATACTTGCATTTTAGAACAATTGTATCCTCTATGGCTTTTTGCCTTCTTCATCGTCCTTGGGTTGGGCCATGTCCCCTCAAGTGATTTGAAAGGACAAAACCATAGTTGTTCTCCATTTATGATCACCATATTCTTGTGATTACTAATGGATTTGGTCTTGTTTCAGAAGTTTTCCAAAACTAACAATGGCAGCTTCATTAACCATCACTTTCGATGAGAACAAGTACCAGCTTATGCTTCAAGACAAGAAAAACAAGCATAAGCGCCCTGCTAGTTGCCGAAGCGTCATCTCCCTCGACAACTCTCCAAACACCGGGTCAACTTCAACTCCCCGGACCATCGTCTTCGGGTCGCTGGGACCATTCCCACTCCCCGCAGAAGACACTGTACCTGCCCAGAAGCAGAAAACCGCCCTGCAACGTGTCACTAACATGGCACCAAGGGCGAACACCAAAAAGCCTGAAGCCCGTGGCGTTCCCACGAAGCCTCAACCCACAAGAAACCAGGTTTACCCCAAAACCTGGTCCTCGAGATCTTCACCAAAGCAACGGAGGTCCCGAACATCTACAAAGCCAGCATACCTGGCCCCTCTCAAGGAGAATCGGTTCTACCCTTTCTCTTACATGAAAGAGGAGAAACCTACCCTCCACCCAAAGAACAAACAAAATCATCATGAGCCGGCTTGCTCCTATAAGCCTAAAATTAAATCCTGCATTGTTAGGCCAACGTTAAAACATGATGAAGCCTGCACTCCTGCGAGTCGTCCCTTCATCTCAACAGGGGCCGACCTCGCAAAATTCAAATCTTCATTGCGACAGACAAAGGACCACGCCCAGATTCTATCCTTGCCAAGCTGCAAAGAAGATAAGCTCTGCTGCTGCGCACGAGGGACTACATCCTTCATCGCCAGAGCCCAGCCAGAGCTGACTAAAGCTCAAATTGCTCGTCGTATGCGTCGTCGTACAGTATATCGACAAAAGAGACTTGAGAAACAAAGAATCCAGCGTTCTAATCTCCATGTCTCAAAGAAATGGGTCGAAAAAGAAAGACCCGACCAATTCGTTGCTGTTCATATGGTTGGCAAAACCAGAAAACGCCAGAAGTCAGCAACCAAAATCAATGTTAGACGTCCGGTGACTCGCAGCGTCTCCCGGACACGAACACATCTAGAAGAATCCTGGAGTAACCACTCCTTAGATTCTTCATCCAGAAGAATGAGCCCCAGCTCAGTCACCAGGACGATTTCTTCGTTCAAATCCCGAGGGCTGAAAGTCTTGGCTACAAGTTATGAGCAGCCTCCATCGCATGATGACGAACCACACGCATCCAGCAATTGGAGCAAGGACAACAGAGAATTGAGGCTCTGATGGAAAACCTTATTCTCACTCTACAGCGTCCACCACCTAATAACCAAACCCCTCCGAATCATGAAGATGACCAGGGCAATACAAAAAACAATGAGTCGCGCGCCCTTACCAAAAAGGACGTGGACGATATCCTCGCAAAAGCAAAAGAAGAGGATACATTGAAGGAACATGGGATCAAGCCACCCTACCCTCTATGGATGGACTAGGTTCCGTTCCCTGCAAAATTCAAACAACCTACTCTCCATACATATACGGGGAAAGGTTCGGCCAGACAGTATGTCATCCATTTCAAGATCCTAACGGGAGCCATTGTGGATCAAGATGCCCTCAAGATTCGCCTCTTTGCAAGTACCCTAAAAGGTACAGCCTTTGATTGGTATTCCACTCTGTCGGAGAACTCCATTCAGAACTAGACTATGCTAGAGACACGCTTCCTGACCCACTTCCAAGGTGAGGATCATCCTGTTACTATGGCTCAACTCTGCAGCCTAAAACAGGGAGAGAATGAGTCAACATACGACTTCATTCACAAATGGAAGGCGATGGCGTACAAATGCTCAGATGTACTGCCACAAGCGTCGCTAGTCGACATCTGCCGTAATAATATGAGAGCAAAAATTCGCTCCATGATCATTGGCAACAAATCAAAGAACCTGGGAGAACTTCTCGAAGCTTCCGTGGAAGCTGAAATGGTGATCAAAGACCTCAGCAGTCAAAAATCATCAAAGAAAGAGCCGACTGCTGTTACAACCTCAAAACCAAAGAAAAAGGAGGTTCTCAATGTACAGACTAAATCAGCTCCTCAGCGGCCAAAGAAACCTGAAAACAAAACTGCAGGTTAAAGACCTGAACTCTCTGATGCCTTCAAAGAACATGTAGAAAAGAAATATCCGTTCGATGAAGATGTTGAAGAAATCTTTGAGGCTTTCCTAGCAAATGGCAAACTCATTTTGCCAGAGCCCAAAAGACCGGGAGATGTTGGCAAAACCAATGATCCCCGATACTGTCCATACCATCAGATGATCTCACATCCTCTCAATCAATGCTTCGTTGTGAGAGAGAAGATCAATGAGATGTGGAAAAATGGAGTCATAACCTTTGATAAAAACTATGGCCCCGCCTCTGTCAACATGGTGTCATGTCGGCAAACTTGAAAGTCATCGAAGGAGAAGATCACTACTTCATTCAAGGTGATAAAAATGGCTCAAGCGTCCCAAGAGTTGGTTCCCTATCCAACACCAGATGGACAACCTATATGGTTGCATCCCGATCTCCTAGATGATGAAAATTGGGAGATCGTCAAAACAAAGCCGACCGCTCAGCAGTGAAGGCAAGACAAGAGACAACTCCGCAAGCTCAAACAGCAGCAGAAGTCTCAACCAAAACAAGAAGTCCTTGAAAAAGCAGAAACTTCTTCCACTGCTTCACTAGGGACGACGAAGAATCTCTACCCAAAACTTCAAAGGCGGTAAGAAAATTCACCCTTGATGATTTCATGCCACCTCTATACAAAAATGAAAAAGTGCAGGGGGCATCATACTCTTGCAACGCGGTAGTTGGATTCTCCATGAATGGATACGAGTCCAGTGATACTGCCAGTGATATCGATGAGTGGGAAGAATCCCTTGAAACAAGAGAATACCTCTCCGACGAGGAATGTATTCCCGAGTCTCATCTTATGCCAGTAATCTGGTATAACCCATTACAGCCACAAGGATCCTGGTCTGATGATGAAGAAGACCAGGACCCTGTTCAAGAAAATGCTGTCGATCCAGCACCAACCAATGCTCCAGTGGAAGCCAACATTGGTGAACCACAAGGAGCAGATGACGAAGAAGATTTGGCTCGTATGCCTAATCTTGAGGAATATGCAAGAATCTTGCAACATCTTGCTATAGAGCAGGAGCAGGATCGCATCAATGATCTTCGTCATGATCCAGAACCAGAATTCCCTGAAAATCAACGGGAACTTTCTTCCTTAACTCCTGAAAATGGAGAAAACAATTGGATCGATGATCCTCTTACATCTGAGGATGAGTCCGATTCCCAACAGTCTACACTGGGGGCATCTCCTGTCCGGATGACCTTCAATGCGATAGCTCAGGACAATAGTGCCTCTGAAGCTTCCGAAGACACGTACACCCCAACCGGTAATGTATCATCTGGAGCTACATCTTCTCAGGTGACTTCCACTGAGATATCATCCTTTCAGCCCTCGTCTCCTGAAGCTGTGACATCGAAACTCAAGCCTCTCCCGATTGATCATCTTGAAGAAACTCCCGCCAATGAAATCTTCTTCATTGAAAGCCCAGTCGATTGGTCCAAGATGCCCGATCTCATAGATGATGTCTGGACTAATACAGAAAGGTTGTCAGATGCTGTTCAGGACTTGTTCCCGAAAATTGCTCCGTGCAACACAATTACTGAAGACACCAATGCTGTTACAGAGACGTCTTCAGCAAAGGATCAACCCCTTGATCCTGAGAGTGATCTTCAAAAAGAAGACCCTTCTCTAGAAGTTCTTGAAGTTGGTAGAGGTACCCGTTCTGGCCGGGATTACCACAAAAATTACAACCAACCTTCTTCTTCTTATGTAAATCCTTCGGGAAATCAAGTTGTAAGCGCCTCAAGTGGCAATAATAATGAAAATGCAGGCCCAAAGGAGGCTTTCAAGTACGACTTGATCGAGCACTTCAAACACATACATGCACGTCTGCACATCCTTGACTTATTACGAATGTCTCCACAAACTCGTAATAGTCTCATTTCAGAATTACAAAGGCTGAATGCGGATGTCGATAAACACGCCCCACAAGTCCTACAAAGAAATGGACTACAGGGTCAAAAAATCAAATATTCCCCCAAAGGGAGAAAAGAAGAAAAATGAGGGATCAAGCAATGAATGCCTCTCGGTACAAAAAGCAGTAAGTGCAACAATTGCCTTCGACAAGGATGACCTCCTGCTAGGCGAGACAAAGCACAACCGACCCTTGTACTTTACGGGGTACATCAAAGAAATGCCAGTACACAGAGTTCAGATCGATCCAGGTTCTGCACTCAACCTTTTTTCTACTTCGGCACTCGAAGAGCTGGGTATCCCACCTAGCAAGCTGAGTCACACGTCTATATCCATCTTCGGATATGACGGTAGCGCTCAAAGGCCTATCGGCAAAATCAGGTTCAAATTTCAAATCGGTGATCTTATTTCTGAAGTACTGTGTATGCAATAAGGACCCCTTCATGCTACAATATACTCCTTGGACGGCCCTAGATACATGAGAATGGTGTCGTCCCTTCAACTCTACATCAGTGCATAAAGTCCGTTGGCAACGATGGCTTGATACATCGAGTGTTTGGAGACAAAAAGCCCTTCAAAGGCAGAGATGTCCATTTTGCATATGCTCAAATGTATAAAGATTGAAAAGAAGAACAGGAGGAAAAAACAATTCACTTTGCCGACAATCTCCAGAAATATAAAGGCAAGGCTCCTCAGCAATCACCGGAGGTAAACAAACCCTCCACCAAACTCGAAGTAAGCGGTCAAGCTCCCTTCGTTATCCCCTTCAAATCTCCAAAACCTTTGGTAATTACTACCAAAGTAAAGAAGACAAAACAAAAGGTTGGGGGAATGTTCACTGTCTCCTTTGTGTCTATTATGCATGACACAGACTCGGAGTCAGAGTCAGAAGATGACACAGCATCAAGCCAAGTTGATACTCAACAAGATCCGCCCGCTCTCACTCCATTGGAGACAGTTGCTGACATAGAAGACCCTACATCGTCTTCCTTTGTTGTTCCGGCAACTTCGTCAGAAGAAAAAGCAATCTTCTTCCACAGATCAGGAGCATCTCCACTAAACTCTCTGCTTGAACCTTTCCAAAATAAAGGTATGCCTCAGCTATCCCTGTATAGTCCGATGGCACAAGCTATCATGAAGAAAATGGGCTACGACGCTCAAAATCCGACTGGTTTGGGAGGTGGCTGTCGTATTCTTACACCATCGGAACCCACCCTGACCAAAAGTCAACCAGAAGATTGGAAAATCCACCTTCATAAAGGTAAGTCTTCATATGGGTTGGGGTATGATCCTACCGCTCCTATGAGACAGTTAACACCATGGCTACAAAGTCGCTTTACCGACCAAGCCTCAACATCTCATGAAGACATCGATATCCCTGGATATCTCTTTGAGGAGTTATTCGTCAAAAATCCAGAAAGCTCCTCCAATTGCTATAATTTCTCTGATGATAAAGAGGAATTGCCCGATGACACAGACGAGTGGTTCTCTGACCCAGAAGAATCATCGTCTCCAAAAGAAGTACCCTACTTCAACCCAATTCCAGCAAATGATTGGGATCATCTCATTTCAAGCCTTGAAAAGGATACTAATCAAGAAGATCCATGGACAGAAACAGTGCCTCAGCCTGAAAATGCCTCTGGTACTCCAGAAGGTCTTGTTGAGTTGGAAGCCTCCGAAAATACTGTGGAGGAACCACCTTCAAACCTTCCGACAGAAGATCCTGTTCAAAAGATAAACTTGGGAACACCTGATAACCCACGTCCTGTATTCATAAGCAAGAATATAAAGGATGATGAGTTACCCGAGTATATCTATTTTCTTCGCGAGTTCATTGATTGCTTTGCATGGTCTTATGCCGAAATGCCTGGCCTGGATCCCAAAGTAGCAGTCCATAAGCTCAACTTGCAAAAATAAATCAAGCCTATCAAACAAGGCCAAAGAAGATTCCGTCCCGACGTGATGGACAAAATTGAACAAGATGTTCAGAAACTCAAAAACGTTGGCTTCATCCGCGAGGAGCAGCATCTTTAATGGTTGGCCAACATCGTCCCTGTGACAAAGAAAAATGGGCAGATAAGGGTCTGTATTGACTACAGAGACCTGAATAATGCATATCCTAAAGATGAATTCTCGCTTCCCACACCAGAGGTGATGATTGACAACACCTATGGGTTTGAGCGAATGACATTCATGGATGAATTCTCTGGCTACAATCAGATAAAGATGCATCCTGAAGATGAAAGGCATACGTCATTTCGCACACCATTTGGCGTGTATTGCTACACTCTCATGCCATTTGGTCTGAAAAACGCAGCTGCAACATATTAGAGGGCTATGATGAAAATATTCCAAGATATGCAGCACAAGACGGTCGAATGCTATGTTGACGACCTCGCCATCAAAAGCAGAAGAAAAGAAGACCATCTCAACGATCTTCGAGAAATCTTCCTCCGACTTCGTAAGCACAAATTGCGGATGAATCCACTAAAGTGCTTCTTCGGTGTCTCATCGGGTAAGTTTCTCGAATTCATAGTACGGAAAGCTGGAATAGAACTTGACCCTACCAAAGTTAAGGATATCCTGGAAATGCCATTGATGGACCCTCGGAAATCTTCCGTCCTCTCCTTCCGCACCCCGGGGGCTGACCTGGGTCTCGGCGGAGGACGGAAAATCGCGGGTATCAACATTTTTTGTACGGGTATGCCAGATTTACTTTCCACTTGGAATTTGGAATGGTGATGATCCGGAGATTCAACTTCACAAGTGGAAAGGAAATCAATCCTTTTTTCTAACTTTTCAAATTGCATAAATATTAAGAAAAGAGACAAGTTTGTTTTTTGAGAATGCCGTAGGAGGCATTTTTGTTTGTTTACCGTGAAATGCAATTTTGCCGTAAAAGGCGATTTTACAAAACTCATCAAATATGAAAGACAAGAATTGTGATTTCTTTTCGTCTCTTTAAGAAATACAAACTACAATAGAAAAGTAAGAAAATGGATCTAACTTATCAGGAGATTGTGGGGACACGTTGAGATCGACGGTCGCAAGTCATGTATGGACTTCGCCATCGTCCTTCAAATGAGAACATGTGATGCTTTGATTCTTTGGCTTGGCTCCTAACCTCGGTTTTTTAAAGGACAAGGACCAAGAGGAGGTCCTATATCCAATGAAAAACAAAGTAAACGGGTTGAAAAACCGTGTTTAGGCCATGTTGGGGAAGGAGGAGACCTTGCCGGGGGGGGGGGGCACCCCAAGGGACGTTGATCACCTTGTGGTGCTTCCGGGAGCAAAGCAGCAGGACTTCGTCTCTCTCTTGGATTTTCTGGATTTTCAGAACTGTCACTTGGGATCTATTTTCTTCTCTTCATGCATTCTTCTTGGATTAGACCTCCTTTTCTAGGCTTTTGGTAGCCATGAGGTGTTCATTGGCATTGATGGCCATGGTGAAAGAATTGATGAGGAGTTATAAATGGATTTTGTAACTCCTTTTTCATGGCTTGTGATTGGCCGATGAAGGTAGTGGGCTTTTAATTGCCTTTATGCTTCATGATGATGGGAGTTTCATGGGTTAAATGCCATGATTGGTTGGATTTGTAACTCCCAAATGCTTGAATCTGATTGGGCCGTCGAAAATAATGAGTTAATGACCGCTTTAATTTGTCATAAATGGGTCAATTAACAACATTAAGTGGTCGCCAAGGCATGGGAAGAGTCGCGGGCCGCGCCGCGTCTTTTGAGATTCTTCTTGCGATCATCACGAGTGGATCCACACATTGTTTGATGCTGGATCGCGATGCAATTTCAAACATTGGTTGATGTTGGTGGGCCGGTGACATATGTCTTGTCGATTTCACG
Source organism: Umbellularia californica (assembly GCA_028538565.1). Lineage (NCBI taxonomy): Eukaryota > Viridiplantae > Streptophyta > Magnoliopsida > Laurales > Lauraceae > Umbellularia > Umbellularia californica. The sequence continues at coordinate 31,731,277 of JAPQWN010000004.1, forward strand.
ATCGGTCAGACAGAAAGTGTACTTTCTTAGTCAGCCGGTTGGCGATCTTGAAGCGATCGGTGATGATTTCATGCTTTTGACGACGGATCCGAGATGTCGACGAAGATCAGTCGTTTTCAAGCATCAAACAATGGATTTTCAGAAAATCACAGAGGTAGGAACACCCGAAACGCGAAAAATATCGAAAAACGGGCAGTTTGGTGCAAAATCCGGCAACTCGGATTTGCAGGGTCGCCGGGCGACCATGCACCTAGGGTCGCCGGCGGCCATAGGGCTTTGGCCCATTTGGTCGCCGAGTGTCGTTTTCGGCCGTTTTTTCGTCTTTTTCGTTCCTTTTTTCTTTTGTATTTTTCTTGACATTTTTCTTCAATTGTTGACTTGATTTTCTTGGAGAAATCGGGGCACAAAGTTTTCCATTTTTCGGGAAAGCCGAAGACTTTGTAACCGATTTTCCGTCAAGAGTCGAAACTAGGTCAAACGAGGTCGAAATGACCTGAAAATTGAGGTGAAGCTTCTTGAGCAGTGGATAGGACCAACCATGAGCTTTTATTTGAGTTTTGAAGCTGGTTGGGGTCCCATCAATGCTTGACTTGATTTTGCTGTGGGGAAAATGCCGAGCTTTGATATGTGGTCAAACGATGTCCGATTGACCTAAAATTTGACGAGGAGCCTATTGGAGTCATTTTGAGACGTTCCATCAGCTCTGATTTGGATGTCATGGTCCCGGGTTGCTCCTCCGCCGGTAGGCCTTGATTTTCTTTCGGAGCGTCGAAACCTTGTCAAACGTTGTCAGAATGACCTAAAATTTGACGTGCAGCCTTTTCGAAGCATGTTGAAGCCACTCATGTATTTTGTTTGATGAGTGATGGCTTCGATGGTTTTCACCGCCGGGAGGCTTGATTTTGCTGTTCGAGCATTGATGGAGGGTCAAACGTTGTCGGTTTGACTTGAAATTTGGCATAGAGCCCTTTGGAGACATTCTGGAGTCATCCATAGGCTCTGATCAAAGTTTTGACGTCTTTGATGATGTTGCCGCTGGGAGAACTTGTTTAGCTGTCGGAGCAATGAAGTTAGGCCAAACGATGTCGGAATGGCCCGAAACCTCAGGTGTACCCCTCTTTTGGCTGCCTTGAAGGATCTCTCAATTTCTGTCTGATTCTGATAAGATCTGATGCTTGAAGTAGTTTTGCCTGTTTTGTAGCAGGATGCAGCTTCACGAGGCTTCTTGATGTTGAGGAGACATAGTGACTTTTTTTGGTGTCAACAAATGCCCCCTCGAGGTACAGCGACAAGTAGCTTTTTGGAGTCGATGTGCCTCGAAGAAAAACTTGGAGGAGAGATTCCATCTTGACCAAGAGTCTTGAGCTTTTTTTTTTTTTGAATCGCCTTCTGAGTTTCCGGGGGAATTTTATGGTAGTGAGAGGGATCACGTACCATCTCAAGGCAAAGTTTTGAAAAAAAAAAGGGACCTAACAAGCTGTATGTGGCAGGTTAGGGGGTCCAGGTTTAATTTTGATTTTGACCTTGTGACCCAACAAGTTGTATGTGGCAAGTTGGGGGGTCAGATTTGGGTTTTTGATTTTGGTTTGGTTTGGATTTTGATTTTGGTTTTGGTCTTGTGACCTAACAAGCTGTATGTGGCGAGCTAGGGGACTGGAATTTGGTTTTGTGAAATGTCAATTTCAAGATTTTGGCTCAATTTTGGTTCATGAGGTTGGATGGTTTGATTTTTGGAAACTCATGAGGCTTTTTTTTTTTTTTTGAATGGTCCCATCAACTCAAAAGAGGCATGGAACTTTTTTTCTCTTTTTTCTTTTCTTTTGTTTTTTTTTTTTTTTGCTCTTGGTAAGAGGAATATTTTGACTAAAAGCCACTTTTAGTGCCTAGGTGATCAAACCTGGCTCATATGGGCTAACCCATGGGTCCTTAGGCGTTGGAGATGGCCTAGATCTCATATGGTGTCATTTTTGCAGAGAATATCTAAAAATATCTCTTTTGTGTAGAGAATATCTAAAAATATCCTTATTTGGAGAGAATTTCTCAAGTTTTCTTTTTGTGGAAAGATTCTCTCAAAATATCTTTCTTTTTGGGAAAGTAGCTAAATTTTAGTACTTACCTCTTTTCTTTCTCCTTGTTTCCTCTTTTGGCTTGCTCTCTTCTATAAAAGCAAGAGGGTTGTTTCTTTTGCTCCATTGCTTTCTTTTTGCAAGAAATCTTCAAGAGTGCTCTCCAAGATTAGAAGTGCCTTTTCTTCTTCAAGGATCTTCAAGTTTTTCTTCTTCTTCTCCATCAATGGCTTCAAGTAAGTTTTCTTCCACAACAAGAATCTCCATTGTAGAAGTAGCTTCTTCATTTTGTTTCTTCTTCTTTTTCTTTTCTTTTCCTTTTTCTTCAAGCACGTTTTTCTCTTTTTTTCTTTCTTTTTTCGTGCTTCTTCTATTTTTTTTTCTTCTTTTCACGATTTTCTTTTTTTTTTTTTTTTCACCGTCTGCTTTCTTTTTTTTTTTCTTTCACACGCTGATTTTTTTTTTGTCAGCGTTTCTCTTTTTTTTTTTTCTGTTTCTGTTTTTTTTTTTTTTTTTCACGCTGATTTCCTCCTTTTTTTTTTTCAGCGTTTTTGCTTCTTTTTTTTTTCTTGGCTGTACGGACAGCCTGCCACGTGGCAGTGGGCCACGGCCTGTGAGCCAGAAATTTTTTTTCTGAGATTTTTTTTTCTCTCTCTTTCTTTTTCTTTTTCCTTGTTTGCTCACCATGATAATGAGGCTATGCAATTTCAATATGTATGCATTTTTTGTTTGATACATCAAGATAGAAGGCTAGAGTCTCTAGGTCAAGCTAATATGATTTCTGATTGGACAAAGTTTGATTGGTTTTGACCAAATTGGGTTGGAATTGCTCAAACTTTGGTCAAGGTTTTCCTAGCATCTAATGCATGATGATATTCTTTGATCATGATTTTGTAAATGGATTTGAAAGTATGATGATGTATACCTGAAAATCTTTTGCAAGTATTGGGGTTTTGAGCTCGCAGCGATGTTGAGCTCTTTCTCGGTCTTGCTGGATTTTGAGAAAGTTTGCAATTTTTGGATTCTGAAGCTCGCAGCAATGTTGAGCTCTTTTCCAGATTTTGCGGAAGTTTGATGAGATTGGCTTGTTCTCACAGCAATGTTGAGTTCGAACCTTCTTTGAGAATCTTCACTGACTATGAGCTCGCAGCGATGTTGAGTTCATCTTCAGGCTTCCTGTCTTTTTTGGAGTATTTTCCTTTTCTTCGGAATTGCCCCGGAATCATGTCAAATTTTTGCTAGGATTTTTGTAGCAGAATTCTGTCATTTTGATGTTGATTGATCTTTTCTCTTCCATCTTTTGCAGGTAGTTCTTCTAGAATGAACAAAGGTAAAGGTCCTGTTACTGACGCACCTCGTCGGTCTGCTGGATCTTCCAATGCGGCGGTTCAGCAGGCTTGGGAGAAGGTCCAGTTCGTGGAGAAGAACTTGGAAGAATGCGATTCCCTCAATTGTGATGAGATGAGACAGCGATTGATCGCTCTCAAAGATGAGGAGTTCTACAAGATCATGGTAAGCCGCCGTCCTTAGGTTATGGACGATCAGAGCGTTGTGCTCAAGCCTACCTTCTTCTTCGGTGATGCAGTCCCCGACGACTTGACATACCAAAGGAGATGTTTTCAGTTCTCTTACACAGCAGATGGTGAGGAGAGAACTATTTTCACCCGGTCGACTTTCGATCGGACCATCTCGATTCTGAGCCTTTCTCCCACGTACCCTAAGAGGGAAGATCCTCCGAGCTGGGTGAAGAGGACCAGTGTGATCAAGACCTGGATTTTTGTTGGCAGCCCTTCCGGTTTTGCAGAGAAGCCACCTGTCCGTATGGACATGTTGATGCCAGCCAGTGGCTACCAAGGTTCTGATCATCCACCAGTTGATTTGAGACCGGTGGGCCTTAGCATTTTTCGGGGTGACGGTAGCAATTGGGTGAAGCCTTTTCGACTTCGTGGCCGTTTCAGTGCTGACTCGAGCTGGGAGTCATGGACTGATCACACCCTGAGGATTGGCGAGGCCGTTATGCGGGAGGCCGAGATTTTTGATGCGGTTCGCGCTTTTCGGCAAACCGTCGTTTTCTCCGATGAGGCTTTCATGGCCATGCTGGAGTCATTCCTTCCACAAACCAACACCTTCATTCTGACGAATGGTGAGATTGATTTTTCTTTGAAGGAACTAAGCGCCATCACCGGATTTCCTATCCTCGGCAAACTCTACGAGGAGTTTATGCCTATTGACAGCGTCCTTGAGGAGCAATCTGAGGAGTTTAGGCTTGTGTACTTTCAGCTCGTCACCTTCTATGATTTTTTAAAGGAGAAGGAGGGCTCGAAAGCTAGGTGCAGCAGTTGGAGAAGTTGCAGCTCCAACTCTTTTGATAGCGGGGATTCTTCTGATGGCATGGCCCAAGATGCTAGGGCTAAAACATCAAGTTTGAAGAAGATCACTGCTATGCGAGAAGATTTAAAGAAGTTCTTCGCAAGCACAAATGCCATTTGTCCCGACATTGCGTTGCGGAGAGATCTCGCTGTTTACCTCACTTACTGGCTGGGTGAGGCTGTTTTTGATGGAGGAGATGGAACGCATATCAGGCCGTGTTGTATTTTTCGGCTTGTAAGATGGCGTTTGGAGAGCGGCTGGCTTTGGTACCTGCCATTTACTCCTATTTGTGTACCGATCTTTAGGCTGCTGCTTTCCTAGTTCGGCTTAGGCTTCCCATGAACAGGGTATTTTCTGCCCACGTCTTCTATTCGTGGTATGTATACCACTGTCCTAGCTTCCATCGTTTGGGAGTTGCACAGGACAAAGATCCTTTTATGATTCGTTTGGCTAGAGGGATAGCCGTTCCCGAATCGCTTTTATCTGCCCGTTTGAGGATCCGACGATTTAGGGACGTCGAGATTGGGCAGTCTTCAGTGAAGCTTTCTCCGGGTTTGCGGAAGAAGGCTTTTGACTTTGGTGTCTCCCGTGATTCGACCAGGGCAGGGTCGGGAAGACATTATGCTTTGACAGACGTGGAGAAGAGATGGCTCTTCGACATACGGGTTGGTACGATGGTGTACCGCAGACATCTTTTCGTCGACATCCAACCGTATGTCCCTTCACGTTTTGCATTGCAGCTTGGCTTCTCTCAAGGCGTTGTTGGAGCGCCTTCGAGCATGGTGAAGCGTTTTGGAGGTTTGCAAGATGGGAGAAATGCATGGGCTTTTTATAGCGCTGAGGACACTACTGCCATTATTTCCTATCCTGAGCTGCCACTTTCTGGACTGCTGGCTTCACGAAGTGGTTCGTGGAAAGCTTTTCAGTGTACCGGGGGCTTTCCAAGAAAGAGCTTGATGTCAAGGAATCTCCTGGGAAAGGTCTTGGCAAATCGGATGGTGTCCGTTGGGAGGAAGTTTTGGCCTTCCTTTCTGGAGAGAAGCATAAGATAGGCTTTCTCAATGAGCAGGACGTCATCAGATCAGGAGCTGCGCAAGGGATTCCTGGTGAGGTCTTGAGACAGCTGGAGGAGGAGGAGGCCGAGGTCGATGCTATGATACAAGAAGAGCATACGAAGGCTTCCATGGAGTCTACTGAGAAAAGTAGACCATCCAGTGAGGACTCTTGTGAGAGGCCGATGTTGATAGTGGGGAAGGACCGTCGAGCTGATTGACCCGCCAAGGCAAGATGAGGAGATGACAACGCCGTAACATGAGACGGCACGATAGTCCTTTTGATATTGAAGTTCCTCTCACCATTGTTGAGGAGGTGTCTGAGGATGCTGACGAGCCTCCAGGGAAGAGGAGCAAAGAAGAGGAGACAACTGGTATGATCCTCTTTCTTTCTTTTGTTTCTTCTTTTCTCTTGTAAGAGATTTTTTTGTTTTTAATCCGTTGCTTTCTTTCTTTTGGCAGAGGATGAGGACCTGGTGATGCCCGAGGTTCTAGCCGATGAGGTAATGACGGATCCAGTCGTGGCATCTGAGGAAGAGCCCAGGGACTCTGGACTGGTTCCAGAACCTTCACCTGGTATGATTGCTTTGGCTTCTTTTTTTTTCTTCTTTTTTTTTTTTTTGTTTGTGCTGGTCATTTGCTAACATGTAGCTTTTGTTTTCTTGACTTGCCAGAGGAGTCTGACGATTTCGAGCCATCCATGGACGCAACTTTTGACGATGCTTCGGATGAGCTCAAAGAGGCAGAGAGTATTCCGCCGGTCGTCGAAGCAGGTATATTTGCAATAATAATCTTGATATATTTCTGACAAGATTATATTCATACCTTTTTGTCTTTTCCTTAGCAGATTGTGGAGCAGCAGGAGCGGTTCCTCCGTCTTCTTTAGAGCCAGAACAAGGGATACCTGCGGCTGATACAGAAGTAGGCGCTTCTTCTGCTTTCAATGAGTCAGCTTCTTCCGTTGGAAAGAGTTTATTGATTACTTTTCCAATGGAGCATGACCTGGACAGTCGGGCATCAGAGCATGGCGAATCCTCATCTGCACCGCACCTTCAATATGCAAGGAAGGTGTTGAAGACTGTCTTGAGCTCATGGGTTGAGACTCTCTCTTTGGGTCATTTGGAAGCTGGTTTTGGCATGATCAAGCATGTGTAGGACATCCTTGCTGATAGCAAAGAAGTCGGTTGGGACATCGCAAGCGCCAAGGATTTTGTTGAGGAGATCAACACCTTGGGGAACAAATGGACTCAGACCAAGAGTTTCCTAGATGGTGACTTCTTTGATGAGATGGTCATAAAACCTTCCAGCAGAGCCAAAGCTGAGCTGACTGAGGTCACGAAGACTCGGAGGCAGATCGTTCGGGAGAAGAACATTACAGAGTTATCCATCATGGGGCTGAAGCAAGACTTGGACCGCCTTGATAAAGAAGTTGTCGAGGCTAGGCAGCGTCTTGAGCTTTTGGAGGAAGAAGCTGCTGCCAAATGGACCGCCATTGTGGAGGCTCGTGACAAGGAGGGGACTCTCATTCGCCAGGTTGAGGAAGCTGAAGGTAATGTCCGGAGGAAGGCTCAGGAGCATGAGCAGTGGCAGGTCCTCTGGGAAGAACTTCCTCGTGCTGCAGATGGGTCACGGCATTCGGCCGCGTTTTATGGGGACATTTTGAAGAAGCGTGGCCTAAAAACTTTGGAAGTTAAGGCCAAGGGTCTGCTTGAGGAGTTGAACCTTTGGTTGAAGACCATGTCAGATTGAGCTCCTGAGTTGTAACAAACTCTTTTTCCTTCTTCTTTTTTTTTTTTTGGTACCTCCATGTATAAACAGTTTTGGTACTATATTTTTTGTATCCCATTCTTTTCACTTAAATCATTTTTTGATGAAAACAAATTTGAGCAAAAGTTGGCGGGAATGTTTGTTTAAGAATTTGATCAAAAGGTTGTCATTTTGTGAAAATCTTTTGTCAAAGGGTTGTTTTGGGCATGAAAGCCAATTTTGTGGCGAAAAGCCTGGTTTTTGATGGTTTGAAAACCGAAATTTTGGATGGCATGAAAGCCTAATTTTGTCTGTGGCATGGGAGCCAAATTTGTTTGTGGCATGAGAGCCAAAGTTTTTTGGATGGCGTCAAAGCCGAATTTTGGAATGGCATAGAAGCCGAATTTCATTTTGTGGCATGGGAGCCAAATTTTGTTTGTGGCATGAGAGCCAAAGTTTTTGGATGGCGTGAAAGCCGATTTTGGCGTTTATAGCCGATTTTTTTTTGTTTTGTCGTTTATAGCCGAATATTGGCGTTTATAGCCAGTTTTGTTTTGGTTTGTTTTGGCATAAGAGCCAGATTTTTGAAAACCAAGTTTTTATTTTATTGGCATGAAAGCCGATTTTGGCATTTATAGCCGAATTTTTTCTTGTTTATTTTGGCATTTATAGCTAAATTTTGGCGTTTATAGCCGGATTTTGTTTTCTTTGTTGTTTGTTTTGTTTTGGCATGGAAGTCAGGTTTTTGAAAACCAAGTTTTTGTTTTGTTGGCATGAAAGCCGATTTTGGCGTTTATAGCCGATTTTTTTTTTGTTTTGGCATTTATAGCCGGATTTTGGCGTTTATAAAGGCTTTTTGGCGTTTATAGCCGGATTTGGTTTTCAAAATGCAGGTATCGACTAAATGTCGCCTCCCCGCTGAATGGTCTTGCAAGGATCGATGGAATGTCGCTTCCTTGCTCATTCGGTTTGCGAGTATTGATGGAATGTCACTTCCTCGCGGGATGGGTTTGCGAGTATCGATGGAATGTCGCTTCCTCGCGGATTGGGGTGCAAATTTCGACTAAGCGTCACTTCCCTGCTTTTCCCAAAACTTTTGGTTTTGCAAGTACCGACTTGATGTCGTTTCCCCGTGATTTTTGAAATCTGAGGTTTTCTCGAACCATTTGAGATTTTGGGTTGTGGATATCAACTGGTATGTTGTTTCTCCATGATTTTTGAAATTTGGGTTGTGGATATCAACTGGTATGTTGTTTCTCCATGATTTTTGAAATTTGGGTTGTGGATATCAACTGGTATGTTGCTTCTCCATGATTTTTGAAATTTGGGTTGTGGATATCAACTGGTATGTTGCTTCTCCTCAATATGAGGTTTTGCAAGTATCGAATGGGGTTCGCTTCCTTGCGGTTTTTTAGGTTTTGGAAGTATCGAATGGGGTTCGCATCCTTCCGGTTTTTGGGTTTTGCGAGTATTGACTAAGTGTCGCTTCCCCATGGTTTCTAAAAACCAATTTTTTTTTGTTTAAAGACACGAAGGTCATAAATTTTGACTTAAAACCATTTTGGTTGTAAACGCCGGGGCGAACTAGGGTGAAAGTTCCTGAGTCCTGGTTTTTGTTTCAAACCATGAATTTTTGGGTTCAAGGATTGAAAATTTTGGTCAAGTCTGGGAAGAGGCTCCTAAACTTGGATTTTTTGGATTTTGATTTTTTTTCTTTTTAACAATGAAACGATGAAAGTAAGCATTGTTTTGAGAGAGTTTTTTTTTTTTTTGGAAACTTCAACATAAAGATGAAAATTTCAAAAGGGGTGGGTTTGACGAGCATGTACCTTTGAAATAGGCTTTGGCCGTGTAGATATTGCTTTGACCCGTTTGAGGAAGTCTTCAAGGGTAGTACCGCTTCAAGAACTTGCCGTTGATGGGCATCATACATCTATCTCCTTCCATGTTTAGAAGAGCGTATGCGCCATTGGAGAAGACTTTGTCGATGACGAAGGGTCCCTCCCATTTTGGTTCAAATTTGCCTTTGGATTTGTGGGCAAAGACTATGGGTCTTTTTACTGCAAGAACCAAGTCACCCTTTTTGTAGGCGCGTTGCCTGACCCTCTTGTCGAAAGATCCTGCCATGCGTGTTTGGTACAACTCAATGCTTTGTAGAGCTTCGAGTCGTCTTTCATCGAGATTATCCAGCTCTTGGAGTCTCAATTTGACATTGCTTTCTTGCGTCATGTCATTTTGCAAAGATACCCTTAAGGAAGGAATTTGTACTTCCAAAGGGACAACAGCTTCGCATCCATAGACCAAAGAGAATGGTGTGCTATGGGTTGGTCCTCGAACGGTGGTTCGATAGGCCCACAAGGCTTCTGGTAGTTTGTCGCCCCAGGCTCTTTTGTGACTAGAGACCATTTTCTTGAGAATTTTGCCGAGCGTCTTGTTGAAGGCTTCTGCTAGTCCGTTCGCTGCTGGATTATATGGAGTCGAAGGACAACTTTGGATTTTGTACTTGTCGCCGAACCTGTAGAATCTGTGATCCCGGAATTGTGGTCCGTTATCATGGACGAATCTGTTAGGTATGCCGAAGCGACAAATAATGTCGGTACGCAAGAATTGAAGGACTGATGAGGTCTTCATTTCGCTGAGCGTAAATGCTTCTGACCACTTAGAGAAATAATCCATAGCGGCGAAGATGAAGCAATGACCTTTGCTTGATGGGGGAGAGATAAGACCTATGATGTCCATACCCCAGGCTTCGAAAGGCCAAGAGATTGCTATTGGATGTAGCCATTCTGGAGGCATGTGGATATAGTCTCCGTGAATCTGGCATTTTTGGCAGTGCTTGGCAAATTGTATTGCATCAGCTACCATGGTAGGCCAATAGTAACCTGGCATTTTTATCTGGTTGTAGAGCTTAGGGCCAGCCTGATGGGCTCCACAAAGACCAGCATGTACTTCTTTGAGAGTTTCCTCAGCCTCTTGTTGTGACAAGCAGCGTAGGAGTACTCCGTTGAAGGATTTTTTGTAAAGTGCTTTTGAAGGTATATCCAAATGAAAGTTCGGGGCTCGTCTTTGGATGCTTACCCGATCTTTTGGATCTTCAGGTAGGATTCCGAACAATATGTAATCAATGAACGGATCTCTCTAGTCGCCAATCGGAGGTTTGAGGATGGACATCCGACTTCCAACCACTTGGTGGCATTCAACAACTGCTTGGTGTGTGTTGAGAGGAGGGAGAATCCTTTTTTGACACACTGTGATTTGCATGTTTTCCCCTTCTTGGATTGCCATGGATGCGGCGAGTCCAGCCAGGGCATCTGCACGGATGTTTTCACCTCTGAGGATGTGGGTGATATGACAGATGTTGAATTTTTGTCGAAGTGACTGCGCCTTATTGTAGTAAGGTAGCAAATCAGGCTTCTTGACTTGATATTTCTGATTCATCTGGTTGACGATCAGTTGAGAGTCCCCAAAAGCTTCCAACATGGTGATGCCGGATTCGAGGGCGAGTTCCAATCCTACAATCAGGGCTTGGTACTCAGCTGCATTGTTTGAACATGGTTCCAGTAGCGAGAAGGCGTGTGGAATCATGTTTTTGTCGGGATTGACAAAAAAGATGCCAATTCCCGATATTTGCTTTCCTTTTTTATTTGTCCTGGTTACACCGTCAAAGTACATGTCCCAGGAAGCATTTGATAAGGAAGTTTCCGCATTGTAGACAAAATCGTCTGGGAGATCATCCCTGAGTGGAGAATCTTTAAGCAATTGATGCTCTGCGAGGAAGTCTGCTAGAGCTTGGCCTTTGATTGCTTTTTTGTGGTACATACTTAATATCAAACTGTGACAGAAGAATGGACCATTTTGCCAGTCGGGCATTGAGAGAACCTGCTTTTGTGACATGGACCTTTAAGAGGTTGATCCTCGAAATCAGGTAGACTGTGTTCGACAGCAGATAGTGACGTAGCTTTTGTACAGCAAACATCACTGCAAGGCATTCTTTTTCGACTGGGGAGTAGCGATGCTCTGCACCTACCGACATGAGGCTAAGGTAATATAGAGCAGCTTCTTTTCCATCGTCGTTTTCTTGTGCGAGCAGAGCACCCAAAGAGTGGTCGAGAGCTCTTGTGTACAAGATAAATGGTTTTCCATTTGTGGGGTCAGCCAGCACTGGAGGTTTGGTGAGGTATGCTTTGATGTCTTGAAATGCATTTTCACATTCAGCATCCCAGACAAAGTCTACGCCTTTCTTCATCAGGCGAGAGAATGGACGAAACTTCCCTGATAGATTGGAGATGAACCGTCGAATGTAGGCCAACCTTCCTTGAAGCCCTTTTAATTCTCTTAGGGTTCTGGGAGATGGCATTTCTAGGATAGCCTTGACTTTGGTAGGGTCAAGTTCTATTCCAGCTTTCCGTACTATGAATCCGAGAAACTTACCCGATAAGACACCGAAGAAGCACTTTAGTGGATTCATCCGCAATTTGTGTTTGCGAAGTCGGAGGAAGATTTCTCGAAGATCGTCGAGATGGTCTTCTTTTCTTCTGCTTTTGATGGCGAGGTCGTCAACATAGCATTCGACCATCTTGTGCTGCATATCTTGCAATATTTTCATCATAGCCCTCTGATATGTTGCACCTGCATTTTTCAGACCAAATGGCATGACAGTGTAGCAATATACGCCAAATGGTGTCCGAAATGACGTGTGCCTTTCATCTTCAGGATGCATCTTTATCTGATTGTAGCCAGAGAATCCATCCATGAATGTCATTTGCTCGAACCCATAGGTGTTGTCAATCATCACCTCTGGTATGGGAAGTGGGAATTAATCTTTAGGACATGCATTATTCAGGTCTCTGTAGTCGATACAGACCCTTATCTGCCCATTTTTCTTTGTCACAGGGACGATGTTGGCCAACCATTCAGGATGCTGTTCCTCGCGGATGAAGCCAACGTTTTTGAGTTTCTGAACTTCTTGTTCAATTTTGTCCATCACGTCGGGACAGAATCTTCTTTGGCCTTGTTTGACAGGCTTGATTTCTTTTTGCAAGTTGAGCTTGTGGACTGCTACTTTGGGATCCAAGCAAGGCATTTCAGTATAAGACCATGCAAAGCTATCAACGAACTCGTGAAGAAAAGAGATATATTCGGGTAACTCATCATCCTTTATATTCTTGCTTATGAATACAGGACGTGGGTTATTAGGTGTTCCCAAGTTTATCTTTTGAACAGGGTCTTCTGTCGGAAGGTTTGAAGGTGGTTCCTCCACAGTATTTTCGGAGGCTTCCAACTGAGCAAGACCTTTTGGAGTGCCAGAGGCATTTTCAGACTGGGGCTCTGTTTCTGTCCATGGATCTTCTTGATCAGTATCCTTCTCAAGGCTTGCAATGAGATGGTCCCAATCATTTGCTGGAATTGGGTTGAAGTAGGGTACTTCTTTTGGAGACGATGATTCTTCTGGGTCAGAGAACTGCTCGTCTGTGTCATCGGGTAATTCCTCTTTATCATCAGAGAAATTATAGCAATTGGAGGAGCTTTCTGGATTTTTGACGAATAACTCCTCAAAGAGATATCCAGGGATATCGATGTCTTCATGAGATGTTGAGGCTTGGTCGGTAAAGCGACTTTGTAGCCATGGTGTCAACTGTTTCATAGGAGCGGTAGGATCATACCCCAACCCATATGAAGACTAGCCTTTGTGAAAGTGGATTTTCCAATCTTCTGGTTGACTTTTGGTGAGGGTGGGTTCCAATGGTGTGATAATATCACGGCCACCTCCCAAACCAGTCGGATTTTGAGCGTCATAGCCCATTTTCTTCATGAAAGCTTGTGCCATCGGACTATACAGGGATAGCTGAAGCATACCTTCGTTTTGGAAAGGTTCAAGCAGAGAGTTCAGTGGAGATGCTTCGGATCTGTGGAAGTAAATCACTTTTTCTTCTGGCGAAGTTGCCGGGATAACAAAGGAAGCAGACGTAGGGTTTTTTATGTCTGCAGGTGTCTCCAATGGAGTGAGAGCAGGCTGATCTCGCAGAGTATCAGCTTGGCTTGATGCTTTGTCATCTTCTGACTCTGACTCCGAGTCTGTGTCATGCATAATAGACACAAAGGAGACAGTGAACTTGCCCCCAGCCTTTTGTTTTGTCTTCTTTACTTTTGGAGATTTGAAGGAGACGACGAATGGAGCTTGACCGCTTACTTCGAGTTTGGTGGAGGGTTTGTTTACCTCTGGTGATTGCTGAGGAGCCTTGCCTTTATCTTTCTGGAGATTGTCAGCAAAGTGAATTGTTTTTTCCTCCTGTTCTTCTTTTCCATCTTTATACATTTGAGCATCTGCAAAATGGACATCTCTGCCTTTGAAGGGCTTTTTGTCTGCAAATACTCGATGTATCAAGCCATCGTTGCCAACGAACTTGATGCACTGATGTAGAGTTGAAGGGACGACACAATTCTCATGTATCCAGGGGCGTCCAAGGAGTATATTGTAACATGAAGGGGTCCTTATTGCATACACAGTGACTTCAGAAATAAGATCACCGATTTGCAATTTGAACCTGAGTTTGCCGATAGGCCTTTGAGCGCTGCCATCATATCCGAAAATGGATACAGACGTGTGGCTCAACTTGCTAGGTGGGATGCCCAGCTCTTCGAGTGCCGAAGTAGAAATGAGGTTGAGTGCAGAACCTGGATCGATCTGAACTCTGTGTACTGGCATTTCTTTGACGTACCCTGTAAAGTACAAGGGTCGGTTGTGCTTTGTCTCGCCTAGCAGGAGGTCATCCTTGTCGAAGGCAATTGTTGCACTTGCTGCTTTTTGTACCGAGAGGCATTCATTGCCTGATCCCTCAGTTTTCTTCTTTTCTCCCTTTGGGAGAGTATTTGATTTTTTGACCCTATAGTCCATTTCAATTTGTAGAACTTGTGGGGCGTGTTTGTTGACATCCGCATTCAGCCTTTGTAATTCTGAAATTTGACTATTACGAGTTCGTGGAGACATTCGTAATAAGTCAAGGATGTGCAGACGTGCAGGTATGTGTTTGAAGTGCTCAATCAAGTCGTACTTGAAAGCCTCCTTCGGGCCTGCATTTTCATTATTATTGCCACTTGGGGCGCTTATAACTTGTTTTCCCGAAGGATTTACATAATAAGAAGAAGGTTGGTTGTAATTTTTATGGTAATCCCGGCCAAAACGGGTACCTCTACCAACTTCAAGAGCTTCTAGAGAAGGGTCTTCTTTTGGAAGATCACTCTCAGGATCAAGGGGTTGATCCTTGTCATTTGTTAAAGATGTCTTTATACCAACATTGGCGTCTTCAGTGATTGTGTTGCACGGAGCAATTTCCGGGAATAAGTCTTGAACAGCATCCGACAATCTTTCTGTATTAGTCCAGACATTGCCTGTGAGATCGGGTATTTGGGACCAATCAACTGGGTTTTCATTGAAGAAGATTTCATTGGCAGGAGTTTCTTCAAGATGATCAATCAGGAGAGGCTTGAGTTCCGATGTCACAGCTTCAGGAGACGAGGGCTGAGAGGATGATGTCTCAGTGGAAGTCACCTGAGAAAATGTAGCTCCAGAGGATACACTACCGGTTGGGGTGTACGTGTCTTCGGAAGCTTCAGAGGCACTATCGTCCTGAGCTATCGCATTGCAGGTCATCTGGACAGGAGATGCCCCCAGTGCAGACTATTGGGAATCAGACTCATCCTCAGATGTAAGAGGATCATCGATTCAACTGTTTTCTCTATTTTCAGGAGTTAAGGGAGAAAGTTCCCATTGATTTTCGGGGAATTCTGGTTCTGGATTATGACAAAGATCATTAACGCGATCTTGCTCCTGCTGTATGGCAAGATGTTGCAAGATTCTTGCATATTCCTCAAGATCAGGCATAGGAGCCAAATCTTCTTCGTCACCCGCTCCTCGTGGTTCACCAATGTTGGGTTCCACCGGAGCATTGGTTGGTGCTGGATTGACAGCATTTTCTTGAATAGGGCCCTGGTCTTCTTCATCATCAGACCAAGATCCTTGTGGCTGTAATGGGTTATACCAGATTACTTGCATAAGATGAGACTTGGGAATCCATTCCTCATCGGAGAGGTATTTTCCTGTTTCAAGGGATTCTTCCCACTCATCGATATCACTGGCAGTATCACTGGACTCGTATCCATTCATGGAGAATCCAACTACCGAGTTGCAAGAGTATGATGCCCCCTATACATTTTCATTTTTGTATAGAGGTGGCATGAAATCATCAAGGGTGAATTTTCTTACCGCCTTTAAAGTTTTGGGAAGGGATTCTTCCGTCGCCCCTAGTGAAGCAGTGGAAGAGGTTTCTGCTTTTTCAAGGACTTCTTGTTTTGGTTGAGACTTTTGCTGCTGTTTGAGCTTGCGGAGTTGTCTCTTAACTTGCATTCGCTGCTGAGCGGTTGGCTTTGTTTTGACGATCTCCCAATTTTCATCATCTAGGAGATCGGATGCACCCATATAGGTTGTCCATCTGATGTTGGATAGGGAACCAATTCTTGGGATGCTTGAGCCATTTTTATCACCTTGAATGAAGTAGTGATTTTCTCCTTCGGTGACTTTGAAGTTTGCCTGAAAGTTCCAGATCCGAACCCTAGAGGGGGGATGAATAGGGTGAGCTACAACTTAATGACCAATTATGCCAATTTTAAACTTCTTTAAAACAATTAGTCACTTGTGTTGATTAACAAAGAAAATGCGGAAGCTAAACAACAACAATCACCACAAAAGCAATCACCACAACACAATCATTTATAGTGGTTTGGCCTCAATGCCTACATCCACTACCGGCTTGTGAATCTACACCCCACCGGATTTCCACTATTTATGATTTTCAATAGGCTAAGCAATAACCTTAAACACTATGCTTTTCTAGGCTAAGCAATAACTTTACAATGTGCTTTTATAGGCTTAAGCAAAAACCTTTACACAATGCTTTTCTTAGGCTAAGCAGTAACCTTTACAATAAAGATTTTCTCTCAAGAAGGTGTCTTCACAAAACACTCTAAGAGATACAATTTAAGCTCAATATAATTGCCTCTAAATTAGGAGGATAAGAAAGTGTAAATCAAACTCACACAAACACTATAAAATGCAAAGATGTATGCTTATGAAGTGAGTGTGTGGATACTTCAATCAATACTTAAAATAAAGCTTAATCAATTTATGCTTGAAGCAATTAAAAGTTTAATACACATAAAAAGATTTGATTGAAGTAATATGCAAATCACATGTACCAAATACAAACTTGTTGAAGATATGAAATTAAAAGCTCACAAGTTGTATGAAATTAATTATGTCTAAACATGTGATGCATATTCAATGTTGTTTTCAAAACCAAACTAATTTAACTAAAGTTCAAATGAATGAAAACAACAAAGATGATTCAAATAAGTTAATGAACCATGTTTATAAAACGAATCAAAGGTTTTGATAAAACATGTGTTATAAAGTATTAAAACAAACTTGTTTAGAAATCAAGGTGAAGAATCCAATGACTTAAATCAAAGATTAAAGGAGTAGAGGATTCAACACATCATAGTTTATATGCTAAAATTATTTACCAAAGATTAAACAAAGCATAAAACAATGATTATAAAAAGGCAAAGCTTACTTGGTGGTTTAACTTCATTAATCCAAGCTTTAGCTTTCCTTAATGACACTTAGCCTCCTTTAGGTTGATCCCCTTTCTTTTCCCTCAAAATACCTCAAGAAGGGCTTCAAAGATCATCTCTTGGGGCTAAGGAATGAGCTTCTTTTTATAGAAAAAGTTGCTCAACGGCTACCTGTCGGTCAGTCGACAACCAGGGGTCGGTTGACTGACGGCTCAACGGTCTAAAAGGCAACGGTCATATTTTTGAAATTTTTCTGACCAAATTGCCTTTGTCGGTTGACCGCCATTATCGGTCGACCGATAATGGACCGACATCTGAACCGACAGCACAAAGATGTACAAAATGATGCTGTCTGGAATTTGAACCGACAAGCTCTCGGTCTGGATTTTTATGTACTATCGGTTGACCGACATGAGCCGACCAGTGGACCGACAGAGAAAATTTGAAATTTGTAGCTCTCTGGAATTCGGACCGACAGATCCATCGGTTGACCTCGGTCCACTTATCGGTTAGCTGACACCTTGAGTTTGGCTGACCGACACCCTATGACCAAAAACCCCATTTTTAGCATATTTCAAAGGGTTTTTGCATGGGAATTTTTGAGCCATTAAACCAAGCATGGAAACAAGATTTAAACCAATCCAAGTGCTTTAAAATCATGAAACATAAAAAGCCTAAATAGATTGGAAAGTTTAAAACAAATGGCTAGCTTGATTTAAAAAACTTTTCCAAATATAAATGCATCCAAGTTATAAACCAAAACATGCATGAACCTAAAAGGTTTACAAGATTTAAAGCAATGCATGAGTAAATTAAGATTTCAAGATTTCTGAAACAATGCATGTGTGAAAATTCAAATGATGAATAAAATTGAATAATGCATCCATCAAATTGCAATACACAAAATCTCTAACAATCTGACATGACACCATGTTGTCAGAGGCGGGGCCATAGTTTTTATCAAAGTTTATGACTCCGTTTTTCCACATCTCATTGATCTTCTCTCTCACAACGAAGCATTGATTGAGAGGATGTGAGATCATCTGATGGTATGGACAGTATCGGGGATCATTGGTTTTGCCAACATCTCCCAGTCTTTTGGGCTCTAGCAAAATGAGTTTGCCATTTGCTAGGAGAGCCTCAAAGATTTCTTCAACATCTTCATCGAACGGATATTTCTTTTCTACACGTTCTTTGAAGGCATCAGAGAGTTCAGGTCTTTTACCTGCAGTTTTCTTTTCAGGTTTCTTTGGTTGCTGAGGAGTTGATTTAGTCTGCACATTGAGAACCTCAGTTTTCTTTAGTTTTGAGGTTGTAATAGCAGTCGGCTCTTTCTTTGATGATTTCTGACTGTTGAGGTCTTTGATCACCATTTCAGCTTCCATGGAAGCTTCGAGAAGTTCTCCCAGGTTCTTTGATTTGTTGCCGATGATCATGGAGCGAATTTTTGATCTCATATTGTTACGGCAGATGTCGACTAGCGACGCTTGTGGCAGTACATCTGAGCATTTGTACGCCATTGCCTTCCATTTATGAATGAAGTCGCATGTTGACTCATTCTCTCCCTGTTTTAAGCTGTAGAGTTGAGCCATAGTAATAGGATGATCCTCACCTTGGAAGTGGGTCAGGAAGCGTGTCTCTAGCATAGCCCAGTTCTGGATGGAGTTTTCCGGCAGAGTGGAGTACCAATCAAAGGCTGTACCTTTTAGGGTACTTGCAAAGAGGCGAATCTTGAGGGCATCTTGATCCGCAATAGCTCCCGTTGGGATCTTGAAATGGATGACATGATGTCTGGTTGAACCTTTCCCAGTATATGTCTAGAGCGTAGGTTGTTTGAATTTTGCAGGGAACGGAACCGAGTCCATCCATAAAGGGTAGGGTGGCTTGATCCCATGTTCCTTTAATGTATCCTCTTCTTTTGCTTTCGCGAGGATATCATCCACGTCTTTCTGGTAAGGGCGCGAGACTCATTATTTTCTGCATTGTCCTCGTCATCTTCATGATTCGGAGGAGTTTGGTTGTTAGGTGGTGGACGTTGTAGAGTGAGAATAAGGTTTTCCATCAGAACCTCAATTCTCTGTTGTCCTTGCTCCAACTGCTGGATGCATGTGGTTACGTCATCATGCGGTGGAGGCTGCTCAGAACTTGTAGCCAAGGCGTTTATCCCTCGGGATTCGAACGAAGAAATCGTCCTGGTGACTGAGCTGGGGCTCATTCTTCTGGATGAAGAATCTGAGGAGTGGTTACTCCGGTGTCCTTGGCTTGGAGGAGTGGAGGATTCTTCTAGATGTGTTCGTATCCGGGAGACGCTGCGAGTCACCGGAAGTCTAACACTGATTTTGGTTGCTAACTTCTGGCGTTTTCTGGTTTTGCCAACCATATGAACAGCAACGAATTGGTCGGGTCTTTCTTTTTCGACCCATTTATTTGAGATATGGAGATTAGAACACTGGGTTCTTTGTTTCTCAAGTCCCTTTTGTCGATATGCCGCGCAGCGACGCATACGGCGAGCAATTTGAGCTTCAGTCTGCTTTGGCTGGGCTCTGGCGATGAAGGATGTAGTCCCTTGTGTGCAGCAGCTGAGTTTGTCTTTTTTGAAGCTTGGCAAGGACAAAATCTGGACGCGGTCCTTTGTCTGTCACAGTGAAGACTTGAATTTTCCGAGCTCGGCCCCTGTTTAGATGAAGGGTCGACTCGCAGGAGTGTAGGCTTCAGCGTGTTTTTGCGGAGGCCTAATGATGCATGATTTGATTTTGGGCTTGTAGGAGCAAGCCGGCTCATGATGATTTTGTTTGTTTTTCGGGTGGAGGGTAGGTTTCTCCTCTTTCATGTAAGAGAGAGGGTAGAACCGATTCTCCTTGAGAGGGGCCAGGTATGCTGGCTTTTCAGATGTTCGGGACCTCCGTTGCTTTGGTGAAGATCTCGGGGACCAGGTTTTGAGGTAAACCTGGTTTCTTGTGTGTTGATGCTTCGTGGGAGCGCCACGGGCTTCAGGCTTCTTGGTGTTCGCCCTTGGTGCCATTTTAGTGACACGTTGCGGGGCGGTTTTCTGCTTCTTGGCAGGTACAGTGTCTTCTGCGGGGAGTGGGAATGGTCCCAGCGACCCGAAGACGACGGTCCGGGGAGTTGAAGCTGACCCGGTGTTTGGAGAGTTGTCGAGGGAGATGACGCTTCGGCAACTGGCAGGGCGCTTATGCTTGTTTTGCTTGTCTTGAAGCATAAGCTGGTACTTGTTCTCATCGAAAGTGATGGTCAATGAAGCTGCCATTGTTAGTTTTGGAAAACTTCTGAAACAAGACCAAATCCATTAGTAATCACAAGAATATGGTGATCGTAAATGGAGAACAACTATGGTTTTGTTTTTTCAAATCACTTGAGGGGACATGGCCCAACCCAAGGACGATGAAGAAGGCAAAAGGCCATAGAGGATACAATTGTTCTAAAATGCAAGTATGGTAGGCTCAGAGTGAGCGTTCCAGTGACTGCTAGAAGCAATTGTAGATGGTAGGCTCAGAGTGAGCGTTCCAATGACTGCTAGAAGCAATTGTAGACCTTAATTCTAATTACCGAGAAGCAAGGCTCACTCGAGGTAAAATGATATATGGTTAGAGATACAAATGTATCGGTCAAGAATACAGTAGACCCGAAAGGGCGTACTAGCATCGCTAGGCACAAATGTTGCAAATCGCATCCTTGGAAAGGACAGGAGATTGGATTTTTTTTAAAAGGTCAAATTTGGATTCACAAAGGAGAGCAAATGGTGTTCCAATCCGAACGAAGGCTCAACATTTCTGCAAGCGCTAAATTCAGAAGGGAGGGAACCAGATTTCTCGGACGTGAATCCAATAATGATGGGAGTTTTTTTTTTTTTTTTGAAGGGTCAAGATTGAATTCATCAGAGAGAGCAAATGGTGTTCCATTCCGAACAAAGGCTCAACATTTCTGCGAGCACTAAATCCGAAAGGGAAGGAACCAAAATTTCTCAACTCTGAACTCAAAAGTGAAGGAAGTTTTTTTTTTGAAGATTTTTTTTTTTGAAGATGCACATAGGTTTCCAATTCGATCTTATGAAACCTTGGTAGATAGATCAGCCCCCAGGTAAGGATAGCATTACTTAATGAACCCGTTTGGAGGACCCTTACCTCGAACAATCTAGCTGTCTCCACACTCTGGACAAGGCTTTTCTTAAATCCACTTTGGTCAAAGAACGCAATTGGTGGAACCTCAGTGTTTTTTTTTTTTTTTTTGAAATCCCAATTGGACTCATCAAAGAGAAAAGATGGCCCAATCCCCAATATGAACGATAGCTGCGAACATTTCTGTGAGCTATCAAGTTCAAAGAGGAGGGGATCAAAATTTCTCAAAGTTGAATCTTGAGAAAGAGAGATCATTTTTTTTTTTTGAAGGAATTTGAAATGAAGTTTTTTTTTTTTTTTGAAATCCTAATTGGACTCATCAAAGAGAAAAGATGGCCCAATCCCCAATATGAACGATAGCTGCGAACATTTCTGTGAGCTATCAAGTTCGAAGAGAGAAGGATCAAAGTTTCTCATAGTTGAATCTAAGAAAAGAAATCAGATTTGTTTTTTTTTTTTTTTTTTTTGAAGTGAGAAAGAACAATTGAAATCCCATCTCATATTTTTTTTAGATGCCAAATGCAACATAGGCCACCAACTAGAAAGGAGCCAAGTGATCAAAGCATCACGTTCTCAAGTCAACGTGTCCCACCGGGTATGCCAACTTGATGGACCCTCGGAAATCTTCCGTCCTCTCCTTCCGCACCCCGGGGGCTGACCTGGGTCTCGGCGAAGGAGGGAAAATTGCGGGTATCAACATTTTTTGTAAGGGTATGCCAGATTTACTTTCTACTTGGAATTTGGAATGGTGATGATCCGGAGATTCACCTTCACAAGTGGAAAGGAAATCAATCCTTTTTTCTAACTTTTCAAATTGCATAAATATTAAGAAAAGAGACAAGTTTGTTTTTTGAGAATGCCGTAGGAGGCGTTTTTGTTTGTTTGCAGTGAAAGGCGATTTTACAAAACTCATCAAATATGAAAGACAAGAATTGTGATTTCTTTTTGTCTCTTTAAGAAATACAAACTACAATAGAAAAGTAAGAAAAGGGATCTAACTTCTCAGGAGATTGTGGGGACACGTTGAGATTGACGGTCGCAAGTCATGTATGGACTTCGCCATCGTCCTTCAAGTGAGAACATGTGATGCTTTGATTCTTTGGCTTGGCTCCTAACCTCGGTTTTTTAAAGGACAAGGACCAAGAGGAGGTCCTATATCCAATGAAAAACCAAGTAAATGGGCTGAAAAGCCGCGTTTAGGCCATGATGGGGAAGGAGGAGACCTTGGGGGGGGGGGGGGGGTGGTGGCCCGCCAAGGGACGTTGATCACCTTGTGGTGCTTCCGGGAGCAAAGCAGCAAGACTTCGTCTCTCTCTTGGATTTTCTGGATTTTCAGAACATGCACTTGGGATCTATTTTCTTCTCTTCATGCATTCTTCTTGGATTGGACCTCCTTTTATAGGCTTTTGGTAGCCATGAGGTGTTCATTGGCATTGGTGGCCATGATGAAAGAATTGATGAGGAGTTACAAATTGATTTTGTAACTCCTTTTTCATGGCTTGTGATTGGCCAATGAAGGTAGTAGGCTTTTATTTGCCTTTATGCTTCATGATGATGGGAGTTTCATGGGTTAAATGCCATGATTGCTTGGATTTGTAACTCCCAAATGCTTGAATCTGATTGGGTCGTCCAAAATAATGAGTTAATGACTGCTTTAATTTGTCATAAACGGGTCAATTAACGACATTAAGTGGTCGCCAAGGCATGTGAAGAGTCGCGGGCCGCGCCGTGTCTTTTGAGATTCTTCTTACGATCATCACGGGTGGATCCACACATTGTTTGATGCTGGATCACGATGCAATTTCAAACATTGGTTGATGTTGGTGGGTCGGTGACATATGTCTTGTCGATTTCACGATCGATCAGACAGAAAGTGTACTTTCTTAGTCAGCCGGTTGGCGATCTTGAAGCGATCGGTGATGATTTCATGCTTTTGACGGCGGATCCGAGATGTCGACGAAGATCAGTCATTTTCAAGCATCAAACATTGGATTTTCAGAAAATCACAGAGGCAGGAACACCCGAAATGTGAA
This sequence comes from Umbellularia californica, assembly GCA_028538565.1. Lineage (NCBI taxonomy): Eukaryota > Viridiplantae > Streptophyta > Magnoliopsida > Laurales > Lauraceae > Umbellularia > Umbellularia californica. The sequence goes on from JAPQWN010000004.1 coordinate 31,754,310, forward strand.
AAATATTGAAAAACGGGCAGTTTGGTGCAAAATCCGGCGACCCTGGGCCAGGGTCGCCGGCGACCTTGGGCCAAGGTCGCCGGCGGCCACAGGGCTTTGGCCCGTTTGGTCGCCGAGCGTCGTTTTCGGCCGTTTTTTCATCTTTTTCGTTCCTTTTTTTTCTGTATTTTTCTTGACATTTTTCCTCAATTGTTGACTTGTTTTTCTTGGAGAAATCTTGACGAGAACCCACGCGAAATCGGAGCACAAAGTTTCCCATTTTTCGGGAAAGCCGAAGACTTTGTAGCCGATTTTCTGTCAAGAGTCGAAACTAGGTCAAACGATGTCGGAATGACCTGAAAATTGAGGTGAAGCTTCTTGAGCAGTGGATAGGACCAACCATGAGCTTTTATTTGAGTTTTGAAGCTGTTTGGGGTCCCATCGATGCTTGACTTGATTTTGCTGTGGGGAAAATGCCGAGCTTTGATATGTGGTCAAACGATGTCCGATTGACCTGAAATTTGACGAGGAGCCTATAGGAGTCATTTTGAGACGTTCCATCAGCTCCAATTTGGATGTCATGGTCCTGGGTTGCTCCCCCGCCAGTAGGCTTGATTTTCTCTCGGAGCGTCGAAACCTGGTCAAACGTTGTCAGAATGACCTGAAATTTGACGTGCAGCCTTTTCGAAGCATGTTGAAGCCACTCATGTATTTTGTTTGATGAGTGATGGCTTCGATGGTTTTCACCGCCGGGAGGCTTGATTTTGCTGTTCGAGCATTGATGGAGGGTCAAACGTTGTCGGTTTGACTTGAAATTTGGCATAGAGCCCTTTGGAGACGTTCGGGAGTCATCCGAAGGCTCTGATCAAAGTTTTGATGTCTTTGATGATGTCGCCGCCGGGAGCCCTTGTTTAGCTGTCGGAGTAATGAAGTTAGGCCAAATGATGTCGGAATGGCCCGAAACCTCAGGTTTACCCCTCTTTTGGCTGCCTTGAAGGATCTCTCAGTTTCTGTCTGATTTTGAAAAGATCTGATGCTTGAAGTAGTTTTGCCTGTTTTGTAGCAGGATGCAGCTTCACGAGGCTTCTTGTGTTGAGGAGACATAGTGACTTTTTTTGGTGTCAACAACCATCTCCAAGAACCCTAAGAGAATTAAAAGGGCTTCAAGGAAGGTTGGCATACATCCGACGGTTCATCTCCAATCTGTCAGGGAAGTGCCATCCATTCTCTCGCTTGATGAAGAAAGGCGTGGACTTTGTCTGGGATGCTGAATGTGAAAATGCATTTCAAGACATCAAAGCATACCTCACCAAACCTCCAGTACTGGTTGCCCCCACAATTGGAAAACCATTTATCTTGTACACAAGAGCTTTTGACCACTCTTTGGGTGCTCTGCTCGCACAAGAAAACGACGATGGAAAAGAAGCTGCTCTATATTACCTTAGCCGCATGTTGGTAGGTGCAGAGCATCGCTGTTGACACCAAAAAAGTCACTATGTCTCCTCAACATCAAGAAGCCTCGTGAAGCTGCATCCTGCTATAAAACATGCAAGGCTACTTCAAGCATCAGATCTTATCAGAATCAGAAAGAAACTAAGAGATCCTTCAAAACAGCTAAAAGAGGGGTACACCTGAGGTTTCGGGCCATTTCGACATCGTTTGACCCCATTTCACTGCTCCGACAGCTAAACAAGCGCTCTCGGCGGCGACATCATCAAAGACACCAAAACTTTGATCAGAGCCTACGGACGACTCCAGAATGTCTCCAAAGGGCTCCATGCCAAATTTCAAGTCAAACCGACAATGTTTGACCCTCCATCAATGCTCGAACAGTAAAATCAAGCCTCCCGGCGGCGGGAACCACAGAAGCCATCACTCATCAAACAAAATACGTGAGTGGCTTCAACATGCCTCCAAAAGGTTGCACGTCGAATTTCAGATCATTCCGACAACGTTTGACCAGGTTTCGATGCTCCGAGAGAAAATCAAGCCTACCGGCGGCAGAGCATCCCGGGACCATGACATCCAAAACAGAGATGATGGAACGTCTCAAAATGACTCCAATAGGCTCCCTGCCAAATTTCAGGTCAATCGGACATGGTTTGACTACATATCAAAGCTCGGCATTTTCCCCGCAGCAAAATCAAGTGAAGCATCGATGGGACCCCAAACGGCTTCAAAACTCAAATAAAAGACCATGGTTGGTCCTATCCACTGCTCAAGAAGATTCACCTCAATTATCAGGTCATTCCGACATCGTTTAACCTAGTTTCGACTCTTGACGGAAAATCGGCTACAAAGTGTTCGGCTTTCCCGAAAAATGGGAAACTTTGTGCTCCAATTTCCTGCGGGTTCTCGTCATGTTTTCTCTAAGAAAATGAAGTCAATAATTGAGGAAAAATGTCAAGAAAAATACAGAAGAAAAAAGGAACGAAAAAGACGCAAAATCGGCCGAAAACGAAGCTCGGCGACCAAAGGGTAAAAAACCCTAAGGTCGCCGGCGACCCTGGGTGCATGGTAGCCCGGCGACCCTGCAAATCCGGGTCGCCGGATTTTGTACCAAATTGATCGTTTTTCAATCCTTTTCGGGTTTCGAGTATTCTTGCCTCTGTGATTTTCTAAAAATCCAATGTTTGATGCTTGAAAACGACAGACCTTCGTCAACATCTCGGATCCGCCGTCAAAAGCATGAAATCATCATTGATCGCCTCAAGATCACCAACCGGCTGACCAAGAAAGTATACTTTCTGTCCGACCGATCGTGAAATCAACAAGACAGATGTCACCGGCCCACCAAAATCAATCAATGTTTGAGATTGCACTGCAATCCGACATCAAACAATGCGTGGATCCACCTGTGATGATCGCAAGAAGAATCTCAAAAGGCGCAGCGCGGCCCACGAGTCTTCACATGCCTGGGCGACCACTTAATGACGTTAATTGACCCATTTATGACAACTTAATGCGGTCATTAACTCATTATTTTGGACGGCCCAATCAAATTCAAGCATTTGGGAGTTACAAATCCAAGCAATCATGGCATTAAACCCATGAAACTCCCATCATCATGAAGCATAAAGGTGATTAAATGCCCACTACCTTCATCGGCCAATCACAAGCCTTTAAAAAGGAGTTACAAAATTAACTTGTAACTCCTCATCAATTCTTTCATCATGGTCATCAATGGCAATAAACACCTCATGGCTACCAAAAGCCTATAAAGGGAGGTCCATTCCAAGAAGAAGTATGATGAAAATAGATCCCAAGTGCAAGCTCTGAAAATCCAGAAAATCCAAGAGAGAGACGAAGTTCTGCTACTTTGCTCCCGGAAGCACCACAAGGTGATCAACGTCCCTTGGGGGCCCGCCCCCCCCCCCCCCCCCCCCCCCCCTCCCCAAGGTTACATCCTTCTCCAACATGGCCTAAACGTGGCTTTTCAGCCCGTTTACTTGGTTTTTCATTGGATATAGGACCTCCTCTTGGTCCTTGTAGTTTAAAAAACCGAGGTTAGGAGCCAAGCCAAAGAATCAAAGCATCACATGTTCTCATTTGAAGGACGATGGCGAAGCCCATACATGACTTGCGACCGTCGATCTCAACGTGTCCCCACAATCTCCTGAGAAGTTAGATCCCTTTTCTTACTTTTCTATTGTAGTTTGTATTTCCTAAAGAGACAAAAAGAAATCACAATTCTTGTCTTTCACATTTGATGAGTTTTGTAAAATCGCCTTTCATGGTAGAATCACCTTTTACGGGAAACAAACAAAAACGCCTCCTACGGCATTCTAAAAAAACAAACTTGTCTCCTTTCTTAATATTAATGCAATTTGAAAAGTTAGAAAAAAGGATTGATTTCCTTTCCACATGTGAAGGTGAATCTCCGGATTATCACCATTCCAAATTCCAAGTAGAAAGTAAATCTGGCATACCCGTACAAAAATGTTGATACCCGAGATTTTCCCTCCTCCGCTGAGACCCAGGTTAGCCCCCGGGGTGCGGAAGGAGAAGACGGAAGATTTCTTTCGGGTCCATCAAGTTGGCACACCTGGTGGGACCCGTTGACTTGAGAACGTGATGCTTTGATCCCTTAGCTCCTTTCTAGTTGGTGGCCTATGTTGCATTTTGCATCTAAAAAAAAAAAAAAAACATGAGATGGGATTTGAATTGTTCTTTCTCACACCAAAAAAAAAAAAAAAAAACAAATCTGATTTCTTTTCTTAGATTCAACTTTGAGAAATTTTGATCCTCTCCTCTTCGAACTTGATAGCTCACAGAAATGTTCGCAGCTATCGTTCATATCGGGGATTGGGCCATCTTTTATCTTTGATGAGTCCAATTGGGATTTTAAAAAAAAACACCTTCATTTCAAACTCTTTCAAAAAAAAAAAAAAAAATTTGATCTCTCTTTCTCAAGATTCAACTTTAAGAAATTTTGATCCTTCCCTCTTTGAACTTGATAGCTCACAGACATGTTCGCAGCTAGAGTTCATATTGGGGATTGGGCCATCTTTTCTCTTTGATGAGTCCAATTGGGATTTCAAAAAAAAAGTTATAATTTCAAAAAAAAAATTAGTTTTCTCTCTTTTGAATTTAAATTTGAGAAACATTGGTTTCCTTCCCTTTCGGATTTAGCACTCGCAGAAATGTTGAGCCTTTGTTCGGATTGGAACACCATTCGCTCTCTTTGATGAGTTCATTAAAAAACCTTTCAAAAAAGAGTTAAAAAAAAACAAAAAAAAAAAGACTAAGGTTCCACCAGTTGCGTTCTTTGACCAAAGTGGATTTAAGAAAAGCCTTGTCCAGAGTGTGGAGACAGCTAGACTGTTCGAGGCAAGGGTCCTTCAAACGGGTTCACTAAGTAATCCTACCCTTATCTGGGGGCTGATCTATCTACTAAGGTTTCATAAGATCGAATTGGAAATCTATGTGCACCTTTCAAAAAAAAAATCCTCTAAAAAAATCTTTTAAAAAAAAAAACTTCTGTCACTTTGAATTCAAAGTTGAGAAATCTTGGTTCTTTCCCTTTCGGATTTAGCGCTCGCAGAAATGTTGAGCCTTGTTCGGAATGGAACACCATTTGTTCTCTTCGATGAATTCAATCTTGACCTTTCAAAAAAAAAAACTTCCGTCACTTTGAATTCAGAGTTGAGAAATCTTGGTTCTTTCCCTTTCGGATTTAGCGCTCGTAGAAATGTTGAGCCTTGTTCGGAATGGAACACCATTTGCTCTCTTCGATGAATTCAATCTTGACCTTTCAAAAAAAAAAAAAAAAACTTCCGTCACTTTTGAGTTCAGAGTTGAGAAATTTTGGTTCCCTCCCTTTCGGATTTAGCGCTCACAGAAATGTTGAGCCTTTGTTCGGAACGGAACACCATTTGCTCTCTTTGATGAATTCAATCTTGACCCTTCAAAAAAAAAAACTTCCATCATTACTGGATTCACATCTGAGAAATTTTGGTTCCCTCCCTTTCGTATTTAGCGCTCGCAGAAATGTTGAGCCTTTGTTCGAAACGGAACACCATTTGCTCTCCTTTATGAATCCAAATTTGACCTTTCAAAAAAATCCCGTCTCGTGTCCTTTCCAAGGATGCGATTTGCAACATTTGTGCCTAACGGTGCTAGTACGCCCTTTCGGGTCTACTGTATTCGCGACCGACACATTTGTATCTCCAACCTTATATCATTTTACCTCGAGTGAGCCTTGCTTCTCGGTAATTTGAATTAAGGTCTACAATTGCTTCTAGCAGTCACTAGAACGCTCACCCTGAGCCTACTATACTTGCATTTTAGAACAATTATATCTTCTATGGCTTTTTGCCTTCTTCATCGTCCTTGGGCTGGGCCATGTCCCCTCAAGTGATTTGAAAAGACAAAACCATAGTTGTTCCCCATTTATGATCACCATATTCTTGTGATTACTAATGGATTTGGTCTTGTTTCAAAAGTTTTCAAAAACTAACAATGGCAGCTTCATTAACCATCACTTTCGATAAGAACAAGTACCAACTTATGCTTCAAGACAAGCAAAACAAGCATAAGTGCCCTGCCAGTTGCCGAAGCGTCATCTCCCTCGACAACTCTCCAAACACCGGGTCAACTTTAACTCCCCGGACCATCGTCTTCGGATCGCTGGGACCATTCCCACTTCCCGCAGAAGACACTGTACCTGCCAAGAAGCATAAAACCGCCCCGCAACGTGTCACTAACATGGCACCAAGGGCGAACACCAAGAAGCCTAAAGCCCGTGGCGTTCCCACGAAGCCTCAACCCACAAGAAACCAGGTTTACCTCAAAACCTAGTCCCCGAGATCTTCACCAAAGCAACGGAGGTCCCGAACATCTGCAAAGCCAGCATACCTGGCCCCTCTCAAGGAGAATCGGTTCTACCCTCTCTCTTACATGAAAGAGGAGAAACCTACCCTCCGCCCAAAAAACAAACAAAATCATCATGAGCCGGCTTGCTCCTACAAGCCAAAAACTAAATCCTGCATTGTTAGGCCTACGCAAAAACATGCTGAAGTCTGCACTCTTGCGAGTCGACCCTTCATCTCAACAGGGGCCGAGTTCGCAAAATTCAAGTCTTCATTGCGACAGACAAAGGATCGCGTCCAGATTCTGTCCTTGCCAAGCTTCAAGGAAGACAAACTCAGCTGCTGCGCACAAGGGACTACATCCTTCATCGTCAGAGCCCAGCCAGAGCTGACTGAAGCTCAAATTGCTCGTCGTATGCATCGCCGCGCGGCATATCGACAAAAGGGACTTGAGAAACAAAGAACCCAGCATTCTAATCTCCATGTCTTAAACAAATGGGTCGAAAAAGAAAGACCCGACCAATTCGTTGCTGTTCATATGGTTGGCAAAACCAGAAAACGCCAGAAGTCAGCAACCAAAATCATTGTTAGATGTCCGGTGACTCGCAGCGTCTCCCAGACACGAACACATCTAGAAGAATCCTCCACTCCTCCAAGCCAAGGACACCGGAGTAACCACTCTTCAGATTCTTCATCCAGAAGAATGAGCCCCAGCTCAGTCACCAGGACGATTTCTTCGTTCGAATCCCGAGGGATGAACGTATTGGCTACAAGTTCTGAGCAGCCTCCACCACATGATGATGTAACTGCACGCATCTAGCAGTTGGAGCAAGGACAACAGAGAATTGAGGCTCTGATGGAAAACCTTATTCTCACGCTACAGCGTCCACCACCGAACAACCAAACTCCTCCGAATCATGAAGATGACGAGGACAATGCAGAAAACAATGAGTCTCGCGCCCTTACCAGAAAGGACGTGGACGATATCCTCGCGAAAGCAAAAGAAGAGGATACATTGAAGGAACATGGGATCAAGCCACCCTACCCTTTATGGATGGACTCGGTTCCGTTCCCTACAAAATTCAAACAACCTACTCTCTAGACATATACTGGGAAAGGTTCAGCCAGACAGCATGTCATCCATTTCAAGATCCTGATGGGAGCTATTGCGGATCAAGATGCCCTTAAGATTCGCCTCTTCGCAAGTACCCTAAAAGGTACAACCTTTGATTGGTACTCCACTCTGCCGGAGAACTCCATCCAGAACTGGGCTATGTTAGAGACACGCTTCCTTGCCCACTTCCAAGGTGAGGATCATCCTGTTACTATGGCTCAACTCTGCAGCCTAAAACAAGGAGAGAATGAGTCAACATACGACTTCATTCACAAATGGAAGGCAAAGGCGTACAAATGCTCAGATTTACTGCCACAAGCGTCGCTAGTCGACATCTGCCGTAACAATATGAGAGCAAAAATTCGCTCCATGATCATCGGCAACAAATCAAAGAACCTGGGAGAACTTCTCGAAGCTTCCATGGAAGCTGAAATGGTGATCAAAGACCTCAACAGTCAGAAATCATCAAAGAAAGAGCCGACTGCTGTTACAACCTCAAAACCAAAGAAAAAGGAGGTTCTCAATGTGCAGACTAAATCAGCTCCTCAGCAGCCAAAGAAACCTGAAGACAAAACTACAGGTAAAAGACCTGAACTCTCTGATGCCTTCAAAGAACGTGTAGAAAAGAAATATCCGTTCGATGAAGATGTTGAAGAAATCTTTGAGGCGCTCCAGCAAATGGCAAACTCATTTTGCCAGAGCCCAAAAGACCGGGAGATGTTGGCAAAACCAATGCTTCCCGATACTGTCCATACCATCAGATGATCTCACATCCTCTCAATCAATGCTTCGTTGTGAGAGAGAAGATCAATGAGATGTGGAAAAACAAAGTCATAACCTTTGATAAAAACTATGGCCCTGCCTCTGTCAACATGGTGTCATGTCGGCAAACTTCAAAGTCACCGAAGGAGAAGACCACTACTTCATTCAATGTGATAAAGATGGCTCAAGCGTCGCAAGAATTGGTTCCCTATCCAACATCAGATGGACAACCTATATGGGTGCATCCCGATCTCCTAGAAGATGAAAATTGGGAGATAGTCAAAATAAAGCCGACCGCTCAGCAGCGAAGGTAAGCCAAGAGACAACTCCGCAAGCTCAAACAGCAGCAAAAGTCTCAAACAAAACAAGAAGTCCTTGAAAAGGCAGAAACCTCTTCCACTGCTTCACTAGGGGCAACGGAAGAATCTCTTCCCAAAACTTCAAAGGCGGTAAGAAAATTCACCCTTGATGATTTCATGCCACCTCTATACAAAAATGAAAATGTGCAGGGGACACCATACTCTTGCAACTCGGTAGTTGGATTCTCCATGAATGGATACGAGTCCAGTGATACTTCCAGTGATATCGATGAGTGGGAAGAATCCCTTGAAACAGGAGAATACCTCTCCGACGAGGAATGGATTCCTGAGTCTCATCTTATGCCAGTAGTTTGGTATAACCCATTACAGCCACAAGGATCTTGGTCTGATGATGAAGAAGACCAGGGCCCTGTTCAAGAAAATACTGTCAATCCAGCACCAACCAATGCTCCGGTGGAACCCAATGTTAGACCCCGACCTAGACCAACTCGATTAGTACTAATTAAGTGAGCGATTAGTCTTAAGTGAGTCTTAGTACTAGTTGGGTTAGAATGTGATTAGACTTAGTCTGGATTATAGCTTTGGGGATTTTGACGACGTTTTGTATGAGTCAGACATGCTCAGGGGCGCCCTGAGTACACGTGTAAGAATGGGTTTCGTTCTAGATATCTTGTTTGATCGTGATTTTTATTTCTCTTGAATGGTTTTATTATTTGTGACAACTTTCGTTTCTAACCTGCATGCATTTGAGGCCCAGAAAACCCATGTTTTGGCCCAATAAGGGTAAATCTGTCTTTTCATGCAAAATCTGGGTACAATTTTCGAAGTCGTGAAACTATGTCAAAAGTATACTTTTCCGAAACTAGATTTTTCGACGATCGTTTTGTCCTTCTTCGTCGTTTCCATCCGGGGTCCACAAGACCATGTTTTAAGTGTTTTAGGTTCAGCTGGAGAGGGACCCACCTCTCAACCCATATAAAAGATCTCCTATTCTCTCTCCTCCATTTTTTCTTCCAAAATCCTGCAACGGTTTGCCCTAGAGTGGAGAAGAGAAGAAAGCTTCTTCTCTTGGTCTTTTCCCTTGGATCATCTAGCAAGAAGGCTCCATTCTCCGATTCAACTTCGCCATTCTCTTCCTCTCTTCGTAAGCTTCGATTCGACACGTTTTGGAGCCAAACCCCTTTTACTATTCATCATCTTCAACCTCCATTCTTCTTGTTTGGCTAACAAAAGGTTAGAGCTTGGACCCATCTTTTCATTTGATGTTCTTTAGCTCACCAAGAGCTTGTTTATCGTGTTTTCAAATCCATTTTCGAAATGGGGGTTTGTAATGGCCAAAATAGTGATTTTGAGTGCTCCCTTTTGGGGGGTTTTTCTGTAGATTTCGTGGAGCTCCCATTCTTGTTGGATTTAGTGGAGTATTTTCTTGGCATTGGTTAGAGGCAAGTAAACTTTATAGGTTTTTCATGTACATTGTATTATGGTTTCACTTCTTCCATTAAGACATGATTTTTATGCTTAAACCCATGAATGTATGTTATGTTTATGTTCTCTTAAATCATGGGTTGAGTTCCTATACTTGTGTTGTGGCTAATGACTTTTACAAGTTCTTAGAATCAAGTGGGTTTTGTAAGTTTTATTAATTTATATTTGGAAATGCCTTGATGTTTCTCTTTGGAATGAATGGATTAATTGTGGATGGAATGCCTTGAAAATGTATGAAATCATCCCTTGGAAAGCATGTAGGCTTGGGGAGTGCAGGTGGTGAAAGTGTGGAAGTGAAGGAGGGAAGGAAGTTGTGAAAAATCTGAACAGAATGCACTGCCCGTGCCTGTCGGTCAGCTTTCGGTCTACCGACACCAGCCGAGAACCTGTCGGTTCAAATTCCAGAGAGCAACATTTTTGTCATGTCATCCGTCGGTTCGCTGTCGGTCAACCGACAGGTCGACCGACAGCCAACCGAGGATCTGTCGGTTCAAATTATAGAGAGCAGCATTTGTGGGCTGGATCCTGTCGGTCATCCATCAGTCGATCGACAGTTTTACGTCGGTTGACCGACAGGTGACCGAGGGTTGACTGACAGTTATTAAAAGAACTGTTTTTGAAGAAATTTTGCTGGAATGAAAACTAGACTATGCCTTAGACCTTCATTTGACATTGTGCACTTGAAATTCCTAAATGTACCTTACCTTCGGGGACACCAAGTTATATAGAGTTTCGACATTTGGGATTTCAAGTCCACAAGGGTCAAAGATTTGGTCTTAGCCTATGCTTGATAGATTTATGTTTGGACTCTTGTTTTGATGCTTCATGCATCCTCATGTTCTTGTTTGATTTTTCAAGTATAAGCTTGTATTTAAGACGTGTTTCAAGAATCAAAAAGGGAATCATTTCTTAAGTTTGCTAAGCATTAATATTATGCTATTTTGCTAGTCTCGTCGTGTTGTGTTTTATAGATGATCTCCCTCTTGTTTTGTCGTGTTCTCGAACGTGTATTGCCGTGTTTTTTGCATTCATGATATAAGTGAATACCACTGAGCTTGGACTGCCCTTCTAGCTTGATCCACTACCTGGGGGTCCTTAAACATGTGGACTGTCTGCAGAATAGTCGTGTATTGTATTACACATCATGCGTGCTCGTTGTCCGGTTCCGCGACCGGATACCCCGTCTAACTTGTGTGACGTGGGATCGTGTTTTCGTGTCGTGCTTGTCGTGCGTGCTTGCTCTTGTCATCAAGTATGACGGAGAAAGGATGAGCTTAATGTGGATTTATATTTTCATGATATTATAAGTATTCATGCTAGTTTCGTAAACTTGAAACGTGTATCTAGATTTTGAACTGTTTTAGCGTTACTTCTCATATTCATACCTAAGTTGTTTATTTGCCAAACCGTCTTGTTTGATGCCTGTTATTTTGGTGTCCAGGTGCAGGAGAGTTCACGCGTGACGAGGAGTGCTCGGAGGAGGCTGTTAAGCCACCCCCAGCACACGAGTGGCAGCCCAACGACGTCATCTAGACGCCGGTCGGGATCGTGATGTCTCGTTCACTTAGTTGGGAAATTCTTTTGGGATCTATTGTTGTATTGGCCTTTGTTGGCCTCTCTTGGCTTTGTAACTTGCACTAATATACTTTTGTTAAACATTGAAACGTTAATCATGATAGGAATGCTTTGATGACATTCTCTTTTGATACATTGTCTTTATATTATATAATTCCCTTTTATCTCATTGTTTAAGATTTGAGTGACATGTTTTGCTACACGCTTCCGCATATCCATCCGTGTGAGTTAGACCCGTGTCTTGGGATCCTCACCGTGTTCACTTTCATTAAAACGTTTGTTTAGACCAAGTTGGCCAACCCAATTGTGCTTATATATGTGCTAACAAATTGTCTTGCAGCATCATGCCTCTCAGAAAAGCTCCCAACCACCAAGCTTCGAGTAGTAATAACAATGACACAGATCCATCTGAGAATCCTACCGCTACTCAATTCCAAGCACTAATGCAAGCTATGATAGAGCAACAAAAAAAGGCCAATGAAACACAAGCAAAGTTCCAAGAGCAAATGGCAAAGAAAGATGAGGAGATGGCTCAAGTACAGAGGCAACTTCTGGAAGTCCTCCAAAACAGACCTCAACATCAAGCTCCACCAAATGTTGTGTACCAAAATAGAGTTGATGATCCTAATACTCTCTTTGAGAGATTCAGAAAGAGGGGACCCAAGGAGTTCTCGGGTCAAGAGGACCCTTTGACCGCAGACGATTGGCTTACCAACACAGCAAAGATCTTTGACGTTTTTGTTTGCACAGGCAGGGAGAGGGTCAACCTCACAGCTTCCTTGTTCTATGGGCTTGCTGACTCTTGGTGGCAGACGGTTAAAGAGCCATACCAAGTCATGGCAGACGAGGTAGCTTGGACGACCTTTAAGACACACTTCACGGACAAGTATGTCCCTTCTCATGTTAAGAGACAGAAGGCAATTGAATTTCAACAGTTGAAGCAAGGGAGTATGTCAGTTCTAGAGTATGTTACGAAGTTTGAGAGGCTTGCTCGCTATGCTACCGAACTGATAGATATGGAGCATAAGAAGATTGTCAAATTTTTGGAAGGACTGAATCCCATTCTCAAGAGGGATGTCTCGGGAGTGATTCCACCGGTTACCTTTGATGAGGCAGTTAGTCGAGCATATAAGTTTGAAGAGTTCAATAATGAGATAATCCAGGATGGAAAGCAGTACTACCAGCAACAGAACCAAAGGCAGCAAAGTGGAAAGAAGCCAAGGCAGGAACAGACTCAAGTTAGACAGAGTGGTTGCAACCATTGTGGCAAGAACCACCCTACCCACGAATGCCGCAAGGGAACGGGTGCTTGCTTCAAGTGTGGGGGAATGGACCATGCAATCAAGGATTGCCCACACCTTCAGAGTCAAGCCAACCGATATTAGCAGCCAAGGCAGATGGCACCACCGAATCAAGCAGTACCAGTTCAGAACCAAATGAGACCACCACAGCAACAGCAGCAGCAAGGCATGCAAGTACAAAATCAGAATACTCGTCCACCTCAGAATAAGAGCAATCAGGGCAGGCAGATTCAGCAACAGAATAGGCCTAACCAGCAGGGACGTGTGTACAATATCAACCGTGCTGACGCTGAAGCAGCAGGTGACGTCATAGAAGGTAAACTTCTTGTTTGTGGAGTAGAAGCACAGATCTTATTTGATCCAGGATCCACACACTCTTTTCTATCCCCTTTGTTTGCAAAGAAGATTGATAAACAGCATGCAGAATTGGAATTCATTTTGACTGTCACTACACCAGTAGGTAGACATGTTGTTTGCACCACCTATTACCCTAGTTGTCCGATTTTGTTAGGAAATATCAGTTTACCGGCCAACCTCATAATTTTAGACATGCTTGATTTTGATATTATCTTAGGCATGGATTGGTTAGAGACCTACCATGCTACCATGGACTGTTTTGGTAAGACCATCACATTCAGATTGCAAGGGCCACAGACAGAGTTGATGTTTCAGGGTGACAGGAAGAAGTCTTTCAGTAGTTTTATTTCAGCGTTGAAAGCTAACAGATTGGTGGGCAGTGGTTGTGAAGCATTTATAGCGTTTATCACGGAGGATAAACAGTCCCAAGGGGTGGAGGATATCCCCGTAGTGTGTGAATTTCCAGATGTTTTTCCAAAAGAAATCCCGGGTTTACCACCAGTTAGAGAAGTTGAGTTTACTATTGAACTCCTTCCAGGGACTGCACCGATCTCAATTGCGCCTTATAGGATGGCTCCTACAGAGTTAGGTGAATTGAAACTTCAGTTGCAAGAAATGTTGAGCAAAGGCTTCATTAGGCCAAGTGTTTCACCGTGGGGAGCGCCAGTTCTTTTTGTGAAGAAGAAGGATGGAAGTCTTAGAATGTGCATCGACTATAGAAGGTTGAATCATGTGACCGTCAAGAACAAATACCCCTTGCCAAGGATAGATGAATTATTTGACCAATTACAAGGAGCGACACACTTTTTCAAGATAGACTTGAGGTCAGGGTATCATCAGTTGCGGGTTAGAGAGTCTGATGTGGCAAAGACAGCTTTCCGAACGAGATATGGGCATTATGAGTTCTTAGTGATGCCTTTTGGTTTGACAAATGCACCCGCAGTCTTCATGGCTCTCATGAACAAGGTTTTTGCAGAGTTTCTAGATCACTCTACAGTGGTGTTCATTGATGATGTCCTCGTGTATTCTAAGAGTAAGGAGGAGCATGAAGAGCACTTAAGGACGTCGTTACAGCTTTTGAGAGACCATCAGCTCTATGCTAAGTTGAACAAATGTGAATTCTGGCTAGAGCAAGTTTCATTTTTGGGTCACATCATTTCGAGAGAAGGGTTAGCAGTAGATCCAGCCAAGATAGAAGCAGTCATTGAGTGGAAGAGGCCTAGCAGTGTGACAGAAATCAGAAGCTTTTTGGGGTTAGCAGGATATTATTGGAGATTTGTCCAAGGTTTTTCGTCTATTGCAGCACCATTGACGAAGTTGACCCGGAAAAATGTACCTTTTGTTTGGACCGATCAGTGTAAAGGCAGTTTTCAGGAGTTGAAGAAAAGGTTAACCACAGCCCCAATCCTCACATTACCATCGGGCATCGGTGGATTTGTTGTGTTTACGGATGCATCCAATGTGGGATTAGGCTGTGTGTTGATGCAAGATGGCAAAGTGATTGCCTATGGCTCGAGACAGTTGAAGAATCATGAGGTAAATTATGCAACTCATGACTTGGAGTTGGCAGCAGTAGTTTTTGCTTTGAAGATGTGGAGGCACTACCTCTATGGAGAGAAGTTCGAAGTCCATTCGGACCACCGAAGTTTGCAATATTTGTTTTCGCAAAAGGAATTGAATATGAGGCAGAGACGGTGGATGGAATATATAAAAGATTATGACTTTCCAATCAAGTATCACTCGAGCAAAGTGAACGTTGTAGCAGATGCGTTGAGCAGGAAATCAACAGTTATGGCTAGTTTGAGAGGAGTTAGTGTTTTCCAACAGTTTGAAGAACGTGGAAGTACAACACTTGAGGAGAGGTGTTTTGTTAGCAAATATGACCGTGTCTGAACCTACCTTCATCCAGAGAATCAAAGATAGTCAGTTGCAAGACCCGGAATTGGCCAAGATTCTAGATCAGATTGCAGAACGTCCAGATTTCAGGATTTTTGATGGAGTTGTATTTTCGTGACCGGTTGTGTGTACCAAATGTCGATGATTTGAAGAGTGAATGATTGAAGCCCACCATACTAAATACTCTATTCATCCGGGTAGCACGAAGATGTACCATAACTTGAAGAGTAGATTTTGGTGGAATAATATGAAGTGAGAGATTGCAGCTTTTGTGTCTCGTTGCTTAGCTTGTCAGATGATCAAGGCAGAACATCAGAAGCCTCCTGGTTTGTTACAGCCTTTGGAGATTTCGGAGTGGAAATGGGAGCACATCACTATGGATTTTGTCTCCGGTTTGCCTAATACTAAGAGAGGGAACAATGCAATTTGGGTTATAGTAGACCGTCTTACGAAGTCTGCGCACTTCCTTCCGATGAAGACTGCAAATATGATGCATATGGCACCACTTGCAAGATTATTCGTTGACGAGATTGTTAGTAAGCATGGCCAGCCTATCTCCATCACCTCCGACAGAGATAGTAGATTTGTTTCGAGATTTTGGAAATCTCTTCTTGAATCCATGGGTTCCAAACTTCAGTTTAGCACAGCGTATCATCCTCAGACAGATGGTCAGTCAGAGCGGACGATACAGACTCTTGAAGATATGCTGCGTGCTTGTGTATTGGATTTCAAGGTTTAGTGGGATGAGAACCTACCTCTTTGTGAGTTCGCGTACAACAATAGCTACCATTCTAGTATTGGAATGGCACCTTTCGAGGCACTCTATGGTAGTAGATGCAGAACTCCAGTCTGTTGGGAAGAAGTCGGTGTGCGTAGTTTTCATGGACCGACGATAGTTGGAGAGACAAGCGACAAGGTTAAACAGATTCAGGACAGATTGAAGATCGCTCGAAGCAGACAGAAGAGTTATGCTGACACTCGCCGAGGAGAATTACAGTTTGAAGTGGGTGACAAAGTATTCTTGAAAGTCTCCCCGGTCAGAGGCACTTTAAGATTTGAGAAGAAAGGAAAATTGTCCAGCAGATACATTGGCCCATATGAGATTTTGAGTAAGATTGGAAATGTTGCATACAGACTTGCGTTACCGCCGGAACTCTCCGTGGTACATAATGTTTTTCACGTCTCCATGCTCAAGAAATATGTCCACAGCCCTTCTCACATTATTCCACATGAACCTTTAGAGATTCGAGAAGATGCATCGTATGTGGAGAAACCGGTTAGAATCATCGACACCAAAGAGCATGAATTGAGAAATCGGACTATCCATTGGGTCAAAGTGTTTTGGGAGAATCACGAACCGGAAGAAGCCACATGGGAATTGAGAGATCAAGTCCAGAAGAAGTATCCACACCTATTACCAGAGGTAAAATTATTTATATTTGGCGGACCAAATATCCAAAGGGGTGGAGGATGTTAGACCCCGACCCAGACCAACTCGATTAGTACTAATTAAGTGAGCGATTAGTCTTAAGTGAATCTTAGTACTAGTTGGGTTAGAATGTGATTAGACTTAGTCTGGATTATAGCTTTGGGGATTTTGAGGACGTTTGGTATGAGTCAGACACGCTCAGGGGCGCCCTGAGTACACGTGTAAGAGTGGGTTTCGTTCTAGATATCTTGTTTGATCAGGATTTTTATTTCTCTTGAATGGTTTTATTATTTGTAACAACTTTCGTTTGTAACCTGCATGCATTTGAGGCCCAGAAAACCCATGTTTTGGCCCAATAAGGGTAAATCTGTCTTTTCATGCAAAATCTGGGCACAATTTTCGAAGTCGTGAAACTATGTCAAAAGTATTCTTTTTCCGAAACTAGATTTTTCGACGATCGTTTTGTCCTTCTTCGTCGTTTCCATCCGGGTCGTTTCCATCCGGGGTCCACAAGACCATGTTTTAAGTGTTTTAGGTTCAGCTGGAGAGGGACCCACCTCTCAACCCATATAAAAGATCTCCTATTCTCTTTCCTCCATTTTTTCTTCCAAAATCCTGCAACGGTTTGCCCTAGAGTGGAGAAGAGAAGAAAGCTTCTTCTCTTGGTCTTTTCCCTTGGATCATCTAGCAAGAAGGCTCCATTCTCCGATTCAACTTCGCCATTCTCTTCCTCTCTTCGCAAGCTTCGATTCGACACGTTTTGGAGCCAAACCCCTTTTACTATTCATCATCTTCAACCTCCATTCTTCTTGTTTGGCTAGCAAAAGGTTAGAGCTTGGACCCATCTTTTCATTTGATGTTCTTTAGCTCACCAAGAGCTTGTTTATCATGTTTTCAAACCCATTTTCGAAATGGGGGTTTGTAATGGCCAAAATAGTGATTTTGAGTGCTCCCTTTTGGGGGGTTTTTCTGTAGATTTCGTGGAGCTCCCATTCTTGTTGGATTTAGTGGAGTATTTTCTTGGCATTGGTTAGAGGCAAGTAAACTTTATAGGTTTTTCATGTACATTGTATTATGGTTTCACTTCTTCCATTAAGACATGATTTTTATGCTTAAACCCATGAATGTATGTTATGTTTATGTTCTCTTAAATCATGGGTTGAGTTCCTATACTTGTGTTGTGGCTAATGACTTTTACAAGTTCTTAGAATCAAGTGGGTTTTGTAAGTTTTATGAATTTATATTTGGAAATGCCTTGATGTTTCTCTTTGGAATGAATGGATTAATTGTGGATGGAATGCCTTGAAAATGTATGAAATCATCCCTTGGAAAGCATGTAGGCTTGGGGAGTGCAGGTGGTGAAAGTGTGGAAGTGAAGGAGGGAAGGAAGTTGTGAAAAATCTGAACAGAATGCACTGCCCGTGCCTGTCGGTCATCTGTCGGTCAGCTTTCGCTCTACCGACACCAGCCGAGAACCTGTCGGTTCAAATTCCAGAGAGCAACATTTTTGTCATGTCATCCGTCGGTTCGCTGTCGGTCAACCGACAGGTCGACCGACAGCCAACCGAGGATCTGTCGGTTCAAATTCCAGAGAGCAGCATTTGTGGGCTGGATCCTGTCGGTCATCCATCGGTCAACCGACAGTTTTACGTCGGTTGACCGACAGGTGACCGAGGGTTGACTGACAGTTATTAAAAGAACTGTTTTTGAAGAAATTTTGCGGGAATGAAAACTAGACTATGCCTTAGACCTTCATTTGACATTGTGCACTTGATATTCCTAAATGTACCTTACCTTCGGGGACACCAAGTTATATAGAGTTTCGACGTTTGGGATTTCAAGTCCACAAGGGTCAAAGATTTGGTCTTAGCCTATGCTTGATAGATTTATGTTTGGACTCTTGTTTTGATGCTTCATGCATCCTCATGTTCTTGTTTGATTTTTCAAGTATAAGCTTGTATTTAAGACGTGTTTCAAGAATCGTATTTCAAGAATAAAAAAGGAAATCATTTCTTAAGTTTGCCAAGCATTAATATTATGCTATTTTGCTAGTCTCGTCGTGTTGTGTTTTATAAATGATCTCCCTCTTGTTTTGTCGTGTTCTCGAACGTGTATTGCCGTGTTTTTTGCATTCATGATATAAGTGAATACCACTGAACTTGGACTGCCCTTCTAGCTTGATCCACTACCTGGGGGTCCTTAAACATGTGAACTGTCTGCAGACTAGTCGTGTATTGTATTACACATCGTGCGTGCTCGTGGTCCGGTTCCGCGGCCGGATACCCCGTCTACCTTGTGTGGCGTGGGATCATGTTTTCGTGTCGTGCTTGTCGTGCGTGCTTGCTCCTGTCATCAAGTATGACGGAGAAAGGATGAGCTCAATGTGGATTTATATTTTCATGATATTATAAGTATTGATGCTAGTTTCGTAAACTTGAAACGTGTATCTAGATTTTGAACTGTTTTAGCGTTACTTCTCATATTCATGCCTAAGTTGTTTATTTGCCAAACCGTCGTGTTTGATGCCTGTTATTTTGGTGTCCATGTGCAGGAGAGTTCACGCGTGACGAGGAGTGCTCGGAGGAGGCTGTTGAGCCACCCCCAGCACACGAGTGGCAGCCCAACGACGTCATCTAGACGCCGGTCGGGATCGTGATGTCTCGTTCACTTAGTTGGGAAATTCTTTTGGGATCTATTGTTGTATTGGCCTTTGTTGGCCTCTCTTGGCTTTGTAACTTGCACTAATATACTTTTGTTAAACATTGAAAAGTTAATCATGATAGGAATGCTTTGATGACATTCTCTTTTGATACCTTGTCTTTATATTATATAATTCCCTTGTATCTCATTGTTTAAGATTTGAGTGACATGTTTTGCTACACGCTTCCGCATATCCATTCGTGTGAGTTAGACCCATGTCTTGGGATCCTCACCGCGGAAACCTGTGGGAAAATAAACAGCGGCTATGTGTTTTACGTGTTGGTTAATCATGCCGCCGCGCAGTCGCGGGCCCGGGCCTCGGTAAGGGGCCGCGACAAGATAAGGGTCTGTATTGACTACAGAGGCCTGAATAATGCATGTCCTAAAGATGAATTCCCGCTCCCCATACCAGAGGTGATGATTGACAACACCTATGGATTCGAGCGAATGACATTCGTGGATGGATTCTCTGGCTACAATCAGATAAAGATGCATCCTGAAGATGAAAGGCATACGTCATTTCGCACACCATTTGGTGTGTTTTGCTACACTGTCATGCCATTTGGTCTGAAAAATGTAGGTGCAACATATCAGAGGGCTATGATGAAAATATTCCAAGATATGCAGTACAAGACGGTCGAATGCTATGTTGACGACCTCGCCATCAAAAGCAGAAGACCATCTCGACGATCTTCGAGAAATCTTCCTCCGACTTCGTAAACACAAATTGCGGATGAATCCACTAAAGTGCTTCTTCGGTGTCTCATCGGGTAAGTTTCTTGGATTCATAGTACGGAAAGATGGAATAGAACTTGACTCTACCAAAGTCAAGGCTATCCTGGAAATGCCATCTCCCAGAACCCTAAGAGAATTAAAAGGGATTCAAGGAAGGTTGGCCTACATTCGACGGTTCATCTCCAATCTATCAGGGAAATGCCGTCCATTCTCTCGCCTGATGAAGAAAGGCGTCGACTTTGTCTACCATGGTAAAAAGGCTACAACCAGATAAAAAGGCTAGGTTATTATTGGCATACCATGGTAGCTGATGCAATGCAATTTGCCAAGCGCTGCCAAAAATGCCAGATTCACGGATATTATGTCCACATGCCTCTAGAATGGCTACATCCAACAGCAATCTCATGGCCTTTCGAAGCCTGGGGTATGGACATCGTAAGTCCTATTTCTCCTCCATCAAGCAAAGGTCATCGCTTCATCTTCGCCGCTATGGATTATTTCTCCAAGTGGTCAGAAGCATTTGCGCTCAGCGAAATGAAGACTTCATCAGTCCTTCAGTTCTTGCGCACCAACATTATTTGTCGCTTCGGCACACCTAAAAGATTCGTCCATGATAATGGACCACAATTCCGGGATCACAGATTCTACAGGTTCTGTGACAAGTACAAAATCCAAAGTTGTCCTTTGACTCCATATAATCTAGCAGCGAACGGGCTAGCAGAAGCTTTCAGCAAGACACTCTGCAAAATTCTCAAGAAAATGGTCTCTAGTCATAAAAGAGACTGGGGCGACAAACTACGAGAAGCTTTGTGGGCCTATCGAACCACCGTTCGAGGACCAACTCATAGTACACCATTCTCCTTGGTCTATGGATGCGAAGCTGTTGTCCCTTTGGAAGTACAAATTCCTTCCTTAAGGGTATCTCTGCAAAATGACATGATGCAGGAAAGCAATGTCAAATTAAGACTCCAAGAGCTGGATAATCTCGATGAAAGACGACTTGAAGCTCTACAAAGCATTGAATTGTACCAAGCACGCATGGCAGGATCTTTCGACAAGAAGGTCAGGCAACGCGCCTACAAAAAGGGTGACTTGGTTCTTGCAGTAAAAAGACCCATAGTCTTTACCCACAAATCCAAAGGCAAATTTGAACCAAAATGGGAAGGACCCTTCGTCATTGACAAAGTCTTCTCCAACGGTGCATACGCTCTTCTAAACATGGAAGGAGACAGATGTATGCTACCCATCAATGGCAAGTTCTTGAAGCAGTACTACCCTTGAAGACTTCCTCAAACGGGTCAGAGCGATATCTACACGGCCAAAGCCTATTTCCAAGGTACTTGCTCGTCAAACCCACCCCTTTTGAAATTTTCATCTTTATGTTGAGGTTTCCCAAAAAAAAAAAAACTCTCTCAAAACAATGCTTGCTTTCATCATTTCATTGTTCAAAAAAACAAAAAAAAATCATCAAATCCAAAAATCCAAGTTTAGGAGCCTCTTCCCGGACTTGACCAAAATTTTCGATCCTTGAACCCAAAATTCATGGTTTGAAACAAAAACCAGGACTTAGGAATTTTCACCCTAGTCTGCCTTGGCTCTTACAACCAAAATGGTTTTGAGCCAAATTTATGACCCTCATGTCTCTGAACAAAAAAAATGGTTTTTTAGAAACCGCGGGGAAGCGACACTTAGTCGATACTCGCAAAACCCAAAAATCGCAAGGAAGCGAATCCCATTCAATACTTACAAAATTTCAAAAATCGTGGAAAAGCAACAAACCGTTGATATCCACGACCCAAAATTCAAAAATCATGGAGAAGCAACATACCAGTTGATATCCACAACCCAAATTTCAAAAAACGTGGAGAAGCAACATACTAGTTGATATCCACAACCCAAATTTCGAAAATCGTGGAGACGCAATATTCCAGTTGCTATCCACAACCCAAATTTCAAATGGTTCGAGAAAACCTCAAATTTCAAAAATTGCGAGGAAACGACATCAAATCAGTACCTGCAAAACCAAAAGTTTTGGGAAAAATAGGGAAGCGACGCTTAGTCGATATTTGCACCCCAATTCGCGAGGAAGCGACATTCCATCGATACTCGCAAAACCTAACCCGCGAGGAAGTGACATTCCATCAATACTCGCAAAACCGAATGAGCAAGGAAGCGACATTCCATCGATACTTGCAAGATCATTCAGCGGGTGATGGACCCGAAAAAGAGGGGGAATCTTCCGTCCTCTCCCTCCGCACCTCGGGGGCTGACCTGGGTCTCGGCGGAGGAGGGAAGATCTCGGGCATCAACATTTTTGTACGGGTATGCCAGATTTACTTTCTACTTGGAATTTGGAATAGTGATAATTCGGAGATTCACCTTCACAAGTGGAAAAGAAATAAATCCTTTTTTCTAACATTTCAAATTGAATAAATATTAAGAAAAGAGACAAGTTTTTAGAATGCCGTAAGAGGCATTTTTGTTTGTTTGCCGTGAAAGGCGATTTTGCCGTGAAAGGCGTTTTTACAAAACTCATCAAATATGAAAGACAAGAATTGTGATTTCTTTTTGTCTCTTTAAGAAATACAAACTACAATAGAAAAGGAAGAAAGGGATCTAACTTCTCAGGAGATTGTGGGGACACGTTGAGATCGACGGTCGCAAGTCATGTATGGGCTTCGCCATCGTCCTTCAAATGAGAACATGTGATTCTTTGATTCTTTGGCTTGGCTCCTAACCTCAGTTTTTAAAAGGACAAGGACCAAGAGAAGGTCCTGTATCCAATGAAAAACCGAGTAAACAGGCTAAAAAGCCGCGTTTAGGCCATGTTGGAGAAGGAGGTGACCTTGGGGGGCTGGCCCCCCAAGGGACGTTGATCACCTTGTGGTGCTTCCGGGAGCAAAGTAGCAGGACTTCGTCTCTCTCTTGGATTTTCTGGTTTTTCAGAGCTTGCACTTGGGATCTCTTTTCATCATGCTTTCTTCTTGGAATGGACCTCCTTTTATAGGCTTTTGGTAGCCATGAGGTGTTTATTGGCATTGATGGCCATGATGAAAGAATTGATGAGGAGTTACAAGTTGATTTTGTAACTCCTTTTTCAAGGCTTGTGATTGGCCGATGAAGGTAGTGGGCATTTAATCACCTTTATGCTTCATGATGATGGGAGTTTCATGGGTTTAATGCCATGATTGCTTGGATTTGTAACTCCCAAATGCTTGGTTCTGATTGGGCCGTCCAAAATAATGAGTTAATGACTGCTTTAATGGGTCAATTAACGACATTAAGTGGTTGCCAAGGCATGTGAAGAGTCGCGGGCCGTGCTGTGCCTTTTGAGATTCTTCTTGCGATCATCATGGGTGGATCCACGCATTATTTGATGTCGGATTGCGATGCAATTTCAGACATTGATTGATGTTGGCGGGCCGGTGACATCTGTCTTGTCGATTTCACGATCGGTCGGACAGAAAGTGCACTTTCTTAGTCAGCCGGTTGGCGATCTTGAGGCGATCGGTGATGATTTCATACTTTTGACGGTGGATCCGAGATGTCGACGAAGATCAGTCGTTTTCGAGCATCAAACATTGCATTTTCCGAAAATCACAGAGGCCAGAACACCCCGAAACGCGAAAAGAATCGGAAAACGGGCACTTTGGTGCAAAATCCGGTGACCCGAATTTCCAGGGTCGTCGGGCGACCATACACCCAGGGTCGCCGGCTACCATAGGGCTTCGGCCCGTTTGGTCGCCGAGCGTCGTTTTCGGCCGTTTTTTCGTCTTTTACGTTCCTTTTTTCTTTTGTATTTTTCTTGACATTTTTCCTTAATTATTGACTTGATTTTCTTGGAGAAATCTTGACGATAACCCTCGCGAAATGGGAGCACAAAGTTTCCTATTTTTCGGGAAAGCCGAAGACTTTGTAGCCGATTTTCCGTCAAGCGTCGAAACTAGGTCAAACGATGTCGGAATGACTTGAAAATTGAGGTGAAGCTTCTTGAGCAGTGGATAGGACCAACCATGGGCTTTTATTTGAGTTTTGAAGCCGTTTGGGGTCTCATCGATGCTTCACTTGATTTTGCTGCGGGGAAAATGCCGAGCTTTGATATGTGGTCAAACGATGTCCGATTGACCTAAAATTTGACAGGGAGCCTATTGGAGTCGTTTTGAGACGTTTCATGAGCTCTGTTTTGGATGTCATGGTCCCGGGTTGCTCCGCCGCCGGTAGGCTTGATTTTCTCTCGGATCATCGAAACCTGGTCAAACGTTGTCGGAATGACCTGAAATTTGACGTGCAGCCTTTTGGAAGCATGTTGAAGCCACTCATGTATTTTGTTTGATGAGTGATGGCTTTGGTGGTTACCGCCGCCGGGAAGCTTGATTTTGCTGCTCGAGCATTGATGGAGGGTCAAACGTTGTCGGTTTGACTTGAAATTTGGCATGGAGCCCTTCGGAGACATTCTGGAGTCATCCGTAGGCTTTGATCAAAGTTTTGGTGTCTTTGATGATGTTGCCGCCGGGAGCGCTTGTTTAGCTGTAGGAGCGGTGAAGTTGGGCCAAACGATGTCGGAATGACCCGAAACCTCAGGTGTACCCCTCTTTTAGCTTGTCTTGAAGGATCTCTCGGTTTTTGTCTGATTCTGACAAAATCTGATGCTTGAAGTAGCCTTGCCTATTTTTAGCAGTATGCAGCTTCAGGAGGCTTCTTGATGTTGAGGAGACATATTGACTTTTTTGGTGTCAACAAATGCCCCCTCGAGGTACAGCGACGAGTAGCTTTTTGGAGTCGATGTGCCTCGAAGAGAAATTTGGAGGAAAGATTCCAACTTGACCAAGAGTCTTGAGCAAATTTTTTTTTTTTTTTGGAATAGCCTTCTGAGTTTCCGGGGGAATTTTATGGTAGCGAGAGGGATCACGTACCATCTCAAGGCAAAGTTTTGAAAATGACATGGGGTATTTGGATTTTGGGTTTTGGATTTTGGTTTTTGACTTTGTGACCTAACAAGCTGTATGTGGCAGGTTAGGGGTTCGGGGTTTGATTTTAATTTTGACCTTGTGACCCAACAAGCTGTATGTGGCAGGTTGGGGGGTCAGATTTGGTGTGTTGGTTTTGGATTTTGATTTTGGTTTTGGTCTTGTGACCTAACAAGCTGTATGTGGCGAGCTAGGGGACCGGAATTTGGTTTTTTAATTTCAAGATTTTGGCTCAATTTGGTTCAGAGGTTGGATGGTTTGGTTTTTGGAAACTCATGAGACTTTCTTTTCTTTTTTTTTTTTTTTGATTGGTCCCATCAACTCAAAAGAGGCATGGGACTTTTTTTTTTTTTTTTGCTCTTTTCTTTTTTTGCTCTTGGTAAGAGGAATATTTTGACTAAAATCCAATTTTAGTGCCTAGGTGGTCAAACCTGGCTCATATGGGCTAACCCATGAGACCTTAGGCTTTGGAGATGGCCTAGATCTCATATGGTGTCATATTTGTAAAGAATATCCAAAAATATCTCTTTTGTGTAGAGAATATCTAAAAATATCTTTACTTGGAGAGAATTTCTCAAGTTTTCTTTTTGTGGAAAGATTCTCTCAAAATATCTTTCTTTTTGGGAAAGTAGCTAAATTTTAGCACTTACCTCCTTTCTTTCTCTTTGTTTCCTCTTTTGGCTTGCTCTCTTCTATAAAAGCAAAGAGGGTTGGTGCTTTTGCTCCATTCCTTTCTTTTTACAAGAAATCTTCAAGAGTGCTCCCCTAGACAAGAAGTGCCTTCTCTTCTTCAAGGATCTCCAAGCTTTTCTTCTTTTTCTCCATCAATGGCTTCAAGTAAGTTTTCTTCCTCGTCAAGAATCTCCATTGTAGAAGTAGCTTCTTCATCATTTTTTTTTTTCTTTTTCTTTTCTTCTTCTTTCTTCTTTTTTTTTTTTTCTTTTCTTTTCTTTTCTTTTCATGCACGTTTTTCCTTTTTTTTTTTTTCGTGCTTCTCTTTTTTTCTTTCTTTCTTTTTTTTTTCTCCTTTTTTTTTTTTAAAAAAACCGTGTACTCTCTTTTTTTTTCTGTTTTTTTTTTCCACGCTGATTTCTCTTTTTTTTTTTCAGCGTCTTTCTTTTCTCTCTCTCATTTTTTTTTTGCTGTTTCTGTTTTTTTCTCTAGCTGTACGGACAGGTCCGTACGGACCTGACCGTACTGCCACGTGGCAGTGGGCCACGGCCTGTGGGCCAAATTTTTTTTTTTTTTTTTTTGCAGAGATTTTTTTCTCTCTTTTTCTTTTTCCTTGTTTGCTCACTATGATAATGAGGCTATGCAATTTCAATATGTATGCATTTTTTTTTTTGTTTGATGCATTAAGATAGAAGGCTAGAGTCTCTAGGTCAAGCCAACATGATTTTTGACTTGGACAAAGTTTGATTGGTTTTGACTAAATTGGGTTGGAATTGGTCAAACTTTGGTCAAGGTTTTCCTAGCATCTAATGCATGATGATATATTTTTGATGCATGAGTTTTGGTAAATAGATTTGGAAGTATGATGATGCATACCTAAAAATCTTTTGCAAGTGTTGGGATTTTGAGCTCGCAGCGATGTTGAGCTCTTTCTCGGTCTTGCTGGATTTTGAGGAAGTTTTGCAATTTTTGGATTTTGAAGCTCGCAGCAATGTTGAGCTCTTTTCCAGATTTTGTGGAAGTTTGATGAGATTGGCTTGTTCTCGCAGCGATGTTGAGTTCAAGCCTTCTTTGAGAATTCTCCACTGACTATGATCTCGCAGCGATGTTGAGCTCATCTTCAGGCTTCCTGTCTTTTTCGGAGTATTTTCCTTTTCGTTGGAATTGCGCCGGAACCATGTCAAAATTTTGCTAGAATTTTTTGTAGCAGAATTCTGTCATTTTGATGTTGATTGATCTTTTCTCTTCCATCTTTTACAGGCAGTTCTTCTAGAACAAACAAGGGTAAAGGTCCTGTCACTGACGCGCCTCGTCGGTCTGCTAGATCTTCCAATGCGGTGTTCAGCAGGCTTGGGAGAAAGAGGGGACTCTCATTCGCCAGGTTGAGGAAGCTGAAGGTAATGTCCGGAGGAAGACTCAAGAGCATGAGCAGTGGCAGGTCCTCTGCGAAGAACTTCCTCGTTCTGCAGATAGGTCACGGCATTTGGCCGTGTTTTATGGGGACATTTTGAAGAAGCGTGGCCTAAAAACTTTGGAAGTTAAGCCCATGGGTCTGCTTGAGGAATTGAACCTTTGGTTGAAGACCATGTAGGATTGAGCTCCTGAGTTGTAACAAACTCTTTTTCCTTTTTCTTGTTTTTTGGTACCTCCATGTATAAATAATTTTGGTACTATATTTTGTATCCCCTTCCTTTCACTTAAATCATTTTTTTGATGAAAACAATTTTGAGCAAAAGTTTGATGGGAATGTTTGTTTAAGGATTTGATCAAAAGGTTGTCATTTTGTGAAAATCTTTTGTCAAAGGGTTGTTTTGGGCATGAAAGCCAATTTTGTGGCGGAAAGCCTTGTTTTTGATAGTTTGAAAACCAAAATTTGGATGGCGAGAAAGCCTAATTTTGTGGCGTAAGAGCCAAAATTTGTTTTGCGGCATGGGAGCCAAAATTTTTTGACGGCGTGAAAGCCGAATTTTAGAATGGCATAGAAGCCGAATTTCATTTTGTTTGTCTTGGTATTTATAGCCGAATTTTGGCATTTATAGCCAGATTTTGGCGTTTATAGCCGATTTTTTTTTTGTTTTGTTTTGTTTTGGCATTTATAGCCGAATTTTGGCGTTTACAGCCGAATTTTGAGATGGCATGAAAGCCAAAAATTTTGTTTGTGGCATAAGAGCCGATTTTGAGATGGCATGAAAGCCAATTTTGGTGTTTATAGCCAAAAAATTTTGTTTTTGGCATTTATAGCCGGATTTGGCGTTTATAGCCGAGTTTTGGTGTTTATAGCCAGATTTTGGCGTTTATAGCCAGATTTTGGCGTTTATAGCCGAGTTTTTTGAAAACCAAGTTTTGTTTTATTGGTATGAAAGCCGATTTTGGCGTTTATAGCCGACAAAATTTTGTTTTTGGCATTTATAGCCGAATTTTGGCATTTATAGCTGGATTTTGGCGTTTATAGCCGATTATTGGTTTTCAAAATGCAGGTATCAACTAAATGTCGCCTCCCCGCTAAATGGTCTTGCAAGTATCAATGGAATGTCGCTTCCTTGCTCATTCGGTTTTGCGAGTATTGATGGAATGTCACTTCCTCGCGGGTTAGGTTTTGCGAGTATCGATGGAATGTCGCTTCCTCGCGAATTGGGGTGCAAATATCGACTAAGCGTCGCTTCCCTGCTTTTCCCAAAACTTTTGGTTTTACGGGTACTGACTTGATGTCGTTTCTCCGCGATTTTTGAAATTTGAGGTTTTCTCGAACCATTTGAAATGTGGGTTGTGGATAGCAACTGGTATGTTGCATCTCCAAGATTTTTGAAATTTGGGTTGTGGATATCAACTGGTCTGTTGCTTCTCCACGATTTTTGAAATTTGGGTTGTGGATATCAACTGGTCTGTTGGTTCTCCACGATTTTTGAAAATTGTAAGTATCGAATGGGGTTCGTTTCCTTGTGATTTTTGGGTTTTGGAAGTATCGAATGGGGTTCGTATCCTTCCGATTTTTGGGTTTTGGAAGTATCGAATGGGGTTCGCATCCTTCCGGTTTTTGGGTTTTGCGAGTATCTACTGAATGTCGCTTCCCCGCGGTTTCAAAATTTTTGTTTAAAGACACGAAGGTCATAAATTTTGACTTAAAACCCTTTTGGTTGTAAAAGCCGAGACGGTCTAGGGTGAAAATTCCTAAGTCCCGATTTTTGTTTCAAACCATGAATTTTGGATTCAAGGATCGAAATTTTGGTCGAGTCTGGGAAGAGGCTCCTAAACTTGGATTTTTGGATTTGATGATTTTTTTTTTGAACAATGAAATGATGAAAGTAAGCATTGTTTTGAGAGATTGTTTTTTTTTTTTTTTTTTTGGAAATTTCAACATAAAGATGAAAATTTCAACAGGGGTGGGTTTGACGAGCAAGTACCTTGGAAATACGCTTTAGCCGTGTAGATAGTGCTCTGACCCGTTTGAGGAAGTCTTCAAGGGTAGTACCGCTTCAAGAACTTGCCGTTGATGGGTAGCATACATCTGTCTCCTTCCATGTTTAGAAGAGCGTATGCACCGTTGGAGAAGACTTTGTCTATGACGAAAGGTCCCTCCCATTTTGGTTCGAATTTGCCTTTGGATTTGTGGGCAAAGACTATGGGTCTTTTTACTGCAAGAACCAAGTCACCCTTTTTGTAGGCGCGTTGCCTGACCTTTTTGTCGAAAGATCCTGCCATGCGTGCTTGGTACAACTCAATGCTTTGTAGAGCTTCGAGTCGTCTTTCATCGAAATTATCCAGCTCTTGGAGTCTCAATTTGACATTGCTTTCTTGCGTCATGTCATTTTGCAAAGATACCCTTAAGGAAGGAATTTGTACTTCCAAAGGGACAACAGCTTCGCATCCATAGACCAAAGAGAATGGTGTGCTATGGGTTGGTCCTCGAACGGTGGTTCGATAAGCCCATAAAGCTTCTAGTAGTTTGTCGCCCCAGTCTCTTTTGTGACTAGAGACCATTTTCTTGAGAATTTTGCAGAGTATCTTGTTGAAGGCTTCTGCTAGTCCGTTCGCTGCTGGATTATATGGAGTCGAAGGACAACTTTGGATTTTGTACTTATCGCAGAACCTGTAGAATCTGTGATCCCGGAATTGTGGTCCGTTATCATGGACGAATCTTTTAGGTATGCCGAAACGACAAATAATGTTGGTTTACAAGAACTGAAGGACTGATGAAGTCTTCATTTCGCTGAGCGCAAATGCTTCTGACCACTTGGAGAAATAATCCGTAGCGGCGAAGATGAACCGATGACCTTTGCTTGATGGGGGAGAAATAGGACCTATGATGTCCATTCCCCAGGCTTCGAAAGGCCATGAGATTGCTGTTGGATGTAGCCATTCTGGAGGCATGTGGACATAATCTCCGTGAATCTGGCAGTTTTGGCAGCGCTTGGCAAATTGCATTGCATCAGCTACCATGGTAGGCCAATAGTAACCTAGCCTTTTTATCTAGTTCTAGAGCTTAGGGCCAGCCTGATGGGCTCCACAAAGACCAGCATGTACTTCTTCGAGAGTTTCCTCAGCCTCTTGTTGTGATGAGCAGCGTAGGAGTACTCCGTTGAAGGATTTTCTGTAAAGTGCTTTCGAAGGTATATCCAAATGAAAGTTTGGGGCTCGTCTTTGGATGCTTACCCGTTCTTTTGGATCTTCAGGTAGGATTCCGAACATGATGTAATCAATTAACAGATCTCTCCAGTCGCCAATCGGAGGTTTGAGGATGGATATCCGACTTCCAACCAGTTGGTGGCATTCAGCAACTGCTTGGTGTGTGTTGAGAGGAGGGAGAATCCTTCTTTGACATACTGTGACTTGCATGTTTTCCGCTTCTTGGATTACCATGGATGCGGCGAGTCCGGCCAGGGCATCTGCACGGATGTTTTCACCTCTGAGGATGTGGGTGATATGGCAGATGTTCAATTTTTGTCGAAGCGACTGCGCCATATTATAGTAAGGTAGCAAATCAGGCTTCCTGACTTTATAGTTTTCATTCATCTGGTTGACGACCAGTTGAGAGTCTCCAAAAGCTTCCAGCGTGGTGATGCCGGATTCGAGGGCGAGTTCCAATCCTACAATCAAGGCTTGGTACTCAGCTGCATTGTTTGAACATGGTTCCAGTAGCGAGAAGGCGTGTGGAATTATGTATTTGTCGGGGCTGACAAAGAGGATGCCGATTCTCGATATTTGCTTTCCTTTTTCATTTGTCCTGGTTGCACTGTCAAAGTATATGTCCCAGGGAGTGTTTGACAAGGAAGTTTCCACGTTGTAGACAAATTCGTCTAGGAAATCATCCCTGAGTGGAGAATCTTTAGGCAATGGATGCTCTGCGAGGAAGTCTACTAGAGCTTGGCCTTTGATTGCTTTTTGTGGTACATACCTAATATCAAATTGTGATAGAAGAATGGACCATTTTGCCAGTCGGGCATTGAGAGAACCTGCTTTTGTGACAAGGACCTTTAGGAGGTTGATCCTCGAAATCAGGTAGACTGTGTTCGACAGCAGATAGTGACGCAGCTTTTGTACAGCGAACATTACTGCAAGGCATTCTTTTTCGACTGGGGAGTAGCGATGCTCTGCACCTACCATCATGCGGCTAAGGTAATACAGAGCAGCTTCTTTTCCGTCGTCGTTTTCTTGTGCGAGCAGAGCACCCGAAAGAGTGGTCGAGAGCTCTTGTGTACAAGATAAATGGTTTTCCAGTTGTGGGGGCAGCCAGCACTGGAGGTTTGATGAGGTATGCTTTGATGTCTTGAAATGCATTTTCACATTCAGCATCCCAGACAAAGTCCACGCCTTTCTTCATCAGGCGAGAGAATGGACGGCATTTCCCTGATAGATTGGAGATGAACCGTCGGGTGTAGGCCAGCCTTCCTCGAAGCCCTTTTAATTCTCTTAGGGTTCTGGGAGATGGCATTTCCAGGATAGCCTTGACTTTGGTGGGGTCAAGTTCTATTCCAGCTTTCCGTACTATGAATCAGAGAAACTTACCTGATGAGACACCGAAGAAGCACTTTAGTGGATTCATCCGCAATTTGTGTTTGCGAAGTCGGAGGAAGACTTCTCGAAGATCATTGAGATGGTCTTCTTTTCTTCTACTTTTTATGGCGAGGTCGTCAACATAGCATTCGACCGTCTTGTGCTGCATATCTTGGAATATTTTCATCATAGCCCTTTGATATGTCGCACCTGCATTTTTCAGGCCAAACGGCATAACAGTGTAGCAATACACGCCGAATGGTGTCCGAAATGATGTATACCTTGCATCTTCAGGATGCATCTTTATCTGGTTGTAGCCAGAGAATCCATCCATGAACGTCATTCGCTCGAACCCATAGGTGTTGTCAATCATCACCTCTGGTATGGGTAGCGGGAATTCATCTTTAGGACATGCATTATTCAGGTCTCTGTAGTCGATACAGACCCTTATCTGCCCATTTTTCTTTGTCACGGGGACAATGTTGGCCAACCATTCAGGATGCTGTTCCTCGCGAATGAAGCCAACATTTTTGAGTTTCTGAACTTCTTGTTCAATTTTGTCCATCACGTCGGGACGGAATCTTCTTTGGCCTTGTTTGATAGGCTTGATTTCTTTTTGCAAGTTGAGCTTGTGGACTGCTACTTTGGGATCCAAGCCAGGCATTTCGGCATAAGACCATGTAAAGCAATCAACGAACTCACGAAGAAAAGAGATATACTCGGGTAACTCATCATCCTTTATATTCTTGCTTATGAATACAGGACGTGGGTTATCAGGTGTTCCCAAGTCTATCTTTTGAACAGGATCTTCTGTCGGAAGGTTTGAAGGTGGTTCCTCCACAGTATTTTCGGAGGCTTCCAACTCAACAAGACATTCTGGAGTGCCAGAGAAATTTTCAGACTGAGGCTCTGTTTCTGTCCATGAATCTTCTTGATCAGCATCCTTCTCAATGCTATCCTTCTCAAGGCTTGCAATGAGATGGTCCGAATCATTTGCCGGAATTGGGTTGAAGTAAGGTACTTCTTTTGGAGACGATGATTCTTCTGGGACAGAGAACCGCTCGTGTACGTCATCGGGCAATTCCTCTCTATTATCAGAGAAATTATACCAATTGGAGGCGCTTTAAGGATTTTTAACGAGTAACTCCTCAAAGAGATATCCAGGGATATCAATGTCTTCATAAGATGTTGAGGCTTGGTCGGTAAAGCGACTTTGCAGCCATGGTGTCAACTGTCTCATAGGAGCGGTAGGATCATACCCCAACCCATATGAAGACTTGCCTTTTTGAAGGTGGACTTTCCAATCTTCTGGTTGACTTTTGGTCAGGGTGGGTTCCAATGGTGTAAGAATACCACGGCCACCTCCCAAACCAGTCGAATTTTGAGTGTCGTAGCCCATTTTCTTCATGATAGCTTGTGCCATTGGACTATACAGGGATAGCTGAGGTATACCTTCGTTTTGGAAAGGTTCAAGCAAAGAGTGCAATGGAGATGCTCCTGATCTGTGGAAGTAAATCACTTTTCCTTCTAGCGAAGTTGCCGGAATAACAAAGGAAGCAGACGTAGGGTCTTCTATGTCTGCAAGTGTCTCCAATGGAGTGAGAGAGAGCTGATCTCGCTGAGTATCAGCTTGGCTCGATGCTGTGTCATCTTCTGGATCTGACTCTGAGTCCGTGTCATGCATAATAGACACAAAGGAGACAATGAACTTGCCCCCAGTCTTTTGTTTTGTCTTCTTTGCTTTGGTAATTATTACCAAAGGCTTTGGAGATTTGAAGGAGACGACGAAGGGAGCTTGGCCGCTTACTTCGAGTTTGGTGGAGGGTTTGTTTTCCTCCGATGATTGCTGAGGAGCCTTGCCTTTATCTTTCTGGAGACTGTCGGCAAAGCGAATTGTTTTTTCCTCCTGTTCTTCTTTTCCATCTTTATACATTTGAGCATCTGCAAAATGGACATCTCTGCCTTTGAAGGGCTTTTTGTCTGCAAATACTCGATGTATCAGGCTATCGTTGCCAACGAACTTGATGCACTGATGTAGAGTTGAAGGGACGACACCATTCTCATGTATCCAGGGGCGTCCTAGGAGTATATTGTAGCATGAAGGGGTCCTTATTGCATACACAGTGACTTCAGAAATAAGATCACCGATTTGCAATTTGAACCTGATTTTACCGATAGGCCTTTGAGCGCTGCCATCATATCCGAAGATGGATACGGACGTGTGACTCAGTTTACTAGGTGGGATGCCCAGCTCTTCGAGTGCCGAAGTAGAAATGAGGTTGAGTGCAGAACCTGGATCTATCTGAACTCTGTGTACTGGCATTTCTTTGACGTACCCCATAAAGTACAAGGGACGGTTGTGCTTTGTTTCGCCTAGGAGGAGGTCATCCTTGTCGAAGGCAATTGTTGCACTTGCTGCTTTTTGTACCGAGAGGCATTCATTGCTTGATCCCTCAGTTTTCTTCTTTTCTCCCTTTGAGGGAGTATTTGATTTTTTGGCCCTATAGTCCATTTCAATTTGTAGGACTTGTGGGGCATGTTTGTCGACATCCACATTCAGTTTTTGTAATTCTGAAATGAGACTATCACGAGTTTGTGGAGACATTCGCAATAAGTCAAGGATGTGTAGACGTGCAGGTATGTGTTTGAAGTGCTCACTCAAGTCATACTTGAAAGCCTCGTTCGGGCCTGCATTTTCATTATTATTGCCACTTGGGGCGCTTACACCTTGCTTTCCCGAAGAAGAAGGTTGATTGTAATTTTTGTGGTAATCCCGGCCAGAACGGGTACCTCTACCAACTTCAAGAGCCTCTAGAGAAGGGTCTTCTTTTGGAAGATCGTTCTCAGGATCAAGAGGTTGATCCTTTACTGAGGTCGTCTCTATAACAGCATTAGCGTCTTCAGTGATTGTGTTGCAAGGAGCAATTTTCGGGAACAAGTCCTGAACAGTAGCCGGCAACTTTTCTTTATTATCCCAGACATTGCCCGTGAGATCGGGTATCTGGGACCAATTGACTGAGTTTTCATTGAAGAGGACTTCATTGGCAGAAGTTTCTTCAAGATGATCAATCGGGAGTGGCTTGAGTTCCGACGTCACAGCTTCAGGAGACGAAGGTTGAGAGGATGTTATCTCAGTGGAAGTCACCTGA
Source organism: Umbellularia californica (assembly GCA_028538565.1). Classification (NCBI taxonomy): domain Eukaryota; kingdom Viridiplantae; phylum Streptophyta; class Magnoliopsida; order Laurales; family Lauraceae; genus Umbellularia; species Umbellularia californica. The sequence continues at coordinate 31,789,053 of JAPQWN010000004.1, forward strand.
GAGGATGTAGCTCTGGAAGATACGCTACCGGTTGGGGAGTACGTGTCTTCGGAAGCTTCAGAGGCACTGTCGTCCTGAGCTATTGCATTGCAGGTTATCCTGACAGGAGATGCCCACAGTGTAGACTGTTGGGAATCAGATTCATCCTCGGATGTGAGAGGATCATCGATCCAACAGTTTTCTCCATTTTCAGGAGTTAAGGGAGAAAGTTCTCGCTGATTTTCAGGGACTTCCGGTTCTGGGTCATGACAAAGATTGATGCGATCCTGCTCCTGCTCTATGGCAAGATGTTGCAAGATTCTTGCATATTCTTCGAGATCAGGCATGGGAGCCAAATCTTCTTCGTCATTTGCTCCTTGTGGTTCGCCAATGTTGGGTTCCACCGGAGCATTGTTTGGTGCTGGATCGATAGCGTTTTCTTGAACAGGGTCCTGGTCTTCTTCGTCATCAGACTAAGATCCTTGTGGCTGTAATGGGTTATTCGAGATTACTGGCATAAGATGAGACTCGGGAATCCATTCCTCGTCGGAGAGGTATTCTCCTGTTTCAAAGGATTCTTCCCACTCATCTATATCACTGACAGTATCACTGGACTCGTATCCATTCATGGAGAATCCAACTACCGAGTTGCAAGAGTATGATGCCCCCTGCACATTTTCATTTTTGTATAGAGGTGGCATGAAATCATCAAGAGTGAATTTTCTTACCGCCTTGGAGGTTTTGGGAAGAGATTCTTCCGTCGTCCTTAGTGAAGCAGTGGAAGAAGTTTCTGCTTTTTCAAGGACTTCTTGTTTTGGTTGAGACTTTTGCTGCTTGAGCTTGCGGAGCTGTCTCTTGACTTGCCTTCGCTGCTGAGCGGTCGGATTTGTTTTGACGATCTCCTAGTTTTCATCATCTAGGAGATCGGGATGCACCCATATAGGTTGTCCATCTGGTGTTGGATAGGGAACCAATTCTTGGGACGCTTGAGCCATTTTTATCACCTTGAATGAAGTAGTGATCTTCTCCTTCTGTGACTTTGAAGTTTGCCGACAGACACCATGTTGACAGAGGCGGGGCCATAGTTTTTATCAAAGGTTATGACTCCGTTTTTCCACATCACATTGATCTTCTCTCTCACAACGAAGCATTGATTGAGAGGATGTGAGATCATCTGATGATATGGACAGTATCGGGGATCATTGGTTTTGCCAACATCTCCCGGTCTTTTGGGCTCTGGCCAAATGAGTTTGCCATTTGCTAGGAGAGCCTCAAAGATTTCTTCAACATCTACATCAAACGGATATTTCTTTTCTACACGTTCTTTGAAGGCATCGGAGGGTTCAGGCCTTTTACCTGCAGTTTTGTTTTCAGGTTTCTTTGGCTGCTGAGGAGCTGACTTAGTCTGCACATTGAGAACCTCCTTTTTCTTTGGTTTTGACGTTGTAACAGCAGTCGGCTCTTTCTTTGATGATTTCTGACTGTTGAGGTCTTTGATCACCATTTCAGCTTCCATGGAAGCTTCGAGGAGTTCCCCCAGGTTCTTTGATTTGTTGCCGATGATCATGGAGTGGATTTTTGCTCTCATATTGTTACGGCAGATGTCGACCAGCGTCGCTTGTGGCAACACATCTGAGCATTTGTACGCCATTGCCTTCCATTTGTGAATGAAGTCGTATGTTGACTCATTCTCTCCCTGTTTTAGGCTGCAGAGTTGAGCCATAGTAACAGGATGATCCTCACCTTGGAAGTGGGTCAGGAAGCGTGTCTCTAGCATAGCCCAGTTCTGGATGGAGTTCTCCGGCAGAGTGGAGTACCAATCAAAGGCTGTACCTTTTAGGGTACTTGCAAAGAGGCGAATCTTGAGGGCATCTTGATCCGCAATAGCTTCCGTTAGGATCTTGAAATGGATGACATGTTGTCTGGCTGAACCTTTCCCAGTATATGTCTGGAGAGTAGGTTGTTTGAATTTTGCCGGGAACGGAACCGAGTCCATCCATAGAGGGTAGGGTGGCTTGATCCCATGTTCCTTCAATGTATCATCTTCTTTTGCTTTTACGAGGATATCGTCCACGTCCTTTCTGGTAAGGGCGCGAGACTCATTGTTTTCTGCATTGCCCTCGTCATCTTCATGATTCAGAGGGGTTTCATTGTTAGGTGGTGGACGCTGTAGAGTGAGAATCAAATTTTCCATCAGAGTCTCAATTCTTTGTTGTCCTTGCTCCAACTGCTGGATGCGTGCAGTTACGTCATCATGCGGTGGAGGCTGCTCAGAACTTGTAGCCAAGACGTTCAGCCCTCGGGATTCGAACGAAGAAGTCGTCCTGATAACTGAGCTGGGGCTCATTCTTCTAGATGAAGAATCTGAGGAGTGGTTACTCCGATGTCCTTGGCTTGGAGGAGTGGAAGATTCCTCCAGATGTGTTCGTGTCCGAGAGACGCTGCGAGTCACTGGACGTCTAACACTGATTTTGGCTACTGACTTCTGGCGTTTTCTGGTTTTGCCAACCATATGAACAGCAACGAATTGGTCGGGTCTTTCTTTTTCGACCCATTTCTTTGTGACGTGGAGAGCAGAACGCTGGGTTCTTTGTTTCTCGAGTCACTTTTGTCGATATGCAGTGCGGCGACCCATACGACGAGCAATTTGAGCTTCAGTCAGCTCTGGCTGGGCTCTGGCGATGAAGGATGTAGTCCCTTGTGCGCAACAGCCGAGTTTGTCTTCTTTGAAGCTTGGCAAGGACAGAATCTGGACGTGGTCCTTTGTCTGTCACAATGAAGACTTGAATTTTGCGAGCTCGGCCCCTGTTGAGATGAAGGGTCGACTCGCGGGAGTGCAGGCTTCAGCATGTTTTTGCATAGGCCTAACGATGCAGGATTTGATTTTGGGCTTGTAGGAGCAAGCTGGCTCATGATGATTTTGTTTATTTTTTGGGTGGAGGGTAGGTTTCTCTTCTTTCATGTAAGAGAGAGGGTAGAACCGATTCTCCTTGAGAGGGGCTAGGTATGCTGCCTTTGCAGATGTTTGGGACCTCCGTTGCTTTGGCGAAGATCTCAGGGACCAGGTTTTGGTGTAAACTTCGTTTCTTGTGGGTTGAGGCTTCGTGGGAACGCCACAGGCTTCAGGCTTCTTGGTGTTCGCTCTTGGTGCCATTTTAGTGACACGTTGCGGGGCGGTTTTCTGCTTCTTGGCAGGTACAGTGTCTTCTGCGGGAAGTGGGAATGGTCCCAGCGATCCGAAGACGATGGTCCGGGGAGTTGAAGTTGACCCGGTGTTTGGAGAGTTGTCGAGGGAGATGACGCTTCGGCAACTGGCAGGGCGCTTGTGCTTGTTTTGTTTGTCTTGCAGCATAAGCTGGTACTTGTTCTCATCGAAAGTGATGGTCAATGAAGCTGCCATTGTTAGTTTTGGAAAACTTCTGAAACAAGACCAAATCCATTAGTAATCACAAGAATATGGTGATCGTAAATGGAGAACAACTATGGTTTTGTCTTTTCAAATCACTTGAGGGGACATGGCCCAACCCAAGGACGATGAAGAAGGCAAAAAGCCATAGAGGACACAATTGTTCTAAAATGCAAGTATGGTAGGCTCAGAGTGAGCGTTCCAGTGACTGCTAGAAGCAATTGTAGACCTTAATTCAAATTACCGAGAAGCAAGGCTCACTCGAGGTAAAATGATATAAGGTTGGAGATACAAATGTGTTGGTCGCGAATACAGTAGACCCGAAAGGGCGTACTAGCACCGCTAGGCACAAATGTTGCAAATCGCATCCTTGGGAAGGACACGAGATGGGATTTTTTTTGAAATGTCAAAATTGGGTTCACAAAGGAGAGCAAATGGTGTTCCAATCCGAACAAAGGCTCAACATTTCTGCGAGCGCTAAATTCAGAAGGGAAGGAACCAGAATTTCTCGGATGTGAATCCAATAATGAAGGAAGTTTTTTTTTGAAAGGTCAAGATTGAATTCACCAAAGAGAGCAAATGGTGTTCCGTTTCGAACAAAGGCTCAACATTTCTGCGAGCGCTAAACCCGAAAGGGAGGGAACCAAGATTTCTCAACTCTGAACTCAAAAGTGACGGAAGTTTTTTTTTTGAAAGGTCAAGATTGAATTCATCAAAGAGAGGAAATGGTGTTCCGTTTCGAACAAAGGCTTAACATTTCCGCGAGCGCTAAACCCGAAAGGGAGGAAACCGAGATTTCTCAACTCTGAACTGAAAAGTGATGGAAGTATTTTCTTTCTTTTTTTTTTTAAAAAAAGATTTTTTTTTTAGAGAATTTTTTTTTTGAAAGGTGCACATAGATTTCCAATTCGATCTTATGAAACCTTAATAGATAGATCAGCCCCCAGGTAAGGGTAGGATTACTTAATGAACCCGTTTGGAGGACCCTTGCCTCGAACAGTCTAGCTGTCTCCACACTCTGGACAAGGCTTTTCTTACATCCACTTTGGTCAAAGAACGCAACTGGTGGAACCTTAGTGTTTTTTTTTTAATCCTTTTTTTTTTTGAAAGGTTTTTTATAAACTCATCAAAGAGAGCGAATGGTGTTTCAATCCGAACAAAGGCTCAACATTTCTGCAAGCGCTAAATCCGAAAAGGAAGGAACCAAGGTTTCTCAACTTTGAATGCAAAAGAGAGAAAACTAAATGTTTTTTTGAAATTATAATTTTTTTTTGAAATCCCAGTTGGACTCATCAAAGAGAAAAGATGGCCTAATCCCCGATATGAACGATAGCTGCGAACATTTCTGTGAGCTATCAAGTTCAAAGAGGAGAGGATCAAAATTTCTCAAAGTTGAATCTTGAGAAAGAGAGATCATTTTTTTAAAAAGAATTTGAAATGAAGTTTTTGAAATCCCAATTGAACTCATGAAAGAGAAAAGATGGCCCAATCCCTGATATGAACGATAGCTGCGAACATTTCTGTGAGCTATCAAGTTCGAAGAGGGAAGGATCAAAGTTTCTCAAAATTGAGTTTTTAAGAAAAAGAGATCAGATTTTTTTTGAAGTGAGAAAGAACAATTGAAATCCCATCTCATGTTTTTTTTTTTAGATGCAAGATGCAACATAGGCCACCAACTAGAAAGGAGCTAAGGGATCAAAGCATCACGTTCTCAAGTCAAAGTGTCCCACCGGGTGTGCCAACTTGATGGACTCGAAAAAGAGGGGGAATCTTCCATCCTCTCCCTCCGTACCCCGGGGGCTGACCTGGGTCTCGGCGGAGGAGGGAAGATCTCGGGCATCAACATTTTTGTACGGGTATGCCAGATTTACTTTCTACTTGGAATTTGGAATAGTGATAATCCGGAGATTCACCTTCACAAGTGGAAAGGAAATCAATCCTTTTTTCTAACTTTTCAAATTGCATAAATATTAAGAAAAGAGACAAGTTTTTAGAATGCCGTAAGAGGCATTTTTGTTTGTTTACCGTGAAATGCGTTTTTACAAAACTCAACAAATATGAAAGACAAGAATTTCGATTTCTTTTTGTCTCTTTAAGAAATACTAACTACAATAGAAAAGGAAGAAAAGGGATCTAACTTCTCAGGAGATTATGGGGACACGTTGAGATCGACGGTCGCAAGTCATGTATGGGCTTCGCCATCGTCCTTCAAATGAGAACATGTGATGCTTTGATTCTTTGGCTTGGCTCCTAACCTCAGTTTTTAAAAGGACAAGGACCAAGAGAAGGTCTTGTATCCAATGAAAAACCGAGTAAACAGGCTGAAAAGCCGCGTTTAGGCCATGTTGGAGAAGGAGGTGACCTTGGGGGGGGTGGCCCCCCAAGGGACGTTGATCACCTTGTAGTGCTTCCGGGAGCAAAGTAGCAGGACTTCGTCTCTCTCTTGGATTTTCTGGTTTTTCAGAGCTTGCACTTGGGATCTCTTTTCATCATGCTTTCTTCTTGGAATGGACCTCCTTTTATAGGCTTTTGGTAGCCATGAGGTGTTTATTGGCATTGATGGCCATGATGAAAGAATTGATGAGGAGTTACAAGTTGATTTTGTAACTCCTCTTTCAAGGCTTGTGATTGGCCGATGAAGGTAGTGGGCATTTAATCACCTTTATGTTTCATGATGATGGGAGTTTCATGGGTTTAATGCCATGATTGCTTGGATTTGTAACTCCCAAATGCTTGGTTCTGATTGGGCCGTCCAAAATAATGAGTTAATGACTGCTTTAATGGGTCAATTAACGACATTAAGTGGTTGCCAAGGCATGTGAAGAGTCGCGGGCCGTGCTGCGCCTTTTGAGATTCTTCTTGCGATCATCACGGGTGGATCCACGCATTATTTGATGTCGGATTGCGATGCAATTTCAGACATTGATTGATGTTGGCGGGCCGGTGACGTCTGTCTTGTCGATTTCACGATCGGTCGGACAGAAAGTACACTTTCTTGGTCAGCCGGTTGGCGATCTTGAGGCGATCGGTGATGATTTCATCCTTTTGACGGCGGATCCGAGATGTAGACGAAGATCAGTCATTTTTAAGCATCAAACATTGCATTTTCCGAAAATCACAGAGGCCGGAACACCCGAAACGCGAAAACCATTGAAAACGGACACTTTGGTGCAAAATCCACCCCCGGATTTCCAGGGTCGCAGGGCGACCATCCACCCAGGGTCGCCGGCGACCTCGGGCCAAGGTCGCCGGCGACCATAGGGCTTCGGCCCGTTTGGTCGCCGAGCGTCGTTTTCGGTCGTTTTTTCGTCTTTTTCGTTCCTTTTTTCTTCTATATTTTTCTTGACATTTTTCCTCAATTATTGACTTGATTTTCTTGGAGAAATCTTGACGATAACCCTCGCGAAATGGGAGCACAAAGTTTCCTATTTTTCGGGAAAGCCGAAGACTTTGTAGCCGATTTTCCGTCAAGCGTCGAAACTAGGTCAAACGATGTCGAAATGACCTGAAAATTGAGGTGAAGCTTCTTGAGCAGTGGATAGGACCAACCATGGGCTTTTATTTGAGTTTTGAAGCCGTTTGGGGTCCCATCGATGCTTCACTTGATTTTGCTGCGGGGAAAATGCCGAGCTTTGATATGTGGTCAAACGATGTCCGATTGACCTGAAATTTGATAGGGAGCCTATTGGAGTCGTTTTGAGACGTTCCATGGGCTCTGTTTTGGATGTCATGGTCCCGGGTAGCTCCGCCGCCGGTAGGCTTGATTTTCTCTTGGAGCATCGAAACCTGGTCAAACGTTGTCGGAATGACCTGAAATTTGACGTGCAGCCTTTTGGAAGCATGTTGAAGCCACTCATGTATTTTGTTTGATGAGTGATGGCTTCGGTGGTTGCCGCCGCCGGGAGGCTTGATTTTGCTGCTCGAGCATTGATGGAGGGTCAAACGTTGTCGGTTTGAATTGAAATTTGGCATGGAGCCCTTCGGAGACATTCTGGAGTCATCCGTAGGCTTTGATCAAAGTTTTGGTGTCTTTGATGGTGTTGCCGCCGGGAGCGCCTGTTTAGATGTCAGAGCGGTGAAGTTGGGCCAAACGATGTCGGAATGACCCGAAACCTCAGGTATACCCCTCTTTTAGCTTGTCTTGAAGGATCTCTCAGTTTCTGTCTGATTCTGACAAAATCTGATGCTTGAAGTAGCCTTACCTATTTTTAGCAGGATGCAGCTTCAGGAGGCTTCTTGATGTTGAGGAGACATATTGACTTTTTTGGTGTCAACAGCGGGGAGGCGACATTTAGTCGATACCTGCATTTCAAAAACCAAAAAGCGGCAATAAACGTCAAAAAGCGGCTATAAACGCCAAATTCGGCTATAAATGCCAAAACAAAAAATCCGGCTATAAACGCCAAAATTCGGCTATAAACGCCAAAATCGGCTTTCATGCCAACAAAACAAAAACTTGGTTTTCAAAAATCTGGCTTCCATGCCAAAAGAAAACAAACAATAAAGAAAACAAAATCCGGCTATAAACGCCAAAAAATCGGCTATAAACGCCAAATCCGGTTATAAACGCCAAATTCGGCTATAAACGCCAAAATCCGGCTATAAATTCCAAAAATTGGTTATAAACGCCAAAATCCGGCTATAAACGCCAAAATCCGGCTATAAACACCAAATTCGGCTATAAATGCCAAAACAAAAAAATTCGGCTTTCATGCCATAAAAAAAATCTTCGGCTTTCATGCCATTTTAAAATTCGGCTCCTATGCCATTCCAAAAATCGGCTTTCACGCCATCCAAAAAACTTTGGCTCTCATGCCACAAACAAAATTTTGCCTCTCCTGCCACAAACAAAATTTGGCTCCCATGCCACAAAATGAAATTCGGCTTCTATGCCATTCCAAAATTCGGCTTTCATGCCATCTCAAAAACTTTGGCTCTAATTCCATCTCAAATTTTTGGCTCCCATGCCGCAAAACAAATTTTGGCTCTTACGCCACAAAATTAGGCTTCCATGCCACCAAAATTTCGCTTTTCAAGCCATAAAAAAAAAAAGCTTTTCGCCACAAAATTGGCTTTCATGCCCAAAACAACCCTTTGACAAAAGATTTTTACAAAATGACAACCTTTTGATCAAATTCTTAAACAAACATTCCCATCAACTTTTGCTAAAATTTTATTTCAACAAAAAAAAATGATTTAAGTGAAAGGAAGGGGATACAAAAATATAGTACCAAAACTGTTTATACATGGAGGTACCAAAAAAAAGAAGGAAAAAGAGTTTGTTACAACTCAGGAGCCTAATCCGACATGGTCTTCAACCAAAGGTTCAACTCCTCAAGCAGACCCTTGGCCTTAACTTCCAAAGTTTTTAGGCAACGCTTCTTCAGAATGTCCCCATAAAACGCGGTCGAATGCCATGACCCATCTGCAGCACTAGGAAGTTCTTCCCAGAGGACCTGCCACTGCTCATGCTCCTGAGTCTTCCTCCGGATATTACCTTCAGCTTCCTTAACCTGGAGAATGAGAGTTCCCTCCTTGTCACGAGCCTCCACAATGGCGGTCCATTTGGCAGCAGCTTCTTCCTCTAAAAGATCAAGACGCTACCTAACCTCGACGACCTCCTTATCAAGGCGGTCCAAGTCTTGCTTCAGCCCCATGATTGATAACTCGGTAACGTTCTTCTCCCGAACGATCTGCCTCCGAGCCTTCGTGACCTCAGTCAACTCAGCTTTGACTCTGCTGGATGGTTTTATGAAGATCTCATCAAAGAAGTCACCATCTGGGAAACTCTTGGTCTCAGTCCATTTGTTCTCCAAGGTGATGATCTCCTCAACAAAATCCCTAGCGCTTGCGATGTCCAGACCGACTTCTTTGCTATCAGCGAGGATGTCCTGCACCTGCTTGATCATGCCAAAACCAGCTTCCAAATGACCTGAAGAAAGAGTCTCAACCCATGAGCTCAAGACAGTCTTCAACACCTTCCTTGCATACTGAAGGTGCGGTGCAGATGAGGATTCGCCATGCTCTGGTGCCCGACTGCCCACGTCATGCTCCATTGGAAGAGTAATCAATAAACTCTTTCCAACGGAAGAAGCTGACTCATTAAAGGAAGCAGAAGCCCCCACTCCTAGATCAGCAGCAGGTATCCCCTGTTCTGGCTCTAAAGAAGACGGAGGAATCTCTCCTGCTGCTCCACAATCTGTCGAAAAAAGACAAAAAGGTATGAATATAATCTCGTTAAAATATATATATATATATATATCAAGATTATTATTGCAAAAAATACCTGCTTCGACGACTGGCGGAGTATTGTCTGCCTCTCTAAGCTCATCCGAAGCATCATCAAAAGTTGCGTCCATGGATGGCTCGAAATCGTCAGAATCCTCTGGCAAGTCAAGAAAACAAAAGCTACATGTTAGCAAATGACCAGCCCAAACAAAAAAAAAAGAAGGAAAAAAGAAGCCACAGCAATCATACCAGGTGAAGGTTCTGGAATCACTCCAGAGTCCCTGGGCTCTTTCTCAGATGCCATGACTGGATCCGTCATTGCCTCATCGGCTGGAACCTCGGGCATCACCAGGTCATCGTCCTCTGCCAAAAGAAAGAAAGCAGCGGATTAAAAAAAAATCTCTTACAAGAGAAAAGAAAAAAAAGAAAGAAAGAAAGAGGATCATACCAGCTATCTCCTCTTCTCTGCTTCTTTTCCCCGGAGGCTCGTCAGCATCCTCAGACACCTCCTCAGCAATGGTAAGAGGAACTTCAACATCAGAAGGACTATCGTGCCGTCTCATGTTACGGCGTTGTCCTCTCCTCCTCTTGCCTCGGCGGGTCAATCTGCTCGACGATCATGCCCCACTATCAACATCAGGCCTCTCACAAGAGTCCTCACTGGATGGTCTACTTTTCTCAGTAGACTCCATGGAAGCCTTCGTATGCTCTGCCTGTATCATAGCATCGATCTCGGCCTCCTCCTCCTCCAGCTGTCTCAAGACCTCACCAGGAATTCCTTGTGTAGCTCCTGGTCTGATGATGTCCTGCTCATTGAGAAAGCCTATCTTATACCTCTCTCCAGAAAGGAAGGTCAAAACTTCCTCCCGGCGGACACCATCTGATTTGCCAAGACCCTTCCCAGGAGACTGCTTGACATCGAGCTCTTTCCTGGAAAGCCCCTAGTACACTGAGAAGCTCTCCACGAACCACTTCGTGAAACCAGCAGTCCGGAAAGTGGGCAGCTCAGGATAGGAAATAATGGCGGTAGTGTCCTCTGCACTGCAAAAAGCCCATGCATTTCTCCCATCCTGCAAACCTCCAAAACACTTCACCATGCTCGAAGGCGCTCCAACAATGCCTTGAGAGAAGCCAAGCTGCAATGCAAAACGCGAAGGGACATACGGCTGGATATCGACGAAAAGATGTCTGCGGTACACCATCGTACCAACCCGTATGTTGAAGAGCCATCTCTTCTCCACGTTTGTCAAAGCATAGTGTCTTCCCGACCCTGCCCTGGTCGAATCACGGGAGACACCAAAGTCAAAAGCCTTCTTCTGCAAACCCGGAGAAAGCTTCACTGAAGACTGCCCAATCTCGACGTCCCTAAATCGTCGGATCCTCAAACGGGCAGATAAAAGTGATTCGGGAACGGCTATCCCTCTAGCCAAACAAATCATAAAGGGATCTTCATCCTGTGAAACTCCCAAACAATGGAAGCTAGGACAGTGGTATCCATACCACGAATAGAAGATGTGGGCAGAAAATACCCTGTTCATGGGAAGCCCAAGCCGAACCAGGAAAGCAGCAGCCTGAAGTTCGGTACACAAATAGGAGTAAAGAGCCGGTACCAAAGCCAGCCGCTCTCCAAACGCCATCTGACAAGCCGGAAAAATACAGTGCGGCCTGCTGTGCGTTCCATCTCCTCCAGCAAAAACAGCCTCACCTAACCAATAAGTGAGGTAAATAGCGAGATCTCTTCGCAACGCAACGTCAGGACAAATGGCATCCATGCTTGCGAAGAACTTCTTTAAATCTTCTCGCATAACAGCGATCTTCTTCAAATTTGATGCTTTAGCCCTAGCATCCTGGGCCATGCCATCAGAAGACTCCCCGCTGTCAAAAAAGTTGGTGCTGCAACTTCTCCAACTGCTGCATCTAACTTTCGAACCCTCCTTCTCATTCAAAAAATCATAGAAGGCGACGAGCTGAAAGTATACAAGCCTGAACTCCTCAGACTGCTCCTCAAGGACGCTGTCAATAGGCATAAACTCCTCATAGAGTTTGCCGAGGATAGGCAATCCGGTGATGGCGCTCAGTTCCTTTAAAGAAAAACCAATTTCACCATTCGTCACAATGAAGGTGTTGATTTGTGGAAGGAATGACTCCAGCATGGCCATGAAAGCCTCATCGGAGAAAACGACGGTTTGCCGAAAAGCGCGAACCGCATCAAAAATCTCGACCTCCCGAAGAACGGCCTCGCCAATCCTCAGGGTGTGATCAGTCCATGACTCCCAGCTCGAGTCAGCACTGAAACGGCCATGAAGTTGAAAAGGCTTCACCCAATTGTTGCCGTCACCCCGAAAAACACCAAGACCCACCGGTCTCAAATCAACCGATGGATGATCAGAACCTTGGTAGCCACTGGCTGGCATCAACATGTCCATACGGACAGGTGGCTTCTCTGCAAGATCGGAAGGGCCGCCAACAAAAATCCCGGTCTTGATCACACTGGTCCTCTTCACCCAGCTCGGAGGATCTTCCCTCTTAGGGCACGTGGGAGAAAGGCTCAGGATCGAGATGGTCCGATCGAAAGTCGACCGGGTGAAACTAGTTCTCTCCTCACCATCTGCTGTGTAAGAGAACTAAAAACATCTCCTTTGGTATGTCAAGTCGTCGAGGACTGCATCACCGAAGAAGAAGGTAGGCTTGAGCACAACGCTCTGATCGTCCGTAACCCAAGGACGGCTGCTTACCATGATCTTATAGAATTCCTCATCTTTGAGAGCGATCAATCGCTGTCTCATCTCATCACGATTGAGGGAATTGCACTCTTCCAAGTTCTTCTCAACAAACTGGACCTTCTCCCAAGCCTGCTGAACGGCCGCATTGGAAGATCTAGCAGACCGACGAGGTGTGTCTGTAACAGGACCTTTACCTTTGTTCGTTCTAGAAGAACTACCTACAAAAGATGGAAGAGAAAAGATCAATCAACATCAAAATGACAGAATTCTGCTACAAAAATTCTAGCAAAATTTTGACATGGTTCCGGGGCAATTCCAAAGAAAAGAAAATACTCCGAAAAAGACAGGAAGCCTGAAGATGAGCTCAACATCGCTGCGAGCTCATAGTCAGTGGAGAATTCTCAAAGAAGGTTCGAACTCAACATCGCTGCGAGAATGGGCCAATCTCATCAAACTTCCGCAAAATCTGGAAAAGAGCTCAACATTGCTGCGAGCTTCAGAATCCAAAAATTACAAACTTCCTCAAAATCCAGCAAGACCGAGAAAAAGCTCAACATCGCTGCGAGCTCAAATCCCAATACTTGCAGAAGATTTTCAGGTATGCATCATCATACTTCCAAATCCATTTACAAAATCATGCATAAAAAAATATCATCATGCATTAGATGCTAGGAAAACCTTGACCAAAGTTTGACCAATTCCAACCCAATTTGGTCAAAACCAATCAAACTTTGTCCAAGTCAAAAATCATGTTGGCTTGACCTAGAGACTCTAGCCTTCTATCTAGATGCATCAAACAAAAAAAATGCATACATATTGAAATTGCATAGCCTCATTATCATGGTGAGCAAACAAAGAAAAAAAAAACTCAGCAAAAAAAAAAAAAAAAAAGAAATTTGCTGGCCCACAGGCCGTGGCCCACTGCCACGTGGCAGGCTGTCCGTACAGCCAAGAAAAACAGAAAAAAAAAAACAAGCAGCAGAAAAAAAAAAAAAAAAGAGGAAGCAAAAACGCTGAAAAAAAAGGAGGAAATCAGCGTGAGAAAAAAAAAACAGAAATAGAAAAAAAAAAAAAAAGAGAAACGCTGACAAAAAAAAATCATCAGCGTGTGAAAGGAAAAAAAAAAAACAAGAAAGCACACAGTGAAAAAAAAAAAGAAAAAGAAAACAGTGAAAAGAAGAAAAAAAGAGTAGAAGAAGCATAAAAAAAAAAAAAAGGAAACAAAGAGGAAAACGAGCTTTAAGAAAAAAAAAAGGAAAAGAAAAGAAAACAAAGAAGAAAAAAAATGAAGAAGCTACTTCTACAATGGAGATTCTTGTTGTGGAAGAAAACTTACCTGAAGCCATTGATGGAGAAGAGGAAGAAAAGCTTGGAGATCCTTGAAGAAGAAAAAGCACTTCTTATCTTGGAGAGCACTCTTGAAGATTTCTTGCAAAAAGAAAGCAATGGAGTAAAAGAAACAACCCTCTTGCTTTTATAGAAGAGAGCAAGCCAAAAGAGGAAACAAGGAGAAAGAAAAGAGGTAAGTACTAAAATTTAGCTACTTTCCCAAAAAGGGAGATATTTTGAGAAAATCTTTCCACAAAAAGGAAAACTTGAGAAATTCTCTCCAACTAAGGATATTTTTAGATATTCTCTACACAAAAGAGATATTTTTAGATATTATCTACAAATATGACACCATGTGAGATCTACGCCATCTTCAAAGCCTAAGGTCCCATGGGTTAGCCCATATGAGCCAGGTTTGACCACCTAGGCACTAAAAGTGGCTTTTAGTCATAATATTCCTCTTACCAAGAGCAAAAAAAAAAAAAAAAAGAGAAAAAAGAGCAAAAAAGTCCCATGCCTCTTTTGAGTTGATGGGACCATTCAAAAAAAAAAAAAAAAAAAAGAGAAAAGAAAGCCTCATGAGTTTCCAAAAATCAAACCATCCAACCTCATGAACCAAATTGAGCCAAAATCTTGAAATTGACATTTCACAAAGTCAAATTCCGGTCCCCTAGCTCGCCACATACAGCTTGTTAGGTCACAAGACCAAAACCAAAATCATAATCCAAACCAAACTGAAACCAAAAACCCAAATCTGACCCCCAACCTGCCACATACAGCTTGTTGGGTCACAAGGTCAAAATAAAAAATCAAACCACGACCCCCTAACTTGCCACATACAGCTTGTTAGGTCACAAGGTCAAAAACCAAAATCCAAAACCCAAAATCCAAACACCCAAAACCCAAAATCCAAACAAAAAAAAAAAAAAACAGAGAGAGAGAGAAAGCTCAAGACTCTTGGTTAAGTTGGAATTTCTCCTCCAAATTTCTCTTCGAGGCACATCGACTCCAAAAAGCTACTCGTCACTGTACCTCGAGGGGGCATTTGTTGACACCAAAAAAGTCACTATGTCTCATCAACATCAAAGAGCCTCGTGAAGCTGCATCCTACTATAAAACAGGTAAGGCTACTTCAAGCATCAGATCTTATCAGAATCAGACAGAAACTGAGAGATCCTTCAAGACAGCTAAAAGAGGGGTGCACCTGAGGTTTCGGGCCATTCCAACATCGTTTGGCCCCATTTCACTGCTCCGACAGCTCAACGGCGCTCCCGGTGGCGACATCATCAAAGACACCAAAATTTTGTCAGAGCCTACGGATGACTCCAGAATGTCTCCAAAGGGCTTCATGCCAAATTTCAAGTCAAACCAAAATGTTTGACCCTCCATTAATGCACGAACAGCAAAATCAAGCCTCCCGGTGGTGGGAACCACAGAATCCATCACTCATCAAACAAAATACGTGAGTGGCTTCAACATGCCTCCAAAAGGCTGTACGTCGAATTTCAGGTCATTCCGACAACGTTTGACTAGGTTTCGATGCTCCGAGAGAAAATCAAGCCTACCGGCGGCAGAGCATCCCGGGACCATGACATCCAAAATGGAGGTGATGGAACGTCTCGAAATGACTCCAATAGGCTCCCTGTCAATTTTCAGGTCAATCGGACATCGTTTGACCACATATCAAAGCTCGGCATTTTCCCCGCAGCAAAATCAAGTGAAGCATCGATGGGACCCCAAACGGCTTTAAAACTCAAATAAAAGCCCATGGTTGGTCTTATCCACTGCTCAAGAAGCTTCACCTCAATTTTCAGGTCATTCCGACATCGTTTGACCTAGTTTCGACTCTTGACGGAAAATCAGCTACAAAGTCTTCGGCTTTCCCGAAAAATGCGAAACTTTGTGCTCCGATTTCGTGCGGGTTCTCGTCAAGTTTTCTCCAAGGAAATGAAGTCAATAATTGAGGAAAAATGTCACGAAAAATACAAAAGAAAAAAGGAACGAAAAAGACGCAAAATCGGCCGAAAACGAAGCTCGGCGACCAAAGGGCAAAAAACCCTAAGGTCGCTGGATTTTGCACCAAATTGATCAGTTTTCGATCCTTTTCGCGTTTCGAGTATTCCTGCCTCTGTGATTTTCTAAAAATCCAATCTTTGATGCTTGAAAATGACTGATCTTCGTCAACATCTCCGATTCGCCGTCAAAAGCATTAAATCATCACCGATTGCCTCAAGATCGCCAACCGGCTGACCAAGAAAGTGAACTTTCTGTCCGACCGATCGTGAAATCGACAAGACAGATGTCACCGGCCCACCAACATCAATCAATGTCTGAGATTGCACTGCAATCCGACATCAAACAATGCGTGGATCCACCTGTGATGATCGCAAGAAGAATCTCAAAAGGCGCAGCGCGGCCCGGGACTCTTCACATGCCTGGACGACCACTTAATGACGTTAATTGACCCGTTTATGACAACTTAATGCGGTCATTAACTCATTATTTTGGACGGCCCAATCAGATTCAAGCATTTGGGAGTTACAAATGCAAGCAATCATGGCATTAAACCCATGAAACTCCCATCATCATGAAGCATAAAGGTGATTAAATGCCCACTACCTTCATCGGCCAATCACAAGCCTTGAAAAAGGAGTTACAAAATCAACTTGTAACTCCTCATCAATTCTTTCATCATGGTCATCAATGCCAATAAACACCTCATGGCTACCAAAAGCCTATAAAAGGAGGTCCATTCCAAGAAGAAAGCATGATGAAAATAGATCCCAAGTGCTAGCTCTGAAAATCCAGAAAATCCAAGAGAGAGACGAAGTTCTGCTACTTTGCTCCCGGAAGCACCACAAGGTGATCAACGTCCCTTGAGGGGCCGCCACCCCCCCCCCCCCCCCCCCCCCCCCACCCCAAGGTCACCTCCTTCTCCAACATGGCCTAAACGTGGCTTTTCAGCCCGTTTACTTGGTTTTTCATTAGATATAGGACCTCCTCTTGGTCCTTGTCCTTTAAAAAACCGAGGTTAGGAGCCAAGCCAAAGAATCAAAGTATCACATGTTTTCATTTGAATGACGATGGCGAAGCCCATACATGACTTGCGACCGTCGATCTCAACGTGTCCCCACAATCTCCTGAGAAGTTAGATCCCTTTTCTTACTTTTCTATTGTAGTTTGTATTTCCTAAAGAGACAAAAAGAAATCACAATTCTTGTCTTTCACATTTGATGAGTTTTGTAAAATAGCCTTTCACGGCAGAATCGCCTTTTACGGCAAACAAACAAAAGCGCCTCCTACGGCATTCTAAAAAAACAAACTTGTCTCATTTCTTAATATTAATGCAACTTGAAAAGTTAGAAAAAATGATTGATTTCCTTTCCACTTGTGAAGGTGAATCTCTGGATTATCACCATTCGAAATTCCAAGTAGAAAGTAAATCTGGCATACCCGTACAAAAATGTTGATACCCGAGATTTTCCCTCCTCCGCCGAGACCCAGGTCAGCCCCCGGGGTGGGGAAGGAGAGGACGGAAGATTCCTTTCGGGTCCATCAATCGCTACTCCCCAGTCGAAAAAGAATGCCTTGCAGTGATGTTTGCCGTACAAAAGTTGCGTTACTATCTGCTGTCCAACACAGTCCACCTGATTTTGAGGATCAACCTCTTAAAGGTCCTTGTCACAAAAGTAGGTTCTCTCAATGCCCGACTGGCAAAATGGTCCATCCTTTTATCACAGTTTGATATTAGGTATGTACCACAAAAAGCAATCAAAGGCCAAGCTCTGGCAGACTTCCTCGCAGAGCATCCATTGCCTAAAGATTCTCCACTCAGGGATGATCTCCCAGACGAATTTGTCTACAACGTGGAAACTTCCTTATCAAATGCTTCCTGGGACATGTACTTTGATGATGCAACCAGGACAAATGAAAAAGGAAAGCAAATATCAGGAATCGGCATTCTCTTTGTCAACCCCGACAAATACATGATTCCACACGCCTTCTCGCTACTAGAACCATGTTCAAAGAAATGCAGCTGAGTACCAAGCCTTGATTGTAGGATTGGAACTCGCCCTCGAACCCGGCATCACCATGTTGGAAGTTTTTGGGGACTCTCAACTGATCATCAACCAGATGAATCAAAAATATGAAGTCAGGAAGCCTGATTTGCTACCTTACTACAACAAGGTGCAGTCGCTTCGACAAAAATTCAACATCTGTCACATCACCCACATCCTCAGAGGTGAAAACATCCGTGCAGATGCCCTGGCTGGACTCGCCGCATCCATGGCAATCCAAGAAAGGGAAAACATGCAAGTCACAGTGTGTCAAAGAAGGATTCTCCCTCCTCTCAACACACACCAAACAGTTGCTGAATGCCACCAAGTGGTTGGAAGTCGGATGTCCATCCTCAAACCTCCGATTGGCGACTGGAGAGATCCGTTCATTGATTACATCATGTTCGGAATCCTACCTGAAGATCCAAAAGAGCGGGTGAGCATCCAAAGACGAGCCCCGAACTTTCATTTGGATATACCTTCAAAAGAACTTTACAGAAAATCCTTCAACGGAGTACTCCTACGCTGCTTGTCACAACAAGGGTGTTGACACCAAAAATGTCACTTTGCCTCTTCAACGTCAAGAAAGCTACATGAAGTCGCAACCTGCCATAAATAGGCAATGCAACTTCTCCAAAAAATCAAATCTTTTCAGAATCAAACAAAAACTGCAAGATCCTTTAAGACAGCCAAGGGAGGAGTACACAAGGAGTTTCGGGCCATTTCAGAATCATTTGGCCTAACTTCGCTTCTCCGACAGCTAAATTGGCGCTCCCGGCGGCGACATCATCGAAGACGTCAAAACTTCGATCAGAGCCCACGGATGACTCCAGCATGTCTCAAAAGGGCTCCATGCCAAAATTCAAGTCAAACCGACAATGTTTGACCCTCCATTAATGCTCGAGCAGCAAAATCAAGCCTCCCGGCGGCGGGAACCACCAAAGTCTTCGCTCATCAAACCAAGTGCATCAGTGGCTTCAACATGCTTCCAAAAGGCTGCACGTCGAATTTCAGGTCATTCCGACAACGGTTGACCAGGTTTCGACGCTCCGAAAGAAAATCAAGCCTACCGACGGCGGAGCTCCCCGGGACCATGGTTTCCAAGACAGAGCCTGTGGATCATCTCAAAATGACTCCAATAGGTTCCCTGTCAAATTTCAAGTCAATCGGACGTCGGTTGACCGCACATCAACGCGCGGCATCTCCCTCGCGGCAAAATCAAGTCTACTGACGACGGGACCCCAAACGGCTTCGAAACTCAAACAAAACCTATGATTGGTCTTATTTATTGCTCAGGAGGCTTCACCTCAAATTTCAGGTCATTCCGACATCGTTTGACCAAGTTTTAGCTTCTGGCGGAAAATCAGCAGCTCCACGCGACAAAGTCTTCGGCTTTCCCGGAAAATTGGAAACTTTGCACTCTAAAAAAGCAAGGATTCTCATCAGGTTTTCTACAGGGAAATCAAGCCAATAAATGAGAAGAAATGTCAGGAAAAATACAGAAGAAAACGGCGACGAAAAAGATCGCAAAACGGACCAAAAAGGGGAGAAAAACCCCCAGGGTCGCAACCCGCGACCCTGGCCCATTGTCGCCGGCGACCATGGCCCATGGTCGCCGGCGACCATGGAAGTCCGGGTCACCGGATTTTTCGCCGGTGACCCGTTTTTTCCGTCCCTTTTCTCGTTTCCCGCACTTTGGCTCCTGTGGTTTCCTGAAAATGTGATTTTTAGTGCTTGAAATTGACTCATATCCGACGACATCTCAGATCCGCCGTCAAAAGCATAAAATCATCATTGATCGCTCCAAGATCGCCGACCGGTGGACCTAAAAAGTGCTCTTTCTGTCCGACCGATCGAGAAATCGACAAGGCAGATGTCACCGGCCCGCTGCTAGCTATCAATGTCTGAAGTTACATGTTCATCCGATGTCGATCAGCATGTAGATCCATCGGTGATCATCTCCAAAAGAATCCCAAAAGACACGGCGCGGCCCGCGACTCTTTAACTGCTCGGCGACCACTTAATGCAGTTAATTGACTAGCTTTATTGCAGTCATTAATTCATTTCTTTGGACGGCCCAATCAGAAGCAAGCATCCAGGAGTTACAAATCAATTAAGTCATGGCATTCAAGCCATGAAACTCCTCCCATCATGGTAATTAAGGTGATTAAAAGCCCTTAATCTCCATCGGCCAATCAGATTCAAGGAAAAAGGAGTTACAAAATCAAGAAATAAATCTTGTAACTCCTCCCATTAAAGCCATTAAAGCCCATAAACTCTCCTAATGGCTACCAAGAGCCTATAAATAGGAGAGCTTTCCAAGAAGAAAGGGATCGGAAAAAAAAGAGAGATCGGAAAGAATCCAGAGCTCGTATCCAGAAGAGAATCGAATCCAGACAGATCAAACACAGAAAATCGAGAGAAAGAAAAAGAGAGAAAAACTCTGCTGAAGTTCTGCACCGGCCACCACTACAAGGTGACAAAAGCCCCTTGGGGGGTACCTCCCCCCCAAGGTCCTTGCCTTCTCCCGCTGCCTCCAATGGCTTAGACGTGGCTTTTCAGCACATCTACTTAGCTTTTTATTGGACATAGGACCTCATCTTGGTCTTTGTCCTCTAAAAATCTGAGGTTATAGCCAAGCCAAGCGAATCAAGAGCATCCACTGTTCTCATCTGCATGGATGATGGCGAAGCCCACACATGGCTTGCGACCGTCAATCTGAACGAGTCCCCCACAATCTCCTGAGAAGTTAGATCCTCCTTTTCTTGCTTTTCATTGTAGTCTGTATTCTTCTAAAGAGACAAAAAAATCACAACTCTTGTCTTTCATTATTGATAAGAATTATAAATCGGCTATAAACGCCAAAATTGGCTATAAATGCCAAAATCGGCTATAAACGCCACAAAATCGGCTGTAAATGCCAAAAAAAAAAACCGCCTTTCACGGCAAATCAAGAAACTGTCTCTTTTCTTAAATATATGTGCAATGGAAAACTTGAAAGAAGTTGATTTCCTTTTTACTTGCGAAGGTCGATCTTCGGATCACCACCTGCAATTCCAAGTAAAATAGAAAATCTGGCACACCCACCCAAAAGAAATGTCGATGCACGCTTCAGCCCCCCGGGCGCGAAAGGGCCGGACACGACAGACTCCCACGTCCGCCGACCCCGGTAGCACCCTCGGCAGGAGCGCGTTCCATCAAGCTGGCACACCCGGTGGGACTCATTCATTTGAGAACACGGTGCTCGGAAATGAAATATTTGCATATCATACTTTTTGCTCTATGCTTATACTTCTTTTCCGGATTCCTTGGCTACTTTCTAGCTGGTAGCCTATGTTGGATTTTGCATCCTAAAAAAAATGAGATGGGATTTTTTGGAAATTTCTATTTTTTTGAGTTTGTTTCCACTCTTTCTCTTTTAAAAAAAAATAAAAATAAAAAAAATTAAATTTCTCGTTTTGGATTCAAAATTGAGAAACTTTGATCCTTTCTCTTCTGGGCATGTGTGCTCGCGGAAATCGTTGAGCCCGTGTTCGGATCGGGGATTGGGCCATCGTTTCTCTTCGATGAGTCTGTCAGGGATCTAAAAAAAAAAAAATTTTATAAATAAATAAAAAGACATAGACCACTAAGGTTAAACCAATTGCGTTCTTTGATCACGATTGATTCAAGAAAAGCCTTGTCCAGAGTGTGGAGACAGCTTGACTGTTCTAGGCAAGGATCCTCCAAACGGGTTCATTAAGTAATCCTACCCTTACCTGGGGGCAATTCCATCAATTGAGGTTTCATAAGACCGGGTTAGGAGGCCTATGTGTACTCTCCCGTCTTTAAATCTTAAAAAATTAAAAAAAAATCAAAAAAAAAAAAAAAAAAAAAAAGATTTTCAAAAAAAAATCTTGAACAAAAAAAAAATCAAAATCAAAATAAAAAAAATAATAAATAATAAAAAAAAAGATTTTCAAAAATTTGTTAAAAAAAATATATATAAATAAAATAAAAATAAAAAAAGATTTAAAAAATAAAAAAAATCTTAAAATAAAAAAATCTTCAAAAAAAAATAAAAATAAATAACCTTAAAAAAAATTTAAAAAAAAAATAATAAAATAAAAAAAAATCATTTCAAAAAAAAAAATCTTCAAAAACTCGTCACTTTTGATTTCAGATCTGAGAAATTTTGGTTTCTTCTTTTCTGAGCACTGACGCTCGCGGAAATCGCCGAGACCGTGTTCAGATTGGAATACCATTTGCTCTCCTTGATGGAACCAATCTTGACATTTCAAAAAAAAAAAAAAAAAAAAACTCGTCACTTTTGGATTCAGATTCGAGAAATTGTGGTCTCTTTCCTTCTGAGTACTGGCGCTCGCGGAAATCGTTGAGCCCGTATTTGAATCGGAAGGCCACCTGCTCTCTTTGACGAATCCATTTCTGACCTTTCAAAACAGAAAATCCCATCTCATGGATGCGATCTTCAACATTTGTGCATAGCGGTACTAGTACGCCCTTTCAGGGTCTACTGTATCTGTGACCGGGACATTTGTAACTCCTACCTTATATTCTTCTTATCTCGAGCAAGCTCCGCTTCTCGATAAGTTGAATTTAGGTATACAATTGCTTCTAGCTGTCATTGGAACGCTCATTTCGAGCCTACCATGCTTGCAACCAGAACAATTGTACCCTTTATGGCTTTTTGCCTTATTCATATTGCTTGGGTCATGTCCCTTGAGCGATTTGAAAAGATAAAATCATAGAATTCCCCATTTATGATCATCATATTCTTGTGATTACTAATGGATGTGGTCTTGTTTCAGAAATTTTGAAACTAACAATGGCAGCTTCACTGATCATCACCTTCGATGAAAACAAGCACCATCTCATGCTTCAACAGAAGCAAACCGAGCGCACTTACAAGCGCCCTGCTAGCTGCCGAAGCACCAACTCCCTCAGCAACTCTCTGAACTCCGGGTCGACCTCGACTCCCCGGACCATCGTCTTCGGGACACTGGGACCATTCCCACTTCCCGAAGAAGAAACTGCTCCTGCCAAAAGGCAGAAGGTCGCCTCGCAACGTGTCACTACTGTGACACCAAAGGCGACTGCCGAGAAGCAGAAGATCGCCCCTCAACGTGTCACTTCTGTGACACCAAGGGCGAACCCTAAGAATACTAAAACCCGCGGCATCCTCGCGAAACCTCAACCAACAACCAACCAGGTCTACCCTAAGACTTGGTCTCCAAGACCTTCCCCAAAACAAAGAAGGTCTCAAACCTCCACCAAGCCAGCATACCCGGCCCCACTCAAAGAGAACCAGTTCTATCCTCTTGCCTACATGAAAGAGGAGAGACCCATCTCCAACTTGACTCCCAAGTCAACCCAGCATGAACCGGCTTGCTCCCACAAGCCCAAAATCAGATCATGCATCACTAGGCCTCTACAAGCACCTGCCAAGGCCTACACTCCTTCAGTTCGACCCTTCATCTCTACAGGGGCCGAACTCGAAAGGTTCAAAGCTTCACTGTAGCAGGCAAAGGACCGGGTCCACATCCTGTCCTTGCTCAATTACAAAGAAGACAAGCTCGGCTGCTGCGCCCGAGGGAGCACATCCTTCATCGTCAGAGCCCAGCCAGAGCCGACTGAAGCTCAAATCGCTCGTCGAGCACGCCGCCGTGCGTCATATCGACAAAAGAGACTAGAGAAGCAACGGACCCAACCTCCTACACTTCAAGTCTCCCACAAATGGGTCGAAAGAGAAAGACCCGACCAAGTTGCTGCCGTCCATATGGTTGGAAAAACCAGAAGACGCCAAAAGTCAGCATAAAAAATCCATGTCCGACGTCCGGTGACCCGTAGCGTCACCAGGACACGAAGACATCCCGAAGAATCTCCTGCCCCTTCAAGCCAAGGACGGGAGAGTAATCCTTCATCAAGCTCTTCATCAAAAAGAATGAGCCCCAGCTCAGTCACCAGGACGGTTTCTTCGTTTGAATCCCGAGGAATGAACGTCCTGGTTACAAATTCTGAGCCACCACCTTAGAATCCACCTCAAGATGATGCGCTCACACGCATCCAGCAGTTGGAACAAGGCCAGCAGAGGATTGAAACTCTGATGGAAAACCTTCTCCTTGTTGTCCAAAATCAGGTGAACAATGAGCCTCCTCCGAATCATCGCAATAACGAGGAAAATCGTGAAGAAAATGAGTCACGCGCCCTTACCAAAAAGGACGTAGACAGTATCCTCGCCAAAGCTAAAGAAGAGGATATACTCAAGGAGCATGGGATCAAGCCACCATATCCCTTATAGATGGACTCAGTCCCATTCCCAACAAAATTCAAACATCCTACTCTCCAAACATATACGGGGAAAGGATCAGCCAGACAACACGTAATCCACTTCAAGATTTTGACGGGAGCTATCGCGGATCAAGATGCACTCAAGATTCGCCTCTTTGCAAGTACCCTAAAAGGTACGGCCTTCGATTGGTACTCCACTCTGCCGGAGAACTCCATCCAGAACTGGGCTATGCTGGGGACACACTTCCTGACCCACTTCCAAGGTGAGGATCATCCTGTTACTATGGCTCAACTCTGCAGCCTAAAACAAGGAGAGAATGAGTCAACATACAACTTCATTCACAAGTGGAAAGCAATGGCGTACAAATGCTCAGATGTACTGCCACAAGCGTCGCTAGTCGACATCTGCCGAAACAACATGAGAGCTAGAATCCGCTCCATGATCATCGGCAACAAATCAAAAAACCTGGGAGAACTCCTGGAAGCTTCTATGGAAGCTGAAACGGTGATTAAAGACCTCAACAGTCAGAAGTCATCAAAAAAAGAGCCAACCGCCATTGTAACCTCTAAACCAAAGAAAAAAGAGGTCCTCGATGTGCAAACCAAGTCAGTTCCTCAGCAACCAAAGAAAGCTGAAAACAGAGCTGCAGGTAAGAGACCTGAACTCTCTGATGCCTTCAAAGAGCGAGTAGAAAAGAAATACCCGTTCGATGAAGATGTTGACGAAATCTTCGGGGCTCTCGTGGCAAACGGCAAGCTCACCTTGCCTGAACCCAAAAGACCGGGCGATGTTGGCAAAACCAACGATCCTCGGTACTGTCCATACCACCAGATGGTCTCGCATCCTCTCAATCAATGCTTTGTTGTGAGAGAGAAAATAAACGAGATGTGGAAAAACGGAGTCATAACCTTTGACAAAAACTATGGGTCTGCCTTCGTCAACATGGTGTCATGTGGACAAACACCAAAATCACCAAAGAAGAAGATCACTACTTCCTTCATGGTGATAAACAAAATTCAAGCATCCGAGGAGCTGGTTCCTTACCCGACACCAGACGGACAACCCATATGGGTACATCCCGATCTCCTGGAAGATGAAAACTGGGAGATCGTAAAAATAAAGCCGACAGCTCAACAGCGAAGGCAGGCTAGGAAACATCTCCTCATGCTCAAACGGCAAGAGAAGACCCAGCCAAAACAAGAAGTCAATGAAAAGGCAGAGGCCTCCTCTACCACTTCACTCGGGGCAACAGAAACGTCCCTTCTAGAGACTTCAAAGGCGGTAAGAAACTTCACTCTCAGTGATTTCATGCCACCTCGATTCAAAAAAGAAGCTATGCAGGGGGCATCATACTCTTGCAACTCGGTAGTTGGATTCTCCATTGATGGATACGAGTCCAGCGACACCGACGATGGATTCGAGCCCAACTACACCGGCGAGTGGGAGGAATCTCTTGAAACAGGAAAGTATCTCTCCGACGAAGAATGGGTTCCTGAAACTCACCTTATGCCAGTAATCTGGTATAACCCCTTACAGCCACAAGGATCCTGGTCTGATGATGAGGAAGACCAAGAGGCTGTACAAGAAAATGCTGTTGAGCCAGCACCCGTCGTTGCTTCAGTGGAAATCAACCATGTTGAGCCACAAAGAGCAGACAAAGAAGAAGATTTGGCTCCCATGCCTGATCTTGAAGAATATGCGAGGATCTTGCAGCATCTCGCTCTAGAACAAGAGCAAGACCGCGTCAACGAGATTCCTCACAATCCAGAGCTGGAAGTCCCTGAAGCCCACCAGGTAACTCCTCCCTCAACTCCTGAAAATGGAGAAAATTGCTGGGTAGACGATCCTCTTACATCTGAGGATGAGTCTGACTCCGAGCAGACAACGTCTCCTTTAAGAGCTGCCTGTAATGCGATAATTCGGGATTATAGCTCTTCCGATGCATCATCTGATGAGATCACTTACACACCAGCGACACCTAGCACCATATCTTCTGGGGCTACCTCGTCTCGCGTGACTTTCACAGAGATGACACCCTCTCAGGCTTCGTCCCCTGAGACTGTGACTTCAGAACTCACGCTCTTCCCGACTCATCATCATGAAGAAAACCCAACTTGGGATGATGGATGGGTCAACGAAGAAGAAAAGCTGCTGGATGCTGTTCAAGACTCGCCCCCGGAAAATGCTCCATGCAACACAATCACTGAGGATGGCAATTCTGCTGCAGACGCATCCTCAGTAAATGAGAAACGACAGCCTCTTGATCATGAAGACAATCTTCCAAACGAAGATCCTTCTCAAGAAGCTCTTGAAGTTGGTAGAGGCACCCGCTCGAACAGGGACTACCACAAAAATTACAACCAATCTTCCTTTACTTATGTAAATCCTTCGGGAAAAGATGTTGTAAGCACCCCCAGTGGCAACAATGATGAACATGCAGGCCCTAAGGAGGGTTTCAAGTATGATTTGATCGAGCACTTCAAACACATACCTGCACGACTGCACATCCTGGATTTATTACGAATGTCTCCACGCACTCGTGATAATCTCATCTCAGAATTACAAAAACTGACTGAGGATGTCGACAAACATGCCCCGCAAGTCCTCCAAATTGAAATGGACTACCGGGTCAAAAACTCTGAAACTTCCTCAAAGGGAGAAAAGAAAGCTGAGGGATCATGCATTGAATGCCTCTCGGTGCAAAAAGCAGCAAGTACAACAATTGCCTTCGACAAGGACGACCTCCTACTTGGCGAAGCAAGGCACAACCGACCCCTGTACTTCACAGGGTACATCAAGGAAATGCCTATACACAGAGTTCAGGTCGACCCAGGTTCTGCACTCAACCTCATCTCCACTTCGGCTCTTGAAGAGTTGGGCATCCCACCCAGCAAGCTAAGCCACACATCTGTATCTATCTTTGGATACGATGGGAGTACTCAAAGGCCTATCGGCAAAATCAGGTTCAAATTGCAGATCGGTGATCTTATCTCTGAAGTCACTGTGTATGCAATAAAAACCCCTTCATGCTACAACATCCTTCTCGGACGCATCAATGGTGTTGTCCCTTCAACTCTACATCAATGCATCAAGTTCGTCGGCGACGACGGCATGGTACATCGAGTGTTTGCGGACAGAAAACCCTTCAAAGGTAAAGAAGTCCACTTCGCAGACTCCCAAATGTATGAAGGCGAAAAAGAAGAAAAAGGGGAAATATCACCCTTTACTGAAAATCTTCAGAAAGATAAAGGCAAGGCTCGTCAAAAATCACCGGAAGAAAACAAACACTCCATTAAATCCGAAGAGAGCAGTCAACCTCCCTTCGTCATCTCCCTCAAATCTTCAAAACCTTTGGTCATCACAACCAGAGTAAAGAAGGCAAAGCAAAAGCCTGGGGGCAAATTTGTTGTCTCTTTCATGTCTATCAAGCAAGACACGGATTCGGACTCAGAGCCAGAAGACGACACCTCGTCAAGCCAAACTGACACTCAACAAGTTCAGCCTGCTCTCACTCCGATGAAGACACCTGCTGACATAGAAGATCCTACGTATGCTTCCTTTGTTGTTCCGGCAACATCACCAAAGAAAAGGCCGATCTTCTTCCATAGATCGGACGCTTCTTCATCAAACTCCATGCTGGAACCTTTCCAAAATGAAGGTATGCCTCAGCTATCTCTATATAGTCCTGTGGCACAAGCAATTATGAAGAAAATGGGCTATGACGCTCAAAACCCAGTCGGTTTGGGAGAAAGACGCGGTATTCTCACGCCATTGGGGCCCGCCTTGACCAAAAGCCAGCTGGAAGATTGGAGACTCTACGGTTATGTAGAAAAGTCTTCATTTGGGTTAGGGTATGATCCCGACACTCCTCTGAGACAGTTGACACAAAAGCTTAAAAGTCGTTTTACCGACCAAGCCTCAACATCTCAAGTCCATGAAGACATCGATCTCCCTGGATATCTCTTTAAAGAGTTACCTGACAAAGATCCAGGAAGCTCATCCAATTGGTACGATTTCTCTGATGATAAAGAGGAATCGTCCGATAATACAGACTTATGCTACTCTGACCCAGAAGAGCCCTCGTCTCCAAAAGAAGTACCTTACTTCGACCCAGTTTCAACAGGCAATTGGGACCATCTCATAGCAAGCCTTGAGGAGATCACCAATCAAGAAAATCCATGGAAAGGAACAGAGCCTTGGTCTGGTAATGCAGTTGAAACTCCAGAAGGTTTCGTTGAGTTAGAAGCCTCCGAAAATATTGCTGAGGAACCACCTTCGAACCTTCCGACAGAAGATCCTGTTCAAAAGATAAACTTGGGAACACCTGATAACCCACGTCCTGTATTCATAAGCAAGAATATAAAGGATGATGAGTTACCCGAGTATATCTCTTTTCTTCATGAGTTCGTTGATTGTTTTGCATGGTCTTACGCTGAAATGCCTGGTTTAGACCCCAAAGTAGCAGTCCACAAACTCAATCTTCAAGAAGACATCAAGCCTGTCAAACAAGGCCAAAGAAGATTCCGTCCAGATGTGATGGATAAAATTGAACAAGAAGTTCAAAAACTCAAAAGCGTTGGCTTCATCCGTGAGGAACAACATCCTGAATGGTTGGCCAATATCGTCCCCGTGACAAAGAAAAATGGCAGATAAGGGTCTGTATTGACTACAGAGACCTGAATGGCGCTTGCCCTAAAGATGAATTCCCGCTCCCCATACCGGAGGTGATGATTGACAATACCTGCGGATTCGAGCGAATGACATTCATGGATGGCTTCTCTGGCTACAATCAGATAAAGATGCATCCTGAAGATGAAAAGCACACTTCATTTCGGACTCCATTTGGCGTGTATTGCTACACTGTCATGCCATTTGGTCTGAAAAATGCTGGTGCCACATATCAGAGGGCTATGATGAAAATATTCTTAGATATGCAGCACAAGACGGTCGAATGTTACGTTGATGACCTCGCCGTCAAAAGCAGAAGAAAAGAAGACCATCTCAAAGATCTTCGGGAAGTCTTCCTCCGACTCCGCAAACACAAACTGCGGATGAATCCTCTAAAATGCTTCTTCGGCGTCTCGTCGGGTAAGTTTCTCGGATTCCTTGTTCGGAAAGCCGGAATAGAACTTGACCCCATCAAAGTCAAGGCTATTCTAGAAATGCCCCTTCCAAGAACCTTAAGGGAACTAAAAGGGCTTCAAGGGAGATTGGCCTACATCAGACGGTTCATCTCCAATCTTTCGGGGAAATGCCCTCCATTCTCTCGATTGATGAAAAAGGGTGTAGACTTTGTCTGGGATGCCGACTGTGAAGCCGCATTTCAAGATATCAAGTCATACCTGACCAAACCTCCAGTGTTAGCTGCCCCTGCCACTGGAAAACCATTCATCTTGTACACAAGAGCTCTTGATCATTCTGTAGGCGCTTTGCTTACACAAGAGAATGGTGAGGGAAAGGAAGTTGCTCTATATTACCTCAGCCGCATGCTAGTAGGTACAGAGCATCGTTACTCTCCAGTCGAAAAAGAATGCCTTGCAGTGATGTTCGCCGTACAAAAGCTACGTCACTATCTGCTTTCCAACACAGTCTACCTGGTCTCGAGGATCAACCTCTTGAAGGTCCTTGTCACAAAGGCAGGTTCTCTCAATGCCCGACTGGCAAAATGGTCCATCCTCTTGTCACAATTTGATATTAGGTATGTACCACAAAAAGCAATCAAAGGCCAAGCTCTAACAGATTTCCTCGCAGAGCATCCATTGCCTAAAGATTCACCACTCAAAGATGATCTCCCAGACGAACATGTCTACAACGTGGGGACTTCCTCACCAAATGCCTCCTGGGACATGTACTTTGACGGTGCAACCAGGACAAATGAAAAAAGAAAGCTGATCTCTGGAGTTGGCATCCTCTTTGTTAGCCCCGACAAATACATGATTCCACACGCTTTCTCGCTACTGGAACCATGCACAAACAATGCAGCTGAATACCAAGCTCTGATCCTAGGATTGGAACTCGCCATCGAATCCGGTATCACTATGCTGGAAGTCTTTGGAGACTCTCAACTGATCGTCAACCAGATGAATAAGAAATATGAAGTCAGGAAGGCTGATCTGCTGCCTTACTACAACAAGGTACGATCGCTTCTGCAAAAGTTTGACATCTGCAACATCACCCACATTCGTAGAGGTGAAAACATCCGTGCAGATGCCCTGGCTGGACTTGCTGCATCTATGGCAATTCAAGAAGGGGAAAACATGCAAATTACAGTGTGTGAGAGAAGGATCCTCCCTCCTCTTAACACACACCAAGCAGTTGCTGAATGCCACCGAGTGGTTAGAAGTCGGATCTCTATCCTTCAACCTTCAATCGGAGACTGGAGGGATCCGTTCATTGATTACACTATGTTCGGAATCCTACCTGAAGATCCAAAAGAACGGGTAAGCATTCAAAGGCGAGTCCCAAACTTTCATTTGGATATTCCTTCAAAAATCCTCTAAGGAAATCCTTCAACGGAGTACTTCTACGCTGCTTGTCACAACAAGAGGCCGAAGAAACACTTAAAGAAGTTCATGCTGGTCTTTGTGGAGCGCATCAGGCAGGTCCTAAGCTCTATGATCAGATAAAAAGGTTAGGTTACTATTGGCCTACCATGGTAGCTGATGCAATGCAATTTGCCAAACGCTGCCAGCTATGCCAAGTTCACGGAGATTACATTCACATGCCTCCGGAATGGCTACACCCTACAGCAATCTCGTGGCCTTTCGAAGCCTGGGGTATGGACATCATAGGTCCTATTTCTCCCCCTTCAAGCAAAGGTCATCGCTTCATCTTTGCCGCAACGGATTATTTTTCCAAGTGGTCAGAAGCATTTGTGTTCAACGAAATGAAGACCTCATCAGTCCTTCAATTCCTACGTACCAACATCATTTGTCGTTTCGGCATACCTAAAAGATTCGTCCATGATAACGGACCACAATTCCGGGATCATCGATTCTACAGGTTCTGCGACAAATACAAAATTCAAAGCTGTCCTTCGACTCCATACAATCCGGCAGCAAACGGATTAGCAGAAGCCTTCAACAAGACACTCTGCAAAATCCTCAAGAAAATGGTCTCTAGTCACAAAAGAGACTGGAGCGACAAGATGTCTGAAGCCTTGTGGGCCTATCGAACCACCGTTTGAGGACCAACCCATAGCACACCATTCTCCTTAGTCTATGGATGCGAAGTCGTCGTGCCCCTAGAGGTACAAATTCCTTCTCTGAGGGTATCTCTACAAAATCACATGACTCAAGAAAGGAATGTCAAATTGCAACTCTATGAGCTGAACAATCTCGACGAGAGACGGCTCGAAGCTCGACAAAGCATTGAACTTTACCAAGCACGTATGGCAGGATCTTTTGACAAAAAGGTCAGGCAACGCGCCTACAAAAAGGGTGACTTGATTCTTGCGGTAAAAAGACCAATGGTCTTCGCTCACAAGTCCAAAGGCAAGTTTGAGCCAAAATGGGAGGGACCCTACGTCATCGACAAGGTCTTCTCCAATGGCGCATATGCCCTCCTAAACATGGAAGGCGACAGGTGTATGCTGCCCATCAATGGCAAGTTCTTAAAGCGGTACTACCCTTGAAGACTTACCCAACTGGGTAAGAGCAATGCCTGCACGGCAAAAGCCTATTTTCAGATACTTGCTCATCAAACCCACTCCTTTAGAATTTTCATATCAAAATGTCGAAATTTCTAAAGAAACTCAAAAAACAATGCTTACTTTCATCGTTTCATTGTTCAAAAAAAAAATCCAAGTTTAGGAGCCCCTCCCTGACTTGACCAAAATTTTCGATCCTTGAACCCAAAATTCATGGTTTGAAATGAAAATCCGGATTCAGGGATTTCCACCCTAGTCCACCCTGCCTTTTACCGCCAAATGGTTTTAGGTCAAAATATACGACCCTCGTGTCTTTAAACAAAAAAAATGGTTTTTCAAAAAAAAACCACGGGAA
This sequence comes from Umbellularia californica, assembly GCA_028538565.1. Taxonomy (NCBI): domain Eukaryota; kingdom Viridiplantae; phylum Streptophyta; class Magnoliopsida; order Laurales; family Lauraceae; genus Umbellularia; species Umbellularia californica. Next base: position 31,821,068 of record JAPQWN010000004.1, read on the forward strand.
AGCGACGCTTAGTCGATACTCGCACCAATCGGAAGAATACGAACCACGTTCAACACTTCCAAACTCGCAGGGAAGCGACATTTCGTCGATACTTGCAAACCCAAACAAAAAAAACCGTGGAGACACAACATATCAGTTGATATCCACAACCCAAATTTCAAAAAAGGTTCGAAAAAACCTAAAAATCGTGGAGATGCAATGTTTTGATATCCACAACCCAAAGGTTCGAGAAAACCGCAAATTTCAAAAATCGTGGGGAAACGACATCAAAGTCAGTACCCGCAAAACAAAATTTTTTGAAAAAAGCAAGGATGCGACATTCCATCGATACTTGCACCCAAAATCGCAGGGAAGCGACATTTCGTCGATACTTGCAAAATCCAAAAACCGTGGAGACACAACATATCAGTTGATATCCACAACCCAAATTTCAAAAAAAGGTTTGAAAAAAACCTAAAACCGTGGAGACGCAACATATCAGTTGATATCCACAACCCAAAGGTTCGAAAAAACCGTAAATTTCAAAAATCAAGCGGAAAACGACATCAAGTCAGTACCCGCAAAACAAATTTTTTGAAAAGTAAGGATGCGACATTCCATCGATACTTGCACCCAAATCCGCGAGGAGGCGAAATTCCATCGATACTCGCAACCGAATGAGGAAGGATGCGACATTCCATCGATACTTGCAAGACCATTCAGCAGGGAGGCGACTCTTAGTCGATACTTGCATTTTTGAAAACCAAAAACCTGGCTCTTTTGCCAAAACCGGCTATCAATGCCACCAAATCGGCTATAAATGCCACAAAAAAAAAAAACCTGACTCTCATGTCAAAACCGGCTATAAATGCCACAAACCGGCTATCAATGCCACAAAAAAATTGGCTTTCACGCCGACAAACCAAAACTTGGCTTTCAAAAAATCCGGCTATCAATGCCACCAAACCGGCTATAAATGCCACAAATTGGCTATCAATGCCACCAAACTGGCTGTAAATGCCACAAAAATCCGGCTTTCATGCCAAATTCATTTCCCCTACCAAAACAATCATTTGACAAAAGATTTTCACAAAATGACAAAGCTTTTGATCAAATCCCATTTAGCAATTACTTTCATCACAAAAAGATTTAAGTGAGCGTAGGGAAAACAAAAAAAAAAAAGTAACTTTTGTAGAATGAGTACTTGCAAAGAGTACCAAAAAGTACATGTGGTAAAAAAAAAGTGTTCACAAGCACTGCAAAAAAAAAAGTACCAAAAAAAATATATATACATGTGGTACCAAAAGAAAGAAGAGTAGTTTCTGCTACAAAAAAAAAAATCAGGAGCTCAGCCAAAAATGGTCTCCAGCCAAAGCTTCAGCTCCTCAAGCAAACTTTTGGCCTCAGCCGTCAGAGTTTCCAAGGCACGCTTCTTCAGGAACTTACCATGAGATGCTAGCGTATGCCGTAACCCTTCTTTTACACCGGGAAGCTGTTCCCCAGCAGTTTGCCATTGTTCGTTTTCTAGAGTCCTCCTCTCGAGAACTTGACCGGCACTGCAACCCTGCGAATCAGAGCACTCTCCCTGTCACGAGCCTCTATTATAGCAGCCCACTTGGCAGCGACTTGCCCCTTCAAATGCTCAAGACGTTTCCTGGCCTCCTCAACTTCCCTATGAAGGACGTTAAGGTCATGCCTCAATCTGATGATGGCTAGCTCTTCCAAGTTCTTCTCCCGAACTAGCTGCTTCTTGCTTTGTGTAGCCTTATTCAGGTCAGACTTAGCCTTATCAGCAAGGTCCAAGAACATCTCCTTGAAGAATTGGTCGTCAGGGAAATCCATGGTCTCAAACCACTTGTCACCCAGTGCAATGATCCTATTAACGATCGCCCTGGCACCTGTGACATCCAGACCAACCTCTTCGGTATCAGTGAGAATCTCCTGTACATGTGGGATCATGCCAAATCCGGCATCCAGGTGTCCAGAAAAGAGAGTCTCGATCCAAGAACTCAAAACCCGAGCCAGCACCTTCTTCGCAAATTGAAGAGATGAACTGGATGAAGATTCACCCTTCTCCGTTGATCGGCTGCTCATGTCATGTCCCATTGGAAGAGTAACAAAAGAACTTTTTCCACTTGGAGCCACTGGAGAAGGAATCTCAGCACGAGGCATCTCCTCTATCGCGTCAGAACTGGTTGTAGGAGTCTCTACCTCCGGATCGACCTCTGGCATCCCTTGCTCTGGTTCTGAAGAAAGCAATGGACTCTCTTCTGTCACTTCAAAACCTGCAAATGAAACACAAAAAGGTATGAATATGATCCTGTTTAAAAAAAAATCATCAGGGTCATCACTACAAAGTACCTTCTTCAACGACTGGCGGAACACTCTCTTCCTCCATGAACTCATCGGAAGCATCATCAACATTTGCGTCCATTGATGGTTCAAAGTCATCGGAATCCTGTGGCAAGTCAGCTGACAAGAAAAATGTTAGCAAATCAAGTCGCAGGCAAAAAAAAAAAAAAAGAGAAAGCGAAAGAGGTTATACCAATTGGAGATTCTGGAATCATTCCAGAGTCCCTCGGTTCTTCTTCAGATGCCATAACCGGCTCCATCACCGCCTCATCGGTCGGAACCTCAGGCATCGCCAAGTTTTCATCCTCTGCTAAAAAAAAAAAGCAGCAGCAGGGTGAGAAAACAAATCAGAACATGGAAAGCCCCATGAAAGAAGCAGAAAAAGAAAAAGGAAGAATCATACCTTCACCGATGGTCTCTTCTTCCCGAATCCTCTTCTCCGGAGGTTCGTCAGCTTCCCCTGGCACCTCCTCATCGACAGTGAGAGGGACTTCCACATCAGGAGAGTCTTCGTCCCGCCCCGTGTGACGTGACTCCTCTTCCTCTTACTTCTGTGGGCTCGCTTCCTAGAAGATCCTGCCCCACTGTCAGAGTCAGGTCTCCCACTTGGCTCCTCACTGGATGGTCTGCTCTTGTCAGTAGACTCCACGGAAGCTCGCCTCTGTGCCGCTTGCATCCAAGCGTCGAGCTCAGCTTCCTCCTGTTCTAGCTGCTCCAAAGCCTCATCAGGTACTTCCCGAACGGCTTCAGAACCAATGACGCCCTGGTCACCGAGAAAGCCTATCTTGTGCTTCTCTTCAGAAAGGAAGGCCCAAACTTCCTCTCGCCGGACGCCATCCGACTTTCCAGTACCTTTCCCCGAAGACAGCTTTACATCAAGCTCCTTCTTGGAAAGCCCCCCGATATGCCAAAAAGCTCTCCGCGAACCACTTCGTGAAGCCGGCAGTTCGGAAAGTCGACAGCTCAGGATAAGAAATCGTGGCAGTAGTGTCTTCAGCACTATAAAAGCCCATGCATTTCTGCCATCCTACAAACCTCCAAAACGCTTCACCATACTCGAAGGCGCCCCAACAACGCCTTGAGAGAAGCCCAACTGAAGTGCAAAGCGAGAAGGTACATACGGCTGGATGTCGACGAAAAGATGTCTACGGTACACCATCGTGCCGACTCGTATGCTGAAAAGCCACTCCTTCTCTGCATTGGTCAAAGAGTAATGCCTTCCCGACCCTGCTCTGGTAGAGTCTCGGGAGGCACCAAAATCAAAAGCCTTCTTCCGCAACTCCGGAGAAAGCTTAACTAAAGACTGCCCCATCTTGACGTCCCTGAACCGTCGGATCCTCATGCGGGCAAACAAAAGTGATTCGGATACGGCGTTTCCCTTAGCCAATCGAATCATCAGAGGATCATCATCCTGTGCAGCACCCAGCTGGTGGAAGCCAGGACAGTGGTATACAAACCACGAATAAAAGATATGGGCTGAAAATACCCTATTCATAGGGAGCCCAAGCCGAACCAAAAAAGCAGCAGCCTGCAGTTCGGTACACAAGTAGGAGTAAAGAGCAGGCACCAAAGCAAGCCGCTCTCCAAACGCCATCTGACAAGCCGGAAAAATACAATGCGGCCTGATGTGCGTCCCATCTCCACCAGCAAACACAGCCTCACCTAGCCAATAAGTGAGGTAAACTGCAATTTCTCTCCGCAGTGCAATGTCAGAACAAATTACATCTGTACCTGCGAAGAAGTCCTTCAACTCTTCTTGCATGGCGGAAGCCTTCTTCCGGTCCTCCAGGGTCATGCTGTCAGAAGACTCTTTGCTGTCAAAGAAGTTGAAGAATGAAGAGCCATAACTCTTCCAACTGCTGGATCTTACTTTCGAGCCCTCCTTCTCCTTCAAAAAATCATAGAAGGCGACGAGCTGAAAGTATAGGAGCCTGAACTCCTTGACTGCTCCTCAAGGACGCTGTCAATCGGCATGAACTCCTCGTAGAGTTTGCCAAGGATGGGCAATCCAGTAATGGCGCTCAACTCCTTCAAGGAAAAACCAATCTCACCATTCGTTACAACGAAGGTATTGGTTCGTGGGAGAAATGATTCCAACATGGCCATGAAGGCCTCATCGGAAAAAGCCACGGTATCTCTGAAGGCACGGACCGCGTCAAAAATCCCGGCTTCCTTGAAAATGGTGCCACCAATCAGCAGGATACGATCAGTCCACGACTTCCAATCGGAGTCAACACTGAAACGGCCACGAAGTCGAAAAGGCTTCACCCAATTGCTGCCGTCACCGCTAAAAACGCCAAGGCCCACCGGTCCTAAATCGACCGACAGATAATCAGAGCCCTGATAGCCGCTGGCTGGCATCAACATGTCCATTTGGGCAGGCGACTTCTCTGCAAAACCGGAAGGTCAACCAACAAAAACCCCGGTCTTGATCACACTGGTCCTCTTCACCCAGCTCGGAGGATTTTCCCTCTTAGGGCACGTGGGAGAAAGGCTCAGGATCGAGATGGTCCGATCAAAAGACGACCGGGTAGAAATAGTTCTCTCCTCACCATCTGCTGTGTAAGAGAACTGAAAACATCTCCTTTGCTATGTCAAGTCGTCGGGGACTGCATCTCCAAAGAAGAAGGTAGGCTTGGGTAAAACCCTCAGATCGTCCATAACCCAAGGACGGTTGCTTACCATGATCTTATAATATTCCTCACTCTTGAGAGCGATCAGTTGTTGCCTCATCTCATCTCTGTTGAGAGAGTCGCACTCTTCCAAGTTTCTCTCAACATACTGGACCTTCTCCCAGGCCTGCTGAATGGCCACATTAGAAGATCTGGCGGATCGACGAGGTACGCTTGTAGCAGGCTCTTTACCCTTGTTCGTTCTGGAGGAACCACCTGCAAAGGTTGGAAAAGAAAAAAAAAAAAAAAAAAAAAGAGATCATCATCAAAATGACAGGATTTCGCTAAAAGAGAGTCTGGCGAAATTTTGGCATGGTTCCGGGGCAATTCCGAAGAAAAGGGAAATACCCCGAAAGAAATAGAAAGTTTGAAGATGGGCTCAACATCACTGCGAGCTCCGAAACTCCAAACTTTCGAAACCTCAAAATCTCCGCAAAATCAAGAAGGGCTCAACATCGCTGCGAGCTCCAAATTCCCAAATTTGCAAAGATTTTCAGGTATGCTATCATGCTCACAAATTCAATCTACAAAAAGTACATGCATGAACATCTAGATTTGCATAAAAACGCATTATCATGATGAGCAAAAAAAAAAAAAAAAAAAAGAAACTTTCTCAAAAAAGAAGGGGGATAAAAAAAATAAAAAATAAATAAAAAAAAAAAGAAAACGTGCAAAAAGAAAAAGAGAAAGAAAGAAGCACGAGAAAAAAAAAACAGAAATCACGTGGAAAAAGAAAAAAAAAGAGAAGAAGAATAGAAAGGAAAGAAAAAGAAAAGAAAAAAAAAAGAGAGAAACTTTCTTTCTTTTACCATCCTATTCTCTACATGGAGTTTTCTTGAAAGAAAAAGAGAGAAAACTTACTTGAAGCCATTGATGGAGAAGAAGAAGGAAAAAGCTTGAAGATCCTTGAAGAAGAAAAACTCTTGGTCTTGGAGCTCTCTTGAGATGGTTGTAAAAGAAAGCAATAAAGGCAAGAAATCTAGCTTCCTCCTTGCTTTTATAGAAGAGAGCAAATCAAAGAAGGAAACAAAAAAAGAAAGGTAGGTGCTACTAATTAGTAACCTTACCAAAAGAGAAGGAATTAGAAAGATTCTTTCCCAAAAAGAAAGATGTCTTTGAGAGATTTTCTCCCAAAATCAATCAATGAGAGATTCTCTCCAACAAAATAGGAGATTGGAGATTCTTTCCCAAAAAGAAAGATACCTTGAGATATTCTCTCCCAAATTAAGGGAATATGAGAGATTCTCTCCCATAAAGATATTTTTAGATATTCTCTATCCAAGTGAGATATCTTTAGATATTCTTTACAAATATGACACCATATGAGATCTAGGCCATCTCCAAAGCCTAAGGTCCCATGGGTTAGCCCATATGAGCCAGGTTTGACCACCTAGGCACTAAAAAAAAAAATGGGCTTTTAGTCAGGAAAAAATCCCTCTTACCAAGAGCATACAAAAATGGTTCCATGCATCTTTTGAGTTGATTGAACCATACAAAAAAAAAATTCCAAGCCCCATGAGCTTCCAAAGAATCAAACCATCCAGCCTCATATGCCAAATTGAGCCAAAATCTTGAAATTGACATTCCACAAAAATCCAAACCACTCCAATGGACCCACACAGTCCCAAAGAGTGACCAAAAACCAAATCCTGGTCCCCTAACTTGCCACATGCAGCTTGTTAGGTCACAAGACCAAAGCCAAAAACCAAATCCTGATCCCCTAACTTGCCACATACAGCCTGTTAGGTCTACAAGATCAAAACCAAACCGATCCCCTAACCTGCCATATATAGCTGGTTAGGTCACAAGATCAAAAACAGAAACCCAAATCCACATCTCTGATGTCATCTTCAAAACTTTGCCTCGAGATGGTACTTGATTCCTTTCGTTACCATAAAATTCCCCTGGAAGCTCAAAGGCTACTCTACCAAAGGAAAGATTGCTCAAAGACTCTTGGTCAAGACACAAGCTCTCCTTCAAAAATCTCTTCGAGGCACATCGACTACAAAAGTCAAGCAACTCGTCGCTGTACCTCGAGGGGGCATTTGTTGACACCAAAAATGTCACTTTGCCTCTTCAACATCAAGAAAGCTGCATGAAGTCGCAACCTGCCATAAATAGGCAATGCAACTTCTCCAAAAAATCAAATCTTGTCAGAATCAAACAAAAACTGCAAGATCCTTTAAGACAGCCAAGGGAGGAGTACACAAGGAGTTTCGGGCCATTTCAGAATCATTTGGCCTAACTTCGCTTCTCCAACAGCTAAATTGGCGCTCCCAGCGGCGACATCATCGAAGACGTCAAAACTTCGATCAGAGCCTACGGATGACTCCAGCATGTCTCAAAAGGGCTCCATGCCAAAATTCAAGTCAAACCGACAACGTTTGACCCTCCATCAATGCTCGAGCAGCAAAATCAAGCCTCCCGGCGGCGGGAACCACCAAAGTCTTTGCTCATCAAACCAAGTGCATGAGTGGCTTCAACATGCTTCCAAAAGACTGCACGTCGAATTTCAGGTCATTCCGACAACGTTTGACCAGGTTTCGACGCTCCGAAAGAAAATCAAGCCTACCGGCGGCGGAGCTCCCCGGGACCATGGTTTCCAAGACAGAGCCTGTGGATCATCTCAAAATGACTCCAATAGGTTCCCTGTCAAATTTCAAGTCAATCGGACGTCGGTTGACCGCACATCAACGCGCGGCATCTCCCTCGCGGCAAAATCAAGTCTACTGGCGACGGGACCCCAAACGGCTTCGAAACTCAAACAAAAGCCTATGGTTGGTCTTATTTATTGCTCAGGAGGCTTCACCTCAAATTTCAGGTCATTCCGACATCGTTTGACCAAGTTTTAGCTTCTGGCGGAAAATCAGCAGCTCTACGCGACAAAGTCTTCGGCTTTCCCGGAAAATTGGAAACTTTGCACTCTAAAAAAGCAAGGATTCTCATCAGGTTTTCTACAGGGAAATCAAGCCAATAAATGAGAAGAAATTTCAGGAAAAACACAGAAGAAAACGGCGACGAAAAAGACCGCAAAACAGACCAAAAAGGGGAGAAAAACCCCCAGGGTCGCCGGCGACCCTGGCCCATGGTCGCCGGCGACCATGGAAGTCCGGGTCACCAGATTTTTCGCCGGTGACCCATTTTTCCGTCCCTTTTTGCGTTTCGCGCACTTTGGCCCCTGTGGTTTCCTGAAAATGTGATTTTTAGTGCTTGAAATTGACTCATATCCGACGACATCTCAGATCCGCCGTCAAAAGCATAAAATCATCGTTGACCGCTTCAAGATCGCCGACCGGTTGACCTAAAAAGTGCTCTTTCTGTCCGACCGATCGAGAAATCGACAAGGCAGATGTCACCGGCCCGCTGCTAGCTATCAATGTCTAAAGTTACATGTTCATCCGATGTCAATCAGCATGTAGATCCATCGGTGATCATCTCCAAAAGAATCCCAAAAGACGCGGCGCGGCCCGCGACTCTTCAACTGCTCGGCGACCATTTAATGCAGTTAATTGACTAGCTTTATTGTAGTCATTAATTCATTTCTTTGGACGGCCCAATCAGAAGCAAGCATCCAGGAGTTACAAATCAATTAAGTCATGGCATTCAAGCCATGAAACTCCTCCCATTATGGTAATTAAGGTGATTAAAAGCCTTTAATCTCCATCGGCCAATCAAAATCAAGGAAAAAGGAGTTACAAAATCAAGAAATAAATCTTGTAACTCCTCCCATTAAAGCCATTAAAGCCCATAAACTCTCCTAATGGCTACCAAGAGCCTATAAATAGGAGAGCTTTCCAAGAAGAAAGGGATCGGAAAAAAAAGAGAGATCGGAAAGAATCCAGAGCTCGTATCCAGAAGAGAATCGAATCCAGACAGATCAAACACAGAAAATCGAGAGAAAGAAAAAGAGAGAAAAACTCTGCTGAAGTTCTGCACCGGCCACCACTACAAGGTGACAAAAACCCCTTGGGGGGTACCTCCCCCCCAAGGTCCTTGCCTTCTCCCGCTGCCTCCAATGGCTTAGACGTGGCTTTTCAGCCTGTCTACTTAGCTTTTTATTGGACATAGGACCTCATCTTGGTCTTTGTCCTCTTAAAATATGAGGTTATAGCCAAGCCAAGTGAATCAAGAGCATCCACTGTTCTCATCTGCATGGATGATGGCGAAGCCCACACATGGCTTGCGACCGTCAATCTGAACGAGTCCCCCACAATCTCCTGAGAAGTTAGATCCTCCTTTTCTTGCTTTTCATTGTAGTTTGTATTTTTCTAAAGAGACAAAAAAATCACAACTCTTGTCTTTCATTATTGATAAGAATTGTAAATCGGCTATAAACGCCAAAATCAGCTATAAATGCCAAAATCGGCTATAAACGCCACAAAATCGGCTATAAATGCCAAAAAAAAAACCGCCTTTCACGGCAAATCAAGAAAATGTCTCTTTTCTTAAATATATGTGCAATGGAAAACTTGAAAGAAGTTGATTTCCTTTTTACTTGCGAAGGTCGATCTCCGGATCACCACTTGCAATTCCAAGTAAAATAGAAAATCTGGCACACCCACCCAAAAGAAATGTTGATGCACGCTTCAGCCCCCCGGGCGCGAAAGGGCCGGACCCGACGGACTCCCACGTCCGCTGACCCCGGTAGCACCCTCGACAGGAGCGCGTTCCATCAAAGGGGCTGAGGAAACTCTCAAAGAAGTACATGCCGGTCTTTGTGGAGCCCATCAGACTGGTCCTAAGCTCTACAACCAGATAAAAAGGCTAGGTTACTATTGGCCTACCATGGTAGCTAATGCAATACAATTTGCCAAGCACTACCAAAAATGCCAGATTCATGGAGATTATATCAACATGCCTCCAGAATGGCTACATCCAACAGCAATCTCGTGGCCTTTCGAAGCCTGGGGTATGGACATCATAGATCCTATCTCTCCCCCATCAAGCAAAGGTCATCGCTTCATCTTCGCCGCTACAGATTATTTCTCCAAGTGGTCAGAAGCATTTGCGCTCAGCGAAATGAAGACCTCATCAGTCCTTCAATTCTTGCGCACCAACATTATTTGTCGCTTCGACATACCTAAAAGATTCGTCCATGATAACGGACCACAATACCGGGATCACAGATTCTACAGGTTCTGCGACAAGTACAAAATCCAAAGTTGTCCTTCGACTCCATATAATCTAGCAGCGAACGGACTAGCAGAAGCCTTCAACAAGACACTTTGTAAAATTCTCAAGAAAATGGTCTCTAGTCATAAAAGTGACTGGGGCGACAAACTACCAGAAGCTTTGTGGGCCTATCGAACCACAGTTCGATGACCAACCCATAGCACACCATTCTCTTTGGTCTATGGATGTGAAGCTGTTATCCCTTTGGAAGTACAAATTCCTTCCTTAAGGGTATCTTTCCAAAATGACACGACGCAAGAAAGTAATGTCAAATTGAGACTCCAAGAGCTGGATAATCTCGATGAAAGACGACTCGAAGCTCTATAAAGCATTGAGTTGTACCAAGCACGCATGGCAGGATCTTTCGACAAAAAGGTCAGGCTACGCGCCTACAAAAAGGGTGACTTGGTTCTTGCAGTAAAAAGACCCATAGTCTTTGCTCACAAATCCAAAGGCAAATTTGAACCAAAATGGGAGGGAACCTTCGTCATCGACAAAGTCTTCTCCAACGGTGCATATGCTCTTCTAAACATGGAAGGAGACAGATGTATACTGCCCATCAACGGCAAGTTCATGAAGCAGTACTACCTTTGAAGACTTCCTCAAACGGGTCAGAGCGATATCTATATGGCCAAAGCCTATTTCCAGGTACTTGCTCGTGAAACCCACCCCTTTTGAAATTTTCATCTTTATGTTGAAGTTTCAAAAAAAAACACTCTTTCAAAATAATGCTTACTTTCATCGTTTCATTATTAAAAAAAAAATCAAAATCCAAAAATCCAAGTTTAGGAGCCTTTTCCCAGACTTGACCAAAATTTTCGATCCTTGAACCCAAAAATTCATGGTTTGAAACAAAAACCAGGACTCAGGAAGTTTCACCCTAGTTCGCCCAGGCTTTTACAACCAAAATGGTTTTAAGTCAAAATTTATGACCCTCGTGTCTCTAAACAAAAAAATGGATTTTGCAAAAACCGGAAGTATGCAAACCCCATTCGATACTTCCGAAAACCCAAAAACCGTGGGGAAGCGACATTCAGTCGATACTCGTAAAACCCAAAAAATAGCAAGGAAGCGAACCCCATTCGATACTTGCAAAACCTCAAAATTTCAAAATCGTGGAGACGCAATATTCCAATTGATATCCACAACCCAAATTTCAAATGGTTCGAGAAAAACCTCAAATTTCAAAAATCCCGGGGAAACGACATCAAGTCAGTACTCGCAAAACCAAAAGTTTTGGGAAAAGCAGGGAAGCGACGCTTAGTCGATATTTGCACCCCAATCCGCGAGGAAGTGATATTCCATCAATACTCGCAAACCGAATGAGTAAGGAAGCGACATTCCATCGATACTTGCAAAACCATTTAGTGGGGAGGTGACATTTAGTCGATACCTGCATTTTGAAAATCAAATCCGGCTATAAATGCCAAAATCTGGCTATAAACGCCAAAAATCGGTTATAAACACCAAAAATCGGCTATAAACGCCAAAATCCGGCTATAAACACCAAATTCGGCTATAAATGCCAAAACAAAAAAAAAATTCACCCATAAACGCCAAAATCGATTTTCATGCCAACAAAACAAAAACTTGGTTTTCAAAAATCTGGCTTCCATGCCAAAACAAAACAAACAACAAAGAAAGCAAAATTCGGCTATAAACGCCAAAAATCGGCTATAAACGCCAAAATCTGGCTATAAATGCCAAAACAAAAAAAATTTAGGCCATAAACGCCAAAATCGGCTTTCATGCCAACAAAACAAAACTTGGTTTTCAAAAATCTGGCTCCTATACCAAAACAAAACAAAAAAAAAAAAAAAAAAAAAACAACTTCGGCTTTCATGCCATCTTAAAATTCGTCTCCTATGCCATTCCAAAAATCTGCTTTCACGCCATCTTAAAACCTTGGCTCTCATGCCACTAACAGAAAAAACCTTGGCTCTCATGCCACAAACAAAAAAAAAACTTTGGTTTTCATGCTCTAAACAAAAAAAAAAAAAAACTTTGGCTCTAATGCCATCGCAAAATTTTTGACTCCCATGCAGCAAAACAAATTCTGGCTCTTACGCCACAAAATTAGGCTTCCATGCCACCAAAATTTCGCTTTTCAAGCCATCAAAAACTAGGCTTTTTGCCACAAAATTGGCTTTCATGCCCAAAACAACCCTTTGACAAAAGATTTCACAAAATGACAACCTTTTGATCAAATTCAAAACAAACATTCCCATCAACTTTTACTCAAATGTGTTTCCATAAAAAAATGATTTAAGTAAAAAGAAGGGGATACAAAAATATAGTACCAAATTTTTTTATACATGGAGGTACCAAAAAAAACAAGAAGAAGAAAAGAGTTTGTTATAACTCAGGAGCTCAATCTAGCATGGTCTTCAACCAAAGGTTCAACTCCTCAAGCAGACCCTTGGCCTTAACTTCCAAAGTTTTTAGGCCACGCTTCTTCAAAATGTTCCCATAAAAGGCGGCTGAATGCCGCGACCCATCTGCAGCACGAGGAAGTTCTTCGCAGAGGACTTGTCACTGCTCATGCTCCTGAGTCTTCCTCCGGACATTACCTTCAGCTTCCTCAACCTGGCGAATGAGGGTCCCTTCTTTGTCACGAGCCTCCACAATGGCGGTCCATTTGGCAGCAGCTTCTTCCTCCAAAAGCTCAAGACGCTGCCTAGCCTCGACAAGCTTGATGCTTTAGCCCTAGCATCCTTGGCCATGCTATCAGAAGAATCCCCGCTGTCAAAAAAGTTGGAGCTGCAACTTCTCCAACTGCTGCATCTAGCTTTCGAGCCCTCCTTCTCCTTCAAAAAATCGTAGAAGGCGACAAGCTGAAAGTACACAAGCCTAAACTCCTCATAGAGTTTGCCGAGGATAGGCAATCCGGTGATGGCGCTTAGCTCCTTCAAAGAAAAACCAATCTCACCATTCGTCACAATGAAGGTGCTGGTTTGTGGAAGGAATGACTCCAACATGGCCATAAAAGCCTCATCGGAGAAAACAACGGTTTGCCGAAAAGCGCAAACCGCATAAAAAATCTCGGCCTCCTGCAGAACGGCCTCGCCAATCCTCATGGTATGATCAGTCCAGGACTCCCAGCTCGAATCAGCACTAAAATGGCCACGAAGTCGAAAAGGCTTCACCCAATTACTGCCGTCACCCCGAAAAAACACCAAGGCCCACCAGTCTCAAATCAACCGATAGATGATCAGAACCTTGGTAGCCACTGGCTGGCATCAACATGTCCATACGGACAGGTGGTTTCTCTGCAAAACCGGAAGGACCGCCAACAAAAATCCCGGTCTTGATCACACTGGTCCTCTTCACCCAGCTCGGAGGATCTTCCCTCTTAGGGCACGTGGGACAAAGGCTCAGGATCGAGATGGTCCGAACAAAAGACGACCGGGTAGAAATAGTTCTCTCCTCACCATCTGCTGTGTAAGAGAACTGAAAACATCTCCTTTGGTATGTCAAGTCGTCAGGGACTGCATCACCGAAGAAGAAGGTAGGCTTGAGCAAAATGCTCTGATCGTCCGTAACCCAAGGACGACCTCTTACCATGATCTTGTAGAATTCCTCATCTTTAAGAGCGATCAGTCGCTGTCTCATCTCATCACGATTGAGGGAATCACATTCTTCCAAGTTCTTCTCCACAAACTGGACCTTCTCCCAAGCCTGCTGAACGGCCGCATTGGAAGATCTAGCAGACCGACGAGGTGCGTCAATAACGGGACCTTTACCCTTGTTCGTTCTAGAAGAACTACTTACAAAAGATGGAAGAGAAAAGATCAATCAATATAAAAATGACAGAATTCTGCTACAAAAATCCTAGCAAAATTTTGACATGGTTCCGGGGCAATTCCGAAGAAAAGGAAAATACTCCGAAAAAGACAGGAAACCTGAAGATGAGCTCAACATCGCTACGAGCTCATAGTCAGTGGAGAATTCTCAAAGAAGGCTCGAACTCAACATTGCTGCAAGAACGAGCCAATCTCATCAAACTTCCGTAAAATCTGGAAAAGAGCTCAACATTGCTGCGAGCTTCAGAATTCAAAAATTGCAAAGTTCCTCAAAATCCAGCAAGACCAAGAAAGAGCTCAACATCTCTGCGAGTTCAAAATCCAAATACTTGCAAAAGATTTTCAGGTATACATCATCATGTTTCCAAGTCCATCTACCAAAAATCATGCATCAAAGAATATCATCATGCATTAGATGCTAGGAAAACCTTGACCAAAGTTTGACCAATTCCAACCCAATTTGGTCAAAACCAATCAAACTTTGTCCAAGTCAAAAATTATGTTGGCTTGACCTAGAGACTCTAGACTTCTATCTTGATGCATCAAAAAAAAAATATGCATACATACTGAAATTGCATAGCCTCATTATCATGGTGAGCAAACAAGGAAAAAGAAAAAGAAAGAGAGAGAGAAAAAAAAATTCTCAGCAAAAAAAAGAAAAAAAAAATTCTGGCCCACTGCCACGTGGCAGGCTGTCCGTACAGCCAAGAAAAACAGAAAAAAAAAAAGAAAAAAAACAGAGAAGAAAAAAAATGAAGAAGCTACTTCTACAATGGAGATTCTTGTGGAGAAACAAAAACTTACTTGAAGCCATTGATGGAGAAGAAAAAAAAAAGCTTTGAGCCCTTGGAGTAAAAGCACTTCTTATCTTGGAGAGCACTCTTGAAGATTTCTTGCAAAAAGAAAGCAATGGAGCAAAAGAAACAACCCTCTTGCTTTTATAGAAGAGAGCAAGCCAAAAGAGGAAACAAGGAGAAAGAAAATAGGTAAGTACTAAAATTTAGTTACTTTCCCAAAAGAGAGATATTTTGAGAGAATCTTTCCACAAAAAGAAAACTTGAGAAATTCTCTCCAACTAAGGATATTTTTAGATATTCTCTACACAAAAGAGATATTTTTAGATATTCTCTACAAATATGACACCATGTGAGATCTAGGCCATCTTCAAAGCCTAAGGTCCCATGGGTTAGCCCATATGAGCCAGGTTTGACCATCTAGGCACTAAAAGTGGCTTTTAGTCAAAATATTCCTCTTACCAAGAGCAAAAAAAAAAAAAGAAAAAAGAGCAAAAAAGTCCCATGCCTCTTTTGAGTTGATGGGACCATCCAAAAAAAAAAAAAGAGAGAGAAAAGAAACCCTCATGAGTTTCCAAAAATCAAACCATCCAACCTCATGAACCAAATTGAGCCAAAATCTTGAAATTGACATTTCACAAAACTAAATTCCGGTCCCCTAGCTCGCCACATACAGCTTGTTAGGTCATAAGACCAAAACCAAAATCAAAATCCAAACCAAACCAAAACCAAAAACCAAAATCTGACCGCCCAACCTGCCACATACAGCTTGTTGGGTCACAAGGTCAAAATCAAAATCAAACCCCGACCCCCTAACTTGCCACATACAGCTTGTTAGGTCACAAGGTCAAAAACCAAAATCTAAAACCCAAAATCCAAACACCCCATGTCATTTTCAAAACTTTGCCTTGAGATGGTACGTGATCCCTCTCACTACCATAAAATTCCCCCGGAAACTCAGAAGGCTATTCAAAAAAAAAAAAAAAAAAAAAGCTCAAGACTATTGTTCAAGTTGGAATCTCTCCTCCAAGTTTCTCTTCGAGGCACATCAACTCCAAAGCTACTCGTCGCTGTACCTCGAGGGGGCATTTGTTGACACAAAAAAAGTCACTATGTCTCTTCAACATCAAGAAGCCTTGTGAAGCTGCATCCTGCTAAAAATAGGGAAGGCTACTTCAAGCATCAGATTTTGTCAGAATCAAACAGAAACTGAAAGATCCTTCAAGGCAGCCAAAAGAGGGGTACACCTGAGGTTTCGGGCCATTCCGACATCGTTTGGCCTAACTTCACTACTCCGATACCTAAACAAGCGCTCCCGGTGGCGACATCATCGAAGACACCAAAACTTCGATCAGAGCCTATGGAAGACTCTAGAATGTCTTTAAAGGGCTCCATGCCAAATTTCAAGTCAAATCGACAATGTTTGACCCTCCATCAACGCTCAAGCAGCAAAATCAAGCCTCCCAGCGGCGAGAACCACCGAAGTCATCACTCATGAAACAAAGTACATGAGTGGCGTCAACATGCTTCCAAAAGGCTGCACGTCGAATTTCAGGTCATTCCGACAACGTTTGACCAGGTTTCGATGCTCCGACAGAAAATCAAGTCTACCGGTGGCAGAGCAACCCGGGACACTGACATCCAAAACGGAGCTAATGGAACGTCTCAAAATGACTCCAATAGGCTCCCCGTCAAATTTCAGGTCAATCGGACATCGTTTGACCACATATCAAAGCTCGGCATTTTCCCCGCAGCAAAATCAAGTCAAGCATTGATGGGACCCCAAACGGCTTCAAAACTCAAATAAAAGCCCATGAACCTTCACCTCAATTTTCTGGTCATTCCGACATCGTTTGACCTAGTTTCGACTCTTGACGGAAAATCAGCTACAAAGTCTTCGACTTTCCCAAAAAATGGGAAACTTTGTGCTCCGATTTCGCACGGGTTCTCGTCAAGTTTTCTCCAAGAAAATCAAGTCAATAATTGAGGAAGAATGTCAAGAAAAATACTGAAGAAAGAAGGAACGAAAAAGACGGAAAAACGGCCGAAAACGACGCTCGGCGACCAAACGGGCCAAAGCCCTATGGTCGCCGGCGACCCTGCAAATCTGGGTTGCCGGATTTTGCACCAAATTGCCTGTTTTTCGATCTTTTTCACGTTTCGAGCATTCCTGCCTCTGTGATTTTCTGAAAATCCAATTTTTGATGCTTGAAAAAGACTGATCTTCACCGACATCTCGGATCCGCCGTCAAAAGCATGAAATCATCACCGATCGCCTCAAGATCGCCAACCGGCTGACCAAGAAAGTATACTTTCTGTCCGACCGATCGTGAAATCGACAAGACAGATGTCACCGGCCCACCAACATCAATCAATGTCTGAGATTGCACTGCAATCCGACATCAAACAATGCGTGGATCCACCTGTGATGATCGTAAGAAGAATCCTAAAAGGCGCAGCGCGGCCCGCGACTCTTCACATGCCTTGGCGACCACTTAATGACGTTAATTGACCCGTTTATGACAACTTAATGCGGTCATTAACTCATTATTTTGGACGGCCCAATCAGATTCAAGCATTTGGGAGTTACAAATCCAAGCAATCATGGCATTTAACCCATGAAACTCCCGTCATCATAAAGCTTAAAGGGAATTAAATGCCCACTACCTTCATCGGCCAATCACAAGCCTTGAAAAAGG
This sequence comes from Umbellularia californica, assembly GCA_028538565.1. Lineage (NCBI taxonomy): Eukaryota > Viridiplantae > Streptophyta > Magnoliopsida > Laurales > Lauraceae > Umbellularia > Umbellularia californica. The sequence continues at coordinate 31,838,539 of JAPQWN010000004.1, forward strand.
AGTTACAAAATCAACTTGTAACTCCTCATCAATTCTCTCATCATGGCTATTAATGCCCATAATCACCTCATGGCTACCAAAAGCCTATAAAAGGAGATGGGTTCCAAGAAGAAGGCATGAAAGAGAGGGAATCCCAGGTGCAGTCCCAAGCTCTGAAAATCCAAAAAATCTAAGAGAGAGACGAAGTCCTGCCACTTTGCTCCCGGAAGCACCACAAGGTGATCAACGACCCTTGGGGGGCCATCCCTCCAAGGTCCCCTCCTTCTCCAACATGGCCTAAACGCGGCTTTTCAGCCCGTTTACTTGGTTTTTCATTGGATATAGGACCTCTTCTTGGTCCTTGTCCTTTAAAAAACTGATGTTAAGATCCAAGCCAAAGAATCAAAGCATCAACCGTTCTCATTTGAAGGACGATGGCGAAGTCCATACATGACTTGCGACCGTTGATCTCAACGTGTCCCCACAATCTCCTGAGAAGTTAGATCCATTTTCTTACTTTTCTATTGTAGTTTGTATTTCTTAAAAAGACAAAAAGAAATCACAATTCTTGTCTTTCATATTTGATGAGTTTTGTAAAATCGCCTTTCACGGCAAAATCGCCTTTTACGGCAAACAAACAAAAACGCCTCCTACGGCATTCTTAAAAAAAAACAAACTTGTCTCTTTTCTTAATATTTATGCAATTTGAAAAGTTAGAAAAAAGGATTGATTTCCTTTCTACTTGTGAAGGTGAATCTCCGGATCATCACCATTCCAAATTCCAAGTAGAAAGTAAATCTAGCATACCCGTACAAAAAATGTTGATACCCGCGGTTTTCCCTCCTCCGCCGAGACCCAGGTCAGCCCCCGGGGTGCGGAAGGAGAGGACGGAAGATTCCCGAGGGTCCATCAGATGATATCTCCTTGATGAAGCTTTTAAATTTTGATTATGTCAAACCCTGCAGGTGGACTTTGTGTCTGACATATCAAATAAGTTAAGTGTAAGGTCTCAAGGAATTATAAAGATATCATTTAAGTATAGATGTCAGTAATTATTTAATCGATGGATATCTGAAATCTTAACATGCGGAGATTAACAAGCATTTAATAACAAGAAGCTTGAAATATTATTTTGAGAATAAGGACAGGAGTGCAATTACAATTCTTTAGTGGACTGAATTATAATTTATGGAACTAGGATTCTAATTTGGGTCGAATTAGGGTTTCATGTTTCCATAAGAAGCCTATCCTCATTTCCTTCTTAAGGTCCCTATTGTAGCCTATAAATATGCGCTACTGCTCTCTAGGTTAACATACAAGAAAAACAAGAGAAATCTCATTTTGGGAGAGCAAAGGAGAATTTGCAGAAAAGGCCCACTCCCTAGTGAGAGTTCGGGCACATAGGAATATAGTAGAAGATCTTGAGATTTTCGAGTTCCTATGAGACCGAGATCAAATCAGAGAGATCTCGCAGATATGATTTTAATCATATTCTTCCACAGTTATTTCTGCAGTAATCTGTACGCAATATCTAGAGATCCTGGTTTCTACTCTTTTCTAACAGAAAATAAAGCTTGAAGAATGATCAAGCTCCAAGCATCAAGAATAATGAAGAAAAAGAACTACAGCCCAAGGTAAATGAAGGAAGCATCCAAAAGATTTCAAAACTTGTCCATTTTAGAGGGAGCTGAAGACTTAGCATGTAAATTTGGTGTTGAGTGAGTTGCCATCAAATTGCAAAGGGGGAGATTGGCAGATTGTTAGGGATTTTGTGTATTGCAATTTGATGGTTGCATTATTATTTTAAAATTATTCGAATTTTTACACATGCATTGATTTTGAAATACTTGAAATCTTGGTTTTCACATGCATAGTTTTCAAGACTTTAAAACTTATGGTTCATGCATGTTTTGATTTTAAACTTGGATGCATTTATTTTTTTAAAGAAGCATTTTGAATCAAGCATGCCTATGGTTGTAAAACCTTCAAATCATCTTAGGCATTTTAGGATTCATGTTTTTAAAACTTTTAGATTGATTTAAAACTTGTTTCCAGGCTTGATTCCATGGCCCAGGGTTCCCACAGTGTAAGACCCGACCCGAGCGACCGCGATTAGCACTATTAAGTTGTGTGTTATTTCTAAGAGAGATAAATGAATTTTGGTTAAGTTGGGAATAGAATAGCGTTTCTATAGCTTTGGAGAGTTTTGAGTGCCTTCTTGATTTAGCGGGACCCTTATGGGGTTCTTATAGTGACATTGCATGTACATGGGGAATTGTTCGAGATTCCGATAATTTATGTTTTGACTTCGTTTGATTTATCTCATTAATCTCTACAACTTTCATGTTGATTCCGTTCCCGTCCGAAACTCTGAAACCCGACTTTTCCAACATCGAGGGTAAAACAGTCTTTTTTACATCAAATTTGGACACAAAATTTGATGTTCTCAAATCCCTTGAAATATATACTTTTTACAAATTAGATTTGTCGACGATCATTTTTTCCTTCTTCGTCGAACTCATCCGAGGTCTCGAAAACCCTGTTTTCAGCCCGACAAAATTTGCTAGTGGTGGAGCCCACCCTCATTTAACATAAATACGAGAACCCTCTTCTCTTCCTTCCCTTCTCCAGCTCAAAGTTCCAGCCACCAAGCTAGGGCTTACCCCTCTTCTCCTTCTTGCTCTTCCATCTCCAAATCTCTACTAATCTTGCACCAATGGCAAAATGGAGGTCATCTTCTCCTTCCTCACTATGAAAGCTTTCAATGGATACTATTTGTGGAGGAAACCACCCATTCCAAGATCCCCTTTGAGCTAACTTTGTCCATTTGAGGAGCCACCAAGTAAGTTTTTCCTTCCATCTTCTAGATTTGGGGTTTTCTCCCCCTAGAGAGCCTTCTTCTCTCTTATTACAAGCTCTTTCTTCCCCATTCATGGTTTTGACCATTTAGGGTTGTATTTGGGGTTTTTGAATGTGTTTGTAGGGTGACCTTAAGGACGGGAGATTAGAAGCCGCCTTATCTTGTTTGAGATCTAGGGCAAGTGGATGAATGGATATTTAAGTGTTTTCATTTCAATGATAATGTGGTTTTCAATTTCATACTTTTGGTGATTAAATATAGATGCTTCTTTCTATGATTTCCATTTATTTCAAAGATGGATATTGATAGGCCTTGTTCTTCTTGTTTAACTTCTTGTAAAAATGTATGTTATCAATTTTGCTAAAGCATTGTTAATGGGTTTGTGGATCTTATGTGTGAATGGGTTTCCTTTAATGAAATGATTAGGGATGTTTGATGGAGGATTTTGGTAGTGGATTTAAATGAGGTGTGAAGGTGTTTTTATACTCTCTAATGTGTAAAGGAATAGGGGTTCAAATGGATTTACAAGAGAAAAAGAAAGGAGTGAACCGCTCGTCAGAATTAGGTTCTATAGCAGTTCGCTCGAGCGAGCTTGACGGTTCGCTAGAGCAAACCCCATCCAAAATGAAATTGGCTCGAGCTATCCTGACAATAAGCTCGAGCCAACCGGATCTGGGCATGCTCGCTCGAGCAAACCCAAGTCCACTCGAGCGAACCCTTCCAGAAAGTCCAAGTTCACTCGAGCCATGGGTACTGTCAACCTGGGGCTGTATTGGAGGCTTGGTTATGATGTTTAAATGTATAGAGGAGGTTTGTTGGGAGCCCTATTGTGATGGGAGATCTAGGAGACAATGTACGGAACCCATTTGAGAAAGAAACCCCATCACGAAGATCCATCGAAGTCTTGAAATTACCAAGGTGCATGGGGAGCTCTAAATGTCTCCAAAACTCAATGAGTACTAAGTTTATATCAGAATTGGCATACGAGACCCCTATTCACACTGGTGAGATCTTGAATCCCAAATACTTATCCCGGAAACCTTGGAAGTAGAGTTGTGTTCTATTTTACCCGAACCTTTGTATTTATGATTCCCGAAAAGTTATGTTACATGACAAGTCATGCCCGAAATATTGAAATTGTACTTTTGCATTTTCTAGACCCATTATGCATTGCCCGATGGTAAGTGATATTTGTGCCTATGGGCACCCTGTCCCGCCCGTTTATATGTTTTACATATATAAGTGTTCATACACATCCCGATTTCTGTTATTTGACCTATGAGTCCGCACTAGTAAGCTTGGACGACCTTGTCGGTCTGATCCACCGACTTGGAGGTCCCCCTCCCGTTCTGCTAACTGCAACCAGGATCTTGTCCCGTCCCGATACTCGGCTCGCTACTGTGGTCCCGTTCTCGCGACCCCGGATAAGGCCCACGGACCTAATCCGAGATCGGGACGAACAATGATAGATAAAAAAAAAAAAGGTTTGAATAGTTGGTGCCATAGAACATACAATACATACACGGGTCTATAAAGGATAGTGAAGTACTACTCATGCACGTGATTTCCCACAGGTGTTCGTGGTGAGGATATCACAACAATGTAATACTTTTGTTTAAGTGCGAAAGCGTGTAGCAAATCAAATTCACAATTTCATTCCCAAAATGACAAGACTAATAATACATATGAATAACAAGTATCAGAATGAGCAACAATCATTAGCGTGTCCCCAAAAGTGAGGTTAATGTTTATACAAAAGATCATTTGATTACATTCCCCAAATAGAGGCCAACAAAGCCCAATGTAAATTAAGTGTAGATTCCCAAAAGAATAGTATCCACAACCCAAAATGTTACGCAACTCAGACAACCGTATGTTTAGGGGACATCATCGGCATGCCACTCAACTAATCGCTGCGGTTCTCCGACCGCCTCCTCGTGCTCCTCCTCGGAGTAACCAATGACTGGACCTGAGTACCAAAGAGTGGGTAAAACACGACGGTTCGGCAGGTGGGTGAAAAGATATGACAATATAATAACAAATCAATTTACCTTCGAGAGTATTTAAATCTGTTCAAACACTAATTTTCATGAAAGGATAAATCATTTATTCAAAACATATATGCAATGTAAAATGAGTAAAGATACCAAGGAAACGGGAAACAAACAAGATGGCATCCACATGAAGCTAAATCCTCTATCACCAAAGTGACAAGAGTATATCGAGGCGTTGACCTCAGTCACAGAAGTGAGGAAGTGCAACAAAATTTACATATACATATATAATAATAGGGACGGGACAACAGTAGCAAACCGGGTATAGGAAATCACGGTAGCAAACTGGATATCGGGAACCACGGGAGCAAACAGGGTATCGGGACGGGACCACGGTTAATAAACCGGGTATCAGGATCCAAACTTTAGCTGGCGGGACGGGAAAGGGATCTCCAAGTCAGTAGATCAGACCAACAAGGTCATTCAAGCTTAGTGGTGCTAACTCATATGTCAAATCACATAAATCGAGACATGTATAAGAAGTACACCTGATGCAATAACACAAATGAGCCGGACAGGTTGCTAGAAGGCACAAATATCATTTTATATCGGGCAAAGTATAGCCAGGCAAGCAAAAAACTAAAATACAATTTCAATACTTTCAGGAATGATAAATCATAATTCATGAGTATCAGGAATGTATATAAAAATTCGGGAACAATGTAATATAATTAGCCTTTCAAAATTTCAGAATAAATATCGGGATTTAACCCAATTCAAGGTGAATAGGGGTCCCGTATGTCGATCTCAATATAAACTTGGTACTCCTTGAATTTGGGACATTCCGGGCTCCTTACACACCTTGGAGATTTTCCAAAACTTCAATGAATCTTTGCGATGTCATTTCCTTCTCGAACGGGCTTCATACATTGTCTCATAAATCTCCCCGACACAAGGGATTCCCAAAAGAAAACCTTTCTTGAGCTCCAAAAGTGGTCTAGGCCCAAGACGGGGTGCGCTCGAGCAAACCAGGGTGCACTCGATCGGACCTGGGCTGCGCAGGAAGATGGATAAATAGCAAGTCTGCCCGGTCGAGCGGCCAAACGTCAACTCAAGCGGACAGCCTACGTGCTCGAGCGGACAGTCATTCTGCCGCCGAGTTGCAGTCAGATTGACTGCGCGCTCTAGCAGTCTGGGATGCGCTCAAGCGGGCAATCAAACTCTGCTGCTCGAGAATGGCCATTCTGGCCTTCTTTCCTTTTTTTCTCCTACACATTTTTCCTGCAATAAAAAGGCCTCCTTGCCTGCAATAATCACTCACCAAACCTCTTCAAACACTACTTAAAACTCCCATCAAAACATCAAGCAACATTTAATCCCAAATATCTCCTTCTCCACATTCAATCAGCAAAGAGAAAGAAAGGAAACACACCATCACATGGTTCATTTGAGTCATAAACGAAAGATAAAACAAGGAGCTATAAACTACATTTCCATGACAATAAATGATCTAACAACAACCCCTTTCATGAGCGTTTCTTTCACAATGAATGCAAGTTAAACAAACATTAATGGAGACAATAAGATCAATCCCTTTTGTCATAAAAACCATTTAACACTCCAATACCCATTCATCCACTTCCCTTAAGGTCTCTAACAAGTCAATCAAACTCTAATCAAGCCTTCCAAGCCAAATGTTCAGTCTACAAACAAAACCCCTAAAAACACAAACCCTAAATAGGTCAAAACAAGAAACAAGAATGAAAAAGGGTTTGCAATAAAGGAAATAGAGCTAGCCTGGGGCTAGGAGGATACATATCCAAGAGGTTGAAGGCATTACTTACTTGAGAGTTGTCACGACCCCAAACCCGGGGTCCGTGAATTGGGAGTTAAGTGATAATTATGTTTCTCCCAAGATCCGCGTGTGTGAGGACTACAAATTCCAACACACTCTGAATATTTAGCGGAAGCTTTCGTGGTGTTGCGACTCTGAGTCTGTGGCCATTGGATTCCGTACCACACTCAACCCAAGCGTATAGTCATCTTATCAATGGTTCATCTCAGACTGGAATAAACCATCACAATAAAAGTACCGAGCTGACAGTAACAGGGTATTACATTCCCATATATGTTCGAGTTACAAATAACAATGTGTATTAATTACAAATCCCAAGCAAAAGGCTAATAGAAGCCATACAATAACAAGCTAATGATCGCTACCCCATATGTGACGTAATTCCGATGTCAAGCTCAATGTCTACATGACATAGCCGACAAACATCCTGAAAGCTCATGGCTCCACAGCCAACATGTGCACTCGTCTCGGGTGAAGAAGTCTGAACCTGAGTACCAAAGTAGTGGGTCAGACACTACGGTCTGGCAGGTGGGTGAAAAGATATAACAATATATTGAACGATAAAACATGTAATAAATTGTTGACACCAAAAATGTCACTTTGCCTCTTCAACATCAAGAAAGCTGCATGAAGTCGCAACCTGCCATAAATAGGCAATGCAACTTCTCCAAAAAATCAAATCTTGTCAGAATCAAACAAAAACTGCAAGATCCTTCAAGACAGCCAAGGAGGAGTACACAAGGAGTTTCGGACCATTTCAGAATCATTTGGCCTAACTTCGCTTCTCCGACAGCTAAATTGGCGCTCCCGGCGGCGACATCATCGAAGACGTCAAAACTTCGATCAGAGCCTACGGATGACTCCAGCATGTCTCAAAAGGGCTCCATGCCAAATTTCAAGTCAAACCGACAACGTTTGACCCTCCATCAATGCTCGAGCAGCAAAATCAAGCCTCCCGGCAGCGGGAACCACCGAAGCCTTCGCTCATCAAACCAAGTGCATGAGTGGCTTCAACATGCTTCCAAAAGGCTGCACGTCGAATTTCAGGTCATTCCGACAACGTTTGACCAGGTTTCGACACTCCGAAAGAAAATCAAGCCTACCGGCGGCGGAGCTCCCCGAGACCATGGTTTCCAAGACAGAGCCTGTGGATCATCTCAAAATGACTCCAATAGGTTCCCTGTCAAATTTCAGGTCAATCGGACATCGTTTGACCGCACATCAACACGCGGCATCTCCCTCGCGGCAAAATCAAGTCTACTGGCGACGGGACCCCAAACGACTTCAAAACTCAAACAAAAGCCTATGGTTGGTCTTATTTATTGCTCAGGAGGCTTCACCTCAAATTTCAGGTCATTTCTGACATTGTTTGACCAAGTTTCAGCTTCTGGCAGAAAATCAACAGCTCTACGCGACAAAGTCTTCGGCTTTACTGGAAAATTGGAAACTTTGCACTCTAAAAATGCAAGGATTCTCATCAGGTTTTCTACAGGGAAATCAAGCCAATAAATGAGAAGAAATGTCAGGAAAAATACAGAAGAAAATGGCGACGAAAAAGACCACAAAACGGACCAAAAAGGGGAGAAAAACCCCCAGGGTCGCCGGCGACCATGGAAGTCCGGGTCACCGGATTTTTCGCCGGTGACCCATTTTTCCGTCCCTTTTCGCGTTTCGCGCACTTTGGCCCCTGTGGTTTCCTGAAAATATGATTTTTAGTGCTTGAAATTGACTCATATCCGACGACATCTCAGATCCGCCGTCAAAAGCATAAAATCATCATTGATCGCTCCAAGATCGCCGACCGGTTGACCTAAAAAGTGCTCTTTCTGTCCGACCGATCGAGAAATCGACAAGACAGATGTCACTGGCCCGCTGCTAGCTATCAATGTCTGAAATTACACGGTCATCCGATGTCGATCAGCATGTAGATCCATCGGTGATCATCTCCAAAAGAATCCCAAAAGACGCGGCGCGGCCCGCGACTCTTTAACTGCTCGGCGACCATTTAATGCAGTTAATTGACTAGCTTTATTGCAGTCATTAATTCATTTCTTTGGACGACCCAATCAGAAGCAAGCATCCAGGAGTTACAAATCAATTCAGTCATGGCATTCAAGCCATGAAACTCCTCCCATTATGGTAATTAAGGTGATTAAAAGCCCTTAATCTCCATCGGCCAATCAGATTCAAGGAAAAAGGAGTTATAAAATCAAGAAATAAATCTTGTAACTCCTCCCATTAAAGCCATTAAAGCCCATAAACTCTCCTAATGGCTACCAAGAGCCTATAAATAGGAGAGCTTTCCAAGAAGAAATGGATCGGAAAAGGACGAACGGAAAACCGAAGATCGAAAATCAAAAGGTGCAGAGAATCCCGAATTCCAGACAGACAGAGTCTAGAGAAAGAGAGAAAATTCTGCAGAAATTCTACATCAAGCACCACTACAAGGTGACAAAAAGTCCCTTGGGGGGTACTCCCCCCCAAGGTCCCTGCCTTCTCCCGCTGCCTCCAATGGCTTAGACGTGGCTTTTCAGCCCGTCTACTTAGCTTTTTATTGGACATAAGATCTTCTCTTGGTCTTTGTCCTCTAAAAACCTGAGGTTATAGCCAAGCCAAGCGAATCAAGAGCATCCTTTGTTCTCATCTGCATGGATGATGGCGAAGCCCATACATGGCTTGCGACCGTCAATCTGAACGAGTCCCCCACAATCTCCTGAAAAGTTAGATCCTCCTTTTCTTGCTTTTCATTGTAGTTTGTATTTTTCTAAAAGAGACAAAAATCACAACTCTTGTCTTTCATTATTGATGAGAATTGTAAATCGGCTATAAGCGCCAAAATCGGCTATAAATGCCAAACAAAATCGCCTTTCACGGCAAACCAAGAAAATGTCTCTTTTCTTAAATATTTGTGTAATGGAAAATTTGAAAGAAGTTGATTTCCTTTTTACTTGCGAAGGTTGATCTCTGGATTACCACTTTCAATTCCAAGTAAAATAGAAAATCTGGCACACCCACACAAAGAAATGTTGATGCACGCTTCAGCCCCCCGGGCGCGAAAGGGCCGGACCCGACGAACTCCCACGTCCGCCGACCCCGGTAGCACCCTCGGCAGGAGCGCGTTCCATCAAGCTGGCACACCCGGTGGGACTCGTTCATTTGAGAACACGGTGCTCGGAAATGAAATATTTGCATATCATACTTTTTGCTCTTTGCTTATACTTCTTTCCGGATTCCTTGGCTACTTTCTAGCTGGTAGCCTATGTTGGATTTTGCATCCTAAAAAAAATGAGATGGGATTTTTGGAAATTTCTATTTCTTTGAGTTTGTTTCCACTCTTTCTCTTTTCAAAAAAAAAATTAGTTTTCTTAGTTTGAATTCAAAATTGAGAAACTTTGATCCTATCCTATCGTTCTTTGGTGCTTGCAGAAATGTTGAGCCCGTTCGACTAAGGTTTTGGGCCATCGTTTCTCTTCGATGAGTTCATTAGAGATTTCAAAAAAAATAATAATAAAAAAATAATAATAAAAAAATAATAAAAAAAATCAAAAAAAAAAAAATCAATTTTCTTAGTTTGAATTCAAAATTGAGAAACTTTGATCCTATCCTATCGTTCTTTGGTGCTTGCAGAAATGTTGAGCCCGTTCGACTAAGGTTTTGGGCCATCGTTTCTCTTCGATGAGTTCATTAGAGATTTAAGAAAATATATATTTAAAATAATAATAATAAAAAATCAAAAAATCAGTTTTCTTAGTTATGATTCAAAATTGAGAAGCTTTGATCCTATCCTATCGTTCGTCGTGCTTGCAGAAATGTTGAGCCCGTTCGACTAAGGTTTTGGGCCATCGTTTCTCTTTGATGAGTCTATTTGGGATTTGGAAAAAAAAGACATAGACCACTAAGGTTAAACCAATTGCGTTCTTTGATCATGATTGACTCAAGAAAAGCCTTGTCCAGAGTGTGGAGACAGCTTGACTGTTCTAGGCAAGGGTCCTCCAAACGGGTTCATTAAGTAATCCTACCCTTACCTGGGGGCAATTCTATCAATTGAGGTTTCATAAGACCGGGTTAGGAGGCCTATGTGTACTCTCTCGTCTTTAAAAACCTTCAAAAAAAATATATAAAAAAAAATCTTCAAAAAAATAAAAATAAATAATCTTAAAAAAAATATTTTAAAAAAAATAAAAAAATAAAAATAATAAAATAAAAAAAAATCATTTAAAAAAAAAATCTTCAAAAACTCGTCACTTTTGATTTCAGATCTAAGAAATTTTGATTTCTTCTTTTCTGAGCACTGGCGCTCGCGGAAATCGCCGAGACCGTGTTCAGATTGGAATACCATTTGCTCTCCTTGATGGAACCAATCTTGACATTTCAAAAAAAAAAAAAAAACTCGTCACTTTTGGATTCAGATTCGAGAAATTGTGGTCTCTTTCCTTCTGAGTACTGGCACTCGCGGAAATCGTTGAGCCCGTCTTTGAATCGGAATGCCACCTGCTCTCTTTGACGAATCCATTTCTGACCTTTCAAAACAGAGAATCCCATCTCATGGATGCGATCTCCAACATTTGTGCATAGCGGTACTAGTACGCCCTTTCAGGGTCTACTGTATCTGTGACCGGGACATTTGTAACTCCTACCTTATATTCTTCTTATCTCGAGTAAGCTCCGCTTCTCGATAAGTCGAATTTATGTATACAATTGCTTCTAGCAGTCATTAGAACGCTCATTTCGAGCCTACCATGCTTGCAACCAGAACAATTGTACCCTCTATCGCTTTTGCCTTCTTCATATTGCTTGGGTCATGTCCCTTGAGCGATTTGAAAAGACAAAATCATAGAATTCCCCATTTATGATCATCATATTCTTGTGATTACTAATGGATGTGGTCTTGTTTCAGAAATTTTGAAACTAACAATGGCAGCTTCACTGATCATCACCTTCGATGAAAACAAGCACCAGCTCATGCTTCAACATAAGCAAACCGAGCGCACTTACAAGCGCCCTGCTAGCTGCCGAAGCACCAACTCCCTCAGAAACTCTCTGAACTCCGGGTCGACCTCGACTCCCCGGACCATCGTCTTCGGGACACTGGGACCATTCTCACTTCCCGAAGAAGAAACTGCTCCTGCCAAAAGGCAGAAGGTCACCTCGCAACGTGTCACTACTGTGACACCAAAGACAACTGCCGAGAAGCAGAAGATCGCCCCTCAACGTGTCACTTCTGTGACACCAAGGGCGAACCCCAAGAATACTAAAACCCACGGCATCCCCACGAAACCTCAACCAACAACCAACCAGGTCTACCCTAAGACTTGGTCTCCAAGACCTTCCCCAAAACAAAGAAGGTCTCAAACCTCCACCAAGCCAGCATACCTGGCCCCACTCAAAGAGAACCAGTTCTACCCTCTTGCCTACATGAAAGAGGAGAGACCCATCTCCAACTTGACTCCCAAGTCAACCCAGCATGAACCGGCTTGCTCCCACAAGCCCAAAATCAGATCATGCATCACTAGGCCTCTATAAGCACCTGCCAAGGCCTACACTCCTTCAGTTCGACCCTTCATCTCTACAGGGGCCGAACTCGAAAGGTTCAAAGCTTCACTGCAACAGGCAAAGGACCGGGTCCGCATCCTGTCCTTGCCCAATTACAAAGAAGACAAGCTCGGCTGCTGCGCCCGAGGGAGTACATCCTTCATTGTTAAAGCCCAGCCAGAGCTGACTGAAGCTCAAATCGTTCGTCGAGCACGCCGCCGTGTGTCATATCGACAAAAGAGACTAGAGAAGCAACGGACCCAGCCTCCTACACTTCAAGTCTCCCACAAATGGGTCGAAAAAGAAAGACCCGACCAAGTTGCTGCCGTCCATATGGTTGGAAAAACGAGAAGACGCCAAAAGTCAGCATAAAAAATCCATGTCCGACGTCCGGTGACCCGTAGCATCACCAGGACACGAAGACATCCCGAAGAATCTCCTGCCCCTTCAAGCCAAGGACGGGAGAGTAATCCTTCATCAAGCTCTTCATAAAAAAGAATGAGCCCCAGCTCAGTCACCAGGACGGTTTCTTCGTTTGAATCCCGAGGAATAAACGTCCTAGTTACAAATTCTGAGCCACCACCTTAGAATCCACCTCAAGATGATACGCTCACACGCATCCAGCAGTTGGAACAAGGCCAGCAGAGGATTGAAACTCTGATGGAAAACCTTCTCCTTGTTGTCCAAAATCAGGTGAACAATGAGCCTCCTCCGAATCATCGCAATAACAAGGAAAATTGTGAAGAAAATGAGTCACGCGCCCTTACCAAAAAGGACGTAAACAGTATCCTCGCCAAAGCTAAAGAAGAGGATATACTCAAAGAGCATGGGATCAAGCCACCATATCCCTTATGGATGGACTCAGTCCCATTCCCAACAAAATTCAAACATCCTACTCTACAAACATATACTGGGAAAGGATCAGCCAGGCAGCACGTCATCCACTTCAAGATCCTGATGGGAGCTATTGCGGATCAAGATGCCTTCAAGATTCGCCTCTTCGCAAGTACCCTAAAAGGTACAGCCTTTGATTGGTACTCCACTCTGCCGGAGAACTCCATTCAGAACTGGGCTATGCTCGAGACACGCTTCCTGACCCACTTCCAAGGTGAGGATCATCCTATTACTATGGCTCAACTCTGCAGCCTAAAACAGGGAGAGAATGAGTCAACATACGACTTCATTCACAAATGGAAGGCAATGGCGTACAAATGCTCAGATGTGCTGCCACAAGCATCGCTGGTCGACATCTGCCGTAACAATATGAGAGCAAAAATCCGCTCCATGATCATCGGTAACAAATCAAAAAATCTGGGGGAACTCCTCGAAGCTTCCATGGAAGCTGAAATGGTGATCAAAGACCTCAACAGTCAGAAATCATCAAAGAAAGAGCCGACTGCTGTTACAACCTCAAAAACCAAAGAAAAAGGAGGTTCTCAATGTGCAGACTAAGTCAGCTCCTCAGCAGCCAAAGAAACCTGAAAACAAAACTGCAGGTAAAAGGCCTGAACTCTCTGATGCCTTCAAAGAACGCGTAGAAAAGAAATATCCGTTCGATGAAGACGTTGAAGAAATCTTTGAGGCTCTCCTAGCAAATGGCAAGCTCATTTTGCCAGAGCCCAAAAGACCAGGAGATGTTGGCAAAACCAATGATCCCCGATACTGTCCATACCATCAGATGATCTCACATCCTCTCAATCAATGTTTCGTTGTGAGAGAGAAGATCAATGAGATGTGGAAAAATGGAGTCATAACCTTTGATAAAAACTATGGCCCCGCCTCTGTCAACATGGTGTCATGTCGGCAAACTTCAAAGTCACCGAAGGAGAAGATCACTACTTCATTCAAGGTGATAAAAATGGCTCAAGCGTCCCAAGAATTGGTTCCCTATCCAACACCAGATGGACAACCTATATGGGTGCATCCCGATCTCCTAGATGATGAAAATTGGGAGATCGTCAAAACAAAGCCGACCGCTCAGCAGCGAAGGCAAGCCAAGAGACAGCTCCACAAGCTCAAACAGCAGCAAAAGTCTCAACCAAAACAAAAAGTCCTTGAAAAAGCAGAAACCTCTTCCACTGCTTCACTAAGGACGACGGAAGAATCTCTTCCCAAAACCTCCAAGGCAGTAAGAAAATTCACTCTTGATGATTTCATGCCACCTCTATATAAAATTGAAAATGTGCAGGGGGCATCATACTCTTGCAACTCGGTAGTTGGATTCTCCATGAATGGATACGAGTCCAGTGACACTGCCAGTGATATTGATGAGTGGGAAGAATCCCTTGAAACAGGAGAATACCTCTCTGACGAGGAATGGATTCCCGAGTCTCATCTTATGCCAGTAATCTGGTATAACCCATTACAGCCAAAAGGATCTTGGTCTGATGATGAAGAAGACCAGGACCCTGTTCAAGAAAACGCTGTTGATCCAGCACCAGTAAATGCTTTAGTGGAACCCAACATGGGCGAACCACAAGGAGGAAATGACGAAGAAAATTTGGCTCCCATGCCTGATCTTGAAGAATATGCAAGAATCTTGCAACATCTTGCCATAGAGCAGGAGCAGGATCCCATCAATCTTCGTCATGATCCAGAACTGGAAGTCCCTGAAAATCAACGGGAACTCCCTCCCTCAACTCCTGAAAATGGAGAAAACTGTTGGATCGATGTTCCTCTCACATCTGAGGATGAGTCTGATTCCCAACAGTCTACACTGGGGGCATCTCCTATCAGGATAACCTGCAATGCAATAGCTCAGGACGACAGTGCTGTCGGATGGGAATTTTCGACCCCCCCGCGCCAACCAATGGGGCTTGGGAAGAATCTCCATTCATCTATACATGTGCTATTTTAATTTTACATCGAAAGTGAGGATTCCGACTACCCTCAAAATCGACGGATCACGATCGCCAGCTACGGTAACGGCCGTAACACCGTCCTTCGACGAAAGCCGAAGAAAAATGGGAGAAGATAAATAGGTGGGTTCTTCCTCTCGTCTAATGTGCTGCCGGCAACACACGACGGTTGTCTTGTCACATTAATTTGGGTCTTTTTGGGTCTCTTTAATACAGGGTCAATTCAGGGTTACGCGTTAAAGTCCAAATAAAGATTAATCCTCACATAGCAAAATCATAGTATATCCAAGTAAAGTAAAACAATTAAGATAAAGAAAATAAAAAGGGGGGAGGTGCCAAATATTTAAGAAGAGGATCGGCCCCGTTCCCGGGTACCCCCTTCAAATCCCTTGGCAAAATAGGGTTTAAAGGCTGACTTTACAAACCAAAACAATGATGCAAATGAGACTTTGACTTGTGATTTCTGTGTTTTTCGTGTGCGATACACGAGTGATAAAGGTGAAAGGCCGATGGGCCGTAATTGACTAAAGGTGGCCGATGGGCCGATATTTGTTTTAGAGTGGCCGATGGGCCGTGATTGTTTTAAAAGTGTGTGCGAAATCATTCATCTCATCTCGTCATTCTCATTTATTCAATTTTAGAAATCAGTTCTTCTTTCCCTTTTATCATTAAGTTCAATTAAATATCTGGCACCTGAGGTGGAGGAAGAAATAAAGGAAAAATCTTTTTGGGTTTATTTTATTGGTTTTATAGTATTTATGGATTTTTGATATTGGGGGCTAGAAGGGCCTAACTAGGGGATTTCTACTTGGATTTACATAATTAATGCTTTATTACTGATCATCGGATTAATCCTAAACCTAAGGTCCTAGACCGCCCACATTAGCTCTCCCGGTCCCCTAACGGAACAGGAAGAGTGATGGGGCGAAGCCTAATGCTCTAATCTATCTAATGAGGAAATCCGATTTAATGCTAGTGTGTAAATTGTCTAAGTTTGATAGCTCCTAAGCTAAACGGCTTATTAATTTGATTTAGTTTGGTTCAAGTTGTGGTTTGATTAAGAGTTATTTAGGGATGAGTTAATTTGATTTAAGGTTCTGTTTTAGTATGCCAAAGGTTCTGGAATTTTGAGTTTCAATTTAAATTATCAAAAGGTGTCGAAACCAGTGAAGTGATGGACGGGAGGACTTGGGCGCACCTGTGGTGGCGCCTAGGTCCTCTTGGTGACTTGGGCGCACCTGTAGCGGCGCCCAAGTGGTTGCTCTTTGTGATTCGGTTGTTTGCGCTGGTGTTGGCTAGATTTTGGAATATCGTGGGGTTCTAATCAATGTAGGCTTCTGTTATGATGTTGTCTTTAACTTTGGGTCAATTAATTTTAATAGTCTTAAGTCCAGGATTCGAAATGAAGCCAAGGTTCTCAACTTGGATGTGACAGAGGACTTGGGCGCACCTGTGTGTGCGCCTAGGTATTCCTGTGCACTTGGGCGCACCAGTAGTGGCGCCCAAGTTGGAATTTGAAATCTTTTGGTCACTTTGGCTCGGTTTGAAGTGCCGGACGAGTCTAAGTTGATCAAGGTTTTGATTTAAAGGTTTTTATTGATTCTGTGATAGTTTTAAGGTAATGATCTAGATCGAAATTGGAAATGGATGGGGATTCGGTAGTCCCAAGGGAGTGGAAATGGACTTGGGCGCACCTGTGGGGGCGCCTAAGTTTAAAAGGTGACTTGGGCGCAACTGTGGTTGCTCCCAAGTGTCCGGTTTTCGTGTTTCTCTTGTTTCTGGGTTAATTTGAGGTTGAGTGTTTATCGTTTGATGTTCTTTGAATTAACTGTGTTTTTATTGTGTTGTGTCAATTGGAATTAAATTAGGTTTCAATTAATTAGATTTCTTAATGATTATGGGAGGCTAAGTGTTAAGAGATTGATGCCTACGTGGATGTTTTTGTGGTTTAAGTCGGTTTAATCTTTTAGGTTAATTTGGGCTACTGGCTATAGTTGTTTCAAATCGTAAGGGTGTTCTAGTGTGTTGATATGGGTCGAAGTTTGAAATTAATAGGGATTCGGTGATTCCCAAACTAAATGTGACTTGGGCGCACCTATGGCTGCTCCTAAGTGTCTGGGATGACTTGGGCGCACCTGTGGTTGCTCCTAAGTGTCTGAGATGACTTGGGCGCACTTGTGTTTGCTCCTAAGTGTTAAGGGTGACTTGGGAGCACTTGTGGTTGCTCCTAAGTGTCAAGGGTGACTTGAGCGCACCTGTGGTTGCTCTTAAGTGTTAAGGGTGACTTGGGAGCACTTGTGGTTGCTCCTAAGTGTCAAGGGTGACTTGGGCACACCTGTGGTTGCTCCTAAGTGTCTGGGGTGACTTGGGCGCACCTGTGGTTGCTCCTAAGTGTTAAGGGTGACTTGGGAGCACTTGTGGTTGCTCCTAAGTGTCAAGGGTGACTTGGGCACACCTGTGGTTGCTCCTAAGTGTCTGGGGTGACTTGGGCGCACCTGTGGTTGCTCCTAAGTGTCAAGGGTGACTTGGGCGCGCTTGTGGTTGCTCCCAAGTGTCGGTCTAGTAGTTTGTTATCTTCTAGGGTGTCTTTAAGTTAATTTCTTTTAATAAATTAAAGCTTATGGATTAGGTTTGTTAATCGGGATTTTAATTGGGACTTGTTGATTAAAGTTTTATTTAATTAGGGGTTTCATTAGGAGTTGTTAATAAGTTTTAGGGATTTAATTAATTAATTAAGTATGTGGATTTTAATTGAGTGTTTTAATTAATTGCTTCGAATTAATTGATAAGGGTTGATTAAGTTTATTAATTCACTCAAGCATTAATGGACTAACCTAGGATTACCTAGTTAATGTCTAACTCTATAATTCTACTACTTCTTTTAATTTCCTTTTGTTCTCTTCTCTAATTACTAGAGAGCAAGATGAGAGGAGAAGTGTTTTATGATTTTGTGATTTTTTTGGTGTTTGGTTTTTTATGCAAAAGCAATGCGAGCTATCCTAAAGAACAATCTAGGGTTTTTCTACTTAATTAATGTCTACTTTTTTTTTCTTTTTATGTATTTTTCTATTTCTTTTAATTTTTTTGTTCTCTTCTCTAATTACTAAAGAGCAAGATGAGAAGGGAATAGTTTTATGACTTTATGATTTTTTTGGTATTTTATGCAAACAATGCAACCTAAGTATGATAATTTGAAGATTCGAAGTCTAGAAGTTCGGCAATTAATTGAAATCATCACAAATATGGAACATCATGTTAAATTAGACGCAAGATGTAGCAAATACGGGCTGAAGAACAAGCCAAGGACTTGGGCGCACCTACAGGGGCGCCCAAGTGTCTCTGCGGGACTTGGGCGCATACACAGTGGCGCCCAAGTGTTCCCCCTGCGGGTTGTGATGTATTTCAGACTTCTGTCGATGTCTCGATGTGATTTCTAACAATTCGAGACTAAGTGCAAGGTAATACTATGAATTATTAATGTCAAAGCTTCCGGACTTGAAAATAATAATGCAAGCACAAGGATTCGAGGGTGAATCCCTTTGCAGGGACTTGGGCGCACCTACGGTTGCTCCCAAGTACCTTCCTGTACTTTTTCTTCTTTTCAACGATATGTTTGGTCCCTTTTCGACTCTTTCAATACTCTTAATAAACCCAAATGCCTTGATATCAACTTATATGAGGATTGACTCGGATTCAAGAAGCAAAATGCACATGAATCAAACAAATAGAGACCAAAAGTCTACTTCTGGACTTGGGCGCACCTACGGTTGCTCCCAAGTACCTTCCTGTACTTTTTCTTCTTTTCAGTGATATGTTTGGTCCCTTTTCGATTCTTTCAATATTTTTAACAAGTCCGAATGCTTTGATATCAACTTATACGAAGATGGACTCGGATTTCCGAAGCAAGATGCACGCGAAATGGAAAACGGGATTCAAATCTCCAATCTTGGACTTGGGCGCACCTGTATGGGCGCCCAAGTGTTTTTCTGTGTTTTCTTCCTCTTTTGTTTCTTTTTCAATGCTTTTCGCGCGATTTTGAATACAAAGTCACAAGTCCGAAGGTACTAATACTAACTTATATGAATAGAAATCCGGATTTAAGAGAGAAATTGCAAGTGGGATGAAACTAGGGTCAAAATCCCACTCTTGGGACTTGGGCGCACACACAGTGGCGCCCAAGTACTCTTCTCTCGTTTTTAAACACTTTTCCTTTCAGATTCGGATTTTCCTAATGAAAACGATATGGATGCAAGATCTATTCTAATCACGAGTTCAGAATGATGCAAATAATGCAGATTTACAAACTATGAATGATCCTAAGCATGTTCCTAATGAGGAATGAATACTGAATATTAGATCTACTATAACCTAGTACTATTAATGCAGATCTATAATGTGTGCATGACCCTAAGCATGTTTCTAAACAAAAATGCTGGTGGAATGCAAATAAACAAAAGAAATCCCGAAATACCGGTTCGAATCGTGCTCTTAAGTCCTATGTTGAAGTTCTTGCGCAAGTTCGTGGCTTTGGGAGGCTTTCTCCATTATTGATCTTGGAGAACCAAAGCAATCTCCTTCCTCCTTTCTCCTAGATCTAGAGATCTCCTTTGTGACCTCTCTTTCTCTCTCTTTTTTACTCTACTTTTTCTCTCTTTTTGGTAGCCTCCTTTGCAAAAGTAGTATGTGAGGTCTTTTATAGTGATTTTGACGTGGAGGAAGAGTTAGGGCTACTACTTGTACGAGTTTCCAAGGGTTTCATGCAAACCAAAGTGAGATTAGGGCTCTCGGAGACTTGGGCGCACATGGAGGTGCGCCCAAGTGGGTCCCATGACTTGGGCGCCCACATGGTGGCGCCCATGTCTAACTTTGATGCCTAATGGGTCTAGGGTCCAGTTTCGGGTTGTTTTCGGGTCTAAACCGAGTCGAAACTGCGAAGGGTAGAGTAAATCATGCCTAAGTATACATCAAAGTGCATTTTTGAGGCATCTTGGGACTTGGGCGCACATGGGGTGGCGCCCAAGTTGGTTCTAGGACTTGGGCGCACCCACAGGTGCGCCCATGTCATGTCTTGGGTCAAATGGGCCCGGGTTTGGTTCCGGTTCGTTTTTTAGGTTGAGATCGGGTCGGAACTACGAAAGGTAGAGCGGGATGCAGTTAAGTATGCACATAAGTACTTTCCTAGGGCAATTAGGGACCTGGGCGCACCTGTGTGGGCGCCCAAGTACAAGTCTGGGACATGGGCGCACCTACATGGGCGCCCAGGTTTGTGCCTTGTGGGGTGTTCGCATGGTAATCTTCCGACGGCCGTATCTTTTGATTAGTTCATCGGATTTGGACGTTCTATATATCAACGGAAAGCTCTCGGAACGTAGAATCTTTTGGTCCATATGCTCTAGCGATTAGAGTTCAAGAAATAGTAGGGATCTCTGGGTCAAAGATTCTAGCTGTTTAAATCATACTAATTGCATCGTACTTAGGTAAACTAAGTGTAATATCTTTGGGATCAACTTGAGTGTGTCCTATGTAGTCTAGAAGGGACTTGGGATAGTGTTGTAGCCTAAGTCTTGTATGAGTAGTGGGTCGGACTTGAAGTCTCAATGCGGTTCAGCCTTTTCTCTCACGAATTTCTAAATATTGTCGAACTAAGCATAAAATTTTCAACAAGCATCTTCATCGTCATTAATTAATCTTAATTATGCCATTAACCATTCAATCATGGGTGAAATGGGGGCACCATTATATATGACAGGTGTTTAGGGCTATCATAGGGGGGCCAAATGAGGTGTCTACAGTCCCTTCCAGAGACTTCAAAGGCGGTAAGAAACTTCACTCTCAGTGATTTCATGCCACCTCAATTCAAAAAAGAAGCCATGCAGGGGGCATTATACTCTTGCAACTCGGTAGTTGGATTCTCCATTGATGGATACGAGTCCAGCGACACCGACGATGGATTCGAGCCCAACTACACCAACGAGTGGGAGAAATCTCTTGAAACAGGAGAGTATCTCTCCGACGAAGAATGGGTTCCCGAAACTCACCTTATGCCAATAATCTGGTATAACCCCTTGCAACCACAAAGATCCTGGTCTGATGATGAAGAAGACCAAGAGGCTGCACAAGAAGATGCTGTTAACCCAGCACCTGTCATTGCTCCAGTGGAAATCAACTATGTTGAGCCACACGGAGAAGACGAAGAAGAGGATCTGGCTCCCATGCCTGATCTTGAAGAATACGCAAGGATCTTGCAGCATCTCGCTCTAGAACAAGAGCAAGATCGTGTTAACGAGCCTCCTCGCAACCCAGAGCCTGAAGTCCCTGAAGATAATCAGGTACATCCACCCTTAACTCCTGAAAATGGAGAACATTGCTGGATTGACGATCCTCTTACATCCGAGGATGAGTCTGACTCCGAGCAGGCAACATCTCCTATCAGAGCTTCCTGTAATGTAATATATCAGGACTATAGCTCTTCTGAAGCGTCGTCTGATGAGATTACCTATACTCCGACGACGCCTAGCAATGTATCTTCTGGAGCTACCTCGTCTCACGTGACTTTCACAGAGATGACACCCTCTCAGGTTTCTTCTCTTGAGACTGTGACTTCAGAATACACATTCTTCCCGACTCATCATCATGAAGAAAACCCAACTTGGGATGATGGATGGGTCAACGAAGAAGAAAAGCTGCTGGATGCTGTTCAGGACTTGCTCCCGGAAAATGCTCCGTGCAACACAATCACTGAGGATGGCAACTCTGCTGCAGATACAGCCTCAGTGGATGAAAAACGACAGCCTCTTGATCCTGAAGACAATCTTCCAAACGAAGATCCTTCTCAAGAAGCTCTCGAAGTTGGTAGAGGCACCCGCTCTGGCCGGGACTACCACAAAAATTACAACCAATCTTCCTTTACTTATGTAAATCCTTTGGGAAAAGATGTTGTAAGCGCCCCCAGTGGCAAAAACAATGAACATGCAGGCCCCAAGGAGGCTTTCAAGTATGACTTGGTTGAGCACTTCAAACACATACCTGCACGTCTTCACATCCTAGTCTTAAGTCCAGGATTCAAAACGAAACTAAGGTTCTCAACTTGGATGTGACAGAGGGCTTGGGCGCACCTGTGTATGCGCCTATGTATTCCTGTGCACTTAGGCACACCAGTAGTGGCGCCCAAGTTGGAATTTGGAATCTTTTGGTTACTTTGGCTCGATTTGAAGTTCCGGACGGGTCTAAGTTGATCAAGGTTTTGATTTAAAGGTTGTTATTGATTCTGTGATAGTTTTAAGGTAATGATCTAGATCGAAATTGGAAATGGATGGGGATTCGGTGGTCCCAAGGGAGTGGAAATGGACTTGGGCGCACCTGTGGGGGCGCCTATGTTTCAAAGGTGACTTGGGCGCAACTGTGGTTGCTCCCAAGTGTTTGGGTCACGTGTTTCTTTTCTTCTTTATGGGTTGATTTGAGATTAAGTGTTTATCGTTTGATGTTCTTTAAATTAACTGTGTTTTTACTGTGTTGTGTCAATTGGAATTAAATTAGGTTTCAATTAATTAGATTTCTTAATGATTATGGGAGGCTAAGTGTCAAGGGATTGGTACTTATGTGGATGTTTTTGTGGCTTAAGTCGGTTTAATCTTTTAGGTTAATCTAGGCTATTGGCTATAGTTGTTTCAAATCGTAAGGGTGTTCTAGTGTGTTGATTTGGGTCAAAGTTTGAAATTAATAAGGATTCGGTGATTCCCAAACTAAATGTGACTTGGGCGCACCTATGGCTGCTCCTAAGTGTCTGGGGTGACTTGGGCGCTCCTGTGGTTGCTCCTAAGTGTCTGAGATGACTTGGGTGCACCTGTGGTTGCTCCTAGGTGTCTGGGGTGACTTGGACGCACTTGTGTTTGCTCCTAAGTGTCAAGGGTAACTTGGGAGCACTTGTGGTTGCTCCTAAGTGTCTGGGGTGACTTGGGCGCACCTGTGGTTGCTCCTAAGTGTCTGGGGTGACTTGGGCGCACTTGTGTTTGCTCCTAAGTGTCAAGGGTGACTTGGGCGCACCTGTGGTTTCTCCTAAGTGTCTGGGGTGACTTGGGAGCACTTGTGGTTGCTCCTAAGTGTCAGGGGTGACTCGGGAGCACTTGTGGTTGCTCCTAAGTGTCAGTCTAGTAGTTTGTTATCTTCTTGGGTGTCTTTAAGTTAATTTCTTTTAATAAATTAAAGCTTATTGATTAGGTTTGTTAATCGAGATTTTAATTAGGATTTGTTGATTAAAGTTTTATTTAATTAGGGGTTTCATTAGGAGTTGTTAATAAGTTTTGGGGATTTAATTGATTAATTAAGTATGTGGATTTTAATTGAGTGTTTTAATTAATTGCTTCGAATTAATTGATAAGGGTTGATTAAGTTTATTAATTCACTCAAGCATTAATGGACTAAACTAGGATTACCTAGTTAATGTCTAACTCTATAATTCTACTACTTCTTTTTGTTCTCTTCTCTAATTACTAGAGAGCAAGATGAGAGGAGAAGTGTTTTATGACCCCTTTTTTTTTGGTGTTTGGTTTTTTATGCAAAAACTACGTGAGCTATCCTAAAGAACAATCTAGGGTTTTTCTACTTAATTAATGTCTACCTTTTTTTCTTTTTATGTATTTTTCTATTTCTTTTAATTTTTTTCTTCTCTTCTCTAATTACTAAAGAGCAAGATGAGAAGGGAAGAGTTTTATGACTTTATGATTTCTTTGGTATTTTATGCAAACGATGCAACCTAAGTATGATAATTTGAAGATTCGAAGTCTAGAAGTTCAGCAATCAATGGAAATCATCACAATTGTGGAATGGCATGTTAAACGAGACGCAAGATGCAGCAAATGCGGGCCGGAAAATAAGCCGAGGACTTGGGCGCACCTACAGGGGCGCCCAAGTGTCTCTGTGGGACTTGGGTGCACACACAGTGGCGCCCAAGTTCTCCCTCTGCGGGTTGTGGTGTATTTCGGGCTTCTATCGATATCCCGGTATGATTTCTAGCAATTTGAGACTAAATGCAATGTACTATTGTAGATTATTAATGTCAAAGCTTCCGGACTTGAAAATAATAATGCAAGCACAAGGATTCGAGGGTGAATCCCTTTGCAGGGACTTGGGCGCACCTACGGTTGCTCCCAAGTACCTTCCTGTACTTTTTCTTCTTTTCAACGATATGTTTGGTCCCTTTTCGATTCTTTCAATACTCTTAATAAATCCAAATGCCTTGATATCAACTTATATGAGGATTGACTCGAATTCAAGAAGCAAAATGCACATGAATCAAACAAATAGGGACCAAAAGTCTACTTCTGGACTTGGGCGCACCTACGGTTGCTCCCAAGTACCTTCCTGTACTTTTTCTTCTTTTCAGTGATATGTTTGGTCCCTTTTCGATTCTTTCAATATTTTTAACAAGTCCGAATGCTTTGATATCAACTTATACGAAGATGGACTCGGATTTCCGAAGCAAGATGCACGCGTAATGGAAAACGGGATTCAAATCTCCAATCTTGGACTTGGGCGCACCTGTATGGGCGCCCAAGTGCTTTTTTGTGTTTTCTTCCTCTTTTGTTTCTTTTTCAATGCTTTTCGCGCGATTTTGAATACAAAGTCACAAGTCCGAAGGTACTAATACTAACTTATATGAATAGAAATCCGGATTTGAGAGAGAAATTGCAAGTGGGATGAAACTAGGGTCAAAATCCCACTCTTGGGACTTGGGCGCCCACACAGTGGCGCCCAAGTACTCTTCTCTCATTTTTTAACACTTTCCCTTTCAGATTCGGATTTTCCTAATGAAAACGATATGGATGCAAGATCTATTCTAATCACGAGTTCAGAATGATGCAAATAATGCAGATCTACAAACTATGAATGATCCTAAGCATGTTCCTAATGAGGAATGAATACTGAATATTAGATCTACTATAACCTAGTACTATTAATGCAGATCTATAATGTGTGCATGACCCTAAGCATGTTTCTAAACAAAAATGCTGGTGGAATGCAAATAAACAAAAGAAATCCCGAAATACCGGTTCGAATCGTGCTCTTAAGTCCTATGTTGAAGTTCTTGCGCAAGTCCGTGGCTTTGGGAGGCTTTCTCCATTATTGATCTTGGAGAACCAAAGCAATCTCCTTCCTCCTTTCTTCTAGATCTAGAGATCTCCTTTGTGACCTCTCTCTTTCTCTCTCTTTTTTACTCTACGTTTTCTCTCTTTTTGGTAGCCTCCCTTGCAAAAGTAGTATGTGAGGTCTCTTTATAGTGATTTTGACGTGGAGGAAGGGTTAGGGCTACTACTTGCACGAGTTTCCAAGGGTTTCATGCAAACCAAGGTGAGATTAGGGCTCTCGGAGACTTGGGCGCACATGGAGGTGCGCCCAAGTGGGTCCCATGACTTGGGCGCCCACATGGTGGCGCCCATGTCTAACTTTGAAGCCTATTGGGTCTAGGGTCCGGTTCCGGGTTGTTTTCGGGTCTAAACCGAGTCGAAACTGCGAAGGGTAGAGTCAATCGTACCTAAGTATGCATCAAAGTGCATTTTTAAGGCATCTTGGGACTTGGGCGCACATGGGGTGGCGCCCAAGTTGGTTCCAGGACTTGGGTGCGCCCATGTCATGTCTTGGTCAAACAGGCTCGAGATTTGGTTCCGGGTTCATTTCTTAGATTGAGATCGGGTCAAAACTATGAAAGGTAAAGTGCGATGTGATTAAATGTGCACCTAAGTGCTTCCCTAGGGTAACTAGGGACCTGGGCGCACCTGTGTGGGCGCCCAAGTACAAGTCTGGGACATGGGCGCACCTACATGGGCGCCCAGGTATGTGCCTAGTGGGGTGTTCGCAGGGTAATCTTCCGACGACCATATCTTTTGATTCGCTCATCGGATTTGGACGTTCTATATATCGACGGAAAGCTCTTGGAACGTAGAATCTTTTGGTCCATGTGTCATAGTGATTAGAGTTCAGAAAATAGTAGGGATATCTGGATCAAAGATTCTAACTGTTTAAATCATACTAATTGCATCGTACTTAGGTAAACTAAGTGTAATATCTCTGGGATCAACTTGAGTGTGTCCTATGTAGTCTGGAAGGGACTTGGGATAGTGTTGTAACCTAAGTCTTGTATGAGTAGTGGGTCGGACTTGAAGTCTCAACGCGATTCGGCCTTTTCTCTCACGAATTTCTAAATATTGTCGAACTAAGCATAAAATTTTCAACAAGCATCTTCATCGTCATTAATTAATCTTAATTATGCTATTAACCATTCAATCATGGGTGAAATGGGGGCACCATTATATATGACGGGTGTTTAAGGCTATCATAGGGGGCGAAATGAGGTGTCTACAGTATGCCCCTCTTTGGAGAACAACACATGGAGAGTTGTACTCCAAAGAAAGTAGACACAACACTCATGGCTCACGGGAGCCTTTGAGCTCACGGGAGTGGCCACCTACGGATGTATGCAATTGCAAACTCATTCTAAGGGTGAGGTTCACTTTTTCTAGGATCAATTCTGATTCAGGGGAGAAAGGAAAAAACAAGAAGTTACGTGCCTACTGATTTGATTGGAAATCCGAGATCTGTGCCTCGGTGCCCGTGGTATTGCCACGTGACGGGTTGGGAACTGTGCCCCGGTTGCTTAATTTAAAGTGATGGTGGGAACTGTGCCCCAGTGGTCTGAATCAGAAGTTGGTCTTTCGATTGGCTAAGTCACTATTAGAGTTTCATTTGTTCTTGTAATGGAGTTCAATTCAATTTTGTCATACATAATGTCTTTTAACTTTCATTCACAGTTGAATACTCAAGGCATAGTTAAAATTAACTAGCAATAATGGGGATCTTGAAAGCAATCATAAACATAGTTCAAGCAATGGTGTGAAGTGTATGTGAGAATGAGATGCATATTTATATTTTACAAAGAGATTTTATTTTCGAAACTCAGGTATGCATAGAAAAGGCTAAATCAATGGAAGATGTCCACCAGAATAACTGTCACTCTCTAGGGATCTTGGTCTTCACCCAGCTTAGATGAGAACCCGGGACAGATTCGATCATCATTTTATGCTTATCATGGAGAGTTTCAAGTTACACGGATTCCATCCTCCAACGTCAAGACTTGAGTCAGCAACACCACAATTCGTGATAACACAGTATTATGGTCACCATACCGATCATAAACACTTAAGGGAGGCCTACGGCGACTCAACTTCTAGACGTGAGGTAAAATCATGAAAATCATGGTTAGGGATACTTACCTTAAGAGCTTTTTGTAAATCCGTTGATAGAGGTCATTACTGTTTTCTTTCAGTGTTCATTTGCTGAAATTCATGCCATTCATCTTCAATAGTGTGCTTAAATCACCTTTGGTGCTCTCATTTCTGCTTTGGAAACCTGCATTGAACAAACACTTAAAGATTCTGCATTTTTTGTTAGTGCTCAGTTTCATAACTTGCACAGGTAACACTTCTAGTTTCATTGATGGAGATGACACGGGATGCAATGCATAATGTATGCGTGACGGGACTAAAGTGTATGATGATTTTCCCTACGAAGGGGTGATGCCCGGTGCGCGGATTTTCGCCGCTTAGTTCCTTTTATTACACTCTTTTAATCATTGTTTGCTGTTGTTTTTTGTTTGTTTTAGTCATCAATCATCAGAGAGTCATCATGGCCTCAAGTCCCTGCATCACGCGGCTCCCCGGGTTAAAAAAAAAGTTGGGCGCACATGGAGGGGCGCCCATGTGTTTCTGGGTACTTGGGCGCACTCCTACGTGCGCCCAAGTGGTCTCTCCTACTTGGTTTAGGATTCTATGATGCATTTACGCGAGATATTGGTTGTGTAGTGAAATTGGGAAGTGAAGGGACTTGGGCGCCACTAGGAGTGCGCCCAAGTGGCACTCTTACAAAGTTTGGGAGGTAGAAGGACTTGGGCGCCACTAGGAGTGCGCCCAAGTGCCAGTCCGTCTTCTTTTCAAATTAAGACACTAATCTATATAAGGAATGGCTGCCTTTGGGTTTTATCACACTTCCTACTCTTCCAAATTCCGAATTCAAGGGTCTTTGATCTCTCTCTTGCTCTCAAGTAAGCACTCTTTCATCTTTGTTGGTTCTAGTTCATGCAACATATGTTCTAGTTTATTTTGTTCTCTCTTTCGGCATGATGCAAACTTAAAATTCAGATTTATATATATATATATATATATTTGTTTGGGTTGTATCATCTTTAATTTTCCTTCCCTTCTTCTCTCTCTTTTTATTTTCAAAAGAAACAAAGATGTTGCTTTGCATGAGTGTTTAATTTAGAGTTACTTTGACAAGGAGGCATGTCCCCCTTTTTTTTTTGGTTCCTTAATGATCTGAAAGTGACCGAACAGTACCCTTGGTGATTTATCCCACGGATTTCAGGGGTTGTGATGGATAATCCTAGGTTGAACCGGGCCCATTCGCGATGAAGTCCCTGAAGTGGACTTGGGCGCCACCCTAGGTGCGCCCAAGTGTGTGTGCTGTTTTTTTTTTTTATTTTTTATTTATTTATACTTGTTTAGTCCTCATCCTGTGTTTTAGCTCATCACTCTTTCATTATTCTTACTTTGATCTTATGATGTTTCCTTTGTTATCATTGTGTCACCCCCTTTCTTTTTTTTTTTCTTATTTGTGTTTAGATGTTGTATGTAATTTGGACTCTTGGCTCTTAAAACGGGTTAGAATAATCCCACAATACTTCTAAAAGTATTTGGCACGGATTTGGAAAGGCTTGATATAATTTCCATTACTGAACCCCGACCCTTCGGGAGAAGTTCCTTGGGACAGACCTGGGCGCCACCCTTGGTGCGCCCAAGTGGGTTTTTTTTTTTTTTTTTTTTTTTGTTTGTTTGTTTGTAGTGATTCCTTCAATCTAAGCCTCTTTGGGTTATTTTCGATTCAACGAAAGGTCTTTAATGCCTTGTGTATGTGTTTATAGGTCTCATTCTGTTCCAATGGCTGGCGCTCCAATGTTCTCCTTCGTGATTGATGGTGCTGGAGGTACTCCTGCCTGCAAGCCCTACTCACCAGGGGACGAGTATTGGTCCTCGGGGGATGGAAGGATAGGTTACTATGACCCCGAGGAACGAATTGAGTTCTATCTCCAGCACGGGTCATCCATGCCTGCCACCTACGATTACGTGTTCCAGTTTGAGGAGGTGATGGATCAACAACTCGTCGAAGCCAAGCGTGGGAAGTACGATTTGCTGGTGATGAAATACAAGAAGATGTGCGGATTGTACAGGGATTTGTGCGTTGTAGGGAGGACCGCCCTTAACAGGTTGTGTGGCTACGATGGACTTCTGGGAGACTTGCCAGCTTTCATTAATGATGTACTCCAGTCCCTTTTGTGGAGCATGATGGACCTTCAGGCGATGCTTGAAGTCTGGGAGGGTATGAAGACTACCAGTGAAAGAGCTCCTATCGAGGAATTTAACGCAATACATAGGCGGATGGATCAGTTAGAGCTCATGACAATGTCCTGCCCACATGAAGCCGAATTTACTGTCCCAAGGCGTTATAGAAAGTATTTTGAAATGCAAAACACCACCCTTTCAGCGCTTATCCATCCAGTGTACACCGCTCATCTGGACGATTTCAGGCTGCTTCAGGAGATTGGTGATGCTCTTCGGGACCCTTTGAATGCTTTCGAGGAAGTGAAGGGGCGGCTTGAGACCCACATCTTAGGAATGGAGGCGTGGTTGGCTCGTTTTCCTATTTTTAACGGCATGGTTCACCCCCTATAGAAGACGGAAATCATCACCCTAGTCCCTTTTTTTTTTTTTTTGGTTTATACGAGAGGTCAGGTCATTAGGACCATCTCAGTTAGTGATAGACCCATCTAGGGTATTAGGAGCACGGGTCGTGACCCCTATTTTAGTCAATGTTTAGGATTCAATTGATGTAGTTCATTGCTATAGTTATTATTTAATGACTCTTATCGGTGTTCAATAAAAGTTGATTTAGATTTTTTATTCTTATTTATTATTATTATTATTTATATATATATATATATATTTTTTCATTTTTTATGCGTGTGTGTATTTTAGTTGGGATATGATGATATGGAATATGTGGATGAATGCAGGGATTTGGATGCATGAACTATTAATATATGATGCCTAATGGTGAATCCATAATGTATTTTGAATCAACCTACCTTTGCATGTTGTTTGCACCGTTGTTCCTCGTAGGTAGAGATGGGCCATTGATGTTCCGCCGATAATCCTGAACTTCTCTAGAGTTGAGGTTGGTACTCAAGCTAAGTCAGATTTTGCCAAGGTTGGATTGTAGTTATTATTAATAAAGATTGACTCGAACTTAATCAGTGGGTGAATCATGTTTTAATTTTCATCCCTCTTGAGGCTTAATTTAATGTTAGGTTTGATCTCTAATCCCTCTTTCTTTTTTTTCTTTTTTTTTCAGTTTTCTTTTTTTTGTTATTATTGTTATTGGGCGAGAGAGATGGGCCATTTAGAGGTGGGTCGCCCTTAGAGAGGGCCCCCCATCTGATAAGGAGGCTGGGCCAAGCTGTTGGCTACACGTGTTGGGGCTTTCCCCCTCTTTTCTTTCCTTTCTCATTCGCTCTTTCCCTCTCTTCCTTTTCTTCGTTCCTTTCTTTCTTGCTTTTGCTGGTTCAGGTGAGGCAGGGACGAGTTGGTGAAATAGGGGGAGGCAGCAGCAGCGCGCAGGTTCGCCGGTGTTCAGGTAAGTGGGTCTCGACATCTCTTTCCATTTTCTATTTTCCTTCTTCTCTTCTTCTCTTTTCTTTTTTTTTTTTTTTTACTTCCTGCCATTGTTGCAGGTAGAGATCTTGGATGCAGCAAAGAGATTGAGGGGAGGAGGAGAAGGAGTTCAAGGTATGTAGTTCTTTCTTTTCCTTTCTTCTATTCTCTCTTCTTTCTTCATTTTCTATTTTTTTTGTCTTGAACTCTGCTGTGGCTGCCATTGTTGCAGGTGAATAAAAAAAAAGAGAAGCAGCAGAGGCGTGGAGAGAAAGGGGAAGCTCGTCCCTGGCCAGGTATGTGGACTTCATCTTCTTCTTCTTCTTTCTCCTTCTTTTCTTTTTTCATTTTTGAAACGCCTGCTGCTGCTGTGTGCAGGTGAAAACCGAGAGTGAAAGGGCTGGTTGAGTGAGGAGAGGAAGAGAGAACGAAGGGAGAGAAGGGAGAAGAGAAAGGGGGGCCCAGCCCCTGGCCCAGGTATGTTTTTTTTTTTCTTTTACTTTGTTTCTTTTCTCTTTTCTCTCTCTTTTTTTTTTTTTTAATGTGTTGCTGCTGCCATTTGCAGGTGAAGGCCGAGTAGGCTGAGGAAGAACAGGGAAAAGAGAAAAAAAGAAAGGGGAGTTTGCCCTTGAATGGCCCAGGTACGTGGGTCTCATCTTCTTGACTGTCTTCTCCTCCTTTTTTTTTTTTTTTTTAATTAGCTGCAGAATGGAGTTTTGGACTTGGTCATGGCCATGGGTGTTCTGTAGAAGTAGTAAATGTGGAGTTCAGTGGAGTTTTGAATTTGAATGGTAGATGGAGTTCATCATAGCCGTGGAAGGAAAATCCTGATTCTTAGTCCCCCCCACAGGTGGTCGTTTAGTAACCAACCTGGGCAATGATTTTGGGTACTGTGAGCAAGGTTTGGGGGTTTTATGTGATTCGGTGAGGTCCGAAAAGATCCGTTGGTGGGGCTGAACCCATTGGTTGTCTCGGTTAATCGAGACGAAGTGAGTGGTTTTAGCGACTGATGCATGCGTAGGGGTGATACGATGGTGATGAATAGTGTGGTGGTTTTGATCGTGATGGGACAAGGGTCATGGTGGTGGTGTCTTGGTTTGAGTGGGGATTTGCTTCACTTGTCATATTATATTTATTATTATCATTATTGTTATTAGTCTTGGCCATCGGTTTCACTTTTGTTCTTGGATTGGTTCACCTTGGGATTGTTTGGTCAAAGCTTCCCTATTTTAATATCTCTCTTGGGTTCAGCTTGGTTGCTCTGCATAGTATGCAGTGTGAGGCCTTTCAAATTTTACCTCGCCACTTGTGCGTTTCTTACTTGCCATTTCTCATATGTGCTTTCTTTTCTCTCCAAATGTGCAGGATGAAGACGAGGTTGGCTTGCAAGAGGGCCCCGATGACGGGTGAGTCGGCAGAGGGTCCATCGGGAGACCCGAGGAGTGCTCCCTTAGATAGACCCATGGAGGATCCTGGCGTTGGGCTTGCCAAGGGGACGGATATGGATCCGACAGCGGCCCGCCCCGGAAAAAGGCGTAAGAAACCACGAGCCACGAAGGACCCCCACCTTGCTAACAAGATAAAGGCGGGCAAGGTAGCTGTATCTTCTTTTCTTGTATTGCCTCTAGTCATTATTCATCTTCAATTATTGGGCTAATAATTGTGATGCTTCCCTCAACTTTAGCATGTCCCCCTCGCTCGAATGCGGGTGGGATGGCTAAAGGTGAAAGAGTGGTGGACGGTGCTGCCTGACACTCTGAAAGATCGTGTCCGGGCCATGGGTTTCGGGGATTTTATGTCAATCGTCGCTTTCCGCCCTGATCGCGCTCTTATTAGTGCACTCTCGGAGAGATGGAGGGATGAGACTCATTCTTTTCATTTCCCGACTGGCGAGATGACCATCACCCTTGAGGATATAGCGAGATGCTGGGGTTTGAGGGTGAGCGGTCTGCCGGCCTCGACTGGTGCGACAGATGCTAATCCTGAGCTCGTTCGGCCCTTGCTCCAGCGATTGTTTGGTGCCCGGCCTTATCTTGGCTCCAGCCAGATTGATATTGAGTGGCTATGGGAAGCCTATGGTCCGGCGAGGGCGAGGAGCCTAGATCGTGAGCATTCTAGCCTTGTCCTTGTAATTTCGATTCGTTTGTTCTCTTACTCACTATTGTCTCTTATGCATTCCAGGTTGGTCTCGTGATCAGGCGGAGTTTTTAGCAGGTCACGAGGCGCAGATGGCAGCTGTTGGAGGTTCATCGGTCAGGGGTGGGGACAACGGACCTGCCCCGACTACCGGCGAGCGGGCGAGGACAGGCACGGCCGATGCTATTTGTCCGGATGCCGGGATGGATGGAGGTGAGGGTGCGGCTAGCGGCTCCAATGATGAGGAGTATATAGCACCCCTGGATGAGTTATTTGCGTCCGATGATAGTGATGATCCAATGGACGAGAGGGGTAGTGAGGATGAGAGGGGTGGTGATGACGTCGTCTTCCCCACTGGTAAATTCTCAAGTTTATTCTTACCCCTCGTTGTTTGGGTGGCCAACATTTATAATCCCTTCTCATTTGCAGAGCACGAGTGTAGAGAGGTACCCGTTGATGGGTACTATCGTCGAAAGAGGGTGGGGATTCCTTGCGAGACCTTCTATGTGACTGGTGAGTAGCAAGCCATGATTCCGGCATTACTTTCCGTAAATTGATGAATATTATTGATTGAACATCTTTGTCACTTTGGCAGGGAAACAGGGGACCTGACCTGATGTCGCATTGAGACGTCCTCGGCTATCGTCGGCTAGGCAAGGCGAGGACGAGAGTCTACGCGCATTCCTTCTTTATTTCTTCGGGAAATGTTTATTTGCCAATGCGACGGGCAACAGAGCGTCTGGCACCTTGCTCAGGTTTGTGGACGATTTGAGCCGAGTAGGTGATTATGCATGGGGTGCGGCAGCCCTCGCCTTTCTCTTCCATAGCCTGGATGATAGATGTCGGGTGCAGAGGGGCCACAGGAGTCTCCGGGGTTTTGTCCCGATCCTTCAGGTGGGTCAACTTCCCATATTTGTCAATCTTCTGCTTTGAACATGTCGCCTCACTAATGATTCAATCGTTTCGAGATAGGTGTGGATGTGGGAGCATGTCCTGCAGTGTCGCCCCGAGCGTTTGCCAGTGCGGTTGAGCCTTGCTCCCCGGGCGGCGCAGTGGTATCCGAATGCTACTGTACGGGGCTTCGCGGACGTCCTCCCTACAGAGCTGGTAAAAAGAACCAAGGATTTGAGGATGAGGCCTGATGAGCAGGGCTATCGCTTTATCTTGAATGAGTTAATGGACCGAGAAGTGAGTCGTTCTTTCCTCCTTTTCCTTTTAAGTTATTAACTCGCTTTGGAATTAAGCCGGAATCGGTCACTCTCCTACTTCGAGTTGCTGACAGTTGATATCCTTTGGGGTTATGCTTTCTCCTATTTTTCAGATCATTTGGTGTCCTTACCAAGGCGGCCCTGAAGATGAGCTAGTGGTAGTGCGAGATGGGGCACATTTATTTGCAAGAGATATATGGCTACACGCTCCTCAAATCGTTTCTAGGCTCATCGTGAGTCGGGTTGCTCGCCAGTTCGGTGGTCATCAGGTTGTCCTACCTCCCGAACCTAACATGAGTCATTCATATAGGGGATGGGGCGAAGCAGTATTTGGTCATTCTCACCCGCATCAGCCCGAGATTGATGATTGGGATGGAGGGGGGAAAGCACCTGCCTTTGGTACAGATGAAGAAGCAACGGGCGATTATGAACGGCGTTGGAGGGATATCACGCACCGGTACATATTCCCCGAGTCGTATTCCGGCGGGTCTTCCCATTCTATCCGAAATTGTGCTGAGGCGATGGAGACGTTGTTGTCACTTCGGGTAATCAATTAATCTTCACCTGCCTAGATGTGATCCCCTATTCTCGATCTGATCCAATATGTTGTTCTTCTATTTCAGATGGTTTCCTCTGTAGAAACGGAAAGTCGCGGGACACGCTCCTTAGGCAATGATCTAGGCGAGGTAAATCTCACCGGGTTTATTAACCGTATTGTCTTATCCTTCTTTTCTAATTGTACTTGTTATGCTTTGTGGTAGGGGACCTCTAGGAGAGCGGCTTCCGATGTTGAGGCAGCCCTTCGTGAGGAGGTATCTCGGTTGACAGAGTTGGTGAGAGATAAGGTAATGTTTGTTGAGGTCGTAGCCTAGGGATTTGGGGAGTCTTGACTCTTGATGTCATGCATTAAGGCATCCACTCACCGTGTCATGTTATTATCCTATTTATTTCAGGAAGCTATGACAGTGAGGTTACAGGCATCATTGACAGCTAAAGAGGCATGGAGATCACTATTCCCCATCCATTGTAGAAGTAGCCTTTTGAACCTAACAATTTCTTTTATCTTACCCGATGAGATCCTGCAGGAGGAGCTAAAACGACGTGATGCTGTTATTGATGCGCCAGTGGACACCTCGGAGGTATAAGGTCACTAACTTGGTTGTTCATTTTGAGTTGATGTTTATGGCCTCTGGTCGTTGTGCAGAGAGACAGGGACTTGGCAGCATCCGAAGCTACAAGAATCAAACTGGAGGGCGAGCTCCAGACACTGCGAGCTGAGATGGACCAGTTGCAGGTTAGTGAGGTTTAGACTTTTATTGCGTTCTTCTTTTGTATAATGACCGATCCCTGGTTGTTTGCTTTTGTGATATTCTAGGCGGAGGCTCATAGTGAGCGTGACAAGGCGCTTGTCGAGAGAGATGCTTCAGAGGCACAGGTATGAGGTTTTCCCATGTGACATTTCAAACTTGATTCCTCAGATCCGTTGTTGATGTGATTTGTGATCTGGTGATATGCAGGTTCGCGAGTTGCGTGCCAAGCTCAGGAGCTACGAGGCCTCTACGCAGGTGAAGGTCTTTCCTCCTCTTTTAAGTTCTGCGTTCACTGCTGTAAGGTTTGTTGAATATAAGGTGTTCTTAAAATGTCGTCTTGTAGAGTGGTGCCGTTGTCGCCTTTGTTCCTCCGCCTCTCAGCGTGGGCGAGGAGAGAGCCCTTATTCATGATCAGAATATTGAGCGCATGGATCGTATGGCGCGAGGTCATGAGGAGGTGGTTGCTGATTTACGGAGGCGCCTCGATCGATATCGCCGGAGGGCGGAAGAGAGAGGTTATGCTTTTTCGGACTCGACCCGAGCTCCTTCTCAGCGTGCCCCTGGTCCGTCTTCATTTGCTTCATCGGCTCGTCATGATGGGGCTGCTCCATAGGGCTATTGTTCTCTGATTGATCTCCTAGGGACACATTCCTTGTGTATCCCTGTTCTATATTGTATTCATATGTCCTGGTCCTGTATTTATGCTGTTACACCCTATCTTCGGTTCATGGTGGGAGCTGATATGTACGTGTATGTTGTGCGTATGTATACCATGTATGTATAGTCGAGATAGTGTGTTTGGTGTCTTAGAAGTGCTATGGGAATGTGGTTGATTGACGAGGAGTCATTGTGGGGTGCTGGGGGAATATACGAAGTGTTCTTCTCACAAGTAACAGATCCTTATGTATCCGGAAATTTTACGGGGTCCAAAAAACAAGGGGAAGTGCTGCCGAAATTTTCTAAAATATCTCGAAATTTGTGCTTTGAGCACGGATCTCGTAGGAAGAATCACTAGCAGTTAATGAAGTGAGATTTCATACAACAAAAAAAAGAAGAATAAGCACAATCTCTCATCAATCTAAACTTAGTAAGAAACACAGAATGAGGTTCTCAAACAATAGGGGGTGCCTGAGTGCGTGACATTTGTGACCTAAACAATTCTATGTTTTCAGGCATTCACATTGTTAGCTATAAGTATAAAGGCAGAGGTTCAAGATAATTGCACTTTCAATACTACAATCATATGTGATGTCATAAAGGGTGTGTACAGCATACATCTATAATCAAATTCATCATTGGATAACATAACAGACATAACTCATATTTTCCCAGTTTGGTTTTCGTAACTTTGATCTTTTCAAGTCATGAGGAATTGTGCACAAAATAGTACCCGTATATAATAAATAAATGCCCCAGCTTGTGGGATGTTATGAATGTGATCGGGGTTGGTTTCCCTGCAAGGTCTCAAAACAAACTTGTCAGTTTAATATTTTTAGGCCCCCTGCATAGTTTGGCTAAGGTGGCATTTTCTTTCTCGGTAAAAATGTCAGGGGGCCATTTTGGCACTCAAGCTTTGAGAATAACAAGATTGAATTCATACCTTAGGGGATATATTTTTTTTTTCTGCATCCAACTAAAAGTCATTAGTAGTAAAAACATGTATGAGGTGAGTGTGTGTGCAACCTAGTGAGTGCTCGTGGCAACTGTGTATGCGATGAGGACCCAAGTTGGGAAGCCGTGTAGACATTTATTCATGTGTATATACAAACCAAAAAAAAAAAAATGCCCCAGCATAAGACTAGTTTCTATTCTGGCCGTGGGTGAGAGTGTGAAAGGAGATTAGCTTCTCGATCCATGATTGTCACCTAAGTGGCAACGTGGTCTTCCCTAACCGTCCTTTGGAGGTCGAGCCCT
The DNA here is from genome assembly GCA_028538565.1 of Umbellularia californica. Lineage (NCBI taxonomy): Eukaryota > Viridiplantae > Streptophyta > Magnoliopsida > Laurales > Lauraceae > Umbellularia > Umbellularia californica. The sequence continues at coordinate 31,875,943 of JAPQWN010000004.1, forward strand.
CGCGGGCCCCTTTTGTAGCTGCTTAGTCTTTTCGGCCGAACTTCGGAGAGCACCTGACCGCATCCGGGGCTCATTTGTGAGTAATGTTTGTGTGTGGGGTGGTGAGTCACCGTGCTACCTTAGTGTTGTGGTTTTCAACTACCTTCTGCTTAGTTCACCTGATGAGTGCCCATGTCAGTCTAGTAAGCCTAAGATTTTTTTTTTTTTTTTTTTTTGATATGTGACTGTGCAATGCTCGGGTCCCTTAAGCTTTCTAATTAACTCATGTAACGAGCATTCGGCCAATGACTCCCAAACCAGGTGGCTTTAGGGCACTAGATATGTAAATACCCCTGCGGGCTTACTGGCTCGACCTAAAAAGGCTACGAACCCGAGCTAGTCACAAAACCTTCATTGTTTCCAAGACCCCTAACTAGATTTTTTTTTTTTTTTAACCATATGACTGTGTAATGTCTGGATCCCTTAAGCTTTCTAATTAACCCATGTAACAAGCATTCGGCCAGTGACTCCCAAACCAGGTGGCTTTAGGGCACTAGGTATTTACATACCCCTACGGGCTTACTGGCTCGAGTTAAAAAGGCTACGGACTCGGACTAGTCACAAAGCTTTATTCTCCTTTTTTTTTTTTTTTTTGGCAAACGGTGAAGAAGCTTTCATGACATGGGCAATCTCACCTATAAACCTTCACATTGGGTGGCCTTAACCGTGCTGAATCCGTGTGGGGTAGACTCGCCATTTTGTGTATTTTTAAGTGCCGGTGTGTGTTCGAGTTCCAAGTTTGATTAGAGTGCATCTCTTCTGTCTTCCTACGGGATTTCTACAACTACGCTAAGGGGCAAGGAGGGCCATACTCCGTGAGAAGTAAGGGAGGGTCATACTATGTACCTTTTCAGGTACATAGCGTTCCATGGATCGGGGAGCTCTTCCCCTTCTGCATTTACTAGTCTATATGCATTACCAGAATATGCTTCTTTAACTACATAAGGGCCTTCCCAATTGGGTCGTAACTTACCTTTAGGATGCGGAAGCTGTGATGGAGCGATGCGCTTCAAGACGAAATCACCAACTTTGAATTTCCGCTCTTTGACATGTTTGTCGTAGGCTCTGGCGATTCTTTTCCGATATACTTGTGCATGTTCTGCTGCCTTCATTCTTTTCTCGTCGAGTAGGTCTAGCTGAAGTAGCAATGCTTCTCTCCTCTGGTCTTCTGTCATATCTTCATCTAGCTGGATGCGTAGTGACGGGTGAAGGACTTCGAGGGGAAGGACTGCTTCCATTCCGTAGGTCAAAGAGTATGGGGTTTCTCCTGTAGGAGTCCTTATGGAAGTCCGGTACGCCCACAACGCTTCAACCAAACGGTCTGGCCAATCACTACCTTTGGTGGTTTGCACAGTCTTTTTTATGATCTTCAGTAAAGTCTTGTTGGTTGCTTCGGCTTGACCATTTGCTTGGGGGTAATATGGGGTGGAATGATGCAATTCAATGTCATATTTTGTGCACAACTCATTCATTTGTTGGGATATAAACTGGGGTCCATTGTCTGTTATGAATACTTTAGGGATGCCAAACCTGGCTATTATATTCGTTTTAATGAATTTGACCACAGAAGTAGCCTTAATATTAACATATGCTTCTGCTTCTGCCCATTTAGTGTAATATTCTGTGGCTATCAATATGAATGCTTTATTTTGTGTGTTTTCTAAAGTAGGGGCCAAGGGTCCTATGATATCAAAAGCCCAGGTCGAGAAAGGCCATGGAGCTGTGGTGGGGTGAAGGGATGATGCAGGGGCATGAATTAGGTCGGCATGTAACTGACACTCTTTGCATCTCCTAACGTAATGGACTGAATCCGACTCTAAGGATGGCCAATAATAACCTAAACGGATGATCTTCTTAGCTAACATTTGGCCATTGACGTGTCCTCCACACTCTCCTGAATGTGCCTCTTCGATTATTTCTTGCCCTTCTTCTGTAGTCACACATCGTAGGAGAATTCCACTGAAAGATCTGCGGTACAGTAGTCCCGCGACTATGACATATCTTTGAACCATTTCTTTCAATGCTTTTTTATCCGATCGACTGGCGTATTCAGGGATGTAGCCATCATGTAAGTAATTCCAGATATCGTAGTACCATGGGTGATCGTCTACTAGGTCATCATCATGTTGTATGCGAGCTAGGACTCCTTCTACTGCCTTGGAGTTCTCTTCTTGATCGGACTCTTTGGCCTTGACTTTTTTACCCTTTTCCTTCGAAATTTTCTGCAGAGCTTCAGCAAGGTTCCCTTTGGTTAGATCTATCGATTTGACGGACGGTGAAGCTAGCCTTCTAATCAAGAATTCTTCGGAATCTTTGTTGTCGGGGATTTCTATAATGGAAGCTAAAATTGCTAATGAATCGGCCAAGCGGTTCAAGGCTCGAGGAATGTAGAGGAAGGAAACTTCCTTGAAACCAGACATCAATTCTTTTGCCTTTGCGTGGTAATGTGCAAGCTTGGGGGCATTGACCTTCCATTCTCCGGCTATTTGGGAAATAACAACTTTGGAATCACCGAAGACTCTCAGCTTCATGACACCTAGAGCCTGGGCCTCTCTTAGCCCTGCTAGCAAAGCTTCATATTCCATCACATTGTTGGTTGCTGGAAATCCGATCTTGTAGGCCTTTGGTATGACAACCCCTTCCGGGGATAATAGCACTATCCCGACTCCTTTTCCATTTTGGTTCAAAGCTCCATCAAAGTACATAGTCCATGAATCATCATCTTTAACCTCTTCAACATATGTAAACAAAATGCTCTCGTCAGGGAAGTCAGTTCTAACTGGCTCGTACTGAGGCAGGGGGAGGTGTGCTAGATGGTCAGCGATCGCCTGTCCTTTTATGGATTTTTGCGTAACGTAGGTTATGTCAAATTCGACTAGGAGCATTTGCCATCGCGCAACTCTTCCCGAAGTTACTGGCTTCTCGAAAATGTATTTCAAAGGATCCATCCTTGCTAGGAGTTTGATCTGATGGGCCAGAAAGTAGTGTCTCAATTTTTGAGCCGCCCAAACTACGGCTAAGCAAGTCCTTTCCATTGGGGAGTATTTCCTTTCGTAGGGTAATAGAGATTTGCTCAAGTAATAAATAGCGTTCTCCTTTCGACCGGTTTCATCATGTTGCCCCAGGACGACACCTATCGCAGATTCTGTCGCTGACACATATAAAATGAGAGGCTTATTTTTTATAGGGGGCTTCAGGACGGGAGGACTCAACAAATATTTTTTCAGATCTTCAAATGCCTTCTGGCAGTCGTCATCCCAGTGGTACCTTACACCTCCTTTTAGCAATTTGTAAAAGGGCTCGCATTTTTGGGAGTGCTGTGAAATGAATCTCCTGATGAACTGTAGTCGTCCGATGAGGCCCCTCAATTCTTTGAGATTCTTCGGGGGCGGCATTTCAAGGATGGCCTTTATCTTAGAAGGATCAACTTCGATTCCCCAGTTACTTACCATGAAGCCCAGGAGTTTGCCAGAGGATACTCCAAAAACACATTTCTTCGGATTCATCTTCAGTTGGGTGTCCCTAGATCGTTGAAGGACTCTCCTAAGGGCTACGATGTGATCCTCACGGGTTTCGGATTTGATCAGAATGTCATCTACGTAAACCTCTACACAATCGTGTATCATGTCGTGGAATATCGCCATCATGGCTCTCTGATAAGTGGCACCGGCATTTTTCAAGCCAAAAGGCATCACAACATAGCAGTAGGTCCCCCAGGGTGTAGTAAATGACGTCTTCTCCTGATCTTCTGGTGACAGCTTGATTTGATTGTACCCTGAGTAACCATCCATGAATGATAGCATGGCGTGCCCTGCAGTATTATCAACAAGCAAGTCAATGTGAGGCAAAGGGAAATCGTCTTTGGGAGATGCCTTGTTCAAATTTCGAAAGTCGATACAAACTCGGACACGTCCGTCTTTCTTCTTTACCGGAACTATGTTGGCGACCCATTGAGGGAATAATACGACCCTGATGAATTTAGCTTGGTGGAGCTTGTCAACCTCCTCCTTCACTTTCAGGGCAGCGTCGGGAAGCATCTTTCTCAACTTTTGTTTGACGGGTTTAGCATATTCCTCTAGCGGAATTAGGTGCTCCACCAGATCGGGTGCAAGACCGGGCATATCATTATAATCTGACGCGAACACGTCCTGATACTCTTTTAGGATCTCAAGGATTTTACTTTCTTCGTCAGGTCCTAGGCATGCACTGATTTGGACTTGTTTGGGTCTCTCATCCGTCCCTAGGTTTATTTCTTTTGTCTTTTCGGCAGCCGCTTGCGTCTCTTCATCAAATTTCTTGATTACTCTCCCGAATTCTTCAGAAATTTCGTCATCCCCTTCTTCGGCGTCCACTAGTTCGTAAACACCCATTCCATCATTGGTGTTTGTAGGTTGCACTAAGGGTTCGGGCTCTGGAATGATCGGTAGAGACTCACAGCCTAACTTATCGATGTTGGTCATAATCTCCTCTAGTCGGGACCGCTCTACCGGAGGTAACTTCCATCTCCTTGGATTGCCCATGTTTTGATGAGGACTAAAGTCTTCTACTCCTACGGTTCCTATGTTTTTGGGTTTTCTATTTTCTAATTTTTTGGGGTTTTCGGGGTTTTCTAATTTTTTTGGATTTTTGAAATGATATGGTACAGGTAAGTTTGAAGATGGGCTATCTACCAAGGAGGATCCTCCCCGCTGGCGTAGCCAGGCAGTGGGGCGGTACACCACTTCATGGTCGTTTTGGTCATCTGCTTCCCAAACTTCATGGTCTTCTCGAGAGGGGTCTTCTCGCCAATGGTGCCAGGCAACGGGCCAATAGACCACTTCCTCGCGGGTAGGGTCTTCAATTTCCCATGTTTCGCGACTTTCTCTGAGTTTGGCAATCGGCGTTTTTTTTTGGGTAAACGAGTCGACTTGTTTATAGTCAACATGTTGCAGGGTAGGGTCTGGAACCTTAGATTGACAGTGCAATCTACATCATCCACTTCTTCTGGTGAATGGAACTCTCTCCAAGTGCCAACGATTTGCTCGTAGGTCTCACTTTCAGACGACGTAGAGTCTTCCCAATCTTCTACTAGAACAGTCTTACCTTTATCGTTCGGATCCAAATTGTCACGTCCCTCTCTAGTTGGTGATGCATTGGGATCCAGAGTTTTATCGTGCCTTATAAAGTGTTCATCTAAAGTCCAGTCCTCTTGCTTACCTCTCATATTACTATGTGCATCGTATCCTAATCCTTCTGCTTTTACTCTAGGATCTGGTATGTAGGGGTTGATAGCACCTTCCCCGTCTTTTCCTAGTCCAAATCCGGGTTGATATCCCATCTTCCTCATCAGAGTCCATCCTGGCGCTTGATTCCGATTGTTTGTTGTTGGATTTTGGAGGGGGGAAAATTCATGAAACATATTTTGCATGGGGTCCATATCCATTAAGGAGATGTGAGTGTCAACTCTGTATCCATGATTCTTGACCTCTGGCGTCATGGGAGCGGGTTGTAAGGTCGGGAGTATTTGGAGTTCTTCCGGTTCGATCACAGGTGGGTCCCCCATCATTTTTATGATCTTGCCTAAATGGGGGAATTTGACACATTGATGCCTGCTTGACATGACGGCGTTCATATGATTCAACCATCGGCGTCCTAAAATTAAATTGAAAGTGGCGGGGATGTCCATGATATAAAATTCTTCTGGCATCGAAATCGGACCCGCTTGTACTAATAACATAATTTTTCCACATACTGTTTTCTTATTCCCATCATAACCGGTCACCACCATGGGGGCCGGAGTTAAGTCTTTTGTTGTGAGCCCTAAAGCTTTGTAGGTTTTCAATGGGCATATGTTTAATGATGCGCCAGTGTCGACCAAAGCTCCTGATATTTCCTTTCCTGCTATCTTGATCGATAGATGTAGGGGAGACGTCCTCGCTTCAGGCGGTATCTCTTTTAGTTCTTCTTCGGTAAACGTAAGGCCAGGAAAAGGGGTTCCCGGGGCTAAGGTTGCGATGGTAGTTCTCAACTCTTCGGGAGTTATGTTTACCGGGACTTGCAACCGCGTAATAGCCTCAAGTAACTGTTGCTGATGTTTGGGTGAGGTTTTAATTAAGTCGAGGACGGATACCTTAGCTGGGATCTTCGTGAGGTGTCCTAAGAGATCATATTCTATTCCCGTTTCTATCGAAATATGGGCTCTTTCATCGACTATTTCCTCAACTTGAGTGTTGGGGTTCTGCGATTCTGGATCTCGAGTGACCGGATGAGGGGGTAATCGGGAAGGACGATTCGCCCGGATCGGAGATGGGCTTGAGATGCATTTGCATCCGGGTGAGGATCTAATCCAGAGTTCGCGAGGATCGGTGGTCCTTGGTCATTTGGTTCATCAAAATTTACTTTGTAAAGGTCAGGAGAATCGACAATCGCGTCCATTCCGGAGTTATAGATTTTGAACTTCGTCTTTCCGTCCCATGGCGTGATGTATTCTCTATAGTCTTCTTCTTCAAAGAAATCATCATGGCATGGTTGATTACGATTTATGCTCCCTTGGGTCGCGATATCAATGTATTGGTGTTCTATCATGGCGATGTTTATCAATTGAGTTTGCGAGGTTTGTCCAGAGGTTGATGGCCCATACTGAGGTAGCGGGTTTGTATAAATCTGCATGTTTGGAATATTCTGTGTTGGATTAGCGGCAGCGTTTTGATTAGGAGGTGTATTCCGTGGGTCGCTTGTGCCTATTGGCCTGATATTGTTCCAATCAATCCTACCTTCATCATTAAGGTCGTAAATCAGATCTCTAACTGTATAGCATTGGGTGAGGTCATGCCCCGGCATCCTATGGTAGGCACAAAACTTGGTCTTGTCCAGGTGTTCTGACCACGCCTGCGGTCGTTCTAGTGGGAGTCGGAGGGCGTTCTGATTTAGAAGAGACCAGAAGACAGCAGTCCAAGGTTGTGGCAGGGATGGGTAGCTTGTCCTCTTGGGTCCGAATCTCCTTCTATTTCCATTGTTTGCATTATTTTGGTTGCCATTGTTGTCTCTATTGTAATTGAACGGAACCGTACCATAGTTGGGTTGAGGATTCGCGTTCTGGTTTGGTGGCAGAACAGTTGAATTCGGAACCGATTGCGCGTGGTCGGGGTTCTGATTTTGATTCACCGGGGGTCCTGAAAGTCCGGGATCCGAACCCTAGAGGGGGGGTGAATAGGGTGAGCTACAACTTAATGACCAATTATGCCAATTTTAAACTTCTTTAAAACAATTAGTCACTTGTGATGATTAACAAATAAAATGCGGAAGCTAAACAACAACAATCACCACATAAGCATTCACCATAACACAATCATTTATAGTGGTTCGGCCTCAATGCCTACATCCACTACCGGCTTGTGATCTCACACCCCACCGGATTTCCACTATTTATGCTTTTCAAATGGCTAAGCAATAACCACTACAATATGCTTTCCAAGGATAAGCAATAACCTTATAATGTTGTTTTTCAAGGCTTAACAACAACCTATACAAGATGCTTTTCTAGGCTAAGCAATAACCTTCACACAATGCTTTTCTTAGGCTAAGCAATAACCTTTACACAATGAAAGATTTTCTCTCAAGAAGGTGTCTTCAAAACACTCTAAGAGATACAATTTAAGCTCAATATAATTGCCTCTAAATTAGGCGGATAAGAAAGTGTAAAACAACTCACACAACACACTATAAAATGCAAAGATGAATGCTCATGATGTGTGTGTGTGGAAACTTCAATCAAGTATTAAAATAAAGCTTAATCAATTTATGCTTGAAGCAATTAAAAGTTTAATACACATAAAAATATTTGATTGAAGTAATATGCAAATCACATGTACCAAATACAAACTTGTTGAAGATATGAAATCAAAAGCTCACAAGTTGTATGAAATTAATTATGTCTAAACATGTGATGCATATTCAATGTTGTTTTCAAAAACAAACTAATTTAACTAAAGTTCAAATGAATGAAAACAACAAAGATGATTCAAACAAGTTAATGAAACATGTTTATAAAATAAATCAAAGGTTTTGACAAAACATGTTTTATAAAGTATTAAAACAAACTTGTTTAGAAATCAAGGTGAAGAATCCAATGACTTAAATCAAAGATTAAAGGAGTAGAGGATTCAACACATCATAGTTTATATGCTAAAATCATTTACCAAAGATTAAACAAAGCATAAAACAATGATTATAAAAAGTCAAAGCTTACTTGGTGATTTAACTTCATTAATCCAAGCTTTAGCTTTACTAATGACCCTTTAGCCTTCTTAGTTCATTCCCCTTTGATTGGCCTTAGAACACCTCAAAAATGGCTTCAAGAATCATCTGAATTTGGCCTTGGAATGAACTTCCTTTTATAGAAAAAGTGTCCCAACGGCTACCTGTCGGTTAGGGGTCGGTTAACCGACACTCCAACGGTAACAAAACGGCTAGATTTGACCATTCTGGAATTTGAACCGAAGTGGGTTCGGTTAACCGACATCTTGAGTTCGGTTGACCGACATCCAGTTCGGTTGACCGACATCACTGTAGCAAAAATACTGTAGCAAAAACACTGTAGCAAGTACTGTAGCAAAAGTACTGTAGCACAAGTACTGTAGTACAAAAAAGTTTTGCCTTCTAAAATTGTTGAGCAGAAAGCTACTCCAAAGTATTTTGCTAGTGGAAGTTCTGGGCCATAGAAATCAAGTCTGAAAACATGTTTTTAATCAATTTAAGTGTTTTAAAAACATGAAACATAAAAAGTTTGTTGACTGAAGTGAACTTGTCGGTTAGCCGAACTGGACTTCGGTTAACCGAAAGTGTGACCGACACCTGACCGACATAGAAAATCTGAAAATTTAGCTCTCTGGAAATTGAACCGACAGAGGAGTTCGGTTGAGCTCGGTTCACGATCGGTTAGCCGAAACCTGACCGACAGGCTGACCGACAGTTTTAACAAAATCCCAACTTTTGTATATTTCAAAGAATTTTCAAGAGGGGATTTTTGGGCCATTAAACCAAGCATGATTTGAAACTTTAAAGTCAATGGCTAGCTTTGTTTATAAAAATTCTTTTTCAAATTTAAATGCATCCATGTTTAAAACCAAAACATGCATAAATCAAGGTTTACAAGATTTAAAACAATGCATGTGTGTGAATTCAAATGATGAATAAAATGAATAGTGCATCCATCAAATTGCAAGATACAAAATCCTTAACAGGTCCTTGGTTCCTTGGCGGTGGGTCATAGCCTTGATTGTTTCTAGGAGGGTTTCGGAAGTTTTGATTGTTCCGCTGATAATTCTGGTTGTTCCTTTGAAAATTCGGGTTACCACCCTGGAAATTAGGATTGCCATTTTGCCCTTGATTTTGGTGTTGGTTAAAGCTGACACTATTATGTTCTTGGTATGGTCTATAAACCTCTTCTTGATTTGAGCTTACCTCAGGGGTTGCACGGCTTTCTGGTTGGGTGGTTGTGCCTATCCTACGCGTGTTTTTCTTATGGTCAATAATGGTGTTTAACACTCCTTCGTCCAAGTTTTGTTTCATCCTAGACAATCTACGGTATAAGCCACTCCAGCTAACTACTTCCCCGATCGTCATCAAAGCCCTCATTGGATCCTTCATGTTTGATATGGCCATTCTCACTTGTTCCTCCTCTTGCATATTGCAATCTGATCGCGCAAATTGATTTTGCCATCTCACTGCGAATTCCTCGTAATCCTCGTTATTCTTTTGTTTGAGGTTCGCTAAGTCATGCCAAAGGGGTTTGTTCTTAGTCAAGTGCTGGTATCGCGCTAGGAACTTCTCTATTACATCTTCGAATGTATTAATTTCGTGGGAAGGTACAGACGTATACCAAGTTAGTGCATCCCCTGTTAGAGATTCTTGAAAATAGTTTATGAGCATAGAGTCATTGTCAGCGATGGCACGACACTTATTGCAGAACGAAACCAAATGGTGTTGAGGGTCGGTTGTCCCATCATAGGGTACGAATTTAGGCGCTTTGACAGGGAAGGGTGATCTCTCCTTTTCTTCTTTTTTGGTAAAATCATAGAAACCTAGCTTTCTTCCAGTCGAGCTTGAGGACTTCTTCTTAATTTCATTTTTAAGTTCTTCTACGTTTTTCTGCAATTCTTTAAATGCTAAAGGATCTAGGTATTGGATTGTCTGTGGTTGGTATCCTCCTTGAGGTCCTAGTGGGGTCGGGGCATAGGCCGGCTCTTGGAATTGCTCTCGGGGATATGGTTGTTGAATAAGATGATAGTTTTGGTTCAACCGAGTTCCTCCATAACCAACTGATTGTCCTCGGTGTTGATCAATCATCGGACTTAATGCGAACGGTTGATATGCCTGTTGATAGCGTGGCACGTTTCCTGGGTATGTTTGATAAGAATTTCTAACGCCTGATGGATTGATAACCTGACTGTTTTGGATTGGGGGACCCTGATTTGAATTAGGCACTTGGTAGGTTAAGGGGGTCTGATTTTGATAAACAGGAGAGGTCCTCTCATATTGAATCGGCTGGGGATATAATATATCGTTGCTAGCCGTCACAGGGTTGTAATTCATTTGATTGATTGGCGGAGGAGTCATTACTTGAAATTGAGGTTGAGCTGCCTCACGTTGTTGGTAGACATCTGGCGTTCCCATATGAGCCAAAGGGTTTTGGTGCGAGGTGTTGGATGTCGCCAACAGACCCGGGTTTACTAAGCCATGACTCGGCTGTCGATATAGATTCTCGTTTATCGTGAGAGTCTGGGGTGGTACGATAGCTCTAGCCGGGGTAGTGATAGGTGCATCAGTAGGCATCCCATATTGTGGGATAGAAGACGTGATTGGCTCGGTCTGACTGATTAGGGAAGAGTAGGGTATAACCTGTGAGACAACAGGGTTGTCCGCGCGGAGAGAGTGATCTCTTGACGAGACATTGTCGTGGACCCTATATCTTATAACTTGGCCGGTGGGGCTGACTAGGTCCGTGTAAGTTACTCCTGAATGTACGGAGAATTGGTTCTCCCCTGACGAATGAGATGGGGTAGATATGTTAGAATGATTCCTGCCCATTGTAATGGTATTGACCGGGATGGGGCCTCCTTCAAAAAGAGACTGTCTTATCTGTTGTGGGTCATGACTTGAATACGCTAAGGACCCATCTAGTATCCTTGATGATTCTATATTTTGTGGTGTTTGTTGTGATCCGCTAGTAGTGCGAGTCAACAGTGTGGGAGAGAGGGGTTGTAGATCGGACATTCCGAACGTGTAACCCTCCATTTGTGAAGAAATATTTAGATGAGAGTAGAGAGGAGGGGATGAGAAAAGCACGTTTTATGTCCTTCGGTAGTGAGTGTTGGTGTAGGTTTGTTTCTTATGATGTAATGGGGGAAAGCTTAGTGGACGGTTCATTCGAACCTTAGGTTTAATTTGGAACTAAACTTATAATAACCCTAAACTGAATGGGACACGGACATCTGATCATTGATTGGATGTTCGTGTCCTACAATAGAACTGCAGAAAGACCCAAATTCGTGACAAGACAACAAAAGAGGTCCCATCACGATCGCCAGGCTGTCGGATGTGAATTTTCGACCCCCCCGCGCCAACCAATGGGGCTTGGGAAGAATCTCCATTCATCTATACATGTGCTATTTTAATTTTACATCGAAAGTGAGGATTCCGACTACCCTCAAAATCGACGGATCACGATCGCCAGCTACGGTAACGGCCGTAACACCGTCCTTCGACGAAAGCCGAAGAAAAATGGGAGAAGATAAATAGGTGGGTTCTTCCTCTCGTCTAATGTGCTGCCGGCAACACACGACGGTTGTCTTGTCACATTAATTTGGGTCTTTTTGGGTCTCTTTAATACAGGGTCAATTCAGGGTTACGCGTTAAAGTCCAAATAAAGATTAATCCTCACATAGCAAAATCATAGTATATCCAAGTAAAGTAAAACAATTAAGATAAAGAAAATAAAAAGGGGGGAGGTGCCAAATATTTAAGAAGAGGATCGGCCCCGTTCCCGGGTACCCCCTTCAAATCCCTTGGCAAAATAGGGTTTAAAGGCTGACTTTGCAAACCAAAACAATGATGCAAATGAGACTTTGACTTGTGATTTCTGTGTTTTTCGTGTGCGATACACGAGTGATAAAGGTGAAAGGCCGATGGGCCGTAATTGACTAAAGGTGGCCGATGGGCCGATATTTGTTTTAGAGTGGCCGATGGGCCGTGATTGTTTTAAAAGTGTGTGCGAAATCATTCATCTCATCTCGTCATTCTCATTTATTCAATTTTAGAAATCAGTTCTTCTTTCCCTTTTATCATTAAGTTCAATTAAATATCTGGCACCTGAGGTGGAGGAAGAAATGAAGGAAAAATCTTTTTGTGTTTATTTTATTGGTTTTATAGTTTTTATGGATTTTTGATATTGGGGCTAGAAGGGCCTAACTAGAGGATTTTACTTGGATTTACGTAATTAATGCTTTATTACTGATCATCGGATTAACCCTAAACCTAAGGTCCTAGACCGCCCACATTAGCTCTCCCGGTCCCCTAACGGAACAGGAAAAGTGATGGGACGAAGCCTAATGCTCTAATCTATCTAATGAGGAAATCCGATTTAATGCTAGCGTGTAAATTGTCTAAGTTTGATAGCTCCTAAGCTAAACGGCTTATTAATTTGATTTAGTTTGGTTCAAGTTGTGGTTTGATTGGGAATCACTTAGGGCGTGTTTGGCACTTAACTAGTTAAAGTGAAGTAAAGTAAATCCAGACAAAAAATGACAAGAGGTCATATCAAAAGTACACAATTTCAAAATTCCCTCCAAATTTTTCAAAAAAAGTCAAAAAATCAACCTCCTTTCTCCACTAAAAGACAAAAAAACTCCACTTTTCTATACAAAAAGTCAACAAGATTCCATACCAAACAACTAAAAACAAAACACCATCATAACACCTTATATTTTATTCTCTCTTGATTTGATGCTTCACCTCACCATACTTCAATTCACCATACATCCAAACAGGCCCTTAGGGATGAGTTAAGAGTGTTTTAAGATTATGTTTTAATGTGCTAAAGGTTCTGGAGCTTCGGGTTTTACTTTAAATGATGAAAGGAAGTTGAAACTAGCAAAACGGGAGTGGAAGAAGACTTAGGTGCACTTATGGTGGCGCCTAGGTCACTCTGGGACTTGGGCGCACCTGTGGTGGCGCCCAAGTGGCTGCTCTGCGTGGTTCGATTGCTTGCAATGGTGTTAGCTCCTTTTGGAGTTTCTTAGGGTTCTAATCAATGTAAGCTTCTGTTCTAACAGTTGTCTTATGTTTTCGGTCGATTAATTTTAATAGTCTTAAGTCCGGGATTCAAAACGAAACTAAGGTTCTCAACTTGGATGTGACAGAGGGCTTGGGCGCACCTGTGTATGCGCCTATGTATTCCTGTGCACTTAGGCGCACCAGTAGTGGCGCCCAAGTTGGAATTTGGAATCTTTTGGTTACTTTGGCTCGATTTGAAGTTCCGGACGGGTCTAAGTTGATCAAGGTTTTGATTTAAAGGTTGTTATTGATTCTGTGATAGTTTTAAGGTAATGATCTAGATCGAAATTGGAAATGTATGGGGATTCGGTGGTCCCAAGGGAGTGGAAATGGACTTGGGCGCACCTGTGGGGGCGCCTATGTTTCAAAGGTGACTTGGGCGCAACTGTGGTTGCTCCCAAGTGTTTGGGTCACGTGTTTCTTTTCTTCTTTATGGGTTGATTTGAGATTAAGTGTTTATCGTTTGATGTTCTTTAAATTAACTGTGTTTTTACTGTGTTGTGTCAATTGGAATTAAATTAGGTTTCAATTAATTAGATTTCTTAATGATTATGGGAGGCTAAGTGTCAAGGGATTGGTACTTATGTGGATGTTTTTGTGGCTTAAGTCGGTTTAATCTTTTAGGTTAATCTAGGCTATTGGCTATAGTTGTTTCAAATCGTAAGGGTGTTCTAGTGTGTTGATTTGGGTCAAAGTTTGAAATTAATAAGGATTCGGTGATTCCCAAACTAAATGTGACTTGGGCGCACCTATGGCTGCTCCTAAGTGTCTGGGGTGACTTGGGCGCTCCTGTGGTTGCTCCTAAGTGTCTGAGATGATTTGGGTGCACCTGTGGTTGCTCCTAGGTGTCTGGGGTGACTTGGACGCACTTGTGTTTGCTCCTAAGTGTCAAGGGTAACTTGGGAGCACTTGTGGTTGCTCCTAAGTGTCTGGGGTGACTTGGGCGCACCTGTGGTTGCTCCTAAGTGTCTGGGGTGACTTGGGCGCACCTGTGGTTGCTCCTAAGTGTCAAGGGTGACTTGGGCGCACCTGTGGTTGCTCCTAAGTGTCTGGGGTGACTTGGGAGCACTTGTGGTTGCTCCTAAGTGTCAGGGGTGACTCGGGAGCACTTGTGGTTGCTCCTATGTGTCAGTCTAGTAGTTTGTTATCTTCTTGGGTGTCTTTAAGTTAATTTCTTTTAATAAATTAAAGCTTATTGATTAGGTTTGTTAATCGAGATTTTAATTAGGATTTGTTGATTAAAGTTTTATTTAATTAGGGGTTTCATTAGGAGTTGTTAATAAGTTTTGGGGATTTAATTGATTAATTAAGTATGTGGATTTTAATTGAGTGTTTTAATTAATTGCTTCGAATTAATTGATAAGGGTTGATTAAGTTTATTAATTCACTCAAGCATTAATGGACTAAACTAGGATTACCTAGTTAATGTCTAACTCTATAATTCTACTACTTCTTTTTGTTCTCTTCTCTAATTACTAGTGAGCAAGATGAGAGGAGAAGTGTTTTATGACCCCTTTTTTTTTGGTGTTTGGTTTTTTATGCAAAAACTACGTGAGCTATCCTAAAGAACAATCTAGGGTTTTTCTACTTAATTAATGTCTACCTTTTTTTCTTTTTATGTATTTTTCTATTTCTTTTAATTTTTTTCTTCTCTTCTCTAATTACTAAAGAGCAAGATGAGAAGGGAAGAGTTTTATGACTTTATGATTTCTTTGGTATTTTATGCAAACGATGCAACCTAAGTATGATAATTTGAAGATTCGAAGTCTAGAAGTTCAGCAATCAATGGAAATCATCACAATTGTGGAATGGCATGTTAAACGAGACGCAAGATGCAGCAAATGCGGGCCGGAAAATAAGCCGAGGACTTGGGCGCACCTACAGGGGCGCCCAAGTGTCTCTGTGGGACTTGGGTGCACACACAGTGGCGCCCAAGTTCTCCCTCTGCGGGTTGTGGTGTATTTCGGGCTTCTATCGATATCCCGGTATGATTTCTAGCAATTTGAGACTAAATGCAATGTACTATTGTAGATTATTAATGTCAAAGCTTCCGGACTTGAAAATAATAATGCAAGCACAAGGATTCGAGGGTGAATCCCTTTGCAGGGACTTGGGCGCACCTACGGTTGCTCCCAAGTACCTTCCTGTACTTTTTCTTCTTTTCAACGATATGTTTGGTCCCTTTTCGATTCTTTCAATACTCTTAATAAATCCAAATGCCTTGATATCTACTTATATGAGGATTGACTCGAATTCAAGAAGCAAAATGCACATGAATCAAACAAATAGGGACCAAAAGTCTACTTCTGGACTTGGGCGCACCTACGGTTGCTCCCAAGTACCTTCCTGTACTTTTTCTTCTTTTCAGTGATATGTTTGGTCCCTTTTCGATTCTTTCAATATTTTTAACAAGTCCGAATGCTTTGATATCAACTTATACGAAGATGGACTCGGATTTCCGAAGCAAGATGTACGCGTAATGGAAAACGGGATTCAAATCTCCAATCTTGGACTTGGGCGTACCTGTATGGGCGCCCAAGTGCTTTTTTGTGTTTTCTTCCTCTTTTGTTTCTTTTTCAATGCTTTTCGCGCGATTTTGAATACAAAGTCACAAGTCCGAAGGTACTAATACTAACTTATATGAATAGAAATCCGGATTTGAGAGAGAAATTGCAAGTGGGATGAAACTAGGGTCAAAATCCCACTCTTGGGACTTGGGCGCCCACACAGTGGCGCCCAAGTACTCTTCTCTCGTTTTTTAACACTTTCCCTTTCAGATTCGGATTTTCCTAATGAAAACGATATGGATGCAAGATCTATTCTAATCACGAGTTCAGAATGATGCAAATAATGCAGATCTACAAACTATGAATGATCCTAAGCATGTTCCTAATGAGGAATGAATACTGAATATTAGATCTACTATAACCTAGTACTATTAATGCAGATCTATAATGTGTGCATGACCCTAAGCATGTTTCTAAACAAAAATGCTGGTGGAATGCAAATAAACAAAAGAAATCCCGAAATACCGGTTCGAATCGTGCTCTTAAGTCCTATGTTGAAGTTCTTGCGCAAGTCCGTGGCTTTGGGAGGCTTTCTCCATTATTGATCTTGGAGAACCAAAGCAATCTCCTTCCTCCTTTCTTCTAGATCTAGAGATCTCCTTTGTGACCTCTCTCTTTCTCTCTCTTTTTTACTCTACTTTTTCTCTCTTTTTGGTAGCCTCCCTTGCAAAAGTAGTATGTGAGGTCTCTTTATAGTGATTTTGACGTGGAGGAAGGGTTAGGGCTACTACTTGCACGAGTTTCCAAGGGTTTCATGCAAACCAAGGTGAGATTAGGGCTCTCGGAGACTTGGGCGCACATGGAGGTGCGCCCAAGTGGGTCCCATGACTTGGGCGCCCACATGGTGGCGCCCATGTCTAACTTTGAAGCCTATTGGGTCTAGGGTCCGGTTCCGGGTTGTTTTCGGGTCTAAACCGAGTCGAAACTGCGAAGGGTAGAGTCAATCGTACCTAAGTATGCATCAAAGTGCATTTTTAAGGCATCTTGGGACTTGGGCGCACATGGGGTGGCGCCCAAGTTGGTTCCAGGACTTGGGTGCGCCCATGTCATGTCTTGGTCAAACAGGCTCGAGATTTGGTTCCGGGTTCATTTCTTAGATTGAGATCGGGTCAAAACTATGAAAGGTAAAGTGCGATGTGATTAAATGTGCACCTAAGTGCTTCCCTAGGGTAACTAGGGACCTGGGCGCACCTGTGTGGGCGCCCAAGTACAAGTCTGGGACATGGGCGCACCTACATGGGCGCCCAGGTATGTGCCTAGTGGGGTGTTCGCAGGGTAATCTTCCGACGACCATATCTTTTGATTCGCTCATCGGATTTGGACGTTCTATATATCGACGGAAAGCTCTTGGAACGTAGAATCTTTTGGTCCATGTGTCATAGTGATTAGAGTTCAGAAAATAGTAGGGATATCTGGATCAAAGATTCTAACTGTTTAAATCATACTAATTGCATCGTACTTAGGTAAACTAAGTGTAATATCTCTGGGATCAACTTGAGTGTGTCCTATGTAGTCTGGAAGGGACTTGGGATAGTGTTGTAGCCTAAGTCTTGTATGAGTAGTGGGTCGGACTTGAAGTCTCAACGCGATTCGGCCTTTTCTCTCACGAATTTCTAAATATTGTCGAACTAAGCATAAAATTTTCAACAAGCATCTTCATCGTCATTAATTAATCTTAATTATGCTATTAACCATTCAATCATGGGTGAAATGGGGGCACCATTATATATGACGGGTGTTTAAGGCTATCATAGGGGGCGAAATGAGGTGTCTACAAGTGCCTCTGAAGCTTCCGAAGACACGTACTCCCCAACCGGTAGCGTATCTTCCGGAGCTACATCCTCTCAGGTGACTTCCACTGAGATAACATCCTCTCAACCTTCGTCTCCTGAAGCTGTGACATCAAAGTTCAAGCCACTCCCGATTGATCATCTTGAAGAAACTTCTGCCAATGAAATCTTCTTCAATGAAAACTAAGTCAATTGGTCCCAGATACCCGATCTCACGGGCAATGTCGGGGCTAATAAAGAAAAGTTGCAGGCTGCTGTTCAGGACTTGTTCCCGGAAATTGCTCCGTGCAACACAATCACTGAAGACGCCAATGCTGTTACAGAGACGTCCTCAGCAAAGGATCAATCCCTTGATCCTGAGAACGATCTTCCAAAAGAAGACCCTTCTCTAGAGGCTCTTGAAGTTGGTAGAGGTACCCGTTTTGGCCGGGATTACCACAAAAATTACAATCAACCCTCTCCTTCTTATGTAAATCCTTCAGGAAAGCAAGCTGTAAACGCCCCAAGTGGCAATAATAATGAAAATGCAGGCCCGAAGGAGGCTTTCAAGTACGACTTGATTGAGCACTTCATACACATACCTGCACGTCTACACATCCTTGACTTATTGCGAATGTCTCCACAGACTCGTGATAGTCTCATTTCAGAATTACAAAGGCTGAATACAGATGTCGACAAACATGCCCCACAAGTCCTACAAATTGAAATGGACTATAGGGTCAAAAAATCAAAGACTTCCTCAAACGGAGAAAAGAAGAAAACTGAGGGATCGAGCAATGAATGCCTCTCGGTACAAAAAGCAGCAAGTGCAACAATTGCCTTCGACAAGGATGACCTCCTCCTAGGCGAAACAAAGCACAACCGTCCCTTGTACTTTACGGGGTATGTCAAAGAAATGCCAGTACACAGAGTTCAGATCGATCCAGGTTCTGCACTCAACCTCATCTCTACTTCGGCACTCGAAGAGCTGGGCATCCCACCTAGCAAACTGAGTCACACGTCCGTATCCATCTTCGGATATGACGGGAGCGCTCAAAGGCCTATCGGCAAAATCAGGTTCAAATTGCAAATCGGTGATCTTATTTCTGAAGTCACTGTGTATGCAATAAGGACCCCTTCATGCTACAATATACTCCTTGGACGCCCCTGGATACATGAGAATGGTGTCGTCCCTTCAACTCTACATCAGTGCATCAAGTTCGTTGGCAACAATGGCTTGATACATCGAGTGTTTGCAGACAAAAAGCCCTTCAAAGGCAGAGATGTCCATTTTGCATATGCTCAAATGTATAAAGATGGAAAAGAAGAACAGGAGGAAAAAACATTTCGTTTTGTCGACAGTCTCCAGAAAAATAAAGGCAAGGCTCCTCAGCAATCATCGGAGGTAAACAAACCCTCCACCAAACTCGAAGTAAGCGGCCAAGCTCCCTTCGTCGTCTCCTTCAAATCTCCAAAGCCTTTGGTAATCACTACTAAAGCAAAGAAGACAAAACAAAAGACTGGGGGCAAGTTCACTGTCTCCTTTATGTCTATTATGCATGACACAGACTCAGAGTCAGAGTCAGAAGATGACACAGCATCAAGCCAAGCTGATACTCAGCAAGATCAGCTCACTCTCACTCCATTGGAGACACTTGCAGACATAGAAGATCCTACATCTGCTTCCTTTGTTATCCCGGCAACTTCGCCAGAAGAAAAAACAATCTTCTTCCATAGATCGGGAGCATCTCCACTGGACTCTCTGCTTGAACCTTTCCAAAACGAAGGTATGCCTCAGCTATCCCTGTATAGTCCAATGGCACAAGCTATCATGAAGAAAATGGGCTACGACGCTCAAAATCCAACTGGTTTGGGAGGTGGCCGTGGTATTCTTACACCATTGGAACCCACCCTGACCAAAAGTCAACCAGAAGATTGGAAAATCCACCTTCACAAAGGCAAGTCTTCATATGGGTTGGGCTATGATCCTACCGCTCCTATGAGACCGTTGACACCATGGCTGCAAAGTCGCTTTACCGACCAAGCCTCAACATCTCATGAAGACATCGATATCCCTGGATATCTCTTTGAGGAGTTACTCGTCAAAAATCCTGAAAGCTCCTCCAATTGGTATAATTTCTCTGATAATAAAGAGGAATTTTCCGATGACGTAGACGAGCGGTTCTCTGTCCCAGAAGAATCATCGTCTCCAAAAGAAGTATCTTACTTCAACCCAATTCCAGCAAATGATTGGGACCATCTCATTGCAAGCCTTGAGACGGATACTGATCAAGAAGATTCATGGACAGAAACGGAGCCTCAGTCTGAAAATGCCTCTGGCACTCCAGAAGGTCTTGTTGAGTTGGAAGCCTCCGAAAATATTGTGGAGGAACCACCTTCAAACCTTCCAATAGAAGATCCTGTTCAAAAGATAGACTTGGGAACACCTGATAACCCACGTCCTGTATTCATAAGCAAGAATATAAAGGATGATGAGTTACCCGAGTATATCTCCTTTCTTCGTGAGTTCATTGATTGCTTTGCATGGTCTTATGCCGAAATGCCTGGCTTGGATCCCAAAGTAGCAGTCCACAAGCTCAACTTGCAAAAAGAAATCAAGCCTATCAAACAAGGCCAAAGAAGATTCCGTCCCGACGTGATGGACGAAATCGAACAAGAAGTTCAGAAACTCAAAAACGTTGGCTTCATCCGCGAGGAACAGTATCCTGAATGGTTGGCCAACATCGTCCCCGTGACAAAGAAAAATGGGCAGATAAGGGTCTGTATCGACTACAGAGACATGAATAATGCATGTCCCAAAGACGAATTCCCGCTCCCCATACCAGAGGTGATGATTGACAACACCTATGGGTTCGAGCGAATGACATTCATGGATGGATTCTCTGGCTACAATCAGATAAAGATGCATCCTAAAGATGAAAGGCATACATCATTTCGGACACCATTCAGCGTGTATTGCTACACTGTTATGCCGTTTGGCCTGAAAAATGCAGGTGCGACATATCAGAGGGCTATGATGAAAATATTCCAAGATATGCAGCACAAGACGGTCGAATGCTATGTTAACGACCTCGCCATAAAAAACAGAAGAAAAGAAGACCATCTCAATGATCTTCGAGAAGTCTTCCTCCGACTTCGCAAACACAAATTGCGGATGAATCCACTAAAGTGCTTCTTCGGTGTCTCATCAGGTAAGTTTCTCGGATTCATAGTAAGGAAAGCTGGAATAGAACTTGACCCTACCAAAGTCAAGGCTATCCTAGAAATGCCATCTCCCAGAACCCTAAGAGAATTAAAAGGGCTTCAAGGAAGGCTGGCCTACATTCGACGGTTCATCTCCAATCTATCAGGGAAATGCCGTCCATTCTCTAGCCTGATGAAGAAAGGCGTCGACTTTGTCTGGGATGCTGAATGTGAAAATGCATTTCAAGACATCAAAGCATACATCATCAAACCTCCAGTGCTGGCTGCCCCCACAACTGGAAAACCATTTATCTTGTACACAAGAGCTCTCGACCACTCTTTGGGTGCTCTGCTCGCACAAGAAAACGACAACAGAAAAGAAGCTGCTCTATATTACCTTAGCCGCATGATGGTAGGTGCAGAGCATCGCTACTCCCCAGTCGAAAAAGAATGCCTTGCAGTAATGTTCGCCGTACAAAAGCTGCGTCACTATTTGCTGTCAAATACAGTCTACCTGGTTTCGAGGATCAACCTCCTAAAGGTCCTTGTCACAAAAGCAGGTTCTCTCAATGCCCGACTGGCAAAATGGTCCATTCTCCTATCACAATTTGATATTAGGTATGTACCACAAAAAGCAATCAAAGGCCAAGCTCTAACAGACTTCCTCGTAGAGCATCCATTGCCTAAAGATTCTCCACTCAAGGATGATCTCCCAGACGAATTTGTCTACAACGTGGAAACTTCCTTGTCAAACGCTTCCTGAGACATGTACTTTGACGGTGCAACCTGGACAAACGAAAAAGGAAAGCAAATATCGGGAATCGGCATCCTCTTTGTCAGCCCCGACAAATACATGATTACACACGCCTTCTCGCTACTGGAACCATGTTCAAACAATGCAGCTGAGTACCAAGCCTTGATTGTTGGATTGGAACTCGCCCTCGAATCCGGCATGACCATGTTGGAAGCTTTTGGAGACTCTCAACTGGTCGTCAACCAGATGAATCGGAAATATGAAGTCAGGAAGCCTGATTTGCTACCTTACTACAATAAGGCGCAGTCGCTTCAACAAAAATTCAACATCTGCCATATCACCCACATCCTCAGAGGTGAAAACATCCGTGCAGATGCCCTGACTGGACTTGCCGCATCCATGGCAATCCAAGAAGGGGAAAACATGCAAGTCACAGTGTGTCAAAGAAGGATTTTCCCTCCTCTCAACACACACCAAGCAGTTGCTGAATGCCACCAAGTGGTTGGAAGTCGGATGTCCATCCTCAAACCTCCGATTGGCGACTGGAGAGATCCGTTCATTGATTATATCATGTTCGGAATACTACCTGAAGATCCAAAAGAGCGGGTAAGCATCCAAAGACGAGCCCCAAACTTTCATTTGGATATACCTTCAAAAGCACTTTATAGAAAATCCTTCAACGGAGTACTCCTACGCTGTTTATCACAACAAGAGGCTGAGGAAACTCTCAAAGAAGTACATGCTGGTCTTTGTGGAGCCCATCAGGCTGGCCCTAAGCTCTACAACCAGATAAAAAGGCTAGGTTACTATTGGCCAACCATGGTAACTGATGAATACAATTTGCCAAGCGCTGCCAAAAATGCCATATTCACGGAGATTATGTCCACATGCCTCCAGAATGGCTACATCCAACAGCAATCTCATGGCCTTTCGAAGCCTGGGGTATGGACATCATAGGTCCTATTTCTCCCCCATCAAGCAAAGGTCATCGCTTCATCTTCGCCGCTACGGATTATTTCTCCAAGTGGTCGGAAGCATTTGCGCTCAGCGAAATGAAGACTTCATCAGTCCTTCAGTTCTTGCGCACCAACATTATTTGTCGCTTCGGCATACCTAAAAGATTCGTCCATGATAACGGACCACAATTCCGGGATCACAGATTCTATAAGTTCTGCGACAAGTACAAAATCCAAAGTTGTCCTTCGACTCCATATAATCCAGCAGCGAACGGACTAGCAGAAGCCTTCAACAAGACACTCTGCAAAATTCTCAAGAAAATGGTCTCTAGTCACAAAAGAGACTGGGGCGACAAAATACTAGAAGCTTTGTGGGCCTATCGAACCACCGTTCGAGGACCAATCCATAGCACACCATTCTCTTTGGTCTATGGATGCGAAGCTGTTGTCCCTTTGGAAGTACAAATTCCTTCCTTAAGGGTATCTTTGCAAAATGACCTGACACAAGAAAGCAATGTCAAACTGAGACTCCAAGAGCTGGATAATCTCGATGAAAGACGACTCGAAGCTCTACAAAGCATTGAGTTGTACCAAGCACGCATGGCAGGATCTTTCGACAAAAAGGTCAGGCAACGCGCCTACAAAAAGGGTGACTTGGTTCTTGCAGTAAAAAGACCCATAGTCTTTACCCACAAATCCAAAGGCAAATTCGAACCAAAATGGGAGGGACCCTTCGTCATCGATAAAGTCTTCTCCAACGGTGCATACACTCTTCTAAACATGGAAGGAGACAGATGTATGCTACCCATCAACGGCAAGTTCTTGAAGCGGTACTACCCTTGAAGACTTCCTCAAAACGGGTCAGAGCAATATCTACACGGCTAAAGCCTATTTCCAAGGTACTTGCTCGTCAAACCCACCTCTTTTGAAATTTTCATCTTTATGTTGAAGTTTCCAAAAAAAAAACAATCTCTCAAAACAATGCTTACTTTCATCGTTTCATTGTTCAAAAAGAAAAAAAAAATCAAAATCCAAAAATCCAAGTTTAGGAGCCTCTTCCCAGACTTGACCAAAATTTTCAATCCTTGAACCCAAAATTCATGGTTTGAAACAAAAATCGGGACTTAGGAATTTTCACCCTAAACCGCCTCGGCTTTTACAACCAAAATGGTTTTAAGTCGAAATTTATGACCTCCGTGTCTTTAAACAAAAATTTTGGTTTTTAGAAACCGCGGGGAAGCGACATTCAGTCGATACTCGCAAAACCCAAAAAACGGGAAGGATGCGAACCCCATTCGATACTTCCAAAACCCAAAAATCGCAAGGAAGCGAACCCCATTCGATACTTGCAAATTTCAAAAATCTTGGAGATGCAACATACCAGTTGCTATCCACAACCCAAATTTCAAAAATCTTGGAAAAGCAACAAACCAGTTGCTATCCACAATCCAAATTTCAAATGGTTCGAGAAAACCTCAAAAATCGCGGAGAAACTGCATCAAGTCAGTACCCGCAAAACCAAAAGTTTGGGAAACGCAGGGAAGCGACGCTTAGTCGATATTTGCACCCCAATCCGCGAGGAAGCGACATTCCATCGATACTCGCAAAACCTAACCCGCGAGGAAGTGACATTCCATCAATACTCGCAAAACCGAATGAGCAAGGAAGCGACATTCCATCGATACTTGCAAGACCATTCAGCGGGGAGGCGACATTTAGTCGATACCTGCATTTTGAAAACCAAAACTCGGCTATAAACGCCAAAATCCGGCTACAAATGCCAAAGTCTGGCTATAAATGCCAAAACAAAAATATTTTCGGCTATAAACGCCAAAATCGGCTTTCATGCCAACAAAACAAAACTTGGTTTTCAAAAAACTCGGCTATAAATGCCAAAATCTGGCTATAAACGCCAAAACTCGGCTATAAATGCCAAAATCGGCTTTCATGCCATCTCAAAATCGGCTCTCATGCCACAAACAAAATTTTTGGCTCTCATGCCATCTCAAAATTCGGCTATAAACGCCAAAATTCGGCTATAAATGCCAAAACAAAAAAAAAATCGGCTATAAACGCCAAAATCTGGCTATAAATGCCAAAATTCGGCTATAAACGCCAAGACAAACAAAACAAAATTCGGCTTCTACGCCATTCTAAAATTCGGCTTTCACGCCATCCAAAAATTTTGGCTCCCACGCCGCGAAACAAATTTTGGCTCTTACGCCACAAAATTAGGCTTTCATGCCATCCAAAATTTCGGTTTTCAAACCATCAAAAAATCAGGCTTTTTGCCACAAAATTGGCTTTCATGCCCAAAACAACCCTTTGACAAAAGATTTTCACAAAATGACAACCTTTTGATCAAATCCTTAAGCAAACATTCCCATCAAACTTTTGCTCAAAATTGTTTTCGTCAAAAATGATTTAAGTGAAAGGAAAGGGATACAAAATATAGTACCAAAATTGTTTATACATGGAGGTACCAAAAAAAAGAAAAAGGAAAAAGAGTTTGTTACAACTCAGGAGCACAATCCTACATGGTCTTCAACCAAAGGTTCAACTCCTCAAGCAGACACTTGGCCTTAACTTCCAAAGCTTTTAGGCCACGCTTCTTCAGAATGTCCCCATAAAATGCGGCTGAATGCCGTGACCCATCTGCAGCACGAGGAAGTTCTTCCCAGAGGACCTGCCACTGCTCATGCTCTTGAGTCTTCCTCCGGACATTACCTTCGGCTTCCTCAACCTGGCGAATGAGAGTTCTCTCCTTCTCCCAAGCCTGCTGAACGGCAGCATTAGAAGATCTAGCAGACCGACGAGGTGCGTCAGTAACGGGACCTTTACCCTTGTTTGTTTTAGAAGAACTCCCTGCAAAAGATAGAAGAGAAAAGATCAATCAAGATCAAAATGACAGAATTCTGCTACAAAAAAATTCTAGCAAAATTTTGACATAGTTCCGGGGCAATTCCAACGAAAAGGAACATACTCCGAAAAAGACAGGAAGCCAGAAAATGAACTCAACATCGCTGCGAGCTCATAGTCAGTGGAGAATTCTCAAAGAAGGCTTGAACTCAACATCGCTGCGAGAACAAGCCAATCTCATCAAACTTCCGCAAAATCTGGAAAAGAGCTCAACATTGCTGCGAGCTTCAGAATCCAAAAATTGCAAAACTTTCTCAAAATCCAGCAAGACCGAGAAAGAGCTCAACATCGCTGCAAGCTCAAAATCCCAACACTTGCAAAAGATTTTCAGGTATGCATCATCATACTTCCAAATCTATTTACCAAAACTCATGCATCAAAAATATATCATCATGCATTAAATGCTAGGAAAACCTTGACCAAAGTTTGACCAATTCCAACCCAATTTGGTCAAAACCAATCAAACTTTGTCCAAGTCAAAAATCATGTTGGCTTGACCTAGAGACTCTAGCCTTCTATCTTTATGCATCAAACAAAAAAATACATACATATTGAAATTGCATAGCCTTATTATCATAGTGAGCAAACAAGGAAAAATAAAAAGATAGAAAAAAATTCTCAGCAAAAAAAAAAAAAATTGGGCCCACAGGCCGTGGCCCACTGCCACGTGGCAGTACGGTCAGGTCCGTACAGCCAGAGAGAAAAAAAAAAACAGCAAAAAAAAAAAGAGAAAAGAAGAAAAAAACGCTGAAACAAAAAAGGGATCAGCGTGGGAAAAAAAAAACAGAAAAAAACAAAAAAAAAAGAAAAAAAAAAAGAGAAGCACAATAAAAAAAAAAGAAAAGAAAACGTGCAAAAAGAAAAAGAGAAAGAAAGAAGCACGAGGAAAAAAAAAAACAGAAATCACGTGGAAAAAGAAAAAAAAAAGAGAAGAAGAATAGAAAGAAAAGAAAAAGAAAAGAAAAAAAAAAGAGAGAAACTTTCTTTTTTTTACCATCCTATTCTCTACATGGAGTTTTCTTGAAAGAAAAAGAGAGAAAACTTACTTGAAGCCATTGATGGAGAAGAAGAAGGAAAAAGCTTGAAGATCCTTGAAGAAGAAGAACTCTTGGTCTTGGAGCTCTCTTGAGATTGTTGCAAAAGAAAGCAATAAGGGCAAGAGATCTAGCCTCCTCCTTGCTTTTATAGAAGAGAGCAAATCAAAGAAGGAAACAAAAAAAGAAAGGTAAGTGCTACTAATTAGTAACCTTACCAAAAGAGAAGGAATTAGAAAGATTCTTTCCCAAAAAGAAAGATGTCTTTGAGAGATTTTCTCCCAAAATCAATCAATGAGAGATTCTCTCCAACAAAATAGGAGATTGGAGATTCTTTCCCAAAAAGAAAGATACCTTGAGATATTCTCTCCCAAATTAAGGGAATATGAGAGATTCTCTCCCATAAAGATATTTTTAGATATTCTCTATCCAAATGAGATATCTTTAGATATTCTTTACAAAAATGGCCCCACATGAGATCTAAGCCATCCTAAAAAGCTTAAGGTCCCATGGGTTAGCCCATATGAGCCAGGTTTGACCACCTGGGCACTAAAAAAAAAAAAAAATGGGCTTTTAGTCAGGAAAAAAATCCCTCTTACCAAGAGCATACAAAAATGGTTCCATGCCCCTTTTAAGTTGATTGAACCGTACAAAAAAAATTCCAAGCCCCATGAGCTTCCAAAGAATCAAACCATCCAGCCTCATATACCAAATTGAGCCAAAATCTTGAAATTGACATTCCACAAAAATCCAAACCACTCCAATGGACCCACACAGTCCCAAAGAGTGACCAAAAACCAAATCCTGGTCCCCTAACTTGCCACAGACAGCTTGTTAGGTCACAAGACCAAAGCCAAAAACCAAATTCTGATCCCCTAACTTGCCACATACAGCCTGTTAGGTCTACAAGATCAAAACCAAACCGATTCCCTAACCTGCCATATATAGCTGGTTAGGTCACAAGATCAAAAACAGAAACCCAAATAGGCCTCTTCAACATCAAGAAAGCTGCATGAAGTCGCAACCTGCCATAAATAGGCAATGCAACTTTTCCAAAAAATCAAATCTTGTCAGAATCAAATAAAAACTGCAAGATCCTTCAAGACAGCCAAGGGAGGAGTACACAAGGAGTTTCGGGCCATTTCAGAATCATTTGGCCTAACTTCGCTTCTTCGACAGCTAAATTGGCGCTCCCGGCAGCGACATCGTCGAAGACGTCAAAACTTCGATCAGAGCCTACGGATGACTCCAGCATGTCTCAAAAGGGCTCCATGCCAAATTTAAAGTCAAATCGACAACGTTTGACCCTCCATCAATGCTCGAGCAGCAAAATCAAGCCTCCCGGCGGCGGGAACCACCGAAGCCTTCGCTCATCAAACCAAGTGCATGAGTGGCTTCAACATGCTTCCAAAAGGCTGCACGTCAAATTTCAGGTCATTCCGACAACGTTTGACCAGGTTTCGACGCTCCGAAAGAAAATCAAGCCTACCGGCGGCGGAGCTCCCCGGGACCATGGTTTCCAAGACAGAGCCTGTGGATCATTTCAAAATGACTTCAATAGGTTCCCTGTCAAATTTCAGGTCAATCGGACATCGTTTGACCGCACATCAACGCGCGGCATCTCCCTCGTGGCAAAATCAAGTCTACTGGCGACGGGACCCCAAACAGCTTCAAAACTCAAACAAAAGCCTATGGTTGGTCTTATTTATTGCTCAGGAGGCTTCACCTCAAATTTTAGGTCATTCCGACATCGTTTGACCAAGTTTCAGCTTCTGGCGGAAAATCAGCAGCTCTACGCGACAAAGTCTTCGGCTTTCCCGGAAAATTGGAAACTTTGCACTCTAAAAATGCAAGGATTCTCATCAGGTTTTCTACAGGGAAATCAAGCCAATAAATCAGAAGAAATGTCAGGAAAAATACAGAAGAAAACGACGACGAAAAAGACCGCAAAACGGACCAAAAAGGGGAGAAAAACCCCCATGGAAGTCCGGGTCATCGGATTTTTCGCCGATGACCCATTTTTCCGTCCCTTTTCGCTTTTCGTGCACTTTGGCCCCTGTGGTTTCCTGAAAATGTGATTTTTAGTGCTTGAAATTGACTCATATCCGACGACATCTCAGATCCGCCATCAAAAGCATAAAATCATCATTGATCGCTCCAAGATCGCCGACCGGTTGACCTAAAAAGTGCTCTTTCTGTCCGACCGATCGAGAAATCGACAAGACAGATGTCACCGGCCCGCTGCTAGCTATCAATGTCTGAAATTACACGGTCATCTGATGTCGATCAGCATGTAGATCCATCGGTGATCATCTCCAAAAGAATCCCAAAAGACGCGGCGCGGCCCGCGACTCTTCAACTGCTCGGCGACCATTTAATGCAGTTAATTGACTAGCTTTATTGCAGTCATTAATTCATTTCTTTAGACGGCCCAATCAGAAGCAAGCATCCAGGAGTTACAAATCAATTAAGTCATGGCATTCAAGCCATGAAACTCCTCCCATTATGGTAATTAAGGTGATTAAAAGCCCTTAATCTCCATCGGCCAATCAGATTCAAGGAAAAAGGAGTTACAAAATCAAGAAATAAATCTTGTAACTGCTCCCATTAAAGCCATTACAGCCCATAAACTCTCCTAATGGCTACCAAGAGCCTATAAATAGGAGAGCTTTCCAAGAAGAAATGGATCGGAAAAGGACGAACGGAAAACCGAAGATCGAAAATCAAAAGGTGCAGAGAATCCCGAATTCCAGACAGACAGAGTCTAGAGAAAGAGAGAAAATTCTGCAGAAATTCTACATCAAGCACCACTACAAGGTGACTGATGGAACGCGCTCCGAGGCGCCGTGGGGCGGCTACCGGGGTCGGCGGAACGTGGGAGTCCGTCGGGTCCGGCCCTTTCGCGCCCTGGCGGGCCTGAAGCGTGTTTCAACATTTTTTTTTGTGTGGGTGTGCCAGATTTTCTATTTTACTTGGAATTGCAAGTGGTAATCCGGAGATCAACCTTCGCAAGTAAAAAGGAAATCAACTTCTTTCAAGTTTTCCATTGCACAAATATTTAAGAAAAGAGACATTTTCTTGGTTTGCCGTGAAAGGCGATTTTGTTTGGCATTTATAGCCGATTTTGGAGTTTATAGCCGATTTACAATTCTCATCAATAATGAAAAAGACAAGAGTTGTGATTTTTGTCTCTTTAGAAAAATACAAACTACAATGAAAAGCAAGAAAAGGAAGATCTAACTTTTCAGGAGATTGTGGGGGACTCGTTCAGATTGACGGTCGCAAGCCATGTATGGGCTTCGCCATCATCCATGCAGATGAGAACAGAAGATGCTCTTGATTCGCTTGGCTTGGCTATAACCTCAGATTTTTAGAGGACAAAGACCAAGAGAAGGTCCTATGTCCAATAAAAAGCTAAGTAGACGGGCTGAAAAGCCACGTCTAAGCCATTGGAGGGAGCAGGAGAAGGCAAGGACCTTGGGGGGGGGGGGGTGCCCCCGAAGGGACTTTTGTCACCTTGTAGTGGTGGCCGGTGCAGAACTTCAGCAGAGTTTTTTCTCTCTTTTTTCTTTCTCTGGATACGAGCTCTGGATTCTTTCCGATCGATCGATCTCGATTTTCTGATCCCGATTTCAATGGAATGCTCTCCTATTTATAGGCTTTTGGTAGCCATTTAGGAGAGTTTATGGGCTTTAATGGCTTTAATGGGAGGAGTTACAAGATTTATTTCTTGATTTTGTAACTCCTTTTTCCTTGAATCTGATTGGCCGATGGAGATTAAGGGCTTTTAATCACCTTAATTACCATAATGGGAGGAGTTTCATGGTTTAAATGCCATGAATCAATTGACTTGTAACTCCCAAATGCTTGCTTCTGATTGGGCCGTCCAAAGAAATGAATTAATGACTGCAATAAAGCTAGTCAATTAACCACATTAATTGGTCGCCGAACAGTCGAAGAGTCGCGGGCCGTGCCGTGTCTTCTGGAATTCTTCTGGCGATGATCATCGATGGATCTTCATGCTGATCGACATCGGATGAACATGTAACTTCAGACATTGATAGCTAAGAGCGGGCCGGTGACATCTGTCTTGTCGATTTCTCGATCGGTCGGACAGAAAGAGCACTTTTTTGGTCGACCGGTTGGCGATCTTGGAGCGATCAATGATGATTTTATGCTTTTGGAGGTTGACCCGTGATTTTGACGGATGTCGGAGGATATGAGTCAATTTCAAGCACTAAAAATCACATTTTCAGGAAACCACAGGGGCCAAAGTGCGCGAAACGCGAAAAAAGATGGAAAAATGGGTCACCGGCGGAAAATCCGGTGACCCGGACTTCCATGGTCGCCGGCGACCATGGGCCATGGTCGCCGGCGACCATGGGCCGGCGACCATGGGCCATGGTCGCAGGGGCCTGCGACCTTGGGGGAATTTTTCCCTTCGGAGCCCGTTTTACGGTCGTTTTGAGGTCTTTTTCGTCGCCGTTTTCTTCTGTATTTTTCCTGACACTTCTTCTCATTTATTGGCTTGATTTCCCTGTAGAAAACCTGATGAGAATCCTTGCATTTTTAGAGTGCAAAGTTTCCAATTTTCTGGGAAAGCCGAAGACTTTGTCGCGTAGAGCTGCTGATTTTCCGCCAGAAGCTGAAACTTGGTCAAACGATGTCGGAATGACCTGAAATTTGAGGTGGAGCCTCCTGAGCAATAAATAAGGCCAACCATAGGCTTTTGTTTGAGTTTTGAAGCCGTTTGGGGTCCCGTCGATGCTTCACTTGATTTTGCTGCGGGGAAAATGCCGAGCTTTGATATGTGGTCAAACGATGTCCGATTGACCTGAAATTTGACGGGGAGCCTATTGGAGTCATTTTGAGACGTTCCATGGGCTCCGTTTTGGATTTCATGGTCCCGGGTTGCTCCGCCGCCGGTAGGCTTGATTTTCTCTCGGAGCATCGAAACCTGGTCAAACGTTGTCAGAATGACCTGAAATTTGACGTGCAGCCTTTTGGAAGCATGTTGAAGCCACTCATGCACTTGGTTTGATGAGCGAAGGCTTCGGTGGTTCCCGCCGCCGGGAGGCTTGATTTTGCTGCTCGAGCATTGATGGAGGGTCAAACGTTGTCGGTTTGACTTGAAATTTGGCATGGAGCCCTTTTGAGACATGCTGGAGTCATCCGTAGGCTATGATCGAAGTTTTGACGTCTCCGATGATGTCGCCGCCGGGAGCGCCATTTTAGCTGTCGGAGAAGCGAAGTTAGGCCAAATGATTCTGAAATGGCCCGAAACTTCATGTGTACTCTTCTCTTGGCTATCTTGAAGGATCTTGCAATTTTTGTTTGATTCTGACAAGATTTGATTTTTTGGAGAAATTGCATTGCCTATTTATGGCAGGTTGCGACTTCATGCAGCTTTCTTGATGTTGAAGAGGGAAAGTGACATTTTTGGTGTCAACAAATGCCCCCTCGAGGTACAGCGACGAGTTGCTTGACTTTTGTAGTCGATGTGCCTCGAAGAGATTTTTGAAGGAGAGCTTGTGTCTTGACCAAGAGTCTTTGAGCAATCCTTCCTTTGGTAGAGTAGCCTTTGAGCTTCCAGGGGAATTTTATGGTAGTGAAAGGAATCACACACCATCTCGAGGCAAAGTTTTGAAGATGACATCAGGGATGTGGATTTGGGTTTCTGTTTTTGATCTTGTGACCTAACCAGCTATATATGGCAGGTTAGGGGATCGGGTTTTGGTTTTGACCTTGTGACCCAACAAGCTGTATGTGGCAAGTTGGGGGATCAGGATTTGGTTTTTGGTTTTGGTCTTGTGACCTAACAAGCTGTATGTGGCAAGTTTAGGGGACCAGGATTTGGTTTTTGGTCACTCTTTGGGACTGTGTGGGTCCATTGGAGTGGTTTGGATTTTTGTGGAATGTCAATTTCAAGATTTTGGCTCAATTTGGTATATGAGGCTGGATGGTTTGATTTTTGGAAGTTCATGGGGCTTGGGATTTTTTTTTGTATGGTTCAATCAACTCAAAAGAGGCATGGAACCATTATTGTATGCTCTTGGCAAGAGGAATTTTTTTTTTCCTGACTAAAAGCCCATTTTTTTTTTTTTAGTGCCTAGGTGGTCAAACCTGGCTCATATGGGCTAACCCATGGGACCTTAAGCTTTTTAGGATGGCTTAGATCTCATGTGTGGCCATTTCTATAAAGAATATCTAAAGATATCTCATTTGGATAGAGAATATCTAAAAATATCTTTATGGGAGAGAATCTCTCATCTTCCCTTAATTTGGGAGAGAATATCTCAAGGTATCTTTCTTTTTGGGAAAGAATCTCCAATATCCTTTTTTTGTTGGAGAGAATCTCTCATTTGATTGATTTTGGGAGAAAATCTCTCAAAGACATCTTTCTTTTTGGGAAAGAATCTTTTTAATTCCTTCTCTTTTGGTAAGGTTACTAATTAGTAACACTTACCTTTCTTCTTTGTTTCCTTCTTTGATTTGCTCTCTCCTATAAAAGCAAAGGAAAGGTAGGATCTCTTGCTCTTATTGCTTTCTTTTGCAACAATCTCAAGAGAGCTCCAAGACCAAGAGTTCTTCTTCTTCAAGGATCTTCAAGCTTTTTCCTTCTTCTTCTCCATCAATGGCTTCAAGTAAGTTTTCTTTCTTTTTTCTTTCAAGAAAACTCTATGTAGAGAATAGGATGGTAAAAAAAGAAAGTTTCTCTTCTCTTTTTTTTTTCTTTCTTCTTGTTTTTTTTTTCTTTCTATTCTTCTCTTTTTTTTTCTTTTTTTTTTCCACGTGATTTCTGTTTTTTTTTTTTCACGTGTGTCTCTTTTCTCTCTTTTTTTTTTTTTTTTTTTTTTTGTGGGCCGTACGGACAGATCCGTACGGATCTGGTCCGTACGGCCACGTGGCCTGTGGGCCACGGCCTGATGGGCCTGATATTTTTTTTTTCTTTTGCTGTTTTCTTTCTTCTTTTTTTTTTTGAGAAAGTTTCTTCCTTTTTTTTTGTTCTTTTCTTTCTCCCCTTTTTTTTTTGAGAAAGTTTCTTTTTTTTTTTTCCCTTTTTTTTTTGAGAAAGTTTTTTTTTCTGCTCATCATGATAATGCGTTTTTTATGCAAATCTAGATGTTCATGCATGTACTTTTTGTAGATTGAGCATGATAGCATACCTGAAAATCTTTGCAAATTTGGGAATTTGGAGCTCGCAGCGATGTTGAGCCCTTCTTGATTTTGCGGAGATTTTGAGGTTTCGAAAGTTTGGAGTTTCGGAGCCCGCAGCAATGTTGAGCCCATCTTCAAACTTTCTATTTCTTTCGGGGTATTTCCCTTTTCTTTGGAATTGCCCCGGAGTCATGCCAAAATTTCGCCAGATTTTTGGTGGGACAAAGTGACCCTTTTTTTTTTAGCGAAATCCTGTCATTTTGATGACGATCTTTTTCTTTTCCAACCTTTGCAGGTGGTTCCTCCAGAGCGAACAAGGGTAAAGAGCCTGCTACAAGCGTACCTCGTCGATCTGCTAGATCTTCCAATGTGGCCGTTCAGCAAGCCTGGGAGAAGGTCCAGTTTGTTGAGAAGAACTTGGAAGAGTGCGATTCCCTCAATCGCGATGAGATGAGACAGCGATTGATTGCTCTCAAGGATGAGGAGTTCTATAAGATCATGGTAAGCAACCGTCCTTGGGTTATGGACGATCTGAGGGTTTTGCCCAAGCCTACCTTCTTCTTTGGAGATGCAGTCCCTGACGACTTGACATACCAAAGGAGATGTTTTCAGTTCTCTTACACAGCAAATGGTGAGGAGAGAACTATTTCTACCCGGTCGTCTTTTGATCGGACCATCTCGATCCTGAGCCTTTCTCCCACGTGCCCTAAGAGGGAAGATCCTCCGAGCTGGGTGAAGAGGACCAGTGTGATCAAGACTGGGGTTTTTGTTGGTGGACCCTCCGGATATGCGGAGAAGCCACCTGTCCGTATGGACATGTTGATGCCAGCCAGCGGCTACCAGGGCTCTGATTATCCGTCGGTCGATTTGAGACCGGTGGGCCTTGGCGTTTTCAGCGGTGACGGCAGTACTTGGGTGAAGCCTTTTCGACTTCGTGGCCGTTTCAATGTTGACTCCGATTGGAAGTCATGGACTGACCACACCTTGCTGATTGGGGGCGCCGTTTTGAAGGAAGCCGGGATTTTTGACGCGGTCCGCGCTTTTAGGGAGACCGTGACTTTTTCCGATGATGCCTTCATGGCTATGTTGGAGTCTTTCCTCCCTCAGACCAATACCTTCGTTGTCACGAACGGTGAGATTGGTTTTTCTCTGAAGGAGTTGAGTGCTATTACTGGATTGCCCATCCTTGGCAAACTCTACGAGGAGTTCATGCCGATTGACAGCGTCCTTGAGGAGCAGTCAAAGGAGTTCAGGCTCCTATACTTTCAGCTCGTCGCCTTCTATGATTTTTTGAAGGAGGGCTCGAAAGTAAGATCCAGCAGTTGGAAGAGTTGTGGCTCTTCGTTCCCTAACTTCTTCGACGGTGGAGAACCTTCTGATAGCATGACCCGGGAAGACAGGAAGAAGACTTCGGCCATGCAGGAAGAGTTGAAGGGTTTCTTCGCGAGCACAGATGCCATTTGTTCTGACATTACACTGCAGAGAGATCTTGCTGTTTACCTCACTTTTTGGCTAGGTGAGGCTATTTTTGCTGGTGGAGATGGGACGCACATCAGGCCGCATTGTATTTTTCCGGCCTGTCAGATGGCGTTTGGAGAGCGGCTTGCTTTGGTGCCCGCTCTTTACTCCTACCTGTGTACCGAACTGCAGGCTGCTGCTTTCTTGGTTCGGCTTGGGCTCCCTATGAATAGGGTATTTTCAGCCCATATCTTTTATTCGTGGTTTGTATACCACTGTCCTGGCTTCCACCAGCTGGGTGCTGCACAGGATGATGATCCTCTAATGATTCGATTGGCTAAGGGAAAAGCCGTATCTGAATCACTTTTGTTTGCCCGCATGAGGATCCGACGGTTCAGGGACGTCGAGATGGGGCAGTCTTCAGTTAAGCTTTCTCCGGAGTTGCGGAAGAAGGCTTTTGATTTTGGTACCTCCCGAGACTCTACCAGAGCAGGGTCGGGGAGACATTATGCATTGACAAATGCAGAGAAGGAGTGGCTTTTCAGCATACGGGTCGGCACGATGGTGTACCGCAGACATCTTTTCGTCGACATCCAGCCGTATGTACCTTCTCGCTTTGCGCTTCAGTTGGGCTTCTCTCAAGGCGTTGTTGGAGCGCCTTCGAGTATGGTGAAGCGTTTTGGGGGTTTACAGGATGGCAGAAATGCATGGGCTTTTTATAGTGCTGAAGACACTACTGCCACGATCTCTTATCCTGAGCTGTCGACTTTCCGAACTGCCGGCTTCACGAAGTGGTTCGCGGAGAGCTTTTTGGCATATCGGGGGCTTTCCAAGAAGGAGCTTGATGTAAAGCTGTCTTCGTGGAAAGGTACTGGAAAGTCGGATGGCGTCCGGCGAGAGGAAGTTTGGGCCTTCGTTTCTGGAGAGAAGCACAAGATAGGCTTTCTCGGTGACCAGGGCGTCATTGGTTCTGAAGCTGTTCGGGAAGTACCTGATGAGGCTTTGGAGCAGCTAGAACAGGAGGAAGCTGAACTCGACGCTTGGATGCAAGCGGCACAGAGACGAGCTTCCGTGGAGTCTACTGGCAAGAGCAGACCATCCAGTGAGGAGTCAAGTGAGAAACCTGACTCTGATAGTGGGGCGGGTTCTTCTAGGAAGCGAACCCGTAGAGGTAGGAAGAGGAGGAGGAGTCAGCGTCACACGGGGCGGGACGAAGACTCTCCTAATGTGGAAGTCCCTCTCACTGTCAATGAGGAGGTGCCAGGGGAAGCTGACGAACCTCCGGAGAAGAGGATTCGGGAAGAAGAGACCATCGGTGAAGGTATGATTCCTCCTTTTCCTTTTTCTGCTTCTTTCATGGGGCTTTCCATGTTCTGATTTGTTTTCTCACCCTGCTGCTGCTTTTTTTTTTTAGCAGAGGATGAAGACTTGCCGATGCCTGAGGTTCCGACCGATGAGGCGGTGATGGAGCCGGTTATGGCATCTGAAGAAGAACCGAGGGACTCTGGAATGATTCCAGAATCTCCAATTGGTATAACTTCTTTCGCTTTCTCTTTTTTTTTTTTTTTGCCTGCGACTTGATTTGCTAACATTTTTCTTGTCAGCTGACTTGCCACAGGATTCCGATGACTTTGAACCATCAATGGACGCAAATGTTGATGATGCTTCTGATGAGTTCATGGAGGAAGAGAGTGTTCCGCCAGTCGTCGAAGAAGGTACTTTGTAGTGATGACCCTGATGATTTTTTTTTTTTTTGAACAGGATCATATTCATACCTTTTTTGTGTTTCATTTGCAGGTTTTGAAGTGACAGAAGAGAGTCCATCGCTTTCTTCAGAACCAGAGCAAGGGATGCCAGAGGTCGATCCGGAGGTAGAGACCAGTTCTGACATGATTGAGGAGATGCCTCGTGTTGAGATTCCCTCTCCAGTGGCTCCAAGTGAAAAGAGTTCTTTTGTTACTCTTCCAATGGGACATGACATGAGCAGCCGATCAGCGGAGAAGGGTGAATCTTCATCCAGTTCGTCTCTTCAATTTGCGAAGAAGGTGCTGGCTCGGGTTTTGAGTTCTTGGGTCAAGACTCTCCTTTCTGGACACTTGGAGGCAGGATTTGGCATGATCCCACATGTACAGGAGATTCTGACCGACACCGAAGAGGTTGGTCTGGATGTCACAGGGGCCAGGGCGATCGTTGATAGGATCATTGCACTGGGTGACAAGTGGTTTGAGACCATGGGTTTCCCTGACGACCAATTCTTCAAGGAGATGTTCTTGGACCCTGCTGATAAGGCTAAGTCTGACCTGAATGCGGCTACACAAAGCAAGAAGCAGCTAGTTCGGGAGAAGAACAAGGAAGAGCTAGCCATCATTGGATTGAGGCATGACCTTAACGTCCTTGATAGGGAAGTTGAGGAGGCCAGGAAACGTCTTGAGCATTTGAAGGCACAAGTCGATGCGAAGTGGGCTGCTATAACAGAGGCTTGTGACAGGGAGAGTACTCTGATTCGCAGGGTTGCAGATGCCGGTCAAGTTCTCGAGAGGAGGACTCTAGAAAACGAACGATGGCAAACTGTTGGGGAAGAGCTTCCCGGTGTAAAAGAAGGGTTACGGCATTCGCCAGCATCTCATGGCAAGTTCCTGAAGAAGCGTGCCTTGGAAACTCTGACGGCTGATGCCAAAAGTTTGCTTGAGGAGCTGAAGCTTTGGTTGGAGACCATTTTTGGCTGAGCTCCTGATTTTTTATAGCAGAAACCATTCTTCTTTTTTTTTGGTACCACATGTATTTTTTGGTACTCGTTTTTTGTAGTGCTTGTGAACACTTTCTTTTTTTTTTTTTGGTACCACATGTATTTTTTTGGTACTTTTCTTTTTTTGTAGTGCTTGTGAACACTTTCCTTTTTTTTGCTTTGGTACCATATGTATTTTTTTGGTACCTTTTTTTTTTGTAGTGCTTGTGAACACTTTCCTTTTTTTTGCTTTGGTACCACATGTATTTTTTTGGTACCTTTTTTTTTTGTTCCCTACGCTCACTCAAATCTTTTTGTGATGAAAGCAATTGCTAAATGGGATTTGATCAAAAGCTTTGTCATTTTGTGAAAATCTTTTGTCAAATAATTGTTTTGGTAGGGGAAACGAATTTGGCATGAAAGCCGGATTTTTGTGGCATTTACAGCCAGTTTGGTGGCATTGATAGCCAATTGGTGGCATTTATAGCCGGTTTGGTGGCATTGATAGCCAATTTGTGGCATTTATAGCCGGTTTGGTGGCATTGATAGCCAATTTGTGGCATTTATAGCCGGTTTTGACATGAGAGTCAGGTTTTTTTTTTGTGTGGCATTTGTAGCCGAGTTTTTTGAAAACCAAGTTTTGTTTTGTTGGCGTGAAAGCCGATTTTGGCGTTTATAGCCGAAAATTTTTCTTTTGGCATTTATAGCCGGATTTTGGTTTTCAAAATGCAGGTATCGACTAAATGTCGCCTCCCCGCTGAATGGTCTTGCAAGTATCGATGGAATGTCGCTTCCTTGCTCATTCGATTTTGCGAGTATTGATGGAATGTCACTTCCTCGCGGGTTAGGTTTTGCGAGTATCGATGGAATGTCGCTTCCTCGCGGATTGGGGTGCAAATATCGACTAAGCGTCGCTTCCCTACGTTTCCCAAAACTTTTGGTTTTGCGGGTACTGACTTGATGTCGTTTCTCCGCGATTTTTGAAATTTGAGGTTTTCTCGAACCATTTGAAATTTGGGTTGTGGATAGCAACTGGTATTTTGCGTCTCCACGATTTTTGAAATTTGGGTTGTGGATATCAACTGAAATGTTGTGTCTCCACGATTTTAGGTTTTCTCGAACCTTTGAAATTTGGGTTGTGGATATTAACTGAAATGTTGTGTCCCCATAATTTTAGGTTTTCTCGAACCTTTGAAATTTGGGTTGTGGATATCAACTGAAATGTTGTGTCTCCACAATTTTAGAGGTTTTGGAAGTATCGAATGGGGTTCGCATCCTTCCGATTTTTTTGAGTTTTGCGAGTATCGACTAAGTGTCACTTCCCCGCGGTTTTTTTTTTTGAAAAACCATTTTTTTGTTTAAAGACACGAGGGTCGTAAATTTTGACCTAAAACCATTTGGCGGTAAAAGGTAAGGTGGACTAGGGTGGAAATCCCTGAATCCGGATTTTTGTTTCAAACCATGAATTTTGGTTCAAGGATCGAAAGTTTTGGTCAAGTCAGGGAGAGGCTCCTAAACTTGGATTTTTTTTGTTTTTGAACAATGAAACGATGAAAGTAAGCATTGTTTTTGAATCTCTAGAAATTTTGACATTTGATATGAAAATTCTAAAGAGAGTGGGTTTGACGAGCGAGTACCTGAGAACAGGTTTTGGCCATACAGGCATTGCTCTTACCCAGTTGGGTAAGTCTTCAAGGGTAGTACCGCTTCAAGAACTTGCCGTTGATAGGCAGCATACATCTGTCGCCTTCCATGTTTAGGAGGGCATATGCGCCGTTGGAGAAGACCTTGTCGATGACGTAGGGTCCCTCCCATTTTGGTTCAAATTTGCCTTTGGATTTGTGTGCGAAGACCATTGGTCTTTTTACCGCAAGAACCAAGTCACCCTTTTTGTAGGCGAGTTGCCTGACCTTTTTGTCAAAAGATCCTGCCATGCGTGCTTGGGAAAGTTCAATGCTTTGTCGAGCTTCGAGCCGTCTCTCGTCGAGATTGTCCAGCTCATGGAGTCGCAATTTGACATTGCTTTCTTGAGTCATGTCATTTTGTAGAGATACCCTCAGAGAAGGAATTTGTACCTCTAGGGGCACGACAGCTTCGCATCCATAGACCAAGGAGAATGGTGTACTATGGGTTGGTCCTCGAACGGTGGTTCGATAGGCCCACAAAGCTTCAGACAGTTTATCGCTCCAGTCTCTTTTGTGACTAGAGACCATTTTCTTGAGGATTTTGCAGAGTGTCTTGTTGAAGGCTTCTGCTAATCCGTTTGCTGCCGGATTGTATGGAGTCGAAGGACAGCTTTGGATTTTGTATTTGTCGCAAATCCTGTAGAATCGATGATCCAGGAATTGTGGTCCGTTATCATGGACGAATCTCTTGGGTATGCCGAAACGACAAATGATGTTGGTGCGTAGGAATTGAAGAACTGATGAGGTCTTCATTTCGTTGAACGCAAATGCTTCTGACCACTTGGAGAAATAATCCGTAGCGGCGAAGATGAAGCGATGACCTTTGCTTGAAGGGGGAGATATAGGACCTATGATGTCCATGCCCCATGCTTCAAAAGGCCATGAGATTGCTGTAGGATGCAGCCATTCCGGAGGCATGTGAATGTAATCTCCGTGAACTTGGCATAGCTGGCAGCGTTTGGCAAATTGCATTGCATCAGCAACCATGGTAGGCCAATAGTAACCTAACCTTTTTATCTGATCATAGAGCTTAGGACCTGCCTGATGGGCTCCACAAAGACCAGCATGAACTTCTTTGAGTGCTTCTTCGGCCTCTTGTTGTGACAAGCAGCGTAGAAGTACTCCGTTGAAGGATTTCCTGTAGAGGATTTTTGAAGGAATATCCAAATGAAAGTTTGGGGCTCGCCTTTGTATGCTTACCCGTTCTTTTGGATCTTCAGGTAGGATTCCGAACATAGTGTAATCAATGAACGGATCCCTCCAGTCGCCAATTGAAGTTTGAAGGATAGAGATCCGACTTCCAACCACTCTGTGGCATTCAGCAACTGCTTGGTGTGTGTTAAGAGGAGGGAGGATCCTTCTCTTGCACACTGTAATTTGCATGTTTTCCCCTTCCTCGATCGCCATTGATGCGGCAAGTCCGGCCAGGGCATCTGCACGGATGTTTTCACCTCTACGAGTGTGGGTGATGTTGCAGATGTCAAACTTTTGCAGAAGCGATTGTGCCTTGTTGTAATAAGGCAGCAGATCAGGCTTCCTGACTTCATATTTCTGATTCATCTGGTTGACGATCAGTTGAGAGTCTCCAAAGACTTCCAGCATGGTGATACCAGATTCGATGGCGAGTTCCAATCCTAGGATCAGAGCTTGGTATTCAGCTGCATTGTTTGTGCATGGTTCCAGTAGCGAGAAAGCGTGTGGAATCATGCATTTGTCGGGGCTAACAAAGAGGATGCCAACTCCCGAGATCAGCTTTCTGTTTTCATTTGTCCTGGTTGCACCGTCAAAGTACATGTCCCAGGAGGCATTTGGTGAGGAAGTCTCCACGTTGTAGACAGGTTCGTCTGGGAGATCATCTCTGAGTGGTGAATCTTTAGGCAATGGATGCTCTGCGAGGAAATCTGCTAGAGCTTGGCCTTTGATTGCTTTTTGTGGCACATACCTAATATCAAATTGTGACAAGAGGATGGACCATTTTGCCAGTCGGGCATTGAGAGAACCGGCCTTCGTGACAAGGACCTTCAAGAGGTTGATCCTCGAGACCAAGTAGACTGTGTTGGAAAGCAAGTAGTGACGTAGCTTTTGTACGGCGAACATCACTGCAAGGCATTCTTTTTCGACTGGAGAGTAGCGATGCTCTGCACCCACTAGCATGCGGCTGAGGTAGTATAGAGCAGCTTCTTTTCCCTCACCATTCTCTTGTGCAAGCAGAGCGCCTACAGAATGATCAAGAGCTCTTGTGTACAAGATGAATGGTTTTCCAGTGGCAGGGGCAGCTAACACTGGAGGTTTGGTCAGGTATGACTTGATATCTTGAAATGCGGCTTCGCAGTCGGCATCCCAGACAAAGTCTACACCTTTTTTCATTAATCGAGAGAATGGACGGCATTTCCCCGAAAGATTGGAGATGAACCGTCTGATGTAGGCCAATCTCCCTTGGAGCCCTTTTAGTTCTCTCAAGGTTCTTGGAGAGGGCATTTCTAGAATAGCCTTGACTTTTATGGGGTCAAGTTCTATTCCAGCTTTCCGAACAAGGAATCCGAGAAACTTACCCGACGAGACGTCGAAGAAGCATTTTAGAGGATTCATCCACAGTTTGTGTTTGCGGAGTCGGAGGAAGACTTCCCGAAGATCTTTGAGATGGTCGTCTTTTCTTCTGCTTTTGACGGCGAGGTCATCAACGTAACATTCGACCGTCTTGTGCTGCATATCTTGGAATATTTTCATCATAGCCCTCTGATATGTGGCACCAGCATTTTTCAGACCAAATGGCATGACAGTGTAGCAATACACGCCAAATGGAGTCCGAAATGAAGTGTGTTTTTCATCCTCGGGATGCATCTTTATCTGATTGTAACCAGAGAAGCCATCCATGAATGTCATTCGCTCGAATCCGCAGGTATTGTCAATCATCACCTCCGGTATTGGGAGCGGGAATTCATCTTTAAGGCAAGCGCTATTCAAGTCTCTATAGTCAATACAGACTCTGATCTGCCCATTTTTCTTTCTCACGGGGACAATATTGGCCAACCACTCTGGATGTTGTTCCTCACGGATGAAGCCAACGCTTTTGAGTTTTTGAACTTCTTGTTCAATTTTATCCATCACATCTGGACGGAATCTTCTTTGGCCTTGTTTGACAGGCTTGATGTCTTCTTGAAGATTGAGTTTGTGGACTGCTACTTTGGGGTCTAAACCAGGCATTTCAGCATAGGACCATGCAAAGCAATCAACGATCTCACGAAGAAAAGTGATATACTCGGGTAACTCATCATCCTTTATATTCTTGCTTATGAATACAGAACGTGGGTTATCAGGTGTTCCCAAGTTTATCTTTTGAACAGGATCTTCTGTCGGAAGGTTCGAAGGTGGTTCCTCCACAATATTTTCGGAGGCTTCCAACTCAACGAAACCTTCTGGAGTTTCAACTGCATTACCAGACCAAGGCTCTGTTCCTTTCCATGGATTTTCTTGATTGGTGATCTCCTCAAGGCTTGCTATGAGATAGTCCCAATCGCCTGTTGAGTCTGGTATTTCTTTTGGAGACGAGGGTTCTTCTGGGTCAGGATGCCACAAGTCTGTATTATCGGACGATTCCTCTTTATCATCAGAGAAATCATACCAATTGGATGAGCTTCCTGGATCTTTGTCAGGTAACTCTTTAAAGAGATATCCAGGGAGATCGATGTCTTTATGGACTTGAGATGTTGAGGCTTGGTCGGTAAAACGACTTTTAAGCTTTTGTGTCAACTGTCTCAGAGGAGTGTCGGGATCATACCCTAACCCATATGAAGACTTTTCTATATGACCGTAGAGTCTCCAATCTTCCAGCTGGCTTTTGGTCAAGGCGGGCCCCAATGGCGTGAGAATACCGCGGCCTTCTCCCAAACCGACTGGGTTCTGAGCGTCAAAGCCCATTTTCTTCAAGATAGCTTGTGCCACAGGACTATATAGAGATAGTTGAGGCATACCTTCATTTTGGAAGGGTTCAAGCGAGGAATTTGATGAAGAAGCATCCGATCTATGAAAGAAGATCGGCTTTTGCTTTGGTGATGTTGCCGGAACAACAAAGGTAGCAGACGTAGGATCTTCTACATCAGCAGGTGTCTCCATCGGAGTGAGAGCAGGCTGAACTTGCTGAGTGTCAGCTTGGCTTGACGATGCATCGTCTTCTGGCTCTGAGTCCGAGTCTGTGTCTTGCATGATAGACACGAGAGAAACAACAAATTTGCCCCCAGACTTTTGTTTCGTCTTCTTCACTTTAGTCGTGATGACCAAAGGTCTTGAATTCTTGAGGGAGATGACGAAGGGAGGTTGACTACTCTCTTCTAATTTGCCGGAGGGTTTGTTTTCTTCCGGTGATTTTTGAGGAGCCTTGCCTTTATCTTTCTGGAGATTTTCAGCAGGGGGTGCTATTTCCTCTTCTTCTTTTTCTCCTTCATACATCTGGGAGTCTGCGAAGTGGACTTCTTTACCTTTGAAGGGTTTTCTGTCCGCAAAGACACGATGTACCATGCCGTCGTCGCCGACGAACTTGATGCATTGATGTAGAGTTGAAGGGACAACACCGTTCTCGTGTATCCAAGGACGTCCGAGAAGGATGTTGTAGCATGAGGGGGTTTTTATTGCATACACAGTGACCTCAGAGATAAGATCACCGATTTGCAATTTGAACCTGATTTTGCCGATAGGCCTTTGAGCGCTCCCATCGTATCCAAAGATAGATACAGATGTGTGGCTTAGCTTGCTGGGTGGGATGCCCAACTCTTCGAGAGCCGAAGTGGAGATGAGGTTGAGTGCAGAACCTTGGTCGACCTGAACTCTGTGTATAGGCATTTCCTTGATGTACCCTGTGAAGTACAGGGGTCGGTTGTGCCTTGCTTCGCCAAGTAGGAGGTCTTCCTTAGTGAAGGTGATGGTTGCACTGGCTGCCTTTTTGAACCGAGAGGCATTGGATGCATGATCCCTCGCTTTTCTCTTTTTCTCCTTTTAAGGAGGTTTCTGAGTTTTTGACCCGGTAGTCCATTTCAATTTGGAGGACTTGTGGGGCATGTTTGTCGACATCCTCATTCAGTTTTTGTAATTCTGAGACGAGATTATCACGAGTGCGTGGAGACATTCGCAATAAGTCTAGGATGTGAAGACGTGCAGGTATGTGTTTGAAGTGCTCAACCAAGTCATACTTGAAAGCCTCCTTGGGGCCTGCATGTTCATTGTTTTTGCCACTGGGGGCGCTTACAACATCTTTTCCCAAAGGATTTACATAAGTAAAGGA
The DNA here is from genome assembly GCA_028538565.1 of Umbellularia californica. Lineage (NCBI taxonomy): Eukaryota > Viridiplantae > Streptophyta > Magnoliopsida > Laurales > Lauraceae > Umbellularia > Umbellularia californica. Next base: position 31,920,797 of record JAPQWN010000004.1, read on the forward strand.
AGATTGGTTGTAATTTTTGTGGTAGTCCCGGCCAGAGCGGGTGCCTCTACCAACTTCGAGAGCTTCTTGAGAAGGATCTTCGTTTGGAAGATTGTCTTCAGGATCAAGAGGCTGTCGTTTTTCATCCACTGAGGCTGTATCTGCAGCAGAGTTGCCATCCTCAGTGATTGTGTTGCACGGAGCATTTTCCGGGAGCAAGTCCTGAACAGCATCAAGCAGCTTTTCTTCTTCGTTGACCCATCCATCATCCCAAGTTGGGTTTTCTTCATGATGATGAGTCGGGAAGAATGTGTATTCTGAAGTCACAGTCTCAAGAGAAGAAACCTGAGAGGGTGTCATCTCTGTGAAAGTCACGTGAGACGAGGTAGCTCCAGAAGATACATTGCTAGGCGTCGTCGGAGTATAGGTAATCTCATCAGACGACGCTTCAGAAGAGCTATAGTCCTGATATATTACATTACAGGAAGCTCTGATAGGAGATGTTGCCTGCTCGGAGTCAGACTCATCCTTGGATGTAAGAGGATCGTCAATCCAGCAATGTTCTCCATTTTCAGGAGTTAAGGGTGGATGTACCTGATTATCTTCAGGGACTTCAGGCTCTGGGTTGCGAGGAGGCTCGTTAACACGATCTTGCTCTTGTTCTAGAGCGAGATGCTGCAAGATCCTTGCGTATTCTTCAAGATCAGGCATGGGAGCCAGATCCTCTTCTTCGTCTTCTCCGTGTGGCTCAACATAGTTGATTTCCACTGGAGCAATGACAGGTGCTGGGTTAACAGCATCTTCTTGTGCAGCCTCTTGGTCTTCTTCATCATCAGACCAGGATCTTTGTGGTTGCAAGGGGTTATACCAGATTATTGGCATAAGGTGAGTTTCAGGAACCCATTCTTCGTCGGAGAGATACTCTCCTGTTTCAAGAGATTTCTCCCACTCGTTGGTGTAGTTGGGCTCGAATCCATCATCGGTGTCGCTGGACTCGTATCCATCAATGGAGAATCCAACTACCGAGTTGCAAGAGTATAATGCCCCCTGCATGGCTTCTTTTTTGAATTGAGGTGGCATGAAATCACTGAGAGTGAAGTTTCTTACCGCCTTTGAAGTCTCTGGAAGGGACTGTAGACACCTCATTTGGCCCCCCTATGATAGCCCTAAACACCTGTCATATATAATGGTGCCCCCATTTCACCCATGATTGAATGGTTAATGGCATAATTAAGATTAATTAATGACGATGAAGATGCTTGTTGAAAATTTTATGCTTAGTTCGACAATATTTAGAAATTCGTGAGAGAAAAGGCTGAACCGCATTGAGACTTCAAGTCCGACCCACTACTCATACAAGACTTAGGCTACAACACTATCCCAAGTCCCTTCCAGACTACATAGGACACACTCAAGTTGATCCCAAAGATATTACACTTAGTTTACCTAAGTACGATGCAATTAGTATGATTTAAACAGCTAGAATCTTTGACCCAGAGATCCCTACTATTTCTTGAACTCTAATCGCTAGAGCATATGGACCAAAAGATTCTACGTTCCGAGAGCTTTCCGTTGATATATAGAACGTCCAAATCCGATGAACTAATCAAAAGATACGGCCGTCGGAAGATTACCATGCGAACACCCCACAAGGCACATACCTGGGCGCCCATGTAGGTGCGCCCATGTCCCAGACTTGTACTTGGGCGCCCACACAGGTGCGCCCAGGTCCCTAATTGCCCTAGGAAAGCACTTATGTGCATACTTAACTGCATCCCGCTCTACCTTTCGTAGTTCCGACCCGATCTCAACCTAAAAAACGAACCGGAACCAAACCCGGGCCCATTTGACCCAAGACATGACATGGGCGCACCTGTGGGTGCGCCCAAGTCCTAGAACCAACTTGGGCGCCACCCCATGTGCGCCCAAGTCCCAAGATGCCTCAAAAATGCACTTTGATGTATACTTAGGCATGATTTACTCTACCCTTCGCAGTTTCGACTCGGTTTAGACCCGAAAACAACCCGGAACTGGACCCTAGACCCATTAGGCATCAAAGTTAGACATGGGCGCCACCATGTGGGCGCCCAAGTCATGGGACCCACTTGGGCGCACCTCCATGTGCGCCCAAGTCTCCGAGAGCCCTAATCTCACCTTGGTTTGCATGAAACCCTTGGAAACTCGTGCAAGTAGTAGCCCTAACTCTTCCTCCACGTCAAAATCACTATAAAAGACCTCACATACTACTTTTGCAAAGGAGGCTACCAAAAAGAGAGAAAAAGTAGAGTAAAAAAGAGAGAGAAAGAGAGGTCACAAAGGAGATCTCTAGATCTAGAAGAAAGGAGGAAGGAGATTGCTTTGGTTCTCCAAGATCAATAATGGAGAAAGCCTCCCAAAGCCACGAACTTGCGCAAGAACTTCAACATAGGACTTAAGAGCACGATTCGAACCGGTATTTCGGGATTTCTTTTGTTTATTTGCATTCCACCAGCATTTTTGTTTAGAAACATGCTTAGGGTCATGCACACATTATAGATCTGCATTAATAGTACTAGGTTATAGTAGATCTAATATTCAGTATTCATTCCTCATTAGGAACATGCTTAGGATCATTCATAGTTTGTAAATCTGCATTATTTGCATCATTCTGAACTCGTGATTAGAATAGATCTTGCATCCATATCGTTTTCATTAGGAAAATCCGAATCTGAAAGGAAAAGTGTTTAAAAACGAGAGAAGAGTACTTGGGCGCCACTGTGTGTGCGCCCAAGTCCCAAGAGTGGGATTTTGACCCTAGTTTCATCCCACTTGCAATTTCTCTCTTAAATCCGGATTTCTATTCATATAAGTTAGTATTAGTACCTTCGGACTTGTGACTTTGTATTCAAAATCGCGTGAAAAGCATTGAAAAAGAAACAAAAGAGGAAGAAAACACAGAAAAGCACTTGGGCGCCCATACAGGTGCGCCCAAGTCCAAGATTGGAGATTTGAATCCCGTTTTCCATTTCGCGTGCATCTTGCTTCGGAAATCCGAGTCCATCTTCGTATAAGTTGATATCAAAGCATTCGGACTTGTTAAAAATATTGAAAGAATCGAAAAGGGACCAAACATATCACTGAAAAGAAGAAAAAGTACAGGAAGGTACTTGGGAGCAACCGTAGGTGCGCCCAAGTCCAGAAGTAGACTTTTGGTCCCTATTTGTTTGATTCATGTGCATTTTGCTTCTTGAATCCGAGTCAATCCTCATATAAGTTGATATCAAGGCATTTGGGTTTATTAAGAGTATTGAAAGAGTCGAAAAGGGACCAAACATATCATTGAAAAGAAGAAAAAGTACAGGAAGGTACTTGGGAGCAACTGTAGGTGCGCCCAAGTCCCTGCAAAGGGATTCACCCTCGAATCCTTGTGCTTGCATTATTATTTTCAAGTCCGGAAGCTTTGACATTAATAATTCATAGTATTACCTTGCACTTAGTCTCGAATTGTTAGAAATCACATCGAGACATCGACAGAAGTCTGAAATACATCACAACCCGCAGGGGGAACACTTGGGCGCCACTGTGTGTGCGCCCAAGTCCCGCAGAGACACTTGGGCGCCCCTGTAGGTGCGCCCAAGTCCTTGGCTTGTTCTTCAGCCCGTATTTGCTACATCTTGCGTCTAATTTAACATGATGTTCCATATTTGTGATGATTTCAATTAATTGCCGAACTTCTAGACTTCGAATCTTCAAATTATCATACTTAGGTTGCATTGTTTGCATAAAATACCAAAAAAATCATAAAGTCATAAAACTATTCCCTTCTCATCTTGCTCTTTAGTAATTAGAGAAGAGAACAAAAAAAATTAAAAGAAATAGAAAAATACATAAAAAGAAAAAAAAAGTAGACATTAATTAAGTAGAAAAACCCTAGATTGTTCTTTAGGATAGCTCGCATTGCTTTTGCATAAAAAACCAAACACCAAAAAAATCACAAAATCATAAAACACTTCTCCTCTCATCTTGCTCTCTAGTAATTAGAGAAGAGAACAAAAGGAAATTAAAAGAAGTAGTAGAATTATAGAGTTAGACATTAACTAGGTAATCCTAGGTTAGTCCATTAATGCTTGAGTGAATTAATAAACTTAATCAACCCTTATCAATTAATTCGAAGCAATTAATTAAAACACTCAATTAAAATCCACATACTTAATTAATTAATTAAATCCCTAAAACTTATTAACAACTCCTAATGAAACCCCTAATTAAATAAAACTTTAATCAACAAGTCCCAATTAAAATCCCGATTAACAAACATAATCCATAAGCTTTAATTTATTAAAAGAAATTAACTTAAAGACACCCTAGAAGATAACAAACTACTAGACCGACACTTGGGAGCAACCACAAGCGCGCCCAAGTCACCCTTGACACTTAGGAGCAACCACAGGTGCGCCCAAGTCACCCCAGACACTTAGGAGCAACCACAGGTGTGCCCAAGTCACCCTTGACACTTAGGAGCAACCACAAGTGCTCCCAAGTCACCCTTAACACTTAGGAGCAACCACAGGTGCGCCCAAGTCACCCCAGACACTTAGGAGCAACCACAGGTGTGCCCAAGTCACCCTTGACACTTAGGAGCAACTACAAGTGCTCCCAAGTCACCCTTAACACTTAAGAGCAACCACAGGTGCGCCCAAGTCACCCTTGACACTTAGGAGCAACCACAAGTGCTCCCAAGTCACCCTTAACACTTAGGAGCAAACACAAGTGCGCCCAAGTCATCTCAGACACTTAGGAGCAACCACAGGTGCGCCCAAGTCATCCCAGACACTTAGGAGCAGCCATAGGTGCGCCCAAGTCACATTTAGTTTGGGAATCACCGAATCCCTATTAATTTCAAACTTCGACCCATATCAACACACTAGAACACCCTTACGATTTGAAACAACTATAGCCAGTAGCCCAAATTAACCTAAAAGATTAAACCGACTTAAACCACAAAAACATCCACGTAGGCATCAATCTCTTAACACTTAGCCTCCCATAATCATTAAGAAATCTAATTAATTGAAACCTAATTTAATTCCAATTGACACAACACAATAAAAACACAGTTAATTCAAAGAACATCAAACGATAAACACTCAACCTCAAATTAACCCAGAAACAAGAGAAACACGAAAACCGGACACTTGGGAGCAACCACAGTTGCGCCCAAGTCACCTTTTAAACTTAGGCGCCCCCACAGGTGCGCCCAAGTCCATTTCCACTCCCTTGGGACTACCGAATCCCCATCCATTTCCAATTTCGATCTAGATCATTACCTTAAAACTATCACAGAATCAATAAAAACCTTTAAATCAAAACCTTGATCAACTTAGACTCGTCCGGCACTTCAAACCGAGCCAAAGTGACCAAAAGATTTCAAATTCCAACTTGGGCGCCACTACTGGTGCGCCCAAGTGCACAGGAATACCTAGGCGCACACACAGGTGCGCCCAAGTCCTCTGTCACATCCAAGTTGAGAACCTTGGCTTCATTTCGAATCCAGGACTTAAGACTATTAAAATTAATTGACCCAAAGTTAAAGACAACATCATAACAGAAGCCTACATTGATTAGAACCCCACGATATTCCAAAATCTAGCCAACACCAGCGCAAACAACCGAATCACAAAGAGCAACCACTTGGGCGCCACTACAGGTGCGCCCAAGTCACCAAGAGGACCTAGGCGCCACCACAGGTGCGCCCAAGTCCTCCCGTCCATCACTTCACTGGTTTCGACACCTTTTGATCATTTAAATTGAAACTCAAAATTCCAGAACCTTTGGCATACTAAAACAGAACCTTAAATCAAATTAACTCATCCCTAAATAACTCTTAATCAAACCACAACTTGAACCAAACTAAATCAAATTAATAAGCCGTTTAGCTTAGGAGCTATCAAACTTAGACAATTTACACGCTAGCATTAAATCGGATTTCCTCATTAGATAGATTAGAGCATTAGGCTTCGCCCCATCACTCTTCCTGTTCCGTTAGGGGACCGGGAGAGCTAATGTGGGCGGTCTAGGACCTTAGGTTTAGGATTAATCCGATGATCAGTAATAAAGCATTAATTATGTAAATCCAAGTAGAAATCCCCTAGTTAGGCCCTTCTAGCCCCCAATATCAAAAATCCATAAAAACTATAAAACCAATAAAATAAACCCAAAAAGATTTTTCCTTTATTTCTTCCTCCACCTCAGGTGCCAGATATTTAATTGAACTTAATGATAAAAGGGAAAGAAGAACTGATTTCTAAAATTGAATAAATGAGAATGACGAGATGAGATGAATGATTTCGCACACACTTTTAAAACAATCACGGCCCATCGGCCACTCTAAAACAAATATCGGCCCATCGGCCACCTTTAGTCAATTACGGCCCATCGGCCTTTCACCTTTATCACTCGTGTATCGCACACGAAAAACACAGAAATCACAAGTCAAAGTCTCATTTGCATCATTGTTTTGGTTTGCAAAGTCAGCCTTTAAACCCTATTTTGCCAAGGGATTTGAAGGGGGTACCCGGGAACGGGGCCGATCCTCTTCTTAAATATTTGGCACCTCCCCCCTTTTTATTTTCTTTATCTTAATTGTTTTACTTTACTTGGATATACTATGATTTTGCTATGTGAGGATTAATCTTTATTTGGACTTTAACGCGTAACCCTGAATTGACCCTGTATTAAAAAGACCCAAAAAGACCCAAATTAATGTGACAAGACAACCGTCGTGTGTTGCCGGCAGCACATTAGACGAGAGGAAGAACCCACCTATTTATCTTCTCCCATTTTTCTTCGGCTTTCGTCGAAGGACGGTGTTACGGCCGTTACCGTAGCTGGCGATCGTGATCCGTCGATTTTGAGGGTAGTCGGAATCCTCACTTTCGATGTAAAATTAAAATAGCACATGTATAGATGAATGGAGATTCTTCCCAAGCCCCATTGGTTGGCGCGGGGGGGTCGAAAATTCACATCCGACAGGGACGTCTTTGTTGCCCCGAGTGAAGTGGTAGAGGAGGCCTCTGCCTTTTCATGGACTTCTTGTTTTGGCTGGGTCTTCTCTTGCCGTTTGAGCCTGAGGAGATGTTTCCTAGCCTGCCTTCGCTGTTGAGCTGTCGGCTTTGTTTTTACGATCTCCCAGTTTCCATCTTCCAGGAGATCGGGATGTACCCATATGGGTTGTCCGTCTGGTGTCGGGCAAGGAACCAACACTTCGGACGTTTGAATTCTTTTTATCACCTTGAAGGAAGTAGTGATCTTCTTCTTCGGTGATTTTGGTGTTTGTCCACATGACACCATGTTGACGGAGGCAGTCCCATAGTTTTTGTCAAAGGTGATGACTCTGTTTTTCCACATCTCGTTTATCTTCTCTCTCACAACAAAGCATTGATTGAGAGGATGCGAGACCATCTGGTGGTATGGACAGTACCGAGGATCATTGGTTTTGCCAACGTCTCCAGGTCTTTTGGGCTCTGGCAAAATGAGTTTGCCATTTGCTAGGAGAGCCTCAAAGATTTCTTCAACGTCTTCATCGAACGGATATTTCTTTTCTACTCGCTCTTTGAAGGCATCAGAGAGTTCAGGTCTCTTACCTGCAGCTCTATTTTCAGCTTTCTTTGGTTGCTGAGGAGCTGACTTGGTTTGCACATTAAGGACCTCTTTCTTCTTTGGTTTAGAGGTTGCAATGGCGGTTGGCTCTTTTCTTGATGACTTCTGACTGTTGAGGTCTTTAATCACCGTTTCAGCTTCCATAGAAGCTTCCAGGAGTTCTCCCAGGTTTTTTGATTTGTTGCCGATGATCATGGAGCGTATTCTGGCTCTCACGTTGTTTCGGCAGATGTCGACTAGCGACGCCTGTGGCAATACATCTGAACATTTGTATGCCATTGCTTTCCACTTGTGAATGAAGTCATAAGTTGACTCATTCTCTCCCTGTTTTAGGCTGCAGAGCTGAGCCATAGTAACAGGATGATCCTCACCTTGGAAGTGGGTCAGGAAGCGTGTCTCCAGCATAGCCCAGTTCTGAATGGAGTTCTCCGGAAGAGTGGAGTACCAATCGAAGGCCGTACCTTTTAGGGTACTTGTAAAGAGGCGGATCTTGAGTGCATCTTGATCCGCGATAGCTCCCGTCAAAATCTTGAAGTGGATGACGTGCTGTCTGGCTGATCCTTTCCCCGTATATGTTTGGAGAGTAGGATGCTTGAATTTTGTGGGGAACGGGACCGAGTCCATCCATAAAGGATATGGTGGCTTGATCCCATGCTCTTTGAGTATATCCTCTTCTTTAACTTTGGCGAGGATACTGTCTATGTCCTTTTTGGTAAGGGCGCGTGACTCATTTTCTTCACAATTTTCCTCGTTATTACCATGATTCGGAGGAGGCTCATTGTTCGCCTGATTTTGGACGACAAGGAGAAGGTTTTCCATCAGAGTTTCAATCCTCTGCTGGCCTTGTTCCAACTGCTGGATGCGTGTGAGCGCATCATCTCGAGGTGGATTCTGAGGTGGTGGCTCAGAACTTGTAGCCAAGACGTTCATCCCTCGGGATTCGAACGAAGAAATCGTCCTGGTGACCGAGCTGGGGCTCATTCTTTTTGATGAAGAGCTTGATGAAGGATTACTCTCCCGTCCTTGGCTGGAAGGGGCAGGAGATTCTTCGGGATGTCCTTGTGTCCTGGTGACGCTACGGGTCACCGGACGTCGGACATGGATTTTTTATGCTGACTTTTGGCGTCTTCTGGTTTTTCCAACCATATGGACGGCAGCAACTTGGTCGGGTCTTTCTTTTTCGACCCATTTGTGGGAGACTTGAAGTGTAGGAGGCTGGGTCCTTTGCTTCTCTAGTCTCTTTTGTCGATATGACGCACGGCGGCGTGCTCGACGAGCGATTTGAGCTTCGGTCAGCTCTGGCTGGGCTCTGACGATGAAGGATGTGCTCCCTCGGGCGCAGCAGCTGAGCCTGTCTTCTTTGTAGCTAGGCAAGGACAGGATCCGGACCCGGTCCTTTGCCTGTTGCAGCGAAGTTTTGAACCTTTCGAGTTCGGCCCCTGTAGAGATGAAGGGTCGAACTGAAGGAGTGTAGGCCTTAGCAGGTGCTTGTAGAGGCCTGGTGATGCATGATCTAATTTTGGGCCTGTAGGAAAAGGCCGGCTCATGCTGGGTTGACTTGGGAGTCAGGTTGGAGATGGGTCTCTCCTCTTTCATGTAGGCAAGAGGGTAGAACTGGTTCTCCTTGAGTGGGGCCAGGTATGCTGGCTTGGTGGAAGTTTGAGACCTTCTTTGTTTTGGGGAAGGTCTTGGAGACCAAGTCTTGGGATAGACCTGGTTGTTTGTGGGTCGAGGCTTCGCGGGGGTGCTGCGGGCTTCGGGCTTTTGGGCGCTCGCCTTTGGTGTCACGGGAGTGACACGATGAGAGACGATTTTCTGCCTTTTGGCAGGCGCAGTTTGTTCTTCGGGAAGTGGGAATGGTCCCAGCGTCCCAAAGAAGATAGTCCGGGGAGTCAAGGTCGACCCGGAGTTCAGAGAGTTGCCGAGGGAGTTAACGCTTCGGCAGCTGACAGGGTGCTTATGAGTGCGCGCGCTTTGCTTCTGTTGAAGCATGAGTTGGTGCTTGTTCTCATCGAAAATAATGGTTAAGGCTGCCATTGTTAGTTTCGAAAAGGTTCTGAAACACGACCACATCCATTAGTAATCACAAGAATAATGATCATAAATGGGAATTTCTATGGTTGTCTTTTCAAATCGCTCAAGGGATATGACTCAAGCGACATGAAGAAGGCAAAAAGCCATAGATGGTACAATTGTTCTGACAGCAAGCATGGTAGGCTCGAAATGAGCGTTCCAATGACTGCTAGAAGCAATTGTATACCTAAATTCGACTTATCGAGAAGCGGAGCTTGCTCGAGATAAGAAGAATATAAGGTAGGAGTTACAAATGTGCCGGTCACAGATACAGTAGACCCTGAAAGGGCGTACCAGTACTGCTATGCACAAATGTTGGAGATCGCATCCATGAGATGGGATTCTTTGTTTTGAAAGGTCAGAAATGGATTCATCAAAGAGAGCAGGTGGCATTCCGATTCAAATACGGGCTCAACGATTTCCGCGAGCGCCAGTACTCAGAAGGGAAGAGACCACAATTTCTCGAATCTGAATCCAAAAGTGACGAGTTTTTTTTTTTGAAATGTCAAGATTGGTTCCATCAAGGAGAGCAAATGGTATTCTGATCTGAACACGGTCTCGGCGATTTCCGCGAGCAACAGTGCTCAGAAAAGAAGAAACCAAAATTTCTCAGATCTGAAATCAAAAGTGACGAGTTTTTGGAGATTTTTTTTTTTGAAATGATTTTTTTTATTTTATTATTTTTATTTTTATTTTTATTTTTAAAATATATTTTTATTTATTTTTTTTATTTTTATTTATTTTTTGAAAATTTTTTGTTTTTTTTTAAGATTTTTTTTTTGAAAATCTTTTTTTTATTTATTATTTTTTTTTTGATTTTTTTTTTAAGATTTTTTTTTTTTGAAAATCTTTTTTTTTTTTTTTTTTTTATTTTGATTTTAATTTTTTAAGATTTAAAGACGAGAGAGTACACATAGGCCTCCTAACCCGGTCTTATGAAACCTCAATTGATAGAATTGCCCCCAGGTAAGGGTAGGATTACTTAATGAACCCGTTTGGAGGACCCTTGCCTAGAACAGTCAAGCTGTCTCCACACTCTGGACAAGGCTTTTCTTGAATCAATCGTGATCAAAGAACGCAATTGGTTTAACCTTAGTGGTCTATGTTCTTTTTTTTTATAAAAATCCCAAATAGACTCATCGAAGAGAAACGATGGCCCAAAACCTTAGTCGAACGGGCTCAACATTTCTGCAAGCACCAAAGAACGATAGGATAGGATCAAAGCTTCTCAATTTTGAATCAGAACTAAGAAAACTGATTTTTTGATTTTTTTTTTTTTGAAATCTCTAATGAACTCATCGAAGAGAAACGATGGCCCAAAACCTTAGTCGAACGGGCTCAACATTTCTGCAAGCACCAAAGAACGATAGGATAGGATCAAAGTTTCTCAATTTTGAATTCAAACTAAGAAAACCAATTTTTTTTTTTTTTTTGAAAAGAGAAAGAATGGAAACAAACTTAAAGAAGTAGAAATTTCCAAAAAATCCCATCTCATTTTTTTTGGGTGCAAAATCCAACATAGGCCACCAGCTAGAAAGTAGCCAAGGAATCTGGAGAAGAAGTATAAGCATAGAGCAAAAATATGGTATGCAAATATTCCATTTCCGAGCACCGTGTTCTCAAATGAACGAGTCCCACCGGGTATGCCAGCTTGATGGAACGCGCTCCGAGGCGCCGTGGGGCGGCTACCGGGGTCGGCGGAATGTGGGAGTCCGTCGGGTCCGGCCCTTTCGCGCCCTGGCGGGCCTGAAGCGTGTTTCAACATTTTTTTTTTGTGTGGGTGTGCCAGATTTTCTATTTTACTTGGAATTGCAAGTGGTAATCCGGAGATCAACCTTCGCAAGTAAAAAGGAAATCAACTTCTTTCAAGTTTTCCATTGCACAAATATTTAAGAAAAGAGACATTTTCTTGGTTTGCCGTGAAAGGCGATTTTGTTTGGCATTTATAGCCGATTTTGGCATTTATAGCCGATTTACAATTCTCATCAATAATGAAAAAGACAAGAGTTGTGATTTTTGTCTCTTTAGAAAAATACAAACTACAATGAAAAGCAAGAAAAGGAAGATCTAACTTTTCAGAAGATTGTGGGGGACTCGTTCAGATTGACGGTCGCAAGCCATGTATGGGCTTCGCCATCATCCATGCAGATGAGAACAGAAGATGCTCTTGATTCGCTTGGCTTGGCTATAACCTCAGATTTTTAGAGGACAAAGACCAAGAGAAGGTCCTATGTCCAATAAAAAGCTAAGTAGACGGGCTGAAAAGCCACGTCTAAGCCATTGGAGGCAGCAGGAGAAGGCAAGGACCTTGGGGGGGGGGGGGGGGGGGGGGGTGCCCCCCAAGGGACTTTTGTCACCTTGTAGTGGTGGCCGGTGCAGAACTTCAGCAGAGTTTTTTCTCTCTTTTTTCTTTCTCTGGATACGAGCTCTGGATTCTTTCCGATCGATCGATCTCGATTTTCTGATCCCGATTTCAATGGAATGCTCTCCTATTTATAGGCTTTTGGTAGCCATTTAGGAGAGTTTATGGGCTTTAATGGCTTTAATGGGAGGAGTTACAAGATTTATTTCTTGATTTTGTAACTCCTTTTTCCTTGAATCTGATTGGCCAATGGAGATTAAGGGCTTTTAATCACCTTAATTACCATAATGGGAGGAGTTTCATGGTTTAAATGCCATGAATCAATTGACTTGTAACTCCCAAATGCTTGCTTCTGATTGGGCCGTCCAAAGAAATGAATTAATGACTGCAATAAAGCTAGTCAATTAACCACATTAATTGGTCGCCGAACAGTCGAAGAGTCGCGGGCCGTGCCGTGTCTTCTGGAATTCTTCTGGCGATGATCATCGATGGATCTTCATGCTGATCGACATTGGATGAACATGTAACTTCAGACATTGATAGCTAAGAGCGGGCCGGTGACATCTGTCTTGTCGATTTCTCGATCGGTCGGACAGAAAGAGCACTTTTTTGGTCGACCGGTTGGCGATCTTGGAGCGATCAATGATGATTTTATGCTTTTGGAGGTTGACCCGTGATTTTGACGGATGTCGGAGGATATGAGTCAATTTCAAGCACTAAAAATCACATTTTCAGGAAACCACAGGGGCCAAAGTGCGCGAAACGCGAAAAAAGACGGAAAAACAGGTCACCGGCGGAAAATCCGGTGACCCGGACTTCCATGGTCGCCGGCGATCATGGGCCATGGTCGCAGGGGCCTGCGACCTTGGGGGAATTTTTCCCTTCGGAGCCCGTTTTGCGGTCGTTTTGAGGTCTTTTTCGTCGCCGTTTTCTTCTGTATTTTTCCTGACATTTCTTCTCATTTATTGGCTTGATTTTCCTGTAGAAAACCTGATGAGAATCCTTGCATTTTTAGAGTGCAAAGTTTCCAATTTTCCGGGAAAGCCGAAGACTTTGTCGCGTAGAGCTGCTGATTTTCCGCCAGAAGCTGAAACTTGGTCAAACGATGTCGGAATGACCTGAAATTTGAGGTGGAGCCTCCTGAGCAATAAATAAGGCCAACCATAGGCTTTTGTTTGAGTTTTGAAGCCGTTTGGGGTCCCGTCGATGCTTCACTTGATTTTGCTGCGGGGAAAATGCCGAGCTTTGATATGTGGTCAAACGATGTCCGATTGACCTGAAATTTGACGGGGAGCCTATTGGAGTCATTTTGAGACGTTCCATGGGCTCCGTTTTGGATGTCATGGTCCCGGGTTGCTCCGCCGCCGGTAGGCTTGATTTTCTCTCGGAGCATCGAAACCTGGTCAAACGTTGTCAGAATGACCTAAAATTTGACGTGCAGCCTTTTGGAAGCATGTTGAAGTCACTCATGCACTTGGTTTGATGAGCGAAGGCTTCGGTGGTTCCCGCCGCCGGGAGGCTTGATTTTGCTGCTCGAGCATTGATGGAGGGTCAAACGTTGTCGGTTTGACTTGAAATTTGGCATGGAGCCCTTTTGAGACATGCTGGAGTCATCCGTAGGCTCTGATCGAAGTTTTGACGTCTCCGATGATGTCGCCGCCGGGAGCGCCATTTTAGCTGTCGGAGAAGCGAAGTTAGGCCAAATGATTCTGAAATGGCCCGAAACTTCATGTGTACTCTTCTCTTGGCTATCTTGAAGGATCTTGCAGTTTTTGTTTGATTCTGACAAGATTTGATTTTTTGGAGAAATTGCATTGCCTATTTATGGCAGGTTGCGACTTCATGCAGCTTTCTTGATGTTGAAGAGGCAAAGTAACATTTTTGGTGTCAACAGTGACAAAAAGTCCCTTGGGGGGTACTCCCCCCCAAGGTCCTTGCCTTCTCCCGCTGCCTCCAATGGCTTAGACGTGGCTTTTCAGCCCGTCTACTTAGCTTTTTATTGGACATAGGACCTTCTCTTGGTCTTTGTCCTCTAAAAACCTGAGGTTATAGCCAAGCCAAGCGAATCAAGAGCATCCTCTGTTCTCATCTGCATGAATGATGGCGAAGCCCATACATGGCTTGCGACCGTCAATCTGAACGAGTCCCCCACAATCTCCTGAAAAGTTAGATCCTCATTTTCTTGCTTTTCATTGTAGTTTGTATTTTTCTAAAAGAGACAAAAATCACAACTCTTGTCTTTCATTATTGATGAGAATTGTAAATCGGCTATAAACGCCAAAATCGGCTATAAATGCCAAACAAAATCGCCTTTCACGGCAAACCAAGAAAATGTCTCTTTTCTTAAATATTTGTGGAATGGAAGACTTGAATGAAGTTGATTTCCTTTTTACTTGCGAAGGTTGATCTCCGGATTACCACTTGCAATTCCAAGTAAAATAGAAAATCTGGTACACCCACACAAAGAAATGTTGATGCACGCTTCATGCCCCCCGGGCGCGAAAGGGCCGGACCCGACGGACTCCCACGTCCGCCGACCCCGGTAGCACCCTCGGCAGGAGCGCGTTCCATCATAAATCATGTTGTTTGATCAAATTGTACATAATTAAAAATGCATAAGAAATCATGAATATCTGACAAAATCTTGTATTCATATAAAATGGGTATGAAACATGAATATTTGACAAAACATGTATTCCTTTAAAGCATGTATAAAACATGAACATTTCACAAATCGGGAACTTATTTAAAACATGTATAAATAATGAACATTTATTAAGAAAATACATGATCAATATAAAGCAGTACGAGTATCAAGGATCGGGAACTATCAACATGGCAACCACACAAAGCTAAATCCTCTATCACCGAGGTGATAAGAGCAAGCATATCAAGGTGTTGGCCTCAATCACCGTAGTGAGGAGATTCAACGAAATTACATATACATATATATACTATACGGGAAGGGACCACGGTGGCAAACCAGGCATCGGGAATCACGGTAGCGAACCGAATATCGGGAACCACGGGAGCGAGCCGGGTATCGGGACGGGACCACGGTTAATAAACCGGGTATCGGGATCCATGCTGCAACTGGCGGGACAAGAAGGGATCTCCAAGTCGGTAGATCAGATCGACAAGGTCATCCAAGCTTAGTGGTGCCGACTCATAGGTTATATGCAAGTAAACAAAACAATTACATGTATGCATGTTCTCTTTTTGGCTCATGGGCTCGCACTACAAAGCTCTGGCCCCATATTGCCTCAGGGTTTTATTCTCAAAATAATAATCCTTTCGGTTCATGGGTAATATACAAGAAATCAACAAGTACGAATATCACGGGACGGGATACCCATAGGCACAAAAACATATCTGTATCGGGTCGGGCATAAACGGGTTAGCAACATGCTAAAAACAAAACATAAATTTCAATACCTTTGGAGCAAGTCTAGTCATAAGAAATGAGATTTAAAGTGTACAAGTGAAATTCGAGTTTAAAAAAGAAATAATAGATTTCCATACTTTTCCGGGCCAAACGTTGAGGGTCCTAGATTTATATCGATGTGAATAGGGTCCCGTATGTCTAATTTGACATATACTTGGTACTCCATGAGAATTAAGGACATCTCGGATCCCTATGCACATTGACAAGTCTAAGGATCCTTGACGAATCTTCATAATGGGGTTTCTCTTCATCCGGACTCCATACAATGCCTTCCAAGTTCTTACATTGCATTGGGGCGCTAGGAGGCACAAATATCCTTTTATATCGGGCAAGGCATGGCCGGGCTAGCAAAAATGCTAAATACAGTTCAATGTTTTCGGGAATGAACATAAAAACTTCGGGAACAAAGCAATGCAATTAGCCTTTCGAAATTCCAGGATAGACATCGGGGTTCAAAACTAATTCGAGGTGGATAGGGGTTCCGTATGTCGTTTTCAGAAAATACTTGATACTCTTTAAGTTTGGAGACATTCCGGGCTGCTTATACACTTTGGCGATTTTCCAAAACTCCAATGGATACCTTGTGATTATGGTTTCTTTCTAATCCGGACTTCATACATCACTTAATAAATCTTCGGACACAACGGGGCTCCCCATGAACCTCTCAAAATCATATAAATGTTTTACTTCAGCTCCAAACATGTCCCCAGTGAATCAGCACCCATCGCTTGAGCGGACATTACAGTTCGCTCGAGCGGAGGGGTCTCTGGAATGGTTTCTGGGAGGGTTCGCTCGAGCGGACCCATGTTCGCTCGAGCGAACAGCTCTCTGGAGTGGGACGAACCCTTTTTTGGGCAATTCACTCAAGCGAAGTATCAGTTTGCTCGAGCGAACTGTCCAGAACTAGTTCCGGGACAGTTCTGCTCTGCCTTCTTCTCTTCATACTAAAACCCATTTTTGAGGCTCCATTTCCACATCATCAAAGGGCATGAAAGTACCTCAATACTATCTTCAAATCCCCAACAAAACTCCTCACAACAACCACCAAGGCTCCATCATACATCTCCATTCTTTTCCACATTAAATCACAAAGAGAAGGAGAATAACCACAACCACATAGATTCATTCAAGTCTTAGACAAGAGATAAAAACAAAAGCTATAAATCACATTTTTAGGCAATACATGGGCTAATCAACCCTTTCATGAGCATTTTATCACATTGAATGCAAGTAGAAACAAGACATTAATGTGAATCAAGATTTTCCATAAACATGTTAGCATTCAACAATCATCTTTTCAAAAGCAATAGGAAATCATAGTGAAAAGCATGATTAAAAGCAAGTATCAAATCATTAAGCACAAGTAATAAAAATCCATATTTTTCTCATAAAACATGCTAATACTTGAAACCATCCATTCATCCACTTGCCTTGGGTCTCTAATCAAGCGAATCAAGCTCTAAACACTCTTCCAACCCAAGGCTCCAAGCTACACAAAAACCCCCAAAAAGCAACCCATAAGAACCCTAAAAATGATAACTCATCAAAGAGAAGGAATGGGTTCAGACAAGCTAAGAAATAGGACATAGGGGAAAGCCATTGCTCAACAATAGAAGATGGAAAGAGATCCTTACCTCTAGGGCCATTAATCAACAAGAAGGAGCTTGGAAAAGGGGCTGCCCACCTAGGTTTCCCACGAAAACAGTGTCGAAAGAGAGAGGAGATGAAGGGGGAGAAGTTGCCGGAGTTCCCTCGTCGGATTGGTGGCTTGAAGGCTCCATTTGAGCAAGAGAAATGGAAGAAAAGGAAGGAGGGTGGTTGCCGGTACTGTAGCTGGAGAGTTGCAGCCGATGGAAATGGGAATGGAGATTAGAAGGCTTTCTATAATGGGTGGGTGTGGGGTCCACACTTAAGTAGAACTAGTAATGGAGATTAGAGGGCTTTCTAGACCTCGGATCAAGAAACTTAAAACATGAAAAGTGTCCAGCATAAAATTATCTTTCCAACGAGGTTAATATTAACATACTACCGGGGTCCACATAAAAAGTCAATTGTTTGGTCAAAGGGGTTAAAGAATGGATTTGCCCCCAAGGTTGGAAAAACTGATTTTTGGAGCTTCGAATGGGCACGGAGTGAACACGAAAGTTGTAGGGAATGGCGAGGTTAGTCAAACGAGGCTGAAATGGGAATTTTTGGGAATCACCGAGAATCTCCTCACGCTGACCACGCAAAACAAATGGGATCCTACGGTCACTGTTTAGGTTCACTGGCTCTCAAAACTTACCAAAGCTAATGAAAAGTCATTCTAACTCAAAAACTCAACCAAACAACCACTAAACCCAATGAGAAAACCAAATCACGATTAAAACCACACTAAACCAGGAAATTAGGGGTCAGGTTCTCACAAGAGTTCTCCAAAACACTAGATTGGCTCAAGGAAAGTCTTGGAATGGGAGGTTTTCTCCACCAATGATATTAAGATAGAGCTTTAGTGGAGAGGAAGAAGATTATGACACTCATTTCTCATTTTTTGTAAGGTTGGTGGTGATTTAGTGAAAGAAAAAGTAAGAGGGAGGAAAAAAAGATGAAAAACCTAGCTGGGGTGACTCTTTTGTGCTGGAAAAGAGGAAGAAGAAGATGGGTTCTCTTTTTATACAAATGGGGTGTGGGCTCCACCACTAAAGATCATGCGGGCGCTTTCGGGACTTTGAATGAATTCGACCAAGAAGGGAAAAATGATCACCGAAATATCTAGTTTCCAAAAGTATATGTTTCGAGGGTTTCGGGGATATCAAATTTCGTGTCCAGATGTAGTGTAAAAAGACTATTTTACCCTCAATGCTAGGAAGTTGGGTTTCGGGGTTCCGGACAAGGTGAGGATCAACATGAAAGTTGTAGAGATTAATAAAATGAGTAAAACGGGGTTCAAATAAATTTACTAGAATCTCGGATAGTCTCCCAAGTAAACGCAAAGTCATAAAAGGAACCCCCAAAGGGCCCCACTAATCACAAAAGCACTCAAAAGCCCCAAACCCGGGGTCCGTCAATTGGGAGTTAAGTAATAATTATGTTTCTCCCAAGATCCGCGTGTGTGAGGATTACAGATTCATTCCAACACACTCTGAATATTTAGCAGAAGCTTTCGTGGTGTTGCAACTCGGAGTCCGTGGCCATTGGATTCCACATCGCACTTAACCCAAGCATATACTCATCTTATCAATGATCCATCTCAGACTGGAATAAACCATCACAATAAATGCACAGAGCTGACAGTAACAGGGTATTACATTCCCATATATATTCAAGTTACAAATAACAATGTGTATTAATTACAAATCCCAAGCAAAAGGCTAATAGAAGCCATACAAAACAAGCTAACGATTACTACCCCATATATGACGTAATCCGATGTCAAGCTCAATGTCTACATGATATAGCCGACAGACAACCTGCAAGCTCATGGCTCCACAGCCAACACGTGCACTCATCTCGGGTGAAGAAGTCTGAACTTGAGTACCAAAGTAGTGGGTCAGACATGACGGTCGGGCAGGTGGGTGAAAAGATATAACAATATACTAAACGATAAAACATGTAATAAATCCTACTGTCTGATCAAAATAGTACATAATTACAAATGTATAGGAATTCATGAATATCTAACAAAATCCTGTATTCATATGAAACAGGTACGAAACATGAATATTTGACAAAACATGTACTCCTTTAAAACATGTATAAAACATGAACATTTCACAAACCGGAAACTCATTTAAAGCATGTATAAATAATAAACATTTCACAAATCGGGAATTCATTTAAAGCATGTATAAATAATGCATCATTTATTAAGGAAAGACATGATCAATATAAAACAATAAGGGTATCAAGGATCATGAACTATCAAGATGGCAACCACACAAAGCTAAATCCTCTCTCAGTAAAGTGATGAGAGCTATCGGGCAATGACCTCAGTCACACGAGGTGAGGAGAGTCAACGAAAATATACATATACATATAATAATACGGGACGGGACCGCGGTAGCAAACCGGGTATCGGGAATCACGGTAGCGAACCGGATATCGGGAACCACGGGAGCGAGCCGGGTATCGGGACGGGACCACGGTTAATAAACCGGGTATCGGGATCCAAGCTGCAGCTGGCGGGACAAGAAGGGATCTCCAAGTCGGTAGATCAGATCGACAAGGTCATCCAAGCTTAGTGGTGCCGACTCATAGGTTATATGCAAGTAAACAAAAGAAATACATATACGCATGTTCTCTTTTTGGCTCATGGGCTCGCACTACAAAGCTCTGGCCCCATATTGCCTCACGGTTTCATTCTCAAAATAATAATCCTTTTGGTTCATGGGTCATATACAAGAAATCAACAAGTACGAATATAACGGGACGGGATACCCATAGGCACAAAAACATATCTATATCGGATCGGGCATAAACGGGTTAGCAACATGCTAAAAACAAAACATAAATTTCAATACCTTCGGGGCAAGTCTAGTCATAAAATATGAGATTCAAGTGTACAAGTGAAATTCGAGTTTAAGTACGACATAATGGATTTCTATACTTTTCCGGGCCAAACGTTGAGGGTCCTAGATTTAAATCGATGTGAATAAGGTCCCGTATGTCTAATTTGACATATACTTAGTACTCCATGAAAATTAAGGACATCTCGGATCCCTATGCACATCGACAAGTCTAAGGATCCTCGACGAATCTTCATAATGGGGTTTCTCTTCATCCGGACTCCATAAAATGCCTTCCAAGTTCTTCATTGCATTGGGGCTCCAAACAATACCTCCCTAAGCTTAAAAACAATGTTTCAAATGTCCAAGTATTGATAGGTCATACGCAAGAAGTCGGGCATGTATAAAACACTTGATGAAATTGTATAAACGGGCGAAACGGGGTGCTCATTAGCACAAAAACATATCTGTATCGATCAGGCATGTACGGGCTAGCAATAATGTAAAAAGCATGAATTTCAATACTGTCGGGTAAGTCTAGTCATAAAACACGAGATTTAAAATGTACAAGTAAAACTCGGGTCGAAATAAAGCATGAATGGATTTCTCATATTCTCCGGGCCAAGTGTTGAAAGTCCAAGATTTGAATCAATGTACTAGGGTCCCGTATGTTAGGTTTGATATACATTTGGTGCTCTTTAACAATTGAAAACATTCCGGGGCCTTATATACATTAACAAATCTAAAAGACCTAAACAACAAAGTCATGATGATGGAATTTCTCCTTCTGTGCAGTTCCTCACTCTTCTCCAATATAGTTCCCTAGGGTTCTTCAAGAAGACAACAATACAATTGCTGTCGGTCAACTCCTCGGTTGGCTATCGGTCAGCCGAACTGGGGTGTCGGCTGGCCGACAGCTGACCGACGCTGACTGTCAGATCTACACACATCAGGAAGTTTGTTGCTCTCTGGAAAATGAACCGAAAGATCTGTCGGTTGACTCTCGGTCAACCGAACTAGGGAGTTCGGTCAGCCGACAGCTGACCGACCAATTTCCTGATGGAAATCTGCTCTCTGGAATTGGAACCGAGAGATGTCGGTCCATATCGGTTGGCTGTCGGTTAGCCGTCAAGCTGACCGACAGCTGACCGACGTTACTACGGACACATAATTCTGAAGCTGTTTTCAGTCCCTTCTTTCTCCCAACACTCCTCATTCTCAAGGGTCAGATCCCTGTAATAAAGTGAGCTCAAGATCCTCCATTTCAAGTAATCAAAACTTCATTCTCAAACTTCAAATTCACCATCCAACTACATCCATTCTTCCATCAAATCATCCATTCCATTCACATTCAACCACAAGAAATCCATCACATGAAACAAGTCAAAACTTAATATCATCAAGATACCATTTCCAAGAAAGCAATATACTAGAAAGATACTCTAAAGAGTGTACTTCAAATCTCAATAAAAACATGTCATGAAGTAAAGCATAAGTAATGAAAATCATTAATGAGAGCTACACATTTGTATAAAATATGATCAATGAAAATAAATCATTTCATCCACTTGCCTTGGGTCTCTAATCAAGCAAATCAAGCCCTAAACACTCTTCCAAGCCAAGGCTCCAAGCTACACAAAAACCCCCAAAAAGCAACCCATAAGAACCATAAAAATGGTAACTCATCAAAGAGAAGGAATGGGTTCAAACAAGCTAAGAAATAGGACATAGGGGAAAGCCATTGCTCAACAATAGAAGGTGGAAAGAGATCCTTACCTCTAGGGCCATTAATCAACAAGAATGAGCTTGAAATAGGGCTGCCCACATTGGTTTCCCATGAAAATGGTGTCAAAAGAGAGAGGAGATGAAGGGGAAGAAGTTTCCGGAGTTCCCTCGTCGGATTGGTGGCTTGGAGGCTTCAAGAGAAATGGAAGAAAAAGAAAAAGAATGGCTGCTGGTACTGTAGCAGGGAGTTGCGGCCGATTGGAGTGGAAAATGAGGGAGAAAGAGATGAAGTTTTACTTTTTATAATGGGTGGGTGTGTGTTGACACCAAAAATGTCACTTTGCCTCTTCAACATCAAGAAAGCTGCATGAAGTCGCAACCTGCCATAAATAGACAATGCAATTTCTCCACAAAATCAAATCTTGTCAGAATCAAACAAAAACTGCAAGATCCTTCAAGATAGCCAAGAGAAGAGTACACATGAAGTTTCGGGCAATTTCAGAATCATTTGGCCTAACTTCGCTTCTCCGACAGCTAAAATGGCGTACCCGGCGGCGACATCATCGAAGACGTCAAAACTTCGATCAGAGCCTACGGATGACTCCAGCATGTCTCAAAAGGGCTCCATGCCAAATTTCAAGTCAAACCGACAACGTTTGACCCTCCATCAATGCTCGAGCAGCAAAATCAAGCCTCCCGGCGGCGGGAACCACCGAAGCCTTCGCTCATCAAACCAAGTGCATGAGTGGCTTCAACATGCTTCCAAAAGGCTGCACGTCAAATTTCAGGTCATTCCGACAACGTTTGACCAGGTTTCGATGCTCCGAGAGAAAATCAAGCCTACCGGCGGCGGAGCAACCCGGGACCATGACATCCAAAACAGAGCCCATGGAACGTCTCAAAATGACTCCAATAGGCTCCCCGTCAAATTTCAGGTCAATCGGACATCGTTTGGCCACATATCAAAGCTCAGCATTTTCCCCGCAGCAAAATTAAGTGAAGCCTCGATGGGACCCCAAACGGCTTCAAAACTCAAACAAAAGCCTATGGTTGGTCTTATTTATTGCTCAGGAGGCTTCACCTCAAATTTCAGGTCATTCCGACATCGTTTGACCAAGTTTCAGCTTCTGGCGAAAAATCAGCAGCTCTACGCGACAAAGTCTTCGGCTTTCCCGGAAAATTGGAAACTTTGCACTCTAAAAATGCAAGGATTCTCATCAGGTTTTCTACAGAGAAATCAAGCCAATAAATGAGAAGAAATGTCAGGAAAAATACAGAAGAAAACGGCGACGAAAAAGACCACAAAACGGACCAAAAACAGGGGAAAAACCCCCAGGGTCGCAGCCCGCGACCATGGCCCAGGGTCGCCGGTGACCATGGAAGTCCGGGTCACCGGATTTTTCGCCGGTGATCCGTTTTTCCATCCTTTTTCGCGTTTCGCGCACTTTGGCCCCTGTGGTTTCCTGAAAATGTGATTTTTAGTGCTTGAAATTGACTCATGTCCTCCGACATCCATCAAAATCACGGGTCAACCTCCAAAAGTATCAAAATCAACATTGATCGCCAACCGGTCGACCAAAAAAGTGTACTTTCCGCCCAATCGATCGAAAAATCGACAGGACAGATGTCACCGGCCCGCTCTTAGCTATCACTGTCTGAAGTTACATGTTCATCCGATGTCGATCAGCATGAAGATCCATCGATGATCATCGCCAGAAGAATTCCAGAAGACACGGCACGGCCCGCGACTCTTCGACTGCTCGGCGACCAATTAATGTGGTTAATTGACTAGCTTTATTGCAGTCATTAATTCATTTCTTTGGACGGCCCAATCAGAAGCAAGCATTTGAGAGTTACAAGTCAATTGATTCATGGCATTTAACCCATGAAACTCCTCCCATTATGGTAATTAAGTGATTAAAAGCCCTTAATCTCCATCGGCCAATCAGATTCAAGGAAAAAGGAGTTACAAAATCAAGAAATAAATCTTGTAACTCCTCCCATTAAAGCCATTAAAGCCCATAAACTCTCCTAAATGGCTACCAAAAGCCTATAAATAGGAGAGCATTCCATTGAAATCCAAATCGATCAATCGGAGATCACTTCCAAAGCACCACAGATCCAGAAATCTGAGAGAAAGAAAAAGAGAGAAAAACTCTGCTGAAGTTCTGCACCGGCCACCACTACAAGGTGACAAAAGTCCCTTGGGGGGTACCCCCCCCCCCCCCAAGGTCCTTGCCTTCTCCCGCTGCCTCCAATGGCTTAGACGTGGCTTTTCAGCCTGTCTACTTAGCTTTTTATCGGACATAGGACCTCCTCTTGGTCTTTGTCCTCTAAAAATCTGAGGTTATAGCCAAGCCAAGCGAATCAAGAGCATCCTCTGTTCTCATCTGCATGGATGATGGCGAAGCCCATACATGGCTTGCGACCGTCAATCTGAACGAGTCCCCCACAATCTCCTGAAAAGTTAGATCCTCCTTTTCTTGCTTTTCATTGTAGTTTGTATTTTTCTAAAAGAGACAAAAATCACAACTCTTGTCTTTCATTATTGATGAGAATTGTAAATCGGCTATAAACGCCAAAATCGGCTATAAATGCCAAACAAAATCGCCTTTCACGGCAAACCAAGAAAATGTCTCTTTTCTTAAATATTTGTGCAATGAAAAACTTGAAAGAAGTTGATTTCCTTTTTACTTGCGAAGGTTGATCTCCGGATTACTACTTGCAATTCCAAGTAAAATAGAAAATCTGGCACACCCACACAAAGAAATGTTGATGCACGCTTCATACCCCCCGGGCGCGAAAGGGCCGGACCCGACGGACTCCCACGTCCGCCGACCCCGGTAGCACCCACGGCATTCGGAGCGCGTTCCATCAGTGTGGGGTCCACACTTAAGTAGAACTAGTAATGGAGATTAGAGGGCTTTCTAGACCTCGGATCAAGAAACTTAAAACATGAAAAGTGTCCGGCATAAAATTATCTTTCCAACGAGGTTAATATTGACATGCTACCGGGGTCCACATAAAAAGTCAATTGTTTGGTCAAAGGGGTTAAAGAATGGAAAATTTGGGATTTCTAGAAAAACTGATTTTAGTAGCTTCGAATGGGCACGGAGTGAACACGAAAGTTGTAGGGAATGGCGAGATTAGTCAAACGAAGCTGAAATGGGAATTTTTGGGAATCACCAAGAATCTCCCCACGCTGACCACGCAAAACAAATGGGACCCTACAGTCACTGTCTAGGTTCACTGGCTCTCAAAACTTTCCAAAGCTAATGAAAAGTCATTCTAACTCAAAAACTCAACCAAACAACTACTAAACCCATAGAGAAAACCAAATCACGATTAAAACCACACTAAACCAGGAAATTAGGGGTCGGGTTCTCATAACCAAAATCTACGCTTTAAGTTTCGATACATCTTCGTACTGCCTGGGTGCTTGGAATACTTCGTACTGTGAGCCTCTGTCATGATGTCATTCCTCAAATCTTCAATGTTAGGTACGCACAAACTGTCACAGTAGTACAAAACTCCATCAACAATACGAAAATCAAGACGGTCTGCTATATGCTCTGAAATCTTGGCCAACTCTGGATCTTACAACTGACTATCTTTGATTTTTTTGAATGAAAGAAGGTTCAGACATTGACATGTTGGCTAACATCACACCCTTCTTCAGTGGCTGTAGATCTATTCTCAACTCTTCGAACTGTTCAAAAATATAGGTGCCACTTAGATTCGCCAAACCTTCTGATTTTCTGCTCAAGGCATCGGCAACTACATTTGCTTTTCCCAGGTGATACTTGATTGGAAAATCATAATCCTTGATGTATTCCATCCATCTCCTCTATCTCATGTTCAACTCCTTCTGATAAAATAAATACTATAGACTGCGGTGATTGGAGTGAACTTCGAACTTCTCTCCATAAAGGTAATGTCTCCACATTTTCAACACAAAGACAACTGCTGCCAACTCAAGGTCATGGGTGGCATAGATCCTCTCGTGGTCTTTCAACTGCTGAGATCCATAATGTCAGACCCCATCCCAGACTAGCTCGATTAGTGTTAATTAAGTGAGTATTTAGTTTTAAGAGGTCTTAGTATTCATGGGATTAGAATAGTTGTTTTAGTCTTGATATTAGTTTTGAGAATTTTGAGAGCGTTGTTTGAATCAAACACACTCAGGGAGGCCCTTAGTGCACGTGTAAGAATGGGAGGATAATCATAGATTTCTGTTTTGGTTGTGATTTTGATTTATCTTGAGTGATTTTATTGTTTACTTTGATTTTCGTATTTAACTCGTCAATGTGCGAGGCCAGAAATCTGTGTTTTCAATCAAAAGGGTAGGATTTGTCTTTTACACCCAAATCTGAACACGATTTTTGAAATGTCGAAACCCTGTCAAAAATATACTTTTGGAAACTAGATTTTTCAATGATCGTTTTATTCTTCTTCGTCGACCTTCTCCAGGGCCCGCAAGATCATGTTTTAGCCATTTGAAGCTCCAGACTCAAGGGGCCCCACACACAAGCCATATTATTCCCTTTTCCCCTCTTCACTCTCACTCACTTTGCATTCTCGTGGACTTCTCAACGTGCCAGAGATTGAGGACTTCTCCTTTCCTCTTTTCTCTCCATCTTCCCTTCCTTGAAGCTCGATCATTTGAACTTGGTTAGGAGCTTGGACCTCACCATCATCTTCCTCACCTCCCAAGCTCTCCGTTGGACCTATTCATTGGGCGTTTGCAACTCGACTAGCTATCTTTCTTCTCCATTCCTTCTTGTTTGGCCATTTCTAGGTAAGAGCTTCATCAATCTCGTCAATGGAGTTCCTTTCTTTTCCTTAAGACCTTGTTTGTGAGAACCTGACCCCTAATTTCCTGATTTAGTGTGGTTTTAATTGTGATTTAGTTTTCTTAGTGGTTTTAGTGGTTGTTTGTTTAACTTTCTTAGTTTAAATACCCTTTTCTTTGGTTTTGAAAAGTTTTGAGAACCTTCTTAACTTATTGGACCCTTTGGGGGTTCTTATTGCGATTTTGTGTGAGCTAGGAATTTATTTTGATTTCCTAAAAATTGTGTTTTCATCCAATTTAACTTATATTGTTAATCCTTACAACTTTCATGTTGGACCCGTCCTCGTTTGAAACTCCTAAACCAGACTTTTCTCAATTTGAGGGCAAAACAGTCTTTTCACCCAAAATCTGGACACGATTTTCGATGTCACCAAAACCCTCAAAATATATACTTTTTGGAAACTAGAAATTCCGTTGATCAATTTTGTCTTCTTCGTCGAAATCATTTGAGGCCTCGAAACTCATGTTTTTAGCCCGACAAATGTTTTAAGTTGTGGGACCCATCTCCCTTTTGTTATAAAAGGAACCCATCTCTTCTTCTTCTTCCCTTCTTGACCTAATTTCTAAGAGAGGAGCAACCCCAGCAGCCATGGTTCTTCCACTTTCTTCTTGCTTTCTTCCTTCTCAAATCACCTCAAAACCCTTGCTAAATCAAGAACGGTGCAATCTTCTTCTCCACCTTGGAGGCTCTCCATTGACACCATTTTTGAAGAAAACCGCCCATTCCAAGATTTCCCTTGTGTTCTCCTTGCTTATTTGAAGGTGTTCCATGTAAGTGATTCTCCCCATCTCCTAGATTTGTGTTCTTCTTGTCTTAGAGGAGCTCCATTTCGATTATTGAAAGCTTTCGTTTTGTCTTGAATTGGTTTTTGATTTTTGGAGTTGTATTTGGGGTTTTTGTGTAGATTTGTGATTTTGGCTTGGAGAGGTGATTAGTGGTTGATTTGCATTAGCTTGGACCTAAGGCAAGTGGATGAAATGATTTATTTTCATTGATCATGTTTTATACAAATGTGTAGCTCTCATTAATGATTTTCATTACTTATGCTTTACTTCATGACATGTTTTTATTGAGATTTGAAGTACACTCTTTAGAGTATCTTTCTAGTAGATTGCTTTCTTGGAAATGGTATCTTGATGATATTAAGTTTTGACTTGTTTCATGTGATGGATTTCTTGTGGTTGAATGTGAATGGAATGGATGATTTGATGGAAGAATGGATGTAGTTGGATGGTGAATTTGAAGTTTGAGAATGAAGTTTTGATTGCTTGAAATGGAGGATCTTGAGCTCACTTTATTACAGGGATCTGACCACTAGTTTTCTTAGTGGTTTTAGTGGTTGTTTGTTTAACTTTCTTAGTTTAAATACCCTTTTCTTTGGTTTTGAAAAGTTTTGAGAACCTTCTTAACTTATTGGACCCTTTGGGCGTTCTTATTGCGATTTTGTGTGAGCTAGGAATTTATTTTGATTTTCTAAAAATTGTGTTTTCATCCAATTTAACTTATATTGTTAATCCTTACAGCTTTCATGTTGGACCCGTCCTCGTTTGAAACTTCTAAACCAGACTTTTCTCAATTTGAGGGCAAAACAGTCTTTTCACCCAAAATCTGGACACGATTTTCGATGTCACCAAAACCCTTAAAATATATACTTTTTGGAAACTAGAAATTCCGGTGATCAATTTTGTCTTCTTCGTCGAAATCATTTGAGGCCTCGAAACTCATGTTTTTAGCCCGATAAATGTTTTAAGTTGTGGGACCCATCTCCCTTTTGTTATAAAAGGAACTCATCTCTTCTTCTTCTTCCCTTCTTGGCCTAATTTCTAAGAGAGGAGCAACCCCAGCAGCCATGGTTCTTCCACTTTCTTCTTGCTTTCTTCCTTCTCAAATCACCTCAAAACCCTTGCTAAATCAAGAACGGACCTTGCAATCTTCTTCTCCACCTTGGAGGCTCTCCATTGACACCATTTTTGAAGAAAACCGCCCATTCCAAGATTTCCCTTGTGTTCTCCTTGCTTATTTGAAGGTCTTCCATGTAAGTGATTCTCCCCATCTCCTAGATTTGTGTTCTTCTTGTCTTAGAGGAGCTCCATTTCGATTATTGAAAGCTTTCGTTTTGTCTTGAATTGGTTTTTGATTTTTGGAGTTGTATTTGGGGTTTTTGTGTAGATTTGTGATTTTGGCTTGGAGAGGTGATTAGTGGTTGATTTGCATTAGCTTGGACCTAAGGCAAGTGGATGAAATGATTTATTTTCATTGATCATATTTTATACAAATGTGTAGCTCTCATTAATGATTTTCATTACTTATGCTTTACTTCATGACATGTTTTTATTGAGATTTGAAGTACACTCTTTAGAGTATCTTTCTAGTATATTGCTTTCTTGGAAATGGTATCTTGATGATATTAAGTTTTGACTTGTTTCATGTGATGGATTTCTTGTGGTTGAATGTGAATGGAATGGATGATTTGATGGAAGAATGGATGTAGTTGGATGGTGAATTTGAAGTTTGAGAATGAAGTTTTGATTACTTGAAATGGAGGATCTTGAGCTCACTTTATTACAGGGATCTGACCCTTGAGAATGAGGAGTGTTGGGAGAAAGAAGGGACTGAAAACAGCTTCAGAATTCTGTGTCCGCAGTAACGTCGGTCAGCTGTCGGTCAGCCTGTCGGCTAACCGATAGCCAACCGAGATGGACCGACATCTCTCGGTTCCAATTCCAGAGAGCAGTTTCCCATCAGGAAATCTGTCGGTCAGCTATCGGCTGACTGAATGCCCTGGTTCGGTCGACCGAGAACCAACCGACAGATCTGTCGGTCCCAATTCCAGAGAGTTACCATTTCCTGAAAATCCTAATGTCAAAGTGTCGGTCAACCGACATGTGAACCGACAACCACTCGGTTCCAATTCCAGAGAACTGTTTTCTCCCCATTTCTGATCTCGGCTAGCCGTCGGTCGACCTACATTAAACTGTCGGTTAACCGACAAGCCAACCGAGGGTTGACCGAAATTACAATTCTGATAGATTTCTTTTAAAGAAAGTGTGGAACTATATTGAAGAAGAAATCCCTTTATCATGTTATTGTTTAGGTCTTATAAACTTGTCAATGTATATAAGGTCCCGGCATGTTATCAATTCTTAAAGAGTACCAAATGCATATCAAATTCGACATACGGAACCCTATTTACATTGATTCAAATCTTGGATTTTCAACACTTGGCTCAGAGAATATGAGAAATCCATTCATGCTTTATTTCGACCCGAATTTCACTTGTACATTTAAAATCTCGTGTTTTATGACTAGACTTACCCGACAGTATTGAAATTTATGTTTTTTCTTTTAGCATGTTCCTAACCCGTTTATGCCCGACCCGATACAGATATGTTTTGTGCCTATGGGTATCCCGTCCCGTCATATGTATTTATTTGACCTGATTTCTTGTATATGACCCATGAGAATAAAACCTTGAGGCAATATGGGGCCAGAGCTTTATAGTGCGAGCCCATGAGCAAAAAAAAAAAGAGAACATGCATACATGTATTTGTTTTGTTTACTCGCATATAACCTATGAGTCGGCACCACTAAGCTTGGATGACCTTGTCGGTCTGATCTACCGACTTGGAGATCCACTCCCGTCCCGCCACCTGCAGTTTGGATCTCGATACCCGGTTTATTAACAGTGGACCCGTCCCGATACCCGGCTCGCTCCCGTCGTTCCCCATATCTGGTTCACTACCGTGATTCCCGATACCCAGTTTGCTACCGTGGTCCCGTCCCGTATTATTGTATATGTATATGTAAATTTTGTTGCACTTCCTCACTTCGGTGACCGAGGTCAACGCCCGATAGCTCTCATCACTTTAGTGAGAGAGGATTTAGCTTTGTGTGGTTGCCATCTTGATAGTTCCTGATCCTTGGTACCCTTACTGCTTTATATTGATCATGTCTTTTCTTAATAAATGATGCATTATTTATACACGTTTTAAATGAGTTCTCGATTTATGAAATGTTCATGTTTTATACATACTTTAAAGGAATACATGTTTTGTCAAATATTTATGTTTCATACCCGTTTTATATGAATACAGGATTTTGTCAGATATTCATGATTTCCTATACATTTGTAATTATGTACAATTTTGATCAGACAGCATGATTTATTACATGTTTTATCGTTCAGTATATTGTTATATCTTTTCACCCACGTGCCAGACCGTCGTGTCTGACCCACTACTTTGGTACTTAGGTCCAGACTTTTTCACCCAAAATGAGTGCACGTGTCGGCTGTGGAGCCATGAGCTTACAGGTTGTTTGTCGGCTATGTCATGTAGACATTGAGCTTGACATCGGAATTACATCATATATGGGGTAGTGATCATTAGCTTGTTTTTGGTATGGCTTCTATTAGCCTTTTTCTTGGGATTTGTAATTAATACACATTGTTAATTGTAACTTGAACATATATGGGAATGTAATACCCTGTTACTGTCAGCTCTGTACTTTTATTGTGATGGTTTATTCCAATCTGAGATGGATCATTGATAAGATGGTTATACGCTTGGGTTGAGTGTGGTGCGGAATCCAATGGCCACGGACTCCGAGTCGCAACACCACGAAAGCATCCGCTAAATATTCAGAGGGTGTTGGAATTTGTAATCCTCACACACGCGGATCTTGGGAGAAACATAATTATTACTTCACGGACCCCGGGTTTAGGGTCGTGACATTGCTTCTCTTGTTTACAAACCCTTTATCAAAATGGGTTCCTTTGTTTTCAAATTTTAGGGTTTTGAAGTTCTTTTTGGGGTTTCTGTAGATTTGACTTCATTCTTGAGTAGAGCATTTGAAGAAGGTTTGAATCTCTAAGGCAAGTTATCCTTTTAGTTTTTTTAATGAATGTTTGAGTATGGATTTCATCTTTTGCCCAAATGTGATTTTAGGTTTGTTTTTGTATTCATATAAAGGTGATGTTTTGTTTTGGAAATCCATTTTAGTTTGCATTTATGTGTTTTAGCATGATTTGAATGTATTTGATTAGCTCAAGTTTACTTTAATTGGATTTGTATTGTTTTGGAGAAGTCAGTGCCAGAGATCTGCAACTGGAGTGACCTGTCCCGAGCTGGCGGTCAGCTGGCGGTCACCTCCGTGGCTAGCCGTATGGTGATCGGCGGCTAACCGACTCGGTTGCGGTTAAAACTCCAGAAGGCGGCAAATTCTGAATAGCCCTGGCGGCTAGCCAAAGATTTGACCACTGCTAACCCCAAGGGAACCGTCAGGTAGCCGAAAACTCGCGGTTAGAATCACAGAGTTCTGTAGTAGAATGGGTTCTGACGGTCAAATAACGGTCAGCTGACGGCTAACCGCCTTGCACCTCCGCGGCTAGCCGACAGGTGACCGAACATTTTCGGTTACATTTCCAGAATGTTGTTATTTTATGTTTGGGACCCAGCGGTCAGCTGGCGGCTAGCCAATCTGCTTTTCTGCGGCTAGCCGATAGGTGACCGCGAGTCAACCAAAATTCAGTTTTTGCCTATTGTGTAGGGTTTTTCTTTGGGAATGAAAACCAGAATATGATTAAGGGCTTTTAGCTTGACATTATGCATTAGAACTCAGAATGTCTCCTAACTTCGGAAGCACCAAATATATTCCAACACTACATTTGAGTGTCAAATACATGAGGGTCAAATAGAGGGGCTTAATACATATGTTTGAGGAATTTGTTTAGACTCTCAGTTTTGACATGATGACTATCGTTTGCTCCTGTTTTGAATTACAAGCTTCTGTCATGTTTTGAGCGGTTTCAAGAACCAATAAGGGAATTATTTCATAAGTTCAGTTTTTGCTATAGCTTATGCTACTCCTAATTAGTTTTGTTTCGCCCTGTTCTGATGATGATTTCACTATTTTCGATCTGTTTTGTACATGTTAGCTTCGTTTTATGCATTCGTGACTTATGATGAACACCACTGAGCTTAGACTGCCCTTTCAGTCTGATCCACTGCCTGGAGGTCTTTAAACACTTGGACTTTCTGCAGTTTAGTCGAATATTTATATATACATCCTGTTTTGACCGGTAACGCAGCCGGTACCCGCCTACCTCTTATGGTACGGGATCCTGTTTTGATCTGTTCTGCTTCTGTTTCTGTTATGCTTTCTCTCTTCATTTCTATATGATGGAGGAAGGATGGGCTCATTGTGGGATTATCAGTGCATGATATTATAAGTATTCTTGTTAGTTCTGCTTATTTGAAAGGCATCCTAGTTCTACAATTGTTTTAAATTCAGTATATGTTTTCCGAAATATTTCTCCTATTTCAACAGTTTTATATACATGTATCTAAATTGATTTCTTGCCAAACCGTTGTGTTTGATTTTTGTACTTTTGGTGCTTAGGTGCGGACGCCTTTGCCCCTAAGGAGGAGTGTCAGGAGGAAGCTGTTGAGCCACCCCCAGCCCGTGAATGGCAGCCCAACGACATCATCTAGGCGTCAGGAGGGTCCTTGAGACATGCATCTTTTGGGAAGGGTTTTATGTTTTGTTTCTTTTGGGACTGTATTGGCCTTTATTGGCCTCTCCTTTTGGGTTGTATTTAATAACATACTTTTGTTAACTCTAAACTTGAATGTAATTGGGTATTGTCCTGTTTATATTTTCCCCTCTGGAATACATGCCTTGATGATTTAATTAAGTGCTTATGTTTTATTTTGACACGATTTGCTACACGCTTCCGAAAACCTTTGTCCTAGTGAGCTCTTCCCATGTCTCCGGGATCCTCACTGCGGGAACCTGCGGGAAGTTGATGTCTTTGGCAACCTCCAGTCGCTGGCCCAGGCTCCCGGTCCGGGGCCGCGACAGAGCTGGTATCAGAGTGGGACATGTTTCAGGCACTTAAAAAGAAACTAGAGAATCTTAGGGTCATGGCGAGGATCCGTGAGCTCGTTAGATCTTTTCGTATGGATTTAGAAACCAACCCAACCATATTATTGTGTACTAACATTTTGTTTTACAGCATCATGCCTCCAAGAAAAGCTCCAAATCACAATGCTTCGGGTAGTAATCAGAATGACACAGACCTGGCCAGTGAACCTACCGCATCACAGTTTCAAGAGCTCATGCAGGCCATGCTAGAGCAACAGAGACAAGCTAATGAAACTCAAACAAAATTCCAGGAACAAATGGCAAAGAAGGATGAAGAAATGGCACAAGTTCAGAGACAGCTACTAGAGGTCTTGCAGAATAGGCAGCAAGTTCCACCTATGCAACCTCACGATCCGAATTTTGTTATCAACCAGAGGGATCATGACCCTAATTTACTGTTTGAGAGATTCAAGAAGAGAGCACCCAAGGAATTCTCAGGGCATGAGGACTTGTTAGTTGCAGATGACTGGTTGGCGAACACCGAGAAGATCTTTGATGTATTTACATGCACTGGAAGGAAGAAGGTCAACCTTACAGCTTCCTTACTTTATGGACTTGCCGATCAGTGGTGGCAGACGGTAAAGGAACCGTATATGACAATGGCTAATGAAGGTGCATGGGCAGCATTCAATATACAATTTCAGGACAAGTATATTCCTTCACATGTCAGGAGACAGAAAGCCGTTGAGTTCCAGCAGCTCAAACAAGGCAGCATGACAGTCCTAGAGTACGTCACAAAGTTCGAAAGGCTTGCCAGATATGCTACCGAGCTTATTGACACTGAACAGAAAAAGATAACTAAGTTTTTGGAAGGGCTAAATCCGATCATCATGAGAGATGCTATAGGAGTTGTTCCACCAGCCACTTATGATGAAGCTGTCAAGCGGGCATATACATTTGAGAATATTAACAACCTGATTATTCAGGACAGGAAATAGCAGTACCAGCAACAGAATCAGAGGCAACAACAGAACAAGAAGGCAAGGCAAGACCAGAATCTTCCAAGGCAAGTAGCATGTCGACATTGTGGAAAGAATCATGAGACTAGTCAGTGTCGCAAAGCCGCAGGAGCTTGTTTCAGATGTGGAGCATTG
The DNA here is from genome assembly GCA_028538565.1 of Umbellularia californica. Taxonomy (NCBI): domain Eukaryota; kingdom Viridiplantae; phylum Streptophyta; class Magnoliopsida; order Laurales; family Lauraceae; genus Umbellularia; species Umbellularia californica. The sequence continues at coordinate 31,955,374 of JAPQWN010000004.1, forward strand.
GATCATACAATCAGAGATTGCCCAGTCGTACGGGATCAAGCCAATAGGAACCAGCAACAACGACAAATGGCACCTCAGAACTAGCCACCAGTTCAGAATCGAGCTAGGCAGCCTCAGCAGCAGCAGCAGCAGCAAGGCAGGCAACAGGGTCAGAATCAAATCGCTCGTCCTCCCCAGCAGAACCGGAATATGCAAGGCAGACAGAATCAGGCACCGATCGGGCCACAACAGCAAGGGAGGGCATATCATCTCAACCGTGTGGATGAAGAAGTTGCAGGGGACGTGGTGGAAGGTACACTTCTTGTTTGTAGAGTAGAAGCACAGATTTTATTTGATCCCGGATCTACCCATTCCCTTTTGTCTCCTCTTTTTGTAAGGAAGTTAGATAATCCACCTAGAGAACTTGATTTTATTTTGATTGTCACCACACCAGTAGATAAACATGTTACTTGTAGAACCTATTACCCCAATTGTCCAATCTTCGTAGGCCAGGCTGTTTTACCAGCGAACCTCATTGTGTTGGACATGAATGATTTCGATATTATCTTAGGCATGGATTGGTTAGAAGCATATCATGCGAAGATGGATTGTTTTGCCAAGACTATCACATTTCAGTTGAAGGGAGCACAAGCAAATCTGATGATTCAGGGAGAGAAGAAGAAAACACAAGCAGGACTCATCTCAACTTTGAAAGCCAACCGAGTAGTGCAAAGTGGCTGTGAAGCATACATTGCATTTATCACGGAGGATAAACAGTCCCAAGGGGTGGAGGATATCCCGGTGGTATGTGAATTCCTAGACGTTTTCCCAGAAGAAATCCCGGGATTACCGCCAATTAGAGAGGTTGAGTTCACAATTGAGCTTCTACCAGGATCAACTCTAATCTCCATACCGCCTTACAGAATGGCTCCAACAGAATTGGGAGAGTTAAAACTCCAATTACAAGAATTGTTGAGCAAGGGCTTCATTAGGCCAAGTGTTTCACCTTGGGGAGCACCAGTGTTATTTGTGAAAAAGAGAGATGGAAGCCTGAGAATGTGCATTGACTACAGGAGATTGAACAACGTGACTGTTAAGAACAAGTATCCGTTGCTAAGAATAGATAAATTGTTTGATCAATTGCAAGGAGCAGCGTACTTTTCCAAGATAGACTTGAGATCCGGATACCATCAGTTGAGGGTTAGAGACTCAGATATTCCAAAAATAGCTTTTCGAACAAGATACAGGCACTACGAATTTTTGGTGATGCCATTTGGGTTGACTAATGTACCTGCAGTATTCATGGCTCTTATGAACAAGGTCTTTGCACAACATTTGGATCACTCCACAGTGGTTTTCATTGATGATGTTCTCGTGTATTCCAAGAGTCAGGTAGATCATGAAGAACACTTGAGGCCTTCATTACAACTTTTAAGGGACAATCAACTGTATGCGAAGCTCAGTAAATGCGAATTTTGGCTCGAGCAGGTGTTGACACCAAAAATGTCACTTTGCCTCTTCAACATCAAGAAAGCTGCATGAAGTCGCAACCTGCCATAAATAGGCAATGCAACTTCTCCAAAAAATCAAATCTTGTCAGAATCAAACAAAAACTGCAAGATCCTTCAAGACAGCCAAGGGAGGAGTACACAAGGAGTTTCGGGCCATTTCAGAATCATTTAGCCTAACTTCGCTTCTCCGACAGCTAAATTGGCGCTCCGGCGGCGACATCATCGAAGACGTCAAAACTTCGATCAGAGCCTACGAATGACTCCAGCAAGTCTCAAAAGGGCTCCATGCCAAATTTCAAGTCAAACCGACAACGTTTGACCCTCCATCAATGCTCGAGCAGCAAAATCAAGCCTCCCGGCGGCGGGAACCACCGAAGTCTTCGTTCATCAAACCAAGTGCATGAGTGGCTTCAACATGCTTCCAAAAGGCTGCACGTCGAATTTCAGGTCATTCCGACAACGTTTGACCAGGTTTCGACGCTCCGAAAGAAAATCAAGCCTACCAGCGGCGGAGCTCCCCGGGACCATGGTTTCCAAGACAGAGCCTGTGGATCATCTCAAAATGACTCCAATAGGTTCCCTGTCAAATTTCAGGTCAATCAAACATCGTTTGACCGCACATCAACGCGTGGCATCTCCCTCGCGGCAAAATCAAGACTACTGGCGACGGGACCCCAAACGGCTTCAAAACTCAAACAAAAGCCTATGGTTGGTCTTATTTATTGCTCAGGAGGCTTCACCTCAAATTTTAGGTCATTCCGACATCGTTTGACCAAGTTTCAGCTTCTGGCGGAAAATCAACAGCTCTACGCGACAAAGTCTTCGGCTTTCCCGGAAAATTGGAAACTTTGCACTCTAAAAATGCAAGGATTCTCATCAGGTTTTCTACAGGGAAATCAAGCCAATAAATGAGAAGAAATGTCAGGAAAAATACAGAAGAAAACGGCGACGAAAAAGATCGCAAAACGGACCAAAAAGGGGAGAAAAACCCCCAAGGTCGCAGCCCGCGACCCTGGCCCAGGGTCGCCGGCGATCATGGAAGTCCGGGTCACCGGATTTTTCGCCGGTGACCCGTTTTTCCGTCCCTTTTCGATTTTCGCGCACTTTGGCCCCTGTGGTTTCCTGAAAATGTGATTTTTAGTGCTTGAAATTGACTCATATCCGACGACATCTCAGATCCGCCGTCACAAGCATAAAATCATCATTGATCGCTCCAAGATCGCCGACCGGTTGACCTAAAAAGTGCTCTTTCTGTCCGACCGATCGAGAAATCGACAAGGCAGATGTCACCGGCCCGCTGCTAGCTATCAATGTCTGAAGTTACATGTTCATCCGATGTCGATCAGCATGTAGATCCATCGGTGATCATCTCCAAAAGAATCCCAAAAGACGCGGCGCGGCCCGCGACTCTTCAACTGCTCGGCGACCATTTAATGCAGTTAATCGACTAGCTTTATTGCAGTCATTAATTCATTTCTTTGGACGGCCCAATCAGAAGCAAGCATCCAGGAGTTACAAATCAATTAAGTCATGGCATTCAAGCCATGAAACTCCTCCCATTATGGTAATTAAGGTGATTAAAAGACCTTAATCTCCATCGGCCAATCAGATTCAAGGAAAAAGGAGTTACAAAATCAAGAAATAAATCTTGTAACTCCTCCCATTAAAGCCATTAATAAAGCCCATAAACTCTCCTAATGGCTACCAAGAGCCTATAAATAGGAGAGCTTTCCAAGAAGAAAGAGATCGAAAAGAAAAGAGATCGGAAGATCGGAGAAAAAAGAATCCAGAGCTCGTATCCAGAGAATCCCGAATTCCAGACAGACAGAGTCTAGAGAAAGAGAGAAAACTCTGCTGAAGTTCTGCACCGAGCACCACTACAAGGTGACAAAAGGTCCCTTGGGGGGTACTCCCCCCCAAGGTCCTTGCCTTCTCCCGCTGCCTCCAATGGCTTAGACATGCCTTTTCAGCCCGTCTACTTAGCTTTTTATTGGACATAGGACCTCCTCTTGGTCTTTGTCCTCAAAAAATCTGAGGTTATAGCCAAGCCAAGCGAATCAAGAGCATCCTCTGTTCTCATCTGCATAGATGATGGCGAAGCCCATACATGGCTTGCGACCGTCAATCTGAACGAGTCCCCCACAATCTCCTGAAAAGTTAGATCCTCCTTTTCTTGCTTTTCATTGTAGTTTGTATTTTTCTAAAAGAGACAAAAATCACAACTCTTGTCTTTCATTATTGATGAGAATTGTAAATCGGCTATAAACGCCAAAATCGGCTATAAATGCCAAACAAAATCACATTTCACGGCAAACCAAGAAAATGTCTCTTTTCTTAAATATTTGTGCAATGGAAAACTTGAAAGAAGTTGATTTCCTTTTTACTTGCGAAGGTTGATCTCCGGATTACCACTTGCAATTCCAAGTAAAATAGAAAATCTGGCACACCCACACAAAGAAATGTTGATGCACGCTTCAGCCCCCCGGGCGCGAAAGGGTCGTACCCAACGGACTCCCACGTCCGCCGACCCCGGTAGCACCCTCGGCAGGAGCGCGTTCCATCAAGCTGGCACACCCGGTGGGACTCGTTCATTTGAGAACACGATGCTTTGGAAATGAAATATTTGCATACCATATTTTTGCTCTATGCTTATACTTCTTCTCCAGATTCCTTGGCTACTTTCTAGTTGATGGCCTATGTTGGATTTCGCATCTAAAAAAAATGAGATGGGATTTTTTGGAAATTTCTATTTCTTTGAGTTTGTTTCCACTCTTTCTCTTTTCACAAAAAAAAACAAAAAAAATTAAAAAAAAATCAGTTTTCTTAGTTTGAATTCAAAATTGAGAAACTTTGATCCTATCCTATCGTTCTTTGGTGCTTGCAGAAATGTTGAGCCCGTTCGACTAAGGTTTTGGGCCATAGTTTCTCTTCGATGAGTTCATTAGATATTTCAAAAAAAAAATTAATAAAAAAATCAATTTCTCGTTTTGGATTCAAAATTGAGAAACTTTGATCCTTTCTCTTCTGGGCATGTGTGCTCACGGAAATCGTTGAGCCCGTGTTCGGATCGGGGATTGGGCCATCGTTTCTCTTCGATGAGTCTGTCAGAGATCTAAAAAAAAAATTAAATAAATAAATAAAAAGACATAGACCACTAAGGTTAAACCAATTGCGTTCTTTAATCACGATTGATTCAAGAAAAGCCTTGTCCAGAGTGTGGAGACAGCTTGACTATTCTAGGCAAGGGTCCTCCAAACGGGTTCATTAAGTAATCCTACCCTTACCTGGGGGCAATTCTATCAATTGAGGTTTCATAAGACCGGGTTAGGAGGCCTATGTGTACTCTCTCGTCTTTAAGTCTTAAAAATTAAAAAAAAATCAAAAATAAAAATAAATAAAAAAAAAGATTTTCAAAAAAAAATCTTAAACAAAAAAAAAATCAAAATCAAAATTAAAAAATAATAAAAATAAATAAAAAAAAAGATTTTCAAAAAAAAATCTTAAAAAAAAAATATTTAAAAAAAAATAAAAATAATAAAAATAATAAAATAAAAAAAAATCATTTAAAAAAAAATCTTCAAAAACTCGTCACTTTTGATTTCAGATCTGAGAAATTATGGTTTCTTCTTTTCTGAGCACTGGCGCTCGCGGAAATCGCCGAGACCGTGTTCAGATTGGAATACCATTTGCTCTCCTTGATGGAACCAATCTTGACATTTCAAAAAAAAAAAAAACTCGTCACTTTTGGATTCAGATTCGAGAAATTGTGGTCTCTTTCCTTCTGAGTACTGGCGCTCGCGGAAATCGTTGAGCCCGTATTTGAATCGGAATGCCACCTGCTCTCTTTGACGAATCCATTTCTGACCTTTCAAAAAAAAGAGAATCCCATCTCATGGATGCGATTTCCAAGATTTGTGCCTAGCAATACTGGTACGCCCATTCAGGGTCTACTGTATCTGTGACCGGCACATTTGTAACTCCTACCTTATATTCTTCTTATCTCGAGCAAGCTCCGCTTCTCGATAAGTCGAACTTAGGTATACAATTGCTTCTAGCAGTCATTGGAACGCTCATTTCGAGCCTACCATGCTTGCAACCAGAACAATTGTACCCTCTATGGCTTTTTGCCTTCTTCATATTGCTTGGGTCATGTCCCTTGAGCGATTTGAAAAGACAAAATCATAGAATTCCCCATTTATGATCATCATATTCTTGTGATTACTAATGGATGTGGTCTTGTTTCAGAAATTTTGAAACTAACAATGGCAGCTTCACTGATCATCACCTTCGATGAAAACAAGCATCAGCTCATGCTTCAACGAAGCAAACCGAGCGCACTTACAAGCGCCCTGCTAGCTGCCGAAGCACCAACTCCCTCAGCAACTCTCTGAACTCCGGGTCGACCTCGACTCCCCGGACCATCGTCTTCGGGACACTGGGACCATTCCCACTTCCCGAAGAAGAAACTGCTCCTGCCAAAAGGCAGAAGGTCGCCTCGCAACGTGTCGCTACTGTGACACCAAAGGCAACTGCCGAGAAGCAGAAGATCGCCCCTCAACGTGTCACTTCTGTGACACCAAGGGCGAACCCCAAGAATACTAAAACCCGCGGCATCCCCGCGAAACCTCAACCAACAACCAACCAGGTCTACCCTAAGACTTGGTCTCCAAGACCTTCCCCAAAACAAAGAAGGTCTCAAACCTCCACCAAGCCAGCATACCTGGCCCCGCTCAAAGAGAACCAGTTCTACCCTCTTGCCTACATGAAAGAGGAGAGACCCATCTCCAACTTGACTCCCAAGTCAACCCAGCATGAACCGGCATGCTCCCACAAGCCCAAAATCAGATCATGCATCATTAGGCCTCTACAAACACCTGCCAAGGCCTACACTCCTTCAGTTCGACCCTTCATCTCTACAGGGGCCGAACTCGAAAGCTTCAAAGCTTCACTGCAACAGGCAAAGGACCGGGTCCGCATCCTGTCCTTGCTCAATTACAAAGAAGACAAGCTCGGCTGCTGCGCCCGAGGGAGTACATCCTTCATTGTTAAAGCCCAGCCAGAGCTGACTAAAGCTCAAATCGCTCGTCGAGCACGCCGCCATGCGTCATATCGACAAAAGAGACTAGAGAAGCAACGGACCCAGCCTCCTACACTTCAAGTCTCCCACAAATGGGTCGAAAAAGAAAGACCCGACCAAGTTGCTGCCGTCCATATGGTTGGAAAAACCAGAAGACGCCAAAAGTCAGCATCAAAAATCCATGTCCGACGTCCGGTGACCCGTAGCGTCACCAGTACACGAAGACATCCCGAAGAATCTCCTGCCCCTTCAAGCCAAGGACGGGAGAGTAATCCTTCATCAAGCTCTTCATCAAAAAGAATGAGCCCCAGCTCAGTCACCAGGACGGTTTCTTCGTTTGAATCCCGAGGAATGAACGTCCTGGTTACAAATTCTGAGCCACTCCACCTCAAGATGATGCGCTCACACGCATCCAGCAGTTGGAACAAGGCCAGCAGAGGATTGAAACTCTGATGGAAAACCTTCTCCTTGTTGTCCAAAATCAGGTGAACAATGAGCCTCCTCCGAATCATCGCAATAACGAGGAAAATCGTGAAGAAAATGAGTCACGTGCCCTTACCAAAAAGGACGTAGACAGTATCCTCGCCAAAGCAAAAGAAGAGGATATACTCAAGGAGCATGGGATCAAGCCACCATATCCTTTATGGATGGACTCGGTCCCGTTCCCCACAAAATTCAAACATCCTACTCTCCAAACATATACGAGGAAAGGATCAGCCAGACAGCACGTCATCCACTTCAAGATTTTGACGGGAGCTATCGCGGATCAAGATGCACTCAAGATTCGCCTCTTTGCAAGTACCCTAAAAGGTACGGCCTTCGATTGGTACTCCACTCTGCCGGAGAACTCCATCCAGAACTGGGCTATGCTGGAGACACGCTTCCTGACCCACTTCCGAGGTGAGGATCATCCTGTTACTATGGCTCAACTCTGCAGCCTAAAACAAGGAGAGAATGAGTCAACTTATGACTTCATTCACAAGTGGAAAGCAATGGCGTACAAATGCTCAGATGTATTGCCACAGGCGTCGCTAGTCGACATCTGCCGTAACAACATGAGAGCCAGAATACGCTCCATGATCATCGGCAACAAATCAAAAAACCTAGGAGAACTCCTGGAAGCTTCTATGGAAGCTGAAACGGTGATTAAAGACCTCAACAGTCAGAAGTCATCAAGAAAAGAGCCAACCGCCATTGTAACCTCTAAACCAAAGAAAAAAGAGGTCCTCAATGTGCAAACCAAGTCAGCTCCTCAGCAACCAAAGAAAGCTGAAAACAGAGCTGCAGGTAAGAGACCTGAACTCTCTGATGCCTTCAAAGAGCGAGTAGAAAAGAAATACCCGTTCGATGAAGATGTTAACGAAATCTTCGGGGCTCTCGTGGCAAACGGCAAGCTCACCTTGCCTGAACCCAAAAGACCGGGCGATGCTGGCAAAACCAACGATCCTCGGTACTGTCCATACCACCAGATGGTCTCGCATCCTCTCAATCAATGCTTTGTTGTTAGAGAGAAAATAAACAAGATGTGGAAAAATGGAGTCATCACCTTTGACAAAAACTATGGGACTGCCTCCGTCAACATGGTGTCATGTGGACAAACACCAAAATCACCGAAGAAGAAGATTACTACTTCCTTCATGGTGATAAATAAAATTCAAGCGTCCGAAGTGTTGGTTCCTTACTCGACACCAGACGGACAACCCATATGGGTACATCCCGATCTCCTGGAAGATGAAAACTGGTAGATCGTAAAAACAAAGCCGACAGCTCAACAGCGAAGGCAGGCTAGGAAACATCTCCTCAGGCTCAAACGGCAAGAGAAGACCCAGCCAAAACAAGAAGTCAATGAAAAGGCAAAGGCCTCCTCTACCACTTCACTCGGGGCAACAGAAACGTCCCTTCCAGAGACTTCAAAGGCGGTAAGAAACTTCACTCTCAGTGATTTCATGCCACCTCGATTCAAAAAAGAAGCTATGCAGGGGGCATCATACTCTTGCAACTCGGTAGTTGGATTCTCCATTGATGGATACGAGTCCAGCGACACCGACGATGGATTCGAGCCCAACTACACCGGCTAGTGGGAGGAATCTCTTGAAACAGGAGAGTATCTCTCCGACGAAGAATGGGTTCCTGAAAGTCACCTTATGCCAGTAATCTGGTATAACCCCTTACAGCCACAAGGATCCTGGTCTGATGATGAGGAAGACCAAGAGGCTGTACAAGAAAATGCTGTTGAGCCAGCACCTGTCGTTGCTCCAGTGGAAATCAACCATGTTGAGCCACAAAGAGCAGACGAAGAAGAAGATTTGGCTCCCATGCCTGATCTTGAAGAATATGCGAGGATCTTGCAGCATCTCGCTCTAGAACAAGAGCAAGACCGCGTCAACGAGATTCCTCACAATCCAGAGCCGGAAGTCCCTGAAGCCCACCAGGTACCTCCTCCCTCAACTCCTGAAAATCGAGAAAATTGCTGGGTAGACGATCCTCTTACATCTGAGGATGAGTCTGACTCCGAGCAGACAACGTCTCCTTTAAGAGCTGCCTGTAATGTGATAATTCGGGATTATAGCTCTTCCGATGCATCATCCGATGAGATCACTTACACACCGGCGACACCTAGCACCATATCTTCTGGGGCTACCTCGTCTCGCGTGACTTTCACAGAGATGACACCCTCTCAGGCTTCGTCCCCTGAGACTGTGACTTCAGAACTCACGCTTTTCCCGACTCATCATCATGAAGAAAACCCAACTTGGGATGATGGATGGGTCAATGAAGAAGAAAAGCTGCTGGATGCTGTTTAGGACTCGCTCTCGGAAAATGCTCCATGCAACACAATCACTGAGGATGGCAATTCTGCTGCAGACGCATCCCCAGTAAATGAGAAACGACAGCCTCTTGATTCTGAGGACAATCTTCCAAGCGAAGACCCTTCTCAAGAAGCTCTCAAAGTTGGTAGAGGCACCCGTTCGGGCCGGGACTACCACAAAAATTACAACCAATCTTCCTTTACTTATGTAAATCCTTCGGGAAAAGATGTTGTAAGCGCCCCCAGTGGCAACAATGATGAACATGCAGGCCCTAAGGAGGCTTTCAAGTATGATTTGATCGAGCACTTCAAACACATACCTGCACGACTGCACATCCTGGATTTATTACGAATGTCTCCACGCACTCTTGATAATCTCATCTCAGAATTACAAAAACTGAATGAGGATGTCGACAAACATGCCCCGCAAGTCCTCCAAATTGAAATGGACTACCGGGTCAAAAACTCTGAAACTTCCTCAAAGGGAGAAAAGAAAACTGAGGGATCATGCATTGAATGCATCTCGGTGCAAAAAGCAGCCAGTGCAACCATCGCCTTCACAAAGGACGACCTCCTACTTGGCGAAGCAAGGCACAACCGACCCCTGTACTTCACAGGGTACATCAAGGAAATGCCTATACACAGAGTTCAGGTCGACCCAGGTTCTGCACTCAACCTCATCTCCACTTCGGCTCTCCAAGAGTTGGGCATCCCACCCAGCAAGCTAAGCCACACATCTGTATCTATCTTTGGATACGATGGGAGTACTCAAAGGCCTATCGGCAAAATCAGGTTCAAATTGCAGATCGGTGATCTTATCTCTGAAGTCACTGTGTATGCAATAAAAACCCCTTCATACTACAACATCCTTCTCGGACGCCCCTGGATACACGAGAATGGTGTTGTCCCTTCAACTCTACATCAATGCATCAAGTTCGTCAGCGACGACGGCATGGTACATCGAGTGTTTGCGGACAGAAGACCCTTCAAAGGTAAAGAAGTCCACTTCGCAGACTCCCAAATGTATGAAGGCGAAAAAGAAGAAAAAGAGGAAATAGCACCCTTTGCTGAAAATCTCCAGAAAGATAAAGGCAAGGCTCCTCAAAAATCACCAGAAGAAAACAAACACTCCGGTAAATCCGAAGAGAGCAGTCAACCTCCCTTCGTCATCTCCCTCAAATCTTCAAAACCTTTGGTCATCACAACCAGAGTGAAGAAGGCAAAGCAAAAGCCTGGGGGTAAATTTGTTGTCTCTTTCGTGTCTATCAAGCAAGACACGGATTCGGACTCAGAGCCAGAAGACGACACCTCGTCAAGCCAAGCTGACACTCAACAAGTTCAGCCTGCTCTCACTCTGATGAAGACACCTACTGACGTAGAAGATCCTACGTATGCTTCCTTTGTTGTTTCGGCAACATCATCAAAGAAAAGGCCGATCTTCTTCCATAGATCGGACGCTTCTTCATCAAACTCCATGCTGGAACCTTTCCAAAGTGAAGGTATGCCTCAGCTATCTCTATATAGTCCTGTGGCACAAGCAATTATGAAGAAAATGGGCTATGATGCTCAAAACCCAGTTGGTTTGGGAGAAAGACGCGGTATTCTCATGCCATTGGGGCCCGCCTTGACCAAAAGCCAGCTGGAAGATTGGAGACTCTACAGTCATGTAGAAAAGTCTTCATATGGGTTAGGGTATGATCCCGACACTCCTCTGAGACAGTTGACACAAAAGCTTAAAAGTCGTTTTACCGAGCAAGCCTCAACATCTCAAGTCCATGAAGACATCGATCTCCCTGGATATCTCTTTAAAGAGTTACTTGACAAAGATCCAGGAAGCTCATCCAATTGGTACGATTTCTCTGATGATAAAGAGGAATCGTCCGATAATACAGACTTGTGCTATTCTGACCCAGAAGAGCCCTCGTCTCCAAAAGAAGTACCTTACTTCGACCCAGTTTCAACAGGCGATTGGGACCATCTCATAACGAGCCTTGAGAAGATCACCAATCAAGAAGACCCGTGGAAAGGAACAAACCCTCGGTCTACAAATGCCCTTGGAATCCCAGAAGGTTTTGTTGAGCTGGAAGCCTCCGAAAATATTGTGGAGGAACCACCTTCGAACCTTCTCACAGAAGATCCTGTTGAAAAGATAGACTTGGGAACACCAGATAACCCACGTCCTGTATTCATAAGCAAGAATATAAAGGATGATGAGTTACCCGAGTATATCGCTTTTCTTCGTGAGTTCGTTGATTGCTTTGCATGGTCCTACGCTGAAATGCCTGGTTTAGACCCCAAAGTAGCAGTCCACAAACTCAATCTTCAAGAAGACATCAAGCCTGTCAAACAAGGCCAAAGAAGATTCCGTCCAGATGTGATGGATAAAATTGAACAAGAAGTTCAAAAGCTCAAAAGCGTTGGCTTCATCCGTGAGGAACAACATCCTGAATGGTTGGCCAACATTGTCCCCGTGACAAAGAAAACTGGGCAGATCAGAGTCTGTATTGACTATAGAGACCTGAATGGCGCTTGCCCTAAAGATGAATTCCCGCTCCCCATACCGGAGGTGATGATTGACAATACCTATGGATTCGAGCGAATGACATTCATGGATGGCTTCTCTGGTTACAATCAGATAAAGATGCATCCTGAGGATGAAAAACACACATCATTTCGGACTCCATTTGGCGTATATTGCTATACTGTCATGCCATTTGGTCTGAAAAATGCTGGTGCCACATATCAGAGGACTGTGATGAAAATATTCCAAGATATGCAACACAAGACGGTCGAATGTTACGTTGATGACCTCGCCGTCAAAAGCAAAAGAAAAGAAGACCATCTCAAAGATCTTCGAGAAGTCTTCCTCTGACTTCGCAAACACAAACTGCGGATGAATCCTCTAAAATGCTTCTTCGGCGTCTCGTCAGGTAAGTTTCTCGGATTCCTTGTTCGGAAAGCTGGAATAGAACTTGACCCCATAAAAGTCAAGGCTATTCCTAGAAATGCCCCCTCCAAGAACCTTAAGGGAACTAAAAGGGCTTCAAGGGAGATTGGCCTACATCAGACGGTCCATCTCCAATCTTTCGGAGAAGTGTCGTCCATTCTCTCGATTGATGAAAAAGGGTGTAAACTTTGTCTGGGATGCTGACTGTGAAGCCGCATTTCAAGATATCAAGTCATACCTAACCAAACCTCCAGTGTTAGCTGCTCCTACCACTGGGAAACCATTCATCTTGTACACAAGAGCCCTTGATCATTCTCTGGGTGCTCTGCTTGCACAAGAAAATGATGAAAGAAAAGAAGCTGCTCTATACTACCTCAGCCGCATGCTAGTAGGTGCAGAGCATCGCTACTCTCCAGTCGAAAAGGAATGCCTTGCAGTGATGTTCGCCGTACAAAAGCTACGTCACTATCTGCTTTCCAACACAGTCTACCTAGTCTCGAGGATCAACCTCTTGAAGGTCCTTGTCACAAAGGCAGGTTCTCTCAATGCCCGACTGGCAAAATGGTCCATCCTCTTGTCACAATTTGATATTAGGTATGTACCACAAAAAGCAATCAAAGGCCAAGCTCTAGCAGACTTTCTCGCAGAGCATCCATTGCCTAAAGATTCTCCACTCAGAGATGATCTCCCAGACGAACCTGTCTACAACGTGGAGACTTCCTCACCAAATGCCTCCTGGGACATGTACTTTGATGGTGCAACCAGGACAAATGAAAAAAGAAAGCTGATCTCGGGAGTTGGCATCCTCTTTGTTAACCCCGACAAATACATGATCCACACGCTTTCTCGCTACTGGAACCATGCACAAACAATGCAGCTGAATACCAAGCTCTGATCCTAGGATTGGAACTCGCCATCGAATCTGGTATCACTATGCTGGAAGTCTTTGGAGACTCTCAACTGATCGTCAACCAGATGAATCAGATATATGAAGTCAGGAAGCCCGATCTGCTGCCTTATTACAACAAGGCACAATCGCTTCTGCAAAAGTTTGACATCTGTCACATCACCCACATTCGTAGAGGTGAAAACATCCGTGCAGATGCCCTGGCCGGACTTGCCGCATCAATGGCGATCCAGGAAGGGGAAAACATGCAAATCACAGTGTGAGAGAGAAGGATCCTCCCTCCTCTTAACACACACCAAGCAGTTGCTGAATGCCACCGAGTGGTTGGAAGTCGGATCTCTATCCTTCAACCTTCAATCGGCGACTGGAGGGATCCGTTCATTGATTACACTATGTTCGGAATCCTACCTGAAGATCCAAAAGAACGGGTAAGCATCCAAAGGCGAGCCCCAAACTTTCATTTGGATATTCCTTCAAAAGTCCTCTACAGGAAATCCTTCAACGGAGTACTTCTACGCTGCTTGTCATAACAAGAGGCCGAAGAAACACTTAAAGAAGTTCATGCTGGTCTTTGTGGAGCCCATCAGGCAGGTCCTAAGCTCTATGATCAGATAAAAAGGTTAGGTTACTATTGGCCTACCATGGTAGCTGATGCAATGCAATTTGCCAAACGCTGCCAGCTATGCCAAGTTCACGGAGATTACATTCACATGCCTCCGGAATGGCTACACCCTACAGCAATCTCGTGGCCTTTCGAAGCCTGGGGTATAGACATCATAGGTCCTATTTCTCCCCCTTCAAGCAAAGGTCATCGCTTCATCTTCGCCGCAACGGATTATTTTTCCAAGTGGTCAGAAGCATTTGCGTTCAACGAAATGAAGACCTCATTAGTCCTTCAATTCCTACGCACCAACATCATTTGTCGTTTCGGCATACCTAAAAGATTCGTCCATGATAACGGACCACAATTCCGGGATCATCGATTCTACAGGTTCTGCAACAAATACAAAATTCAAAGCTGTCCTTCGACTCCATACAATCCGGCAGCAAACGTATTAGCAGAAGCCTTCAACAAGACACTCTGCAAAATCCTCAAGAAAATGGTCTCTAGTCACAAAAGAGACTGGAGCGACAAGATGTCTGAAGCCTTGTGGGCCTATCGAACCACCGTTCGAGGACCAACCCATAGCATACCATTCTCCTTGGTCTATGGATGCGAAGCTGTCGTGCCCCTAGAGGTACAAATTCCTTCTCTGAGGGTATCTCTACAAAATGACATGACTCAAGAAAGCAATGTCAAATTGCGACTCCATGAGCTGGACAATCTCGACGAGAGACGGCTCGAAGCTCGACAAAGCATTGAACTTTACCAAGCACGCATGGCAGGATCTTTTGACAAAAAGGTCAGGCAACGCGCCTACAAAAAGGGTGACTTGGTTCTTGCGGTAAAAAGACCAATGGTCTTCGCTCACAAGTCCAAAGGCAAGTTTGAGCCAAAATGGGAGGGACCCTACGTCATCGACAAGGTCTTCTCCAATGGCGCATATGCCCTCCTAAACATGGAAGGCGACAGGTGTATGCTGCCCATCAATGGCAAGTTCTTAAAGCGGTACTACCCTTGAAGACTTACCCAACTGGGTAAGTGCAATGCCTGCACGGCAAAAGCCTATTTTCAGGTACTTGCTCATCAAACCCACTCTCTTTAGAATTTTCATATCAAAATGTCGAAATTTCTAAAGAAACTCAAAAAACAATGCTTACTTTCATCGTTTCATTGTTCAAAAAAAAAATTCCAAGTTTAGGAGCCTCTCCCTGACTTGACCAAAACTTTCGATCCTTGAACCAAAATTCATGGTTTGAAACAAAAATCCGGATTCAGGGATTTCCACCCTAGTACACCTTACCTTTTACCGCCAAATGGTTTTAAGTCAAAAATTTACGACCCTCGTGTCTTTAAACAAAAAAAAATGATTTTTCATAAACCGCGGGGAAGTGACACTTCGTCGATACTCGCAAAACTCAAAAAATCGGAAGGATGCGAACCCCATTCGATACTTCCAAAACCTCTAAAATCGTGGAGACACAACATTTCAGTTGATATCCACAACCCAAATTTCAAAGGTTCGAGAAAACCTAAAATCGTGGAGACACAACATATCAGTTGATATCCACAACCCAAATTTCAAAAAAGGGGTTCGAAAAAACCTAAAACCGCGGAGACGCAACATATTAGTTGATATCCACAACCCATAGGTTCGAGAAAATCGCAAATTTCAAAAATCGTGGGGAAACGACATCAAAGTCAGTACCCGCAAAACAAATTTTTTTTGAAAAAAGCAAGGATGCGACATTCCATCGATACTTGCACCCAAATCCGCGAGGAGGCAAAATTCCATCGATACTCGCAACCGAATGAGCAAGGATGCGACATTCCATCGATACTTGCAAGACCATTCAGCAGGGAGGCGACTCTTAGTCGATACTTGCATTTTTGAAAACCAAAAACCTGGCTCTTTTGCCAAAACCGGCTATCAATGCCACCAAATCGGCTATAAATGCCACACAAGAAAAACCTGACTCTCATGTCAAAACTGGCTATAAATGCCACAAACCGGCTATCAATGCCACAAAAAAATTGGCTTTCACGCCGACAAACCAGAACTTGGCTTTCAAAAAACCCAGCTATCAATGCCACCAAACCGGCTATAAATGCCACAAATTGGCTGTCAATGCCACCAAACTGGCTGTAAATGCCACAAAAATCCGGCTTTCATGCCAAATTCATTTCCCCTACCAAAACAATCATTTGACAAAAGATTTTCACAAAATGACAAAGCTTTTGATCAAATCCCATTTAGCAATTGCTTTCATCACAAAAAGATTTGAGTGAGTGTAGGGAAAACAAAAAAAAAAAAAAAGTACCAAAAAAATACATGTGGTACCAAAAAAAAAAAAAAGGGGAAAGTGTTCACAAGCACTACAAAAAAAGAGTACCGAAAAATACATGTGGTACCAAAGCAAAAAAAAAAGGTGTTCACAAACACTACAAAAAAAAAAGAGTACCAAAAAATATACATGTGGTACCAAAAAAAAAGAAGAATAGTTTTTGCTGCAAAAAATCAGGAGCTCAGCCAAAAATGGTCTCCAGCCAAAGCTTCAGCTCCTCAAGCAAACTTTTGGCCTCAGCCGTCAGAGTTTCTAAGGCACGCTTCTTCAGGAACTTGCCATGAGATGCTGGCGAATGCCGTAACCCTTCTTTTACACGGGGAAGCTTTTCCCCAGCAGTTTGCCATTGTTCGTTTTCTAGAGTCCTCCTCTCGAGAACTTGACCGGCATCTGCAACCCTGCGAATCAGAGCACTCTCCCTGTCACGAGCCTCTGTTATAGCAGCCCACTTGGCAGCGACTTGCGCCTTCAAATGCTCAAGACGTTTCCTGGCCTCCTCAACTTCTCTATCAAGAACATTAAGGTCATGCCTCAATCTGATGATGGCTAGCTCTTCCAAGTTCTTCTCCCGAACTAGCTGCTTCTTGCTTTGTGTAGCCTCATTCAGGTCAGACTTAGCCTTATCAGCAGGGTCCAAGAACATCTCCTTGAAGAATTGGTCATCAGGGAAATCCATGGTCTCAAACCACTTGCCACCCAGTGCAATGATCCTATCAACGATCGCCCTGGCACCTGTGACATCCAGACCAACCTCTTCGGTGTCAGTGAGAATCTCCTGTACATGTGGGATCATGCCAAATCCGGCATCCAGGTGTCCAGAAAAGAGAGTCTTGATCCAAGAACTCAAAACCCGAGCCAGCACCTTCTTCGCAAATTGAAGAGACGAACTGGATGAAGATTCACCCTTCTCCGTTGATCGGCTGCTCATGTCATGTCCCATTGGAAGAGTAACAAAAGAACTCTTTCCACTTGGAGCAACTGGAGAAGGAATCTCAGCACGAGGTATCTCCTCTATCGCGTCAGGACTGGTTGTAGGAGTCTCTACCTCCGGATCGACCTCTGGCATCCCTTGCTCTGGTTCTGAAGAAAGCAATGGACTCTCTTCTGTCACTTCAAAACCTGCAAATGAAACACAAAAAGGTATGAATATGATCCTGTAAAAAAAAATCATCAGGGTCATCACTACAAAGTACCTTTTTCGATGACTGGCGGAACACTCTCTTCCTCCATGAACTCATCGGAAGCATCATCAACATTTGCGTCCATTAATGGTTCAAAGTCATCGGAATCCTGTGGCAAGTCAGCTGACAAGAAAAATGTTAGCAAATCAAGTCGCAGGCAAAAAAAAAAAAAAGAAAAGGAAGCACGAAAAAAAAAAGAAAAGAAAAAAACGTGTAAAAAAAAAAAAGAGAAAAGAGAAACACGTGAAAAAAAAAAACCAAAGAAAGAAAAGAAAAGACCTTTTTTTTTTACCATCCTACTTTCTAGAAACTTACTTGAAGCCATTGATGGAGAAGAAGAAGGAAAAAGCTTGAAGATCTTTGAAGAAGAAGAACTCTTGGTCTTGGAGCTCTCTTGAGATTGTTGCAAAAGAAGGCAATAAGGGCAAGAGATCTAGCCTCCTCCTTGCTTTTATAGAAGAGAGCAAATCAAAGAAGGAAAAAAAAAAAAAAAAGAAAGGTAAGTGCTACTAATTAGTAACCTTACCAAAAGAGAAGGAATTAGAAAGATTCTTTCCCAAAAAGAAAGATGTCTTTGAGAGATTTTCTCCCAAAATCAATCAATGAGAGATTCTCTCCAACAAAATAGGAGATTGGAGATTCTTTCCCAAAAAAAAAGATACCTTGAGATATTCTCTCCCAAATTGAGGGAATATGAGAGATTCTCTCCCATAAAGATATTTTTAGATATTCTCTATCCAAATGAGATATCTTTAGATATTCTTTACAAAAATGACACCATATGAGATCTAGGCCATCTCCAAAGCCTAAGGTCCCATGGGTTAGCCCATATGAGCCAGGTTTGACCACCTAGGCACTAAAAAAAAAAAAGGGGCTTTTAGTCAGGAAAAAATCCCTCTTACCAAGAGCATACAAAAATGGTTCCATGCCTCTTTTGAGTTGATTGAACCATACAAAAAAAAAATTTCAAGCCCCATGAGCTTCCAAAGAATCAAACCATCCAGCCTCATATACCAAATTGAGCCAAAATCTTGAAATTGACATTCCACAAAAATCCAAACCACTCCAATGGACCCACACAGTCCCAAAGAGTGACCAAAAACCAAATCCTGGTCCCCTAACTTGCCACATACAGCTTGTTAGGTCACAAGACCGAAGTCAAAAACCAAATCCCGATCCCCTAACTTGCCACATACAGCCTGTTAGGTCTACAAGATCAAAACCAAACCGATCCCCTAACCTGCCATATATAGCTGGTTAGGTCACAAGATCAAAAACAGAAACCCAAATCCACATCCCTGATGTCATCTTCAAAACTTTGCCTCGAGATGGCACTTGATTCCTTTCATTACCATAAAATTCCCCTGGAAGCTCAAAGGCTACTCTACCAAAGGAAAGATTGCTCAAAGACTCTTTGTCAAGACACAAGCTCTCCTTCAAAAATCTCTTCAAGGCACATCGACTACAAAAGTCAAGCAACTCGTCGCTGTACCTCGAGGGGGCATTTGTTGACACCAAAAATGTCACTTTGCCTCTTCAACATCAAGAAAGCTGCATGAAGTCGCAACCTGCCATAAATAGGCAATGCAACTTCTCCAAAAAATCAAATCTTGTCAGAATCAAACAAAAACTGCAAGATCCTTCAAGACAGCCAAGGGAGGAGTACACAAGGAGTTTCTGGCCATTTCAGAATCATTTGGCCTAACTTCGCTTCTCCGACAGCTAAATTGGCGCTCCCGGCGGCGACATCATTGAAGACGTCAAAACTTCGATCAGAGCCTACGGATGACTCCAGCATGTCTCAAAAGGGCTCCATGCCAAATTTCAAGTCAAACCGACAACGTTTGACCCTCCATCAATGCTCGAGCAGCAAAATCAAGCCACCCTGCGGCGGGAACCACCGAAGTCTTCGCTCATCAAACCAAGTGCATGAGTGGCTTCAACATGCTTCCAAAAGGCTGCACGTCGAATTTCAGGTCATTCCGACAACGTTTGACCAGGTTTCGACGCTCCGAAAGAAAATCAAGCCTACCGGCGGCGGAGCTCCCCAGGACCATGGTTTCCAAGACAGAGCCTGTGGATCATCTCAAAATGACTCCAATAGGTTCCCTGTCAAATTTCAGGTCAATCGGACATCGTTTGACCGCACATCAACGCGCGGTATCTCCCTCGCGGCAAAATCAAGACTACTGGCGACGGGACCCCAAACGGCTTCAAAACTCAAACAAAAGCCTATGGTTATTCTTATTTATTGGTCAGGAGGCTTCACCTCAAATTTCAGGTCATTCCGACATCGTTTGACCAAGTTTCAGCTTCTGGCGGAAAATCAGCAGCTCTACGCGACAAAGTCTTCGGCTTTCCCGGAAAATTGGAAACTTTGCACTCTAAAAATGCAAGGATTCTCATCAGGTTTTCTACAGGGAAATCAAGCCAATAAATGAGAAGAAATGTCAGGAAAAATACAGAAGAAAACGGCGACGAAAAAGACCGCAAAACGGACCAAAAAGGGGAGAAAAACCCCCAGGGTCGCCGGCGACCATGGAAGTCCGGGTCACCGGATTTTTCGCCGGTGACCAGTTTTTCCGTCCCTTTTCGCGTTTTACGCACTTTGGCCCCTGTGGTTTCCTGAAAATGTGATTTTTAGTGCTTGAAATTGACTCATATCCGACGACATCTCAGATCCGCCGTCAAAAGCATAAAATCATCATTGATCGCTCCAAGATCGCCGACCGGTTGACCTAAAAAGTGCTCTTTCTGTCCGACCGATCGAGAAATCGACAAGGCAGATGTCACCGGCCCGCTGCTAGCTATCAATGTCTGAAGTTACATGTTCATCCGATGTCGATCAGCATGTAGATCCATCGGTGATCATCTCCAAAAGAATCCCAAAAGACGCGGCGCGGCCCGCGACTCTTCAACTGCTCGGCGACCATTTAATGCAGTTAATTGACTAGCTTTATTGCAGACATTAATTCATTTCTTTGGACGGCCCAATCAGAAGCAAGCATCCAGGAGTTACAAATCAATTAAGTCATGGCATTCAAGCCATGAAACTCCTCCCATTATGGTAATTAAGGTGATTAAAAGCCCTTAATCTCCATCGGCCAATCAGATTCAAGGAAAAAGGAGTTACAAAATCAAGAAATAAATCTTGTAACTCCTCCCATTAAAGCCATTAATAAAGCCCATAAACTCTCCTAATGGCTACCAAGAGCCTATAAATAGGAGAGCTTTCCAAGAAGAAAGAGATCGAAAAGAAAAGAGATCGGAAGATCGGAGAAAAAAGAATCCAGAGCTCGTATCCAGAGAATCCCGAATTCCAGACAGACAGAGTCTAGAGAAAGAGAGAAAACTCTGCTGAAGTTCTGCACCGAGCACCACTACAAGGTGACAAAAGGTCCCTTGGGGGGTACTCCCCCCCAAGGTCCTTGCCTTCTCCCGCTGCCTCCAATGGCTTAGACATGCCTTTTCAGCCCGTCTACTTAGCTTTTTATTGGACATAGGACCTCCTCTTGGTCTTTGTCCTCAAAAAATCTGAGGTTATAGCCAAGCCAAGCGAATCAAGAGCATCCTCTGTTCTCATCTGCATGGATGATGGCGAAGCCCATACATGGCTTGCGACCGTCAATCTGAACGAGTCCCCCACAATCTCCTAAAAAGTTAGATCCTCCTTTTCTTGCTTTTCATTGTAGTTTGTATTTTTCTAAAAGAGACAAAAATCACAACTCTTGTCTTTCATTATTGATGAGAATTGTAAATCGGCTATAAACGCCAAAATCGGCTATAAATGCCAAACAAAATCGCCTTTCACGGCAAACCAAGAAAATGTCTCTTTTCTTAAATATTTGTGCAATGGAAAACTTGAAAGAAGTTGATTTCCTTTTTACTTGCGAAGGTTGATCTCCGGATTACCACTTGCAATTCCAAGTAAAATAGAAAATCTGGCACACCCACACAAAGAAATGTTGACGCACGCTTCAGCCCCCCGGGCGCGAAAGGGTCGTACCCAACGGACTCCCACGTCCGCCGACCCCGGTAGCACCCTCGGCAGGAACGTATTCCATCAGCAGGTTGCTTTTCTAGGCCACATCATCTCCAAGGAAGGTTTATCAGTGGACCCATCCAAGATAGAAGCAGTTGTCAGTGGAAGAAGCCAAGTAATGTAACAGAAATCAGAAGCTTTTTGGGATTAGTAGGCTATTACCGGAGATTTGTCCAAGGTTTTTCATCTATTGCAGCACCTGAAAGTCCGGGATCCTAACCCTAGAGGGGGGGTGAATAGGGTAAGCTACAAGATATTGACTAATTATGCCAATTTTAAACTTCTTTAAAACAATTAACCACTTATGATGATTAACAAACTAAATGCAGAAGCTAAACAACAATCACCACAAGAAGCAATCACCACAACAGAAGATTTATAATGGTTCGGCCAACGTGCCTACATCCACTACCGGCTTGTGAATCTACACCCCACCGGATTCCCACTATTTGTGTTTTTCAATAGGCTAAGCAGTAACCTCTACAATATGCTTTCCAAGGATAAGCAATAACCTTACAATGTTGTTTTTCAAGGCTTAACAACAATCCATACACAATGCTTTTCTAGGTTAAGCAATAACCTTTACAAACAAGGGTTTTCTTCTCAAGATTAGTGTCTTCAAAACACTTCAAGAGAATACAATTAGGTTCAATTGAAATGCCTCTAGAATAGGCAAATATGAAAGTGAAAATCAAACTCACACACACACTATGAATGCAAAGATGTATGCTTATGAAGTGAGTGTGTGGAAACTTCAATCACTATTAAAAGTTTAAGATCAATCAATGTATGCTAAGAAGCATTCAAGGGTTTAATGCATACAAAGATTTGATTGAAGTTTAAAGCAAGTCACTTGTAACTAACTAGGGTTTAAACAAGTGAGTATGCTAAGTGTTGTTTTCAAGAACTAGTGCAACAAAGGTTTAGGATTATGAAAACAACATGGATGATCCAAACAAGTTCAACAAAACATGTTATCAAACAAATCCAAGATTTTGACAAGAACATGTATTAAAGTTTTTAAAGCAAACTTGTTTTGAAATCAAAGTGAAGAATTCAAAGTTTTAAAACAAAGTTTAAATGTTTTAGAATTCAACACAACATAGTTTATATGCTAGAGAATCTTTACCAATAGTTTAGTCAAAGCATAAAACATATGTTTAAGATTAAGCAAAGCTTACTCGGAGATTTAACTTCATTGATCCAAGCTTTAGCTTTCCTTAATGGCCCTTAGCTTTCCTTGGCTGGATTCCCTTTCTTTGGTCTTGATGTGTGTCAAAGAGGGCTTCTTAGATCATCAAGAATCATCCCATTTGGCCTTGGAAAGACTTTATTTTTATAGAAATTTTGGGCCAACGGCTATATGTCGGTTAGCCGACATCCAGGGGTCGGTTAACCAACACCCCCAACGGTCACAGGCCAACAGTCATATTTTCGAAAATTTGCTGACCATAGAGCATGGTTCGGTTAGTCGAAATGTTCGATTAACCGAAGCCTGACCAACAGTCTAACCGACAATGAAAACATAGTCAGAAAACACCTCTCTGGAATTCTAACCGAGAGAGCTTCGGTTAGTTCATTTTCTATGGTCGGTTAACCGAGCCCTGACCGACAGAAAAATGATTGTAAAATTCTAACTTCCTGTTTTTCTGGACAGCATGCTTTCGGTTAGCTTCTTTCTATTGTCGGTTAACCGAGACCTAACCGACGAGCTGACCGACGTGTAAAATATATGAAAAAATAGCTCTCTGGAATTCGGACCGACATGGTGTTCGGTTAGTTCATTTTCTATGGTCGGTTAGCCGACATCTAACCGACACACTAACCGACATCAGAAACACCCTTCAGAAAAGCTAACCGAGTGAGTTTGGTTAGGCTTCGGTCCAAGGTTGGTTAGCCGACATCTAACCGACAGTATGGTCAGACTATTTTCTGAAGTTCTAAGGTTTCAAGAAAAATCTAACTTTTGAAATACTTTGAAACACAGAATGTAAAGGTGTTTTTGAGACAAGGCTTTATCAAGAAAATGCTTTTCAAAATGCGACTAAAATCAACCAAAAGATTTGAAATAGAGTTTGAGCAAGTTGATTTAAAATCCTGTGATTTTCAAAATAAAACTGTGAGAAATGAATGATATGAAACGAGATGAACATGATCCTATGTTTGACATCAAATTGCAAATCTAGGTTACAACCTAGGGTCTAACAACACCCTTGACAAAGTTGACTCAGAAAGGTGTACCGTTTGTGTGGACGCCAGTTTTCAAGAATTAAAGAAGAGACTAACTACAGCCCCAATCCTCACATTACCATCGGGCAGTGGCGGATTTATTGTTTTTACGGATGCTTCGAATGTGGGACTAGGCTGTGTATTGATGCAGAATGGTAAAGTAATTGCCTATAGCTCGAGGCAGTTGAAAGATCACGAGAAAAACTATGCAACTCATGACTTGGAATTAGCAGCAGTCGTCTTTGCCTTGAAGATGTGGAGACACTATCTCTACAGAGAAACATTTGAAGTTCATTCAGACCACCAGAGTTTGCAATACTTATTTTCGCAGAAGGATTTGAACATGAGGCAGAGGCGGTGGATGGAGTACATTAAAGACTATGATTTTCCAATCAAGTACCATCCGGAGAAAGTGAATGTAGTAGCTGAAGCTTTGAGCAGAAAATCAGTGGTCATGGCTAGTCTAAGAGGAGTCAGTGTTTTCCAGCAGTTTGAAGAACTTGGAGTGGAAGTACAACCGCTAAGAAGTGGTGTTGTGTTAGGAAATATGACAGTATCGGAACCCACCTTCATCCAGAAGATCAAGGATAGTCAATTACAAGATCCAGACTTAGTAAAGATTATGGAGCGTATTGCAAAGCGTCCAGATTTCAGGATGGTGAGCGGGGTATTATACTTTTGCGACCGGTTGTGTGTGCTAAATGTGGATGAATTGAAAAATGAGTTGATGACCGAAGCCCACAGTACAAAGTACTCTATGCACCCGGGGAGCACGAAGATGTACCACAACTTGAAGCACCGTTTTTGGTGGAATAACATGAAACGAGAGATAGCAGCTTTTGTGTCCCATTGCTTAACTTGTCAACTGATTAAAGCAGAGCATCAAAAACCCCCTGGCTTGCTACAACCATTAGAGATTCCCGAGTGGAAATGGGAACACATCACCATGGATTTTGTTTCCGGCTTGCCGACCACTAAGAAGGGGAATAATGCAATTTGGATTATTGTAGATCGTCTCACGAAGACTGCTCATTTCATTCCAATGAAGACAAGGACTAAGATGCACATGGCTCCACTTGCAGAACAATTTGTTAATGAGATTGTCAGCAGACACGGCCAGCCAGTATCCGTCACCTCCGACCGCGATAGCAGATTTGTTTCAAGGTTTTGGAAGACTCTACACAAATCCATGGGTACCAAGCTACAGTTCAGTACAGCGCACCACCCACAAACAGATGGTCAATCTGAGCGCACTATACAGACTCTAGAAGATATGTTGCGTGCTTGTGTACTAGATTTCAAGGTCCAGTCGGATGAGTACTTGCCACTATACGAGTTCGCGTATAACAATAGCTATCATTCTAGCATCGGCATGGCACCTTTTGAAGCACTCTATGGTAGAAGATGCAGAACCCCAGTTTGTGTTAGATTGTATGGACTCAATCCATCAGTTGATGTGATAAATTGATTAGTTTCTTTATCTATCGATAATATCATGCTTTACTTTCATGAGATGAATGTTATTTTATTACTTCATGCACATGATCAATACATATGACATAATGGTTCATGAGTTGAACCGGGTCCCATTAGTATATTAGATGTGATATATGTGTATGGATGAGATCCACACACGGGAGATATATGTCACAAATCTGATACTTAAAATATCTTCACAACCAGTGACGAGACTGGGCATCTCATCTAATAAGGTTGCAGCACTTTGATCACTATGAGATAGTGTGATTTGTCTCAATCATCAGAATGGAAGATTCTGGATCATGGTGCTGGTACATTGGATGTATTGAAGGACCATGAGAAGCACCTTATGGAATTCCGTCTCAATAATAAGGTCTGCTCTCATAATTCCCTAGCAATAGGCTCTTAATCCTGAGACATTGATGAACTCAAGTTTCTATCTATTCATTTGCTTTGAGTCACCAATGAGTGAGGCCGACTGTAGGTCAACACCTCGGTGTCTTGAGTATGTGGTAGTAGGACTGTGGGAACATTGAATGATCAAGATGTAATCTATCTCTATTATCCCCTTGTGCCAATTAATGGATTTGTCATTAGTAAGTGCGCACCCATCTCGATTAAGAGTTAATTGGATGGTACTGATGATCATAGTGATTAATTGGGGCTCAAGGATAATAAGATGTGGAACTAAGATTGGAAGAGACAGATTTATTCCAATTGATCCATGGATATTGATAGAGGGGCCTACTTGTGGTAATTGGGAAGTTTAGGGTTTTCATTGTAATTTATTCCTAAGACTGGAGTGCAATTGCATTTATATAGTGGTGTTATTTGCAATTAACAGTGGGCCCGAATTACATATGAGATGTGGGGTCGCAGTGTCCCAGTTGGAGCCAGCTTTCTATGGAATCCCTAGTGGTCCCCACGCTAGCCCAAGTTATTAGAAAGATATTAATCATACTTGAACTCTAAAAAGAAGAAATTAGAAAGTTACTATTTCTAATTGAAGTAGGACTTCTAATAGTGGTGATAGTATACTTACTAATTGTTGTGGAAGTGAGACTTCTATTTCAATTAGAAAAAGAGAATGTTGCTAATTTGTAATGGGAGTTAAACTTCTATTTCAAATAGGAAAAGAGGAGGCTTAAAGTGCTATAAAAGGAGAATTCTCCCTCCATGGACGTCCATCAGTATTGGAGTAAAAAACATGTAGTGCCTTTTTGTGTAATAGTTGCACTGCTCTCTCCTCTCTTCCTTTTCTAGTTCCTTAGAGTTTCTAGTTGGGTTTTCTCTTGAAGATTCCACAAATCTTCTTGAGAAGAGAGATTTGATTCGGGTCATAGCATGGAAGGCTAAGAGGTGTTGGAGATTCTGATCTTAGTTTGTAGAAAAGTTCTACATCAACGAAAGTTATCAACTTCTCCATTAGAGCACAACCGAGCTCCTAAGGTATAATCTGCTTCGTTGCATGTTGTAGTTTTTATGGATGCTTGTTGGCTACTTATTTCTATCTTTTAGATAGTTTTATTTGCTGTACATGATCTTGAGATTGAGGGTTATGCATCCTGGATTGGGTTTTGGCCTTATGGGTATTTGATCCCTGTGTCAAGTGGGTCAAAAGTTTTGAAAATCTATCAACGAGGCCCACCTTCTTCCAACAGTTTGTTGGGAAGAAGTCGGTGTACGTAGTTTTCATGGACCGACGATAGTTGGAGAAACAAGTGACAAGGTCAAATTGATCCAAGATCGTTTATGGATAGCCCGAAGTAGACAAAAAAGCTTTGCTGACACTCGTCAAAGGGACTTACAGTTTCAGGAGGGAGACAAAGTATTCTTGAAAGTGTCACCAGTTAGGGGAACTCTGAGATTCAGTCAGAAGGGCAAGCTAGCAAGAAGATATATTGGACCGTATGAGATTCTGAGCAAGACTGGGGAAGTTGCGTACAGACTCGCTCTACCGCCGGAATTGTCCGGGGTACACAATGTGTTTCATGTTTCCATGTTGAAAAAGTAAGTTCCTAACCCAGCTCATGTACTACAGCACGAGCCATTAGAAATTCGGGAAGATGCATCGTACGTTGAGAGGCCGAGCAGGATCGTTGACATTAAGGAACAGGAATTGAGAAATCGCACTATTCACTTGGTGAAAGTACTTTGGGAAAATCATGAACCGGAAGAAACAACATGGGAATTGAGAGATCAAGTTCAGCGAAATATCCACATTTGTTGCCTGAGGTAAGACAGTTCTTATTTGGTGGACTAAATATCCTAAGGGGTGGAGGATGTCGACCCCATCCCAGACTAGCTCGATTAGTGTTAACTAAGTGAGTGTTTAGTTTTAAGAGGTCTTAGTATTCAAGGGATTAGAATAGTTGTTTTAGTCTTGGTATTAGTTTTTAGAATTTTGAGAGCGTTGGTTGAGTCAAACGCACTCAGGGAGGCCCTTGGTGCAAGTGTAAGAATGGGAGGATAATCATAGATTTTTGTTTTGGTTGTGTAAGACCCCGACCCTCAATTTTCGGGTTTAGCATTGTTTTAATCATGATTTAACTTTTTAAACAAGATTAGAGTTTATTTGACTTTGTTTTTTAGTTTGAATAGATTTTTCATAACTTTGGAGAGTTTTAAAAGACCGTTGACTTTGTTTTGACCCGACCCTTGTAAATTGTATTTTTGTGAGAATTTATTCTTGGTTTCTAAAAATTCCAATTTTTATTCCTTTCGACTCATTTTATTGTTATAAACAACTTTCATGTTTTATCCATTTGGATTTGAGGCTCAAGAATCGTGTTTTTCGAGAAAAAGGGCAAAAATGACAATTTTCACTAAATCGTCCATAAATTTCAAAAATTCCAGAAATTGGGGAAAATAAACTTTTTGGAAACTAAATTTTTCGATGATCGTTTTGTTTATCTTCGTCGTTTCCATCCGGGGTCCGCAAGACCATGTTTTAATCGTTTCAATTTCTACTGCATTTGGGACCCACCTTCCAGACACTATAAATACCCTCCTATTCTCTCTCCTCCATTCTTCTTCCCATTTTCCTGCAACGTTCTTGACCTAGAGCAAGGGAGTGAAGAACCCTTCTTCTTGACCTCCTCTTTGAAATCATCTAGCTAGAGTGTCCCAAATCAAGATCTAAGGCTATCATTCTCTAACTCTCTTCTCAAGCTTCGTTTGGGACGTTTTTAGAGCCAATCCATTATACTATTCATCATCTTCAATCTCCTTTCTTCTTGTTCAGCTAGCTCAAGGTTAGAGCTTGGGACCATCTTTTCATTTATGTTCCTTTAGTTCATTTAGAACTTGTTTTCCATGTTTTCAAACCCATTTTCGAAATGGGGGTTTGTGATGACCAAAAATGTGATTTTTATGTGTTTTATTTTGGGGCTTTTGTGTAGATTTCATGGATCTTCCCTTCGGTTGAGTTTTTGTGGAGTTTTCCTTGGCATTGGATTGAGGCAAGTGATTTTTATAGGATTTCTCATGTATATTGCTTTATGTTTTCATTTTGGTTTCAATATTTGCATTAAGACATGTTTTCTATGTTTAACTTCATAATGCAAGTCATGTTTATGCTTTTTCAAGTCATGGGTTTTAGGTTCTCCAATTATCTTGTTATCAATGATTCTTCAAGCTCTTAAGAACCATGTTTAGTTTTGTAAGTTTTATGATTTTGTACATGGAAATGCTTTGATGTCTTTTCTATAGAGCGAATGTTTTATTTGTGGATGGAATGCTTTAAAAATGTGTGAAATGTATCCCTTGGAAAGCATGTAGGCTTGGGGAGTGCAGGGGGTGAAAATGTGGAAGTGAAGAAGGGAGAGAAGTGTGAAAAAAATTGAATTTCATAAGTTCTACCAGAAATTCTACCGATAGAAGTGGCTCGAATTTTGGCAGAGAGTTGAGGAAATTGAAAACCCTTAGTCTACTGGAAGTTCTACCGGAAGAGGTACTTAAACCGGAAGTTCTACCGGTAGAAGTGGCTCGAATTTTGGCAGAGAGTTGAGGAAATTGAGAACCCTTGGTCTACCGGAAGTTCTACCGGTAGAGGTACTTAAACCGGTAGTTCTACCGGTAGAAGTGCTTAAACCGGTAGTTCTACCAGTAGAGATGCTTAAACCAGACCGACAGTTACAAAAAGTACTGTTTTTGAAGGATTTTTGCGGGGATGAAAACTAGACTATGCCTTAGACTTTCATTTGACATTGTGCACTTGAAATTCCAAAATGTATCTTACCTTCGGGGGCACCAAGCTATATAGAATTCCGACATTTGGGTTTCAACTCCACAAGGGTCAATGCATGGTCTTAGCCTAAACTTGATAGATTTCGTGTTTGAACTTCTGTTTTGATGTTACGTACATCCTCGTGTACTCGCCTTGAATTTCAAGTAAAGTTTGTTTGGAGATTTGTTTCAAAAACCAAATCTCTTGTTTTGATGCTTCGTGCATCATCGTGCATTCGTTTGAATTTCGAGGATAAGCTCATTTTAAGACGTGTTTTAAGAAGTGTTTCAAGAATAAGAAAAAGGGAATCATTTCTTAAGTTTGTTAAGCATTTATATTATGCTATTTTGCTAGCCTTGTCGTGACGTGTTTGATAAATGATTTCCCTCTTGTTTTGTCGTGTTCTCGAACGTGTATCGCCATGTTTTGTGCATTCATGATATAAGTGATTACCACTGAGCTTGGACTGCCCTTTTAACTTGATCCACTACCTTGGGGTCCTTAAACATGTGGACTGTCTGCAGACTAGTCGTGTATTATATTACACATCGTGCGTGTTCGTGTTCCGGTTCCGCGGCCGGAAATTCCCCGTATATGTGGGATCGTGTCGTGCTTGTCGTGCGTGCTTACTCTTGTCATCATGTATGATGGAGAAAGGATGGGCTCTTTGTGGATTTACTTATCATGATATTATATGTATTCATGTCTTGTTTCGTATATCGTGTATGTACTCGTGATTTCTTGATAAGTATCTTGTGTTAGATTGTATGGACTCAATCCATCAGTTGATGTAATAAATTGATTAATCAATAAAACCATGCTTTACTTTCATGAGATGAATGTCATTTTATTACTTTATGCATATGACCAATACATATGACATAATGGTTCATGAGTTGACCCGGATCCCATTAGTATATTAGATGTGATATATGTATATGGATGAGATCCACATACGGGAGATATATGTCACAAATCTTATACTTAAAATATCTTCACAACTAGTGATGAGACTGGGCATCTCATCTGATAAGGTTGCAGCACTTTGATCACTATGAGATAGTGTGATTTATCTCGATCATCAGAATGGAAGATTCTGGATCAATGTGCTAGTACATTGGATGTATTGAAGGACCATGAGAAGCACCTTATGAAATTCCATCTCAATAATAAGGTATGCTCTCATAATTCCCTAACAATAGGCTCTCAATCTTGGGACATTGATGAACTGAAGTTTCTATCTATTCATTTGCTTTGAGTCACCAATGAGTGAGGCCGACTGTAGGTCAACACCTCGGTGTCTTGAGTATGTGGTAGTAGGACTGTGGGAACATTGAATGATCAAGATGTAATCTATCTCTATTATCCCCTTGTGCCAATTAATGGATTTGTCATTAGTAAGTGCGCACCCATCTCGATTAAGAGTTAATTGGATGGTACTGATGATCATAGTGATTAATTGGGGCTCAAGGATAATAAGATGTGGAACTAAGATTGGAAGAGACAGATTTATTCCAATTGATCCATGGATATTGATAGAGGGGCCTACTTGTGGTAATTGGGAAGTTTAGGGTTTTCATTGTAATTTATTCCTAAGACTGGAGTGCAATTGCATTTATATAGTGGTGTTATTTGCAATTAACAGTGGGCCCGGATTGCACATGAGATGTGGGGTCGCGTGTCCCAGTTGGAGCCAGCTTTCTATGGAATCCCTAATGGTCCCCACGCTATCCCAAGATATTAGAAAGATACTAATCCTATTCGAACTCTAAAAGGAAGGAATTAGGAAGTTACTATTTCTATTTGAAGTAGGACTTCTAATAGTGGTAATAGTATACTTACTAATTGTTGTGGAAGTAAGACTTCTATTTCAATTAAGACAAGAGGAGCTTTGGGAGATTATAAAAGGGAATGCACCCCTCTTGGACGTCCATAACATTATCATAGTGAAAAACGTCCATCCCTTTTCGTGCAACAGTTGCACTGTTGTCTTCTCCCTTCTTCCTCTAGTTCCTTAGGGTTTCGAGTTGGGTTTTCTCTTGAAGATTCCACCAATCTTCTTGAGAAGAGAAATCTAATTCGGGTCATAGTGTGGAAGGCCAAGAGGTGTTGAAGATTCTGATCTCAGTTTGTAGAGAAGTTCTACATCAACGAAAGTTATCTACTTCTCCATTAGAGCGCAACCGAGCTCCTAAGGTAAAATCAGCTTCCTTGTATGTTGTGGATTTTAATGGATGCTTGTTCGTCTCTGTTCTATCTTTTAGATAGTTTTACTTACTGTATGTGATCATGAGATTGAGGGTTATGCATCCTGGATTGGGTTTTTTGCCTTATGGATACTTGATCCCTGAGTCAATTGGGTCAAAAGTTTTGAATATCTATCCACGAGGCCCACCTACTTCCAACATCTTGTTCATGCATTGCTTTTGAACCTTGTAAATCTGTTTCAAGTTCAATAAATTGTTTTTAGTTATTGTTTCCTTTAAACTTCAATTTTGTTTATGCTCTTGCCTATATTGATCACCTGCTAGACCGTCGTGTCTGATATTCTTCTGTTTTGGTGCTCTAGATAGCAGGTCCTTTTTTGAGCTAGTTCGTGTGCAGAGGGCTGTTGAGCCACGAGTTTTGCAGGCTTGTTGTGTCAGCAATGTCATGTAGACGCCATGCTTGACTCCAGAGTTACATTACACCCTTGGGTAGTATTTGTTCTAGCTTGCTTTTGTGTACGGCTTTTGTTAGCCTTTTTCGTGGGAATTGTAATTAATGCACTCGTTAATTTGTAACTTGAATATATTTAGGTAATGATAAGCCTGTTACTGTCAGCTCTGTATGTTTTGATATTATGAGTTGTTCCAGTCTGAGTTTGAATATTTCTATGACAATCTTATGCTGACAGATTGAGTACGACACGGAACCCGATGGATTCGGATTCCGGGTCGTAACGTCTTGTAGAGCTTCCGCAAAACATTCTGATGTGTTGTGAATTTTGCCATCCTCACACATGCGGATCCTGGGGAAGAATACAAATTCCCCAAATTCGCGTCCCCGAGATCGGATTCCGGTTTCGGGGGCATGACAGACTAGTATCAAAGCGGGCAGGTTTCTAGGAAATAAAACACTCTGGTAACCTTAAGACATGTGGTGAGGACTCCTTAGGTCGTGTGCATTTTGTTTTGGCTAGCCATTGTTTTATCGGTTAGGTTTGTTTTTCTTCTAGTGGGCGAGACCCTCGTTGTCTCATCTCCTTGTCCTTGTAGTTAAGGAATTTGGATGACCAAATTCTTTCTAGTGGGGGAGAATTTAATGTCTCCGTACCCACATTTAGTATCTTTTGTTTGTTTTTGTGTCAGAGAGTCGGGTTTTTTGTGGCATTTTGTGGACTTAGCACGTAGTTCTCGAAGGACTTTAGCAGAATTTTCAACTTCTCGATGTTACAGATGGAGTTAGCGAGGGAATATATGAACAATTGTTAGTCAGCAGGTTATGTGAACGACATATCTAGACCCAATTACCATTGATCGTGTACTATCAGGTGATGTGTTAGACATGTAAGTACAGATTTTTGGATAAATTTTGATTATTTTCCTAAGCCAGAAGACTCCAGAAGCCGAGTAAGTGGTGGACTTTATGAGATTTGAAGTGATTTTCAGTAGTACAGCTCCAAGAAGATGTGAAAAAGTAAGAAATCTCTCGCGTATTGATGAACTTGTAACAGAAATTTGTTCGAGGAAGTTTAACAAGTGTAGTTATGGTGGTGGAGTGGACTCAACAAAGTACGTCAGTGCGTGGTTAAAAGCATATAATTCAGTTTTCGGCAGCAGTGGAGAGACTTGTATACAGAATTGTTTGTTATCTAGTCACTTGATAGAGCAAATTGTGCAGATTTTACCGACTTTTGGAACATTAGTTTGGACAGAGTACAGATGCAAGCTGGAGAATCATAACTCATGGACAAGGTCAGTTGAAAGATCCAGAGAAGAATAACACGTGCGCAAGACTTGAGGATAGTGAATCTGAGACAAAGGCAGAAGATTGAGCAGACTCCAGATTATGAAGTTTCCAGTCAAGCACTCAAAGATTTGGATTATGTTGGTGAACCTTGGAGGACAAGTAGGAAGTGGTAGAATTGTTTCAAGGCTTAGGTTGAAGATTTTGGCTTTCCATAGAAGGATACCGAGTTGACAGATATTATGTTGACATGGGACTCTTGTTTTAAGAATTTTATTAGACGTGGCAGCATAGTTCCAAGAATTTGAATAACATAGATAGAGGATGGAAGAGACTGGTACGTGGTAGCACTTCAGCTTCGCCAATTCTTCAAATACAAGGAACCAGAATCCGAGTAGTACAGTGAGAGCAGATATATGGGATTCCAGAATATCTCCAGGATGAAGATTATTTCAGAGAAAGTATGTCTACGATCACATCTTCATGCAAATGTCAGAATCATCGTGTACATCTCGGTATAACATTTGGCATAAAATTTCAGAGTAATAGAATGAGACAGAACTCGTTGTTTCTCAGACAGACAATGATTGACAAAGTTAGTAAAAGAGATGATTCAGTGTAAGGACGTCAAATGACCATCGAAGGATGACTACGGGAGTTATTGAACATTGGATTTGTTAGAAGAGCAGGTTGTTGCACAGATATGTGTGATAGTGTGAAGTTTTCAATCGAATCAGACGTGTTGTTGCCGGCGCATCTCATCGTCAGGATTGATCAGGGATAGCTCAGTTGTCGAGCTTCAACTCAGGGTGTCAGTGTTTTCTTAAGTCTTAAGTCTTCAGTGTTTTCTTTGATCTTTCGAGTTTTTTATTTTTGATTTGGTTTAGACCATTTAGAGGAACAAATGGATTCTAAGGGGGGGAGGATGTAAGACCCCGACCCTCAATTTTCGGGTTTAGCATTGTTTTAATCATGATTTAGCTTTTTAAACAAGATTAGAGTTGATTTGACTTTGTTTTTGAGTTTGAATAGATTTTTATAACTTTGGAGAGTTTTAAAAGACCGTTGACTTTGTTTTGACCCGACCCTTGTAAATTGTATTTTTGTGAGAATTTATTCTTGGTTTCTAAAAATTCCAAATTTTATTCCTTTCGACTCATTTTATTGTTATAAACAACTTTCATGTTTTATCCATTTGGATTTGAGGCTCAAGAATCACGTTTTTCGAGAAAAAGGGCAAAAATGACAATTTTCACTAAATCTGTCCATAAATTTCAAAAATTCCAGAAATTGGGGAAAATAAACTTTTTGGAAACTAAATTTTTCGACGATCGTTTTGTTCTTCTTCGTCGTTTCCATCCGGGGTCCGCAAGACCATGTTTTAATTGTTTCAATTTCTACTGCATTTGGGACCCACCTTCTAGACACTATAAATACCCTCCTATTCTCTCTCCTCCATTCTTCTTCCCATTTTCCTGCAACGTTCTTGACCTAGAGCAAGGGAGTGAAGAACCCTTCTTCTTGACCTTCTCCTCTTTGAAATCATCTAGCTAGAGTGTCCCAAATCAAGATCCAAGGCTATCATTCTCTTCCTCTCTTCTCAAGCTTCGTTTGGGACGTTTTTAGAGCCAATCCATTATAATATTCATCATCTTCAATCTCCCTTCTTCTTGTTCAGCTAGCTCAAGGTTAGAGCTTGGGACCATCTTTTCATTTATATTCCTTTAGTTCATTTAGAACTTGTTTTCCATGTTTTCAAACCCATTTTCGAAATGGGGGTTTGTGATGACCAAAAATGTGATTTTTATGTGTTTTATTTTGGGGCTTTTGTGTAGATTTCGTGGATCTTCCCTTTGGTTGAGTTTTTGTGGAGTTTTCCTTGGCATTGGATTGAGGCAAGTGATCTTTATAGGATTTCTCATGTATATTGCTTTATGTTTTCATTTTGGTTTCAATATTTGCATTAAGACATGTTTTCTATGTTTAACTTCATAATGCAAGTCATGTTTATGCTTTTTCAAGTCATGGGTTTTAGCTTCTCCACTTATCTTGTTATCAATGATTCTTCAAGCTCTTAAGAACCATGTTTAGTCTTGTAAGTTTTATGATTTTGTACATGGAAATGATTTGATGTCTTTTCTAAAGAGTGAATGTTTTATTTGTGGATAGAATGCTTTAAAAATGTGTGAAATGTATCCCTTGGAAAGCATGTAGGCTTGGGGAGTGCAGGGGGTGAAAATGTGGAAGTGAAGAAGGGAGAGAAGTGTGAAAAAAATTGAATTTCATAAGTTCTACTGGTAGAAGTGGCTCGAATTTTGGCAGAGAGTTGAGGAAATTGAAAACCCTTAGTCTACCGGAAGTTCTACCGGTAGAGGTACTTAAACCGGAAGTTCTACCAGTAGAAGTGGCTCGAATTTTAGCAGAGAGTTGAGGAAATTGAGAACCCTTGGTCTACCGGAAGTTCTACCGGTAGAGGTGCTTAAACCGGTAGTTCTACCGGTAGAAGTGCTTAAACCGGTAGTTCTACCGGTAGAGATGCTTAAACCAGACCAACAGTTACAAAAAGTACTGTTTTTGAAAGATTTTTACGGGGATGAAAACTAGACTATGCCTTAGACTTTCATTTGACATTGTGCACTTGAAATTCCAAAATGTATCTTACCTTCGGGGGCACCAAGCTATATAGAATTCCGACATTTGGGTTTCAACTCCACAAGGGTCAATGCATGGTCTTAGCCTAAACTTGATAGATTTCGTGTTTGAACTTCTTTTTTGATGTTACGTACATCCTCGTGTACTCGCCTTGAATTTCAAGTATAAGTTTGTTTGGAGATTTGTTTCAAGAACTAAAGCTCTTGTTTTGATGTTTCGTGCGTTCGTTTGAATTTCGAGTATAAGCTCGTTTTAAGACGTCTTTTAAGATGTGTTTCAAGAATAAGAAAAAGGGAATCATTTCTTAAGTTTGTTAAGCATTTATATGTTGCTATTTTGCTGGCCTTGTCGTGACGTGTTTGATAAATGATTTCGCTCTTGTTTTGTCGTGTTCTCGAACGTGTATCGCCATGTTTTGTGCATTCATGATATAAGTGATTACCACTGAGCTTGGACTGCCCTTTTAGCTTGATCCACTACCTGGGGGTCCTTAAACATGTGGACTGTCTGCAGACTAGTCGTGTATTATATTACACATCGTGCGTGTTCGTGTTCCGGTTCCGCGGCCGGAAATTCCCCTTATATGTGGGATCGTGTCGTGCTTGTCATGCGTGCTTACTCTTGTCATCATGTATGACGGAGAAAGGATGGACTCTTTGTGGATTTACTAATCATGATATTATATGTATTCATGTCTTGTTTCGTATATCGTGCATGTACTCGTGATTTCTTGATAAGTACTTGTTCATGCATTGCTTTTGAACCTTGTAAATATGTTTCAAGTTCAATAAATTGTTTTTAGTTATTGTTTCCTTTAAACTTCGATTTTGTTTATGCTCTCGCCTATATTGATCACCTACCAGACCGTCGTGTCTGATATTCTTCTGTTTTGGTGCTCTAGATAGCAGGTCCTTGTTTGAGCTAGTTCGTGTGCAGAGGGTTGTTGAGCCACGAGTTTTGCAGGCTTGTTGTGTCAGCGATGTCATGTAGACGTCATGCTTGACTGCGGGGTTACATTACACCCTTGGGTAGTATTTGTTCTAGCTTGCTTTTGTGTACGACTTTTGTTAGCCTTTTCGTGGGAATTGTAATTAATGCACTCGTTAATTTGTAACTTGAATATGTTTGGGTAATGATAAGCCTGTTACTGTCAGCTCTGTATGTTTTGATATTATGAGTTGTTCTAATCTGAGTTTGAATATTTCTATGACAATCTTATGCTAACAGAATGAGTACGACACGGAACCCGATGGATTCGGATTCCGGGTCGTAACTTCTTGTAGAGTTACAAGTTCAGTTTTTGTTATAGCTTATGCTACTTCTGATTAGTTTTGTTTCGCCCTGTTCTGATGATGATTGCCCTATTTTCGATCTGTTTTGTACATGTTAGCTTCGTTTTATGCATTCGTGACTTATGATGAACACCACTGAGCTTAGACTGCCCTTTCAGTCTGATCCACTGTCTGGGGTCTTTAAACACTTGGACTTTCTGCAGATTAGTCGTATATTTATATATACATCCTGTTCTGACTGGTAACGCGGCCGGTACCCGCCTACCTCTGATGGTACGGGATCCTGTTTTGATCTGTTCTGCTTCTGTTTCTGTTATGCTTTCTCTCTTCATTTCTATATGATGGAGGAAGGATGGGCTCATTGTGGGATTATCAGTTCATGATATTATAAGTATTGTTGTTAGTTCTGCTTATTTGAAAGGAATCCTAGTTCTACAATTGTTTTAAATTCAGTATATGTTTTCTGAAATATTTCTCCTCTTTTAACAGTTTTATATACATGTATCTAAATTGATTTCTTGCCAAACCGTTGTGTTTGATTCTTGTACTTTTGGTGCTTAGGTGCGGATGCCTTTGCCCCTGAGGAGGAGCGACAGGAGGAGGCTGTTGAGCCACCCCCAGCTCGTGAGTGGCAGCCCAACGACGTCATCTAGGCATCGGGAGGGTCCTTGAGACATGCATCTTTTGGGAAGGGTTTGATGTTTTGTTTCTTTTGGGAGTGTATTGGCCTTTATTGGCCTCTCCTTTTGGGTTCTATTTAATAACATACTTTTGTTAATTCTAAACTTGAATGTAATTGGGTATTGTCCTGTTTATATTTTCCCCTCTGGAATATATGCCTTGATGATTTAATTAAGTGCGGTTTCTATATCTTATGTTTTATTTTGACACGATTTGCTACACGCTTCCGCAAACCTTTGTCCTAGTGAGTTCTTCCCGTGTCTCCGGGATCCTCACCGCAGAAACCTGTGGGAAGTTGATGTCGTTGGCAACCTCCCGTCGTGGGCCCGGGCTCCTGGTCCGGGGTCGTGACACATAAACAACCCTTTTTCCATCTTGCATCAATACACATCCAAGTCCAACATTTGAAGCATCGGTAAAAATGGTGAAACCGCCGCTTCCGGATGGTAAAGTAAGGACTGGTGCTGTAGTTAATCTCTTCTTCAACTCTTGAAAACTCGCTTCACACTGATTTGTCCACACATAAGGCACATTCTTTCTTGTCAACTTCGTCAATGGTGAGGCAATCGACGAAAATCCTTACACAAACCTTCTGTAGCAGCCTGCCAATCCCATAAAACTTCTGATTTCGGTCACATTCTTTGGTCTTTCCCACTTCATTACTGCATCAATCTTGGACGGATCTACCGACAATCCTTCTTTTGAGATGATGTGCCCGAAAAAATGCTACTTGCTCTAGCCAGAATTCACACTTGTTGAGCTTTGCATACAGTTGATTCTCTTTCAGAAGTTACAGTGCTACCCTCAAGTGTTCTTCATGCTCTTCTTTGATCTTGGAGTACACCAAAATGTCATCAATGAATACTACCACAAACCGATCTAGATACTGTGCAAATATCTTGTTCATCAATGCCATGAACAATGCCGGTGCATTTTTCAACCCAAATGGCATCACAAGGAACTCATAGTGGCCATATCTCATCCAGAAAGCTGTTTTCAACACATCTGATTCTCTGACTCTTAGCTGATGGTAATCGGATCTCAAGTGAATCTTCGAAAAACACGAAGCACCATGTAACTGATCAAACAGTTCATCTATCCTTGGCAATGGATATTTGTTTTTGATGGTCTCTTGGTTTAACCTTCGGTAATCAATGCACATCCTCATGGAACCAACTTTCTTTTTAACAAACAAAACTGGAGCTCCCCACGGTAAAATGCTAGGTCTCACAAAAACTTTGTCCAACAATTCTTGTAATTGTATCTTAAACTCTCCCAATTCCGCCGGAGCCATCCGATAAGGTGCAATAGATATCGATTTCTCTTATGGATGGTAATCCTGGAATCTTCTCCGGAAACACATCCAGGAATTCCCAAACAATAGGGATCTCCTCCACCCTTGGGACTGTTTATCCTCCGTGATAAACGCCAAATAAACTTCACATCCACTTTTTAATAGTCTATCAGCTTTCAACGCTGAGACAAATCATGCATGAGGAATCTTCCTCTCTCCTTGAAACAAGACTCCTGCTGGTGTCTCATCTAATTTGAATGTGAGGGTCTTATGGAAACAATCCATTGTGGCATGGTACCCTGCCAACCAATCCATCCCTAGGATGACGTTGAAATCATGCATCTCCAATAGAATAAGGTCTGCGGGTAATATAACTTCTCCTATCTGAACTGTGCAACTAGGATAAAAAGTTCTACATATAACTTGTTTACCTACTGGGGTTGCCACAGTTAAAATATCGTCAAGTTCTCTAGCATGCACAACTATCAGCTCAGAAAATGCATGGGATAAAAACAAGTGTGTAGAGCCAGGGTCAAATAAAATCCTAGCTTTAATACCACAAACGAGGAGTGTGCCTTCCACTACATTTCCCGCTGCTTCCGCATCAGCTCTACTGACAGCATAAACTTGTCCTCGCTGTTGTGGCCTGATAGGAGCCTGCTGCTGCCTGCCTTGAGGGACATTTCTATTTTGTTGCCGTGGACGCTGATTTTGATTTTGATTTTGTCCTTGCAACGGGCCTGCTACTGCCGCTGAGGTCTATACTGTTGCAGTGGTGCCTATAGCTGAAGTGGCCTTGTCTGGTTCTGGAGAAGTGGTGGATTCTGAGGTGGTACCGTACGTGGTGCTCCTTGAGGCTATTGATTTTGCCTATTCGGTCTCGGGAAATTTCTCATTTGATGGTCCATGGAGCCACACCTGAAGAATGCTCCTGTGATGGTACGACACTGGGTACTCTCATGGTTCTTACCACAGTGAATACAGACCACTTGGTTCTGAACATTCTGATCTGTCTTGTGCCTCTTGTGTTGTTGATTCTTCTGCTTGAAGTTTTGCTGATGAGTTTACCCCTTTCCTTGTACTCTGAGGATTTTGTTATGGAAGTTCTCAAACTTGTAAGCTCTTTTAACAGCCTCTTCAAAAGTTACAGGTGCCACTACTCTCGTGGCATCTCTCTCAATGATCGGATTCAATCCTTCGAGGAATTTAGTGATCTTCTTCTCCACTGTGTCTACTAACCCTGGCGCATATCTTGACAGTCTTTCGAACTTGGTGAGGTACTCTAACACTGTCATGTTTGTAAGGTCCGTGACCTTACTGGGTCAGTTGGGCCCAACAACAGGCCCATTGACCCTTTTTGTTGATAATTATTTTATTAATAGTATTTTAGATATTTAAGTGGGTTTAGAGCATGAGCGAGTTTCTTTTAGCATTAGAATAGTATCTGCGAAGTTTCGTGCGATTCCGAGTTCGTTTGTTGATAGCAGGGGGGTAGTTTGCTATTTAGGGAAAATTGAGTGTTTTTCCGAAATATTCCAAACGCCATGATTTATGAGTTCGTTGGAAAGGTTTCGTCGCGCTGATCATTTTTGTCTCTTGACTCATCGTGATCCGACAATTGGAAACCCTTCAAGTGGTCCATTCTTTCACCGAACCCACTTAAAGGGCAACTTTGGTCTTTTCCTCCCTATCTTCTTCTTAAACGAGATTAACCCTAATCTCTCTCATTATTCTCTGCAACTGAATGAAAGCAACTGCAGCCCATTCTTCTTCTTCTTCCTTTCTCAAGCCAGATCTCTAGCCTAGAGAGATCAATTCGAATCCGATCCGCTAGTTCTCATTCTCTCGATCTCCTCTTGCTTCCGGTATCAATTTGGTAAGCATTCTCATACTTTCATCTTTTCATTCGTATTCTTTTGGTTAGATTTAAGGTCTGATCTTAATTCTTTTCCTTCCTATCTTCTTCTTGGCTTCCTAGATTTCGTTTTATTGGGTTAGATCGTGGATTTTGGGGTAGAAAGGCTTCTCCTCGAGTTTTGCCCAAATTCTATCATCTTGTTGGTTGAGACAAGTAGATTTGCATTGTATTTTTAAGCATGTATGTTTATTTCTATTTGATTGGCTATGTTTTCTTGTTAGAATTACCTTAATTCCAAGCCTGTTTGTTATTGATTGAGGTTATATGCTAGATTGGGTTTTTGCGGGTTTTGGGTCAAATAAAAGATTGTACTTGTTAGTTATAGGTTGTGTTTAAATTGTTGAAGATGATGGAAATGTTGAATGTGATGATTGGGGAGCATGGTGGCTCATTTTATGCAGGTTAGCCATGGATTGGCCGGAGGAAAAAGGGCCAGAAAAACCAGTTTTCGGCCATTTTCGGGGTTCAGGTTGCAGTTCCGATCGATCGGACCTGCAGTCCGATCGATCGGCACTGTTACTTAACTGTGGTGATTTCAGACCAATCGATCGGACCTTTTGTCCGATCGATCGGACTGCCTTTTTTTGACAGCACAGGCGAACTTCGGAAACACATAACTTTTAATCCGTCCGTTGGAATTCTACATGTAATATACCGTTGGAAAGTTCTCGAGATGTAGAATCCAATGGTTCTAGTTTCATCACGATCGGAGGTCGGGAAGTGATGTAAATGTTCAGATTATTGTTTCAGCCCATGTTTTATTGTAAATGAGACTAATAACTTAGGTTTGGGCCTTAGATGTTGGAAACCATGCACCCACACTCAAAATCGTACCATGTGGCTTGGTGTGTTTCGATGGGTTGTCTAGGTATTCGTGCATTGCACATGATTTAACCGAATGCGTATAGAATTGTTTCATTAGATGCTTAACATGATTGCACACCAAGGAATTTTCCTAAAAGCATCGTTGATTCAATTTCCGCACGTACTCCGCTAGAACATGTGGAATACAGGGATGACACCATTTACCTAGGACTGGATTGTAATATTCCTTTGACCCGTGACTTGTATCCGTCGATGTATTCCTTGTACACTCTCTTGACATAAAACACTTAACTAATTATGAAACATAAATTCTTATAGAATTTAGGCTTGGACCTGACTTAGAATGTATCGTAGGAACCTTGTCTTGTATTGATGAACATGATTGGCTAGCAATGAAAGGGATTATTACGTGGTTTGCTTGTATGGTATTGTTTTGAATGAGATAATCCCTATGATCGTGTCTGGTACATTGAACTAGCCAGACTTGCTTGTCTTGTTTATCCTTGTGTCAAAACCACTTTATTATTGTTTGCATATCATGGTCATCTGCAGTTTAGGGTTTATTGACGAACCGGTTACTCGGTTGTTGGGATGGGCAGTCGGCTTTGGACGGCGTCCATGGCGTTGAATAGCTGGGAGCGGGCATTGGACCGTGCTGCTATTCCCAGGACCGGGAGCTAGGATCCTACTGGAGCCGGACTTTGGTATTAGGAGTCCAGATTGGGATTGTTACTGGTACCCCGGGAGGTGGCATTGGATATCCTCGGAGTCTCCCTCTTGTTCTTTTCTTGCATTGCATGATAGTGGTTATTGTTAGATAGTTGTTAGGATTCCTATTATGATTTCTATCGATCATTATTCTTGCTTTATGCCTAGACTCGCTTTCCTTGTGTTCATATGATGTGTACTTGTCATTACTCTATATTTGATGCATGTCATGCTTATTATGCTATGCTTATCTATTGCTCAACATGTCGTTGACTCTATTCCTTAGTGTGCAGACACCTCAGGTGGTTACTACTACTATGAGGAGCAGGCCGGTGAGGAGATCCCAGAGGATCTCCAACCAGTCGAGGAGGAACGCGAGTGGCGTGCCGATGACGTAGAATAGCGTCATCACTCCAGGCACGAGAGAGATTCACATGGATTTCATTAGATATATTCCTTTATTTATTTCTCTCGTTGGACCTTTCTTTCATTGACTTGGTTTTATTTTTATTGGCCTCGTTTATTGGGATTGGCCAATGTAATAAATTACTTTAACTCC
The DNA here is from genome assembly GCA_028538565.1 of Umbellularia californica. Classification (NCBI taxonomy): domain Eukaryota; kingdom Viridiplantae; phylum Streptophyta; class Magnoliopsida; order Laurales; family Lauraceae; genus Umbellularia; species Umbellularia californica. The sequence continues at coordinate 31,998,586 of JAPQWN010000004.1, forward strand.
TTCAGTAGTTTTAATTATTCATTCTTGCAACTTTTAATTTAATGAGAAGTTATTATTCATTGACTGATATTCCATATGCCTAGACTTATATGAGGTCTGAAATGTAATATCCTCACAGCGGACTTACGATCCGTGGGCCCAAAGGAAAAAGTTTTTAATTAGTCCTAAAAATTCTCTCTCCGGATCCGGTTTATTCTTAATCGGGTTCGGGGAACGTGACAATGTTCCCTTGTACAAGCTGCTGGAATTCCACTGCCTTTTGCCTCTTGACGTGGGTGGGTACATATTCGTCTCTAAATTACCTCTTGAAGTTTGCCCAAGCCACTGCGTCAGCCATAGATCTGTATTCTTCCCTCACTGTCTTCCACAATATTTCTACCAAACTGGTGAAGAATGATGTTCAAGTTTTACTCTTTCAGCCCCCATGCATTGGAAAACTTCAAAGATGTTCTCGGTATGCTCTAACCAATCGTCTGCAGTCAGAGGATCTTCTGTCCCAACAAAATCTTTTGGACCCCTTTTTCGAAACCGGGTTGAGGTTGATGTTCCTTTTGGTTGATGACAATTGCGGGTTGAGGTTGAACCGGTTCTGGCCTTCTTTGTAAGATTTCTAGCAACTGTCTCTGCATATCTGCCAACTCTCTGGCATGGTCTTCATCTTTCTTTAGCATCTGCTCTTGTAGTCTAGCTTGGTTTTCATTTGCCTGACACTGCTGATTAAGCATAATCTGCATCATTTGCTGAAACTGGTTTTGCATAGTGTTATCGACCGTATCTTCCTCAATTGGCCCCGTGTGATCACTGTTACTTGCAGTGGGATTGCCGTTTATCGGTCTCTTGTGAGGTGGCATAGTGCTACAAAACAAGTTGTTAGCACATAATAATCAAATAAATGATCAAACATTGCTCATGGGATTCTAGCTAACGAAAAGTCTAACGAACCCTCGCCACGTCCTTAGGATTTCTAGTGTCTTTTAATTGCTTGAAACACGTCTCGCTCTGATACCAGTCTGTCGAGACACCGGAACAAGCCCGCAGTCCTAATCCGAGATCGGGACGAGCAATGATAGATGTAAAAGAAGGTTTGAATAGTTGGTGCCATATAATATGCATACACAGGTCTATAAAGGATAGTGAAGTACTACCCATGCACGTGATTTCCCACAAGTGTCCACGGTGAGGACATCACAACAATGTAATACTTTTGTTTAAGTGAGGAAGCGTGTAGCAAATAAAATTCACAATTTCATTCCTAAAATGACAAGACTGATAATACATATGAATAACAAGTATCATAATGAGCAATGATCATTAGCGTGTCCCCAAAAGTGAGGTTAATATTTATACAAAAGATCATTTGATTACATTCCCCAAATAGAAGCCAATAAAGGCCAATGTAAAGTAAGTATAGATTCCCAAAAGAATAGTATCCACAACCCAAAATGTTATGCAACTCGGACAACCGTGTGTTTAGATGACATCATCGGCATGCCACTCAACTAATCGCTGCGGTTCTCCGACCACCTCCTCATGCTCCTCCTCGGGGTAACCAACGACTAGACTTGAGTACCAAAGAGTGGGTCAAACACGACGGTTCGGCAGGTGGGTGAAAAGATACGACAAAATAATAACAAATGAATTTACCTTCGAGAGTATTTAAATCTGTTTAAACAATAATTTTCATGAAAGGATAAATCACTTATTCAAAACATATATGCAATGTAAAACTAATAAAGGTACAAAGGAAACAGGAAACAAACAAGATGGCATCCACACGAAGCTAAATCCTCAATCACCGAAGTTACAAGAGCATATCGAGGAGTTGACCTCAGTCACCGAATTGAGGAAGTGCAACAAAATTTACATATACATATATAACAATACGGGATGAGACCACGATAGCAAACCGGGTATCGGGAATCACGGTAGCGAACCGGATATCGGGAACCACAAGAGCGAGCCGGGTATCGGGACGGGACCACGGTTAATAAACCTGGTATCGGGATCCAAACTGCAGCTGGCGAGACGAGAGGGGGATCACCAAGTCGGTAGATCACACCGACAAGGTCATCCAAGCTTAGTGGTGCCGACTCATAGGTCAAATCACATAAATCGAGACATGTATAAGAAATAAACATGATGCAATAACACAAATGGGCGGGACGGGGTGCTAGAAGGTACAAATATCATTTTATATCGGACAAAGTATAGCCGGGCTAACAAAAAACTAAAATACAATTTCAATGCTTTCAGGAATGATAAATCATAATTCATGAGTTTCGGGAATGTATATAAAAATTCGGGAACAATGCAATATAATTGGACTTTCAAAATTTCAGAATAAATATCGGGATTTAACCCAATTCAAGGTGAATAGGGGTCCCGTATGTCGATCTCAATATAAACTTGGTACTCCTTGAAATCGGGACATTACGGGCTCCTTACACACCTTGGAGATTTTCCAAAACTTCAATGAATCTTTGAGATGTGGTTTCCTTCTCGAACGGGCTTCATACATTGTCTCATAAATCTCCCCGACACAAGGGATTCCTAAAAGAAAACCTTTCCTGGGCTCCAAAAGTGGTCTAAGCCCAAGAGGGGGTGCACTCGAGTAGACCAAGGTGCGCTCGAACGGACCTAGGCTGCGCAGGAAGATGGACAAACAGCAAGTCTGCCCGCTCGAGCGGCCAAACGTCAGCTCAAGTGGACAGCCTGAGCGCTCGAGCGGACATCTGGCCACTCAAGCAGGCAGTCATTATGCCGCTCGAGTTGCAGTCAAATTGACTGCGCGCTCGAGCGGCCTGGGATGCGCTCAAGCGGGCAGTCAAACTCTGCTGCTCGAGAATGGCCATTCTGGCCTTCTTTCCCTTTTTCTCCTACACATTTTTCCTGCAATAAAAAGGCCTCCTTGCCTCCAATAATCACTCACCAAACCTCTTCAAAACTACTTGAAACTCCCATCAAAACTTCAATCAACATTTAATCCCAAATATCTCCTTCTCCACATTCAATCACCAAAGAGAAAGAAAGGAAACACACCATCACAAGGTTCATTTGAGCCAGAAACAAAAGATAAAACAAGGAGCTGTAAACTACATTTCAATGACAATAAATGAGCTAACAACAAGCCCTTTCATGAGCATTTATTTCACAATGAATGCAAGTTAAACAAACATTAATGGAGACAATAATATCAATCCTTTTTGTCATAAAAACCATTTAACACTCCAATACCCATTCATCCACTTGCCTTGGAGTTTCTGACAAGTCAATCAAGCCTTCCAAGCCAAATGTTCAATCTACAAACAAAACCCCCAAAAACACAAACCCTAAATGGGTCAAAAAAAGAGACAAGAAAGAAAGGGTTTGTTATAATGGAAATGGAGCTTGCCTGAGGCTATGGGGATACATATCCAAGAGATTGAAGGGATTACTTACTTGAGAGTTCTTTAAAACACTAGATTGGCTCAAGGAAAGTCTTGGAATGGGAGGTTTTCTCCACCAATGATATCAAGATAGAGCTTTAGTGGAGAGGAAGAAGATGATGACACTCATTTCTCATTTCGTGTAAGGTTGGTGGTGATTTAGTGAAAGGAAAAGTAAGAGGGAGGAAAGGAAGATGAAAACCCAAGCTTGGGTGACTCTTTTGTGCTGGAAAGGAGGAAAAAGAAGATGGGTTCCCTTTTTATACAAATGGGGTGTGGGCTCCACCACTAGAGATCTTGTGGGCTGAAATCACGGCTTTCAGGACTTTGAACGAATTCGACTAAGAAGGGAAAAATGATCACCGAAATATCTAGTTTCCGAAAAGTATATGTTTCGAGGGTTTCGAGGATATCAAATTTATTGTCCAGTTTAGTGTAAAAATACTGTTTTACCCTCAATGCTAGGGAAGTCGGGTTTCGGGGTTCCGGACGGGGACAGTATCAACATGAAAGTTGTAGAGATTAACAAGATGAGTAAAAGGGGTTAAAATACAAATTACCAAAATCTCGGATAGTCCCCCAAGTAAACGCAAAGTCATAAAAGGAACCCCGAAAGGGCCCCACTAATCACAAAGGCACTTGAAATTCCCCAAAGCTATAACAAAAGTTATTCTTATCCCAACTTAACCACAACCACTAATCATGCTTAAGACTAACAAACGACTTAATTAGTACTAATCGAGGTCACTCGGGTCGGGGTCTTACACCTATCCTATATAATTATATGTATAAATACACTTCGTTGAATCTCGTCACCTCGTTTGTCAAAGATCAACGCCCCGATGTGCTCTCATCATTTCGGTGATGGAGGATTTAGCTTTGTGTGGTTGCCATCTTGCTAGTTCCCTGTTCTTTGGTACCTTTACATGCTTTTATATTGCACATATATTTTCTAACAAGTGATATACTTCTTTTATGAAAAACATTGTTTAAACAATTTTTAATGTTTTCCAAGGTAAATTCAATCTTTATTATATTGCTATATCTTTTCACCCGCCTGCCAGACCGTAGTGTCTGACCCATTCTTTGGTACTCAGGTCCAGACATTGATTATCCCTAGGCGGAGCTTGAGGAGGCAGCCGAAGGGCCACAACAAGTAGGAGAGTGGCAAGCTGACGATGTCATCTAGACAGTCGGTCAAACCTTGAGACACAGAACATTTGGGGATTGTGACTAACATATTCTTTTGGGAATTATTTTGGTTGTACTGACCTTTGTCGGCTTTTATTTTTGGGGAGTGATAATTAACTGATCTTTTATATAAACATTTAACATTTACTTTTGGGAAAAATGCTATAACGATCATTGCTCACTCTGACGGCAAGTTGTTCATATATACTATTGTTCTTGTTATTTTGGAATGAATCATGAAATTGATTTGCTACACGCTTCCGCACCTTGAATGAAAAATAGTAAGTATATGTGATATCCTCACTGCATACACCTGCGGGAAATCACATACATAGGTGGTATCACATTCTTCAATGATCCGTGTACGTATTAACCAAATGAATCTATACACCATGGCATTGGCACTATCATCATTCATCATCCAAACACGTCCCGATCCCAGATTAGGTCGGTGACCCGGTCCAGGTTCGTGACACACAAGAGAAGAACTTTTCCCACGAGAAATAACTTTGAAAACCAACATTTTTGGGAAAAATTTCCTGTGACCCGGTCGACCCGCAGTGTGGCCGGTCAGGGGGTCGACCGGGAAAAGAACCGTTGGGCTCTTCTAACGGTCAGATTTTTTACCGTTGAGCTCAGGTCCACCGAGGACTCGCAGAAACTCACTTTTTGAGTATAAAAAGAAGTTCACTCCTTTGAAAATGTGTGGAACATCTAAGCCATCCTTGAGGTGTTTGGAGACAAGAAAAGGGGGAATGAGCTAAGAGAGACCAAGGGGTCATTTGGAAAGCTAAAGCTTGGTTCCATTGAGTTAAGTTTCTAAGTAAGCTTTACTTTTCGTATTCATATGTTACATGCTTTGTTTAAATTATTGGTAAATGAGTTTTAGCATGATAACTATGATGTGTTGAATCCATTACTTACATTTAATCTTTGATCTAAGTTGTTTTGGATTCTTCACGTTGATTCAAACCAAGTTTATTTTAAATTTCATAAATCATGCTTTGCCTAAATCTGTCTTCTTTTATAGCATGATTCATTTACTTGGTTGAATCCTTCCTTGTTGTTTTTTATCACATTAGAACCATGGTTTAACTACTTTATTTTTTAAAACAACATTGCACATGCATCACATGTTTAGTCTTAAATGGTTTCATACAACTTGTGAGCCTTTGATTTTTCATATCATCAACAAGTTAGTATTCATACATGTGATTTGCATTCCACTTCAATCAAATATTTTGTGTGCCTTAAACTTTTAAATGCTTTAAGCATATATTGATTGGGCTTAATTTAAACTTGATTGAAGTTTTCACACACACACCATGAGCATTCATCTTTGCATTACATAGAGTGTTGTGTGAGATTTTTTTTCAATTTCATATCCGCCTAATTTAGAGGTATTGTTATTGAGCTTTAATTGTATCTCTTAAAGTATTTGTGTAGACACTTATTTGATAAAATCATCTTGTAAAGGTTATTGCTTAGCCTAAGAAAAGCATAGTGTAGAGGTTATTGCTTAGCCTTGGAAAAGCATCTTATAAAAGTTATTGCTTAGCCTAGAAAAGCACAATTTGAAGCTCACCCTATTCACCCCCCCCCCCCCCTTCTTGGGTTCGGATTCCGGACTTTCAAGCCTACGGCTAACCGTAAGCCACCCCACGACCAAGCATAAGCCAACGGTGCATAAATCGTAACTGTCAACTTGAGAGCTAGTGTTTCAGGTTGAGCGGTACGGCTAAGTGTAGGTTTAGTACTATGATATAGATTACTTACCGTCTAAATTATGTTATGGGGCTTATCAGTGCTTCAGGTTCACAATGGAGATTTTGGGGTACTCTACCTCATAGTGGTACCATCATGTCATGTCCTATCATGTTTCATGCTCTCAATTAGACCATGCGTAGGAGCCCATTTGAGAGAATATAGCTAGCATGGTTATGCCAATTTAGTAGGACACACTGTTAGACATTGTCATGTATGATCCATCATGTCTCATGCTTATTTATGCACAATCAGGCCTAGATCATCCTTTATTGACATCATATAATCATCTATTGTTTATATACATTTGATGCTACATGTTATGCCATTTATATTTATTTATCTTTCTAGATCGTCGTATCTAATGATGTTATACTTGGCGTTACATGTGACAAAGCTGATATCTTTGCTTCGAAGACTGAGAAAATCGAAGAGAATCCTCAAGGGTAAGATGAATGGACCCCCAACGTGTCATGTGGACCAAAGTGTTTGGCCATGGTGGCCATTTCAGATGTTAAAACTTTATTTATAATAATGTGTTATAAAACTTAATTTTACTTGCTTTCTCTACTTATTTACTACTCCTTAATTTTAACTTGAACTTAATTTTGATCTATGAACATTGTTTATGTTATGACTCTAAATTTTTTATGTTGTGGATGATGAATGTTTTACAGATACCACGAATTAAGGTGTGATGTACAGGGTGGTTTATGAGTTACATAGGCTTCCGCAAAGAGAAAAAGGCCTTGTTTATGATGTTATGATACGATCTCACATGTGAATCCTATGGGAACTTTCTCTTGGGAGGACAAATGCACGTGAGTCAGTTGATTCGAATCCCCATGCGATGTAGCACTTTGGTAACCATCTATGATTATGTGTATCTCGAACCAGGGATGTTGCAACATGCATGGCCAGACCCAACCAAAAGTGAATTTAGGTTGGGCTTGTTTGGTTTTGGGTCAAACTTGGGCCCAGTTTGAAACCCATAGGGAATTAAGGTTGTGCGTGCCTAAAAATTACGGACTTGGTTTAGATGGTAATGGGGCTTATGAAGATGCTGTTTAGCTGATTAGGAACGTCGCCGATGGCCTGAAACCTTAAAGGAAGAAGAAACAGAGGTCAGGGGCCCGGGCTGCTGCCAGCCAAAGGAACTCCAACGCCTGAGTTAGTGCAGTCACTGAACTAGGACGAAGTGGAGAAGAAGGGTAGAGCAAGATAGCACAGTATTTATTGTGTGTTGCGTACCTGTTCATGGCTTACCATGCAGGTATATATAGAAGGGAGTGGAAGGTTCCATAGTGGAGGTAGGTGAGGATACTTGTCCCATCAGCCCATACCTAGGACCCTTAGTGGGGGTAGGTGAGGGTACTGTCCCATCGAATCTTTCCTCAAATCCCTCATATAAATGTGGATGTGATCAGCTGATAGGAAAGAGCCCTTATCGATGGCCGGCGGCCACCCTATCTGTCAGGGATCCCTGTAATGTGGCTGTCCCATCTCATAATGGTGATTAGATGCTCAGCGTTCACCTCGGCCGAGGGACCGAACTAGAGAAGGCGCTGAGGTCGGACACGGGTGTCGAGAAGCACGAGGCTGAGTTCGGAGGGGGTGGTCGGTACTTTCACTGAGACCAACCCCATCTCGGTGCCAGGTGGCGCACTGCCGCGCTGAACAGATGAAGTCGAGGCCTTTCCTGATTGGCATTGTTACCGAAGTCAGGAGTAACCTCAGTTTCGGTAAAAACACTCCACACAATTGCCCCCCAGCTCCTGACCTCGAGGGTCTTGTAACCCTTTAGGGTCGGGAGCTAAGCAGGATGGGAGTTTTCCGAAACCGAACCCGTAGCCTTTTAAGAAGCGTGGGGTGTCGTTTTGCTTTCCGAGGCGTATTGATGGCGCACAACTGTCTGGAGGCGGTTTAATGGCCTGTTCGAATCATTATGAAGGCGGTGTGGTGCTGCCACGTGTCACACCCCTGCTGGCTGTTATTTCATATCGAGGAGACGAGTGGCGTGCCAGAGGCGGCGTCCGCACGCGCGTCTTCCGGGATACGAAGAGATCTTCGTCTTTGTATAAAAGGCCCCGTCCTCGAAGGAGGACTACTTTTTCTGAAACTGTTTCTCTGCACCTGTCTTCACCTAAGAAATCTCGCCGCCTGAGAAGTCTTGTCTGTCTTTGAGATTCAAGTCTCCGTTCATCCCTCCATCCGTCCAAGCCTTGCTTCCCAGTGAGTTTCTTTCTCTCCTTTCTCTGTCATTTTTTCTTTTCTAGGGTTTATTCTTGGGGTGTCCCTTCTGTTCTTCTTCTTCCCCATCTCCGTCTGTTTGTCCGTCCAAGCTGGGGAACATGGGTGTCTTTAGACATTGGATAGATACTGAACTTGCCCTGACTGAGCTGAGAAGGAAATATGAGATACCGGAGAGCGTCCGAATCAGGGCGGATGGCCCTGAAGATGCAATCCGACCCCGGATATTTTGGGATGGATGGATGCCATTTCCCCTGGTGTCCATCATAGAGGGCGGGGTGAGGTTTACCGTCCATCCACTTCTGAAGGCCTGCCCCAGGAAGTGGAACCTCACCCCCTATCAGCTCATGCCTAATGGCTTCAAGGTTATCATGGGTATAGCCGAGCTGAATAGAATCTTGGGGATTGACTTCGGTTTCGAAGACATCGAAGATATATATGATCTCTGCAAGTCCCCAAAGGAGGACGCATATTACCTTCGAGCACGGTCGAAGGAGATCCCACTGATAATCGACCTTGAAGACTCTAGCAGATATGTTGGAGACGATCGCCTCTATGTCTCCGAGAACTGGGAATTTGGTCCCGACGAGACCAAGGCGGACCGCATTCCTCGCCGGCTCGGAGAACCACCGAGTAAAACACCTTCTCCTGCTCTTTTTTAACGATGTATTTTCAAGTTCTGCCGAACTGACATATTGCTTGGTGTGCAGGCCACAAGGAGAGAAAGCGACAGGCGAAGGGCTCTGGGTGGCGGCGAAACGTTGCCTGGCTGAAGAGGATCCACAGCTACCGAGGTCACCAGAACCGAGCGGCCTGGTCTCTCCTAGGGTACGAACCCATCTATCGCTATTTCTCCCGGAGGAGGCACGAGAACCTAAGGGGGGAGAGGGTGCTGACTTTGGCCGAGGCCGAGCAGCAAGTGATACCAGCCGCGGGGCATCCTCAAGCGTCAACCGAGGCCGGACCCTCCCAGGTCGGCAACAAGGAGATCCGCCAGACCGACCCTGAGGCGAACTCCGGAGAAGAAACCCACTCGGAGGGCGATTCCGAGGAGGCTAGGCCAGAAGGGGCCATTAACCTTCAGTCTTCCAGCTTGGACGAAGAGACTAAGATGGCGCGACGCCGTCCGAACCTCCGGAACCTCGACGATGTTGCCTTCGGGGGCTCCCCTACCCCCTCCTCGGGAGCTGCCCTCCCACTCAGTCCGGTGAATGCGGCTGCCGCCGGGACTTTTACCCCACTCAACCTTCTTCCTCGGCAACCGAGGAACGCTCAACCGGATCCAACCGGGATGATGTTCGGGCAGGAAAAAGACCAAGGATCGCAGATCCGGCCACGGGCGAACCCGACCTGACCTCTCTGCTCCCGCCGTCCCTCGGCCCAGGCCCTTGTGCACGCCTGTACTTTGCCAAAAGACATGGCGGAGTACTGGAAGCTGAGCGACGTGGAGCTGTCAGTGGCTCAAATGGGCAACGCCCTCAGGGTAAGCCTTCCTTTCTTCTCAGCTCGTGTTCTTTTTTTACTTTTTGATCTCTGTGATTCCAATACTTGCCTTCGCAGGTCCTGCAAAGGAGCCTGGTGCTGGCGGAGAAGACCCACCAGAGCGATGTCCGGGCTAAGAGGGTGGAGAAGAGAAAGTGGCCCTCGAGGTGGAGCTCGGGGAGGCGAAGAAGAAGGCGGCCGAGCAGGAGATGGTCTTCGCGGGCCTCAGGTCCGAGCTCGGAAAGGCCAGGGCAGAAGCGGAAGATCAGATGAAGAAGATGGCCGAGCTTGAGAAGAGGAGGGAGGAGGTGGAGGCTGAACTCCGAGCTGAAGCTGACCGGGCCTATGACGAAGGGGTAGAGGCAGCCTCCGAGCTATACGTTGCCCGGGTTTGTGAGGTCAGCCAGAAGGCCTGGAGACTAGGGTAGACAAATTCGTTCAGAGCGGCTGGGGTCCCCGAGGACCACTCCGCCTACACAGAGATCCCCCAGTTCCCTCCACCACAGCCCGGCGCCGAACCTACCCCCGGAGGCCCCTGCTGGAGATGCCGAGGCTGAGGTAAACGACGCCGAGGGAGACGCCAGAGACGTTGCCGTTTGAGAATTTGACTTGATGATGTATTTCTTTTCTTTGTACTTGGGGAAGACACAATTTGTATCTTTTTTCTTTTTGGAAGTAAAGACCTTTTGTATGTAATCATTTTTTCAATTAATGAAATTGTCTTTTATTCCCATCTCGTGCAATGTGTGAATGTCTCTTCTTTTCCTGCTCTTCCGTGTTTGGCTTTGTAACCAAGAATAAATAACAGGAATTGAGACCAGTAGTTGAGCTCGGCTCTATAGCCGAACTTAAATAATATGCTAGGTTCGTAACTAGAGATGAGTGTTTTAGCTAGGTTCTATAACCATAACAAAGCACTGGTCTCGGTAGAACGAAACGTGCCGGGTCCCATGACCATAGCGGAATCCGATTCTGTAACCAGAACTTGCGGCTGGTCCAATGACCGAGCCGAAGCAGCTGACTTTGGTAATTGAGCAGGAGATGGCTAGTCCTGTGACCACGCCGAGGGAGCTGGTTCTGTAACCGAGCTAGAGATGGCTAGTCCTGTGACCGCGCCGAGGGAGTTGGTTCTGTAACCGAGCTGGAGATGGCTAGTCCTGTGACCGCGCCGTATGCATGTGTCGAGTTCCATAACTTGGCAGGATTTGAAAGTAGGAGACAAATTTGAGAGTTCTTTAAAAAGAATCAACTTTATTGACTTTCAAAATCTGAGTACATCTCAAAAGTAGTATTTCTTGAGGTGCGTGGCATTCCATGGTCATGGTAGCTCTCTACCCTCCATGTCCTCAAGTTTGTATGCAGACTGCCCAGCTACCGAGGTTACTTTGAATGGCCCGTGCTAGTTCGGTGCTAGTTTTCCTTCTGTGGGGTTCTTGTCCGCTGGAAGTGTCTTCTTTAAGACCAGTTCTCCAGGTGAGAACTTTCTCTCCTTGACCTTTTGATTGTATCCCCTGGCCAACTGTTGTTGATAGGAAGCGAGGAGGATGGCTACTGCATCCCTTCGTTCCTCAGCCAGGTCAAGCTCTGTGGCGAGGTTTACATCGTTTTGGCCTCGGTCGAATAGCTCCGACCTGAGGTTTGGGAGGCCGACCTCAAGCGGAATCACAGCTTCCATCCCGTAGGCTAGGGAGAAGGGTGTAGCCGAGGTCGAGCGCCTTGGGGTAGTCCTGTACGCCCAAAGGACACTCGGAAGTTCCTCTACCCATCTTCCTTTGGCTCGGTCCAGTCTCTTCTTGAGTCCGTCGAGCACCACCTTGTTAGAGATTTTGGCATGACCATTGCTCTAGGAGCAGGCTGTAGTGGAATAGTGGTTTCAGATGCCAAGCTCTTGACAGAAGTTCTTGAAGAAGTTGGAGTCGAACTGAGTCCCGTTGTCCGAGATCAAGGCTCGAGGCACTCTAAATCTTGTCATGATGTTCTTCCACACGAAGTTTTTAGTATTTTTCTCGGTGATGGAGGACAACGCTTCAGCTTCTATCCACTTGGTGAAATAGTCAATAGCTACTATTAGCCATCTCTTATTCCCTGGAGCTCGGTGGAGAGGTCCCACCAGGTCCAGTCCCCATTGGGCGGAAGGCCAAGGACTGGAAAGAGGACTCAGGTCATGTGCTGGTTGATGGAGAGAGTGAGAGAACTTTTGGCACTTCTCACATTTCCTGGCATAGACCTGGGCGTCCTTCTGCATGTATGGCCACCAGTAGCCTTGGCTGATAGCTCGGTAAGCCAGTGACCGACCTCCAATGTGACTACCGAAGATCCCTTCGTGAATTTCATAAAGGAAGTCCTCGACTTTGCTTGGGTGAACGCATTGAAGGTAGGGGCCATTATAGGACTTTTTATAGAGCTTACCATCTGGAAGAGCCAAAACCGAGCTGCTTTCAGCCTGATTTTGTGGGCCTGGTTCTTGTCCTCTGGGAGTTGGTCGTCCTTGAGGTAGGAGATGAACTCGTCCATCCAACTCAGACCGAGGTCAGTACACAGGATCTGCCGAGGTGGGTGGAGCTCTATACTCGGTCTGTCCAGTGCTTCCACTTCGACAGTCCTTTTTCTTCCTGCCTCGACAGCAGAGGCCAAGTTTACAAGTGCGTCTGTGTGAGAGTTGGAATCTATGCTGATCTGCCCGACTTCAGCTTTTTGGAACAGAGAAAGGAGTTGCTTGGCATGGGCTGGGTAAGCTGCCATCCTATCGTCACGAGCTTGGTAGTCTCCGTTCAGTTGGCTCGTCACTAGCTGTGAATCACTGAAGACAACCAGTTGCCGTGCCCCCAGAATTCTAGCGCTGCCAAGCCCTGCGATCAGCGCTTCATACTCAGCTTCGTCGTTCGATGCTTTGAAGTCAAGAGTCACGGCTTCCTCGATGACAAGGCCCTCTGGAGATTGGAGGACTATGCCTGCGCCAGCCCTCTTGGAGGTTGAGGATCCATCGACGAAGACCTTCCAAGATGAGTTGAGGAACTGTTTCCAGGACCGCTCCTGTTCTATTTCGGTCTCGGTGGTTGTCCCCATCTCCTTGCCCCCAGTTCGGTGTCGAGGTGGCTCGGTGCCGAACTAGGAGAGGTGAACTCCATAATGAAGTCTGCCAGCACCTGGGCTTTGATTGCCGTTCTGGGTTAATATTGGATATCATATTGTCCCAGTTTGACAGCCCATCTGGACACCCTTCCAGAGAAGTCTGCTTTTCTGAAAAGAGACTTGAGTGGATGTTCCGTCACAACCATTATGTAGTATGTCTGGAAGTAGTGGGAGAGCTTGCGGGAGGCACTGACGAGCGCAAGTGCGAGCTTCTCCAATGGCAGGTATCTCGTCTCGGCATCCAGCAGGATTTTTCTCGCGTAGTAGATAGGCTTTTTCTGCCTGTCTTCTTCTCTTACGAGCACCGAGCTCACTGCATGGTCTGAAACTGCTAGATACAAGTATAAGACCTCGTCCAGCGTCGGGGTGGACAGTAGGGGAGGAGAATGAGGTATCCTTTGAGCTCCTGAAGGGCATTTTCGCACTCCGGAGTCCATTGGAACCTCGAGCTCTTCTTCAAGAGTTAGAAGAAGGGACGGCATTTATCTGAAGCTCTGCTAATAAAGCGGTTCAGTGCGGCTGCCATCCTTGTAAGCCTCTGGACTTGCTTCGTCGTGGTCGGACTTTGGATGGCCTGGATCGCCGAGATCTGCTCGAGATTGGCCTCTATTCCGCGTCTGGTGATCAGGCTGCCCAGGAATTTGCCCCAGCCGACGCCAAATGTGCATTTGGAGGCGTTCAGCTTGAGCTTGAATTTTTTTAGGACGGTGAAGGTTTGACTCAGGTCGGCCAAGTGGTCCTGTGACCTTTTAGACTTGACGACCATATCGTCTATGTAGACTTCAACCGTCTTGCCGAGCTGGGCCTGAAACATCTTTGTTACCAGCCTCTGGTAAGTGGCACCGGCGTTTTTTAACCCAAAGGGCATCACTTTATAATAGTAAATGCCTCTAGGTGTTATGAACGCGGTCTTTTCTTCGTCAGGCCCATGCATCGGAATCTGATGGTAGCCTCAGTAAGCATCGAGGAAACTCATCCTATCATGCCCGACGGTGGCATCGATCAGCTGGTCTATCTTTGGGAGGGGGAAACTATCTTTGGGACGGGCTTTGTTGAGGTCGGTGAGATCCACGCAGACCCTCCAGCTTCCATTCTTCTTCTTGACCACTGTTGTGTTATCTAGCCACACAGGGTAGTGGACTTCCCTGATAGCTCCTGCCTCCAACAGCTTTTTTACCTCTTCGGTCACCGCCTCTGTCTGCTGGATCCCTGTCTGCAGGTCTTCTGGACTACGGGTTTATGGCTAGGATCCACATTCAGCTTGTGGCTCATGACCTCGGGGTCAATGCTGGGCATTTCATATGGGGTCCAAGCGAAGACCTCTCTGTTCTGCAACAGGAAATCAAGCAGCTCGGTTTTCTCACCGTCCGCAAGCTGACTTCCGAGCAGGAACTATCTCTCTGGATCGTTAGGGTCGATCCTGATCTCGGTGAGGTCCTCTACGCTCTTTTGCTCGGGAGCCCGGCCAACAGCTTCGAGCTCGGTCTCGAGCTCAGCCATGTGGACTCGTTGTGGCTCTGCTTTGCAGGGAACCACGGCCATGAGGCATTCTTTGGCCATCTGCTGGTCGCCGCGGACTACGATCACCTCGAAGCCACCATCTCCGTTCTGCAATGGGAACTTGAGCCTATGGTGATGGGTGGAGGGAACAACTTCCATGTTATGCAGCCAGGTCCTTCCCATGATGGCATTGTATGGGGATGGTGTATCTACCACCAGGAAATCTGTTGTCATGGATGTCACGACCCCAAACCCGGGGTCCGTGAAGTAATAATTATGTTTCTCCCAAGATCCGCGTGTGTGAGGATTACAAATTCCAACACCTCTGAATATTTAGCGGAAGCTTTTATGGTGTTGCGACTCGGAGTCCGTGGCAATTGGATTCCGCACCGCATTCAACCCAAGCATATAGCCATCTTATCATTGATCCATCTCAAACTGGAATAAACCATCATAATAAAAGTACAGAGCTGATAGTAACAGGGTATTACATTCCCATACATGTTCAGGTTACAATTAACAATGTGTATTAAGTACAATCCCAAAAAAAAGGCTAATAGAAGCCATACAAAACAAGCTAATGATTACTACCCCATATGTGACGTAATCCCGATGTCAAGCTCATTGTCTACATGACATAGCCGACAAACAACCTGTAAGCTCATGGCTCCACCGCCAACACGTGCACTCATCTCGGGTGAAGAAATCTGAACCTGAGTACCGAAGTAGTGGGTCAGTCACGACGGTCTGGCAGGTGGGTGAAAAGATATAACAATATACTGAACGATAAAACATGTAATAAATCATGCTGTCTGATCAAAATTGTACACAATTACAATGCATAGGAAATCATGAATCTCTTGACAAAATCCTGTATTCATATAAAACGGGTATGAAACATAAATATTTGACAAAACATGTATTCCTTTAAAGCATGTATAAAACATGGACATTTCACAAACCGGAAACTCATTTCAAACATGTATAAATAATAAACATTTCACAAATCGGGAACTCATTTAAAACATGTATAATTAATGAACGTTTTACAAATCGGGGACTCATTTAAAATGTGTATAAACAATAAACATTTCACAAATCTGGAACTCATTTAAAGCATGTATAAACAGTAAATATTTTACAAATCGGGTACTCATCTAAAGCATGTATAAATAGTGCACATTTATTAAGAAAAGACGCGATCAATATAAAGTAGGATGGGTATCAAGGATCAGGAACTATCAAGATGGCAACCGCACAAAGCTAAATCCTCAATCACCGAAGTGATAGAGCAAGCATATCAAGGCGTTGACCTCAGTCACCGAAGTGACGAGGAACAACGAGATTTACATATACATATACTATATACGGGACATGACCACGGTAGCGAGCCGGGCATCGGGAACCACAGTAGCAATCTGCGGTATCGGGACAAGACCACGGTTAATAAACCGGGTAGCGGGATCCAAGCTGCAGCTGGCGGGACAAGAAGGGATCTCCAAGTCGGTAGATCAGACCGACAAGGTCATCCAAGCTTAGTGGTGCCGACTCATAGGTTATATGCAAGTAAACAAACAAATACATGTATGCATGTTCTCTTTTGGCTCATGGGCTCGCACTACAAAGCTCTGTCCCCATATTGCCTCAAGGTTTTATTCTCATGGGTCATATACAAGAAATCATGTCAAATAAATACATAAGACGGGGGACGGGGTGCTCATAGCACAAAAGCATATCTGTATCGGTCGGGCATGTACGAGCTAGCAACAATGCTAAAAACATGAATTACAATACTGTCGGGTCAGTCTAGTCATAAAACACGAGATTTCAAGTGTACAAGTGAAATTCGGTCAAAATAAAGCATGAATGGATTTCTCATATTCTCCGGGCCAAGTGTTGAAAGTCCACGATTTGAATCAATGTAACTAGGGTCCCGTATGTTAGGTTTGATATACATTTGGTACTCTTTAAGAATTGAAAACATTCCGAGCCTTATATACATTAACAAATCTAAAAGACCTAAACAACAAAGTCATGATGATGGAATTTCTTCTTCTGTACAATTCCTCACTCTCCTCCAATATAGTTCCCTATGGTTCTTCAAGAAGAAAACAATACAATTGCTGTCGGTCAGCTCCTCGGTTGGCTGTCGGTCAGCCGAACTGGGATGTCGGCTAGCCGACGGCTGACCGGCGCTGACTGTCAGCTCTACACACATCAGGAAGTTTGTTGCTCTCTGGAAAATGAACCGAAAGATCTGTCGGTTGGCTCTCGGTCGACCGAACTAGGGAGTTCGGTCAGCCGACAGCTGACCGACAGATTTCCTGATGGAAATCTGCTCTCTGGAATTGGGACCGAGAGGGTTTCGGTCCACCTCGGTTGGCTGTCGGTTAACCGACAGGCTGACCGACAGCTAACCGACGTTACTGCGGACACAGAATTCTGAAGCTGTTTTCAGTCCCTTCTTTCTCCAAACACTCCTCATTTTCAAGGGTCAGATCCCTGTAATAAAGTGAGCTAAAAGATCCTCCATTTCAAGCAATCAAAACTTCATTCTCAACACTTCAAATTCCCCATTCAACTACATCCATTCTTCCATCAAATCATCCATTCCATTCACATTCAACCAAAAGAAATCCATCACATGAAACAAGTCAAAACTTAATACAATCAAGATATCATTTTCAAGGAAGCAATGTACTAGAAAGATACACTAAAGAGTGTATTTCAAATCTCAATAAAAGCATGTCATGAAGTAAAGCATAAGTAATGAAAATCATTAATGAGAGCTACACATTTGTATAAAACATGATCAATGAAAATAAATCATTTCATCCACTTGCCTTGGCCTCCAAGATAGCTAACAAGCTCCTAAGCTCACTCCCAAGCCGAAGATCTCCAAGCTACACAAAAACCCCCCAAAAAGCAACCCAAGATCACTCCTAGACCTCACCCATTAGGCAAAAGCACACCTATGAAACCGAAACCCCAAGATATAACCCTTAGACACCCAAAGATGGTCAATTTAAAAAAACGTGTTTAGGGTCCACCAATTGAGACAAAACATAATTGGGTTAACCAAATGGGTGACATAAAGGTATAATTATTTTGAGGCATTACACAAGGTTAAAACCCACTTTAGCAGCTGAGTGAGATGGTGGAGAAATGGGCTGGAAACCCACACAAGAAGGGCCACAGTAAAGCCTCAGAATCTGTCCATGCCCAGCTGTCACACTGCTGGTTGGACATTGGCCAAACAAGTCCTGTCTGACCAGCTGCATAACAGCAGCTGTGCAGTCCATCTCTCCCTCATTTCCAGCCACAACGTCAAGGAATTTTTAGGCACTGATGGAGGGGTCTTTTGAGGTGAAAAATCAATGGAATTGGCTTCCCTAAAGTGTCATCAAATCCACTATGAAAATCGTTTGCAAGTGTGGCTGAAATCAACATGGAATTTGGCTGAAACATAGAGTAGAAACATAGGAAATTAAAACCATGAGCATGCACCTCCCATTAGCCAAATCAGTCACTCACCTTAGCTCTAATGGGCTGCAAATCACTCTCCCAGACACCCTCCAGCAGCTGGAAACATTCAGCTAGAAAAGTCCCAAAATCCCATCTTAGAACACCCAAAAAAAAGAGAAACTTAGAAGGAATGGAGATGGGGACTTGCAAGATGGGTAGTGGGCCATAAAAGGGCTATAGATTCGAATTATGGAAGAAAGAAAGTGATTGCTTACCTGTAGGCGGTCCAACCAGCAAGGAATAACTAAATGAGGGGGCTGCCATTCATGGTGTCCCACGAAAATGGTGTCTAGAGCGGGAGGAGATGAAGGAGAATGCAATGACAAGCTTCGTTTGGCGATTGGCGGCATGAATCTTGAGTTTGGAAGCAACAAAAATGAGAGAAATAAGGGAAGGGGCTGCTGTTGCAGAGCTGGAACAGTTGCTGAAATGAGGTGACGAGGAATGAAGGAGATGAGGGCTGGTAGGGTTTATATGTGTAAAGGTGGGCCCCACAGCTAGTAGTTCTTCATGGGCTTGAAACTAGGCTCTTTGGGCCTCGGATGAAAACAACGAAGAAGGTTAAAATGATCCTCATAAAATCTAGTTTTCAAAAAGTATAATTTTGGCATGGTTCTGAAATCTCGAAATTTGGGTCCAGATTTTGTGAAAAGACCGATTTTTACCCCCATGGCCGGAAAAACTGATTTTCAGAGCTTCGAATGGGCACGGAGTGAACACGAAAGTTGTAGGGAATGGCGAGATTAGTCAAACGAAGCTAAAATGGAAATTTTTGGGAATCACCACAAATCTCCCCACGCTGACCACGCAAAACAAATGGGACCCTACGGTCACTGTTTAGGTTCTCTGGCTCTCAAAACTTCCCAAAGCTAATGAAAAGTCATTCTAACTCAAAAACTCGACCAAACAACCACTAAACCCATAGAGAAAACCAAATCACGATTAAAACCACACTAAACCAGGAAATTAGGGGTCGGGTTCTCACATCCTCCCCCCCTTAGAACATTTGGTCCTCCAAATGAACTAAACAAATCCAAAACAAGTGGGGACATTAATCCGCACTTCGAAAACAAAACCACAATCAAAGCTCCAAAACGGTCCTCTCGAAAGCACCTGAACTCGCTAGGTCACCCTCGTGGAAGAACCCCTTGGTCAACTATCAACGATCGTCGAACATTCTTCCACTGGCTCGAATCCGTCACTGTCCTGTCAATCTAACTGCTCAAGGAATTCACCAACTCTGACTCCTTCTAAGTTCAACCAAGTCTCTTGTTTCTAAACGCCTTGATACTGAAAATTTTTGGAACGATTTTGTCGACTTCATCGCAACTATCGAAGCTAGGGTCTCACATCCACTGCACCATCTTCAAAGTTAACTCTTGCTAGCTTTAATTCTTTCTGCTCGTTGCTCTTGATCCTCAGTACAATATTCAGTCTCTAACACTAACATGCTTGTCCCTTCACTATTCTTTAGTATTTGGAGCTCCGTGCTCACTCTTGCAACTGCTCTGCCAAGTCTACCTTTCCTAATAAAATCCAAAATAACTGATTTCCTGCTCCGTATATATGTACATTGAAATCCGATGCTCCTCGTGTTGATGAAATCTGCAAAGATCTTCGTTGTCGGGCGATCAAGTATAGATTCTTCCTGCAGTCAACTCCTTCATTAGTTGCTGAAATTCAACTCCGAAAGCTTCTAACCACACAATGACACATCCTGCAAGGTCTACTCCTCCATATGGCTGCACTTGTTGAAAATCCTAAAATAATTCTCCGACAAACCTCATCAAATTCTAGGAATCTCTAATTCTGGACATCTCCTTGGAGCTCTACTAATTGAAAACTTGTCTCTAAACATCTGCACTGTTCCTGAACAACTGCCAATGTCAGTCCAAGAGAATGAAGGTTTTGACTCACTCCGATGTACCGTAACTCTATCTCTGTCGTAGAACACTGCACCTAGTGTCATTCTTCTCCAGGTCTTCTAACCGGACTTGTCCGTAGGCTATGATTCTCCCGTTGTATCTGTACTATCCTCAAACTGATATTCCAAAAGTCCGTAAAGTTTGCAAGATCTCTTCTATCATAAAACCAGGTAACAATCCATTCTGTACACAGCTCTCTACACCATAGCTGAAAGTTTTCTTCCTACCATTTAACCACACACTGATGCATCTTGCTGAGTCGACTTCACCATCATTCTGGAATTATTAAAAATCTTGTAGCACCTCTCCGCCAAGAGTTCATCAAATTCGAGAAATTTCTTGCTTTTGGTATCCACTTGAATCTCTATCAACTAAAAATCATCTCAAACTTCCTCAAATCCACCATTTGTCTAGTTTCTGTAGTCTTTTGGTTTAGGAAAATATTCCAGATTTATCCAAAATCCACACTTACTTGCCTGACGCACCATCTGACGATACACGATCAATTGAAATTGGGTCTCAATATGCTGTTCACATTCCTTGCTGACTAACAACTGCTCACAAATTCCTTCGCTAGCTCCATCTGTGACAATGAAAAGCTGAAAATTCTGCCAAAGTCCTCACCAAAGTCCTTCGAGATCCACATGCTAAAACCACAAAACTCTAACTCTCTGGCGCGAGAACAAGAAAAAGGCACTGAATTTGGGTGCGGAGACATTGAATCCTCCCCTACTAGAAAAGAATTTGGTCCCCCAAATTCCCTAGCAAGAACAAAAAGGGAAGAGACAAGAAGGGTCTCCCCCACTAGAAAGAAAACAAATCCGAACCAAAACAGAATGACATCTAGCCAAAACAAGACGATAAATCTAATGGTTTCCTCACCACACGTCTTAAGGTTCCTAGAGTGTTTTATTTCCTAGAAACTTGCCCGCTCTGATACCAGTCTGTCACGACCCCAAACCCGGGGTCCGTGAAGTAATAATTATGTTTCTCCTAAGATCCGCGTGTGTGAGGATTACAAATTCCAACACCTCTGAATATTTAGCGGACGCTTTTATGGTGTTGCGACTCGGAGTCCGTGGCCATTGGATTCCACACCGCATTCAACCCAAGCATATAACCATCTTATCATTGATCCATCTCAGACTGGAATAAACCATCATAATAAAAGTACAGAGCTGACAATAACAGGGTATTACATTCCCATACATGTTCATGTTACAATTAACAATGTGTATTAAGTACAATCCCAAGAAAAAGGCTAATAGAAGCCATACAAAACACGCTAATGATTACTACCCCATATGTGACGTAATCCCGATGTCAAGCTCATTGTCTACATGACATAGCCGACAAACAACCTGTAAGCTCATGGCTCCACCGCCAACACGTGCACTCATCTCGGGTGAAGAAATCTGAACCTGAGTACCGAAGTAGTGGGTCAGACACGACGGTCTGGCAGGTGGGTGAAAAGATATAGCAATATACTGAACGATAAAACATGTAATAAATCATGCTGTCTGATCAAAATTGTACATAATTACAATGCATAGGAAATCATGAATCTCTTGACAAAATCCTGTATTCATATAAAACGGGTATGAAACATAAATATTTGACAAAACATGTATTCCTTTAAAGCATGTATAAAACATGGACATTTCACAAACCGGAAACTCATTTCAAACATGTATAAATAATAAACATTTCACAAATCGGGAACTCATTTAAAACATGTATAATTAATGAACGTTTTACAAATCGGGGACTCATTTAAAATGTGTATAAACAATAAACATTTCACAAATCTGGAACTCATTTAAAGCATGTATAAACAGTAAATATTTTACAAATCGGGTACTCATCTAAAGCATGTATAAATAGTGCACATTTATTAAGAAAAGACGCGATCAATATAAAGTAGGATGGGTATCAAGGATCAGGAACTATCAAGATGGCAACCGCACAAAGCTAAATCCTCAATCACCGAAGTGATAGAGCAAGCATATCAAGGCGTTGACCTCAGTCACCGAAGTGACGAGGAACAACGAGATTTACATATACATATACTATATACGGGACATGATCACGGTAGCGAGCCGGGCATCGGGAACCACAGTAGCAATCTGCGGTATCGGGACAAGACCACGGTTAATAAACCGGGTAGCGGGATCCAAGCTGCAGCTGGCGAGACAAGAAGGGATCTCCAAGTCGGTAGATCAGACCGACAAGGTCATCCAAGCTTAGTGGTGCCGACTCATAGGTTATATGCAAGTAAACAAACAAATACATGTATGCATGTTCTCTTTTGGCTCATGGGCTCGCACTACAAAGCTCTGTCCCCATATTGCCTCAAGGTTTTATTCTCATGGGTCATATACAAGAAATCATGTCAAATAAATACATAAGACGGGGGACGGGGTGCTCATAGCACAAAAGCATATCTGTATCGGTCGGGCATGTACGAGCTAGCAACAATGCTAAAAACATGAATTACAATACTGTCGGGTCAGTCTAGTCATAAAACACGAGATTTCAAGTGTACAAGTGAAATTCGGTCAAAATAAAGCATGAATGGATTTCTCATATTCTCCGGGCCAAGTGTTGAAAGTCCACGATTTGAATCAATGTAACTAGGGTCCCGTATGTTAGGTTTGATATACATTTGGTACTCTTTAAGAATTGAAAACATTCCGAGCCTTATATACATTAACAAATCTAAAAGACCTAAACAACAAAGTCATGATGATGGAATTTCTTCTTCTGTACAATTCCTCACTCTCCTCCAATATAGTTCCCTATGGTTCTTCAAGAAGAAAACAATACAATTGCTGTCGGTCAGCTCCTCGGTTGGCTGTCGGTCAGCCGAACTGGGATGTCGGCTAGCCGACGGCTGACCGGCGCTGACTGTCAGCTCTACACACATCAGGAAGTTTGTTGCTCTCTGGAAAATGAACCGAAAGATCTGTCGGTTGGCTCTCGGTCGACCGAACTAGGGAGTTCGGTCAGCCGACAGCTGACCGACAGATTTCCTGATGGAAATCTGCTCTCTGGAATTGGGACCGAGAGGGTTTCGGTCCACCTCGGTTGGCTGTCGGTTAACCGACAGGCTGACCGACAGCTAACCGACGTTACTGCGGACACAGAATTCTGAAGCTGTTTTCAGTCCCTTCTTTCTCCAAACACTCCTCATTTTCAAGGGTCAGATCCCTGTAATAAAGTGAGCTAAAAGATCCTCCATTTCAAGCAATCAAAACTTCATTCTCAACACTTCAAATTCCCCATTCAACTACATCCATTCTTCCATCAAATCATCCATTCCATTCACATTCAACCAAAAGAAATCCATCACATGAAACAAGTCAAAACTTAATACAATCAAGATATCATTTTCAAGGAAGCAATGTACTAGAAAGATACACTAAAGAGTGTATTTCAAATCTCAATAAAAGCATGTCATGAAGTAAAGCATAAGTAATGAAAATCATTAATGAGAGCTACACATTTGTATAAAACATGATCAATGAAAATAAATCATTTCATCCACTTGCCTTGGCCTCCAAGATAGCTAACAAGCTCCTAAGCTCACTCCCAAGCCGAAGATCTCCAAGCTACACAAAAACCCCCCAAAAAGCAACCCAAGATCACTCCTAGACCTCACCCATTAGGCAAAAGCACACCTATGAAACCGAAACCCCAAGATATAACCCTTAGACACCCAAAGATGGTCAATTTAAAAAAACGTGTTTAGGGTCCACCAATTGAGACAAAACATAATTGGGTTAACCAAATGGGTGACATAAAGGTATAATTATTTTGAGGCATTACACAAGGTTAAAACCCACTTTAGCAGCTGAGTGAGATGGTGGAGAAATGGGCTGGAAACCCACACAAGAAGGGCCACAGCAAAGCCTCAGAATCTGTCCATGCCCAGCTGTCACACTGCTGGTTGGACATTGGCCAAACAAGTCCTGTCTGACCAGCTGCATAACAGCAGCTGTGCAGTCCATCTCTCCCTCATTTCCAGCCACAACGTCAAGGAATTTTTAGGCACTGATGGAGGGGTCTTTTGAGGTGAAAAATCAATGGAATTGGCTTCCCTAAAGTGTCATCAAATCCACTATGAAAATCGTTTGCAAGTGTGGCTGAAATCAACATGGAATTTGGCTGAAACATAGAGTAGAAACATAGGAAATTAAAACCATGAGCATGCACCTCCCATTAGCCAAATCAGTCACTCACCTTAGCTCTAATGGGCTGCAAATCACTCTCCCAGACACCCTCCAGCAGCTGGAAACATTCAGCTAGAAAAGTCCCAAAATCCCATCTTAGAACACCCAAAAAAAAGAGAAACTTAGAAGGAATGGAGATGGGGACTTGCAAGATGGGTAGTGGGCCATAAAAGGGCTATAGATTCGAATTATGGAAGAAAGAAAGTGATTGCTTACCTGTAGGCGGTCCAACCAGCAAGGAATAACTAAATGAGGGGGCTGCCATTCATGGTGTCCCACGAAAATGGTGTCTAGAGCGGGAGGAGATGAAGGAGAATGCAATGACAAGCTTCGTTTGGCGATTGGCGGCATGAATCTTGAGTTTGGAAGCAACAAAAATGAGAGAAATAAGGGAAGGGGCTGCTGTTGCAGAGCTGGAACAGTTGCTGAAATGAGGTGACGAGGAATGAAGGAGATGAGGGCTGGTAGGGTTTATATGTGTAAAGGTGGGCCCCACAGCTAGTAGTTCTTCATGGGCTTGAAACTAGGCTCTTTGGGCCTCGGATGAAAACAACGAAGAAGGTTAAAATGATCCTCATAAAATCTAGTTTTCAAAAAGTATAATTTTGGCATGGTTCTGAAATCTCGAAATTTGGGTCCAGATTTTGTGAAAAGACCG
This sequence comes from Umbellularia californica, assembly GCA_028538565.1. Lineage (NCBI taxonomy): Eukaryota > Viridiplantae > Streptophyta > Magnoliopsida > Laurales > Lauraceae > Umbellularia > Umbellularia californica. Next base: position 32,023,670 of record JAPQWN010000004.1, read on the forward strand.
ATTTTTACCCCCATGGCCGGAAAAACTGATTTTCAGAGCTTCGAATGGGCACGGAGTGAACACGAAAGTTGTAGGGAATGGCGAGATTAGTCAAACGAAGCTAAAATGGAAATTTTTGGGAATCACCACAAATCTCCCCACGCTGACCACGCAAAACAAATGGGACCCTACGGTCACTGTTTAGGTTCTCTGGCTCTCAAAACTTCCCAAAGCTAATGAAAAGTCATTCTAACTCAAAAACTCGACCAAACAACCACTAAACCCATAGAGAAAACCAAATCACGATTAAAACCACACTAAACCAGGAAATTAGGGGTCGGGTTCTCACATCCTCCCCCCCTTAGAACATTTGGTCCTCCAAATGAACTAAACAAATCCAAAACAAGTGGGGACATTAATCCGCACTTCGAAAACAAAACCACAATCAAAGCTCCAAAACGGTCCTCTCGAAAGCACCTGAACTCGCTAGGTCACCCTCGTGGAAGAACCCCTTGGTCAACTATCAACGATCGTCGAACATTCTTCCACTGGCTCGAATCCGTCACTGTCCTGTCAATCTAACTGCTCAAGGAATTCACCAACTCTGACTCCTTCTAAGTTCAACCAAGTCTCTTGTTTCTAAACGCCTTGATACTGAAAATTCTTGGAACGATTTTGTCGACTTCATCGCAACTATCGAAGCTAGGGTCTCACATCCACTGCACCATCTTCAAAGTTAACTCTTGCTAGCTTTAATTCTTTCTGCTCGTTGCTCTTGATCCTCAGTACAATATTCAGTCTCTAACACTAACATGCTTGTCCCTTCACTATTCTTTAGTATTTGGAGCTCCGTGCTCACTCTTGCAACTGCTCTGCCAAGTCTACCTTTCCTAATAAAATCCAAAATAACTGATTTCCTGCTCCGTATATATGTACATTGAAATCCGATGCTCCTCGTGTTGATGAAATCTGCAAAGATCTTCGTTGTCGGGCGATCAAGTATAGATTCTTCCTGCAGTCAACTCCTTCATTAGTTGCTGAAATTCAACTCCGAAAGCTTCTAACCACACAATGACACATCCTGCAAGGTCTACTCCTCCATATGGCTGCACTTGTTGAAAATCCTAAAATAATTCTCCGACAAACCTCATCAAATTCTAGGAATCTCTAATTCTGGACATCTCCTTGGAGCTCTACTAATTGAAAACTTGTCTCTAAACATCTGCACTGTTCCTGAACAACTGCCAATGTCAGTCCAAGAGAATGAAGGTTTTGACTCACTCCGATGTACCGTAACTCTATCTCTGTCGTAGAACACTGCACCTAGTGTCATTCTTCTCCAGGTCTTCTAACCGGACTTGTCCGTAGGCTATGATTCTCCCGTTGTATCTGTACTATCCTCAAACTGATATTCCAAAAGTCCGTAAAGTTTGCAAGATCTCTTCTATCATAAAACCAGGTAACAATCCATTCTGTACACAGCTCTCTACACCATAGCTGAAAGTTTTCTTCCTACCATTTAACCACACACTGATGCATCTTGCTGAGTCGACTTCACCATCATTCTGGAATTATTAAAAATCTTGTAGCACCTCTCCGCCAAGAGTTCATCAAATTCGAGAAATTTCTTGCTTTTGGTATCCACTTGAATCTCTATCAACTAAAAATCATCTCAAACTTCCTCAAATCCACCATTTGTCTAGTTTCTGTAGTCTTTTGGTTTAGGAAAATATTCCAGATTTATCCAAAATCCACACTTACTTGCCTGACGCACCATCTGACGATACACGATCAATTGAAATTGGGTCTCAATATGCTGTTCACATTCCTTGCTGACTAACAACTGCTCACAAATTCCTTCGCTAGCTCCATCTGTGACAATGAAAAGCTGAAAATTCTGCCAAAGTCCTCACCAAAGTCCTTCGAGATCCACATGCTAAAACCACAAAACTCTAACTCTCTGGCGCGAGAACAAGAAAAAGGCACTGAATTTGGGTGCGGAGACATTGAATCCTCCCCTACTAGAAAAGAATTTGGTCCCCCAAATTCCCTAGCAAGAACAAAAAGGGAAGAGACAAGAAGGGTCTCCCCCACTAGAAAGAAAACAAATCCGAACCAAAACAGAATGACATCTAGCCAAAACAAGACGACAAATCTAATGGTTTCCTCACCACACGTCTTAAGGTTCCTAGAGTGTTTTATTTCCTAGAAACTTGCCCGCTCTGATACCAGTCTGTCACGACCCCAAACCCGGGGTCCGTGAAGTAATAATTATGTTTCTCCTAAGATCCGCGTGTGTGAGGATTACAAATTCCAACACCTCTGAATATTTAGCGGACGCTTTTATGGTGTTGCGACTCGGAGTCCGTGGCCATTGGATTCCACACCGCATTCAACCCAAGCATATAACCATCTTATCATTGATCCATCTCAGACTGGAATAAACCATCATAATAAAAGTACAGAGCTGACAATAACAGGGTATTACATTCCCATACATGTTCATGTTACAATTAACAATGTGTATTAAGTACAATCCCAAGAAAAAGGCTAATAGAAGCCATACAAAACACGCTAATGATTACTACCCCATATGTGACGTAATCCCGATGTCAAGCTCATTGTCTACATGACATAGCCGACAAACAACCTGTAAGCTCATGGCTCCACCGCCAACACGTGCACTCATCTCGGGTGAAGAAATCTGAACCTGAGTACCGAAGTAGTGGGTCAGACACGACGGTCTGGCAGGTGGGTGAAAAGATATAGCAATATACTGAACGATAAAACATGTAATAAATCATGCTGTCTGATCAAAATTGTACATAATTACAATGCATAGGAAATCATGAATCTCTTGACAAAATCCTGTATTCATATAAAACGGGTATGAAACATAAATATTTGACAAAACATGTATTCCTTTAAAGCATGTATAAAACATGGACATTTCACAAACCGGAAACTCATTTCAAACATGTATAAATAATAAACATTTCACAAATCGGGAACTCATTTAAAACATGTATAATTAATGAACGTTTTACAAATCGGGGACTCATTTAAAATGTGTATAAACAATAAACATTTCAAAAATCTGGAACTCATTTAAAGCATGTATAAACAGTAAATATTTTACAAATCGGGTACTCATCTAAAGCATGTATAAATAGTGCACATTTATTAAGAAAAGACGCGATCAATATAAAGTAGGATGGGTATCAAGGATCAGGAACTATCAAGATGGCAACCGCACAAAGCTAAATCCTCAATCACCGAAGTGATAGAGCAAGCATATCAAGGCGTTGACCTCAGTCACCGAAGTGACGAGGAACAACGAGATTTACATATACATATACTATATACGGGACATGACCACGGTAGCGAGCCGGGCATCGGGAACCACAGTAGCAATCTGCGGTATCGGGACAAGACCACGGTTAATAAACCGGGTAGCGGGATCCAAGCTGCAGCTGGCGGGACAAGAAGGGATCTCCAAGTCGGTAGATCAGACCGACAAGGTCATCCAAGCTTAGTGGTGCCGACTCATAGGTTATATGCAAGTAAACAAACAAATACATGTATGCATGTTCTCTTTTGGCTCATGGGCTCGCACTACAAAGCTCTGTCCCCATATTGCCTCAAGGTTTTATTCTCATGGGTCATATACAAGAAATCATGTCAAATAAATACATAAGACGGGGGACGGGGTGCTCATAGCACAAAAGCATATCTGTATCGGTCGGGCATGTACGAGCTAGCAACAATGCTAAAAACATGAATTACAATACTGTCGGGTCAGTCTAGTCATAAAACACGAGATTTCAAGTGTACAAGTGAAATTCGGTCAAAATAAAGCATGAATGGATTTCTCATATTCTCCGGGCCAAGTGTTGAAAGTCCACGATTTGAATCAATGTAACTAGGGTCCCGTATGTTAGGTTTGATATACATTTGGTACTCTTTAAGAATTGAAAACATTCCGAGCCTTATATACATTAACAAATCTAAAAGACCTAAACAACAAAGTCATGATGATGGAATTTCTTCTTCTGTACAATTCCTCACTCTCCTCCAATATAGTTCCCTATGGTTCTTCAAGAAGAAAACAATACAATTGCTGTCGGTCAGCTCCTCGGTTGGCTGTCGGTCAGCCGAACTGGGATGTCGGCTAGCCGACGGCTGACCGGCGCTGACTGTCAGCTCTACACACATCAGGAAGTTTGTTGCTCTCTGGAAAATGAACCGAAAGATCTGTCGGTTGGCTCTCGGTCGACCGAACTAGGGAGTTCGGTCAGCCGACAGCTGACCGACAGATTTCCTGATGGAAATCTGCTCTCTGGAATTGGGACCGAGAGGGTTTCGGTCCACCTCGGTTGGCTGTCGGTTAACCGACAGGCTGACCGACAGCTAACCGACGTTACTGCGGACACAGAATTCTGAAGCTGTTTTCAGTCCCTTCTTTCTCCAAACACTCCTCATTTTCAAGGGTCAGATCCCTGTAATAAAGTGAGCTAAAAGATCCTCCATTTCAAGCAATCAAAACTTCATTCTCAACACTTCAAATTCCCCATTCAACTACATCCATTCTTCCATCAAATCATCCATTCCATTCACATTCAACCAAAAGAAATCCATCACATGAAACAAGTCAAAACTTAATACAATCAAGATATCATTTTCAAGGAAGCAATGTACTAGAAAGATACACTAAAGAGTGTATTTCAAATCTCAATAAAAGCATGTCATGAAGTAAAGCATAAGTAATGAAAATCATTAATGAGAGCTACACATTTGTATAAAACATGATCAATGAAAATAAATCATTTCATCCACTTGCCTTGGCCTCCAAGATAGCTAACAAGCTCCTAAGCTCACTCCCAAGCCGAAGATCTCCAAGCTACACAAAAACCCCCCAAAAAGCAACCCAAGATCACTCCTAGACCTCACCCATTAGGCAAAAGCACACCTATGAAACCGAAACCCCAAGATATAACCCTTAGACACCCAAAGATGGTCAATTTAAAAAAACGTGTTTAGGGTCCACCAATTGAGACAAAACATAATTGGGTTAACCAAATGGGTGACATAAAGGTATAATTATTTTGAGGCATTACACAAGGTTAAAACCCACTTTAGCAGCTGAGTGAGATGGTGGAGAAATGGGCTGGAAACCCACACAAGAAGGGCCACAGCAAAGCCTCAGAATCTGTCCATGCCCAGCTGTCACACTGCTGGTTGGACATTGGCCAAACAAGTCCTGTCTGACCAGCTGCATAACAGCAGCTGTGCAGTCCATCTCTCCCTCATTTCCAGCCACAACGTCAAGGAATTTTTAGGCACTGATGGAGGGGTCTTTTGAGGTGAAAAATCAATGGAATTGGCTTCCCTAAAGTGTCATCAAATCCACTATGAAAATCGTTTGCAAGTGTGGCTGAAATCAACATGGAATTTGGCTGAAACATAGAGTAGAAACATAGGAAATTAAAACCATGAGCATGCACCTCCCATTAGCCAAATCAGTCACTCACCTTAGCTCTAATGGGCTGCAAATCACTCTCCCAGACACCCTCCAGCAGCTGGAAACATTCAGCTAGAAAAGTCCCAAAATCCCATCTTAGAACACCCAAAAAAAAGAGAAACTTAGAAGGAATGGAGATGGGGACTTGCAAGATGGGTAGTGGGCCATAAAAGGGCTATAGATTCGAATTATGGAAGAAAGAAAGTGATTGCTTACCTGTAGGCGGTCCAACCAGCAAGGAATAACTAAATGAGGGGGCTGCCATTCATGGTGTCCCACGAAAATGGTGTCTAGAGCGGGAGGAGATGAAGGAGAATGCAATGACAAGCTTCGTTTGGCGATTGGCGGCATGAATCTTGAGTTTGGAAGCAACAAAAATGAGAGAAATAAGGGAAGGGGCTGCTGTTGCAGAGCTGGAACAGTTGCTGAAATGAGGTGACGAGGAATGAAGGAGATGAGGGCTGGTAGGGTTTATATGTGTAAAGGTGGGCCCCACAGCTAGTAGTTCTTCATGGGCTTGAAACTAGGCTCTTTGGGCCTCGGATGAAAACAACGAAGAAGGTTAAAATGATCCTCATAAAATCTAGTTTTCAAAAAGTATAATTTTGGCATGGTTCTGAAATCTCGAAATTTGGGTCCAGATTTTGTGAAAAGACCGATTTTTACCCCCATGGCCGGAAAAACTGATTTTCAGAGCTTCGAATGGGCACGGAGTGAACACGAAAGTTGTAGGGAATGGCGAGATTAGTCAAACGAAGCTAAAATGGAAATTTTTGGGAATCACCACAAATCTCCCCACGCTGACCACGCAAAACAAATGGGACCCTACGGTCACTGTTTAGGTTCTCTGGCTCTCAAAACTTCCCAAAGCTAATGAAAAGTCATTCTAACTCAAAAACTCGACCAAACAACCACTAAACCCATAGAGAAAACCAAATCACGATTAAAACCACACTAAACCAGGAAATTAGGGGTCGGGTTCTCACATCCTCCCCCCCTTAGAACATTTGGTCCTCCAAATGAACTAAACAAATCCAAAACAAGTGGGGACATTAATCCGCACTTCGAAAACAAAACCACAATCAAAGCTCCAAAACGGTCCTCTCGAAAGCACCTGAACTCGCTAGGTCACCCTCGTGGAAGAACCCCTTGGTCAACTATCAACGATCGTCGAACATTCTTCCACTGGCTCGAATCCGTCACTGTCCTGTCAATCTAACTGCTCAAGGAATTCACCAACTCTGACTCCTTCTAAGTTCAACCAAGTCTCTTGTTTCTAAACGCCTTGATACTGAAAATTCTTGGAACGATTTTGTCGACTTCATCGCAACTATCGAAGCTAGGGTCTCACATCCACTGCACCATCTTCAAAGTTAACTCTTGCTAGCTTTAATTCTTTCTGCTCGTTGCTCTTGATCCTCAGTACAATATTCAGTCTCTAACACTAACATGCTTGTCCCTTCACTATTCTTTAGTATTTGGAGCTCCGTGCTCACTCTTGCAACTGCTCTGCCAAGTCTACCTTTCCTAATAAAATCCAAAATAACTGATTTCCTGCTCCGTATATATGTACATTGAAATCCGATGCTCCTCGTGTTGATGAAATCTGCAAAGATCTTCGTTGTCGGGCGATCAAGTATAGATTCTTCCTGCAGTCAACTCCTTCATTAGTTGCTGAAATTCAACTCCGAAAGCTTCTAACCACACAATGACACATCCTGCAAGGTCTACTCCTCCATATGGCTGCACTTGTTGAAAATCCTAAAATAATTCTCCGACAAACCTCATCAAATTCTAGGAATCTCTAATTCTGGACATCTCCTTGGAGCTCTACTAATTGAAAACTTGTCTCTAAACATCTGCACTGTTCCTGAACAACTGCCAATGTCAGTCCAAGAGAATGAAGGTTTTGACTCACTCCGATGTACCGTAACTCTATCTCTGTCGTAGAACACTGCACCTAGTGTCATTCTTCTCCAGGTCTTCTAACCGGACTTGTCCGTAGGCTATGATTCTCCCGTTGTATCTGTACTATCCTCAAACTGATATTCCAAAAGTCCGTAAAGTTTGCAAGATCTCTTCTATCATAAAACCAGGTAACAATCCATTCTGTACACAGCTCTCTACACCATAGCTGAAAGTTTTCTTCCTACCATTTAACCACACACTGATGCATCTTGCTGAGTCGACTTCACCATCATTCTGGAATTATTAAAAATCTTGTAGCACCTCTCCGCCAAGAGTTCATCAAATTCGAGAAATTTCTTGCTTTTGGTATCCACTTGAATCTCTATCAACTAAAAATCATCTCAAACTTCCTCAAATCCACCATTTGTCTAGTTTCTGTAGTCTTTTGGTTTAGGAAAATATTCCAGATTTATCCAAAATCCACACTTACTTGCCTGACGCACCATCTGACGATACACGATCAATTGAAATTGGGTCTCAATATGCTGTTCACATTCCTTGCTGACTAACAACTGCTCACAAATTCCTTCGCTAGCTCCATCTGTGACAATGAAAAGCTGAAAATTCTGCCAAAGTCCTCACCAAAGTCCTTCGAGATCCACATGCTAAAACCACAAAACTCTAACTCTCTGGCGCGAGAACAAGAAAAAGGCACTGAATTTGGGTGCGGAGACATTGAATCCTCCCCTACTAGAAAAGAATTTGGTCCCCCAAATTCCCTAGCAAGAACAAAAAGGGAAGAGACAAGAAGGGTCTCCCCCACTAGAAAGAAAACAAATCCGAACCAAAACAGAATGACATCTAGCCAAAACAAGACGACAAATCTAATGGTTTCCTCACCACACGTCTTAAGGTTCCTAGAGTGTTTTATTTCCTAGAAACTTGCCCGCTCTGATACCAGTCTGTCACGACCCCAAACCCGGGGTCCGTGAAGTAATAATTATGTTTCTCCTAAGATCCGCGTGTGTGAGGATTACAAATTCCAACACCTCTGAATATTTAGCGGACGCTTTTATGGTGTTGCGACTCGGAGTCCGTGGCCATTGGATTCCACACCGCATTCAACCCAAGCATATAACCATCTTATCATTGATCCATCTCAGACTGGAATAAACCATCATAATAAAAGTACAGAGCTGACAATAACAGGGTATTACATTCCCATACATGTTCATGTTACAATTAACAATGTGTATTAAGTACAATCCCAAGAAAAAGGCTAATAGAAGCCATACAAAACACGCTAATGATTACTACCCCATATGTGACGTAATCCCGATGTCAAGCTCATTGTCTACATGACATAGCCGACAAACAACCTGTAAGCTCATGGCTCCACCGCCAACACGTGCACTCATCTCGGGTGAAGAAATCTGAACCTGAGTACCGAAGTAGTGGGTCAGACACGACGGTCTGGCAGGTGGGTGAAAAGATATAGCAATATACTGAACGATAAAACATGTAATAAATCATGCTGTCTGATCAAAATTGTACATAATTACAATGCATAGGAAATCATGAATCTCTTGACAAAATCCTGTATTCATATAAAACGGGTATGAAACATAAATATTTGACAAAACATGTATTCCTTTAAAGCATGTATAAAACATGAACATTTCACAAACAGGAAATTCATTTCAAACATGTATAAATAATAAACATTTCACAAATCGGGAACTCATTTAAAACATGTATAATTAATGAACGTTTTACAAATCGGGGACTCATTTAAAATGTGTATAAACAATAAACATTTCAAAAATCTGGAACTCATTTAAAACATGTATAAACAGTAAACATTTTACAAATCGGGTACTCATCTAAAGCATGTATAAATAGTGCACATTTATTAAGAAAAGACGTGATCAATATAAAGTAGGACTGATAACAAGGATTAGGAACTATCAAGATGGCAACCACACAAAGCTAAATCCTCAATCACCGAAGTGATAGAGCAAGCATATCAAGGCGTTGACCTCAGTCACCGAAGTGAGGAGGAACAACGAGATTTACATATACATATACTATATACGGGACATGACCACGGTAGCGAGCCGGGCATCGGGAACCACAGTAGCAATCTGCGGTATCGGGACAAGACCACGGTTAATAAACCGGGTAGCGAGATCCAAGCTGCAGCTGGCAGGACAAGAAGGGATCTCCAAGTTGGTAGATCAGACCGACAAGGTCATCCAAGCTTAGTGGTGCCGACTCATAGGTTATATGCAAGTAAACAAATAAATACATGTATGCATGTTCTCTTTTGGCTCATGGGCTCGCACTACAAAGCTCTGTCCCCATATTGCCTCAAGGTTTTTTTCTCATGGGTCATATACAAGAAATCATGTCAAATAAATACATAAGACGGGGGACGGGGTGCTCATAGCACAAAAGCATATCTGTATCGGTCGGGCATGTACGAGCTAGCAACAATGCTAAAAACATGAATTACAATACTGTCGGGTAAGTCTAGTCATAAAACACGAGATTTCAAGTGTACAAGTGAAATTCGGTCAAAATAAAGCATGAATGGATTTCTCATATTCTCCGGGCCAAGTGTTGAAAGTCCAAGATTTGAATCAATGTAACTAGGGTCCCGTATGTTAGGTTTGATATACATTTGGTACTCTTTAAGAATTGAAAACATTCCGAGCCTTATATACATTAACAAATCTAAAAGACCTAAACAACAAAGTCATGATGATGGAATTTCTTCTTCTATACAATTCCTCACTCTCCTCCAATATAGTTCCCTATGGTTCTTCAAGAAGAAAACAATACAATTGCTGTCGGTCAGCTCCTCGGTTGGCTGTCGGTCAGCCGAACTGGGATGTCGGCTAGCCGACGGCTGACCGGCGCTGAGTGTCAGCTCTACACACATCAGGAAGTTTGTTGCTCTCTGGAAAATGAACCGAAAGATCTGTCGGTTGGCTCTCGGTCGACCGAACTAGGGGAGTTCGGTCAGCCGACAGCTGACCGACAGATTTCCTGATGGAAATCTGCTCTCTGGAATTGGAACCGAGAGGGTTTCGGTCCACCTCGGTTGGCTGTCGGTTAACTGACAGGCTGACCGACAGCTAACCGACGTTACTGCGGACACAAAATTCTGAAGCTGTTTTCAGTCCCTTCTTTCTCCAAACACTCCTCATTTTCAAGGGTCAGATCCCTGTAATAAAGTGAGCTAAAAGATCCTCCATTTCAAGCAATCAAAACTTCATTCTCAACACTTCAAATTCCCCATCCAACTACATCCATTCTTCCATCAAATCATCCATTCCATTCACATTCAACTAAAAGAAATCCATCACATGAAACAAGTCAAAACTTAATACAATCAAGATATCATTTTCAAGGAAGCAATGTACTAGAAAGATACACTAAAGAGTGTATTTCAAATCTCAATAAAAGCATGTCATGAAGTAAAGCATAAGTAATGAAAATCATTAATGAGAGCTACACATTTGTATAAAACATGATCAATGAAAATATATCATTTCATCCACTTGCCTTGGCCTCCAAGATAGCTAACAAGCTCCTAAGCTCACTCCCAAGCCGAAGATCTCCAAGCTACACAAAAACCCCCCAAAAAGCAACCCAAGATCACTCCTAGACCTCACCCATTAGGCAAAAGCACACCTATGAAACCGAAACCCCAAGATATAACCCTTAGACACCCAAAGATGGTCAATTTAAAAAAACGTGTTTAGGGTCCACCAATTGAGACAAAACATAATTGGGTTAACCAAATGGGTGACATAAAGGTATAATTATTTTGAGGCATTACACAAGGTTAAAACCCACTTTAGCAGCTGAGTGAGATGGTGGAGAAATGGGCTGGAAACCTACACAAGAAGGGCCACAGCAAAGCCTCAGAATCTGTCCATGCCCAGCTGTCACACTGCTGGTTGGACATTGGCCAAACAAGTCCTGTCTGACCAGCTGCATAACAGCAGCTGTGCAGTCCATCTCTCCCTCATTTCCAGCCACAACGTCAAGGAATTTTTAGGCACTGATGGAGGGGTCTTTTGAGGTGAAAAATCAATGGAATTGGCTTCCCTAAAGTGTCATCAAATCCACTATGAAAATCGTTTGCAAGTGTGGCTGAAATCAACATGGAATTTGGCTGAAACATAGAGTAGAAACATAGGAAATTAAAACCATGAGCATGCACCTCCCATTAGCCAAATCAGTCACTCACCTTAGCTCTAATGGGCTGCAAATCACTCTCCCAGACACCCTCCAGCAGCTGGAAACATTCAGCTAGAAAAGTCCCAAAATCCCATCTTAGAACACCCAAAAAAAAGAGAAACTTAGAAGGAATGGAGATGGGGACTTGCAAGATGGGTAGTGGGCCATAAAAGGGCTATAGATTCGAATTATGGAAGAAAGAAAGTGATTGCTTACCTGTAGGCGGTCCAACCAGCAAGGAATAACTAAATGAGGGGGCTGCCATTCATGGTGTCCCACGAAAATGGTGTCTAGAGCGGGAGGAGATGAAGGAGAATGCAATGACAAGCTTCGTTTGGCGATTGGCGGCATGAATCTTGAGTTTGGAAGCAACAAAAATGAGAGAAATAAGGGAAGGGGCTGCTGTTGCAGAGCTGGAACAGTTGCTGAAATGAGGTGACGAGGAATGAAGGAGATGAGGGCTGGTAGGGTTTATATGTGTAAAGGTGGGCCCCACAGCTAGTAGTTCTTCATGGGCTTGAAACTAGGCTCTTTGGGCCTCGGATGAAAACAACGAAGAAGGTTAAAATGATCCTCATAAAATCTAGTTTTCAAAAAGTATAATTTTGGCATGGTTCTGAAATCTCGAAATTTGGGTCCAGATTTTGTGAAAAGACCGATTTTTACCCCCATGGCCGGAAAAACTGATTTTCAGAGCTTCGAATGGGCACGGAGTGAACACGAAAGTTGTAGGGAATGGCGAGATTAGTCAAACGAAGCTAAAATGAAAATTTTTGGGAATCACCACAAATCTCCCCACGCTGACCACGCAAAACAAATGGGACCCTACGGTCACTGTCTAGGTTCTCTGGCTCTCAAAACTTCCCAAAGCTAATGAAAAGTCATTCTAACTCAAAAACTCGACCAAACAACCACTAAACCCATAGAGAAAACCAAATCACGATTAAAACCACACTAAACCAGGAAATTAGGGGTCGGGTTCTCACAATAGAGGCTCCTCCCACTTCGACTTTGAGGGAGATCTTCCCTTTGGGATATACGGACTTGGAGCTGAAACCCACCAATGGGGTGCAGGCTTCCTGCAGGTCCTCCTCTTTCAGACCCATTTTCTTGAAGCGGTCAAAATAGAGGATTTCCGAGGAGCTCCCGGGGTCCACTAAGGTCCTTTTGACATTGAAGTTCCACAACCTCAGAGTCAGGAGCAGGGGATCATTGTGGGGTAGCTGGAACCCATCCAAGTCTTCATCAGAGAACCAAGTCTTTGGTCTCTCTTTGCATGCCTTCTTTGCTGAGGGATCGAGCTCAGCCGCCATCACTTGTTTGCCATGTCGGGCTCTCCTGGCCTCAGTACAAGCCCGGCCGCTTCCCTTAGGAGCGGGAGCTAGATGGATGACGTTGATGGTCCCTATTGGCTCACCGCTGTCCCTTTCATCGGGCTGGTGTTGCTGAGCACGGTTTACTCTGCCCTCCTCCTTGATGAGGTCCTTCAGATGCCCGTCCTTCACGAGCCTCTCGAGGTGTGCCATGAAGGCATGGCAGTCCTCGGTTCTGCGCCCATTCTGTTTATGGTAGCCGCAGAACTTGCTCTGGTCTCGGGAGGAGGGTTCGCCTTTCATAGGTTGGGGCCATTTGAAGAAGGGTTGACTCTGGATCTTGCCGAGGAGCTTGTAAATAGGCTCCTTGAAAATGGTGTTGACGGCCTTGTAAGAGGCACCACTTGACTTCGGCTTCGCGCCGCCTCTCGAGGTGGGAGCAAAGCGTGGTGCCGGGCCAGATGGTTCTCTGTTTCGGTCCGCCTCCCTCTTGGCTATCTTTTTGTCCTTCTTGGAGGGTCGGTCCTCCTGCCAGAAGTTATGGCACTCCCAAGTTCGGGCCTCGTCTTCTTCTTGCTCGACGAACTGATTCAACCGGGCCATCAGTGCTTTCACCGAGACCACGGGGAACCGCACCAAGTCTCTCCGAAGCTCGTTCCGGGCAACAAAGCATGTTGGAAGGACTTGATGGTGACCTCGTCGTTGGCGTCTTTGATCTGACTGTAAATGGTCCAGAACCTCCTGGCGAACCGAGTGATATTTTCGGCTGGCCTCATTCTGATGGCCATCAGGTCGGAGTCTGTTTTCGGGATGACCCGGTGCGCTTGGAACTTCTCGACGAAGGAGTTTCGGAGCTGCTACCAGCTCGAAATCGATCCCTCGGAGAGCGCGCAAAACCACCGAAGTGGGAGGTCACCCAAACTGGAGGAGAAGACCTTGCAGTCCAGGTTGTCGTCGCCGCCCCACACCGTCATCCTCTGGGTGAAGTGGCGGAGGTGTGCATCGGGGTCCGAGGTCCCGTCATAAAGATTGAACCTCGGGACGCTGAACTTATCGGGGTGGGCGTGATCTTTGATCTCCCGAGTAAATGGGGATGTACCATGGTTGTCGCTGTCATTGGTAGCTAGCCGACCTCGAGTGAGGCCAGCAAACTCCATGTTCTGCTGCACAGCGAGTTTTATTTGCTGGTTGATATAATCCCTCATCTCGGGGTTGGCTTCTTATCTCCTCGGCCTCTGGAGCTGCTGCCGAAGGTCAGCGTTGGCGTGAGTGCTGCTCGAGCCTTCATCATAGGCTTGGTCACGCCTCTTATTGTTTATGATTTGTCTCAAGTCCGGCCAAGCTTTAGGAACTTTCCGGGTTCACTGCTGTGAAGGAGTTACGAGGGAAGTCCCGGCCGAGGCCATCTCTTTCCCTTCGAGCTGCCGCTAGAGCTGGAGGATCTGGGCTCTCTGCTCTTCAATAATGAGGTTTTGAGCCCTGATTGCTTCGGCGTGTGCCTCGTCGTCCTCCTCCAAGACCATGTCGCCGTCGCCCTGTCATCAAGGTGCACGTGGTCCTCCTCCACGTGGTTCCCGTGACGAGGCTGGCGTGATCTGGACAGCGCCGGAGTCTTGCCTTGTCGGGAACGATCCTGAGGAGGAACATCCCTGCGGGGCTGCTCCAGTAAGATGACGTCCTGACGAGGACGCTTTGCTTGGGAAGTATTCGGCCGAACTTGTCACGTCCCCCGAACCTGATTAAGAATAAACTGGATCCGGAGAGTGAATTTTAGGACTAATTAAAATTTTTGTCCTTTAGGCCCACGGATCGTAAGTCCGCTCTGAGGATATTACATTTTAGACCTCATATAAGTCTAGGCATATGGAATATCAGTTAATGAATAATAACTTCTCATTAAATTAAAAGTTGCAAGAATGAATAATTAAAACTACTGAAGGAGTTAAAGTAATTTATTACATTGGCCAATCCCAATAAACAAGGCCAATAAAAATAAAACCAAGTCAATGAAAGAAAGGTCCAACGAGAGAAATAAATAATGGAATATATCTAATGAAATCCGTAGGAATCTCTCTCGTGCCAGGAGTGATGACGCTACTCTACGTCATCGGCACGCCACTCGCGTTCCTCCTCGACTGGTTGGAGATCCTTTGGGATCTCCTCACCGGTCTGCTCCTCATAGTAGTAGTAATCACCTGAGGTGTCTGCACACCAAGGAATAGAGTCAACGACATGTTGAGCAATAGAAAAACATAGCATAATAAACATGACATGCATCAAATATAGAGTAATGACAAGTACACATCATATGAACACAAGGAAAGCGAGTCTAGGCATAAAGCAAGAATAATGATCGATAGAAATAATAATAGGAATCCTAATAACCATCTAACAATAACCACTATCATGCAATGCAAGACAAGAACAAGAGGGAGACTCCGAGGGTGTCCAATGCCATCTCCCGGGGTACCAGTAACAATCCCAATCTGGACTACTGATACCAAAGTCCGGCTCCAGTAGGATCCTAGCTCCCGGTCCTGGGAATAGCAGCACGGTCCAATGCCTGCTCCCAGCTATTCAACGCCATGGACGCCATCCAAAGCCGACTGCCCATCCCGACAACCGAGTAACCGGTTCGTTAATAAACCCCAAACTGCAGATGGCCATGATATGCAAACAATAATAAAGTGGTTTTGACATAAGGACAAACAAGACAAGCAAGTCTGGCTAGTTCAATGTACCAGACACGATCATAGGGATTATCTCAATCAAAACAATACCATACAAGCAAATCACGTAATAATCCCTTTCATTGCTAGCCAGTCATGTTCATCAATACAAGACAAGGTTCCTACGATACATTCTAAGTCAGGTCCAAGCCTAAATTCTATAAGAATTTATGTTTCATAATTAGTTAAGTGTTTTATGCCAAAAGAGTATACAAGGAATAATATCAACGGATAGAATTCACAAGTCAATGGGGAATTCAATCCAACCTAGGCAAGTGGTGTCATCCCTGTATTCCACATGTTCTAGCGGAGTACGTGTGGAAATTGAATCAACGATGCTTTTAGGAAAATTCCTTGGTGTGCAATCATGTTAAGCATCTAATGAAACAATTTCATACGCATTCGGTTAAATCATGTGCAATACACGAATACCTAGACAACCCATTGAAGCACACCAACCCACGTGCTACGATTTTAACCCCATTAATAGTCAAATGAGTGTGGGTGCATGGTTTCCAACATCTAAGGTCCAAACCTAAGTTATTAGTCTCATTTACAATAAAACATGAGCTGATATAATAATCTGAATATTTATATCACTTCCCAACCTCCGATCGTGATGGAACTAGAACCATTGGATTCTACATCTCGAGAGCTTTCCAACGGTATATTACATGTAGAGTTCCAACGGTCGGATTAAAAGTTATGCATTGCCGAAGTTCGCCTATGCTGTCAAAAAAAGGTTGTCCGATCGATCGGACCTTTCTGAAATCAGCCACAGTTAAGTAACAGTGCCGATCGATCGGACTGTAGGTCCGATCGATCGGAATTGCAACCTGAACCCCGAAAATGGCCGGAAACTGGTTTTTCTTGCCCTTTTTCCTCCGGCCAATCCGTGGTTAACCTGCATACAATGAGCCACCATGCTCCCCAATCATCACATTCATCATTTCCATCATCTTTAACAATTTAAACACAATTTATAACTACCAATTACAATCTTTTATTTGACCCAAAACCCTCAAACACCCAATCTAGCATATCATCTCAATCAGTAACCAACGGGGTTGGAATTAAGGTAATTCTAATAAGAAAACATAGCCAATCAAATAGAAATAAACATACATGCTTAGAAATACAATGCAGATCTACTTGCCTCAACCAAGAAGATGATAGAATTTGGGCAAAACTCGAGGAGAAGCCTTTCTACCCCAAAATCCACGATCTAACCCGATAAAACGAAATCTATGAAGCCAAGAAGAAGATAGGAAGGAAAAGAATTAAGATTAGACCTAAATCTAACCAAAGAGAATACGAATGAAAAGATGAAAGTATGAGAATGCTTACCAAATTGATACTGGAAGCAAGAGGAGATCGAGAGAATGAGAACTAGCGGATCGAATCTTCGAGTTGATCTCTCTAGACTAGAGATCTGGCTTGAGAAAGGAAGAAGAAGAATAAGAAGGATGGGGCTGCAGTTGCTTTCGTTCAATTGCAGAGAATAATGAGAGAGATTAGGGTTAATCTCGTTTAAGAAGAAGATAGGGAGGAAAAGACCAAAGTTGCCCTTGAAGTGGGTCCGGTGAAAGAATGGACCACTTGAAGGGTTTCCAGTTGTCGGATTACGATGAGTCAAGAGACAAAGATGATCAGCACGATGAAACCTTTCCAACGAACCCATAAATCACGGCATTTGGAATATTTCGGAAAAACACTCAATTTTCCCTAAATAGCAAACTACCCCCTGCTATCAACAAATAAACTCGGAATCGCACGAAACTTCGCAGATACTATTCTAATGCTAAAAGAAACTTGCTCATGATCTAAACCCACTTAAATATCTAAAATACAATTAATAAAATAATTATCAACAAAAGGGGTCAATGGGCCTATTGTTGGGCCCAACTGACCTAGTAAGGTCGCGGACCTTACAACTCTTACATCTAAAAAGAACATTTGGTCCCCCAAATGCCTAAACATACCTCTTTGGGAAAAAGATAAGGATACGCCTTCTGCATCTGGTCCTTCAGCTCCCACGTAGCCTCCTCCGCACTATGATGCTCCCACTGTACCTTGACCCATTGGATTGTCTTGGTACGCAACACTACCTCCTTGGTGTCAATGATCTGTGCCGAACGCTCCACATAGGTTGCATCTGCCTGTAACTGAAGTGGCTCATGCTGCAACACGTGAGTGGGATCTGGAATATACTTCCTAAGCATCGAAACATGGAAAACGTCGTGCACACCGGCTAACTCTGGCGGCAGTATCAAACGATAGGCCACATCTCCAATCCTACTCTTGACCTCAAACGGTCCTACAAACCTTTTAGCAAGTTTCCCTTTCTGCCCGAATCTGACAACACCTCTCATCGGAGACACTTTCAGGAATACCATATTCCCAACTTGGAATTCCAAAGGTCTCCGTCTCTTATCTGCATAGCTCTTCTGATGATCCCGTGATTCCTTCATTCTCATCTAAACAATCATGACTTTCTCAATAGAATCAGCAATCTCTGAGGGGCCATGAAAACTCCGAAAACTCCTACTTCCTCCCAACATGCCGGAGTTCTGCATCTTCGTCCATACAATGCCTCAAATGGTGCCATACCAATACTTGAATGATAACTGTTATTGTAGGCAAACTCACACAGAGGCAAACTCTCATCCCAACTCTCCTTGAAATCTAATACACATGCCCTGAGGAGATCTTCCAACGTCTGAATAGTACGCTCTGACTGTCCATCTATCTGAGGGTGGTAAGCTGTACTGAATTTCAACTGAGTACCCATAGATGACTGAAAAGTAGACCAAAACCGAGAGACAAACTTAGGGTCTCGATCGGATACAATGGACTTAGGCACTCCATGTAGCTTGACTATATTGTCCCTGTACAACACCGTCATCTTGTTCATAAACTGACCAGTCTTGAATGGCAGAAATGTGCTGATTTAGTCAATCTATCTACAATCACCCAAATAGCATCATTGCCCTTCCTAGTGTTTGGCAATCCCGATACAAAATCCATGGTGATGTGCTCCCATTTCCACTTTGGAAGCTCCAACGGGTGAAGCAAACCAGGAGGCTTCTTGTGTTCTGCCTTAATCTGCTGACAAGTCATACACTTAGCGACAAATTCTGCAATCTCTTTCTTCATTTTCACCCACCAATAGTGATTCTTCAAATTCTGATACATTTTGGTGCTCCCCGGGTGAACTGAATATCTGGTGTGGTGCGCATCCGTCATCAGCTCTAACTTGATGTCTTGCACATCTGGCACACACAACTTGTCCTTGCAGTACAGAACTCCATCAATCAATCTGAACTCTGAATGGTCCTCAATGTGGTCAGAAATTCTCTGCAACCTAGGATCATCCTTCTGAACTTCCTTGATCATGTTAACAATCTCTGGCTCCCAAACTCCCATAGTAGCAACTAGGACTTTCTCATTAACAGGCCAGACTTCGACATCCATGTCTCTGAACTGCTCCATCCATCTCCATTCAGGCATTATACATCCACTGAATGCTGCATTCCTACTAAGAGCATCTGCTACAACATTCACCTTCCCAGGATGGTACTTGATCGGGAAATCATAATCCTTTATGTACTTCATCCATCTCCGTTGTCTGTTATTCAAATCACCCTGTGTAAACAGGTATTGCAGACTCTTGTGATCTGTATGCACCTCAAATCTTTCTCCATATAAATAATGGCTCCACAATTTCAATACAAAAACCACTGCTGCTAGCTCCAGGTCATGTGTGGCATACTTCTTCTCGTGATCCTTCAATTGTCTCGATCCATAGGCTATCATCTTGTCATTCTGCATGAGAACACAACCCAAACCAATCCCTGAAGCATCTGTGTAAACCACAAATCCTCCACTTCTTGAGGGTAAAACAAGTATGGGTGCTGTACTCAACCGAGTCTTCAACTCTTGGAAACTCTTCTCGCATTCTTCTGTCCATACAAACGGAACGTCCTTTCTCGTCAACTTAGTGAGTGGAGATGCTATGGTAGAAAACCCTTTCACAAACCTCCTGTAGTAACCTGCAAGTCCGAGAAAACTGTGAAACTCCGCTACATTCCGTGGACTACCCCAATTAACAACTGCTGCAATCTTCTTATGATCCACTGTTAGTCCTTCCTTAGAGATAATGTGGCCCAAAAATGCCACTTGCTCCAACCAAAACTCACATTTGCTCAACTTAGCATACAGTTGGTTATCCCTCAGGAGCTGCAAAGATGTTTTCAACTGATGCTCATGCTCCTCCTTAGTCTTCGAATACACCAACACATCATCTATGAAGACAGCCACAAACTGATCCAGGAAAGGGGCAAACACCTTATTCATCAATGCCATAAAAACTGCTGGGGCGTTCGTCAACCCGAAAGGCATCACAAGAAACTCGAAATGACCATATCTCGTCCGGAATGTAGTCTTAGAAACATCCTCCTTCCTGACTCATAGCTGATGATAACCAGAACGCAGGTCTATCTTCGAAAAGAATTGAGCTCCCTGCAACTGATCGAATAGCTCATAGATCCTCGGTAACGGGTACTTGTTCTTTACAGTCACTTGATTCAACTGTTTGTAATCTATGCACATCCTCATTGTCCCATCCTTCTTCTTCACAAATATCACCGGAGCTCCCCACGGTGACACACTGGGCCTGATGAAACCTTTATCCAACAGATCTCCAATCTGAGTCTTCAACTCCTTCAATTCTGCTGGTGCCATCCTATATGGGGCCTTCGAGATAGGTGTTGTACCTGGTTACAATTCTATTGTGAAATCCAACTCACGAACAGGTGGCAAACCGGGGATCTCCTCCAGAAATAAATCCGGGAATTCTCGCACCATAGGAATCTCATCAACAGTCTTGGACCTTTTGTCTTCCACGATAAATGCGATAAAGCCTTCGCAACCGCTCCTCATCAACCGTTCTGCCTTTAATGCAGAAATTAACCGAGTGGAGATGGGCTTCTCTGCGCCAACAAACTCAACACTACGGTCCGCACTCTGCAACTTCATAGTCTTGTTAAAACAATCTAACACCGCTTGATTCGCTGCTAACCAATTCATACCAAGTATCACATCAAACTCCGACATTGGTAAGATGATCAAACTGGCGGTCAGCTGAACTTCTCCAATCTGAACACTACATCTAGGGTAGATGACATTACAAGGAACTACCTACCTACCGAGGTGGCTACTATCAAATCATAAGGTAGTATCTCCTTATCCTCCCCCAAATGAAGTGCAAAAGCTGGTGCAACAAACGAGTGTGTGGATCCAGGATCAAATAGAACTTTAGCATCAAATCCACAAACTAAAAGTGTACCTTCAATGACATTCCCTGCAGCCTCTGCTTCTTCATGCATCAAAGCAAAAGCTTTCCCTGCCTGCTGGGGACGCTGCTGATGATACTGCTACTGCGGTGGTCTCTAACCACGTCCCTGGAATCTGGGTGCTGGGGGTCTCTGCTGATATCGTTGCTAAGGTACTGGAGGGCGCTGATGTGGTGGCTGAGGTGGTCGGACAATCACCTGCTGCTGCTGAGGCCTAGCCTGTGCAGGAGGCATCTATCTCAATGGCTGCGCAGGATATGGTGGCCTGGGCGCCGGAGCCTGGATTGTGGGTGGTGCCACTCCTGTCTTTCCTGGGCAACTGCGAACCTTATGCCCTGGGTCTCCACAATGATAACATGCCCCTGATTGTTTCCTGCAATCACGGCCATAATGATTTCCTCCACAATGAATGCAATTGACTCGCTGTGACTGCTGTCGGGGTGCAGGCTCAAACCGTAGCCTCTTGGGTGCTGGCTACTGATAGTACTGGGACGATGAACCTTGTGACTTGGGCTGAGGGATCAATGCCAAGATCCTCTGGTGTTCCAACATAATCACATCCTTCAGGGACTCCTCTGCCCAGTATGCTTCCTTTACCACATCATCATAGTTGGTCAACTTGCTGCGCTGAACTTGCATCTTGATATCTGCCCGCAGTCCCTTGGTGAACCTCCGGACTCTCTCTGACTCTAGCTGAATCAGGCTCTCAGCAAATCTAGACAGATGGGTGAAGGCAATCTCATAATCCTATACTGGTAAGTCACCCTGCATCAGTCTCTCAAAGTCTTCCATCTTCTGATCCCTGTAATGCTCTGGGATGCATTTCTTCTAGAACTGCTCAGTGAAAGTCTTCCAGGCTACACCTTCTCCAATCGTCTCATACGGGTGCTTGACGGTCTTCCACCATCTCTCTGCTGCCCCACGAAACATGTGGGCTCCAAGCTGCACCTGCTGGATGTCCGTGCACTTGAACACCTCATAGATCTTCTCTATCTGAACAACCCACTCATCTGCTACGGCGGGATCCTCAATGCCATGGAACTCGGGTGGGAATCTCTTCCTGAACTTCTCAACCAGTTCATTCAGGTCATATTCTTTGGCCTGTGGCTGGCCCACTTTCTGCACTACCTCAAGCATCTGAGCTTGGAACACCGCCTGATCCTCATTCTGCTTATGGCTTTGCTAAGCCATATCCTTCTGGGACTGGATGAAGGCTGCCATGAACTGATGAAATTGATTATCTGGGCCATTCTGAGAGGAACTACCCTCTGGTGGTGGCACACTACCGGATCGAGTGGATCTACCAGCCATAATCCTGTAAAACATTCAAAGTAAATTCCAATATGCCACAAGCTAACATCACAATGCTAGAAATAAAACTAAAAGATCAACTTACCAACTAACGGAATCCTCACACGCGTCCTATGGTTTCTAAAAATTTTTATCCTGAGAAACCATCCACTGCTCTGATACCATTTCTGTCACGTCCCCAGAACCTGATTAAGAATAAACCGGATCTGAAGAGTGAATTTTAGGACTAATTAAAAATTTTGTCCTTTGGGCCCACGGATTGTAAGTCCGCTGTGAGGATATTACATTTCAGACCTCATATAAGTCTAGGCATATGGAATATCAGTTAATGAATAATAACTTCTAATTAAATTAAAAGTTGCAAGAATAAATAATTAAAACTACTGAAGGTGTTAAAGTAATTTATTACATTGGCCAATCCCAATAAACAAGGCCAATAAAAATAAAACCAAGTCAATGAAAGAAAGGTCCAACGAGAGAAATAAATAAAGGAATATATCTAACGAAATCCGTGGGAATCTCTCTCGTGCCAGGGTGATGACGCTACTCTACGTCATCGGCACGCCACTCTCGTTCCTCCTCGACTGGTTGGAGATCCTCTGAGATCTCCTCACCGGTCTGCTCCTCATAGTAGTAGTAACCACCTGAGGTGTCTGCACACCAAGAAATAGAGTCAACGACATGTTGAGCAATAGATAAACATAGCATAATAAACATGACATGCATCAAATATAGAGTAATGACAAGTACACATCATATGAACACAAGGAAAGCGAGTCTAGGCATAAAGCAAGAATAATGATCGATAGAAATAATAATAGGATTCCTAACAACCATCTAACAATAACCACTATCATGCAATGCAAGACAAGAACAAGAGGGAGACTCCGAGGATGTCCAATGCCACCTCCCGGGGTACCAGTAACAATCCCAATCTGGACTACTGATACCAAAGTCCGGCTCCAGCAGGATCCTAGCTCCCGGTCCTGGGAATAGCAGCACGGTCCAATGCCTGCTCCCAGCTATTCAACGCCATGGACGCCGTCCAAAGCCGACTACCCATCCCGACAACCGAGTAACCGGTTCGTCAATAAACCCCAAACTGCAGACGGCCATGATATGCAAACAATAATAAAGTGGTTTTGACACAAGGACAAACAAGACAAGCAAGTCTGGCTAGTTCAATGTACCAGACACGATCATAGGGATTATCTCATTCAAAACAATATCATACAAGCAAACCACGTAATAATCCCTTTCATTGCTAGCCAGTCATGTTCATCAATACAAGACAAGGTTCCTACGATACATTCTAAGTCAGGTCCAAGCCTAAATTCTATAAGAATTTATGTATCATAATTAGTTAAGTGTTTTATGCCAAAAGAGCATACAAGGAATAATATCGACGGATAGAATTCACAAGTCAAGGGGGAATTACAATCCAACCTAGGCAAGTGGTGTCATCCCTGTATTCCACATGTTCTAGCGGAGTACGTGTGGAAACTGAATCAACGATGCTTTTAGGAAAATTCCTTGGTGTGCAATCATGTTAAGCATCTAATGAAACAATTCCATACGCATTCGGTTAAATCATATGCAATACATGAATACCTAGACAACCCATCGAAGCACACCAACCCACGTGCTACGATTTTAACCCCATTAATGGTCAAATGAGTGTGGGTGCATGGTTTCCAACATCTAAGGTCCAAACCTAAGTTATTAGTCTCATTTACAATAAAAACATGAGCTGATACAATAATCTGAATATTTACATCACTTCCCGACCTCCGATCGTGATGAAACTAGAACCATTGGATTCTACATCTCGAGAGCTTTCCAACGGTATATTACATGTAGAATTCCAACAGTCGGATTAAAAGTTATGCATTACCAAAGTTCGCCTGTATTGTCAAAAAAAGGTTGTCCGATCGATCGGACCTTTCTGAAATCAGCCACAGTTAAGTAACAGTGCCGATCAATCGGAACTGCAACCTAAACCCCGAAAATGGCCGAAAACTGGTTTTTCTTGCCCTTTTTCCTCCGACCAATCCATGGTTAACCTGCATACAATGAGCCACCATGCTCCCCAATCATCACATTCTTCATTTCCATCATCTTCAACAATTTAAACACAATTTATAACTACCAATGACAATCTTTTATTTGACCCAAAACCCTCAAACACCCAATCTAGCATATCATCTCAATCAATAATCAACGGGCTTGGAATTAAGGTAATTCTAACAAGAAAACATAGCTAATCAAATAGAAATAAACATACATGCTTAGAAATACAATGCAGATCTACTTGCCTCAACCAAGAAGATGATAGAATTTGGACAAAACTCGAGGAGAAGCCTTTCTACCCCAAAATCCACGATCTAACCCGATAAAACGAAATCTAGGAAGCCAAGAAGAAGATAGGAAGGAAAAGAATTAAGATCAGACCTAAATCTAACCAAAGAGAATACGAATGAAAAGATGAAAGTATGAGAATGCTTACCAAATTGATACCGGAAGCAAGAGGAGATCGAGAGAATGAGAACTAGCGGATCGGATCTTCGAGTTGATCTCTCTAGACTAGAGATCTGGCTTGAGAAATGAAGAAGAAGAAGAAGAATGGGGCTGCAATTGCTTTCGTTCAGTTGCAGAGAATAATGAGAGAGATTAGGGTTAATCTCGTTTAAGAAGAAGATAGGGAGGAAAAGACCAAAGTTGCCCTTTAAGTGGGTCCGGTGAAAGAATGGACCACTTGAAGGGTTTCCAGTTGTCGAATCACGATGAGTCAAGAGACAAAAATGATCAGGGCGACGAAACCTTTCCAACGAACCCATAAATCATGGCATTTGGAATATTTCGGAAAAACACTCAATTTTCCCTAAATAGCAAACTACCCCCCTGCTATCAACAAACGAACTCGGAATCGCACGAAACTTCGCAGATACTATTCTAATGCTAAAAGAAACTCGCTCATGATCTAAACCCACTTAAATATCTAAAATATAATTAATAAAATAATTATCAACAAAACGGATCAATGGGCCTATTGTTGGGCCCAACTGACCCAGTAAGGTCGCGGACCTTACAGAACTCGTTCCAGAACGGGGCCATGACGAGGAGATTTTGTTGCACCTCTAGACGACGAATGCGTCTGGGTGACAGGAAATCCCACACTTCTCATCCCAGGTTCTCCGCCAACCCTCCTCTACTGAGGGTCAGGCGGTGCTTGCCTAGTTGCTCCTGCCTGGTTCGTCACCAGTGGAGGCGGCATGAGAGGCAAAAACGTTTCTGGCGGTGTGGACCTGGATGGCCCGGCAATGCCCTTTCCCTTCCTTGTCTTTGGAGGCATGGCTTTCAAGATAAAAATATGGCTTTTTCAAATCGATTTCCCACAGACGGCGCCAAATTGTGCGTGCCTAAAAATTACGGACTTAGTTTATATGGTAATGGGGCTTATGAAGATGTTGTTTAGCTGATTAGGAACGTCGTCGATGGCCTGAAACTTGAAAGGGAGAAGAAACAGAGGTCAGAGGCCCGGGCTGTTGCCAGCCAAAGGCACTTCGACGCTTGAGTTAGTGCAGTCACTGAACTAGGACGAAGTGGAAAAGAAGGTTCGAGCAAGATAGCACAGTATATATTATGTGTTGTGTACCTGTTCATGGCTTACCATGCAGGTATATATAGAAGGGAGTGGAAGGTTCCATAATGGAGGTAGGTGAGGATACTTGTCCCATCAGCCCATACATAGGACCCTTAGTGGGGGTATGTGAGGATACCATCCCATCGGATCTTTCCTCAAATCCCTCACATAAATGTGGATGTGATCAGCTAATAGGAAAGAGCCCTTATCAATGGCAGGCGGCCACCCTATCTGTCAGGGCTCCCTACAATGTGGTTGTCCCATCTCATAATGGTGATTAGACGCTCAGCGTTCACCTCGGCCGAGGGACCGAACTAGAGAAGGTGCTGAGGTCGGACACGGGTGTCGAGAAGCACGAGGCTGAGTTCGGAGGGGGTGGTCGGTACTTTTACCGAGACCAACCCCATCTCGGTGCCAGGTGGCGCACTGCCTCGCTAGACAGATGAAGTCGAGGCCTTTCCTGATTGGTACTGTTACCGAAGTCAGGAGTAACCTCGATTTCGGTAAAAACACTCCACACAAAGGTCATGCATAGGTTTGAGCTTCCAATACCTATATTTGACCTAAGTAAGCAAAATTTATTATACTATGTTTATAGCTTGTATAAATGGGAGTAGCAGAAAATAAAAATCTACAAGGTTCAAACAACAAAAAATTAATTTACTATATAAATCTCTTAACTTTATACACTTAAAAGAGAAAACCAAATGCAAAGATTTGGACACCGACTAAACATTGGCAGCGCCACATTAATCACAGTGATCTAAGAAACTATTTTAAAATAAAAATTTTAATGTCATAAATTGAACTTATGGGAAGCTTTTGACCCCGTTTAATTTAAGAGTTTCATCCCACATTAGCTAACTTCATACATTTTCCTTGTCACTGTGGTAGTGAACAAAAGTCACTATAAAATACCCACCGCCTAAGTTAATAGGACAACTATTTACCAATATAAATAAAAAACTAATGGGCCCACATTGCTGATATGCACTCTAGCAACGAGTTTTTAGAAGTTAAAGAAATTTGTGACATTGCTAGAAAATTAGTAGAGACAAAGAAGGATATTACATACCAATTGGTTTATTTGCTTCTAAAATTGGCGCTGATTTTATCATAACAACTGCAACTGTAAAAAGAGTTTTTTCAGCAATAAAGTACATAAAGAACAAGTAGCGTAACCGAATGAGAGATCAATAGATGAATGACTGCTTCATCACATATATTGAAAATGATGTATTTGTTTGTGTTGATTGTTAGATTGTATGGACTCAATCCATCAATTGATGTGATAAATTGATTAATTTTTTTATATATCAATAAAATCATGCTTTACTTTCATGAGATGAATATTATTTTAGTTACTTCATGCACATGATCAATACATATGGCATAGTGGTTCATGAGTTGAACCGGGCCCCATTAGTATATTAGATGTGATATATGTGTATGGATGAGATCCACACACGGGAGACGTATGTCACAAATCTTATACTTAAATATCTTCACAACCAGTGATGAGACTGGGCATCTCATTTGATAAGGTTGCAGCACTTTGATCACTATGAGATAGTGTGATTTGTCTTTATCATCAGACTGTAAGATTTTGGATAATAGTGCTAGTACATTGGATGTATTGAAGGACCATGAGAAGCACCTTATGGAATTCTATCTCAATAATAAGGTCTGCTCTCATAATTCCCTACCAATAGGCTCTCAATCCTGAGACATTGATGAACAATTTTCTATCTATTCATTTGCTTTAAGTCACCAATAAGTGAGGCCAACTGTAGGTCAACACCCCGGTGTCTTGAGTATGTGGTAGTAGGACTGTGGGAACATTGAATGATCGAGATGGAATCTATCTCTATTATCCCCTTGTGCCAATTAATGGATTTGTCATTAGTAAGTGCGCACCCATCTCGATTAAGAGTTAATTGGATGGTACCGATGATCATAGTGATTAATTGGGGCTTAAGGATAATAAGATGTGGAACTAAGATTGGAAGAGACAGATTTATTCCAATTGATTCATGGATATTGATAAAGGGGCCTACTTGTGGTAATCGGGAAGTTTAGGGTCTTCATTGTAATTTATTCCTAAGACTGGAATGCAATTGCATTTATATAGTGGTGTTATTTGCAATTAACTGTGGGTCTGGATTGTACATGAGATGTGGGGTCGCGGTGTCCCAGTTGGAGCCAGCTTTCTATGGAATCCCTAGTGGTCCCCACGCTAGCCCAAGTTATTAGAAAGATACTAATCCTACTTAAACTCTAAAAGGAAGGAATAGAAAATTACTATTTCTATTTGGAGTAGGACTTCTAATAATGTTAATAGTATACTTACTAATTGTTGTGGAAGTGAGACTTCTGTTTCAATTAGGAAATGAGGAGGCTTGAAAGGTTATAAAAGGGAATCAACCTCTCTTGGAGGTCCATTCAATTGGAGAAAACATCCAGCCCTTTTGTGTACAATTATTGCTCATCTCTCTCCTCTATTCCTCTTTTAGTTCCTTAGAGTTTCGAGTTGGGTTTTCTCTTGGAGATTCCACCCATCTTCATTGAGAAAGGAGATCCAATTCGGGTCATAGCGTGGAAGACTAAGAGGTGTTGGAGATTCTGATTTTATTTTGTAGAAGAGTTCTACATCAAAGAAAGTCATCAAGTTCTCCATTAGAGCACTACCGGGCTCCAAAGGTATGATCTACTCCTTTCATGTTGTGGATCGTTATGGATGTTTAGTGCTGCTTGTTTCTATCTTTTAGATAGAATTTTACTGTACATGATCATGAGATTGAGGGTTATGCATCCTGGATATAGTGTTTGGCCTTATGGATGCTTGATTCCTGAGTCAAGTGGGTCAAAAGTTTTGAAAATCTGTCCCCAAGGCCCACCTACTTCCAACAATTGGTATCAAAGCCTTACCTCATCTCTAATTATGTTAGATCAGTAATCTTGTTCTAATCTTTACATAAGATGCGAAGAGGGTAGAGCAAGGGCTATATAAGGATCGATCTTTATTGGGTTTGTTTATTTTTGTAGTAGATCCATGTTTGGAATGTCAATCATGATGGAAGGATGGTAAGAAGCCACTAAAAGCCTATTGAGATCATTAGAAGTGATTAGGGAACGGCTCGATCCCTGCCGGGGGACACCCCCGGACCCCCTCTGCGTAGGGCATGTTTTAAAGAAGTAACAAACTTTTGGCATCTTGTTTTTCGATTGTGGTTTCGTAACCTGGTTTTTGTGAGATGCTTTATTGTATGAGATACAAACTTGCAGATGATAATGTCCTCTCAATATGGCCCACATGACTTTTACATTCTTTCATGGTTATTGGTTTATTTGAAGCTAAGTGTAAAGGGTATCATGGTTTCCTTAGTTTCCCGCGAAAGGGCAAGGCATGGTGAATTTCCCTATAGCCCTTTTATTTCCATTTTTAGATTACCATGTAAGTCTCATTGTAGAGACATAGGAATTTATGTAATTTTTCAAATTTGTAAATTCTGGAGATTTCCAAGACGAAAAAGAAAAGTGAAGCTGGACTCCTAATCAAAGAGTTTGAAGATTACCAAAAGGTGTTTTGGAGACGCCCAAAGAGTTTGAGGAATCCCAAAGCTTTGGAATATCTAGAAGTCCAAGAAGTCTATTCCGCATGGGCCATGTGGAGGAGAGGACTAGTTTCTAATTATAGCACTTTCTATTTATGGATGAATGCTTGTTTTAGAAAGTTTCCAAATCTGATCCAAACATAGCAATTTCCGAAATTTGACAAATAAAATTAATTTTTGGAAAGATTTCTAATTAGAGTTGGTGGACCCATGAGATGGATCCATTGGTAACATTAATTTTAGAAACTGGACTTTCCTTAAAATAACTTGACGTGGAACCAATCATTGGTCATATCATGAGATGATTTGATATCTATATTTGATGGGCCTATATACCTATAAGGAAATCCTCAATTCTAAAATATTAAGTGGGAGCGGGGCATTTATATTTAGAAATCCCCATGGTTTTCCACCATAGGTCCATTGTAAGGAAAGTATTAGCCTCGCGCCATCTTGAGAAAGGTTGTTCCTCACGGAGGGCTTGTATTTGTCTAGTTACTAGATATGGATCTCCTATGGATAATGTTGATGAGATGAGGCAGGGGCCCACTCCCCAAGGAGGAGCTGCCCGCAACGGTTGTCATGCAATGCTAGTTGGTGGGTCACACTTAACTAAAATAATGATGTAGTATCCCCAAGGATTTGCCTCATGTATTTTAGAAACCGAAGTTAATCGGGAGTCATACATTATTTGGTATGAGATACTTAAATAATAATGAATGAAGGGGATCATGGATAGTTAGTCTTAATCTCAATTTTGACCAACTTTGATCCGCACCAGTCTAGGTGGTATTCGCACTCCCTAAGGAGGCATACCCTGGAGGATTGGATTCCGATGTATTCTGAATTTTGTGGTTATGAGGATTCCCACATAAATTTGGTAGAATACTAAACCCAGTGTCATTTAAATTCATTAATTGAATGTATAGTTATGTGCTACAGTATTTCAAGCATGAATTCGACTACTTTCAATCCATTTGCGACCATCCTCAACCAGAATAAGTTGGTGGGATCCAACTATGTAGATTGGAAATGGAACCTGGATATTGTCCTGACAGCTTCAGGATATAAATATGTCATTACCAAACCCCCCTTGATGAGCCTGGTCCGAATGCATCAGAAGAAGAAAAGGAACTTTACACCAAATGGGCCAAAGACGATGAGATGGCCCGATGTTACAATCAGGCATCCATGTCGAGTGTTTTGCAACACCAACATCAATCCTGTAAGACTGCATATGATATTATATCGAACTTGAAGGAGATGTTTGCGGAACAGGGTAGGCTTGCTAGGCAGGCAGCCATGAGGGTGCTCATTAGTACCAAGATGGCTGAAGGTACATCAGTACAGGAACACATGTTGAAAATGATGGACTCATTAAATGAGTTAGATGTACTGGGAGTTGCGATTGATGCAAAATCGCAAATCGACATAATCCTTGAGTCACTGCCAGAGTTATTCAACAATTTCAAGGTTAATTATAATATGAATAAAATGATTCTGACTCTGGCTGAGCTATCTAGTCAGCTGGTAGTGACTGAAGGGATTTTAAAGAAGAAGCCAACTACCCTGATGATAGAAAAGTCAGATGCCAAGTCCAAGCCGAAAGGCAAAGGGCGGAAAGGCAAAAAGAAATCAGCTCCGAAGGGTCTTAAGGTGGGAGAATGGTCTTACTGGTGGCGTGGCCAAGGCTAAGGGTTCAGGGACAAAAGGAAAGTGTTTCCATTATGGTATGATAGGACATTGGAAAAGGAATTGTCCAGAATATCTGTCTAAGAAGAAGACCTCAGGTATGATTGAGTCACTTATTTTTGAAGTTAGTTTTGCAACTGGTACTTTAGAATCTTGGTGTGTGGACTCCAGTGCAACTAATCACATATGTAATATGTTGCAGGGGTTCAGGGAAACCAGGAGGCTAAGTGTTGGAGAAATCATTGTCAACCTAGGATCTGACGCTAAGGCGGAGGCTGTTTCAGTGAGAGTCATTACTTTATGTTTCTCAAATAATAAATTGGTTTTGTCAGATACATTATATGTACCATCTTTAAGGTGGAATTTAATTTCAGTTTCTAGTTTGGTGAATAAAAGTTATTCTATTACTTTTGGTACTGAAGTTGTCATAAAGAGGAATGGTAATTTTATATGTTCTGGCAAGGTAACCAATGGGCTTTATTTGTTAACTCCCATGATGTATGAGATACACGATACTGAAACAATTAATACACCATCATTAAAGAGAAAGTCACATTCATCTAATCCAACAAAACTTTGGCACTTGAGGCTAGGTCATATAAACCTAAACAGGATTGAGAGGCTAGTAAAAGATGGTATCTTACCTTCATTGGTGGTAGAACCAATGCATGTCTACGAGTCCTGTCTGGAAGGTAAAATGACCAAAAGACCATTTTCATCTAAGGGTAATAGGGCCAAAGATTTATTGGAATTAGTGCATACTGATGTGTGTGGACCCATTAATGTCAGGGCCAGAGGAGGATATGAGTACTTTATCACTTTCACAGATGATTACTCAAGATATGGATACATATACCTTATGCACCGCAAGTCCGAAGCTTTTGAAAAGTTCATAGATTTTCGAGCGGAAGCAGAAAAGCAATTAGGTAAGAGTATCAAGACTCTTCGATCAGATTGAGGAGGGGAATATCTCTCTGCTGATTTTATGGGATACTTATCAAAAAATGGAATTCTATCCCAGTTGTCTGCTCCTGGTATGCGTCAACAGAATGGAGTAGCAGAAAGAAGGAACCGGACTCTTTTAGATATGATCAGGTCTTTGCTGAGTTTCTTAGGATTACCCATATCCTTTTGGGGATACGCTTTGGATACTGCGATGTACATACTAAACCTCGTACCATCTAAGTCCGTACCTAAGACTGCCCGGGAGTTGTAGTCCAGGCGAAAGCCTAGTCTACAACATTTACCCATTTGGGGTTGTCCGGCACACGTGCTGAAGGTTAAGACGGATAAGTTGGAAACGAAGTCAAAAGTATGCATGTTTGTAGGATATCCTAAAGGAACTAAAGGTAGGTTATTCTATAATCCCAGAGAGCAGAAAGTGCCAGTCAGCACCAATGCGGTTTTTCTGGAGGAAGATTATATGATGGACCGAAAATCTTTAGAAAAGGTGATCTTGAAAGATATTCAAGAGCAATCAATTCCAAATCCAAGTATGACCGAACTTGAGGAAGAACCACCCTTACCAGACCCAGTAGTTACACCAGCGCCTCGTCGTAGTGGGAGGATTGTCAGACCCCCTGACAAGTTCTCGTTCTTGGGAGAGTCTTACGAGGCAGTCCCGGAAGAGCCAGAATAAGATCCCTGTAACTATGATGAAGCAATCAATGACTTAAATTCGGGACGCTAGCAAGATGCTATGAAAGCTGAGATGGAGTCTATGTACTCCAATCAGGTCTGGACACTTGTGCATTTGCCTACCAATATTAAACCTATTGGGTGCAGTGGGTCTATAAGAGAAAAAGAGGACCAGATGGAAGAGTGGAGACCTTTAAGGCCAGGCTTGTTGCAAAAGGATATACTCAGAAAGAGGGTATCGATTATGAGGAAACCTTCTCACTGGTAGCCATGCTCAAGTCCATCCGGATACTCTTATCCATTGCGGCTCATCTCGATTACGAGATTTGGCAAATGGATGTCAAGACGGCGTTTCTCAACGGCCATCTTGAGGAAGACATCTATATGGTGCAGCCAGACGATTTTGTAGCTAAAAACCAAGAGCAAAAAGTTTACAAGCTGCAGAAGTCCATTTATGGATTGAAGCAGGCATCCCGAAGTTAGAACATCCGTTTTGACTAGGCAATCAAGTCATTTGGTTGTTGTCAAAATCCAGATGAGTCATGTGTGTACATGAAAAGTGAAGGTGACATGGTAGTTTTTCTGGTTTTATATGTCGATGACATCCTTCTCCTTGGGAAAGATATGGGAATGTTATCAACGGTGAAAGTTTGGTTGGCCAAGACTTTTGATATGAAGGACTTGGAAGAAGCTAGCTACATCCTAGGGATCAAACTGCATCGAGACTGGAAAAATAGGATGATTGGCTTATCCCAAGCTGCATACATAGATAAGGTACTAGTACGGTTTGTTATGCAAGACTCCAAGAAGGGTATTACACTTTTCAGGCATGGAGTGCACCTTTCCAAGGATCAGTGTCCCAAGACACCTGAGGAAAAGGAGCAGATGAGGTTGATATCATACGCTTCGGCTGTTGGTAGCCTCATGTATGCTATGTGATGTACTAGACAAGATATCTGTCATGCAGTGGGCCTAGTCAGCAGATATTAGTCTAATCCAGGACCTGAATATTGGACTGCTGTAAAGTTTATTCTCAAATACTTGAGAAGGACTAGAGATTACATGTTGATTTATAGCAGTGATGAGCTGATTCCAGTCAGATACACAGATTCTGACTTCATGTCAGATAAGGATTCCAGGAAATCCACCTCTGGTTATGTGTTTATGCTTGGAGGCGGAACTATCAACTGGAGGAGTATAAAACAGGAATGTACTGCTGATTCAACTTCGGAGGCTGAATATGTAGCAGCTTGTGAAGCAGCTAAGGAAGCAGTATGGCTCAAAAGATTCCTTTTAGAACTTGAGGTGGTACCTTTGGCATGACTGCCGCTCACAGTTTATTGTGACAGCAGCGGGGCAGTCTCTCAGTCAAAGGAACCAAGAAGCCATAAAAGCCAAAAGCATGTACAGAGGAAGTACACTTAGTCAGAGAGATTGTGCAGAATGGTGATATTGCTATTATCAAGATAGCCTCTGTGGACAATCTGGCAGATCCATTTACTAAGCCTTTGACTACCAAAGTCTTTGAGCAGCATGTAGACGGGATGGGCATGAGATGCAACCCTGACTGGCATTAAGCCCAAGTGGGAGATTGTTAAATTGTATGGACTCAATCTATCAGTTGATATGATAAATTGATTAATTTCTTTATTTATCAATAAAATCATGCTTTACTTTCATGAGATGAATGTTATTTTAATAACTTCATGCACATGACCAATACATATGACATAATGGTTCATGAGTTGAACTGGAACTCATTAGTATATTAGATGTGATATATGTGTATGGATGAGATCCACACACGAGAGATATATGTCACAAATCTTATACTTAAATATCTTCACAATCAGTGATGAGACTAGGCATCTTATCTGATAAGGTTGCAGTACTTTTATCATTATGAGATAGTGTGATTTGTCTCGATCATGAGAATGTAAGATTCTAGATCATAGTGTTGGTACATTGGATGTATTGAAGGACCATGAGAAGCACCTTATGGAATTTCGTCTCAATAATAAGGTCTGCTCTCATAATTCCCTACCAATAGGCTCTCAATCCTGAGATATTGATGAACTCAAGTTTCTATCTATTCATTTGCTTTGAGTCACCAATAAGTGAGGTCAACTGTAGGTCAACACCTCGGTGTCTTGAGTGTGTGGTAGTAGGACTGTGGGAACATTGAATGATAAAGATGGAATCTATCTCTATTATCCCCTTGTGCCAATTAATGGATTTGTCATTAGTAAGTGCGCATCCATCTCGATTAAGAGTTAATTGGATGGTACTAATGATCATAGCGATTAATTGGGGCTCAAGGATAATAAGATGTGGAACGAAGATTGGAAGAGACAAATTTATTTCAATTGATTCATGGATATTGATAGAGGGGCCTACTTGTGGTAATCGGGAAGTTTAGGGTCTTCATTGTAATTTATTCCTAAGACTGGAGTGCAATTGCATTTATATAGTAGTGTTATTTGCAATTAACTGTGAGCCCGGATTGCACATGAGATGTGGGGTTGCGGTGTCCCAGTTGGAGCCAGCTTTCTATGGAATCCCTAGTGGTCCCCACGCTAGCCCAAGTTATTAGAAAGGTACTAATCCTACTTGAACTCTAAAAGGAAGGAATTAGAAAATTACTATTTCTATTTGGAATAGGACTTCTAATAGTGGTAATAGTATACTTACTAATTGTTGTGGAAGTGAGACTTCTATTTCAATTAGGAAAGGAAGAGGCTTGAAAGGTTATAAAAGGAAATTAACCTCTCTTGAACATCCATTCAATTGGAGAAAATGTCCAGCCCTTTTGTGTGCAATTGTTGCTCATCTCTCTCCTTTATTCCTCTTCTAGTTCCTTGGAGTTTCGAGTTGGGTTTTCTCTTGGAGATTCCACCCATCTTCATTGAGAAAAGAGATCTAATTCGGGTCATAGCATGGAAGACTAAGAGGTGTTGGAGATTCCAATTTTATTTTGTAGAAGAGTTCTGCATCAAAGAAAGTTATCAAGTTCTCCATTAAAGCACTACCGGGCTCCAAAGGTATGATCTACTCCTTTCATGGTATGGATCGTTATGGATGTTTAGTGCTGCTTGGTTCTATCTTTTAGATAGAATTTTATTGTACATGATCATGAGATTGAGGGTTATGCATCCTGGATATAGTGTTTGGCCTTATGGATACTTTATCCCCGAGTCAAGTGGGTTAAAAGTTTTGAAAATCTTTCCCTGAGGCCCACCTACTTCCAACATTGATAATGAAACTATTATACAACAATTTCCAACACATGAAAGCCTGTTGAGGGCAGCTGTAGGAGTTTATGTATTTGGATTTTCTTTTTTGATTAAGAACTATTAGTTACGCTGTATTAAAGATTTTTTTTTTTTAGAATTCAATATTATCTTTTTCAGATTATCGGAAATAGATTATTTAAGAATTTTATATTACATTTGTCGAATTATCGAAAGTAGAGAAAAGATGTTAATGAAGGAAAAGATAGATTTACTCGATTTGCTAAAGATAAGTCTTTTGCTGACCCCACTTACTCGAACCCTTTCTTCAAAATCATATCCCAAGATTAGTGGGATATGCCATTAATAATGGACGACTACCATTTAATTGGCCAAATAAATTTAAAAAGATCAAAATAAAATTCAAAAAATATGAATAAATTTCAAAAGACGAAAATAAGTTTCAAAAGACGTAAATAAAATTCTAAAAAATCACAAACAAATTTCAAAAAATAAAAATAAATTCAAAAGAATGCAAATAAATTTCAAAAAATGCAATAATTTCAAAAAACGCAATAAATTTCAAAAGAACGGAAAGAAATTTATTTCGAAAGATCCAAATAAATTTCAAAAAATATAAATAAATCTCAAAAGATGAAAATCAATTTAAAAAGACACAAATAAATCTCAAAAGACTCAAATAAATTTCAAAAAATGAAAATCAATTTAAAAGATCCAAATAAATTTCAAAAAATGTAAATAAATTTCAAAAGAAGCAAATAAATTTCAAAAGATGTAAATAAAATTAAAAAATACAAATAAATTTAAAAAACGCAATTACATTTACCATAAACTCAGATAGATTTGTCCAAAACACAGATAAATTTGTTCAAGAACTCAAAGAAATTAGCCAAAAAATCAGATAGATTTGTCCAGAACTTAGAGAAATTTGTTTCAGAACTCAGATAAATTTACGCAAAACTCAAATAAATTATGCTACAAAAATCCCCGGGTGAATTTCACAAAAAAAGCCCGTCTTTTAGCCAATGATAGTGTGACACATGTCATTAATGATACACTTATCCATTCTCTCCTAAATAATCTCTTCCAAAGGTGAATCTTTTATTGATTTTCTTAAAATACTAGCAAATCATGGTCTATTAAATGTGGGCAAAAACTCCCCTTTTGAGATAGGGGAGTTTTTTGGAAATTTCTAATATATATGGCCTTACCTTTCTTTTCTTATTTGATTTTTTTATAATGATATTATTGTTTTCAAATTTTCCATATTTTTAAATAAATCTCTATATTGAATTTTAATTATTCTATTTTAATTTAAATGATGAGCATTAGTGCTCATAAGTTGAGCACCACAAGCAAAAACACCAAGTGGGGCACATCGTATGACCCATCTGAGTAGACTATAAAACCGGGATCCCTGATCACCACGACTCCTGAGTTTAACACACATCCAAATAGATTGGGCCATTAGATCAACTTGCACTCATTTTGGACGATAAAAACTTGTCGGTAATCAAGTGGCTAGAACGATGATTCGAGCTTCCATCACCATATACCAATAGATGGGATAGGTCTCTCGATCCCTCCGGTCCCATCCCCAAGTGGAGCCCTAGGTGGACCACATAAGAAAGTGTGCTTAGCAAAGGGGGTTTCAAACTTAATTATTTTGATGGACAAGTCATTTTCTAAAGCGAAACACAAATTACTTTAAAAAAAAAAAAAAAGAAAACAAATAGCTACCACATTATATGCTCAACGGATTCACCCAATGGACCTCACTATTGCTGGGCCATGGTTGTAGTGTTCGCAAAGACCAATCGCGCTATCAATGTTGTAAAAGCTGATTGTTAAAATAAAAATAAAAATGAAGTATCATTGAATCTCTCAATCATGTCAATGTAGGGTCATAGTAAATGATTCCCTCGAAAAATGACAAATTCAAATGGCCACAAAGATGTTGCGAAACACAAATCTGCTATCTCTGTCTGAAGTGATGGAGACGGCTGACCATGCCTACTGACGATCTCATCGACAAACAATTTTGCAAAAGGTGCCATATGCATCATATTCCTTGTCTTTATTGGAATGAAATGAGAAGACTTCGTGAGACGATTTACAATAATTCAGATTGCATTATTCCCCTTCTTTGTATTCGGTAAACCGAAGACGAAATCCATGGTGATGTGCTCCCATTTCCACTCCAGAATCTCTAACTGTTGTAGCAAACCTGGGGGTTTTTTATGTTCTGCCTTAATCAACTGACAAGTCAAACAATGAGACACAAAAGTTGCTATCTCTCTCTTCATGTTACTCCACCAGAATCTATTCCTCAAATTGTGATACATCTTCGTACTACCCAGATGCATGGAGTATCTTGTGTTGTAGGCTTCAGTCATTATCTCATTCTTCAAATCATCCACCTTAGGTACACACAACACGAAAGTACAAAATTCCGTTCACCACCCTGAAGTCTGGACATTCTGCGATATGCTCTACAATCTTTGCCAAGTCTGGGTCCTGTAATTGATTGTGCTTGATCTTCTGGATGAAGGTAGGTTCTAATACTGTCATATTCACTAACATCACACCCTACCTTAGGGGTTGTACTTCCACACCTAACTCTTCAAACTGCTGTAAAACACCTACTCCTCTTAGACTGGCCATGACCATGGATTTTTTGCTCAAAGCATCAGCTACTACGTTCACTTTGCCCAGATGATATTTGATTGGGAAGCCATAATCCTTGATGTATTCCATCCACCATCTCTGCCTCATATTCAAATCCTTCTACGAGAACAAGTATTGCTAACTTCGGTGGTTTGAATGAACTTCAAACTTCTCCCCATAGAGGTAGTGTCTCCACATCTTCAAGGCAAACACAACTACTGCCAATTCCAAGTCATGAGTTGCATAGTTCCTCTCATGACATTTCAACTATCTTGAGTATAAGCAATCACTTTGCCATCTTGCATCAATGCACAGCCCAGTCCCACGTTCGATGCATCTATATAAACTATGAATCCACCGCTGCCCGATGGTAATGTGAGGATTGGAGCTATAGTTAATCTTCTTTTCAGCTCTTGGAAATTTGTTTCACATTGGTCAATCCAAACAAATGGAACATTCTTCCGGGTCAATTTCGTCAAAGGTGTAAGACCCCGACCCGAGTGACTCGATTAGTACTAATTAAGTTGTCTGTTAGTGCTAAGCTTGATTAGTGGTTCTGACTGAGCTTGGATTAGTATAGTTCTTCTATAGCTTTGGGGAACTTTTAGTGTCTTGTGTTTAGTGGGACCCTTTGAGGGTTCCTTTTTTATAGTCTTGCTTGCTTTTGGATGTTACTTGATATTCCCCTAATTCTTGTCTTGATCCCATTTTACTTATTTTGTCGATCCTTACAACTTTCATGTTGAGCCCGTACCCGTCCGGAACCCCTAAACCTGATTTTCTTGCATTGAGGGCAAAACAGTCTTTTTACACTAAATCTGCACCCAAACCTTGATATTACCGACACCTGCGAAACATATACTTTTTGGAAACTAGATATTTTGACGATCACTTTTCCCTTCTTCGTCGATTTCGTCCGAGGTCCCGATAATAGTGATTTCAGCCCAAAGAGTTTCTAAATGGTGGAGCCCACTTCAAATTGCTTTATATAGAACCCATCCTCTTCCATTTTCCCTTTTCCAGCACAAGAGCAACTCAACCTAGGGTTTCCATCTCTTTTCTTCTCCTTGCTTCTACACCATCAAAGCACCACCCACCTTGCTCAAATCTAGAAATGGAAGTCATCATCTTCTTCCTCTCTTCTAGAGCCCTCCATTGATACAACATTTGAAGGAATACCTCCATTCTAAGATCTTCTTTGAACTAGTCTTGCTCATTTGAGGAGTTTCCTAGTAAGTTTTCCCTCTCAATCTTGTACCATTGTGTTTTCCTAGCTCTAGAGAAGCTCCATCCTCATTATTGAAGGTTTCTTCTTCCTATTCCTTGTTTGACCCATTTCAGGGTTTGTATTTGGGGGTTTTTGCTTGTAGCTTGGACCTTTGGCTTGAAGAGCTTGGATTTCTTGTTAGAGACCTTGAGGCAAGTGGATTTAATGGATGTCTTAGTTTTCAATGATTTCTATGATTAACATGTTGGATTTATTCATTAATGGTTGGTTTTTCTTGCATTCAATATGATTTTAATGCTTTTGAAAAGGGTTGTTGAGCCCATTTATTGTCTTGTAATGTGATTGATAGTTTTGTTTTATATTGTGCCTAAAACTTGAATGAATCTATGTAATTGTGGTTATATCTTTCTCCTTGTGATTGAATGTGAAAATGAATGAATGGATGGATGATTGGTGGATGTTGTGAGAAGTTTTGATGGAGTTTTGGAGATGATGTTGAGGTGCTTACATGCCCTCCATTGGTGTATAATGGAACCCCAATAAAGTGGGTTTGTAAGAGAAGGAGAATGAAGAATTCCCGTGACTGGCGGTTAGCCAGCGGTCACTGAGCGGCTAGCCGTCTGGTGACTGACGGCTAACCGAAGCAGTTTCGGTCACTTTTCCAGAGAGCTGTAACCTCGCGGTCAGCTGGCGGCTAACCGTCGAATCCATCGGAGGCTAACCGCCAGCCAACCGCGTAGAGACGGTCACTTTTCCAGAGAGCTGTAACCTCGCGGTCAGCTCTACGGTCAGCTAGCGGCTAACTGTCGAACCCATCGGCGGCTAACCGTCGAACCCATCGGCGGCTAACCGCCAGCCAACCGAATTGAAGCGGTCATAATTCCAGAGAGCTGCAATCCCGCGGTCAGCCTCACGGTCAGCCAGCGGTTAACCGCCGGATCCTCTAGCGGCTAACCGCCAATTGACCGCTAGGTAACCTAATTTCCCTGAATTCTATGAATAGAAGGGGATTGAAGGGAGCTTCCATTCCATTGCTTGTGAACCTTTCTCAGAGCAATGGGCACCGCTCACCTGGGAACGTGTTCGAAGCAGAGAAGAAAGATTTATTGGGAGCCCGTTCGAGAGAGAAACCATATCATAGAAATTCATTTAAGCATTGAGGCTACTATAGTGTATAAGGAACCCGGCATGTCTTCATATTCAAAGAGTACCAAGTAAATTCAAAGTAGACATACGGGATCCCTATTCACTTGAATTAGTTTTGACCCTGACACTGTCCCGACATTTTGAAAGGTTACTTCACCTCTTTATTCCCGAAATTTATGATTTGTTATCTATCAATCTCGAAAACATTGAAAGTATACTTGTACTGTTTTACTAGTCTTGACATACATGCCTAACCTGATATGATAGTTGTGCCTTCGAGCACTCCCGTCTTGCCCAGTACATTCTTGCTCTTGATTTGTTTTACATGTGACTTGAATTATACGATTTGACCTATGAGTCGGCACCACTAAGCTTGGATGACCTTGTCAGTCTGATCCACTGACTTGGAGATCCCCCACTTGTCCCGCCAGCTGCAGTTTGGATCCCGATACCCGGTTATTTAACCGTGGTCATGTCCCGATACCGCAGATTGCTACTGTGGTTCCTGATGCCCGGCTCGCTACCGTGGTCATGTCTTGTATATAGTATATATGTATATGTAATTCGTTGTACCTCCTCACTTCAGTGACTAAGGTCAACGCCTTGATATGCTTGCTCTATCACTTCAGTGATAGAGGATTTAGCTTCGTGTGGTTGCCATCTTGCTCGTTTCCTGATTTCCTTGGTTACCTTTACCTGTTTTACCTTGCATATATGTTTTTAATTAAATGATACATTTACTTCATGAAAGTATTGTTTAGACAGGTTTAAATGTTTTCCAAGGTAAATATTTTATTATCAAATGTGTATACCTTTTATCCACCTGCCAGACCGTCGTGTCTGACCATTTGCTTTAGTACTCAGGTCCCGCTGTTGGTTTCCCCGAGGAGGAGCCAGAGGAGGCGGTCGGAGAACCGCAGCAGCTAGTAGAGTGGCGCGCCGATGATGTTGTTTAAACATCCGGTTGCCTCAAGAGTTGCGTGACATTTTGGGGGTGTTAGAAACTATATTTTTGGTGGTTATTGTTTTGTCTATATTGGCCTTTGTTGGCCTCTATTTTTGGAATTGTAATTAAATGATTTATGTTCTAACTCTAACAGTATTTTGGGTTACGCTATACAACATTGCTCATTCTGATACTTGTTATTTAAATGCAATCAGTCATGTTATTATGGAAATGATTTACATGCTTGATTTGCCATACGCTTCCGCAATCTTACTAAATGTTTGTGTGTGTTGGAAATATCCTCACCGCGGACACCTGTGGGAAATCACGTGCACGGGTAATGTGTGTCATTTTATTAACCCGTGTACGCTTGATCATAAACATATCTTTAATTATTGTCATCACTCCATATGATCGCATGTCCAACCATCACCCCAGTCCCGATCCCGGATTTGGTCCCTAAGCCCGGTCCGGGGTCGCGACAAAAGGTGCTGCAATGGATGAAAAATCTTGGACAAATCTTCGATAGTAGCCTGCTAACCCCAATAAGCTTCTTATTTCAATCACACTGCTAGGTCTCTTCCAATTTACAACTGCTTCTATCTTGGCTGGATCAACAGCTAAACCTTCTCTCAAGATGATGTGACCTAGAAAAGCAACATGTTCTAACCAAAATTCACACTTACTGAGCTTTGCATAAAGCTAGTTGTCCCTCAAAAGCTATAATGCGTCCTCAAGTGTTCTTCGTGATCCTCCTTACTCTTGGAATATACGAGAACATCATCAATAAAGACCACTATGGAGTAATCCAAGTACTATGCAAAGACTTTGTTCATGATGGCCATAAATACTACGGGTGCATTTGTCAAGCCAAAGGGCATCACTAAAAACCCATAATGCCCATATCTTGTTCAAAAATCTGTTTTCTCCACATCCGAGTCCCTCATTCTCAATTGATGATACCCAGACCTCAATTCTATCCTGGAAAAATAAGCTACTCCCTGCAATTGGTCAAACAATTCATCTATCCTTGACAATGGATACTTGTTCTTGACGGTCACATGGTTCATCACATTGTTTAATCTTCTGTAGTCAATGCACATCCTCAAGCTTCCATCTTTCTTTTTCACAAAAAGAACTGGCGTTCCCCCAAGGTGAAATACTTGGCCTAATGAAGCCTTTGCTCAACAATTCTTGCAACTGAAGTTTTAATTCACCCAATTCAGCTGGAGCCATTCTATATGGTGCAATAAAGATTAGAGTTGTCCCTGGAAGAAACTTAATTGTGGCAATCCCGGGATTTCTTCTAGGAAAACATCTGGAAATTCGCACACAACTGGGATTTCCTCCACCCCTTGGGATTGTTTATTCTCCGTGATAAACGCAACGAACGCCCCACACCCATTCTGTACCAGTTTGCTTGTTTTCAATGCTAAGATAAATCATGCTTAAGTTTTCTTCCTATTTCCCTGAAACATTAATTCTACTTGTGCTCCTTGTAATATGAATGTTATGGTTTTTCTAAAACAATCCATGGTAGCATGATATGCTTCTACCCAGTCCATGCCTAAGATAATATCAAAATCATGCATGTCCAAAACAATAAGGTTTGCTGGTAAATTAACATCTCCTAATAAAACTGAACAGCTACGGTAATAGGTTCTACACATAACCTGTTTACCTACTGGTGTAGTGACAGTCAAAATATAATCCAATTCGTTAAGTGGTGCATCAATCATCTTGGCAAATATAGGAGATAAAAATGAATGTGTGGATCCAGGATCAAATAAAATATGTGCTTCTACTCCGCAAACAAGAAGTTTACCTTCTACCATGTCTCCCGCAACTTCAACATCCACTCGATTGAGTTAATATGCACGTCCATGCAGTTGTGGCCTATTTTGTGCCTGATTCTGCCTCCCTTGTGTATTTCTGTTCTGCTGTGGAGGACGAGCATTGTGATTCCCTTGTTGTCTGCCTTGCTATTGCTACTGAGGTGGTCTAGCTTGATTTTGAACTGGTGCCTGATTTTGAGGAGCTGCTTGCCTCTACTGCTGGTTCATGTTGCCTTGAGTCTGAAGTTGTGGGCAATCCTTGATTGCATGGTTCACGGCTCCACACTTGAAGTAAGCACCTGTGGCCTTATGACATTCAGTTCTTGCCACAGTGACCACAACCCTGCTTCACTTGATTTTGATCCTGCCTCGATTTCTTGTTATGTTGCTGCCTTTGATTCTACTGCTGGTAGTGCTACTTTTTATCTTGAATAATCTGGTTGTTAATATCTTCAAACTTATATGCCCGCTTGATAGCTTCATCAAAGGTGGCTGGTGGAACTAACCCCGCGGTATCTCTCACAATGATTGGATTCAGCCCTTCCAAAAACTTGGTTATCTTTTTTTGCTCGGTGTCAATTAGCTCAGTAGCATAT
Organism: Umbellularia californica; assembly: GCA_028538565.1. Taxonomy (NCBI): domain Eukaryota; kingdom Viridiplantae; phylum Streptophyta; class Magnoliopsida; order Laurales; family Lauraceae; genus Umbellularia; species Umbellularia californica. The sequence continues at coordinate 32,068,292 of JAPQWN010000004.1, forward strand.
CTAGCCAGCCTCTCGAACTTGGTGACATACTCTAGTACTATCATGCTGCTTTGCTTGAGCCGCTGGAACTCAATAGCTTTATGTCTCTTGACGTGGGAAGAGATGTACTTGTCAGTAAACTGAGTCTTGAATACTGCCCATGCATCATCATTAGCCGTTGCCAGATACGGTTCCTTGACTGTCTGCCACCACAAATCTGCAAGCCCGTAGAACAACAAAGTTGTAAGCTAAGCATTTTGTCTTCCTGTGCATGTGAAGACATCAAAGATTTTCTTAGTGTTTGCCAACCAATCATTTGCAACTAATGGGTCTTCTTGACTTGAGAATTCCTTGGGTGCTCTCTTCCTGAACCTTTCAAACAACACATTAGGTTCACGATCCCTATTGTTGATGACAATGTTTGGGCCCAAAAGTGGCATACGTGGAGCTTGAGGCCTATTTTGTAGGACATCCAAGAGTTGCCTCTGAACTTGAGCCATCTCCTCATCCTTCTTAGCCATCTGGTCTTGAAACCGTGCTTGAGTTTCATTTGCTTGTCTCTGCTGTTCTAACATAGCCTGCATGAGTTCTTGGAACTGTGTAGCTATGGGCGCCTTAGCCGGATATGTTTCACTCTGATTACTACTCGAAGCATTGTAGTTTGGAGCTTTTCTTGAAGGCACGATGCTGTAAAACAAAGCGTTAGTACACAATAAATATGGTTTGATGGTTTCCTAGGTCCCAAATTAAAGAATCTAACGAACTCATGAATCCTCTCCCCGTTTCTAGGATTTTCTAGTTTCTTTTAAGCTCCTGAAACAAGTCTCGTTCCGATACCAATCCTGTCACGACCCCGAACCGAGGCTCGGGCCCCTGACGTACGAATTGATTGAATTTCCCACAAGTTCCCTCGATGAGGATCCCGAAACACTGGAGACTAACTCACACGATCAAGTTTGCGGAAGCGTATAGCAAATCACATTTGAATAAAGCATGAATAATATATTTTCAAGTGCATGAGTAAACTAAATCCTTAAGACGTAATATCATAATGAGAGGTGTCACATAACATTCCCAACATAGTTCAAGTTACAAAAGTTAACCCAAAAGTAAGTTAAGTTTACTTAAAACCCATAAGAGGCCAACAAAGGCCAACACAATTCCAAAGGTTTAAAATAAGACACCTAATAACATGAAAAGGATCTCATGATCCCACCCGACGTCTAGTTGATGTCCTCCTCAAAGGCAACATCGTCTGCACTTGGACACCAAATAATAAGTATCAAACACAATGGTTTGGCTGGTAATCAATTTAGGGAAAACATAGTTCAATTAAAGATTGCAAGAAAAAATGGTAAAACCACTTACTGAATTTAAAAGATTCATGACTGAAAATACATTTTCTAATGAACAAGCTTGCATGAATACATATAATATCATGAATAGTTAATCCACATTGAGCCCATCCTTTCTCCATCATACATGATTATAAGAGTAAGCACGCACGACAAGCACGACATGCAAAACATGATTCCCACGCCACACAAGGTAGACTGGGAGGCTAGCCGCGGAACCGGAATGTCATGCCCCGACCCAGGTTTAGTATATTTTATTATTATTTTTAATTGTGATTAATCTCTAAGTGGGATTAGAGGACGATTAGCTTAGATTTTTTTTAATTAGATTAGAATTTTGAGCGCGTTGAGTCGGGTTTGACCGGGCCTGGGGTGGCCCGTGTGACCCGTGTTAGTGTGGGAATTCGATTTATTTGATTTTTGAAAAATATGGATTTCGATATTTTTGAATTTGTTATTTTGATCCCAGCGGCTTTCATGTTTGTTCCGTTTGCATTCGAACCCCAGAATTCACGTTTTTCGAGAAAAAGGGAAAAACAGTCTTTTCACACCCAAATCTGTGCATAAATTTTGAAATTTGAAAATCATGAGGAAAGTATACTTTTTGAAAACTAGATTTTTCGACAATCAACTTTGTCTTCTTCGTCGTTTTCATTCAGGACCCACAAATGATTGATCCAGCCACTTGAAGATTTGGGGCCCATGGGGCCCACCTTCCTCACTTAAAACCACGTTGGAGGCCTTCTTCTCCTTCATTTTATTTTTCCTGCAACATACCTGAATAGAAGTCTTTTTCTTCTTCTCACCCTCTCCATTGCATGCCCTAGCAAACTAAACCAAATTGGGAAACAAATTACACCATCTTCATCTTTAACCTCCAAGCTTTCCATTGATACCTTTTTCAAGGAATTCCAGCTGGGTTTATCATCTTCTTCAAGCTCCTCTTCTTCTTTAGAGCTTCTCAAGGTTAGCAATGGCTGTCTCTTTCCCACATCTTGGTTTTATTAGATGGATAGAAGCCTCTTTTCATACATGCATGGACTTCCTTGTGGAACTCCATTGTTTTCCGAATGTTGTGGATTTTTGAAATGGGTTCTCCATGGGATTTGGTGTAGGCCTAGAGCTGGTTGTGTAGGAGTTGTTTGGAGTGAGCTTGAGACCCAAATTTAGTTGAGGCAAGTGAATAAAACAGATTGCGATGCATGCAAATAAAATGGGTCTTCTTCTCAAAGTTTGGTTGAGTTACTTTCTTAGATTTGGAAGGATGATTTGGTTCAGGTTATATATATGATTTTGTGCAGGGATGATTTCAGTTCTGTTTTGGTAAAGATGGAAATTCAATTGGTAACTTCTGTGTTTATCTACTTGAATTCTGAAGTTTTGCTTTCTTTCTCTTTGATATGGGATTGGAATGAATGGGTGATTGTTGGTGATTGAAGGAAGTTTGATGGCAGTTAATGGGAGTTCAATATGTTGCAAATTAGAGTGGGAAAACTGATGAAGGAGGAAAGGAAAGAAAAAAAAAAAAGAAGAAGAAAGAAGAAAGAAGTGCAGAAACCTTGCTGCACAGAACGGGCAGCAGTGGTTGTGCCCGCTCGAGCGAGCCCAGCGGGCCTGGCTGCTGTGACAGTCCCCTCGAGCAGGCTGGCCCAGATGTCTTTTAATGCATTTTTTTGGGCCTGTTGAGTAATTTGAGGCTCGGTTTGAGTATAAAAATTCCCTAATGACTTATTAATCATCTGGAATTAAGAATTTGAGCCCGAATTCATTTGTTTGAACGAAAATCATGGAGAAAGATTAGTAATTAAATTACCGGGAATTTTCCATTAGTCTTAATATAAACTTTATGCCTCAAATGTCGGAGACCTTTAGAGACACCAACTTCTCCACTTATAAACCGGCATGGAGACACTAAGTGTGTATCAAGACTGCCCCCAGTAAGCCCATCAAACACTATCAATTACCTTAATTGTGCCATTCCAAGCTAGAATAATTCTATATTTTCTCATGAATTGCTTAGAAATGAAGTTGACTGGTTTGCTACGTTTGAAAAACATTGATAAGGCTACTCGTCTGATTTGTCCGTATTCGTTTGTTTGTATTTGGTTAAGAGTAGTCCTTTTCATCAATGGAAATGTAGTTTGATAGCTTGATTATATCGTTTTGAAATTATTGGTAACACTACTCATTTGGTTCGTTCGATTCTGTCCGTTTGTATTTGTTCAAAGTAGTTCTTCTTATCGATTTTGAAATGTATTATTATGATTTGATTTGTATTAATTCAGATTTTGGTTTTGAAAGGCACCACTAAGCTTAGGTCACCTTGTCGGGCTGATCACCTGGCTTGGGATCTTTAAAATTCTGCCAACCGCAGTTTGGACTCTGTCTGTTTGCTCTGGCCATGGCAACGGTTTCTGTTTGTTCCGGCCATCTCGTATGGCGACGGTTTCTGATCTGGCCATTTTTGTATGGCATCTGTTCCGACCATTTTGTATGGCGAAAGTTTCTATTTGTTTGCTCTTGTTACTTCGATAATAGGAGAATATAGCTATATGTGGGTTGCCATTGTTTTGAATATTTATCCACCAGTTTGAAGAGTTTTACTATAAGTTTCTATATATGCAGCAATTGTTTAATTAAATTGTTTTGTGCATATAATTTGTCTTCAATACACTCTTATGATTTTAAATATGATTTGGATAAAACTTGTATATCATATCTGTATTATTCACCCTTCAGACCGTCGTGTCTGATACTTTTCTGTTTGGTGTCAGATGTCCGACCCGCAGCCTTTGAGGCGGAGCGTGCGGAGGAGGCAGTAGGACCTCCGGTGGAGCACGAGTGGCAGCCCAATGATGTCATGTAGACGTCATGTTGGGTCTGGAGTTTTGATAACATCTTCTGGGGAGTGACTTCTATTTTTGGGAATTTTGTTTATGGCCTTTGTTGGTCTTGTTGGGATGTATAATTTAATATACTTTTGTGATCCTCACAACTTTAATTAACTTTGGGTTATGCTATGTATATATTTCTCTTTTGATACCAAGCTTGTGCACTTATCTTATGATACATTTGATTTTTATTTTGCTACATACTTCCGCATATTATTATCTGTTATGAAATCGATTAATTGGTTGTGATGGATCATCTGGGATCCTCACCACGGAATCCTGTTGGAAAATAATTAGCGCGTGCGGGTAGAATTTTTTGACCTATCGCGCCACGTTCCCGAATTAAGGACTTGTTTATCAAGGCCTCGGTCCAAGGGCGTGACAGCTGTTGGTATCAGAGCCAGGTTTATGTCGGGCAATTGAAAGACATTAGAAATATAGGGATGTGGAGAGGATCCGTTAGAATTTTCGTTAGTTAGTGTTACGTTGGAATTGTGGGTGCGTTTTTTTTGATATATTTTATTGTACTAACAAGTGGTTTTGCAGCAAAATGCCTCCACGCAGGTACTATACAACACAAATCCTTTTACCAGCAATGCTCATAATGTAGGCTCCTCTAGAGATAATCAATTCCAGAATTTTATGCAAATGATGATGGAACATCATCAGAAAACAAATGAGATGATGATGGAACAACATAGGAAAGCTAATGAGAATCAGGCTAGATTGCAAGAGCAAATGGCCAAGAAAGACGAGCAATTGGAACAAGTACAAAGGCAATTGTTGGAAGTGTTGGCTAGAAGACTAGAACATGTACAACCCCAACACATGGGTCCTCAGATTGTTATCAATGACCGTGACAACAACCCGAATGCATTATTCGAACGCTTCTGGAAGAGAGGTCCAAAATAATTCACAGGAGAATAGGATCCTTTGACAGCAGATGATTGGTTAGCTCACACTGAGAACATCTTCGATCTTATTCAGTGCACAGGTAGACAACGAGTTCCTTTGGCAGCCTCTATGTTTATCGGCTTGGCCGACATTTGGTGGAAAACACTCAGAGATGGCTATCAGGACATTGCTAATGATATCGCATGGGCTACTTTCAAGGAGCAGTTTACTGAGAAGTATGTACCCGCTCACATCAAGAGGCAGATGGCAGTGAACTAGACTTTATTCTAACTGTCATAATACCAGTAGGAAAACAAGTCGTGTCTACTACATTTTTTCCTTCAAGTGGGATGGAGCATCACCAAGGGTGGAATTTCATGGAGAGAAAAGGATTTTACAGGCTGGTGCTATTTCAACATTGTCAGCAGTTAAATTATTGAGAAGCAGATGCAAAGGATTCATAGCATTCATCACAGAGGACAAACAGTCCTAAGGGGAGGAGCAAATCCCAGTAGTGTGCAAATTTCCAGATGTATTCTCGGAAAAAATTCCAGGATTGCCACCAATCAGGGAAGTGGAGTTCACCATAGAGCTTATGCCCGGAACAGCTCCTATTTCCATTGCACCATACAGGATGGCTCTGGCAGAATTGGGTGAATTGAAAATACAGTTGCAAGATTTATTGAAGAAAGGGTTTATTAGACCAAGCATATCACCGTGGGGAGCTCCGGTGTTGTTTGTCAAGAAGAAAAATGGAAGCTTAAGAATGTGCATAGATTACAGAAGACTGAATCAAGTAACCATTAAGAACAAGTACCCATTGCCAAGAATAGATGAGCTATTTGATCAATTGCAGGGAGCAGAGTATTTTTCGAAGATAGACTTGAGGTCCGGATATTATCAGTTGAGGGTAAGAGAATCGGATGTGCCGAAAACAGCCTTCCGGACAAGATACGGGCACTATGAATTTTTAGTAATGCCCTTTGGACTGACAAACGCACCAGCAGTGTTCATGGCCCTAATGAACAAGATCTTTGCACCCTACTTGGACCAGTTCACCGTTGTCTTCATTGATGACATACTAGTATACTCCAAGTCTAGAGAAGAGCATGAACAACACCTGAGGACATCGCTACAGTCGTTAAGGGACAACCAGTTGTATGCAAAGCTCGAGAAATGTGACTTTTGGCTAACACAGATTTCTTTCCTTGGTCATATCATTTCCAAAGAAGGTTTAGCAGTTGATCCGACAAAGATAGAAGCAATCATCAATTGGGAGAGGCCAAAGAATGTAACCGAAATCAGGAGTTTTCTGGGTTTAGCGGGCTACTATAGAAGGTTTGTGCAGGGATTTTCATCTATTGCAGCACCTTTGACCAAACTAACCCGGAAGAACGTACCATTTGTGTGGACCGATTAATGTGAAGCAAATTGTGAAGAATTGAAAAAGAGGTTAACCACAACTCCAGTTCTCACCTTACCTTTAGGTAGTGGAAATTTTGTAGTTTATACGAATGCTTCGACTGTGGGACTTGGATGTGTGTTAATGCAAGATAGTAAAGTCATAGCTGATGGCTCAAGGCAATTGAGAGAGCACAAGAAGAATTATGTGACGCATGTTTTAGAATTGGCAGCAGTTGTATTTGCACTGAAAATGTGGAGACACTATTTGTATGGAGAAAATTTTGAAGTTCACACAGATCACCGTAGTCTCCAGTATTTGTTCTCCCAAAAGGAATTGAACATGAGGCAAAGAAGATGGATGGAGTATATTAAAGACTACGACTTTCCAATCAAATACCATCTAGGAAAAGTAAATGTTGTAGCAAACGCATTGAGTAGAAAGTTCGGGAGCATGGCTAGTTTGCGAGGAATGGGTACACACTCCATCAGTTTGAAGAATGGGGAGTTGAGTTTCAACTGTTGAGGCAAGGTGTTATGCTAGCAAACATGTCAGTGTCTGAGCCTACTTTCATTCAGAAAATGAAAGAGACTCAACTACAGGATCCAGACTTAGCGAAAATTGTGGAGCACATTTCAGATCACCCAGATTTCAGAATCGTGGATGGAGTATTGTACTTCCGTGACCGACTGTGTGTTCCAAATATTGATGACTTAAGAAATGAAATCATGGTTGAAGCCCATAGTACCAAGTATTCTATGCACCCGGGGAGTACAAAGATGTACCATAATTTGAAGAGCAGATTCTGGTGGAACAATATGAAAAGAGAAATTGCAGCATTTGTGTCCCGATGCATGACTTGTCAATTGATTAAGGCAGAACATCAGAAACCAGCAGGTCTTTTGCAGCCATTAGAGATTCCACAGTGGAAATGGGAACATCTTACGATGGATTTTATCTTGGGTTTACCGACGACTAGCAGAGGAAACAATGCCATATGGGTTATAGTTGACCGACTGACGAAGTCTGTACGTTTCATTCGGTTGAAGACGAGGAGGAAGATGCAAATGTTATCACTGGCACAAACGTTTGTTAACGAGATCGTCAGCCGACATGGTCAACCAGTTTCCATCACATCAAACAGAGATAGCAGATTTGTCTCGAGATTCTGGAGGACTCTACATGAGTCCATGGGTACAAAACTTCAATTCAGCACGGCATATCACCCACAGACAGATGGACAGTCAGAAAGGACCATCCAGACGTTGGAGGACATGCTAGGGCATGTGTGCTTGACTTTAAAACTCAGTGGGATGAAAGTCTACCTCTTTGCGAATTCGCATATAACAACAGTTACCACTCGAGTATAGGGATGGCACCTTTCGAAGCACTATATGGAAGGAGATGCAGAACTCCAGTGTGTTGGGAAGAGGTCGGAGAACGCAGCTTTCATGGACCAACATTAATTGGTGAGACCAATGAGAAAGTTAAACTCATTCATGAACGTTTGAAGACTGTGAGAAGCCGACAGAAAAGCTATGCTGATGTTAGAAGAAAGGACCTACAGTTTCAAGTAGGAGATAAAGTATTTTTGAAAGTGTCACCGATCAGAGGGACATTGAGGTTCGGTCAGAAGGGTAAACTGTCAAGAAGATTCATTGGACTGTATGAGATCCTGAGCCGTATTGGTGAAGTGGCTTACAAACTCGCCCTACCGCCAGAACTTTCAGGTGTCCACAATGTGTTTCATGTATCGATGTTGAAGAAATATGTTTCGGACCCCTCACATATACTACGACATGAACCATTGGAAATTCGAGAAGATGCCACTTATATTGAGAAACCGGTTAGAATCATTGATACGAAAAAGCAAGAATTGAGAATCTGGACGATTCAGTGGGTAAAAGTGCTATGGGAGAATCACGAGCAAGAAGAAGCTACTTGGGAATTACGTGATCAGGTCAAGAAGAAGTACCCGCACTTGCTACCAAAGGTTAGTGATCATTTGGAGGACCAAATGTCTTAAGGGGTGGAGGATGCCAAGCCCCGACCCAGGTTTAGTATATTTTATTATTGTTTTTAATTGTGATTAGTCTCTAAGTGGGATTAGAGGACTATTGTCGCGACCCCGGACCGGGTTCGGGGAACCAAATCCGGGATCGGGACTGTTTGATGAAGCCAATGATGATGTGATCATATGGAATGATAACAATAATTAAAGGTGTGTTTATAATCAAGCGTACACGGGTTACAAAAGAACACTCCTTGCCCGTGCACGTGATTTCCCACGGGTGTCCACGGTGAGGATATTCCAACACACATAACCATTTAGTATAATTGCGGAAGCGTATGGTAAATCATGCATGTATTTCATTCCCAAAATATCAAGGCTGATTACATTTGAATACGAGTATCAGAATGAGCAATGTCCTAAAGCATAACCCAAGAGTACATATTCAAGTTTAATCAGAAGATCAGTTAATTACAATTCCCAAAAATAGAGGCCAATAAAGGCCGATATAAACAAAACAATAACCAACAGAATACTATCCAAACAATCCCCCAAAATATTTCGCAACTCTGCAGCCCGATGTTTACATAACATCGTCAGCACGCCACTCAACTAGTGGTTGCGGTTCTCCGACCGCCTCCTCTGGCTCCTCCTCGGGATAACCGACAACGGGACCTGAGTACCAAAACAAAGGGTCAGACACGACGGTCTGGCAGGTAGATGAAAAGATATGAATATTTAATAATAAAGACCTTTACCTTGGAAAACATGTAAATCTGTTAAATCAATGGCTTTCAAAAGTAAATGAATCCTTTCATTGAAAACACACATGCAGTAATAAAATATGCAAGGTAACCAAGGAAGTCGGGAAACAATCAAGATGGCATCCACAAGAAGCTAAATCCTCTATGACCGAAGTGACGTGAGTATCGGGTGTTGACCTCGGTCACCGAAGTGAGGGGGGTGCAACCAAGTTACATATAGATATACAATAATACGGGACGGGACCGCGGTAGCAAACCGGGTATCGGGAATCACGGTAGCGAACCGGATATCGGGAACCACGGGAGCGAGCCGGGTATCGGGACGGGACCACGGTTAATAAACCGGGTGTCGGGATCCAAGCTGCAGCTGGCGGGACGGGAAGGGATCTCCAAGTCGGTAGATCAGACCGACAAGGTTATCCAAGCTTAGTGGTGCCGACTCATAGGTCAAATCACATACATCGAGACATGTATAAAACAAATCCAGTGTAAAGCTATAAACGGGCAAGACGGGGTGCTCAAGGCACAGCTATCACATCAAGTCTGTCATGTATATCAAAGCTAGCAAAACGGTACGAGTATTCTTTGAAAAGCCAAGACAATGTCAGGTTAAAACTAATTCAAGTGAATAGGGATCCCGTATGTCCGTATAATAAAGGAAACTTGGTACTCTTTGAATTTGGGGGACATTCCGGGTTCCTTATACACTACAGTAGCCTCAATGCTTAAATGAATCTCGATGATGTAGTTTCTCTCCCTAACGTACTACCAACGAACACTTCACTTGGGCTTCGAGCATGATCCCAGGTGAGCGGTGCCCATTGCTCTTAGAAAGGTTCACAAGAAATGGGGTGAAAACTCCCTTCAATCCTTCTTTTATTCACAGAATTCAGGGAATTTCAGTTACCTTGCGGTCAGGTGGCGGTTAGCCGCCAGCGAATGATGCGGTTAACCGCTGGCTGACCGTGAGGCTGACCGTGGAATTGCAGCTCTCTGGAAATGCGACCGCTACAATCCGGTTGGCTGGCGGTTAGCCGCTGATGGGTTAGGCGGTTAGCCGCTAGCTGACCGCGGAGCTGACCGTGAGACTTCAGCTCTCGGGAAAAGTGACCGTAACTGTGCGGTTAGATGGCAGTTAACCGTCGATGGACACGGCGGTTAACCGCTATCTGACCGCGGAGCTGACCGCCAGTCACGGGAATTTCTTCCCTGGGTTCAGATTCAAGCTTTTCCTTTCCCCAAACCCATTCCTTTCATTCTCCATTGGCATTCATACAATTACTAAGGGAAGGAGGACAACCAACATCACAAGGATTCACTTAGGCATTGTACAAAAGATGAACTCAAAACTACAATCCATGATTTAAAGACAATGGATGAAACAAAAGCTAGAAATCATGTTTCAAGACAATAAAGATGCTTACCAACTCTTTTCAAAAGCATTTAATAGCATCATGAATGCAGTGAAAGCTCATCATAAATGATACAATAAATGCAAACATTTAATCATGGAAATCACTTTTAAAACTAAACATCCACTTGCCTCAAGGTCTCTAAACCAAGAAATCCAAGCTCTAATCCACACTTCCAAGCCAAGTATCAAGCTACACCAAAAACCCCCAAAAACAAACCCTAAAATGGGTCAAACCAAGGAACAAGAAGAAGAACTCACAATAATAGAAATAGAGCTCCTCTATGGCTAAGAGATTATAAATCTAAAAGAATAGGAGGGAAAACTCACTTGGAAGCTCTTCAAATGGACAAGGTGAGCTCAATGAGGGTCTTGAGTTGAGTAGATCCTTCCACAAATGGTATCAATGAATAGCTCTAGCAATGGGGAAGAAGAGGGTGAAGTTCAATCTTGATTGGTGTAAGGTTTGGTAGGGACTTGGGATGAGGAAGCAAGAAGAAGAAGAAAGAGAGAAAGGAAACCCTAGGCTGTTCTCATAAGCTTGTGCTGGAAAAAGAGAAATGGAAGAAGAGTGTTCTCTTTATAAAGCAATGGGTGTGGGCTCCACTACTAGGAAAGCTCTTTGGGCGGAAATCGTTAATTTCGGGATCTCGAATGAAATCGACGAAGAAGAGAAAAGTGATCACCGAAATATCTAGTTTCGGAAAAGTACATGTTTCGCGGGTTTCGAGGATATCGAGTGTTGGGCACAGATTTCATGTAAAAAGACTGTTTTGCCCTCAAAGCAAGAAGATCGGGTTTCGGGGTTCCGGACGGGTTCGGGATCAACATGAAAGTTGTAGGGATTAACAAGACGAGTAAAACGGGATAGGAGTTCAAATCACCGGAATACGAATAATCCCCCCACTCAATAGTAAAGCCAACCAAAAAGGGAACCCCCAAAGGGTCCCACCAACACAAAGCACTAAAACTCTCCCAAAACCAAATAAGAGCTATTCTAGTCCAAGCTTAGTCAAAAATCACTAATCGAGCTTAGCACTAATACGCAACATAATTAGTACTAATCGAGTCACTCGGGTCGGGGTCTTACAACTATTAGCTTAGATTTTTTTTATTTAGATTAAAATTTTGAATCATGGAAACTACGGGTGCCAACTTCTTCCCAACAAACAGGTGTCCTACACCTTCTGCCATACAAAGCCTCAAAAGGCGCCATCCCAATGCTAGAGTGGTAGCTGTTGTTATAAGCAAACTCACACAACGGTAGGGTTTCATCCCACTGACTCTTGAAGTCCAATACACAAGCACGGAGCATGTCCTCGAGTGTCTGAATTGTCCTCTCTGATTGGCCATCGGTCTGAGGGTGATAAGCTGTACTAAACTGCAACTTCGTACCCATAGACTCATGTAGGGTCTTCCAAAATCTCGAGACGAATCTGCTGTCTCTATCGGACGTGATGGAAACTGGCTGTCCATGTCTACTGACGATCTCATTAACGAACAATTCTGCCAGGGGTAACATGTGCATCTTCTTCCCTGTCCTCATGGGGATAAAATGAGCTGATTTGGTAAGTCTGTCCACAATCACCCATATCGCATCATTGCCCTTGCTAGTCCTCGGCAGTCCCGAAATAAAATCCATGGTAATGTGCTCCCACTTCCACTCCGGGATCTCTAATGGCTGCAACAAACCTGGAGGCTTCTGATGTTCTGCCTTAATCAATTGACACGTCATGCAACGAGATACAAACGCTGCAATCTCCCTCTTCATGTTGTTCCACCAAAATCTGCCCTTCAAATTCTGATACATCTTTGTGCTGCCTGGGTGCATGGAATACTTTGCACTGTGAGCTTCTGCCATGATGTCATTCCTCAAATCTTCGATGTTAGGCACACACAAACGATCACGGTAGTAAAGAACTCCCTCAACAAAACGAAAATCAGGACGTTCTGCTATGTGATCTACAATCTTGGCTAACTCTGGATCTTGCAACTGACTGTCTTTAATCTTCCGGATGAATGAAGGCTCTGACACTGACATATTGGCAATTATAGCACCCTTCCTTAGTGGCTGGAGGTCTATCTTCAACTCCTCAAACTGATCAAAAATACAAGTACCACTCAAATTTGCTATGCCCACTGACTTCCTACTCAAAGCATCGGCAACAACATTCGCTTTACCCGGGTGATACTTGATTGGAAAATCATAGTCCTTGATATACTCCATCCATCTCCTCTGCCTCATGTTCAACTCCTTCTGAGAAAACAGGTACTGTAGGCTGCGGTGATCGGAATGAACCTCAAACTTCTCTCCGTAGAGGTAATGTCTCCACATCTTCAATGCAAAGACAACCGCTGCCAACTCAAGGTCATGGGTCGCATAATTCTTCTCGTGATCTTTCAACTGCCGGGACCCATATGCTACAACTCTTCCTTTTTGCATCAACACACAACCAAGTCCAATGTTCGAAGCATCGGTAAAGATGGTGAAACCGCGCTTCCGGATGGCAAGGTAAGGACCGGTGCGGTAGTTAATCTCTTCTTCAGCTCTTGGAAACTAGCTTCACACTGATTTGTCCACACATAGGGTGCATTCTTCCTTGTTAACTTCGTCAATAGCGCTGCAATCGACGAAAACCCTTGCACAAACCTCCTGTAATATCCTGCCAACCCAAGAAAACTCCTAATTTCTGACACATTCTTCGGTCTTTCCCACTTCACTACTGCCTCAATTTTGGACGGGTCTACTGACAAACCTTCCTTGGAGATTATGTGTCCCAAAAATGTGACTTGCTCTAGCCAAAATTCACACTTGTTGAGCTTCGCATACAACTGATTCTCCCTCAAAAGCTGTAATGCAATCCTCAGATGCTCTTCATGCTCTTCTCTGGTCTTGGAGTACACCAGAATATCATCTATGAACACCACTATAAACTGATCTAGATATTGCGCAAAGATCTTGTTCATCAAAGCCATGAACACTGCCGGTGCATTAGTCAACCCAAATGGCATCACTAGGAACTCATAGTGGCCATATCTTGTCCGGAAAGCTGTCTTCAACACATCTGATTCTCTAACTCTCAGCTGATGGTAACCGGATCTCAAATCAATCTTCGAAAAGTATGAAGCACCTTGTAACTGATCAAACAGTTCGTCTATCCTTGGCAATGGATATTTGTTCTTGATGGTCACTTGGTTCAATCTCCGGTAATCAATACACATTCTCATCGAACCATCCTTCTTCTTCACGAACAAAACTGGAGCTCCCCACGGTGAGATACTAGGTCTCACAAAACCTTTATCCAACAACTCTTGCAACTGTATCTTCAACTCTCCCAATTCCGCCGGAGCCATTCTATATGGTGCAATAGATATCGGAGCGGTCCCTGGTAACAACTCAATGGTGAAGTCAATTTCTCTCATGGGTGGTAATCCCGGAATCTCCTCCGGAAATACATCCGGGAACTCCCAAACAATAGGGATCTCCTCCACCCCTTGGGACCGTTTATCCTCCGTGATAAACGCCAAATAGGCTTCACATCCACTTCTCAAAAGTCTATCAGCCTTCAACGCTGAGACAAACCCTACACGAGGACTCCTCCTCTCTCCCTGGAATAACACCCCTACTGGTGTCTCATCCAACTTGAATGTGAGGGTTTTATGGAAACAATCCATTGTGGCATGGTACCCTGCCAGCCAATCCATCCCTAGGATGACATCAAAATCCTTCATCTCCAACAGAATAAGATCTGCGGGTAACACAACTTCTCCTATCCGGACTGTACAACTAGGGTAATAAACCGTACATACAACTTGTTTTCCTACTGGTGTAGCTACAGTCAAGGTGTACTCAAGATCTTTACCATGCACATCAATCAATTTAGAAAATGCATGGGATATGAATGAATGCGTAGACCCAGGGTCAAATAATATTCTAGCTTCAATTCCACTGACAAGAAGTGTACCTTCCACAACATTGCCTGCTGCCTCTGCATCAGCTCTGTTGACCGCATACACTTGTCCTCGCTGTTGTGGCCTTATCGGTGCCTGTTGTTGTCTGCCTTGCGGGGCATTTCTATTCTGTTGCGGTGGACGCTGAATATGCTGTTGTCCTTGTTGACGGGCCTGCTGCTGCTGCTGGGGCCTATACTGCTGCGGTGGTGCCTGTTGCTGAAGTGGCCTTGCCTGATTCTGCACTACCAGTGCATTCTGTGGCGGTACTGGACGCGGTACTCCTTGAGGCTGCTGATTTTGCCTATTCGGTCTTGGGCAATTTCTCATCTGGTGATCCATGGAACCACATCTAAAGCATGCCCCAGTAATGGTACGACATTGGGCACTCTCATGGTTCTTGCCACAGTGGATACAAACGAGTTGTACATTCGGGTCTTGCCTCTGCCTCTTGTTCTGCTGGTTCCTTTGCTGATGATGCTGCTGCTGGGGCTGCCCTTGTCCCTTGCCTTGAGATCTAAGGACCTTGTGGTGGAAGTTCTCGAACTTGTAGGCCCTCTTGATTGCCTCTTCAAAAGTGACCGGTGGTATAACCCCCGTAGCATCTCTCTCGATGATGGGATGAAGTCCTTCAAGGAACTTGGTTATCTTCTTCTCCACCGTGTCTACCAATTCTGGAGCATATCTTGACAACCTCTCAAATTTCGTGAGGTATTCTTGGACGGTCGTATTGCCTTGGACAAGCTGTTGAAACTCTACAGCCTTCTGCCTCCTGATGTGCGTGGGCACATACTTGTCAAGAAACTGTACCTTGAAATTTTGCCATGCAACTGCGTCGGCCATCGTCCTATACTCTTCCCTTATAGTTTTCCACCAGATATCTGCCAACCCGGTGAATAGGGACGTTGCCAGCTTTACTCTCTCACCCCCTGTGCATCTGAAGACTTCGAATATGTTTTCGGTATGGTCCAGCCAATCATCTGCAGTCAAAGGATCTTCAGAGCCAACAAAATCCTTGGATGCCCTTTTTCTGAATCTCTCAAATAAAGCATTGGGGTCATACTCTCTCTGATTGATGACAATTGCAGGTTGAGGCTGGACTGGCTCTGGCCTTCTTTGTAACACTTCCAACAACTGCCTCTGCATCTCTGCCAATTCTCTGGCATGATCCTCATCCTTCTTTAGCATTTGTTCTTGAAGTCTAGCCTGATTCTCATTAGCTTGACGCTGTTGATCGAGCATAGCTTGCATCATCTGTTGGAACTGATTTCGAATGGTGTTTTCAGTTCTATCTTCTCCCACTGGTCCTGTACCCTCTACCGGCCCAGTATAATCACTGTTGCTCGCTGTGGGGTTACCGTTCACTGGGCGCTTACGAGGTGGCATGATGCTGCAAAACAAGTTGTTAGCACAAAATAATCAAGACTAGGGTCACACATTGCTCACGCGATTCTAGCTAACGAAAGATCTAACGAATCCTCGCCACGTCCTTAGGATTTCTAGTTTCTTTTAATTGCTTGAAACACGTCTCGCTCTGATACCAGTTCTGTCGCGACCCCGGACCGGGTTCGGGGAACCAAATCCGAGATCGGGACTGTTTGATGAAGCCAATGATGATGTGATCATATGGAATGATAACAATAATTAAAGGTGTGTTTATAATCAAGCGTACACGGGTTACAAAAGAACACTCCTTGCCCGTGCACGTGATTTCCCACAGGTGTCCGTGGTGAGGATATTCCAACACACATAACCATTTAGTATAATTGCGGAAGCGTATGGTAAATCATGCATGTATTTCATTCCCAAAATATCAAGGCTGATTACATTTGAATACGAGTATCAGAATGAGCAATGTCCTAAAGCATAACCCAAGAGTACATATTCAAGTTTAATCAGAAGATCAGTTAATTACAATTCCCAAAAATAGAGGCCAATAAAGGCCGATATAAACAAAATAATAACCAACAGAATACTATCTAAACAATCCCCCAAAATATTTCGCAACTCTGCAGCCCGATGTTTACATAACATCGTCAGCACGCCACTCAACTAGTGGTTGCGGTTCTCCGACCGCCTCCTCTGGCTCCTCCTCGGGATAACCGACAACGGGACCTGAGTACCAAAACAAAGGGTCAGACACGACGGTCTGGCAGGTAGATGAAAAGATATGAATATTTAATAATAAAGACCTTTACCTTGGAAAACATGTAAATCTGTTAAATCAATGGCTTTCAAAAGTAAATGAATCCTTTCATTGAAAACACACATGCAGTAATAAAATATGCAAGGTAACCAAGGAAGTCGGGAAACAATCAAGATGGCATCCACAAGAAGCTAAATCCTCTATGACCGAAGTGACGTGAGTATCGGGTGTTGACCTCGGTCACCGAAGTGAGGGGGGTGCAACCAAGTTACATATAGATATACAATAATACGGGACGGGACCGCGGTAGCAAACCGGGTATCGGGAATCACGGTAGCGAACCGGATATCGGGAACCACGGGAGCGAGCCGGGTATCGGGACGGGACCACGGTTAATAAACCGGGTGTCGGGATCCAAGCTGCAGCTGGCGGGACGGGAAGGGATCTCCAAGTCGGTAGATCAGACCGACAAGGTTATCCAAGCTTAGTGGTGCCGACTCATAGGTCAAATCACATACATCGAGACATGTATAAAACAAATCCAGTGTAAAGCTATAAACGGGCAAGACGGGGTGCTCAAGGCACAGCTATCACATCAAGTCTGTCATGTATATCAAAGCTAGCAAAACGGTACGAGTATTCTTTGAAAAGCCAAGACAATGTCAGGTTAAAACTAATTCAAGTGAATAGGGATCCCGTATGTCCGTATAATAAAGGAAACTTGGTACTCTTTGAATTTGGGGGACATTCCGGGTTCCTTATACACTACAGTAGCCTCAATGCTTAAATGAATCTCGATGATGTAGTTTCTCTCCCGAACGTACTACCAACGAACACTTCACTTGGGCTTCGAGCATGATCCCAGGTGAGCGGTGCCCATTGCTCTCAGAAAGGTTCACAAGAAATGGGGTGAAAACTCCCTTCAATCCTTCTTTTATTCACAGAATTCAGGGAATTTCGGTTACCTTGCGGTCAGGTGGCGGTTAGTCGCCAGCGAATGAGGCGGTTAACCGCTGGTTGACCGTGAGGCTGACCGTGGAATTGCAGCTCTCTGGAAATGCGACCGCTACAATCCGGTTGGCTGGCGGTTAGCCGCTGATGGGTTAGGTGGTTAGCCGCTAGCTGACCGCGGAGCTGACCGTGAGACTTCAGCTCTCGGGAAAAGTGACCGTAACTTTGCGGTTAGATGGCGGTTAACCGTCGATGGACACGGCGGTTAACCGCTATCTGACCGCGGAGCTGACCGCCAGTCACGGGAATTTCTTCCCTGGGTTCAGATTCAAACTTTTCCTTTCCCCAAACCCATTCCTTTCATTCTCCATTGGCATTCATACAATTACTAAGGGAAGGAGGACAACCAACATCACAAGGATTCACTTAGGCATTGTACAAAAGATGAACTCAAAACTACAATCCATGATTTAAAGACAATGGATGAAACAAAAGCTAGAAATCATGTTTCAAGACAATAAAGATGCTTACCAACTCTTTTCAAAAGCATTTAATAGCATCATGAATGCAAGTGAAAGCTCATCATAAATGATACAATAAATGCAAACATTTAATCATGGAAATCACTTTTAAAACTAAACATCCACTTGCCTCAAGGTCTCTAAACCAAGAAATCCAAGCTCTAATCCACACTTCCAAGCCAAGTATCAAGCTACACCAAAAACCCCCAAAAACAAACCCTAAAATGGGTCAAACCAAGGAACAAGAAGAAGAACTCACAATAATAGAAATAGAGCTCCTCTATGGCTAAGAGATTATAAATCTAAAAGAATAGGAGGGAAAACTCACTTGGAAGCTCTTCAAATGGACAAGGTGAGCTCAATGAGGGTCTTGAGTTGAGTAGATCCTTCCACAAATGGTATCAATGAATAGCTCTAGCAATGGGGAAGAAGAGGGTGAAGTTCAATCTTGATTGGTGTAAGGTTTGGTAGGGACTTGGGATGAGGAAGCAAGAAGAAGAAGAAAGAGAGAAAGGAAACCCTAGGCTGTTCTCATAAGCTTGTGCTGGAAAAAGAGAAATGGAAGAAGAGTATTCTCTTTATAAAGCAATGGGTGTGGGCTCCACTACTAGGAAAGCTCTTTGGGCGGAAATCGTTAATTTCGGGATCTCGAATGAAATCGACGAAGAAGAGAAAAGTGATCACCGAAATATCTAGTTTCGGAAAAGTACATGTTTCGCGGGTTTCGAGGATATCGAGTGTTGGGCACAGATTTCATGTAAAAAGACTGTTTTGCCCTCAAAGCAAGAAGATCGGGTTTCGGGGTTCCGGACGGGTTCGGGATCAACATGAAAGTTGTAGGGATTAACAAGACGAGTAAAACGGGATAGGAGTTCAAATCACCGGAATACGAATAATCCCCCCACTCAATAGTAAAGCCAACCAAAAAGGGAACCCCCAAAGGGTCCCACCAACACAAAGCACTAAAACTCTCCCAAAACCAAATAAGAGCTATTCTAGTCCAAGCTTAGTCAAAAATCACTAATCGAGCTTAGCACTAATACGCAACATAATTAGTACTAATCGAGTCACTCGGGTCGGGGTCTTACAACTATTAGCTTAGATTTTTTTTATTTAGATTAAAATTTTGAATAGCTTTTGGGAATTTTGAGCGCGTTGAGTCGGGTTTGACAGGGCTCGGGGTGGCCCGTGTGACGCGTGTTAGTGTGGGAATTCGATTTATTTGATTTTTGAAAAATATGAATTTCGATATTTTTTAATTTGTTATTTTGATCCCAACGATTTTCATGTTTGATCCATTTGCATTCGAACCCCAGAAATCGCGTTTTTCGAGAAAAATGACAAAACAGTCTTTTCACACCCAAATCTGTGCATAAATTTTGAAATTTGAAAATCATGAGGAAAGTATACTTTTTGAAAACTAGATTTTTCGACGATCAACTTTGTCTTCTTCGTCGTTTTCATTCGGGACCCACAAATGATCGATACAGCCACTTGAAGATTTGGGGCCCATGGGGCCCACCTTCCTCACTTAAAACCACGTTGGAGGCCTTCTTCTCCTTCATTTTATTTTTCCTGCAACATACCTGTAGAGAAGTCTTTTTCTTCTTGTCACCTTCTCTCCATTGCATGCCCTAGCAAACTAAACCAAATTGGGAAACAAATTACACCATCTTCATCTTTAACCTCCAAGCTTTCCATTGATACCTTTTTCAAGGAATTCCAGCTGGGTTCATCATCTTCTTCAAGCTCCTCTTCTTCTTTAGAGCTTCTCAAGGTTAGCAATGGCTGTCTCTTTCCCAAATCTTGGTTTTATTAGATGGATAGAAGCCTCTTTTCATACATGCATGGACTTCCTTGTGGAACTCCATTGCTTTCCAAATGTTGTGGATTTTTGAAATGGGTTCTCCATGGGATTTGGTGTAGGCCTGCAGCTGGTTGTGTAGGAGTTGTTTGGAGTGAGCTTGAAACCCAAATTCAGTTGAGGCAAGTGAATAAAATAGATTGGGACGCTTGTAAATAAAATGGGTCTTCTCCTCAAAGTTTGGTTGAATTACTTTCTTAGAATTGGAAGGATGATTTGCTCAATGATTTGGTTCAGGTTATATATATGATTTTGTGTAGGGAATGGTTTAATGTGATTCAGTATAAGTTGCATTTTGCTGTTAAGATTTCAGTTCTGTTTTGGTAAAGATGGAAATTCAATTGGTAACTTCTGTGTTTATCTACTTGAATCCTGAAGTTTTGCTTTCTTTCTCTTTGATGTAGGATTGGAATGAATGGGTGATTGTTGGTGATTGAAAGAAGTTTGATGGCAGTTAATGGGAGTTCAATATGTTGCGAATAAGAGTGGGAAAACTGATGAAGGAGGAAAGGAAAGAAAAAAAAAAGAAGAAGAAGAAGAAGAAAGAAGAAAGAAATGCAGAAACATTGCTGCACAGAACGGGCAGCAGTGGCTGTGCCCGCTCGAGCCAGCCTGGCTGCTATGACAGCCCGCTCGAGGAGCTAGGCCCGCTCCAGCGGGCCTGGGTTCTGGCCCAAATGTCTTTTAATGCATTTTTTTGGGCCTGTTGAGTAATTTAAGGCCCGGTTTGAGTATAAAAATTCCCTAATGACTTAAAAATCATTGGGAATTAAGAATTTGAGCCCGAATTACTTTGTTTGAACAAAAATCATGGAGAAAGATTAGTAATTAAATTACCGGGAATTTTCCATTAGTCTTAATATAAACTTTATGCCTCAAATGTCGGAGACCTTGAGAGACACCAACTTCTCCACTTATAAACCGGCATGGAGACACTAAGTGTGTATCAAGACTGCCCCCAGTAAGCCCATCAAACACTATCAATTACCTTAATTGTGCCATTCCAAGCTAGAATAATTCTATATTTTCTCATGAATTGCTTAGAAATGAAGTTGACTGGTTTGCTACATTTGAAAAACATTGATAAGGCTACTCGTCTGATTTGTCCGTATTCGTTTGTTTGTACTTGGTTAAGAGTAGTCCTTTTCATCAATGGAAATGTACTTTGATAGCTTGATTATATCGTTTTGAAATTATCGGTAAGACTACTCATTTGGTTTGTTCGATTCTGTCCGTTTGTATTTGTTCAAAGTAGTTCTTCTTATCGATTTTGAAATGTATTATTATGATTTGATTTGTATTAATTCAGATTTTGGTTTTGAAAGGCACCACTAAGCTTAGGTCACCTTGTCGGGCTGATCACCTGGCTTGGGATCTTTAAAATTCTGCCAAATGCAGTTTGGACTCTGTCTATTTGCTCCAGCCATGGCAACGATTTCTGTTTGTTCCGGCCATCTCGTATGGCAACGGTTTCTGATCTGGCCATTTTGTATAGCATCTGTTTCGGCCATTTTGTATGGCGACAGTTTCTGTTTGTTTGCTCTTGTTATTTCGGTAATAAGAGAATATAGCTATATGTGGGTTGCCCTTGTTTTGAATATTTATCCACCAATTTGAAGAGTTTTACTATAAATTTCTATATATGCAGCAATTGTTTAATTAAATTGTTTTGTGCATACAATTTGTCTTCAATACACTCTTATGATTTTAAATATGATTTGGATAAGACTTGTATATCATATATGTATTATTCACCTGCCAGACCATCGTGTCTGATACTTTTCTGTTTGGTGTCAGATGTCAGACCCGCAGCCTTTGAGGCGGAGCGTGCGGAGGAGGCAGTAGGACCTCCGGTGGAGCACGAGTGGCAGCCCAATGATGTCATATAGACGTCATGTTGGGTCTGGAGTTTCGATAACATCTTATGAGGAGTGGCTTCTATTTTTGGGAATTTTGTTTATGGCCTTTGTTGGTCTTGTTGGGATGTATAACTTAATATACTTTTGTGATCCTCACAACTTTAATTAACTTTGGGTTATGCTATGTATATATTTCTCTTTTGATACCAAGCTTGTGCACTTATCTTATGATACATTTGATTTTTATTTTGCTACATGCTTCCGCATATTATTATCTGTTATGAAATCGATTAATTGGTTGTGATGGATCATCTGGGATCCTCACCGCGGAATCCTATGGGAAAATAATTAGTGCGTGCGGGCTGAATTTTTTGACCCATCGCGCCACTTTCCTAGATTAAGGACATGTTTATCAGGGCCTCGGTCCAGGGGTGTGACATGGAACACGCACGATGTGTACTATAATACACGACCAATCTGCAAATAATCCACATGTTTAAGGACCCCCGGATAGTGGATCAGACTGAAGGGCAGTCCAAGCTCAGTGGTGTTATGCACAAAACACACAATACTTGTTCTAAACAGATCGAAATTAAGGGGGAAATCACTTGTCAAAACGAGACAAGACACGGCTAACAAAAGGCATAAATTATATGCATAGCAAGCTTAAGAAGTGATCCCCTTTGATTCTTGAAACAAATCTTCAAATGAGCTTATACTTGAAATTCAAAATGAATACACGATAATATTTATTGAATCAAAACTGAAGTTCAAACACGAAGTCCATCAAGTATATTCTAAGACCATTCATTGACCTTTGTGTAATTGAAACCCAAATGTCGGAAAATAAAACGAATTGGTGTCCCCAAAGTTAGAATACATTTCAGGTTTTCAATTGCACAATGTCAAGTTAAAACCCTCAGCATAGTCTAGTTTTTCAATCCCCAAAAACCCACGAAAGAAAACAAAGCTCTGTCTAAAATTTGTACAGGTCCGCTTGAACGGACATGACACAAAGGGTCCGCTCGAGCGGACAAGTCTTTGGCCTGTCCAGCTCTAGGCAGTGGTCCGCTCGAGCAGACGGCTTCTGCCTGAACCCGCTGAGTGCAAAAATGCACTCCCTTGTGCAATTTTTCTGAATCTTTTCTTCCCTTCTTCTCATAACTGAACCACCTGCAATTCCCTGAGCCTCCATGCTCTCCAAGGGATCAGTCCAACATTTCCAAACCATTCACATCACAATCTAAGCCACTCAATTTCCATTCTTCATCGAAACCAATCCCAACATTCTAAACAAAGCATAGGTTTCAAATTCAAAACTGAATTTCAAAAGTTTGGAGTGCAATTAGCATCAATGCATATAAAGAAATGAAAAACAAGTAAGAAGTGTCTAAGAGTGACATAGATTAGAACTTAAAACACCCATGATGCATTTTAAAAGTAGAAATACAACTCAAATCAAGCATGCAAACAACATTCCTAGACTGGTTACTTGCTTTAGCCTAAATGTCACACAAATCTTCCTCAAGCATTGCTACTTAAGAGCTGAGCGAAAATCTACAAAAAAAAACCCCATGAAAACCATTCAAAAACTCAACAATTTGAAAACAAAGAACCCATTTCGAAATGGTTGTTTCATGCTAGAGAAACAAGTTCCTTAGGAGCTAAAATGACTCCATTAAAGTCAAGGAATGAAGCTCTTACGTAGAGGTGTCCAAACAAGAAGAAATGAACGGAAGATGGTGGCTACCCAGATGGAATTCCCAAGAAAATTACAGCAATAGAGAGCTTGGGATGAGAGGAAGAAGAAGGTAGGCTTAGATTTCCATTTGGAAGCCTAAAGATGAGACATTCAAGAGGAAGAAGATGAGAGAAATGAGTTCTCCTCTTAGCCTTGTGTTTTTTAAAATGGTTGCAGGAAAATGAACGAGAGTGAGGGAGAAGGTGACTTAAGTGGCCTGGAAGTGGGGCCAAATAGGTCTAAAACTTGCTCTGATAAAATCATGGTCTTGCGGGCCCCGGACGAGATCGACGAAGAAGGATAAAACGATCCTTAAAAAATCTAGTTTTCAAAAAGTATAAATTTGACATGGTTTTGAGATTTTGAAATTAGTGTCCAGATTTGAGTGTGAAAAGTCAACTTTACCTTTTTTGGGCCAAAACTTGGATTTTTGGGCCTCAAATACAGATGAACTGAAAACAAAAGTTGTAGAAAATAATAAAACCATTCAAATGAAATCTAAACCACAATTAAATCAGAAAACCAGAATCATCCTCCCATGCTTACACATGCGCTCAGGCCTCTCTGAGTGTGTCTGGCTAACACTAAACGCTCTTAAAATTCCCCAAAGCTAAGTCCAAGACTAAATCAATCATATTCTAACCCAATGGTCACTAAACCCTCTTAAGACTAAGCACACACTAATCGGTCTAATCTGAGTCGGGGTTCTAACAAAAGATATGGGTGAGGCAGAGTATGTCCAAATCAGTTTACGAGTTTTATGTTATACAATTTGCATGGTGGGCGAGAATTTATCCAAATCAGTTTTGGAGTAAATCCAACCACTTGATCATTATTATTCCTGTGCAAATTTTTTACACATGCACGTGGGTATCCAATAATAATTGGTTGGGCCCTCTTCTACAAGTCATTATGACTAATGACTATACTAATTTAGGATGCAAAAGTCGGGAAAAACATCCAAACCAATGTAGTACTTCTACAATCATTTTGCCAAATTGTAACTACCAAAACATGATGAGATATTAACCTGTGTTAAGATGATGGATCCACCTTGGGATACAAAGAGCTTCAACTGCTTCATCAGATCCACAATTTGTGGTAAATAATTGCATTTTGTTCTGAAACAGACTAAGCATGTGATATAAATAGGAAATTGTTGATGTAGATTGCGATGGGGAATTATATAAGAATGCATTAGAGCATAAAGATATTGTTTCTAGTTTCTTTTTTAGCAATCATTTTGTAATATGCCAATTCCTTGTGAATTCAATTTGTGTAATTATCCAATTTATGGGATAATAAACTAACGTATATGCTCAATTTCCCCTACCGATTTACTAGTGGTATGGATCTTTGGTTGTTGGTTGTTCTGAGACAAGGGCTCACATTCCCTATTTATAGACATTACAAGTTGAATTACATTTGAAATGTATTTGAAATCCGCAATGGGATAAGATATATACGTCATTTGTACTGTATCACTGTATCTCATAATATGCATTACTGTTACGGCCGCATGCTTGAATTGTATCACTGTATCATATATTGTTGCTACTGTGTGCTTCCGACATTACTGTATTGGCTACAAGAACTTGTGGTTGCATTGTTGACTTTGAAGTCATCATTCTTTATTTGCCATGGTGATGGAGAGTACCATATAATGATAGAACATTGTAGCCCACAATAGTAGACTTATGGGTCACCATTATTTAATTGTTTATGAATTGAAGTTATCTCATGTGAATGCATGGAGATGTCATTTAATGTGAAAGTTTGACATATGAACATCTTTTAACGCATTTGTGACCATTGTGGATGTTGATGTAAGTAGTATGGCAATTCTTTAAAGTGGTTGCAGCAAGAGGGATTTAATGCGGGACAAATGTCACCATGGGGAAAGCCTTGCTGACCATGGGACTGCATTGAGAACTGCCTTTGAGACATCTGTATGGAGGCATTAACACTGCATGGGAATTTGTGCTAGTTGTATTGAAATGCGAAGTCTGCATTGAAATTTGCATGAGATGTATTTGACAAAGCTGTATACTATGAAATTATTGCTGCATAAGTAGGGCTTACTCATTAATAAGGTAATAGTCAGGATTTTGAGGACTAAGAGTCCAAACACCATAATCATTTTCTCTTTGAAATAGCTGCTTGATAAGCTGTCTCTTCGTTCTCTCAGTTATTTGAAGAAACGATGCATCTTGGAATGTTTCGAGGATTTCATCAAGAATTGTATGGCCGGCTCTAAAGAGATCATAATAAACGAACGTATCGTCTGCAAGATCTTCATCAATGCATATAACTCGACGACCATCTCTCTAGAGTCCTTTAAAAGTGCTGGCAAATTCAAAATATCTTTGAGATTAATAAACCGTTGATTTTGATCTGCTTGAATATTATAGAATTGTAGACGCTCATGGTTGTAGTTGAGATCTGCAGCATCTGAAGATTCAAATCTTTTTGTTTGATTCCAATTTTTGTCTGGAAGATGTTCATAGTCATTGATGGGAACGCTGTATTTTTTATAGAAAAAATCCCCGTCTTCATAATTCATGATGGTCCATAATTGATATGGTTGGTAAAATCTGAAATTCATTTCTTTCGCTAATGGTGGAAGAGATCGTTATGAGAAGGTGTCGCTTGGTGATGCCAAGGCAACAGAGAGCATACTTGACAATTGCAGGCAACTGTCAATGGATTGCAAGATTATCTCTATCAAGAATAAATTGCTGAACTAGGCCTTGTTCAATATAAGAAATATCGAACTCTTCTGCTGGTAAGAACAGCTTTGGAAAACTGGTAGCCCAGCTTATATAAGATGCTTGATTAATTAATCGCTCCATGATCTGACAAGATAGAGTTTCAGCTCTAATTCTTACAGCTATATCATTCGGAATAAGGGTATCAACCTTTTCCAAGATTTGTTGTTTGTATTCAATTGGAGGGATAGATGATGATACACACTGTTGTTCAAGCATTTGAATTTTTTATTCCAAATATTTAATATGATTGGACATTTAAGAAAGGTGTTTTCGCATTAAAAAATTGCATTGGCCAGTAAGGCATGCACTCCAAATATTATCAATAAGAGTTTGAGAGGCAGGAGAGAGGGCTAATAGAAGGATGGAAAAGGAATTTGAAAAGGAAGTTCTTCATTAGCAGGGATGGATGCTTTATTGGACTCTATAGGCTGTTTGCCTTTATCCTTAGACATGACTGGCTCTCTATGGGAAGAGGAATTAAAATGGTTATTGAAAAGCTTTATGATATAATAAAATTGCTTTTTGAAATATGAATATGCATGCAATTAAACATTAATTCCATTTATTCTTCCAAGCCTTGGGCTTTTGATAAATTCAAATTTTAGGGTTTATCATCAATTAATGTATGAATTCCATCTGTATTTACGGAAAATGGCTAAATTATTAATAAAAAGGGAGTTCCTAAGATGAAATCATTTGTTAAGACTTTTGTTACAGCAAAAGAAGTTTAAATGCATTTTCCACTTTTACATACATGAGCATTTGGAATTTTATAATTGACAATTATATTTTTTCCATTTGCAGTGCCAATTGCATAATTCTTTATTTTTTCAAAGTATTTTTTTGGAATTAATCCTTCTCATATACAATTTACATCGGCTCCACTGCCAATTAAACAATCAACAGATAGGTTAAATTCTTTGATTTGGAGGGGTACAGTTGTATACCATTATGAT
This sequence comes from Umbellularia californica, assembly GCA_028538565.1. NCBI lineage: Eukaryota > Viridiplantae > Streptophyta > Magnoliopsida > Laurales > Lauraceae > Umbellularia > Umbellularia californica. The sequence continues at coordinate 32,095,759 of JAPQWN010000004.1, forward strand.
AGTGATATTTAGTGATGGAATTTACAAATTCTTGAATTTCATCATCGAAGTCTTTTTCTAGATTGGAGTCTTCTTGATAGTTTGAGCTGAATTCTTTTCCTAATTCAAGGATTTCAATTCGTATTCTTAATTTAGCAATTTCTTTAGTTGCTTCTTCTTTTAATTTTGTAACTTCATGTTTTGTTTCAGTTACTTCATTTTGAAGATCTTGAATAGTTAAGGATTTTGAAGAGCTTGGTTTTTGAGAGAGAATGTCTTTCATTGAAATTGATTGAAGATCTTTATTTTTCTTGGAAGGTTTTTCAGAAGATTTATCTTCGAGCATTTTTCTGTAATATTATCTTTTTTCTTCTTCAGAGGGAATGTTTTCTATTAATTCTAAAAGTAATTCATCTTGAGCACTTAATACATTAATTTATTAAAAAATAGAAGGATGAGGAAGAGGATTCATAAGAACTTTCGTTGTTATCGCAACATACAAATATATCTTTATCATCTTCTAAATTATGAGAATGATAGTCTAATTCATTGATTTTCTTTTTTGAATTTTATCAAGACAGTTATTTGCAAAATGTCCTTCTTTGCCACATTTATAACATGTAAAATCAGATTTATTAGTTTTATGCTTTGATTTTCGTTTCTTAGAATAATTTCTTTCATTTTTTCTTTTCTTATGATATTTTTTATAAGATTTATAAGGTTTTTCATTATTAAAATATCTTTTCCTTTTAGAACGATGAAAGGTTTTATAAGAGTTATTAGATGGATGTTGTAGGGGTTCATAGCCAAATTGATAGCAAAAATCCCCTAACTCTTGTTTACCAATTTTCTTTTGTTAATGTAAATCAGCTTTGATTTTCATGTCGCTACATATTGACATACCAACACGAGAATTTTTTTGAATTAAACCACCATATGTATAGTTTGCATAATTTAATCTTCCATTATTTTGTTCTCTTAGAACATTTTAAACTTTTTTTTTCAAAATGAGTTGCCCAGAGATAAATTTTTCTTTCCGGAAATCTTCATTGGAATTGAATAATTGGAAGACAAGAGAGAGAAAAACATCTTTATACCATCTGAAATTAGATAAAGTTCTACAACGTAGATTGATTAATTGTTCTCTGTATTTTTCTACTTGATCACTAACATTTCCAGAGAAATTGATTTGAATGTTATGAATTAATGTTTCAACAGCAGTAGAAATTAGTTGACCATTGGCATTAAGAAGAGGTTTTCCTTCTTCATTTACTTTGACAAAACTTAGTATACTAGTTCGTTGAATTCGTGTAAGATAATATTCCCACCAGCCATGAAGTTGACCGGAGAATCCAATGATAATGGAGTTTATTATTTCAGCTTGTGTATTGCCATAGATCATTCCCGCATTTGTATAGAGTACCATGTTTCTCAGAATATTAAGAATTTCGTATTCAGTAAGTCCATCAATGTTCCAATCTACTAATGAACTACCATCAAATTTGCAGTTTGCTATATCAGGGATTTCTTCAAATTTGCAGTTTGCTAGATTCATGGGAAAGGGACAACTATAATAATTTTTTGTTTTTGAAGTATGAGTTGTGGGAGAGAAAATTTTATTGATTTGAGGAATATGAGTAATAGATTGATTGTCAGATTCGTTAGTGGATTCATTGGCATTAGAGTCGAAGGAATTAGGAGTTATTGGTCCTTCAACGACCATATTTACTGATTTTCCTTTATCAAGTGGGTCGGTTCTTAAAGAGATTTCATTTTTAAAATTAGCAGAGAATTTTAAAGGTTTTTTTTATCTAAGGTTAATTTTGAGATGAAGTCGGAGCATAGTGCTGGAACTTCTCTTGTTATTTTAAATTGAGCTGAGGAATTTAATTCTTGTTGAGAAATAATATTTTCAATTCTTTGTGTTTATGATCCAATAGTTTGGAAATAGAGATTTATGAAATTGTTTTGTTCTATTATGTGGGATAGATGTTCTACAGTGAGTACTTTTGAGGTCGGATTTGGTAGAACATTTTTAAATGGAGTAGCATTTATGTCTTTATGCTTTATAGTGGCAAAAGGGGGGTGTACAGATTCGACATTACCCTTATCCGTTTCCCATGTTTGTGTAGATTTATTAATTGTCATCACAATGGTTCCTTGTTTATTTATTTTTGACGAAAGCCAATCAAAGAAAGGAATATTTTGACTTTCTTGATTCATTTGATCATATACTATAATTCTTTTACTTGAGATCTTTCAAATTTAGAAAATTTGGTAAAAAACATTTTGTTTTTGGATGTTTTAATAGATCTTGTTGAAGGTATTGTTTATCAATTATGAAATCATTTTTTTCATTAGATTTATGAATTAGAGAGATTGTATTTATTGAGGCATCAAAATCAAAATTAGATACCTGATTGTATATCTTCATTGTTTGTTTCTGAATAGATAGGAAAGGTTATTCCTGAAGGATGAATTGAAGGTGATTTAGGGGTTGATTTATTGTGAGAAGTAGAGTTAGATGATCTATGAGATCCATCTTCTGAAGGGATTGATCTTTCTGTGGATGAGAAGTATTATTTTGTTGTATTAGCAAAATTTATTGTTACTTTTCTATCTAGATGTTCTGTAATTGATTCAACATTTTCTTGAATTTAAGGGATTTTTGGTTGAGATTCTTCGAGCTCCCATTTGCAAGAAAGATTCACATCTTCCCAAACTATAGTTTTGGGTGTGGTGACTTTATTTCTGAAATTTGTAAGGATAAAGTTATTACTCCTTTAATATGTGAGGAATAACCAATTTTAGGGACAATTGTATTCATTACTTTATAATAAATTTTGTATACGATTGCAATATTTTGTGATTGAGGGTTCATATTAAATCCTTGTGTGTGTATGCCAAGAGTGATAGCTTCATGGGCACCGAGATCACTAAGTGATACGGTGAAATTAGGAAAGCAATTGTAAATGGCAGGGATGTCATGAAGACTGGCTTCTACCATCCCTATAAGGGAATCTCTGAATGATTCATATCTTTTATCTCGAACATAAGCGAGACAAGATGTATTCAAACCAATTATGGTTAATGGCTTTATTGCAACTTGAACAAGTGCTATATGCATGCATTTATATTTTGCTTTATGCATTTCAATTCTTTCTAAAGGAATTACATGTAAATTTTCTTCATTTTGCTGTATTGAAAGGTTCTTCAACCGTCTTGATTAAATAATTTGATTTTTGCATAAAAGATCCTTCTTTATAGATTTCTCTTAAAGAAACTTTAGGTATTGTCCAATCTTGGATTGATTTTTCTATATCATCAAAATTTATTTCTTCTAGATTTTTAACTGAAATTTTATTTATTATTGGCATGATGGCTGATGATGCAGAAGAAGAAGTAGAAACTGTGTTAGAAGATGTGTTTCTTCTTAAAGATCTAAAAATTCCAGACATCATTAATTAATTAGTATTACTAATCAGAATAATTGGTAGCCTGTTAACGGTTTACTCCACAAAAGCCTTAAACGCTCTCCTGGTTGACGGGCAACAAAGGCTACGCGACAAGAGGCCTGGTACCCAAACCACTCCTTTTAGCAACAACATTCAATTAGCTCTATTGAGTCAGTTTAGATCAAAAATCTGAAATGCAACTAACCAACATAGAGTAACTTCTGATATGCATTCAACAAACAAATAAAGAAAGAAAGAATATAACATGATGCATGCAAATTTTTACAAATAAATTGAAAACTTGAAAGCTATTGAAATTGATACGTCATTGATAAAAGTATTCTTACAAGGAGAGAAGACTGGGATGGCTCTGATACCAAATCACTCGACCAGGGATCGAACCATTAAACTCTCACAAAAACTGAATTAAAAGAAAGAGAAGAAAGCGGAAGATTTACAAGTGGTATGGGTGGTTAGTTGTTGGTTGTTGGTTGTTGTGAGACAAGGGCTCACATTCCCAATTTATAGACATTACAAGCTAAATTATATTTGAAATGTATTTGAAATCCTCAAAGGGATAACGTCATTTGTATTGTATCACTGTATCTCGTAATATGCATTACTGTTACAGCTACATGTTTGAACTGTATCACAATATCATATAATTTCCATACTGTTGTTGCTGCATGCTTCTGACATTACTGTATTGGCTGCAGGTACTTGTGGCTGCATTGTTGACTTTGAGGTCATCATTCTTTATTTGGCATGATGATGGAGAGTACCATATAATGATGGAGCATTGTAGCCTACAATTGTGGACTTATGAGTGATGAGTGTTAAATATTGCATATTTTACCCCTCATTAGTTCGAATTTTATCGGCATCTCATATGCATATCATTTGCTTTATACAGAGATTTTATCATTATATTACATTAACGGATTATCGGATTATCATGCATAAATCCGATTATTTATATGCAATTTCTCTTGGCAATGATGTCTGTGAAGCCATTATTGATTTCTTTTCAGCATGGCTTGATGCTAAATCAGCTAAAAGCCACTTTCATAGTGCTTGTTCCAAAAAGTGCAAACACAAATTCACCTGATCAATTCCGGCCTATTTCATTGACAAATGAGCTATATAAAATTATTAGCCGGATCATGGTGTAGCGCCTAAAACCAAATTATTGGGAAGATCTTGAGTCCGATGCAGTCTGCTTTCATTCCTGGGAGAAGCATTGCTGATAATATTTTACTGGCCCAAGATTTGATTCACAATTTCCACTTAATGAGAGGGACTCCTCGTATGTGTCTTAAGCTTCATTTAGCCAAAGCTTATGATAGTGTTAGATTGAATTTCCTTGAGGCTGCTCTCCATAGTTTGCGGTTTCCAGCTCATTTCATTAAACTCATAATGGCATGTGTCTCTGATGTTCATTATTCAATCTTGCTTAATGGTAGTTCTGAAGGTTACTTTAAAGGAATGCGAGGTTTAAGGCAGGGATGCCCCTTATCTCCATTCCTTTTTGCTATTGTGATGGAATTTTTCTCCACTTTGATGTCTCATTATGCAGCTTCATAACTGATTCCTACACCATTTCGGAAGAATGAGGTGGCCATCTCGCATCTTATGTTTGCTGATGATTTAGTTGTATTTTGTAAAGCTACAGATATTGCTGCTGTTAATCTCAGATATTTCCTAGAACAATTTAAGCAGTTCTCTAGTCTGGGGGTTAATTGGGGAAAAAGTGCAGTTTACTTTGCTAATTGCTCCAATATGGTTAGAAACATTGTCTCTGATATTCTTACAGTTCAGCAAGGAACGTTTCCTGTCAAATATCTGGGTGTTCCATTGTCTTCAAAGCGGCTGTCTTTTTCTGACTGTCAACCCCTTCTAGCCAAAATTCTACAGCGCCTAGCTGGATGGAAGTCTAAAGCTTTATCCTATGCCGGACGATTGGAGCTGATTCGATCTACGTTATCTACCATTCATCTTTATTGGGCTTCAATATTTCTTCTACCTGTAGCTGTGCTTCATGCTCTGGATAGACAGGTACGTGATTTTTTCTGGAATAAGTGGTCCCCTCATTATCTTCATCCTATTGCTTGGGACTCTATTTGTCAGCCTATCTCTTGTGGAGGTCTGGGGATTCGGTCATTTGCAGGGACTGCTAGAGCTGCTTTGTTGCGACAGTTGTGGAATGTGGTTCAAAACAAATCGACATGTTGGAATTTGTGGGTTAATGCTAAATACCTGAAAGGTGTTTCTATCTGGGATGTCCCTATTCCACAGCATGCATCAGCGGGATGGAAAGGAATTCTTGGCCTTTGCTCTCTAATGCTGCCCCATATTAAATTCCTAGTTGGGAATGGGCACCTGATCCATTTTTGGACTGATCCATGGTTAAATGGTGGCAGATTGAAAGATAGAGATATGGTGCAAGGGCAATTTATGATCTAGGATTTGGCACTGACATCAAGTTACATTGTTTTATCGTGAATCATGAGTGGTTGTTTCCTTCTCCTACTTCTCATGCTCTTATGGCTATATTCACTAAGATTCCATTGGAACTACAGCCATGTTATGATCTTTATGATGAACTTGTGTGGACTTTGGAAGAAGATGGTGCTTTCTCACTCAAATCTACATACAGGATGCTTACTTCTAGCTCGGACCAGACTTTGCAGTAGCCTTCTTTAATCTGGTTTAAGGGTTGTCTAAAGAAACATTCCCTTTGTGCATGGATGTTTTTTCAGGGACAGCTGAAGACTAAGGCTTTTTTGCTAGAGCGCCAAGTGGACTGTGACTCTTGCTGTGTGCTTTGTGATTGTACCTGGGAATCCGGTTCACACCTTATGCTCCACTGCCCTTATTCTCAATTGGTTTGGACTTCTCTTTTAGCAACTTTAAACCTAGATTATGTCTCTTGTAACTCTCCTTTAGAGTTAATGGACTCACTTTTGTTGAGAATTGATCAGCATCATACAGGGGTCCAAACGGTGGTCAATTGATTTTTTGTGCTTATGTTTGGTACATCTGGGCTGAACGGAATCACCGCATCTTCAAGGATAAATCTACTCCAGCCTCTTCTGTGGTACATTGCATCAAACAGACTCTTCGGAGTAGGTTGTTGTACCTTGGTATTTCTCTCCCAGGGAGTATTTCTTGCCATTGGAATCTTATTCCGGAGTTCTACATTCCTTCTCTGTTACTTCATCTTGCTTACCAGGGATGGAGACTGTCTCTCTATTCTACTCCTCATCCGAGTGTTGGAATCCTATGGAAAGATGATGACCAGCCACTTAAAGGTGCACTTCAGTCAGTTGTGGATTATTATCAAGGTATTCTTCAATTGATAGACCTTATTCCATCCCATTTACCATCCATACTAATTGAAACAAATACCTCATTGGCACAATTGTTGCGGTTTCCTCATAAATCTTCGTGGTCTATGCGTTTTCAAGTGAGACGTATTTTAGCTAAGCTTCAGCATCTCCATGTCAACTTTGTGGATCTTCAACCTAATACGATTAAGTTTAGCAAAAGGTTGAGTAGGAATAGATTGGTTCCTTCTCATATTTCCAATTTAGAAATAGGCTTATTATGGCGTACTTGATTGACCTGCTGCCCGGGTTGTGGTCGTAGTTTTTTGTTTCTCTTTTACTTTCTAGTTTGTATTAATGGGGTATGCCCCATTTGGTTTCTTTAAGGCCAGTTCTGGCTTTAGGATTCATTTTTTCTATATATTATTATTATTTTGAAAATTAAGACCTAACTTATTCTTCAAAAAAAAAAAATTCTCTTGTGTAAGTGGACTCTGCGACTATTCCAACCTTCCGGCTAGTATCCTAAGGCATCAAGAAGAGATTTCAATAAAGAAGTTACATGAAGAAATCTTAGGAAGAGTTGAAGAATTCCAAAATAAGAGGAGAAGACTTTAAGGATAAAAGAAGTCATTTCTAGCACAAAGGATTGGTTGGTGTATTGGTTAGAGCTGCAAAAATCATATATGCTTTTGAAAGGAAAGTTTGTTGCAACCAATCAAATTGAAGCTATCAACGTGAAAGCAAAAGAGCCAATGAAAAGCCTCCAAATCAAATTCAAGCAATCCATGTGAAAGCAAATGCACCAATCAAAAGCCTTCAAGTTGCAACCAATCAAATGGAAGCAATCCTTGTTAAATGAAATGAGCCAATCAAATGTCTTCAATGTTCCTATAAATTGGAATGTATTTGTAGAGTGAAGTGGAGGAAGTCTTTTTGCAAGTTAGTTTTTTTGCAATTTTATTTTTACTTATAGATTGTAATTAGGAGTTTCTTTGTAACTAATCTGGAGAGTGTGTGTAATTGAAGATCATTAACCAAAATTTAGAGCTCTTTCTTGATGTTTAGTGGCTAAAACTCTTGGATTAGGCTCTCCTTTTGAAGTTAAGTAATGTGATTAGTTCAATTACATGCATGTTTTCATTTAAATTCCCTACTTGTGCCTTGATTGATTAGTAGATTTTAAATCTAATTGTGCTAATCTCTCTCATTTCTTATGCGCTACCTCGACACTTGATGCTTAGATAATCTCAATTGATGCTTTGTAGTTGGATTAAGTTCTCTCACATAGCATGCTCTTGAGCCCTTATCTTTGATCTTTTGTAACTTGATTTTGATGATTAATTGTTAGGGTAGTTAGGTTATGACCTAGGATCTTGGTTTTTTATTTTCTTTACTTTAATCTTCATTGTTATATCATCCAATCCAATTAAGCAAGAGATTGCTAATTGGATTGTAGATTTGGGAGTTGAATTAGAACATGCATTAGTTGAATTAAATACATACTTGGTGGATTTTGGATTGCCTAATCTCTTATTTTGATTGTTGTTAATTTTATTTGTTATTTTTACTTCTAGATTTTCAGATACACATCTCACATAACTTGTTTAAAATCCTACACATTTCACACCACATCTTCACCTTAAATCTTCCATTTCCACCACCATTCATCCACTAGTTTGGTTAGCTTATTAGATCAGCTTAGATCTTATTTATTTTATATTTTAAATTGTTAATTAGAGTAGTTTTAATTTTGTTTCACATTTCAATTGATTTAATTCCATTTTTCACGCATAGTTTATTAGTTTTATTTTTTTACTTCAATTATTTATACTAGCTATATCTTAGTTCAACTCTCATTTAATTGGATTCATTGCTTGTTCCATCCTCTCTCTGTGGGATCAATAATCCGGACTCTTTAGTCCTTTACTACTTGACGACACCATAGTCTTGCAGTTAAGCCTTGCACATTTAAGTGTCGATCAATGAGTCACCATTATATAATTGTTTATGAATTGAAGTTATCTCATGCGAATGCATGGAGATGTCATTTAATATGAAAGTTTGACATATTAATTGCATTTAATGCATTTGTGACCATTGTGGATGCTGATGTGAATAGTATGGCAATTCTTTGATATGGCTACAACAGGAGAGATTTATTGCGGGACAAATGTCATCATGGGGAAAGCCTTGCTGACTGCGGGACTACATTGAGAATTGCCTTTGAGACATCTATATGGAGGCTTTAAAATTACATGAAAATTTGCGCTAGCTACATTAAAATGCGAAGTCTGCATTGAAATTTGCGTGAGATGCATTCTGTATTATTTAAAATTCATCGAGTGCGCCAGAGGGAGGTATTGTTGCGTTGAAATCATCTTTATTGTTGACGGAGCCATTAGAGGAAGACGCTTCTTGAATAAATCCATCATATATATTTATGATAGGATTTTTGAGGAATTGGATTTCATTTTTCATTCACTGAATTTCTTGAAGAAGATCCATATGCTGCTGAGTGTTGATCGGGGTAGATGATTTGCCATGGGCGGCATCTTTGAAGCTTTTTGGTAAAATTATATTAAAAGTTGTTTGCTTTTTTTCTTGAGGATTATCTGTAAGTGAAGCTTGAGGAGAGGAATGATGAGATTTATTAAGAAACTGTGAGATATCAAATTTATCCCACCATTTAATATAGGAAATACGAACAAAACATGTTGGCTTCATTGCCTGAGATTTACCATATACCTAGCGGAGAATCGATGGAATAATGGAAGATTAAATAAATTCAAAGAAAGAATATGAAGGCTCAGGGATTTCAAAACTGGTTTGAGATTCAAATGATTGATAATGGCTTAATAGGGCTTCTGGAAGCATGCAGGATTGTGCTCCAAAACAAAGCCACCAATTATGCCATAACCAACATGGAATAGTTTGGTTGCATTTGGATGAAAAGATGATGTATCATGAATGAGATTTTTTTGGATTTTGATATAACAAAATATATTCCCAAGCATTCATATAGTCCCAATAATCATAAGGCCAAGAACTTCCATTGGGATTGAACACAGATTTTGGTGAAGATAAATTGTTTGCCCATTCAGAGGGAGAATGAATATGCATAATCTTGATTTTTAAAAAAGCATGTTCTCTATCTCGTTCTTCATGAGTGGTGATGGAACTTTTGGTCTGAATCAAGATGACTTCATAGGATTTATAAGAGATATTGGGAGCTTTGGGGACAAAATGACTATTTTTTTGGAAAAGTTTTGAGAGAATTTGATCAGTTGTGAGATTGGTATGTATTTTATCATCGAGAAAGAAAAGGGAATATTCAAAGATCTTAATGTATTGAGATTTTTTTAAGGGAATAGAACGATAGGGTGCTTGAAGCATTGGAGAGGCATTTAAGGTATTGAATTTATTGTTGGATAGAATATTAATAGAATCAATGACGGAATTTTTTCCTTTTCCTTTTTGATACATCTTTGCTCACCTTGTTTCTGCCCTGTAAGATTTCACGAGATAGAAAATTGGGAAGAGAATTTGAAGATCCTTTTATAAATTCAATGTCAAAATCAAAAATAGCAAGTAAAGCTTGCCAACGAGCAAAAAATTGTTTTGATGCAAGGTTTTTAACATCATTTTCCAAAACTTCTTTTGCAGATTTACAATCAATTCGTAAAAGGAATTTTTTATTTAAAATATCACTTTGAAATTTGAGTATGCATGAAACAATGGCAAAGACTTCTTTTTTTTATTATAGAGTAATTTTGTTGAGTTGTATTCCAAGTGCCGGAATAAAATCGAACGATCTGTTCCATTGCTTGAGCAGTTCTTTGAAGTAGGATTCCACCAAATCCTATTTCAGAAGCGTCTGTCTGTATAATTTTAAAGAAATCTAGATTTGGAATATTTAGGCATGGCAATGATTTAACCTTTTGTTTTATCTTTCGAATTGCTTCTGTATGTAGCTGAGTCCATTGTTCTGCGGAATTTTTTAGGCATTTTTGTAAAACATTTCTTTCGCTAGAGAGATTTTTATAAAAATTAGATACATAATTAGTGGGCCCCTCTTTCTTACTAATGTTGATTTGATTCAACCCACAGAGCAGAAAGAGTAATTTTCTCTCATTCAAATAAAGGCTTTCTCTTACCAATAGAAGTGAAAACGAGGCGGACCTGTTCTAAAATAGTACCTGAATACGAAAATATACGATACAATTCTTCCTTGCATCATAGGTACGTTATTGTAGGAAGAATCGTACCAACATTTCCATAGCCTCAATAAAATAGACACTTGACTCCTGCTTTACAAGAAGATCAGAATATATGTGCCGAAGAAATTCGATATTTGTACTTTCGGCGTGGAGCCACGTCCCCAAGATGTAGTAGGCATCTGAGGGAAGATTAGCCACGCGCTAGAATAATCTGGTCGAGGATATCCTCGATCCACCCCTTTATTTGATAGGGACCTCTAGAGATGAATGATTATCCAGGTCCAGACTATTGGTTTCTGAGTCCTCCCAATCCATATCCTCACTCTCACTATCCGATTGCGCTGAGATTTGTGCTTCCTCTTCCCTCAGAGGAACTGAAGTTGGGGAGTGAATACCTCCCTCCCCATGGAGTCGGGAGAGAATACGGAACTAATTGTCAGATACATAATTTAGACATCCTAAAAACCTTTGTAATTGTTTTTTATCTGTTTTTTCATTAGGAAAATTGTCAGCAAACTTGATCACTCTTTCAACAAGAGTTATTGTTTTATTTGATATTTTATAACTAAGAAATTGTATTTCTATTTGAAAAAGCTTTATTTTTCTTTGAGAAAGCACTAGACCGTTTTTCTTAATAATCCACTTGAAAGTTTTTAAATGCTTCCAATGGTCATCAATGGATCGGGAGAAAATTAAAATATCATCAATGGAAATGATTGAGAAATTTTTATAAGGATGAAAGATTTCATTCATCATTTCTTGAAAGGCTGAAAGAGCATTTTTTAGCTCATCACATTCCATTCATAATGTCCGAAAGGGACAGTAAAAGCAGTTTTATAGTGATTTTTTTCTACAACCTGTATTTGCCAGAAACTGAACTTGAGATCAAATTTTGAAAAGATAAAGGCTTCATATAGGCGAGTAATAAGATCTTGTTTATTGGGAATTGGAAATCTGATTGATTGAAGAACTTTATTTAGTGGTTTATAATTGATTATGAGGCATGGAGCTCCTTGTTCCTTTTTAGGAGCATTTTTAACATAAAAGGCTGCATAACTCCAAGGAGAGTGTGACTTGCGAATTAATTTCTTTTGGAGTAAGTCTTTTATTTCTTTATCACAAAATTCTAAGAGTCTATGACTCATTTGCGATGGTCTGGTTTTGGTAGGAATATCTCTTTCATTAAATGTAGATATGTATGGTAAGGATACCAGATGTTTCTTTCTATGCCAAAAAGCAGAAGGTATTTCATAACAACACTCTTTTACTAAGGAAGTTTGAGAATTATTAATTTTAGATTCAAATTCTTTTGATTTTAACTGATCCTCAATTCGACAAAGAGTAATGTCATTTTTAAGATTTTCAATATATTTTTCTTTATGAGATATAAGCAAGTTAATTTCTTTTATTTTTCCAAGGTTTGAAACTAAAGAGACGGGTTTGAAATTAAGATTTGAAGTTTTTTCAGACGATTTATCTTCAAGGATTTTTCGCAAAAATTTCATTAGGTCTTCTCTAAAGGAGGGATTGTTTATAACATCAATGATTAATTTGTAGTGACCAGTTAATACATTTATTGAGAAATAAGAGGGATTTAAATCATTTTCTTCTTCTTGATTAGAGATGTTCTCTTCTGGTTATTTTATATGGGTTTTTATTCTAGATGAAGGTGATGTTTCAGATATGGAATTTGAACATTTTTTTTTAATAGGATTCCATTTAATGTAGTAGTAGTACTTCAGTTTTTAGGGAGTAAATTAGGGCTTGGTGGTGATGAAAATTTTTTTGATGGAGTGACAGTTATGTCGTTTATTGTATCTAAAAGAGGGTGTACAGATTCGACTTTGCCCTTACCTGTTTCCCATGTTTGTGTAAATTTATTACTTGTAATCATAATGGTTCATTTTTTATTTATTTTTGACGAAAACCAATCAAAGAAAAAAATATTTCAACGTTCTTGATTCATTTGTTCATACCATAATTCTTTTACTTGAGATCTTTCAAATTTATAAAATTTGGTAAAAAAACCATTTTGTTTGTGGATGTTTTAATAGATCTTGTTGAAGGTATTGTTTATTAATTATGAAATCATTTGTTTTTTCATTAGATTTATGAATTAAAGAGATTGTATTTATTGAGGCATCAAAATCAGACTCAGATAATCTGACTGATTGTATATCTTCATTGTTTGTTTCTGAATAGACAGGAAAGGCTATTCCTGAAGGATGAATTGAAGGTGATTTAGGGGTAGATTTATTGTGAAAAGTGGAATTAGCTAATTTATAAGATCCAGCTTCTGCAAGGCCGGCTCGAGACAATTTGAGGCCTAAAGCGACAATCCTAAATGAGGCCTCAAATTATCTATTCTTTTTTCTCTATTTTTTTTAAATTTTGAGCATCTGGATTCTTATTTTCTAATAGGCACATTTATCATTTATAAATTATAACTAATAATATTTATAAATAAAATGAACACCAACTATAATAAACATACAACGCGAGCATGGAATTAAAAAAATCTTAAAATCATAAAACAATAGAACCTGATTTAGTGATTTATCATTATTGGCCATTAAGATTGCAGATGTAGATGAATTTCTAATTTGATCCAGCTTTTCCATTATGAAGAAAATGGATTATATTTGAGTTAGTGGGTTATGATTAATATATATTATAAAAAAGACTATCATATATTATCAGAATATATCTACATATATTATTAAAAAGAAGATAAAACCAGATCAATAAAATCTTTAAAGATTATTGCTTTAGAAATAAAAAAAAGGTAATTATAGAAAAATGCAATCTATGAGAGAGACAGAGGGTGAGAGAGTAAAGAGTACATGAGATGGAAAATCATTGGTGGAGAAACGAGGTGGCAAGGAGGTCGGGTTGAGATTTGTTGGCATTTAAAAAGACACCGTGTTGAGAAAAAGAAGGATAGCACTTGCTTTAATGCTTTGTTTAAATGTGAAAAAATGGCTTTAATGAGATGTGATACTAATTACTATTATGGGGCCTTGGAAGAAAAAAAAACTATAATAGTTGCTTGAATGGATTTTTAGAATTTCAAAAGATGATTTTTATGGGGCCTTATTTTTTAGGGGGGCCTAAAGCAAGGGCTTTTCTTGCCGAATGGTCAGCCACCCCTGAGATTTTGAAGGGATTGATCTTTTTGTGGATGAAAAGTATGATTTTGGTGTATTAGCGAAATTTATTGTTACTTTTCCATCTGGATGTTCCGTGATTGATTCAACATTATCTTGAATTTGAGGGATTTTTGGTTGAGCTTCTTCGAGCTCCCATTTTCTGGAAAGATTCACATCTTCCCAAGCTATAGTTTTGGGTGTGGTGACTTTATTTCTGAAATTTGTAAGGAATAAAGTTGTTACTCTTTTAATTTGTGAGGAATAAGCAATTTCAGGAACAATTGTATTCATTACTTTATAATAGATTTTGTATACGATTGCAACATTTTGCGATTGAGGCTTCATATTAAATCCTTGTGTGTATGCCAAGAGTAATAGCTTCATGGGTACCAGGATCACTAAGTGATACAGTTAAATTGGGAAAGCAATTGAAAAAGGCAAGGCCGTCATGAAGACTGGCTTCAACCATCCCTATAAGGGAATCTCTGAATGATTCATGTCTTTTATCTCGAACATATGCGAGACAAGATGTATTTAAACCAATTCTGGTTAATGGCTTTATTGCAACTTGAACAAGTGCTATATGCATGTATTTATATTTTTCTTTATGCATTTCACTTCTTTCTAAAGGAATTACATGTAAATTTTCTTCATTTTGCTGTATTGAAAGCATTTCTTCAACCGTCTTGATTACATAGTTTGATTTTTGTATGAAAGATCATTCTTTATAGATTTATTTTAAAGAAACTTTAGGCATTGTCCAATCTTGGATTGATTTTTCTATATCATCAAAACTTATTTCTTCTAGATTTCTAATTGAAATTTTATTTATTATTGGCATGATGGATGGTGATACAGAAGAAGAAGTAGAAACTGTGTTAGAAGATGTATTTCTTCGTAATGATCTAAAAATTCTAGACATTGCTAATTAATAATTATCACTTAGGAAAATTGAGCTAGAGAGAGAGGATTACCTTAAATTGTAGAGAAAGGAGAGATCTATAAGATAAGAGAAATCCTTAAGATATATAAGATCAATGGCTTGTAGAGATCCTCGTTTTCTTCTAGCTAGGAGCTTAGATTTAGGGCTTTTAGAGAGAGAAAGAGATGGGAATCTTGTAGGGAAAATGAGAGAGAAGAGAGAAAGAGAGGGAAATGAGAAATGAGATATAAGAAAGAGGGGTCATTGGAAAGATTTTTTTTATAGCTTTTGTGATGGAAAGGAAAGGTCCAAAGTACCCATCGGTTAATTGTAAATTGAGATAAGTACATGGGTATTTAGGTCTTTTTAGCTGGGATTAGAATATTCTCATTTGAAAATCCCTCATAAAACTTCTAATTACTAGCAAATGCCTCTAACCAACTAATAAACTCCTAAAAGTTCAATAGACACCCTATGGAACCTATAAAATACAAAAAATGTACTAAATCCTATAAAATAGGCTAAAAACCTAGGAAAATACCTATCTACCCTTACTAATCCCTACTAAGTAGTATAATTAGATATAGAATACTATAATTGACACAATTCACACAATTCACACAAAAGTGAGGGTCCATAGGAGCATCTCTTTTATATATATATATATATAAGAGTAGTAGATAGTAGATAATAGATTATTATTTTTTACATTACACTATTGTCAATCTAACCTTAACACTCATCTGTTGGTCCGGGGTCAGGACCAATAATAATATAATAAGAATATCTTATGAACTACTATTTATTTAAATTTTAACACCTACTCTTATTCATTTAATATATTATAGTACTCCAGAAAGATCCTAATGGCAAGTCCCCATGAAAGAGTAAAAAACATGCAGTGAGATAAGAGGTGACGTGACCTCCAAAATCTTTCCCCTAAATTTAGGTGGAATCTCTAAATCCTCCTCTCGAATGGAGCATCTACAAATGCTGATGATGATGGAATTATAAGAATTCTAAAGTCAATTAGACTTTGCATGCTATACAGTTCTAACGAAGCAATATAATATTTTTAAATGTCAAAGTGACAAGCCATCACATTATATTTATGAATTTCTAACATCACAATTTCCATGATTAATTTTTACAAAAGAACATGCCTACTCTTCGCCAAAACAAGAGTAGAAACCCCTCATTTTTTGCAGGCTAACCGGGTCAGGCTGGGCCAGGATACACACCCACTAAAGGCATTGATTGACAGGGCCTGCCAATGGCTCTGCTTATGCTGCCTAGGAATATACCCATTTCATCTCCCTTCTGTCTACAGTACTACTCCCTTCCTTTTGTGGCGCCTGTTGCCTTCTTAATTTAAAAGGTGAAATATCTCCACTTATCCTTCACACTCCTCATCGCCTAACTTCATCTTTCATCTCTGTCTCTCTTTCTCACACAACATCAACACACAGGAGGAGATACAGAAACCAAGATCTTTTTCCCATCCGTCCTTACATCTGCCATGGCCTGCTCGGCTTCTACGTCCATCCTCTTTTGTTCACCAAACCCTAAACCCTCTATCTTCTGCAAATCTTCTCCGATTGCTGTATCTCCTCTGCCTCCTCCATCTTCTCCCATCAAAGCCCTAACAACCATCCCAAACTCCTTCAGCGGCCTCAGGCCATCCTTCCCTGCCCGCACCTCTCGCCCTCTCTCCGCCCGTCCCCGTTCTTCTAGAAGAAGCTTCTCCGTCAATGCCGTAAGTATAAGATAAGGGTTTTTTTAGTGGGATTCATATTTGAAATGTTGAAAATGTTCTACCTGATTGTTGTTCTTCTTTGATGATTTGGGTTTTATGTCCATTTAATGCTGAAATCTCAACTTTCCTTTGTAATTGGCATGAAAAAGGGGAAAAAATTGGAAGTTTAGCTTTGTTGTTTGGGATTAGGAGAAAGCGATCGCAATTGGATATCAATAGCTTCGTTTGGATGTAACCCAATTTTCAAGTAGTTATGTTGTGCTGGGTTGGCTTTGAAATGTGGGGATGAAGTTGGCTGCAGTGATGAATCATCACTACTAATGAAATCTGCAATACTCATTTTTATTGACTTTTCAGGGCTATCATCGGGTGGCTGGAGGCCAGTGGGGGGTCAACCATTGAGCCAACTATAACAGTATATTTGAACTTTGAACTAGCCATAGAATGGAAATTAGTTTGAAATCTAGGCAGCTTGTCTGAGTCCACTTGGTTTTACCAGAAATTAGTCACCCATCCTTCAGCTGAAACCGATTTAAGTCATAGTGATTTAGCTCCAGAGGAGGATCACATGGTTTGTCTGAAACTGGAGATTAGCTTAGCTCCCCAGGCCACTTGACTGTTTATAATAAGTTTTGAAATATCTAGAATTCTGCAATGGAGCTTTCATTCCCCACCACCACTGCCACTGTTTTTTCTAGATTAACCCCAATTCTTGTTTTGTCAGCCTTCTATGGGATTTACATCATTTCATTTGTAATCATTTTTCTAGTGGTTTCTTCTAACTAGTTTTTTATTTGCTTAACCTTTTTTTTTTTGCTATGTCATGATGTCCAGTTAATTACCCTAAAAAACCAACTGTCAATTATTCCCTCCTTTGAATGGTGTACTTCATGCTCTGCCCCAAAATGATCTAATGCAGACATTTTACTCAATCTTATAAAGTGCAAAGAGATGTTCAGATTTTATGAACAAATGCACATTGGATTAGAGCCTAAACAATGATATTTTTCTTCCTTATGAGGAAGTTACATGTTAATCCATTTTTATTTTTATTTTTTTAACTTATTTTTGGAAAACATGTCTTGTTTTTCTTGTCCAATTCTACCTTAAAAGCTTCACTGTTTATTCCCTTATTGATGCTCAAATTGATGTACTCCATTTCTTATATTGTCCTTTCTCTCGCTTTTGTCTTTCCACTTACTGTCTCAGCTTCCATTGGTTGGAAACCCCGCTCCTGATTTTGAGGCTGAAGCAGTGTTCGATCAAGAGTTCATCAAGGTAAACATTACTTACTGGCCAGAAATTTATGATCAAGAATACTACACATTTATCTTCAAAGAAAAGAACTTGAGTGCGTTCTTCTATTGTAGCTGCTGCTGTTACTATTATTATTTGATGAGTGATTTTAAGATGTCATTATATCTGTCCTTTCTTTCTTTCTTTTTATTATTGTTCCATTATTATCTGGCCAAGTTTATCCATCATATTCTTTTACTGATATGGAAAAGAAAAACAAATCTTATTCTTTTGTTTTATGTAAGTGACATTCACTTCATCTTAAAATTGGAATCTTGAATCTGTTTCCTCTTAATTTGTTTTTCCATCTAGTCATACATTTTTTGAATCATTTAATAGTGTACAATCATAAGGTTGCGCTACTTGTTAGCTTATCATTCAGGAAATCACTTAATGGAAAACACATAATGGTGTAAACTGGACACCATCATTTAGTGGATCCATATTTCTGCGACTATCCACTTCATAAGTCCTCTTATTCTCTTCTGCATATCATTATTATTCTTTTGGCATGAAGACAATCTCCCTTTGTGTCTTCTTTATATGAATGATTGATAGATCAAGTTGGAAAAGTCGCTACTTGTACCTGGCTCATCCATCATTAAAATTTTGATCACAGCGAGTTAATTCAGCATATTTCATAAGTTGTATATGAATATAAATTAGAAGTTATATTTGTGCTTCCTTAAGTGCACATGTGATGATTTAACCATGTAACTACAAGCATGATGCTTTAAAAGTTTTATTTTTTCAAAGATGAAACAAGTTGCTACAGAGGTCTAACAATACGTCAACTCTTTTTGAAAATTTGGCAACCTAGCAAGTCATGAGACAATAGACTAACTCATAAAACTCGGCTATACAAGATTTTTTTTCCAAAGATGAAACAAGATGCTAAAGTTATTTAACACATGGTCGGGTCCTTTTGAAATTTGGCAACCTGGCAAGTAATGGGACAAATATTTGTTCTCATAAAACTCGGAGTTCTGGTTTATAAATTCATTTATCTGGATATTGTCAGATTAGGAACTGCTGTTGTATTTATTTGTTGTTATTATTTGACTAGGAATTACAGTCTGTCTTAGAGATCTCAAACCTTGAAAGCTACAGAATAGAACTTAAATAGAAATTAAATTAGGCTAAAATATGGGTTTTCTGGAAAATATGTTGTTTAAGACGAGAAGCACTTGACTTTTTATGGACTTTGAGATGGGTACGGTCTACATAAATGCCTATGAGATGTGTGTTTAACTAGTAGAAACCACCTGAGCTTTGCTCAGGCTGCAAACAAGAACAAAATGAAACTAATAGCAAAACCATAAAGCATTTTTTTAAAAAAACGAGGGAAAATGTTAACCATTCAAAAAAAAAAAAAAAAGGAAAATGTTAAAATCTAAAATTTTATATTGTAGAGGATGTGAGTGAAGTAAACTGAAAGGACTTGAAAATCCATGAAAAAAACTTAACTTCAGAAAAAACAAAATATAGGTAATAAAATGTGAAATAAAGACTAGGCATAGTTTATATTTTAGTGTTAAATATCTTAATAGATAAAACGTGATAGTGTAATTTAAAAAATATGAAGGGGTAAAAATCCATTTAGAAAATAAAATTTTAATATGAAGATAATTATTGATTATTAGAAGGAAAAATGGTTAAAATATATTGATAATGATAAAGAATATCAAAACTAGACATAGAAATAGAAAATTTTATATTCAGAATAAAAATTATATAACTAAAGCAAGAGCCAAAAAACTAGCTTCACATCTAGCTCAAAACCACAACTCATGTTATGCATGGGACCACAATTAAGAAGAAATAAGAAAAATATTTCAAATGCATACAATACTTAAGACATCAAATTTAATATTTAGGTTGTAGGCATTTTAAAATACAACAGAAATGATGATGGTGATTATAGTGGTGGTAAAGCTAATAATACATGCACATTAAAAAAAGATTAAGATGATGACTATAGTGATAATAATGCTAATAACAATAACACTTAAGAAAAAGAATAATAATACTTTGAAAATTTTCCAAATAGAATGAATGCTAAAAGGAAAGAAATTGTAAAAGGAAACAACATTGAAAAGTAAAATAGAAACCTCAAACTAAACAATCTAAAATAAAAAAATTGATTCACTAATATAAGAGAAGGGGCAATAACATTTTTGAGAAAGTAATGAAAATTAAAGAAGCCTTCTTGATTCTATGGTGAGTTTTTGACATGATCCCGATTAACAAAATGGGACTATTGGACAGAAGCCAAACAAATAGATTTTGATTTATTTGGAAAACCCAAAATTAAAGATCAATGAAACCGATCTAAAATCAAATATGCTATCACAAGGAGAAAAAGTAGAAAATAAGCCCTATATCGCTAATCCCTACTTGATTGTTCTTCAATCCTTGGGAGACTTACTCTCACACCAATGGAGAAGAGAAAAGGTGCAAACATGCATTACTTTATTGAATATAGAAAAATAATTATGGCCATGTGGGGTTGGACGCCCTGTTATATGTGCTTATATAAAGTTTCCATAAAAACAGCTGTAATCCCTCAAAAAGAAACTTGCTAATTAAGTCTGTTAGAAAACTCAGCAAAATAGCTTAAAATAATGAAGTAAACAGAGAATACAAAGTTTCTAGGATAAAAACTCCACTTTGATGACTCTTAAGGGACATAATTTCTCTCCTTTAGTGTCTTTGGAAGCTTCTCTCCTTGATTAGTGGCTTGACTTAAGGAAACCTCTCTCTCTTGGATGCACAATTGGAAACTTTCCAATTTTAGGTTGCTTGCTTGCTCTTGGAGTCATTGGTGTCCCACTCTAAGTGGTCTAGCAGTGTCTCTCACTTGTTGAGTACATAAAGTAGAGAGGTGCACACATGAGTTGACCTTCACATCCATTTTGGGCTCTGTTAGAACTAAGTTGGGTTTGCTTCGGGCCCGTGTTAACCTTAGATTTTTAAAAAGCCAGTTAAGGCCCATTAAATATATGTTTGAGCCCTTATGTTTGATTGGGTCTTGATTAAGATGGATCAAAAGCCCATTAGATCGATCAAATGAATCCAAATAATACAAGTCTCGATCCAACATAGGATCCATGAAATATGGATCGTCCATTCAAATGTGATTTTTCTTGATTGTATAGAAAGAATGAGCAATATGTGTTAATATTAATAACAACTTAGATGTTTATTATAAAGTTTGTTCAACATGTGACAGACTTCGAGATGTGATAAAATACTTGCATACAATGTCAAAGAGCTTAGGAAGAAGTCTCAGTGGCTTATTTCTATTAACCATTGTGAACTTGGTTTTGTGGTGAATATTTAAACTGTAGACCTTAATGTAGCTTCCCAATGATATGGATAATAAACTGGACAGACTTGCTAGTAATCAACTGGCCGTGCAGAAGTAATATCAGAATTTTAATGTTAAGAACTTGCTAGTTTTCTGTGGCTGCATACCCTGGTTGACAGTCCACACTTGACCAATTCATAGGCTGTATAAATTTGGTAATATTCATTTACGGATTTATCTATTTTTACCAATATCAGTTTCCCATTTAGTATTTTCAGCTTTCTTCTGTTGATGACACTCTTCCTTGCATTTTCTTTGATATATTTGATATGTGTTGTAAAGTGTGATTTCATCTGGATCAAAGTGCCTTACATGGTTAACCCAAATGTTGACTCTTGAGAATGTAGCATCATTTCTGTAACCACGAATTAACTGTGTTTTTATATGCCTTGAGATGCACCTCCTTTGATACTACATTGTGATGTAGATATATTTCCATTTAATTGTGAGCAGAATTGCATGTCAATTATAGAGATGTAATCGTATGACTATGATTTTTGTGCTGATTCATTGAGTTAGCCTGAAAGTAAAATAGTCTTTGTGAATATCAGACAGATGAATTGCATGCTTCATTAGACTAACACCTGTTTGGTACAGTTAATAGACAAAATTAATGTCTCAGTGTATTCTAATCATAGTTTGCTGTCACAGGTCAAGCTTTCTGAGTATATTGGGAAGAAGTATGTGATTTTGTTTTTCTATCCTTTGGATTTCACATTTGTTTGCCCCACTGGTTAGTTTAAGACATACTCTCACATTCATTACTGCTAGAACTTAAAGACTGTGACTCTATATATTAGCTGTGAATTGATCACTTATTTTATTCTATTTTTTTTTTTTTTTCATGACAGAGATAACTGCTTTTAGTGACCGGTATGAAGAATTTCAGAAATTGAACACAGAAGTATTGGGTGTTTCAATTGACAGTGTGGTAAGTTGGTTCAACACCAACATCATCTGTGTTCTGCATGTGTGCTTGCATGTGTCCTATACTCCTATGCCTTGTTCTTTTCGATGGCATCTCCTGATTGAGCTCATGATAGAGGTCAATCATAAATAATGTTATGTCTTCCATTTTAATTTGGCCAACCGCCACTCTTGTACCACAGGAATGTTGTTAAGTCTATAAAATGAATGAAAATTATTATAAAAGCCAGTGCCGAAAAATCAATGAAAATTACCTGTGTCCTGTTGATTGATTTTGGCTAGTATCAGAATCGGGCATCTAGAGGTGCATTTGGGTAGTTTCTGTAGAACTTGAAAATTACCAGCCTTTTCTGTGTATAACAGACACCAGGTAACTATCTTTTGGCTCTACTTCAGTCTCTCACTGTTGGAGTTCAAGAGACTAACTTTCCTGCACCTAGATGCATAGCATTAGAGCCATAAAGGAGACTTTTTTGTGCGGCTGTTTGCTATGATGGCCTGAATGAGTATCAAGAAGAATATATTCCTAGAAAAAAAATTTCTATTTGAATCGACTCCATGTTAAATTAGTATGTTGGTTAATTTGTGAAGCGGTTATGCTTTGTCTATGTGCCTTACTGATTAGGAGTCTTATATTGAAGGCTTATTGTAACCATTGATTTATACCCTTGCCTATACTGATGATACATGTCTGTTGCTTTGCCTATATCCTTTACAATGCCTATAGGCTTATTAATTTTTTATCTAATAAAAAGTTACCTGCTACTGAAAAAAATGAATTTTCTCTTGGAAATTTGATTTTGAATAGAATTCTTAGTTTATTCATCTAAAAATTGTTATTATCGACTTCTCATAACATTCAAAAAATAAAAAAGAAAAGAAAATGCTATTCTTGTGCCCTTACTGCACATTGTTCTGCATGTAGTTCTCCCATCTTGCATGGGTTCAAACAGATAGGAAGTCTGGTGGACTTGGTGATCTGAAGTATCCATTGATTTCAGATGTGACAAAATCAATTGCAGAATCCTATGGTGTACTGATTCCACAGCAGGTATAATGTTACTTGTTCTTTTTCTTTGCAATTATTCATGGGCCCATTGTTTTTTTTTATTTTTATTATTATTATTTTATTTATTTTTTAATGTTTTACATGCAGTGATCCTTACATAATCAGTTGCTTGGACTTATCTACCTTTTGGGCTTTTTTTTGGCATGCCAACCCTTGGATACTGCACTAATGACATGTGACAACTAACCCCGAGGGGTAGCTCAGTTGGCCTAGGACCATGGTTTGCTCCTGAAGGCTGAGGGTTTGAAACTTCGCTACCACACTAGGGGCACAGGGGATTTACCCGGCTCCCCTTGGGCCCGTAGGGATTAGTCCAGTCCAAAGAGCTGGGACAACCTCCGTTATCAAAAAAAAAAAAAAATTAATAATAATAATAATAATAAGACGACATGGGACAACTTGTATGGACAAACACATTGTTGATGTCATGAAAACATGCCATGTGTGGAACATTTTGTTAGCTTTTTCTTTTTGTTATGACTTATTTGTCCCATTTAAATTTTGTCTAGGTGAGAGTTTCTCACTTCTTACGCTACAGTTTATCCTAATTTTCTAGTGTCAAACTATTCAATTAATCTTCTCCTCGTATTTTAGTGTTCAGGCGTCATTATTGTATTGTAGGTTCCAAGGACCATATGTCAAAGGAAGTCAATTCATGTCCGTTTATTTTCAAATTATCTTTGGTTTTTCTATTGTTAGGGCTTTCTACAATTGAAATTAATATTCACCATACAACATCCGTGGAAAATACTCACTTGAAACAAATGTTGCATGGTTTCCTCTTTTCGATGATCCACTGGAGTTGAGATTTTTCCTTATTGATTATAATCGAGCCTTTTAAAAGTTCTTATAGATCACTTTTAATTTTATCTATTCAGTGAATTTCTCCCGTTTTACTTTTGGGTATTTAGACTATCAATTTTTTCTGATTGATTTTAGTGTTTTTTTTACAGTATCTTTTTTTTTTTCATCCATTCTATTGATTTCAGCTATTATTTTATTATGAGGTAATATCTTTTATTAATAGACATTTTCACGTACACAACTATATTAATTAATAAATTTGGAGTGAGTTTATACTCTGATGTTTAGCATGAATCTTGATGATTGAGAAGAAATGATTCTACAAGTACCATAATATTGATCCTTCATGAGAACTTAATGTTCTATAAAATTGCTTGTGATGTGATTAAATGAACTTTTAACCCCTTGGCTATTTTATTTGGGTACAACTGTAAACGTTACACTCATTTTTATCGCATTTTGTCCCCGATGCCTCACCATTAATTAATTGGCATGGATGAATGAAGTAATTATGGTCCATTCTTGACAGTCCCTTTCTATGGGTTTTTATCAATGCATTTGACGACTTCAAGGATAGAGTTTCATTGATGGCCAGTCCCTTTTTAATGGCATTCTTCAAGAAAAATTAGGTGAGCATTGCTATGGAGCTCCCTATGCCCCATTGTTGATGATCGGTTTGATTGTCACAATTTAGATTTTCTTGGTTTGCCTCAGTTTGTGTGAGTCTTAAGCTCAGAGAAAGGTGGGTTGGTGTAAGATAGGAAGTTGTCCATGTGATCTCCAGTTTCCAAAGCTTGAGTCTATGTTTAGGAAAGTAGCTCTTGGCCAACTCCT
The DNA here is from genome assembly GCA_028538565.1 of Umbellularia californica. NCBI lineage: Eukaryota > Viridiplantae > Streptophyta > Magnoliopsida > Laurales > Lauraceae > Umbellularia > Umbellularia californica. The sequence goes on from JAPQWN010000004.1 coordinate 32,120,866, forward strand.
GTGAGGTCCTGTTAGCCAATCATGATGTTGTTCCTGGAAAACTAGTTTGTCTGATGCCGTTCTACTAGCAGTGTTGTCTTTCTTTCATTTGCAGAAAACATGCTTCTATGTCTTATTTTGCTCATACCTGCCTCAATTTACAATGTGAGCCTCAGTTAGGTTTGTCCTGTTAAACCTTACCGAAAAGTGTTGCTTAAAAAAACCTGCTGGACCTTTCAACCTTTTGGTAATGGAACCTTACTGTATACAGGCAACATGCTTTGTGAATCTTTCGTGTAAGGGATTTTTCAAAAGTAGTCAAATTCAGTTGGGCCGTATTTTTTTACTCTTTCCCTTCCAGATTTGTTGTTGGCCAACCGCCCTCTACAAGGAAAAAGAATCTCCTCTCCTTTCCCTTTTCTATTATATTTCCTTCTTCCCTTTCCCTTTTCTCTTTGTCTCAACTCTCAATGAATGGGGTCAATGCCCTTTTAAGATTTGAATTTTCCCCCCATGTATGGACCTTGGCCGATCTTCACTCCAATAGGAGATGAGACCACTGTCAATTGATCAGATATTGCTCATAAGTACATCTGATCAATCTGATAATGGTCTTATTTCCTATTGGAGTGACATTTGGTTAGGGTCAATTCATGAGAGGGGCATTTATTTTGAGAGGTTTAGATTTTTAATAAGTGCCCCCCACCATGCCTATAGGCTATAACATTCTCGTGAGTTCGAAGCCGTCGAGTATTTTTTTTCTTTTTACTTGTATAATAGGCCTACTTAACAAAAATGCAAGCACCTAGAAGTTATTCATTTACCATGTCTAAAGAACATATTGCATTACTGATATAATTATAATTTATATGATATTTTTAGATTTTTGTAATTTTTTAAATATTTTTTTTATTTTTTGAAATTGAAATCTGAAATGTTTAATCGAAATTCTATTACGGCTGAGATATTTTAGTTTGGACTTTGGAGCCAAATGGTCCAAAAAGAAATGAAAACTTTGATTTTGCTTCGTGGCACCTTATGAATGTTTAATGAGGGCTATGTTCCTAACAATCACTGACAAAATCATAGGCAATTTCTTCCTTACCTTATTGTTCATCTGTGAATTTGACTTCACACACCGAGTGTCAGCGCTTGGCGGTCTAGTTTTGAAAACTTAGTGCATCTACATACAAAATGATACATATAGTAATGAGTTAAAACTTATGATCCATCCTTCGGAATACGATGATATGAAAAGTGTAGAGTGAATTGTGGTTTGAAACTTTGAGTGTGAATCATTCCTTTTTTCTTCAAGCTTTTGTTTGGTTGAGGAATGTAGCTTCTTTTTTTTGTTGGAAAGATGATTGTGTTTTTCAAAGGAAAAAAAAAAAAAAGAGTAAAAAACACAAACACAAGAACCAAAAAGTGAAATGCATATTGAAGATTCTTTTCAGATCTGTACAAATTCTGTCATTTGGATTCAGATTCATCAGGATTGTGCTGCAAAACATATGAATGTCCACTGACCAAATTCTGTTCTAACAGGGAATTGCACTTCGAGGTCTCTTCATCATTGACAAGGAAGGGGTGATTCAACACTCCACCATAAACAATCTTGCCATTGGCCGTAGTGTTGATGAGACAATGAGAACGCTTCAGGTACGTAATAAAGAAAAGTGAAACAGTGATGATGATTTCTAGGTTTGTGCTTCGATGCTCTGATATGATACGGATACGACAGGGCCTCACATTCTACATATGAACATGAAGTATTGGATATGATTAGGAGGGATACTGTCCTTTTCGGAGTATCCGGGTATTGTAGCTCTAGTATTTGTCGCATTTCCGTTTTCCTTTCGTTTGCAGGCTATTTCTCCTTTCACACTAGTTTATTGTGTATGGGATATAAGCTGCAGCTGCAGGCTCTCTATGATGGGACATAGCTTTAAGAAAAAGCAACCCTGTTCATGTGACTTCCTGGACTATGGTCCATCTGTGGTAGGACAGCCTCACAAAAGGTTGGATGTCTAAAGAAAAGGAAATTAAATATAAGGTGGAATATCACAGATCTTATGAAAAATGATGGGCCTTGTTACTTGAGGTTGTATGTGATCCTTATCTCGACCTCCTTCAGCCCCAATTTCCTAGAAGTGGGGCCCCATTGTATGTATCCAGTTAGTTGATGTTACAAGTCCCATTGTGTTTATTCCATGCCTCAATATAATCAATAATCAGAGTACGCAGCTGTGTTTGCTATATTTTTAGGCGTCTATTTGTTGGCCATTCACAGTATGGTTGATTCTCTCATTTGGGTTGATTTTGGGGCATGGTCCATAAACAGTGTAACTATAAGATTCATGATCTAAACTTCTCAACCACCATGCCCACTTGCACTTCCCAGACTGAGGAAAGGACATTCGAGGTCAGATCTTTAGGTCCTCTCTCATTTTTCATGCATGACAAATCAATATGTTCCCTGTGCTTTAACCTGCAGGCACTGCAATATGTGCAAGAGAACCCTGATGAGGTCTGCCCAGCTGGATGGAAACCAGGAGAGAAGTCAATGAAGCCGGATCCCAAGAAAAGCAAGGAGTATTTTGCAGCAGTATGAAGGAAAAGCGAGCAGCTCTACTCTATTGCTGGCTGATGTGCTCTTATAGAGTTTTGTTCCTTGCTTAATCAAATTTACAGTGATTTTAGACAATTCTGAAGTGTGCGGTTTATTTTAATATCTGTTCCTAAGTGATAATTAACGGGACATTGTTCCTCTTTTTAATACCAGCGATCATTAGCATTTGCGTCTATTCTTTGTGTTTTTGTCTCTTGTTGATGGTTAGTCCAACTCGCAGTCTTTGTAAAATAAGGGCAGCTAACTTGGTTTACTTGGGAATGGCAGAGTTTATGCATTTGGTTAACTTAAATATACGGTTGTTTTGTTCTTTGTCATCTTATTAGGCAACCTGTGATGGGCATAGCTCAAAATAAAAATTAGAAATGCAATATCTAAAACCATTAATGCGTCCTTAGAAGCAAATGACGTGGGATCTTATTTATTAATTTCATAAATTACAAGTTTAAAAAAAAACCTTAAAAAAAGTGTAATGACAAGGGTAGTTTAGAAAACATATAAAGATATGAAAATCACTGATGATGTAATCCGAGGTAAATACACGATGGGAGCCAAAACGAAATACCAAAAAAATTAATTTAAGATTTTAATAAAATCTGAAAGATGGGAAAAAGGATTAGCTTACATCTTCAGTTATCATCTGGTCAATCTCAGTGATAACTGAGGGTTATCAATGGAAAAAAAAAAACACCTATTGCAATTATGACCCCAAGCTATAGGGATGTAAATGGGTCCGGATGTTCTGAATTGTTAAAAATGGGATTGGGTCCTTATGGGTCCAGGTCTGGTTCCACCTTGGTTCGGACCCGTGAATTTGAGACCTAACATTTTACCTCATTTTTTTGATAATCTCTCCTAAAATTCATATTCTTTTAATATCATTATCTACCTAGACCCGTATCAGGACTCGTCCCATATATGGTTCTGGTTTCGGAGCAAAGAAACCGGTTCTGAAATGGTTCCGGGTCCAAATCTGGTTCCATCTTTTCCTTAACGGTTCTGGTTTCGAATCCACTATGGACTCGGACCGGAACTGATCCATTTACAACCCTATCAAGCTAGCTCAAGAGCCGTTGCTAGAGCTTGACTCGAGAGCTATTTGTGCCTAGCTTGAGTTGGACTACTCTACCGCATGAGCTGAGCTGGAGCTGAGTGCGTATTTAGCTCAACTCAACTCGAGCTAGGCTTGTTTTAAGGCCTTGATTGTGCATCAGATTTTGTTCCCCAATCAGGCTACTCGTAAGTATCATGGATTAGTAGATAGATAGAAGAACACATCATAAAATTGCATATACCATAAATTTTGTTTTTTGACCTTTTCTAATAATCATCATTCTTGAATGAAGTCTATGCAAGTTAAATGGCCCCACCCCCACGTCAGTTGTAATGCTATCACGCTGGAAGAGGTTGTACTTGATCGTTTCTTGTCAAAATTTGAGCTACGCAGCCAGAGTATCCGAGGCTTTGCAGGATGAGGGTCCTTGGAATGGGGATCACTTTGTAAATCTAAACCGTTAAAAATAACCAATCCCATCTTGCATAAGCTCTTTAAAATAGATTTAGTTCAGTAGAAATGAGCTAACCGTGGGACGCAATTTGTGTTGGATCTGGGGTGGAACCCACAATGGATCTGGATTCTGGACCCAGATAAAAAAAAATTTCAGTTTTGTTGGCATAAAAATTTGATTAAATCCTACTTTGGGCCTAAATTTTAATTAAATTAGCACAAAACCTAACTACAACTTTTGGTGTAGGATAAGGTTCACAATAAATAGACTTCTTATACCTAGGATGTGAGCTACTGTCTACACTGATTTAATAGTCCACTGTGTTTCATTCTAAATAGTGCATTGGATGGTTCTACTACTGAAAAAGTATATAATACACTAGATCAATCTTGCAGATTGGAATATACAAGTTATCCATCTTCTGATATTTCAATTCTTCTTCTTGTCTCTCAACATCTTTGTGGCCATTTGAATTTGTCATTTTTCGGGGGAATCACTTACTATGACCCTACATTGACATGATTGAGAGATTCAATGATACTTCATTTTTATTTTTATTTTAACAATCAACTTTTACAACATTGATAGCGCGATTGGTCTTTGCGAACACTACAACCATGGCCCAGCAATAGTGAGGTCCATTGGGTGAATCCTTTGAGCATATAATGTGGTAGCTATTTGTTTTTTTTTTTTTTAAGTAATTTGTGTTTCGCTTTAGAAAATGACTTGTCCATCAAAATAATTAAGTTTGAGCCCCCCTTTGCCGAGCACACTTACTTATGTGGTCCACCTAGGGCTCCACTTGGGGATGGGACCGGAGGGATCGAGAGACCTATCCCATCTATTGGTATATGGTGATGGAAGCTCGAATCAACATTCTAGCCACTTGATTACCGACAAGTTTTTATCGTCCAAAATGAGTGCAAGTTGATCTAATGGCCCAATCTATTCGGATGTGTGTTAAACTCAGGAGTAGTGGTGATCAGGGATCCCCATGGTATAAAATATCGGCCGATATGACTCGGTATCGGCCGATATTGATCCGATATCTCGCTGAGATATCGGAATCGGTAATATATCCCCATTAAATCACGATGTATCGGCCGAGACGATATGAACACGACGTGAACCGATATCTCGGCCGAGATGATATAAAATGTGTCAAAACCCTATTTTTTGCTACTTTTTCCCCATCTTCATCTTCTTCTCATCTCTTCTCATTTCCTTACTACCCATAGCAGCAACCCTACTCCCTCTTGCATATTTTCAAATCCCACATTAATTTTTTGAAGAAAATATTATCTAAGTTATTAGAAAATTATCCCAAAGCATTTTATTATGTGGTTTTTTTTTTTAAATTTTTTAGATGAAGTATAGAAATCATTAGGTTTGTCATTTGTGTTGTGTTCTTCATTTAGAAGTTAGATCTACATACTTTCATGCTAGATCTACTCATACACATGATTTTGAACTTTTTTTTTCAATTTTTTTATTTTCGGATTTTTTGATATTTGAATTATTATATATCATTTTTTTGGGATTTCATCATAACTATGTTCTTTTAATTATTCATGATCATTGTATGGTGTATAAATGATTGATTTACATACTTTTATGTTAGATCTATATATTTAGGATTTTGAATATGATTTTATTAAAAAAAAATTTCTTAAAAATAATTGTTGTTACTTGTTAGAATATTTGTGACACCAAAGGCTTATTAATAGTGTGTAGATGATAGATCTACATCTACTCATAGTCATAAACATGATTTAGATTTTTATTTTAATTATTTTATTTTTGGATTTTTTAATATTTGAATTATAATATATCATTTTTTGGGGATTTCATCATAAATAAATATATCTGTACTAGTAGTCTAGTCCCCTCTAATTTCAGGTGAACTATGAACCTTTGATGCCCAAGTGCTTTATGATTTATCTATCTCACTATTATGTTTCTGATTTTAATATGTCATCTCCAGGGTCTTGAATTTCACAACTTATTTGATGATTGAGTTAGTATTAAATGATGATTGATATGTTATCTTTATTTTCTTATATTTTACACTAATAAATTGATCATGAGCATCAATAATGGTTGCATTATATGAAATACTAAAGAAGACAGCGAACTGCGATACAGACATGACTCATAACTTAAGGTGACCGAGATTTTGATTTATTGTTGTTACTAATGGAAAAAAAAATAGTGTATTCTAGCATTTTCTAATATTCTGGATTTTTTGGATATTTTTGCAATTTTTTTTGGATTAAAAAAAAATTCACACCGCGACGACCGCGACGGACCGATATCCGCGACCGATACCGATATCATATCGGTTTTTTGGCACGGCCGATACCGCGACCGACAAGGAGATTTTAAACCATGGGGATCCCCGTATTATAGTCTACTCAGATGGGTCATATGATGTGCCCCACTTGGTGTTTTCGCTTGTGGTGCTCAACTTATGAGCACTGATGCTCAGCATTTAAATTAAAATAGAATAATTAAAATTCAATATAGAGATTTATTTAAAAATCTGGAAAATTTGAAAACAATAATATCATTATAAAAAAATCATATAAGAAAAGAAAGGTAAGGCCATATATATTAGAAATTTCCAAAAACTCTCCTATCTCAAAAGCGGAGTTTTTGCCCACATTTAATAGCCAATGATTTGTTAGTATTTTAAGAAAATCAATAAAAGATTCACCTTTGGTAGCAATTATTTAGGAGAGAATGGATAAGTGTATCATTAATGACATGTGTCACACTATCATTGGCTAAAAGACGGGCCTTTTTTTTTGTTAAATTCACCCGGGGACTTTTGTAACATAACTCATATATATATATATACATATATATGGGAGGTGCTCCTATGAGAGCATCTCTCACCTTATTATGAAAGATAAGGTGGGGGCCCTCACATCCATATCTAATGCCAACAACTTAAATGTGAGGGCCCCACCTATCTCTCATAGGAGGATCTCCACGTATATATATATTATGGGAACCGGTCTTATAAGGACCGTCCTTATGGTTCACACAGTTTGGAATGCCCATTGGGGCCCACCTTATGACCTATCCAAATTGACCATACCTTCACAACACCCTTATAGGCACCGAATCCCATCAATTTGCATGGACTCAGATGAATTAGACCATTGGATTGAGGGTCAATTTTTCCTTTTTGATATAAAGCTGTTAAACTTGTGGACCACGAATGAAAATGTTAGAGGTATTAGATTGACTTCGAATTTGATATGTAGGTTGGCCCTACATGGGTTTTTCGGTCCCCTTCTGTCCCATGACCAGTGGGATCTCACGATGGGTCCCAGTAGGCGGTCCGCACCGTAAGTTGTAAGGATGATTCTTACAGGACGGATTTTATATATAAATATATGTTGAGAGAGAGAGAGAGGACGGTCCTTACATGATTGATTTTATATATAAATATATGTAGAGAGAGAGAGAGAGAGAGTTTTGGTTAAAAAGAGAGTGTCGATGGCGATAAAATTTTTATTTTTTTGGTAAAAGGAGAGAGTGTTCATGGTAATAAGGTTTTTTTTTTTTTTTTTTTTTTTTTTTTTTTTTTTTTTTTTGTTTTCTTAGTTAAAAAGAGAGAGTGTTGATGACAATGACAAAATAACAACAAATATGAGGAAAATGGGATTCCTTCCGTACATACTTTCCACATAAAATAATGCATTGTGATACGTACAGTAGTTTCCAACAAGGACAAAGAAAAGTGATCGATGAAGGTCCTTATGAAGGGTAGCCGCAAGGACTAGTGAGTTATGAAGAATGTTCTTATTCCAACCGGTTGTACAAAATGTATTGCAACCTCATATTAAGTTGTCCAATATCAGAGGCTTCATTTTTTATTTTTTGGTAATTTGGAGAAGGGCCTGGACCTGAACTCACACATGAGTGGAGAGATAGACACAACTCACACATGCGATGTGATGAAAATTTACACATGCGATGAGACATAGACACAACTCACACATATAAGGTGATAAAAACTTAGATATGCACACAACTCACATATGTGAGGTAATAAAAACTCACATATGCAAAGAAGAAGGAGGCCGAGTTCGAACCCAAGACCTCCCAAAGAGAACTATTGATCCTTACCAGCCATTCTCAAATAGAGACTTGATATATCACCTATGGACAGATGGAAAGGATATATCATAGATTGAGTGTGGCTAAAAATTCTTTTAGGGCACGTTTGTGTAGAAGCAATTTCCATAGAAAGATGAAATTGCCATATCAGCAAATTCTATGGGTTTTAAACTCCTCAGAAAAGGTTTTCGGAGGAAGTTATAAATTTATGTTTGGTGCAAAAAGTTTTTCCTCGATGAATTTGTGCTAATGTTGTTTGGTGAGGTTGCTGATCGTTTTAGTGAAAAATACTATTTAGTGAAAACTTTTTTTTTTTTTTTTTTTTTTTTTTTTTTTTTTGGGGGGGGGGGGGGGGGGGGGGGTGGTGGCGGGGTCTATTTCAAGATGTAGGAAGGAAAAAGTTGATATGAGTTTTCCGCACAAAACTACCTCCTTTTCTACATAAATGGGCTACACAAACGTGCCATTATAGTTAAATGATCATAACCATTGATCGGTTGGACTAAGTTGTACTAGCCATATATTTCGGATGTCCCTCCGAGCAGTGTTGCAATCATCGACGTAAGGCGTTATTTGAACTATGGTGGGGCATTTCTATCTAAGCATCAATCATGCATGAATGTGTCTGAAGTGGGCCCCAGAAATGTGTTACTTTACGATTGTGCAAGATCCTGTTGTACGTTGATCATTTCTATATACAATTTAAAGAAGAGCAAATTAGTGAAAGGTTACTCATAAAGGTCTTGTAAGGCCTCCAGTCCATCAATTTTTATCTAATGCCTGTAGTCGATGCAGCTATACATATTTCAGCGAAAGGTTTCTAGATTCAATTTTCATGATTGATTTACCTTTTCAACTGTTTTTGGCATAAAATTTTGAACTTTCAAATTTCTTCAACCCGGACATGTTGAATTTAGGACATTAAAGAAAGAGAAGAAGAAATGAGAGAGGAGAAAGGAAAAGGAGAGAGGAGATGGGTGCTCGGTGCTGGGGCTCGATGTTGATGCGGCCAAGCTGGGCGTTGATCTCGGGGCCGCCGCTGTGGACAAAAACCAGCCGGAGGCCGACGCAGGAGAGGAGAACGAGGTCGTTGATGACGGAGGACTGGAGGCTCTCGGACTTCATGGCGATCGAAAGAATATAGATGGGCTTCTGTTGCAGGCGACCCACTCGTATTGCATGAATCATTCTTGCAAGCTGCTAGCATTTAAATTTATAGCTATCCATGATAGAGAACAAGGTGTTTTTGTACATATGCCAATGGAGGAAAGAAGAAACTCAAACCATATATCATCATTCAGTAGTCTGTACTCAGTACCCTTCTGGAGCTCTAGCTCCTCTGCACGTGTGCGTTGGGAAAAAAGGAAGCTAGTTGCAGGCGCTACATGGCATGTCTTGACGGTGCATGTGATCAAGTCCGAACCTGGATCCTGTAAAAAAACATCTAGAGAAATCCTGAATCGTTTTTTTATTTTTATTTTTTAGGATATTTGACATATTATTTTTACTATTCTGCCTTATTATCCCATGATATCGTGGGATCCGAATGTAAAAACCTATGATATCATGAGATCCAGGTCTAACTAAGAAGGCGGTCTAAAATTGGATTCTTTATGATGTTAGGGATTGAGATTGGATTGATTTGAGAGGAGCAGGAAGAAGAGAGGGTTTTGGAGATGATGATGATGGGTTTGATTGGGTTCTACTGGAAAGGGCCAATCAGCTGCAGGATGTTTTTCAAGTTCTCAGTCTTCTTTTAGGAAACCAAAAGGTCGCTTTGGAACTCCAATTTCACATGATTCACCAAATCCTTCCATACATAAATTTTCGGCTTCGAGGTTCAGCAATAATAAGGGCCATTATTGGAGAGCATAGGGGTGGCTCGACCATTGGCCGGGCAAGAAAAGCCCTTGCTTTAGGCCCCCCCCAAAAAATAAGGCCCATAAAAATCATCTTTTGAAATTCTAAAAATCCATTCAAGCAACTTTTATAGTTATTTTTTTCTTCCAAGGCCCCCTAATAATAATTAGTATCACATCTCATTAAAGCCATCTTTTCACATTTAAACAAAGCATTAAGGCAAGTGTCATCCTTCTTTTTCTCTACATAGTGTCATCTTAAATGCCAACAAATCTCAACCCAACCTCCTTGCCACCTCGTTTCTCCACCAACACTTTTCCATCACATGTACTCTTTACTCTCTCACCCTCTGTCTCTCTCATAGATTGCATTTTTCTATAATTACCTTTTTTTTTATTTCTAAAGCAATCTTCTTTAAAGATTTTATTGATCTGGTTTTGTCTTCTTTTTAATAATATATGTAGATATATTCTGATAATATATGTGAGTCTTTTTTATAATATATATTAATCATAACCCACTAACTCAAATATAATCCATTTTTTTCATAATGGAAAAGCTGGATCAAATTAGAAATTCATCTACATCTACAATCTTTATGGCCAATAATGATAAATCACTAAATCAGGTTCTATTGTTTTATGATTTTAAGATTTTTTTTTATTCCATGCTCACATTGTATGTTTATTATAGTTGGTGTTCGTTTTATTTATAAATATTATTAGTTATAATTTATAAATGATAAATGTGTCTATTAGAAAATACGAATCCAGATGCTCAAAACTTTTTCTACAAAAGAAAAAAGAAGAGAAAAAAGAATAGATAATTTGAGGCCTCATAGGATTGTCGCTTTAGGCCTCAAATTGTCTCGAGCCGGCCTTGAAACCAAGTTTATTTTAAATTTCATAAATCGTACTTTGTCAAAACCTTTGGTTATTTTTATAGCATGATTCATTTACTTGGTTGATGTCGCGACCCCGGACCGGGATTCGGGCCCGCGACTGCGCGGCGATGCGATTAACCAACGCGTAAAACACACCGCCGCTATTTTATTTATGTTTCCCACAGGTTTCCGCGGTGAGGATCCCAAGACGCGGGTCGAGCTCATACAATTAGATATGCGGAAGCGTGTAGCAAAACTTATCACATAAATCTTAACCAAGGAGATACAAGGGACACTATAAAATCGAGACATGATATCAAAAGAGAATGTCACCACAGCTTTCCTAACGTGATTAACGTTTCAATGTTTAACAAAAGTATATTAATTCAAGTTACAAAACCCTGAGAGGCCAACAAAGGCCAATACAACAATTACAATCCCACAAAAAAAATAACCCAGCTAGGCGAAACGAGAATCAATATCCCGACCGGCGTTTAGATGACGTCGTTGGGCTGCCACTCGTGTGCTGGGGGTGGTTCAACAGCCTCCTCCGGGCACTCCTCGTCACGCGTGAAACTGCCGGCACCTGGACACCAAAATACAAGCATCAAACACGACGGTTTGGCAAATAAACATTTTAGGCAAGAATATGAGAGAATAATGCTAAAACAGTTCAATATTTAAATACACATTTCAAGTTTACGAAACTAGCATGAATACTTATAATATTACCTTAGCCGCATGTTAGTAGGTGTAGAGCATCGCTACTCCCCAGTCGAAAAAGAATGTCTTACAGTAATGTTCGCTGTACAAAAGCTGCGTCACTATCTGCTGTTGAACACAGTCTACCTGATTTTGAGGATTAACCTCCTAAAGGTCCTTGTCACAAAAGCAGGTTCTCTCAATGCCCGACTGGCAAAATGGTCCATTCTTCTATCACAATTTGATATTAGGTATGTACCACAAAAAGCAATCAAAGGCCAAGCTCTAGCAGACTTCCTCGCAGAGCATCCATTGCCTAAAGATTCTCCACTCAGGGACGATCTCCAAGACGAATTTGTCTACAATGTAGAAACTTCCTTCTCAAATGCTTCCTGGGACATGTACTTTGACGGTGCAACCAGGACAAATGAAAAGGGAAAGCAAATATCTGGAATTGGCATCCTCTTTGTCGGTCCTGACAAATACATGATTCCACACACCTTCTCGCTACTGGAACCATGTTCAAACAATGCAGCTGAGTACCAAGCCCTGATTGTAGGATTGGAACTCGCCCTCGAATCCGGCATCACCACGCTGGAAGCTTTTGGAGACTCTCAACTGGTCGTCAACCAAATGAATAAAAAATATGAAGTCAGGAAGCGTGATTTGCTACCTTACTACAATAAGGCGCAGTCGCTTCAACAAAAATTCAACATCTGCCATATCTGTGAGAACCCGACCCCTAATTTCTTGGTTTAGTGTGGTTTTAATCGTGATTTGGTTTTCTCGATGGGTTTAGTGGTTGTTTGGTTGAGTTTTTGAGTTAGAATGACTTTTCATTAGCTTTGGGAAGTTTTGAGAGCAAGTGAACCTAGACAGCGACCGTAGGGTCCCATTTGTTTTGCGTGGTCAGCGTGGGGAGATTCTTGGTGATTCCCAAAAATTCCCATCTCAGCCTCGTTTGACTAATCTCGCCATTCCCTACAACTTTCGTGTTCACTCCGTGCCCATTCCAAGCTCCTAACACCAGTATTTCTAGAAATCCCAAATTTTCCATTCTTTGACCCCTTTGACCAAACAGTTGACTTTTTATGTGGACCCCGGAAGTATGTCAATATTAACCTTGTTGGAAAGATAATTTTATTCCGGACACTTTTCATGTTTTAAGTTTCTTGATCCGAGGTCTAGAAAGCCCCCTAATCTCCATTATAAGATATACTTAGTGTGGACCCCACATCACCCATTATAAAAAGGACACTTCATCTCTTTCTCCCTCATTTTTCCCATTCCATCGGCTGCAACCTCCATGCTACAGTACCAGCCACCTTTCTTCTCCTTTTTCTTCCATTTCTCTTGCTCAAATGAAGCCTTCAAGCCACCAATCCGACGAGGAAACTCCGGCAACTTCTTCCCCTTCATCTCCTCTCTCTTTTGACACCATTTTCATGGGAAACCAAGGTGGGCAGCCCCTATTTCAAGCTCATTCTTCTTGATTAATGGCCCTAGAGGTAAGGATCTCTTTCCATCTTCTATTTGTTGAGCAATGGCTTTCCCCTAGGTCCTATTTCTTAGCTTGTTTGAACCCATTCCTTCTCTTTGATGAGTTACTATTTTTAGGGTTCTTATGGGTTTGTTTTGGGGGTTTTCTTTGCTTTGCTTGTAGGTTGATCTTGAGAGTGTTTAGAGCTTGATTTGCTTGATTAGAGACCCAAGGCAAGTGGATGATTTGATATTTACATGTTTTATGAGAAATGTGGTTTTCTATTTCATACATGAGGTTGTACATTATCACTATTCATGTTTTCTTTATGATTCACATTGTTTTGGAAGTACAATTAATGTTTTGGAAACATGGTAGATTTTAGCCTTTGTCTATCTCTTGTTTTTGGCTTAAATGAATCTTGGTGATTGTGGAGTTTCCTTTCTCTTATGGTTGAGGGTGAAAAAGGAAGAAGTGATTGGATAATGATATATAGAAATATTGATGTTGGAGAAGAGTTGAAGGTGGAATAGGAGGAGCTTTCAGCTCATTTTATTGTAGGTAAGTGATTGGAGAGGGAAAGGAATGGATTGGAGAAAAGAAGACCTGAATCTGAACTGTATTGTGGAGTTTCCGCAACTGGCGGTCAGCTGACGGTCACCTAGCGGCTAGCCGCCTGGTGACTGGCGGCTAGCCGAATCGGTTTCGGTTCCTTTTCCAGAGAGCTGTAACCTTACGGTCAGCCTCGCGGTCAGCTGGCGGCTAACCGTCGAGTCCATCGGCGGCTAACCGCCAGCCAACCGAACTGAAGCGGTTACATTTCCAGAATGCTGCATTTGGTCAGGTCAATCGCGGTCAGCCCCGCGGTCAGCCAGCGGCTAACCGCCTAATCCATTGGCGGCTAACCGCCAGGTGACCGCAAGGTAACCGAATTTCCCAGAATTATGGGAATAAAGAGAGATGAAGGGAGTTCCCATCCCATTTGCTTGTGAACCTTTCCGAAGCAATGGGCACTTTCCACCTGGAGTACGTTCGAAACAAAAATGAAATGTTTGATTAAAGCCCGTTCGAGTGAGAAACCACATCACCGAGATTTGTTGAAATGTTGAGGTTACTCAGGTGTGTAAGGAGCCCGAAATGTCTCTAAACTCAAGGAGTACCAAGTGTTTACTGAAAAATAGACATACGGGATCCCTATCCACCTTGAGTTATCTTGAACCCCGATACTTGCCCCGATATTTCGAAAGTTTATTGCACCCCTTTTATTCTCGAAAATTATGATTTGTGATTTATCCATCCTGAAAGCACTGAACTGTATTTGTAGCCTTTGTGCTAGCCCTGATTTGCATAACCCGATATTGAAATGATAATTGTGCCTTGAGTACCCCGTTTCGCCTGTTTACACGATTTCATCAAGTGTTTTATACATGCCCGATTTCTTGCATATGACCTATCAATACTTGGGGCCTTGAAACATTGTTTTAAGCTTGGGGAGGTATTGTTTGGAGCCCCAATGCAATGTAAGAACTTGGAACGCATTTTATGGAGTCCGGATGAAAAAGAACCCATTATGAAGATTCGTCGAGGATCCTTAGACTTGTCAATGTGCATAGGGACCCGAGATGTTCTTAATTCTCATGGAGCACTAAGTATATGTCAAATTAGACATACGGGACCCTATTCACATCGATATGAATCTAGGACCCTCAACGACGGGCCCGGAAAAGTATAGAAATCCATTATGTCTTATTTAAACTCGAATTTCACTTGTACATTTTAAATCTCATGTTTTATGACTAGACTTACCCGACAGTATTGAAATTCATGTTTTTGGCATTGTTGCTAGCCCGTACATGCCCGACCGATACATATATGTTTTTGTGCTAATGAGCACCCCGTCCCGTCATATGTATTTATTTGATTTGATTTCTTGTATATGACCCGTGAGAATAAAACCTTGAGGTAAGATGGGGCCAGAGCTTTGTAGTGCGAGCCCATGAACCAAAAGGAGAACATGCGTACATGTATTTGTTTTGTTTACTTGCATATAACCTATGAGTCGGCACCACTAAGCTTGGATAACCTTGTCAGTCTGATCCACTGACTTGGAGATTCCCCACTTGTCCCGCCAGCTGCAGCTTGGATCCCGATACCCGGTTTATTAACCGTGGTCCCGTCCCGATACCCGGCTCGCTCCCGTGGTTCCCGATATCCGGTTCGCTACCGTGATTCCCGATACCCGGTTTGCTACCGCGGTCCCGTCCCGTATTATTGTATATGTATATGTAAATTTCATTGTTCCTCCTCACTTCGGTGACAGAGGTCAACGCCTTGATATGCTTGCTCTAACACTTCGGTGATAGAGGATTTAGCTTTGTGTGGTTGCCATCTTGATAGTCCCCGATCCTTGATACCCGTACTGTTTTATATTGGTCATGTCTTTTCTTAATAAAGGATGCATTATTTATAAATGTTTATTGTTTATACACGCTTTAAATGAGTTTCCGATTTGTGAAATGTTCATGTTTTATGCATGCTTTAAAGGAATAGATGTTTCGTCAAATATTCGTATTTCATACCCGTTTTATATGAATACAGGATTTTGTCAGATACTCATGATTTCCTATACATTTGTAATTATGTACAATTTTGACCAGACAGCATGACTTATTACATGTTTTACCGTTCAGTACATTGTTATATCTTTTCACCCGGCTGCCAGACCGTCGTGTCTGACCCACTACTTTGGTACTCAGGCCAGACTTCTTCACCCGAGATGAGTGCACGTGTTGGCTGTGGAGCCATGAGCTTACCGGTTGTTTGTCGGCTATGTCATGTAGACATTGAGCTTGACATCGGATTACGTCACATATGGGGTAGTGATCATGAGCTTGTTTTCTTGTATGGCTTCTATTAGCCTCTTGTTTGGGATTGTAATTAATACACATTGTTATTTGTAACTTGAATATATATGGGAATGTAATACCCTGTTACTGTCAGCTCTGTACTTTATTGTGATGGTTTATTCCAGTCTGAAATGGATCATTGATAAGATAGTATATGCTTGGGTTAAGTGCGGTGCGGAATCCAATGGCCACGGACTCCGAGTCGCAACACCACGAAAGCTTCCGCTAAATATTCAGAGTGTGTTGGAATGAATTTGTAATCCTCACACACGCGGATCTTGGGAGAAACATAACTCTCAATTCACGGACCCCGGGTTTGGGGTCGTGACAGACTGGTATCAGAGCGGGCAAGTTTCTAGGAAATAAAACACTCTAGGAACTTTAGGACGTGTGGTGAGGAAACCGTTAGATTTGTCGTCTTGTTTTGGCTAGATGCCATTCTGTTTTGGTTCGGATTTGTTTTCTTTCTAGTGGGGGAGACTCTTCTTGTCTCCTTCCTTTTGTTCTTGCTAGGGAATTTGGGGGACCAAATTCTTTTCTAGTGGGGGAGGATTTAATGTCTCCACACCCACATTCAGTGCCTTTTTCTTGTTTTTGCGCTAGAGAGTTAGAGTTTTGTGGTTTTAGCATGTGGATATCGGAGGACTTTGGCAGAATTTTCAGCTTTTCGATGTCACAGATGGAGCTAGCGAAGGAGTTTACGAGCAGTTGTTAGTCAGCAAGGAATGTGAACAGCATATTGAGACCCAATTCCAGTTGATCGTGTATCGTCAGATGGTGCGTCAGGCAAGTAAGTGTGGATTTTGGATAAATCTGGAATATTTTCCTAAACCAAAAGACTACAGGAACTAGACAAATGATGGATTTTAGGAAGTTTGAGGTGATTTTCAGTTGATAGAGATTCAAGTGGGTACCAAAAGCAAGAAATTTATCGAATTTGATAAACTCTTGGCGGAGAAGTGCTAGAAGATTTTTAATAATTCCAGAATGATGGTGAAGTTGACTCAGTAGGATGCATCAGTGTGTGGTTAAATGATAGGAAGAAAACTTTCAGCTATGGTGTAGAGAGCTGTGTACAGAATGGATTGTTACCTGGTTTTATGATAGAGGAGATCTTGCAAACTTTACAGACTTTTGGAATATCCGTTTGGGCAGAGTACAGAGACAACAGGAGAATTGGCAGTTGTGCAGGAACAGTGCAGATGTTTAGAGACAAGTTTTCAATTAGTAGAGCTCCAAGGAGATGTCCAGAATTAGAGATTCCTAGAACTTGATGAGGTTTGTCAGAGAATTATTTTAGGATTTTCAACAAGTGCAGCCATGTGGAGGAGTAGACCCAGCAGGATGTGTCATTGTGTGGTTAGAAGCTTTTAGAGTTGGATTTCAGCAACTAATGAAGGAATTGACTACAGGAAGGGTCTCTACTTGATCGCCCAACAATGAAGATCTTTGCAGATTTTAGCGACACGAGGAGCATCGGATTTCAATGTACAGATATACGGAGTAGGAAATCAGTTATTTTGGATTTTATTAGGAAAGGTAGACTTGGCAGAGCAGTTGCAAGAGTGAGCACGGAGCTCCAAATACCAAAGAATAGTGAAGGGACAAGCATATTAGTATCAGAGACCGAATATTGTACTGAGGATCAAGAGCAACGAGCAGAAAGAATTAAAGCTAGCAAGAGTTAACCTTGAAGATTGTGCAGTGGATGTGAGACCCTAGCTTCGATAGTTGCGATGAAGTCGACAAAATCGTTCCAAGAATTTTCAGTATCAAGGTGTTTAGAAACAAGAGACTTGATTGAACTTAGAAGGAGTCAGAGTTGGAGAATTCCTTGAGCAGTCAGATTGACAGGACAGTGACGGATTCGAGCCAGTGGAAGAATGTTTGACGACCGTTGATAGTTGACCAAGGGGTTCTACCACGAGGGCGACCCAGCGAGTTCAGGTGTTTTCGAGAGGACCGTTTTGGAGTTTTGATTTGTGGTTTTGTTTTCGAAGTGTGGATTAATATCCCCACTTGTTTTGGATTTGTTTAGTTCATTTGGAGGACCAAATGTTCTAAGGGGGGGAGGATGTGAGAACCCGACCCCTAATTTCTTGGTTTAGTGTGGTTTTAATCGTGATTTTGTTTTCTCGATGGGTTTAGTGGTTGTTTGGTTGAGTTTTTGAGTTAGAATGACTTTTCATTAGCTTTGGGAAGTTTTGAGAGCCAGTGAACCTAGACAGCGACCGTAGGGTCCCATTTGTTTTGCGTGGTCAGCGTGGGGAGATTCTTGGTGATTCCCAAAAATTCCCATCTCAGCCTCGTTTGACTAATCTCGCCATTCCCTACAACTTCCGTGTTCACTCCGTGCCCATTCCAAGCTCCTAACACCAGTATTTCTAGAAATCCCAAATTTTCCATTCTTTGACCCCTTTGACCAAACAGTTGACTTTTTATGTGGACCCCGGAAGTATGTCAATATTAATCTTGTTGGAAAGATAATTTTATTCCGGACACTTTTCATGTTTTAAGTTTCTTGATCCGAGGTCTAGAAAGCCCCCTAATCTCCATTATAAGATATACTTAGTGTGGACCCCACATCACCCATTATAAAAAGGACACTTCATCTCTTTCTCCCTCATTTTTCCCATTCCATCGGCTGCAACCTCCATGCTACAGTACCAGCCACCTTTCTTCTCCTTTTTCTTCCATTTCTCTTGCTCAAATGAAGCCTTCAAGCCACCAATCCGACGAGGAAACTCCGGCAACTTCTTCCCCTTCATCTCCTCTCTCTTTTGACACCATTTTCATGGGAAACCAAGGTGGGCAGCCCCTATTTCAAGCTCATTCTTCTTGATTAATGGCCCTAGAGGTAAGGATCTCTTTCCATCTTCTATTTGTTGAGCAATGGCTTTCCCCTAGGTCCTATTTCTTAGCTTGTTTGAACCCATTCCTTCTCTTTGATGAGTTACTATTTTTAGGGTTCTTATGGGTTTGTTTTGGGGGTTTTCTTTGCTTTGCTTGTAGGTTGATCTTGAGAGTGTTTAGAGCTTGATTTGCTTGATTAGAGACCCAAGGCAAGTGGATGATTTGATATTTACATGTTTTATGAGAAATGTGGTTTTCTATTTCATACATGAGGTTGTACATTATCACTATTCATGTTTTCTTTATGATTCACATTGTTTTGGAAGTACAATTAATGTTTTGGAAACATGGTAGATTTTAGCCTTTGTCTATCTCTTGTTTTTGGCTTAAATGAATCTTGGTGATTGTGGAGTTTCCTTTCTCTTATGGTTGAGGGTGAAAAAGGAAGAAGTGATTGGATAATGATATATAGAAATATTGATGTTGGAGAAGAGTTGAAGGTGGAATAGGAGGAGCTTTCAGCTCATTTTATTGTAGGTAAGTGATTGGAGAGGGAAAGGAATGGATTGGAGAAAAGAAGACCTGAATCTGAACTGTATTGTGGAGTTTCCGCAACTGGCGGTCAGCTGACGGTCACCTAGCGGCTAGCCGCCTGGTGACTGGCGGCTAGCCGAACCGGTTTCGGTTCCTTTTCCAGAGAGCTGTAACCTTACGGTCAGCCTCGCGGTCAGCTGGCGGCTAACCGTCGAGTCCATCGGCGGCTAACCGCCAGCCAACCGAACTGAAGCGGTTACATTTCCAGAATGCTGCATTTGGTCAGGTCAATCGCGGTCAGCCCCGCGGTCAGCCAGCGGCTAACCGCCTAATCCATTGGCGGCTAACCGCCAGGTGACCGCAAGGTAACCGAATTTCCCAGAATTATGGGAATAAAGAGAGATGAAGGGAGTTCCCATCCCATTTGCTTGTGAACCTTTCCGAAGCAATGGGCACTTTCCACCTGGAGTACGTTCGAAACAAAAATGAAATGTTTGATTAAAGCCCTTTCGAGTGAGAAACCACATCACCGAGATTTGTTGAAATGTTGAGGTTACTCAGGTGTGTAAGGAGCCCGAAATGTCTCTAAACTCAAGGAGTACCAAGTGTTTACTGAAAAATAGACATACGGGATCCCTATCCACCTTGAGTTATCTTGAACCCCGATACTTGCCCCGATATTTCGAAAGTTTATTGCACCCCTTTTATTCTCGAAAATTATGATTTGTGATTTATCCATCCTGAAAGCACTGAACTGTATTTGTAGCCTTTGTGCTAGCCCTGATTTGCATAACCCGATATTGAAATGATAATTGTGCCTTGAGTACCCCGTTTCGCCTGTTTACACGATTTCATCAAGTGTTTTATACATGCCCGATTTCTTGCATATGACCTATCAATACTTGGGGCCTTGAAACATTGTTTTAAGCTTGGGGAGGTATTGTTTGGAGCCCCAATGCAATGTAAGAACTTGGAAGGCATTTTATGGAGTCCGGATGAAAAGGAACCCATTATGAAGATTCGTCGAGGATCCTTAGACTTGTCAATGTGCATAGGGACCCGAGATGTTCTTAATTCTCATGGAGCACTAAGTATATGTCAAATTAGACATACGGGACCCTATTCACATCGATATGAATCTAGGACCCTCAACGACGGGCCCGGAAAAGTATAGAAATCCATTATGTCTTATTTAAACTCGAATTTCACTTGTACATTTTAAATCTCATGTTTTATGACTAGACTTACCCGACAGTATTGAAATTCATGTTTTTGGCATTGTTGCTAGCCCGTACATGCCCGACCGATACATATATGTTTTTGTGCTAATGAGCACCCCGTCCCGTCATATGTATTTATTTGATTTGATTTCTTGTATATGACCCGTGAGAATAAAACCTTGAGGTAAGATGGGGCCAGAGCTTTGTAGTGCGAGCCCATGAACCAAAAGGAGAACATGCGTACATGTATTTGTTTTGTTTACTTGCATATAACCTATGAGTCGGCACCACTAAGCTTGGATAACCTTGTCAGTCTGATCCACTGACTTGGAGATTCCCCACTTGTCCCGCCAGCTGCAGCTTGGATCCCGATACCCGGTTTATTAACCGTGGTCCCGTCCCGATACCCGGCTCGCTCCCGTGGTTCCCGATATCCGGTTCGCTACCGTGATTCCCGATACCCGGTTTGCTACCGCGGTCCCGTCCCGTATTATTGTATATGTATATGTAAATTTCATTGTTCCTCCTCACTTCGGTGACAGAGGTCAACGCCTTGATATGCTTGCTCTAACACTTCGGTGATAGAGGATTTAGCTTTGTGTGGTTGCCATCTTGATAGTCCCCGATCCTTGATACTCGTACTGTTTTATATTGGTCATGTCTTTTCTTAATAAAGGATGCATTATTTATAAATGTTTATTGTTTATACACGCTTTAAATGAGTTTCCGATTTGTAAAATGTTCATGTTTTATGCATGCTTTAAAGGAATAGATGTTTCGTCAAATATTCGTATTTCATACCCGTTTTATATGAATACAGGATTTTGTCAGATACTCATGATTTCCTATACATTTGTAATTATGTACAATTTTGACCAGACAGCATGACTTATTACATGTTTTACCGTTCATTACATTGTTATATCTTTTCACCCGCCTGCCAGACCGTCGTGTCTGACCCACTACTTTGGTACTCAGGTCCAGACTTCTTCACCCGAGATGAGTGCACGTGTTGGCTGTGGAGCCATGAGCTTACCGGTTGTTTGTCGGCTATGTCATGTAGACATTGAGCTTGACATCGGATTACGTCACATATGGGGTAGTGATCATTAGCTTGTTTTCTTGTATGGCTTCTATTAGCCTCTTGTTTGGAATTGTAATTAATACACATTGTTATTTGTAACTTGAATATATATGGGAATGTAATACCCTGTTACTGTCAGCTCTGTACTTTATTGTGATGGTTTATTCCAGTCTGAAATGGATCATTGATAAGATAGTATATGCTTGGGTTAAGTGCGGTGCGGAATCCAATGGCCACGGACTCCGAGTCGCAACACCACGAAAGCTTCCGCTAAATATTCAGAGTGTGTTGGAATGAATTTGTAATCCTCACACACGCGGATCTTGGGAGAAACATATCTCTCAATTCACGGACCCCGGGTTTGGGGTCGTGACAATATCACCCACATCCTCAGAGGTGAAAACATTCGTGCAGATGCCCTGGCTGAACTTGCCGCATCCATGGCAATCCAAGAAGGGGAAAACATGCAAGTCACAATGTGTCAAGGAAGGATTCTCCCTCCTCTCAACACACACCAAGCAGTTGCTGAATGCCACCAAGTGGTTGGAAGTCGGATGTCCATCCTCAAACCTCCGATTGGCGACTGGAGAGATCCGTTCATTGATTATATCATGTTCGGAATACTACCTGAAGATCCAAAAGAGCGGGTAAGCATCCAAAGACGAGCCCCAAACTTTCATTTGGATATACCTTCAAAAGCACTTTACAGAAAATCCTTCAACGGAGAACTCCTACGCTGCTTATCACAACAAGAGGCCGAGGAAACTCTCGAAGAAGTACATGCTGGTCTTTGTGGAGCCCATCAGGCTGGCCCTAAGCTCTACAACCAGATAAAAAGGCTAGGTTACTATTGGCCTACTATGGTAGCTGATACAATGCAATTTGCCAAGCGCTGCCAAAAATGCCAGATTCACGGAGATTATGTCCACATACCTCCAGAATGGCTACATCCAACAGCAATCTCATGGCCTTTCGAAGCCTGGGGTATGGACATCATAGGTCCTATTTCTCCCCCATCAAGCAAAGGTCATCGCTTCATCTTTGCCGCTACGGATTATTTCTCCAAGTGGTCAGAAGCATTTGCACTCAGCGAAATGAAGACTTCATCAGTCCTTTAGTTCTTGCGCACCAACATTATTTGTCGCTTCGGCATACCTAAAAGATTCGTCCATGATAACGGACCACAATTCCGGGATTACAGATTCTATAGGTTCTGCGACAAGTACAAAATCCAAAGTTGTCCTTCGACTCCATATAATCCAGCAGCGAACGGACTAGTAGAAGCCTTTAACAAGACACTCTGCAAAATTCTCAAGAAAATAGTCTCTAGTCACAAAAGAGACTCGGGCGACAAACTACTAGAAGCTTTGTGGGCCTATCGAACCACCGTTCGATGACCAACCCATAGCACACCATTCTCTTTGGTTTATGGATGCGAAGCTGTTGTCCCTTTGGAAGTACAAATTCCTTCCTTAAGGGTATCTTTGCAAAATGACATGACGCAAGAAAGTAATGTCAAATTGAGACTCCAAGAGCTGGATAATCTCGATGAAAGACGACTCGAAGCTCTACAAAGCATTGAGTTGTACCAAGCAAGCATGGCAGGATCTTTCGACAAAAAGGTCAGGCAACGCGCCTACAAAAAGGGTGACATGGTTCTTGCAATAAAAAGACCCATAGTCTTTGCCCACAAATCCAAAGGCAAATTTGAACCAAAATCGGAGGGACCCTTCGTCATCGACAAAGTCTTCTCCAACGGTGCATACGCTCTTCTAAACATGGAAGGAGACAGATGTATGCTACCCATCAACAGCAAGTTCTTGAAGCGGTACTACCCTTGAAGACTTCCTCAAACGGGTCAGAGCAATATCTACATGGCTAAAGCGTATTTCCAAGGTACTTGCTCATCAAACCCACCCCTTTTGAAATTTTCATCTTTATGTTGAAGTTTCCAAAAAAAACTATCTCTCAAAACAATGCTTACTTTCATCGTTTCATTGTTCAAAAGAAAAATCAAATCCAAAAATCCAAGTTTAGGAGCCTCTTCCCAGACTTGACCAAAATTTCAATCCTTGAACCCAAAATTCATGGTTTGAAACAAAAATCGGGACTTAGGAATTTTCACCCTAGACCGCCTCGGCTTTTACAACCAAAATGGTTTTAAGTCAAAATTTATGACCTTCGTGTCTTTAAACAAAAAATTTGAAACCGCGGGGAAGCTACATTCAGTCGATACTCGTAAAACCCAAAAACCGGAAGGATGCGAACCCCATTCGATACTTCCAAAACCCAAAAATCGGAAGGATACGAACCTCATTCGATACTTCCAAAAACCCAAAAATCGCAAGGAAACGAACTCCATTCGATACTTGCAATTTTCAAAAATCGTGGAGAAGCAACAGACCAGTTGATATCCACAACCCAAATTTCAAAAATCGTGGAGAAGCAACAAACCAGTTGATATCCACAACCCAAATTTCAAAAATCGTGGAGATGCAACATACCAGTTGCTATCCACAACCCAAATTTCAAATGGTTCGAGAAAACCTCAAATTTCAAAAATCGCGGAGAAACGACATCAAGTCAGTACCCGCAAAACCAAAAGTGTTGGAAAAAGCAGGGAAGCGACGCTTAGTCGATATTTGCACCCCAATTCGTGAGGAAGCGACATTCCATCGATACTCGCAAAACCTAGCCCGCGAGGAAGTGACATTCCATCAATACTCGCAAAACCGAATGAGCAAGGAAGCGACATTCCATCGATACTTGCAAGACCATTCAGCGGGGAGGCGACATTTAGTCGATACCTGCATTTTGAAAACCAAAACTCGGCTATAAACGCCAAAATCCGGCTATAAACGCCAAAATTCGGCTATAAATGCCAAAACAACAATTTTTCGGCTATAAACGCCAAAATCGGCTTTCATGCCAATAAAACAAAACTTGGTTTTCAAAAAGCTCGGCTATAAACGCCAAAATCTGGCTATAAACGCCAAAACTCGGCTATAAACGCCAAATCCGGCTATAAATGCCAAAATTCATCTATAAATGCCAAAAATAAAATTTTTCGGCTATAAACGCCAAAATCGGCTTTCATGCCATCTTAGAATCGGCTCTCATGCCACAAACAAAATTTTTGGCTATCATGCCATCCCAAAATTCGGCTATAAATGCCAAAACAAAACAAAAAAAATCGGCTATAAACGCCAAAATCTGGCTATAAATGCCAAAATTCGGCTATAAATGCCAAGACAAATAAAACAAAATTCGGCTTCCATGCCATTCTAAAATTCGGCTTTCACGCCATCCAAAAAATTTTGGCTCCCATGCCGCAAAACAAATTTTGGCTCTTACGCCACAAAATTAGGCTTTGTCGCCATCCAAATTTTGGTTTTCAAACCATCAAAAACAAGGATTTCCGCCACAAAATTGACTTTCATGCCCAAAACAACCCTTTGACAAAAGATTTTCACAAAATGACAACCTTTTGATCAAATCCTTAAACAAACATTCCCATCAAACTTTTGCTCAAAATTTTTTTCAAAAAAAAAAAAATGATTGTTTATACATGGAGGTACCCAAAAAAAAAAAAAAAAGAAAAAGGAAAAAGAGTTTGTTACAACTCAGGAGCTCAATCCTACATGGTCTTCAACCAAAGGTTCAACTCCTCAAGCAGACCCTTGGCCTTAACTTCCAAAGTTTTTAGGCCACGCTCCTTCAAAATGTCCCCATAAAACGCGGCCGAATGTCGTGACCCATCTGCAGCATGAGGAAGTTCTTCCCAGAGGACCTGCCACTGCTCATGCTCCTGAGTCTTCCTCCGGACATTACCTTCAACTTCCTTAACCTGGCGAATGAGAGTCCCCTCCTTGTCACGAGCCTCCAAAATGGCTGTCCATTTGGCAGCAGCCTCTTCCTTTAAAAGATCAAGACGTTGCCTAGCCTCAACGACCTCCTTATCAAGGCGGTCCAAGTCTTGCTTCAGCCCCATGATGGATAACTCGGTAACGTTCTTCTCCCGAACGATCTGCCTCTGAGTCTTCGTGACCTCCGTCAGCTCAGCTTTGACTTTGCTGGAAGGTTTTAAGAACATCTCATCAAAGAAGTCACCATCTGGGAAACTCTTGGTCTCAGTTCATTTGTTCCCTGTCGCGACCCCGGACCGGGTTCGGGGAACCAAATCCGGGATCGGGACATGGTTGTGATGAAGCCAATGATGATATAATCATATGGAGTAATGACAATAATTTAAGGTATGTTTATAATCAAGCGTACACGGGTTAACAAAAGAACACTCCTTACCCGTGCACGTGATTTCCCACAGGTGTCCGCGGTGAGGATATTCCAACACACATAGTCATATAGTAATAATTGCGGAAGCGTATGGTAAATCATGCATGCATTTCATTTCCCAAAATATCAAGGCTGATTACATTTGAATACGAGTATCAGAATGAGCAATGTCCTAAAGCATAACCCAAGAGTACATATTCAAGTTTAATCAGAAGATCGGTTAATTACAGTTCCCAAAAATAGAGGCCAACAAAGGCCAATATAAACAAAACAATAACTAACAGAATACTATCCAAACAATCTCCCCAAAATGTTTCGCAACTCTGCAGCCCGATGTTTACATAACATCGTCAGCACGCCACTCAACTAGCGGCTGCGGTTCTCCGACCGCCTCCTCTGGCTCCTCCTCGGGGAAACCAACAACGGGACCTGAGTACCAAAACAAAGGGTCAGACACGACGGTCTGGCAGGTAAATGAAAAGATATGAATATTTAATAATAAAGACCTTTACCTTGGAAAACATGTAACCTGTTAAATCAATGGCTTTCAAAAGTAAATGAATCCTTTCATTGAAAACACACATGCAGTAATAAAATATGCAAGGTAACCAAGGAAGTCGGGAAACAATCAAGATGGCATCCACAAGAAGCTAAATCCTCTATCACCGAAGTGACGTGAGTATCGGGTGTTGACCTCGGTCACCGAAGTGAGGGGGTGCAACCAAGTTACATATAGATATACAATAATACGGGACGGGACCGCGGTAGCAAACCGGGTATCGGGAATCACGGTAGCGAACCGGATATCGGGAGCCACGGGAGCGAGCCGGGTATCGGGACGGGACCACGGTTAATAAACCGGGTATCGGGATCCAAGCTGCAGCTGGCGGGACGGGAAGGGATCTCCAAGTCGGTAGATCAGACCGACAAAGTTATCCAAGCTTAGTGGTGCCGACTCATAGGTCAAATCACATACATCGAGACATGTATAAAACAAATCCAGTGCAAAGCTATAAACGGGCAAGACGGGGTGCTCAAGGCACGGCTATCACATCAAGTCTGTCATGTATATCAAAGCTAGCAAAACGGTACGAGTATACTTTGAAAAGCCAAGACAATGTCAGGTTAAAACTAATTCAAGTGAATAGGGATCCCGTATGTCCGTATAATAAAGGAACTTGGTACTCTTTGAATTTGGGGGGACATTCCGGGTTCCTTATACACTACAGTAGCCTCAATGCTTCAATGAATCTCGATGATGTAGTTCCTCTTTCTAACGTACTGCCAACGAACACTTCACTTGGGCTTCGAGCACGATCCCAGGTGAGCGGTGCCCATTGCTCTCAGAAAGGTTCACAAGCAATGGGGTGAAAACTCCCTCCAATCCTTCTTTTATTCACAGAATTCAGGGAATTTCGGTTACCTTACGGTCAGGTGGCGGTTAGCCGCCAGTGAATGCGGCGGTTAACCGCTGGCGGACCGTGAGGCTGACCGTGGAATTGCAGCTCTCTGGAAATGCGACCGCTACATTTCGGTTGGCTGGCGGTTAGCCGCTGATGGGTTGGGCGGTTAGCCGCTAGCTGACCGCGGAGCTGACCGTGAGACTTCAGCTCTCGGGAAAAGCGACCGTAACTGTGCGGTTAGATGGCGGTTAGCCGTCGATGGACACGGCGGTTAGCCGCTAGCTGACCGCGGAGCTGACCGCCAGTCACGGGAATTTCTTCCCTGGATTCAGATTCAAGCTTTTCCTTTCCCCAAACCCATTCCTTTCATTCTTCATTGGCATTCATACAATTACTAAGGGAAGGAGGACAAACAACATCACAAGGATTCACTTAGGCATTGTGCAAAAGAAGAACCAAAACTACAATTCAAGATTTAGGGACAATAGATGAAACCAAAAGCTAGAAATCATGTTTCAAGACAATAAATGGATTCAACCACCTCTTATTTAAAACATTAAAGCCACATTGAATGCAAGTAAAAGCTCATCATAAATGGTACAATAAATACATACATTTGATCATGGAAATCACTTTTAAAATTAAACATCCACTTGCCTCTAGGTCTCTAAACCAAGAAATCCAAGCTCTAATCCACACTTCCAAGCCAAGTATCAAGCTACACCAAAAACCCCCAAAAACAAACCCTAAAATGGGTCAAACCAAGGAACAAGAAGAAGAAACTCACAATAATGAAGATAGGGCTCTCCCAAGACTAGAAGAACAAGGATCTAAAATATTAGGGAAGGAGCTTACTTGTAAGTTCTTCAAATGGACAAGGTGAGCTCAAAGAGGGTCTTGAGTTGAGTAGATCCTTCCACAAATGGTATCAATGCATGGCTCTAGCAATGGGGAAGAAGAGGGTGAAGTTCATCTCTTGATTGGTGTGAGATTTGGTAGGGTTTTGGTGGTGAGGAAGCAAGAAGAAGAAGAAAGAGAGAAAGAAACCCTAGGCTGTTCTCATAAGCTTGTGCTGGAAAAAGAGAAATGGAAGAAGAGTGTTCTCTTTATAAAGCAATGGGTGTGGGCTCCACCACTAGGAAAGCTCTTTGGGCTGAAATCGCTAATTTCGGGATCTCGAACGAAATCGACGAAGAAGAGAAAAGTGATCACCGAAATATCTAGTTTCGGAAAAGTACATGTTTCGCGGGTTTCGAGGATATCGAGTGTTGGGCACAGATTTCATGTAAAAAGACTGTTTTGCCCTCAAGACAAGAAGATCGGGTTTTGGGGTTCCAAACGGGTTCGGGATCAACATGAAAGTTGCAGGGATTAACAGGACGAGTAAAACGAGATAGAAATGCAAATTACCGGAATACGAATAATCCCCCAGCACTTAGTAAAACTAATAAAAAAGGGAACCCCCAAAGGGTCCCACCAACACGAAGCACTAACATAATTTCCCAAAGCTATCAAGAACTATACTAATCCAAGCTTAGTCAAAAATCACTAATCGAGCTTAGCACTAACACACAACATAATTAGTACTAATCGAGTCACTCGGGTCGGGATCTTACATTCCCCAAGGTGATGATCTCCTCAACAAAATCCTTGGCACTTGCAATGTCCAGACCGACTTCTTTGCTATCAGCGAGGATGTCCTGCACATGCTTGATCATGCCAAAACCAGCTTCCAAATGACCTGAAGAAAGAGTCTCAACCCATGAGCTCAAGACAGTCTTCAACACCTTCCTTGCATACTGAAGGTGCAGTGCAGATGAGGATTCGCCATGCTCTGGTGCCCGACTGCCCACGTCATGCTCCATTGGAAGAGTAATCAATAAACTCTTTCCAACGGAAGAAGCTGACTCATTGAAAGTAGAAGAAGCCCCTACTTCTGCATCAGCTGCAGGTATCCCCTGTTCTGGCTATGAGGAAGACGGAGGAATCTCTCCTGCTGCTTCACAATCTGTCAAAGAAAAAAAGAAAAAGACAAAAAGGTATGAATATAATCTTGTCAAAAATATATCAAGATTATTATTGCAAGTATACCTGCTTCGATGACCGGCGGAGTACTCTCTGCCTCTTTGAACTCATCCGAAGCATCGTAAAAAATTGCGTCCATGGATGGCTCGAAATCGTCGGAATCCTCTGGCAAGTCAGCTATATGTTAGCAAATGACAGCAAAAGAAGACAAAAAAGCAAAAGCCAAAGCAAATCATACCAGGTGAAGGTTCTGGAACCACTCCAGAGTCCCTGGGCTCTTCCTCAGATGCCACGACTGGATCCGTCATTGCCTCATCGGCCGGAACCTCAGGCATCAGCAGGTCATCATCCTCTGCTAAACAAAGAAGCAGCGGATCAAAACAAAATCTTTTACAAAAAAAAGGAAGGAAGAAGCAAGAGGAAAGAAAGGGGATCATACCAGCTATCTACTCTTCTCTGCTTCTCTTCTCCGGAGGCTCGTCAGCATCCTCAGACACCTCCTCAGCAATGGTGAGAGGAACTTCAAGACCAGAAGGACTATCGTGCCGTCTCATGTTACGGCGTTGTCCTCTCCTCCTCTTGCCTCGGCGGGTTAATCTGCTCGACGATCCTGCCACACTATCAACATCAGGCCTCTCACAAGAGTCCTCACTGGATGGTCTACTTTTCTCAGTAGACTCGATGGAAGCCTTCGTACGCTCTGCCTGTATCATAGCATTGATCTCAGCCTCCTCCTCCTCCAGCTGTCTCAGGACCTCACCAGGAATCCCCTGTGCAGCTCCTGATCTAATGATGTCCTGCCCGTTGAGAAAGCCTATCTTGTACTTCTCTCCAGAAAGGAAGGCCAAAACTTCCTCCCGACAGACACCATCCGATTTGCCAAGACTCTTCCCAGGAGATTGCTTAATATCGAGCTCTTTCTTGGAAAGGCCCCGGTACACTGAAAAGCTCTCCACGAACCACTTCATGAAGCCAGCAGTCCGGAAGGTGGGCAGCTCAGGATAAGAAATCATGGCGGTAGTATCCTCGGTGCTATAAAAAGCCCATGCATTTCTCCCATCTTGCAGACCTCCAAAACGCTTCACCATACTCGAAGGCGCTCCAACAACGCCTTGAGAGAAGCCAAGCTGCAAAGCAAAACGCGAAGGGACATATGGTTGGACGTCGACGAAAAGATGTCTGCGGTACACTATCGTACCAACCCGTATGTTGAAGAGCCGCCTCTTCTCCGCGTCTGTCAAAGCATAGTGTCTTCCCGACCCTGCCCTGGTCGAATCACGGGAGACACCAAAGTCAAAAGCCTTCTTCCGCAAGCCCGGGAAAGCTTCACTGAAGACTGCCCAATCTCGACGTCCCTAAATCGTCGGATCCTTAAAACGGGCAGATAAAAGTGATTCGTGAACGGCTGTCCCTCTAGCCAAACGAATCATAAAGGGATCTTCGTCCTGTGCAACTCCCAAACGATGGAAGATAGGACAGTGGTATACATACCACAAATAGAAGATGTGGGTAGAAAATACCCTGTTCATGGGAAGCCCAACCCGAACCAGGAAAGCAGCAGCTTGCAGTTCGGTACATAAATAGGAGTAAAGAGCAGGTACCAAAGCCAGCCACTCTCCAAACGCCATCTGACAAGCCGGAAAAATACAGTGGGGCCTGATGTGTGTTCCATCTCCTCCAGCAAAAACAGCCTCACCCAGCCAGTAAGTGAGGTAAACAACGAGATCTCTCCGCAACGCAATGTCAGGACAAATGGCATCTGTGCTTGCGAAGAACTTCTTCAAATCTTCTCGCATAGCAGCGATCTTCTTCAAACTTGATGCTTTAGCCCTAACATCCTGGGCCATGCCATCAGAAGAATCCCCGCTGTCAAAAAAGTTGGAGCTGCAACTTCTCCAACTGCTGCACCTAACTTTCGAGCCTTCCTTCTCCTTCAAAAAATCATAGAAGGCGACGAGCTGAAAGTACACAAGCCTAAACTCCTCAGACTGCTCCTCAAGGACGCTGTCAATAGGGATAAACTCATCATAGAGTTTGCCGAGGATAGGCAATCCGGTGATGGCGCTCAGCTCTTTCAAAGAAAAACCAATCTCACCATTCGTCACAATGAAGGTGTTGGTTTGTGGAAGGAATGACTCCAGCATGGCCATGAAAGCCTCATCGGAGAAAACGACGGTTTGCCGAGGGGCGAACCGCGTCAAAAATCTCGGCCTCCCGAAGAACGGCCTCACCAATCCTCAAGGTGTGATCAGTCCATGACTCCCAGCTCGAGTCAGCACTGAAAAGGCCACGAAGTGGAAAAGGCTTCATCCAATTGCTGCCGTCACCCCGAAAAACGCCAAGGCCCACCGGTCTCAAATCGATCGATGGATGATCAGAACCTTGGTAGCCACTGGCTGGCACCAACATGTCCATACGGACAGGTGGCTTCTCTGCAAAACCGGAAGGTCCACCAACAAAAACCCCGGTCTTGATCACACTGGTCCTCTTCACCCAACTCGGAGGATCTTCCCTCTTAGGGCACGTGGGAGAAAGGCTCAGGATCGAGATGGTCCGATCAAAAGACGACCGGGTAGAAATAGTTCTCTCCTCACCATCCGCTGTGTAAGAGAACTGAAAACATCTCATTTGGTATGTCAAGTCGTCGGGGACTGCATCACCGAAGAAGAAGGTAGGCTTGAGCACAACGCTCTGATCGTCCGTAACCTAGGGACGGCTGCTTACCGTGATCTTATAGAACTCCTCATCTTTGAGAGCGATCAATTGCTGTCTCATCTCATCACGATTGAGGGAATCGCATTCTTCCAAGTTTTTCTCCACAAACTGGACCTTCTCCCAAGCCTGCTGAACGGCAGCATTGGAAGATCTAGCAGACCGACGAGGTGCGTTAGTAACAGGACCTTTACCTTTGTTCGTTCTAGAAGAACTACCTGCAAAAGGTGGAAGAGAAAAGATCAATCAACATCAAAATGACAGAATTCTGCTACAAAAATTCTAGCAAAATTTTGACATGGTTCCGGGGCAATTCCAACGAAAAGGAACATACTCCGAAAAAGACAGGAAGCCAGAAGATGAGCTCAACATCGCTGCGAGCTCATAGTTGTGGAGAATTCTCAAAGAAGGCTTGAACTCAACATCGCTGCGAGAACAAGCCAATCTCATCAAACTTCCGCAAAATCTGGAAAAGAGCTCAACATTGCTGCGAGCTTCAGAATCCAAAGGTTGCAAACTTCCTCAAAATCCAGCAAGACCGAGAAAAAGCTCAACATCGCTGCGAGCTCAAAATCCCGATACTTGCAAAAGATTTTTAGGTATGCATCATCATACTTCCAAATCCATTTACAAAAATCATGCATCACAAAATATCATCATGCATTAGATGCTAGGAAAACCTTGACCAAAGTTTGACCAATTCCAACCCAATTTGGTCAAAACCAATCAAACTTTGTCCAAGTCAAAAATCATGTTGGCTTGACCTAGAGACTCTAGCCTTCTATCTTGATGCATCAAACAAAAAAATGCATACATATTGAAATTGCATAGCCTCATTATCATAGTCAGCAAACAAGGAAAAAGAAAAAGAAAGAGAGAAAAAAAAATCTCAGCAAAAAAAAAAAAAAAAAAAATTTTGGCCCACAGGTCGTGGCCCACTGCCACGTGGCAGTACGGTCAGGTCCGTACGGACCTGTCCGTACAGCCAGAAAAAAAAAAAGACAACAAAAAAAAAAAAAAGAAAAGAAGAGAAAAACGCTGAAAAAAAAAAGATCAGCGTGAAAAAAAAAACAGAAAGAAAGAAAAAAACAGAGTTCAAGAAAAAAAAAAGAGAAAATCGTGAAAAGAAGAAAAAAAAAAAGAAAAAAAAAGGGAAAGAAAAAAAGAGAAGCACGAAAAAAAAAAGGGAAGAAAAAACGTGCATGACAAGAAAAGAAAAGAAAAAAAAACAGAGAAGAAGAAAGAAAAGAAAAGAAAAAGAAGAAATAAATGATGAAGAAGCTACTTCTACAATGGAGATTCTTGACGAGGAAGAAAACTTACTTGAAGCCATTGATGGAGAAGAAGAAGAAAAGCTTGGAGATCCTTGAAGAAGAGAAAGCACTTCTTGTTTTGGGGAGCACTCTTGAAGATTTCTTGCAAAAAGAAAGTAATTGAGCAAAAGCACCAACCCTCTTTGCTTTTATAGAAGAGAGCAAGCCAAAAGAGGAAACAAAGAGAAAGAAAGGAGGTAAGTGCTAAAATTTAGCTACTTTCCCAAAGAGAAAGATATTTTGAGAAAACTTTAGAAATTCTCTCCAAGTAAAGATATTTTTAGATATTCTCTACACAAAAGAGATATTTTTAGATATTCTTTACAAATATGACACTATATGAGATCTAGGCCATCTCCAAAGCCTAAGGTCCCATGGGTTAGCCCATATGAGCTAGGTTTGACCACCTAGGCACTAAAATTGGCTTTTAGTCAAAGTATTCCTCTTACCAAGAGCAAAAAAAAGAAAAGAGCAAAAAAAGTCCCATGCCTCTTTTGAGTTGATGGGACCATTCAAAAAAAAAAGAAAAAAAGAAAGTCCCATGAGTTTCCAAAAACCAAACCATCCAACCTCATGAACCAAATTGAGCCAAAATCTTGAAATTGACATTTCACAAAAC
Organism: Umbellularia californica; assembly: GCA_028538565.1. Classification (NCBI taxonomy): domain Eukaryota; kingdom Viridiplantae; phylum Streptophyta; class Magnoliopsida; order Laurales; family Lauraceae; genus Umbellularia; species Umbellularia californica. The sequence continues at coordinate 32,155,000 of JAPQWN010000004.1, forward strand.
CAAAATCCGGTCCCCTAGCTCGCCACATACAGCTTGTTAGGTCACAAGACCAAAACCAAAATCAAAATCCAAAACCAACAAACCAAATCTGACCCCCCAACCTGCCACATACAGCTTGTTGGGTCACAAGGTCAAAATCAAAATCAAACCCCGACCCCCTAACCTGCTACATACAGCTTGTTAGGTCACAAGGTCAAAAACCAAAATCCAAAACCCAAAATCCAAATACCCCATGTCATTTTCAAAACTTTGCCTTGAGATGGTACGTGATCCCTCTCACTACCATAAAATTTCCCCCGGAAACTCAGAAGGCTATTCAAAAAAAAAAAAAAAAGAAAAAAGCTCAAGACCCTTGGTCAAGTTGGAATCTCTCCTCCAAGTTTCTCTTCGAGGCACATCGAATCCAAAAAGCTACTCGTCGCTGTACCTCGAGGGGGCATTTGTTGACACAAAAAAATTCACTATGTCTCCTCCACATCAAGAAGCCTCCTGAAGCTGCATCCTGCTACAAAACAGGCAAGGCTACTTCAAGCATCAGATCTTTTCAGAATCAGACAGAACCCGAGAGATCCTTCAAGACAGCTAAAAGAGGGGTACACCTGAGGTTTCGAGCCATTCCGACAGCGTTTGGCCTAACTTCACTGCTCCGACAGCTAAACAAGCGCTCCCGGCGGCGACATCATCAAAGACACCAAAACTTTGATCAGAGCTTACGGATGACTCCAGAATGTCTCCAAAGGGCTCCATACCAAATTTCAAGTCAAACTGACAACGTTTGACCCTCCATCAATGCTCGAGCAGCAAAATCAAGCCTCCCGGCAGTGGGAACCACCGAAGCCATCACTCATCAAACAAAATACATGAGTGGCTTCAACATGTTGCCAAAAGGCTGCACGTCAAATTTCAGGTCATTCCGACAACGTTTGACCATGTTTCGATGTTCCGAGAGAAAATCAAGCCTACCGGCGGCGGAGCAACCCGGGATCATGACATCAAAAACGGAGCCCATGGAACGTCTCAAAATGACTCCAATAGACTCCCCGTCAAATTTCAGGTCAATCAGACATCGTTTGACCACATATCAAAGCTCGGCATTTTCCTCGCAGCAAAATCAAGTGAAGCATCGATAGGACCCCAAACGGCTTCAAAACTCAAATAAAAGCCCATGGTTGGTCCTATCCACTGCTCAAGAAGCTTCACCTCAATTTTCAGGTCATTCCGACATCGTTTGACATAGTTTCAACGCTTGACGGAAAATCGGCTACAAAGTCTTCGACTTTCCCGAAAAATAGGAAACTTTGTGCTCCGATTTCGCGAGGGTTCTCGTCAAGATTTCTCCAAGAAAATTAAGTCAATAATTGAGGAAAAATGTCAAGAAAAATACAGAAGAAAAAAGGAACGAAAAAGACGAAAAAACGGCCGAAAACGACGCTCGGCGACCAAACGGGCCGAAGCCCTATGGTCGCCAGCGACCTTGGCCCAAGGTCGCCGGCGACCCTGGGTGCATGGTCGCCCGGCGACCCTGGAAATCCGGGTCGCCGGATTTTGCACCAAAGTGTTCGTTTTCGATGGTTTTCGCGTTTCGGGTGTTCCGGCCTCTGTGATTTTCGGAAAATGCAATGTTTGATGCTTAAAAATGACTGATCTTCGTCGACATCTCGGATCCGCCGTCAAAAGCATGAAATCATCACCGATCGCCTCAAGATCGCCAACCGGCTGACCAAGAAAGTGCACTTTCTGTCTGACCGATCGTGAAATCGACAAGACAGACGTCACCGGCTCGCCAACATCAATCAATGTCTGAAATTGCATCGCAATCCGACATCTAATAATGCGTGGATCCACCCGTGATGATCGCAAGAAGAATCTCAAAAGGCGCAGCACGGCCCGCGACTCTTCATATGCCTTGGCAACCACTTAATGTCGTTAATTGACCCATTAAAGCAGTCATTAACTCTTTATTTTGGACGGCCCAATCAGAACCAAGCATTTGGGAGTTACAAATCCAAGCAATCATGGCATTAAACCCATGAAACTCCCATCATCAAGAAGCATAAAGGTGATTAAATGCCCACTACCTTCATCGGCCAATCACAAGCCTTGAAAAAGGAGTTACAAAATCGATTTGTAACTCCTCATCAATTCTTTCATCATGGCCATCAATGCCAATAAACACCTCATGGCTACCAAAAGCCTATAAAAGGAGGTCCATTCCAAGAAGAAAACATGATGAAAAGAGATCCCAAGTGCAAGCTCTGAAAATTCAGAAAATCCAAGAGAGAGACGAAGTTCTGCTACTTTGCTCCCGGAAGCACCACAAGGTGATCAACGTCCCTTGGGGGGCCACCCCCCCAAGGTCACCTCCTTCTCCAACATGGCCTAAACGCGGCTTTTCAGCCCGTTTACTTGGTTTTTCATTGGATATAGGACCTTCTCTTGGTCCTTGTCCTTTAAAAAACTGAGGTTAGGAGCCAAGCCAAAGAATCAAAGCATCACATGTTCTCATTTGAAGGACGATGGCGAAGCCCATACATGACTTGCGATCGTCGATCTCAACGTGTCCCCACAATCTCCTGAGAAGTTAGATCCCTTTTCTTCCTTTTCTATTGTAGTTTGTATTTCTTAAAGAGACAAAAAGAAATCACAATTCTTGTCTTTCATATTTGATGAGTTTTGTAAAAACGCCTTTCACGGCAAAATCGCCTTTCACGGCAAACAAACAAAAACGCCTCTTATGCCATTCTAAAAACTTGTCTCTTTTCTTAATATTTATGCAATTTGAAAAGTTAGAAAAAAGGATTGATTTCCTTTCCACTTGCGAAGGTGAATCTCCGGATTATTACCATTCCAAATTCCAAGTAAAAAGTAAATCTGGCATACCCGTACAAAAATGTTGATGCCCGAGATTTTCCCTCCTCCGCCGAGACCCAGGTCAGCCCCCGGGGTGCGGAAGGAGAGGACGAAAGATTTCTTTCGGGTCCATCACTCACCCAAGCCAGCTCCTATATAAAAGCCTAAGGACATCAACTGCTGGCTGGAACGATCCAGTTAGTACTTCTCTTTCTTTTCTTTAGTTTTTCTTTTCTTTTCTTTTCTCCCTCAACCAAATGACCCTTCACCATTAGTTGCATCACCATTGTTGAGGTTCCGTAAGCCCTGTTCATGTAGATCATCCAATTAAATAATCAATACTATTTCTGATGTGGCATATCACAAAACATAGGATTTGTGGATTCAGCATAGTATTCAAATAAATTTAAAATAAAAACACTAAGAAAACAGGGCACCAATAAAAATTTAAGTACAAATCTTACTCTAAAATATTTAATTGCTTTAAAGAAGGAAATATGTAGTAAAACAGGGTACTGTTTTATCTCCTTGAGTCAGCTGTACATGGGACACATGTAAGTATTTCATGAGTTTACATGTAAATTAAAAAGCTACTACACTAACAGATCAATTGATAATCATAGTAAACACATAGCCAAAACAACAAATAATCACAAAACACGAAAAATGTATAAATTTCAAAAAAGACCAACAAACCCATCACAACAAATCAGTCAATCATAGTATTGACACTTCCCCTATTCCATGAAGAAAGACAAAACATGCATTCATGACAGTTTAGAGGCAAAAGGATAGAATGTACCTATTCTCCATTGTTGATAAAATCTAAAATGTATTCAACTAACTCCAAACGTAAATCATTAAGCTCCTCGTCGCCATATGTCGCTGCCTCCCCAAGTTCTTTCAACTTAGATTTTGTCGACACGAGAGGATCTTCCATAAGGTGCTTCATAAGAAGCCTTAGTATTTTAAACGAGACGCCTTGAAAACAAATGAACAAGAAGAGTTAATGAACTACTCACTCATTCACTATGAACTTTACATTCAAGTCAACAACCTTTCGTACCAACGAGTCCAACCAGAACACTTCCATTGATGTCATATCAATGATTAATAGAAGCCAATGGCCCCTAAATCCATAAAAGCGGACAGATTAAATGACAAATAAGATTTAATTACACACAAGTGGATATAAAATGACTACTAAGATAAATTGAAGACATGTGAAAATATAGTACAGCTTTACATGGTGGAGTATGGAACAAAAATCAGTTGGTCCTTCTTTGCAATTTTCATTCTCTTTATCATGTTGCGTTTCATCTCTTCTTTGTCTCCGAAATCATTGAAATGTGCAAGATGGGAAAATCCATATCTTGCTCGAGAATTTTCAAATCGATCGTAGAGAAACCTAAAGAAATAAGGTAAATAAAAGAGTCATAACATCAAATATATTAAAGACTGAAGAGTCATAACGAAACACCAATGTAAGTTGTTGTGTGCCCACTACAGTCATAATAGCTTATATTTGTTTACTTATGAACTAATGGTCTTTAAAAACTTACACTTACAGCCCATCAAACCTTTTCCTGCGCCAAAGCCAATATCTCTAGTAGTGTAAGCTACAACACCGATGCTATTTTATCAACTATTCAACTGAAAATGAGGAAAACAAGAAGCATTCTTTTCAAACAAAAAAATGTGACTTTATATCAACTTAATATTCAGAGCTAGTGAGCTACAAACAGAACCTTTCCCAGAATGATGTGCGAGAAAGAGTAAAGGAGTAAATTGTTAAATGGAAGCTTGTCAAAAGCTATCATAGGCTACCTCTTACTTGGTAGAAGAGTAAGTTCTGATCCCCTATGAAGTTTTGGTGAGAGAAAAAAAAATCCTATAATAAAATAAGTGTACTTTACAAATCAACAACTGTTCTTACTTCTTAGTGCTTACACAATAATTTCAGAATGGAGCAAACTTTCCTTTGATAGTTGCAATCAAGTCCTCATTCTTCACTTAAATTAATATGAAGTTATAGTTCCATTATGAAACTTAAGTTACTTCTATATCCTTAACACCAAAGTTCCCACAACCCCACCATTTTTAATTTGACAAAAGCAGCAGTTTCCATCAACTGTACCCAAACACATCCACTATCTCATTATAACATAGAGCCACATAGAACATGTAGCAATCGATTTGTCGAAAATCTGCAGGTCTGACCCAATCCTACAGAATAAAAAAAAAATGAATAAATGGACAAAGAAGCAATGGAGCTGCAATTTGCTTGAACCCCAGAAACAAAGAATCTGTTCAATTTTTGGTTTTATCTTTTAAGTCTATTACTATATGTCCTATGACTTTTTGTTTTAAGGTTGATGGGTTTTTGTTGGGATTCCTCATTATATACTCAATCTTACTAAAAGAAACACTTAATGAAGAGCTGTAACATCTTGCTATTGAATTGGGATTTTTCAAGTTTGGGATTTGACACTAGGATAGGGTGTCTGATTTAGTAAACATAGAAAATTGGGATTTCTATATTTTGCAATGGAAGTAAATTAATTTGTAAATAAATATTTAGAGGGATAAACAAGTCCAACCTGTTGCAATATAACATTAGTCCAACCATTGTGTGGGACCATTTCGGCCTACCTAATATGCATTGTGGATGTTTGGACATTGGATATGACATTAGATTTCAATATTCACAACCATATGATTTAAAGCATGCAAAATGGGTAGTCTAACCTTTCTAACCATCTATATTTGCTTCTCTCTCTCTCTCTCTCATCCTTTTTCTAACAAAGAGAAGAGAATCATTTTACTTTCCAACCTCATTATGTACTGCTGCTATTACTCCTCCATCTGCCATCCCCTCAGTCGCAGCTTGAGGCAACCACAGATTCAACCTTCAAACTCCAATCTCTTCTTCCCCACCAAATTCAAGTTTTGGAGGAGATCGAGCATGAGTCCAACTCCAACTCCCAGAACTGCTGCTGCTGGTGCTGGTTCTGTTAGTGGATCCGGAGCCGACTACTCTGGTATGCAAAGCAACGCACTATCTATCTCTTCTCTTCTTTTTTTATTCCACCACACGACGATGATGATTGCAAAGGATAAGGTTGGGTTGGGTCTATCCCAACCCGAGTTAACACTAGATATTGGGTTGGGTCGGGCGTGAACCCGATGGACATGACAAGGATATAAAATTGGGTGAGTGGTGACTGACCATGTTGGTCAATCCAATTCCATGCTGTGTATTGAATTCCTAGGAATTCATGGTAAGAAGGGGTGGAGGCTTAAACGGGTAGCTAACATTCCTTGGATTTAATTTACTGTCAAGGGTGAGTAATCATTTGAGGGAGAGAATGAGATTTATTTGCTTGTCCTTGTAATTTCAGTATCATATTATCTATGTGGCAACAAAATTAAGACACATTGGTGGATAATCTTGATGCCCTTTGTTGCCCAATTTCATTAGTGTAGAGTGCTTAACAAGGGTCAGTTATCAAGATTATTATTCACTTTTAGGCCCTTGATAATAGTCAATGTAGATTAAGCAAACAACCCAAACTGTCCTGTAGTAATTGTTTTTGCTTTATGTGTGAATTATCATCCAGAGCATTTGTTGGGCACTGAAAGGAAGCAAAAAAGACAGAGTGTAGCTGGCATAGATCAGGATGAATTATTGGACCCAGAAATGTTAGCTGATGCTGACAGCTGCTTTTGCAATTTTAAAGGAGTTCAGATACACCACAAAATTTGTCATGAAGAAGAAGAAGAACAACTAGCTGATCACTCAATACAACTTATGAACTAATGGTCTTTAAAAATTGTATGCCAGTACCCCAGTAACAAGATTGGCAGTGTTTTCTTAACTCTTAATCAAAACTGTTCTGTTCAACATGAAAAAACTTGCTACCGTTCCAAAAGGGGGGGAAAAAAAAAGCAAAATTTTCTTTGTTGCTAAAATTTTAAAGTCTAATCCTTGCAGTTATCACAGTCTCCTCTGGATAAAAGGCCAAGCTATGATGCCATTCAGGGGGCAAATGTGACACCGACAGCATTTTACAACATTGGAGATTTTGAGGTTCAAGACAAGAATTCTAAAAGAACATCAAAACAAGATACATAGGCTAGAATTCTATGAGACATGGAATTCCCTGAAACTCCTTGATCCAAACAAGAACACACACAGAAACCCTAAAAGAATTCCATTCAACAAAGCAAGATGCAATACAATTTTCCAAACTTTAAAGTTAAATTACATAAAAGAATACAAAACAAACAAACAGAACAGAACAGCAGAATCTCAGTGTGTGAATATTCCGAAATAGATTAGAGGTCAATACAGATTATGGGATTATGAATACATATCCATTACTTCCTTGAAGTAAATCAAATGAAAAAAAAAAAAAAAAAAACATACCAGCAGCTGTCAAGAGTGGAAATGGCTGAGATTGATTGGTGCGAGCTACGTTTTCGGCGGTGGCGGCTCTGGCGCAGAAAGGGAGAGAGAGAACAGGTGACGGCTCCGGCGCGCGGGAGGGCACAGTGCAAAGCGAGAAAAGAGAGAGGGAGGGAGGGAGAGAGAAATAGAGAGAGGGAGAGGGAAAGGGAGAGGGAGGGAGAGCGAGAGAACCGGTGGCGGCTCCGGCGCAGCGAGGGAGAGAGACAACCGGTGGCGGCAAGTGACGCGCGGGAGGGCACAGTGCAAAGCGAGAGGGAGAGAGAGGGAGGGAGGGAGGGAGGGAGAGAAATAGAGAGAGAGAGAGGGAGAGGGAGAGGGAGAGGGAAAGGGAGAGAGAGAACCGGAGAGAGCGCTGGAGGGGAAGGGAAATGGGGAAAAAAAGGTGGGAAGGAAAAGTGGAAGTGGGTTTCGCGGGCGAGAGGGGGAGGGAGGGAGGGAGACGCGGGCGAGAGGGGGAGGGAGGGAGGGAGAGAAATAGAGAGAGAGAGAGAGAGAGAGAGAGAGAGAGAGAGAGAGAGAGAGAGAGAGAGAGAGGCAGAGGGAAAGTGCGAGAGAGAACCCGAGAGAGCGCGGGAGGGGAAAGGGAAAAGGGGAAAAAATGGGTGGGAAGGAAAAGTGGAAGTGGGTTTCGGCGGGGGGTGTGAAAAGGTATAACGACCGCTATTGCGGGAGGGGAAAGGGAAAAGGGGAAAAAAATGGGTGGGAAGGAAAAGTGGAACCCGAGAGAGGGAGAAGGCCGCCCGCCTTCTCAGCCGCCAAAGGTCAATTTTCTAGTAGTGCCCCAAACAGAGATGTCACGATTGATGGAGAAAGAAAGAAAAGGAAGGGAAGGAGAAAAAAGGAGGGAAAGCAGGAAAAAAAAGGGCACCCGCGGGGAATTAATCTCGATCGTGTGTTGAAATGATCGAGTCTTTGATTAAAAGAAACGTATTCAGCAACCGATATTAGAAAAGTGGAACTGATGGAGGGTATTTTGGTAGACCATATTATATCGGTTTTACTAATAACCGATATTAATAAATTTTTAAAACCGATATAAGTCATTGTTTTTTAATAGTGTATATAATATCGGTTTCATAATAACCGAAATAAAATATAGCAATTAATATCACATATTTGTTAACTGATATTATATATATCGATTATTATATCGGTTACTATGTAACCGATATAAAAACAAATTGACCGATATAAAAAACTATTAACCGATATAAAAAACCATGACTGAAGATATTATATCGGTTATATGAAAAGCCGATATAGGGCGGTTTTTGTAACCGATATAAAAGCCCTTTTTCCTAGTAGTGATTGTCGTTAGAGCTTGTTAAGAAAAATGAAAGATTAATAGAAGAATCTAAAAGGCTAAACAAAGAATTAGTCTCTTCAAAGGATGAACTTAGAGAGAAAGAAGGAGTAATACATTATTTAGACTCTAAGTTTATGATCTCTTTAGATAACTTATCTAATGTTCAAGATGAACTAAATGAATTAAAGATAGGATGTGATGAACTAAATAAGGAAAATTTAGAACTAAGAGATAAATTAAAAAGGCAAGATAAAGACATTAACAATCTAGAATCCATGTTGACTATTTTTGAGTAAAATTTGTCTAACGCTCAAAACAAGATAAAAGATCTAGAACTTGGATCTAATGTTATTAATGTACTCAAACTTGAATTAAAACTTACCCATGAAGAACTAAACAACTTTAAGGGAATTGAAAATGAACTAATAAAAGTTAAAAATGAAAATTCAACCCTTAAAAACCAAGTCACTTAACTTGAAGTTACAAACAAAAGTATAAGTGCAAATTTACCGAAGGTGAAGAGAAATTTGAAAAATTATTTAGATTGGGTAAATCTCAAAGAGATAGAACGGGTCTTGGATTTGATAGGTATACTTTACATGACCTTAACTTCACCAACAAATTTGTGAAAGGTGAGTTTTCATTCTCTAGTACTCATTCTTCCTTGCCCAAGACAAAATGTAATTATTATGGCATTGAAGGGCATTTTAGGTTTGAGTGCAAACTAAGAAGAAGTCATGTGTCTAAACCCATCTATGAATCCAAGAAAGTAGAATCAAGCTCTATGAAGGGTAAGATACTAAATATAAAGGAAGACTCCAAAAAGATTAAACAAGTTAAACCAGTTAAAAAAGGAGTCTCCTAAGATAGATTCTAAAGATTCTAACAAGACTAAACAAGTTAAACCAAATATAAAAGAATCTATCAACAAAAAGCTTCTCAAGCTATCTCCCTTTAATCAATACATGAAAGAATTTTTGAAGAAAGTTGCAAAGTTAAATTTAAAATTCAAAAGTCAAATAAAGGGAGGAAATAAGAAAAAATAAAAATGAATCAATCCCCTAAGAAACAAACTCACCAACCTCAAAAGACTAATCACCAATCTAAGTTAAAATTAGTCAAATCTCAATATCATGGTGATATGTCCAAATTGAAAATTTATCAAATCAAATTTCCAATAGTTGGTGGGACTTCTAAGATGAACTCTCACGGAAAACCCTCTTAAGGCCTTAGGTGGATTCTTAAAGTTAGATACTAAGACAAACCTTAAGGCCTTAAACCTCTTTGACCAATTTAATTATAGTTAAATCATATTGTTGGTCATGATACATTTGCATTCTGATCTTTCATAGTTACATTTTTTAAAATGCAATGTTTATTTATAATAAATTGATTTTGTCTTCATGTACCTCTCTAGTTACATATCATGGCCGTCACGCCCTCGGACCGAGGCCTTGATAATCAAGTCCTTAATCCAGAAACGTGGCGCGACGGGTCTAAAAAAAAAAATCTGCCCGCACGCGCTAATTATTTTCCCACAGGATTCCGCGGTGAGGATCCCAGACGATCCATCTCAACCAATTGATCAAGTCCACAATAAATAATGATATGCAGAAGCATGTAGCAAAATAAAAATCAAATATAACATGAGGTAAATGCACAAGCTTGGCTCAAAAGAGAAATATGTACATAGCATAACCCAAAGTTAGTTAAAGTTGTGATGATCACAAAAATATTTAATTTATACAACCTAACAAGGCCAACAGAGGCCATAACCAGAATTCCCAAAAAAAAAAAGAAGTCACCCCCCAAAAGATGTTATCGAAACTCCAGTCCCAATAATGCGTCTACATGACATCATTGGGCTGCCACTCTTGCTCCACCGGAGGTCCTACTGCCTCCTCCGTGCGCTCTGCTTCAAAGGCTGCGGGTCCGACACCTGACACTAAAAAGAAAACTATCAAACACGACGGTCTTGCAGGTGAATAATACACATATGATATACAAGTTTTATCCAAATCATATTTAAAATCATAAAAATGTATTGAAGACAAAATGTATACACAAAACAATTTAATTAAACAATTGCTGTATATACAGAAATTTATAGTAAAACTTTTCAAACTGGCGGATAAATATTCAAATAATGGCAACCCACATATAGCTATATTCTCCTATTAACGAAGTAACAAGAGCAAACAGACAGAAACCGTCGCCATACAAAATGGCCGGAACAGATGCCATGCAAAATGGCCAGATCATGAGAAACCGTTGCCATATGAGATGGCAAGAACAAACAGAAACCGTTGCCATGGCCGGAGCAAACAAACAGAGTCCAAACTGCAATTGGCAGATAATTTAAAGATCCCAAGCCGGGTGATCAGCCCGACAAGGTGACCTAAGCTTAGTGGTGCCTTTCAAAACCAAAATCTGAATTAACACAAATCAATTAATAATAATACATTTCAAAATTGATAAGAAGAACTACTCTGAACAAATACAAACGGACAGAACCAAACGAACCAAATGAGTAGTCTTACCGATAATTTCAAAATGATATAATCAAGCTATCAAAGTACATTTCCATCGATGAAAATGACTACTCTTAACCAAATACAAACAAATAAAAACGGAAAAATCAGATGAGTAGCCTCATCAATGTTTTTCAAACGTAACAAACCAGTCAACTTCATTTCTAAACAGTTCATGAGAAAACATAGAATTATTCTAGCTTGGAATAAGATGATTTGTAGTGTTTGATGGGCTTACTAGGGGCCGTCTCGATACACACTTAGTGTCCCCATGTCGGTTTAAGAGTGGAAAAGTTGGTGTCTCTGAAGGTTTCCAATATTTGAGGGCATAAAGTGTATATTAAGACTAATAGAAAATCCCCGGTAATTTAATTACTAATCTTTCTCCATGATTTTCGTTCAAACAAAGTGATTCGGGCTCAAATTCTTAATTCCCGATGATTAATAAGTCATTAGTACATTTTTATACTCGAACCGGGCCTCAAAATGCAAAACAGGCCCAAAAAATTACATTAGAAGTCATATGGGCCAGAACCTAGGCCCGCATGAGCGGGCCCAGCTCACTCGAGCAGGTACAGCTGCTGCTGGCCCTCTTTTCTGCAGCATGCTTCTTGCATGTTTTTTTTTTCCTTCTTCCAACGATTCTTCCTTCATCAGTTTTCCCACTCCTACTTGCAACATATGGGATTCCCATTTACTGCCATCAAACTTCCTTCAATCATCAACAATTACCCAATCATTCCAATCACATATCAAGAGAAAGAAAGCAAAACTTTAGAATTCAAATAGACAAACACATCAGTTACCTCTTTTCATTTCCATCTTTACCAAAACAGAACTGAAATTTTAACAACAAAAATGCAACTTATAATGAATCACATTAACCCATTCCCTGCACAAAATCATATACATAACCTGAACCAAATCATTGAGCAAATCATCCTTCCAAATCTAAGAAAGTAATTCAACCAACAAACTGTTTTGCCCCTTTTTCTCGAAAAACGTGATTTCTGGGATTCGAATGCAAACGGAGAAAACATGAAAGTCGCTGGGATCAAAATGACAAATTCAAAAATATCGAAATCCATATTTTCAAATATTAAATTAATCAAATTCTCATACTAACACGCGTCACACGGGCCACCCCGGGCCCAGTCAAACCAGACTCAACGCGCTCAAAATTCCCCAAAGCTATTCAAAATTCTAATCTAACTAAAACTCCAAGCTAATCGTCCTCTAATCTCACTTAGAGACTAATCACGATTAAAAATAATAATAAAATATACTAAACCTGGGTCGGGGCCTGACAGTTTTCAAAATCATTTGATTATAATTTCCTCATGTTAGTTTTGCATTTTTCTCACATATAGTTATATCTCTTGCAATGCATTTCTATACATGCTCAATTGATTATGATTTCAAAAGCTATCATAGCTAGATTATTCATGATCAATTATTGTTGCAAAATCATTTCTTTGGATGTCATAGTTAGATTATTTTGAAAAACAAATGATTTGGATTTTCCATGGATTTCTAAGTTATACTTTCAAATGGAAAATTATTGTTTTATAAAATCAACATGTATGTGTTCTAAGTAGTTACATTATTTCAAATGCAAATTGATTTTGATGTTATGTCTTACATTGCGTGGTTGGGTATTGTTGACACCAAAAATGTCACTTTGCCTCTTCAACATCAAGAAAGCTGCATGAAGTCGCAACCTGCCATAAATAGGCAATGCAACTTCTCCAAAAAATCAAATCTTGTCAGAATCAAACAAAAACTGCAAGATCCTTCAAGACAGCCAAGGGAGGAGTACACAAGGAGTTTCGGGCCATTTCAGAATCATTTGGCCTAACTTTGTTTCTTCGACAGCTAAATTGGCGCTCCCAGTGGTGACATCATCGAAGACGTCAAAACTTCGATCAGAGCCTACAGATGACTCCAGCATGTCTCAAAAGGGCTCCATGCCAAATTTCAAGTCAAACCGACAACGTTTGACCCTCCATTAATGCTCGAGCAGCAAAATCAAGCCTCCCGGCGGCGAGAACCACCAAAGCCTTCGCTCATCAAACCAAGTACATGAGTGGCTTCAACATGCTTCCAAAAGGCTGCACGTCGAATTTCAGGTCATTCCGACAACGTTTGACCAGGTTTCGATGCTCCGAAAGAAAATCAAGCCTACCGGCGGCGGAGCTCCCCGAGACCATGGTTTCCAAGACAGAGCCTGTGGATCATCTCAAAATGACTCCAATAGGTTCCCTGTCAAATTTCAGGTCAATCGGACATCGTTTGACCGCACATCAACGCGCGACATCTCCCTCGCAGCAAAATCAAGTCTACTGGCGACGGGACCCCAAACGGCTTCAAAACTCAAACAAAAGCCTATGATTGGTCTTATTTATTGCTCAGGAGGCTTCACCTCAAATTTCAGGTCATTCCGACATCGTTTGACCAAGTTTCAGCTTCTGACGGAAAATCGGCAACCCTGCGCGACAAAGTCTTCGGCTTTCCTGGAAAATTGGAAACTTTGCAACCCAAATTGCAAGGATTCTCATCAATTTTTCTACAAGGGAATAAGCCCAACAATGAGCAAAAATGTCAAAGAAAAATACAGAAGAAAAACGAAGGAAAAAGACCTCAAAACGACTGCAAAACGGGCTCCGAAGGGGAAAATTCCCCCAGGGTCGCCCGCGACCCTGGAAGCCCGACATCCGTCAAAATCACGGGTCAACCTCCAAAAGTATCAAAATCAACATTGATCGCCAACCGGTCGACCAAAAAAGTGTGCTTTCCGCCCGATCGATCGAAAAATCGACAGGACAGATGTCACCGGCCCGCTCTTAGCTATCAATGTCTGAAGTTACATGTTCATCCGATGTCGATCAGCATGAAGATCCATCGATGATCATCGCCAGAAGAATTCCAGAAGACACGGCGCTGCCCTCGACTCTTCAACTGCTCGGTGACCATTTAATGCAGTTAATTGACTAGCTTTATTGCAGTCATTAATTCATTTCTTTGGACGGCCCAATCAGAAGCAAGCATCTAGGAGTTACAAATCAATTAAGTCATGGCATTCAAGCCATGAAACTCCTCCCATTATGGTAATTAAGGTGATTAAAAGCCCTCAATCTCCACCGGCGAATCAGAAGCCAAGATCCAGGAGTTACGAAATAAAGGAATAAAACCCTGTAACTCCTCCATTTATACGGCTTAAGTGCAATTAAAGCCCATAAAAGCTCTCCTAAATGGCTACCAAAAGCCTATAAATAGGAGAGCATTCCATTGAAATCCAGATCGGAAAGAATCCAGAGTCGTATCCAGAAGAGAATCGAATCCAGACGGATCAAACACAAAAAATCCAGAGAAAGAAAAAGAGAGAAAAACTCTGCTGAAGTTCTGCACCGGCCACCACTACAAGGTGACAAAAGTCCCTTGGGTGGTACCTCCCCCCCAAGGTCCTTCGCCTTCTCCTCCTGCTTCCAAATGGCTTAGACGTGGCTTTTCAGCCCGTCTACTTAGCTTTTTATTGGACATAGGACCTCCTCTTGGTCTTTGTCCTCTAAAAATCTGAGGTTATAGCCAAGCCAAGCGAATCAAGAGCATCCACTGTTCTCATCTGCATGGATGATGGCGAAGCTCACACATGGCTTGCGACCGTCAATCTGAACGAGTCCCCCACAATCTCCTGAGAAGTTAGATCCTCCTTTTCTTGCTTTTCATTGTAGTTTGTATTTTTCTAAAGAGACAAAAAAAAATCACAACTCTTGTCTTTCATTATTGATAAGAATTGTAAATCGGCTATAAACGCCAAAATCGGCTATAAATACCAAAATTGGCTATAAACGCCAAAATCGGCTATAAATGCCAAACAAAATCGCCTTTCACGGCAAACCAAGAAAATGTCTCTTTTCTTAAATATTTGTGCAATGGAAAACTTGAAAGAAGTTGATTTCCTTTTTACTTGTGAAGGTTGATCTCCGGATTACCACTTGCAATTCCAAGTAAAATAGAAAATCTGGCACACCCACACAAAGAAATGTTGATGCACGCTTCAGCCCCCCGGGCGCGAAAGGGCCGGACCCGACGGACTCCCACGTCCGCCGACCCCAGTAGCACCCTCGGCAGAAGCGCGTTCCATCAAGCTGGCACACCCGGTGGGACTCGTTCATTTGAGAACACGGTGCTCGGAAATGAAATATTTGCATATCATACTTTTTGCTCTATGCTTATACTTCTTTTCCGGATTCCTTGGCTACTTTCTAGCTGGTAGCCTATGTTGGATTTTGCATCCTAAAAAAAAATGAGATGGGATTTTTTGGAAATTTCTATTTCTTTGAGTTTGTTTCCACTCTTACTCTTTTCAAAAAAAAAAAAAAATAAATAAAAAATCATTTTTCTTAGTTTGAATTCAAAATTGAGAAACTTTGATCCTATCCTATCGTTCTTTGGTGCTTGCAGAAATGTTGAGCCCGTTCGACTAAGGTTTTGGGCCATCGTTTCTCTTCGATGAGTTCATTAGAGATTTCAAAAAAAAAAATCAGTTTTCTTAGTTTGAATTCAAAATTGAGAAACTTCGATCCTATCCTATCGTTCTTTGGTGCTTGCAGAAATGTTGAGCCCGTTCGACTAAGGTTTTGGGCCATCGTTTCTCTTCGATGAGTTCATTAGAGATTTAAAAAAATATATATATAAAAGAAAATAATAAAAAATCAAAAAATCAGTTTTCTTAGTTCTGATTCAAAATTGAGAAGCTTTGATCCCATCCTATCGTTCGTCGTGCTTGCAGAAATGTTGAGCCCGTTCGACTAAGGTTTTGGGCCATCGTTTCTCTTCGATGAGTCTATTTGGGATTTGGAAAAAAAGACATAGACCACTAAGGTTAGACCAATTGCGTTCTTTGATCATGATTGACTCAAGAAAAACCTTGTCCAGAGTGTGGAGACAGCTTGACTGTTCTACGCAAGGGTCCTCCAAACGGGTTCATTAAGTAATCCTACCCTTACCTGGGGGCAATTCTATCAATTGAGGTTTCATAAGACCGGGTTAGGAGGCCTATGTGTACTCTCTCGTCTTTAAAAACCTTAAAAAAATATATATATAAAAATAAAAAAAAATCTTCAAAAAATAAAAATAAATAATCTAAAAAAATATTTTAAAAAAATTAAAAAAATAAAAATAATAAAAAAAAATCATTTCAAAAAAAAAAATCATCAAAAACTCGTCACTTTTGATTTCAGATCTGAGAAATTTTGGTTTCTTCTTTTCTAAGCACTGGCGCTCACGGAAATCGCCGAGACCGTGTTCAGATTGGAATACCATTTGCTCTCCTTGATGGAACCAATCTTGACATTTCAAAAAAAAAAAAAAAAACTCGTCACTTTTGGATTCAGATTCGAGAAATTGTGGTCTCTTTCCTTCTGAGTACTGGCGCTCGCGGAAATCGTTGAGCCCGTATTTGAATTGGAATGCCACCTGCTCTCTTTGACGAATCCATTTCTGACCTTTCAAAACAGAGAATCCCATCTCATGGATGCGATCTCCAACATTTGTGCATAGCTGTACTAGTACGCCCTTTCAGGGTCTACTGTATCTGTGACCGGCACATTTGTAACTCCTACCTTATATTCTTCTTATCTCGAGCAAGCTCCGCTTCTCGATAAGTCGAATTTAAGTATACAATTGCTTCTAGCAGTCATTGGAACGCTCATTTCGAGCCTACCATGCTTGCAACCAGAACAATTGTACCCTCTATGGCTTTTTGCCTTCTTCATATTGCTTGGGTCATATCCCTTGAGCGATTTGAAAAGACAAAATCATAGAATTCCCCATTTATGATCATCATATTCTTGTGATTACTAATGGATGTGGTCTTGTTTCAGAAATTTTGAAACTAACAATGGCAGCTTCACTGATCATCACCTTCGATGAAAACAAGCACCAGCTCATGCTTCAACAGAAGCAAACCGAGCGCACTTACAAGCGCCCTGCTAGCTGCCGAAGCACCAACTCCCTCAGCAACTCTCTGAACTCCGGGTCGACCTCGACTCCCTGGACCATCGTCTTCGGGACACTGGGACCATTCCCACTTCCCGAAGAAGAAACTGCTCCTGCCAAAAGGCAGAAGGTCGCCTCGCAACATGTCACTACTGTGACACCAAAGGCAACTGCCGAGAAGCAGAAGATCGCCCCTCAACGTGTCACTTCTGTGACACCAAGGGCGAACCCCAAGAATACTAAAACCCGCGGCATCCCCGCGAAACCTCAACCAACAACCAACCAGGTCTACCCTAAGACTTGGTCTCCAAGACCTTCCCCAAAACAAAGAAGGTCTCAAACCTCCACCAAGCCAGCATACCTGGCCCCACTCAAAGAGAACCAGTTCTACCCTCTTGCCTACATAAAAGAGGAGAGACCCATCTCCAACTTGACTCCCAAGTCAACCCAGCATGAACCGGCTTGCTCCCACAAGCCCAAAATCAGATCATGCATCACTAGGCCTCTACAAGCACCTGCCAAGGCCTACACTCCTTCAGTTCGACCCTTCATCTCTACAGGGGCCGAACTTGAAAGGTTCAAAGCTTCACTGCAACAGGCAAAGGACCGGGTCCGCATCCTGTCCTTGCCCAATTACAAAGAAGACAAGCTCGGCTGCTGCGCCCGAGGGAGTACATCCTTCATTGTTAAAGCCCAGCCAGAGCTGACTGAAGCTCAAATCGCTCGTCGAGCACGCCGCCGCGCGTCATATCGACAAAAGAGACTAGAGAAACAACGGACCCAGCCTCCTACACTTCAAGTCTCCCACAAATGGGTCGAAAAAGAAAGACCCGACCAAGTTGCTGCCGTCCATATGGTTGGAAAAACCAGAAGACGCCAAAAGTCAGCATAAAAAATCCATGTCCGACGTCCGGTGACCCGTAGCGTCACCAGGACACGAAGACATCCCGAAGAATCTCCTGCCCCTTCAAGCCAAGGACGGGAGAGTAATCCTTCATCAAGCTCTTCATCAAAAAGAATGAGCCCCATCTCAGTCACCAGGACGGTTTCTTCGTTTGAATCCCGAGGAATGAACGTCCTGGTTACAAATTCTGAGCCACCACCTCAGAATCCACCTCAAGATGATGCGCTCACACGCATCCAGCAGTTGGAACAAGGCCAGCAGAGGATTGAAACTCTGATGGAAAACCTTCTCCTTGTTGTCCAAAATCAGGTGAACAATGAGCCTCCTCCGAATCATCGCAATAACGAGGAAAATTGTGAAGAAAATGAGTCACACGCCCTTACCAAAAAGGACGTAGACAGTATCCTCGCCAAAGCTAAAGAAGAGGATATACTCAAAGAGCATGGGATCAAGCCACCATATCCCTTATGGATGGACTCAGTCCTATTCCCAACAAAATTCAAACATCCTACTCTTCAAACATATACGGGGAAAGGATCAGCCAGACAGCATGTCATCCATTTCAAGATCCTGACGGGAGCTATTGCGGATCAAGATGCCCTCAAGATTCGCCTCTTCGCAAGTACCCTAAAAGGTACAGCCTTTGATTCGTACTCCACTCTGCCGGAGAACTCCATCCAGAACTGGGCTATAATCGAGACACGCTTCCTGACCCACTTCCAAGGTGAGGATCATCCTGTTACTATGGCTCAACTCTGCAGCCTAAAACAGGGAGAGAATGAGTCAACATACGACTTCATTCACAAATGGAAGGCAATGGCGTACAAATGCTCAGATGTACTGCCACAAGCGTCACTGGTCAACATCTGCCGTAACAATATGAGAGTAAAAATCCGCTCCATGATCATTGGCAACAAATCAAAAAACCTAGGGGAACTACTCGAAGCTTCCATGGAAGCTGAAATGGTGATCAAAGACCTCAACAGTCAGAAATCATCAAAGAAAGAGCCGACTGCTGTTACAACCTCAAAACCAAAGAAAAAGGAGGTTCTCAATGTGCAGACTAAGTCAGCTCCTCAGCAGCCAAAGAAACCTGAAAACAAAACTGCAGGTAAAAGGCCTGAACTCTCTGATGCCTTCAAAGAACGCGTAGAAAAGAAATATCCGTTCGATGAAGATGTTGAAGAAATCTTTGAGGCTCTCCTAGCAAATGGCAAACTCATTTTGCCAGAGCCCAAAAGACCGGGAGATGTTGGCAAAACCAATGATCCCCGATACTATCCATACCATCAGATGATCTCACATCCTCTCAATCAATGTTTCGTTGTGAGAGAGAAGATCAATGAGATGTGGAAAAACGGAGTCATAACCTTTGATAAAAACTATGGCCCCGCCTCTGTCAACATGGTGTCATGTCGGCAAACTTCAAAGTCACCAAAGGAGAAGATCACTACTTCATTCAAGGTGATAAAAATGGCTCAAGCGTCTCAAGAATTGGTTCCCTATCCAACACCAGATGGACAACCTATATGGGTGCATCCCGATCTCCTAGATGATGAAAATTGGGAGATCGTCAAAACAAAGTCGACCGCTCAGCAGCGAAGGCAAGCCAAGAGACAGCTCCGCAAGCTCAAAACAGCAGCAAAAGTCTCAACCAAAACAAGAAGTCCTTGGAAAAGCAGAAACCTCTTCCACTGCTTCACTAAGGACGACGGAAGAATCTCTTCCCAAAACCTCCAAGGCGGTAAGAAAATTCACTCTTGATGATTTCATGCCACCTCTATACAAAATTGAAAATGTGCAGGGGGCATCATACTCTTGCAACTCGGTAGTTGGATTCTCCATGAATGGATATGAGTCCAATGACACTGCCAGTGATATCGATGAGTGGGAAGAATCCCTTGAAACAGGAGAATACCTCTCCGACGAGGAATGGATTCCCGACTCTCATCTTATGCCAGTAATCTGGTATAACCCTTTGCAACCACAAGGATCCTGGTCTGACGATGAAGAAGATCAAGTGGCTGCACAAGAAGATGCTGTTAACCCAGCACCTGTCATTGCTCCAGTGGAAATCAACTATGTTGAGCCACACGGAGAAGACGAAGAAGAGGATCTGGCTCCCATGCCTGATCTTGAAGAATATGCAAGGATCTTGCAGCGTCTCGCTCTAGAACAAGAGCAAGATCGCGTTAACGAGCCTCCTTGCAACCCAGAGCCTGAAGTCCCTGAAGATAATCAGGTACATCCACCCTTAACTCTTGAAAATGGAGAACATTGCTGGATAGACGATCCTCTTACATCCGAGGATGAGTCTGACTCCGAGCAGGCAACATCTCCTATCAGAGCTTCCTGTAATGTAATATATCAGGACTATAGCTCTTCTGAAGCGTCGTCTGATGAGATTACCTATACTCCGACGACGCCTAGCAATGTATCCTCTGGAGCTACCTCGTCTCACGTGACTTTCACAGAGATGACACCCTCTCAGGTTTCTTCTCCTAAGACTGTGACTTCAGGATACACATTCTTCCCGACTGATCATCATGAAGAAAACCCAGATAATGATGCTTGGGATGATGAAATAGTCAACACAGAAGAAAAGCTGCTGGATGCTGTTCAGGACTTGCTCCCGGAAAATGCTCCGTGCAACACAATCACTGAGGATGGCAACTCTGCTGCAGATACATCCCCAGTAGATGAAAAACGACAGCCTCTTGATCCTGAAGACAATCTTCCAAACGAAGATCCTTCTCAAGAAGCTCTCGAAGTTGGTAGAGGCACCCGCTCTGGCCTGGACTACCACAAGAATTACAACCAATCCTCTTCTTCTTATGTAAATCCTTCGGGAAAAGATGTTGTAAGCGCCCCCAGTGGCAAAAACAATGAACATGCAGGCCCCAAGGAGGCTTTCAAGTATGACTTGGTTGAGCACTTCAAACACATACCTGCACATCTTCACATCCTAGACTTATTGCGAATATCTCCACGCACTCGTGATAATCTCATCTCAGAATTACAAAAACTGAATGAGGATGTCGACAAACATGCCCCACAAGTCCTCCAAATTGAAATGGACTACCGGGTCAAAAACTCAGAAACCTCCTTAAAAGGAGAAAAAAGAGAAAAGCGAGGGATCATGCATCCAATGCCTCTCGGTTCAAAAGGCAGCCAGTGCAACCATCGCCTTCACTAAGGAAGACCTCCTACTTGGCGAAGCAAGGCACAACCGACCCCTGTACTTCACAGGGTACATCAAAGAAATGCCGATACATAGAGTTCAGATCGACCCAGGTTCTGCACTCAACCTTATCTCCACTTCGGCTCTTGAAGAGTTGGGCATCCCACCCAACAAGCTGAGCCACACATCCGTATCTATCTTTGGATACGATGGGAGTACTCAAAGGCCTATCGGCAAAATCAGGTTCAAATTGCAAATCGGTGATCTTATCTCTGAGGTCACTGTGTATGCAATAAAAACCCCCTCATGCTACAACATCCTTCTCGGGCGTCCGTGGATACACGAGAACGGAGTTGTCCCTTCAACTCTACATCAATGCATCAAGTTCGTCGACGACGACGGCATGGTACATCGTGTCTTTGCGGACAGAAAACCCTTCAAAGGTAAAGAAGTCCACTTTGCAGACTCCCAGATGTATGAAGGAGAAAAAGAAGAAGAGGAAATAGCACCCCCTGCTGAAAATCTCCAGAAAGATAAAGGCAAGGCTCCTCAAAAATCACCAAAAGAAAACAAACCCTCCGGCAAATTAGAAGAGAGTAGTCAATCTCCCTTCGTCATCTCCCTCAAGAATTCAAAACCTTTGGTCATCACGACTAAAGTGAAGAAGGCGAAACAAAAGTCTGGGGGCAAATTTGTTGTTTCTATCGTGTCTATCATGCAAGACACAGACTCGGACTCAGAGCCAGAAGACGATGCATCGTCAAGCCAAGCTGACACTTAGCAAGTTCAGCCTGCTCTCACTCCGATGGAGACACCTGCTGATGTAGAAGATCCTACGTCTGCTACCTTTGTTGTTCCGGCAACATCACCAAAGCAAAGACCGATCTTCTTTCATAGATCGGATGCTTCTTCATCAAGTTCCTTGTTTGAACCTTTCCAAAACGAAGGCATGCCTCAACTATCTCTATATAGTCCTGTGGCACAAGCTATCATGAAGAAAATGGGCTTTGACGCTTAGAACCCAGTCGGTTTGGGAGAAGGCCGCGGTATTCTCACGCCATTGGGGCCCGCCTTGACCAAAAGCCAGCTGGAAGATTGGAGACTCTACGGATATGTAGAAAAGTCTTCACATGGGTTAGGGTATGATCCTGATACCCCCCTGAGACAGTTGACACAAAGGCTTAAAAGTTGATTTACCGACCAATCCTCAACATCTCAAGTGCATAAAGACATCGATCTCCCTGGATATCTCTTTGAAGAGTCGTTTGACAAAGATCCAGGAAGCTCCTCCAATTGGTACGATTTCTCTGATGATGAAGAGGAATCGCCCGATGACACAGACGGGTGGCATCCTGACCCAGAAGAACCCTCGTCTCCAAAAGAAATACCAGACTCAACAGGCGATTGGGACTATCTCATAGCAAGCCTTGAGGAGATCACCAATCAAGAAAATCCATGGAAAGGAACAGAGCCTTGGTCTGGTAATGCAGTTGAAACTCCAGAAGGTTTCGTTGAGTTGGAAGCCTCCGAAAATATTGTGGAGGAACCACCTTCGAACCTTCCGACAGAAGTGTTGACACCAAAAATGTCACTTTGCCTCTTCAACATCAAGAAAGCTACATGAAGTCGCAACCTGCCATAAATAGGCAATGCAACTTCTCCAAAAAATCAAATCTTATCAGAATCAAACAAAAACTGCAAGATCCTTCAAGACAGCCAAGGGAGGAGTACACAAGGAGTTTCGGGCCATTTCAGAATCATTTGGCCTAACTTCTCCGACAGCTAAATTGGCGCTCCCGGCGGCGACATCATCGAAGACGTCAAAACTTCGATCAGAGCCTACGGATGACTCCAGTATGTCTCAAAAGGGCTCCATGACAAATTTCAAGTCAAACCGACAACGTTTGACCCTCCATCAATGCTCGAGCAGCAAAATCAAGCCTCCCGGCGGCGGGAACCACCGAAGCCTTCGCTCATCAAACCAAGTGCATAAGTGGCTTCAACATGCTTCCAAAAGGCTGCACGTCGAATTTCAGATCATTCCGACAACGTTTGACCAGGTTTCGACGCTCCGAAAGAAAATCAAGCCTACCGGCGGCAGAGCTCCTCGGGACCATGGTTTCCAAGACAGAGCCTGTGGATCATCTCAAAATGACTCCAACAGGTTCCCTGTCAAATTTCAGGTCAATCGGACATCGTTTGACCGCACATCAACGCACGGCATCTCCCTCGCGGCAAAATCAAGTCTACTGGCGACGGGACCCCAAACGGCTTCAAAACTCAAACAAAAGCCTATGGTTGGTCTTATTTATTGCTCAGCAGGCTTCACCTCAAATTTCAGGTCATTCCGACATCGTTTGACCAAGTTTCAGCTTCTGGCGGAAAATCAGCAGCTCTACGCGACAAAGTCTTCGGCTTTCCCGGAAAATTGGAAACTTTGCACTCTAAAAATGCAAGGATTCTCATCAGGTTTTCTACAGGGAAATCAAGCCAATAAATGAGAAGATATGTCAGGAAAAATACAGAAGGAAACGGCGACGAAAAAGACCGCAAAACGGACCAAAAAGGGGAGAAAAACCCCTAGGGTCGCAGCCCGTGACGCCGGCCCAGGGTCGCCGGCGACCATGGAAGTCCGGGTCACCGGATTTTTCGCTGGTGACCCATTTTTCCGTCCCTTTTCGCGTTTCGCGCACTTTGGCCCCTGTGGTTTCCTGAAAATGTGATTTTTAGTGCTTGAAATTGACTTATATCCGACGATATCTCAGATCCGCCGTCAAAAGCATAAAATCATCAGTGATCGCTCCAAGATCGCCAACCGGTCGACCAAAAAAGTGTGCTTTCCGCCCGATCGATCGAAAAATCGACAGGACAGATGTCACCGACCCGCTCTTAGCTATCAATGTCTGAAGTTACATGTTCATCCGATGTCGATCAGCATGAAGATCCATCGATGATCATTGCCAGAAGAATTCCAGAAGACACGGCACGGCCCACGACTCTTCGACTGCTCGGCGACCAATTAATGTGGTTAATTGGCTAGCTTTATGGCAGTCATTAACTCATTTTATTGGACGGCCCAATCAGAAGCAAGCATTCGGGAGTTAGAAATCAAGAGATTCATGGCACTTAAACCTTGAAACTCCTCCCATCATGGCGATTAAATGCCCTCAATCTCCACCGGCCAATCAGAAGCCAAGATCCAAGAGTTACAAAATAAAGGAATTAAACCTTGTAACTACTCCATTTATGTAGCTTTATGATAATTAAAGCTCATAAACCCTCCTAAATGGCTACCAGAAAGCCTATAAATAGGAGAGCACCCCAAGCATTCCAGGGAGAGGACTTCAAAAAAAGCACCACAGATCCAGAAATCTGAGAGAAAGAAAAAGAGAGAAAACTCTGCTGAAGTTCTGCACCGAGCACCACTACAAGGTGACAAAAAGTCCCTTGGGGGGTACTCCCCCCAAGGTCCTTGCCTTCTCCTCCTGCTTCCAAATGGCTTAGACGTGGCTTTTCAGCCCGTCTACTTAGCTTTTTATTGGACATAGGACCTCCTCTTGGTCTTTGTCCTCTAAAAATCTAAGGTTATAGCCAAGCCAAGCGAATCAAGAGCATCCACTGTTCTCATCTGCATGGATGATGGCGAAGCCCACACATGGCTTGCGACCGTCAATCTGAACGAGTCCCCCACAATCTCCTGAGAAGTTAGATCCTCCTTTTCTTGCTTTTCATTGTAGTTTGTATTTCTCTAAAGAGACAAAAATCACAACTCTTGTCTTTCATTATTGATGAGAATTGTAAAGCGGCTATAAACGCCAAAATCGGCTATAAATGCCAAACAAAATCACCTTTCACGGCAAACCAAGAAAATGTCTCTTTTCTTAAATATTTGTGCAATGGAAAACTTGAAAGAAGTTGATTTCCTTTTTACTTGCGAAGGTTGATCTCCGGATTACCAATTGCAATTCCAAGTAAAAATAGAAAATCTGGCACACCCACACAAAGAAATGTTGATGCACGCTTCAGCCCCCCGGGAGCGAAAGGGCCGGACCCGACGGACTCCCACGTCCGCCGACCTCGGTAGCACCCTCGGTATTGGAGCGCGTTCCATCAAGAAGATCCTGTTCAAAAGATAAACTTGGGAACACCTGATAACCCACGTCCTGTATTCATAAGCAAGAATATAAAGGATGATGAGTTACCCGAGTATATCTCTTTTCTTCGTGAGTTCGTTGATTGTTTTGCTTGGTCTTACGCTGAAATGCCTGGTTTAGACCCCAAAGTAGCAGTCCACAAACTCAATCTTCAAGAAGACATCAAGCCTGTCAAACAAGGCCAAAGAAGATTCCGTCCGGATGTGATGGATAAAATTCAACAAGAAGTTCAAAAACTCAAAAGCGTTGGCTTCATCCGTGAGGAACAACATCCTGAATGGTTGGCCAACATTGTCCCCGTGACAAAGAAAAATGGGCAGATCAGAGTCTGTATTGACTATAGAGACTTGAATGGCGCTTGCCCTAAAGATGAATTCCTGCTCCCCATACCAGAGGTAATGATTGACAATACCTGTGGATTCGAGCGAATGACATTCATGGATGGCTTCTCTGGCTACAATCAGATAAAGATGCATCCTGAAGATGAAAAGTACACTTCATTTCGGACTCCATTTGGCGTGTATTGCTACACTGTCATGCCATTTGGTCTGAAAAATGCTTGTGCCACATATCAGAGGGCTATGATGAAAATATTCCAAGATATGCAGCACAAGACGGTCGAATGTTACGTTGATGACCTCGCCGTCAAAAGCAGAAGAAAAGAAGATCATCTTAAAGATCTTCAGGAAGTCTTCCTCCGACTCCGCAAACACAAACTGCGGATGAATCCTCAAAAATGCTTCTTCGGCGTCTCGTCGAGTAAGTTTCTCGGATTCCTTGTTCGGAAAGCTGGAATAGAACTTGACCCCATAAAAGTCAAGGCTATTCTAGAAATGCCCTCTCCAAGAACCTTGAGAGAATTAAAAGGGCTCCAAGGGAGATTGGCCTACATCAGACGGTTCATCTCCAATCTTTCGGGGAAATGCCGTCCATTCTCTCGATTGATGAAAAAGGGTGTAGACTTTGTCTGGGATGCCGACTGTGAAGCCGCATTTCAAGATATCAAGTCATACCTGACCAAACCTCCAGTGTTAGCTGCCCCTGCCACTGGAAAACCATTCATCTTGTACACAAGAGCTCTTGATCATTCTGTAGGCGCTCTGTTTGCACAAGAGAATGGTGAGGGAAAGGAAGCTGCTCTATATTACCTTAGCCGCATGCTAGTAGGTGCAGAGCATCGTTACTCTCCAGTCGAAAAAAAATGCCTTGCAGTGATGTTCGCCGTACAAAAGCTACGTCACTACTTGCTTTCCAACACAGTCTACCTCGTCTCAAGGATCAACCTCTTGAAGGTCCTTGTTACAAAAGCAGGTTCTCTCAATGCACGACTGGCAAAATGGTCCATCCTTCTATCACAATTTGATATTAGGTATGTGCCACAAAAAGCAATCAAAGGCCAAGCTCTAGCAGATTTCCTCGCAGAGCATCCATTGCCTAAAGATCCACCACTCAGAGATGATCTCCCAGACGAACCCGTCTACAACGTGGAGACCTTCTTGCCAAATGCCTCCTGGGACATGTACTTTGATGGTGCAACCAGGACAAATGAAAAAAGACAGCTGATCTCGGGAGTTGGCATCCTCTTTGTTAGCCCTAACAGATACATGATTCCACATGCTTTCTCGCTATTGGAACCATGCACAAACAATGCAGCTGAATACCAAGCTCTGATCCTAGGATTGGAACTCGCCATTGAATCCGGTATCACCATGCTGGAAGTCTTTGGAGAGTCTCAACTGATCGTCAACCAGATGAATCAAAAATATGAAGTCAGGAAGCCTGATCTGCTGCCTTACTACAACAAGGCACAATCGCTTCTGTAAAAGTTTGACATCTGCAACATCACCCACATTCGTAGAGGTGAAAACATCCGTCCAGATGCCCTGGCTGGACTTGCTGCATCTATGGCAATTCAAGAAGGGGAAAACATGCAAATTACAGTGTGTGAGAGATGGATCCTCCCTCCTCTTAACACACACCAAGCAGTTACTGAATGCCACCGAGTGGTTGGAAGTCGGATCTCTATCCTTCAAATTTCAATCGGCGACTGGAGGGATCCGTTCATTGATTACACTATGTTCGGAATCATACCTGAAGGTCCAAAAGAACGGGTAAGCATCCAAAGGCGAGCCCCAAACTTTCATTTGGATATCCCTTCAAAGATCCTTTACAGGAAATCCTTCAATGGAGTACTCCTACGCTGCTTGTCACAACAAGAAGCTGAAGAAACACTCAAAGAAGTTCACGCTGGTCTTTGTGGAGCTCATCAGGCCGGTCCCAAGCTCTACGACCAAATCAAAAGGTTGGGTTACTACTGGCCTACCATGGTACCCGACGCAATGCAATTTGCTAAGCGCTGCCAACAATGCCAAGTTCATGGAGACTACATTCACATGCCTCCAGAATGGCTGCATCCTACAACAATCTCATGGCCTTTTGAAGCATGGGGCATGGACATCATAGGTCCTATCTCTCCCCCTTCAAGCAAAGGTCATCGCTTCATCTTCGCCGCTACGGATTATTTCTCCAAGTGGTTAGAAGCATTTGCGTTCAATGAAATGAAGACCTCATCAGTTCTTCAGTTCCTGCGCACCAACATCATTTGTCGTTTCGGCATACCCAAAAGATTCGTCCATGATAACGGACCACAATTCCGGGATCATCGATTCTACAGGTTTTGCGACAAATATAAAATCCAAAGCTGTCCTTCGACTCCATACAATCCGGCAGTAAATGGATTAGCAGAAGCCTTCAACAAGACACTCTGCAAAATCCTCAAGAAAATGGTCTCTAGTCACAAAAGAGACTGGAGTGACAAGATGTCTGAAGCCTTGTGGGCCTATCGAACCACCGTTCGAGGACCAACCCATAGCACACCATTCTCCTTGGTCTATGGATGCGAAGCTGTCGTGCCCCTAGAGGTACAAATTCCTTCTCTGAGGGTATCTCTACAAAATGACATGACTCAAGAAATCAATGTCAAATTGCGACTCCATGAGCTGGACAATCTCGACGAGAGACGGCTCGAAGCTCGACAAAGCATTGAACTTTACCAAGCACGCATGGCAGGATCTTTTGACAAAAAGGTCAGGCAACGCGCCTACAAAAAGGGTGACTTGGTTCTTGCGGTAAAAAGACCAATGGTCTTCGCTCACAAGTCCAAAGGCAAGTTTGAGCCAAAATGGGAGGGACCCTACGTCATCAACAAGGTCTTCTCCAACGGCGCATATGCCCTCCTAAACATGGAAGGCGACAGATGTATGCTACCTATCAACGGCAAGTTCTTGAAGCGGTACTACCCTTGAAGACTTACCCAACTGGGTAAGAGCAATGCCTGTATGGCCAAAACCTGTTCTCAGGTACTCGCTCGTCAAACCCACTCTCTTTAGAATTTTCATATCAAATGTCAAAATTTCTAGAGATTCAAAAACAATGCTTACTTTTATCGTTTCATTGTTCAAAAACAAAAAAATCCAAGTTTAGGAGCCTCTCCCTGACTTGACCAAAACTTTCGATCCTTGAACCAAAATTCATGGTTTGAAACAAAAATCTGGATTCAGGGATTTCCACCCTAGTCCACCTTACCTTTTACCGCCAAATGGTTTTAGGTCAAAATTTACGACCCTCGTGTCTTTAAAGAAAAAATTTTGGTTTTTAGAAACCGCGGGGAAGCGACATTCAGTCGATACTCGCAAAACCCAAAAAACCGGAAGGATACGAACCCCATTCGATACTTCCAAAACCCAAAAATCGCAAGGAAGAGAACCCCATTCGATACTTGCAAATTTCAAAAATCTTGGAGAAGCAACAAACCAGTTGATATCCACAACCCAAATTTCAAAAATCTTGGAGATGCGACATACCAGTTGCTATCCACAATCCAAATTTCAAATGGTTCGAGAAAACCTCAAAAATTGCGGAGAAACGACATCAAGTCAGTACCCGCAAAACCAAAAGTTTTGGGAAACGCAGGGAAGCGACGCTTAGTCGATAATTGCACCCCAATCCGCGAGGAAGCGACATTCCATCGATACTCGCAAAACCTAACCTGCGAGGAAGTGACATTCCATCAATACTCGCAAAACCGAATGAGCAAGGAAGCGACATTCCATCGATACTTGCAAGACCATTCAGCGGGGAGGCGACATTTAGTCGATACCTGCATTTTGAAAACCAAAACTCGGCCATAAACGCCAAAATCCGGCTATAAATGCCAAAACAAAATCTGGCTATAAACGCCAAAATCCGGCTATAAATGCCAAAACAAAAAATTTTCGGCTATAAACGCCAAAATCGGCTTTCATGCCAACAAAACAAAACTTGGTTTTAAAAAAAAACTCGGCTATAAATGCCAAAATCTGGCTATAAACGCCAAAATCGGCTTTCATGCCATCTCAAAATCGGCTCTCATGCCACAAACAAAATTTTTGGCTCTCATGCCATCTCAAAATTCGGCTATAAACGCCAAAATTCGGCTATAAATGCCAAAACAAAAAAAAATCGGCTATAAACGCCAAAATCTGGCTATAAATGCCAAAATTCGGCTATAAACGCCAAGACAAACAAAACAAAATTCGGCTTCTATGCCATTCTAAAATTCGGCTTTCACGCCATTCAAAAATTTTGGCTCCCACGCGGTAAAACAAATTTTGGCTCTTACGCCACAAAATTAGGCTTTCATGCCATCCAAAATTTCGGTTTTCAAACCATCAAAAAATGAGGCTTTTCGCCACAAAATTGGCTTTCATGCCCAAAACAACCCTTTGACAA
Source organism: Umbellularia californica (assembly GCA_028538565.1). Classification (NCBI taxonomy): domain Eukaryota; kingdom Viridiplantae; phylum Streptophyta; class Magnoliopsida; order Laurales; family Lauraceae; genus Umbellularia; species Umbellularia californica. The sequence goes on from JAPQWN010000004.1 coordinate 32,185,167, forward strand.
AAGATTTTCACAAAATGACAACCTTTTGATCAAATCCTTAAGCAAACATTCCCATCAAACTTTTGCTCAAAATTGTTTTCGTCAAAAATGATTTAAGTGAAAGGAAGGGGATACAAAATATAGTACCAAAACTGTTTATACATGGAGGTACCAAAAAAAAAAAAAAAGAAGAAGAAAAGAGTTTGTTACAACTCAAGAGCTCAGTCCGACATGGTTTTTCAACCAAAGATTCAACTCCTCAAGCAGACCCTCGGCCTTGACCTCCAAAGTTTTTAGGCCACGCTTCTTCAGAATGTCCCCATAAAACGCGGCTGAATGCCGTGACCCATCTACAGCACGAGGAAGTTCTTCCCAGAGGACCTGCCACTGCTCATGCTCCTGAGTCTTCCTCCGAACATTACCTTCAGCTTCCTCAACCTGGCGAATGAGCGTCCTCTCTTTCTCCCAAGCCTGCTGAACGGCTGCATTGGAAGATCTAGCAGACTAACGAGGTGCGTCAGTAACAGGACCTTTACCTTTGTTCGTTCTAGAAGAACTACCTGCAAAAGATGGAAGAGAAAAGATCAATCAACATCAAAATGACAGAATTCTGCTACAAAAATTCTAGCAAAATTTTGACATGGTTCCGAGGCAATTCCAAAGAAAAGGAAAATACTCAGAAAAAGACAGGAAGCCAGAAGATGAGCTCAACATCGCTGCGAGCTCATAGTCAGTTGACAATTCTCAAAGAAGGCTTGAACTCAACATCGCTGCGAGAACAAGCCAATCTCATCAAACTTCCGCAAAATCTGGAAAAGAGCTCAACATTGCTGCGAGCTTCAGAATCCAAAAATTGCAAAACTTCCTCAAAATCCAGCAAGACCGAGAAAGAGCTCAACATCGCTGTGAGCTCAAAATCCCAACACTTGAAAAAGATTTTCAAGTATGCATCATCATACTTCCAAATCCATTTACAAAAATCATGCATCAAAAAATATCATCATGCATTAGATGCTAGGAAAACCTTGACCAAAGTTTGACCAATTCCAACCCAATTTGGTCAAAACCAATCAAACTTTGTCCAAGTCAAAAATCATGTTGGCTTGACCTAGAGACTCTAGCCTTCTATCCTGATGCATCAAAAAAAAAAAATGCATACATATTGAAATTGCATAGCCTCATTATCAGAGTGAGCAAACAAAAAAAAAAAAAAAAAAAAAAAAAAAAAAGAGAAGCACGAAAAAAAAAGAAAAACGTGCATGAAAAGAAAAAGAAAAGAAGGAAAAAAATGAAGAAGCTACTTCTACAATGGAGATTCTTGAGGAAGAAAACTTACTTGAAGCCATTGATGGAGAAAAAGAAGAAAAGCTTGGAGATCCTTGAAGAAGAGAAAGCACTTCTTGCCTTGGGGAGCACTCTTGAAGATTTCTTGCAAAAAGAAAGCAATGGAGCAAAAGCATCAACCCTCTTACTTTTATAGAAGAGATCAAGCCTAAAGAGGAAACAAGGAGAAAAGAAAGGAGGTAAGTGTTAAAATTTAGCTACTTTCCCAAAGAGAAAGATATTTTGAGAGAATCTTTCCACAAAAAAGAAAACTTGAGAAATTCTCTCCAAGTAAAGATATTTTTAGATATTCTCTACACAAAAGAGATATTTTTAGATATTCTTTACAAATATGACACCATATGAGATCTAGGCCATCTCCAAAGCCTAAGGTCCCATGGGTTAGCCCATATGAGCCAGGTTTGACCACCTAGGCACTAAAATTGACTTTTAGTCAAAATATTCCTCTTACCAAGAGCAAAAAAAAAAAAGGAAAAGAGCAAAAAAAAAGTCCCATGCCTCTTTTGAGTTGATGGGACCATTCAAAAAAAAAGAAAAAAGAAAATCCCATGAGTTTCCAAAAACCAAACCATCCAACCTCATGAACCAAATTGAGCCAAAATCTTGAAATTGACATTTCACAAAACCAAATTCCAGTCCCCTAGCTCGCCACATACAGCTTGTTAGGTCACAAGACCAAAACCAAAATCAAAATCTAAAACCTACAAACCAAACCTGACCCCCCAACCTGCCACATACAGCTTGTTAGATCACAAGGTCAAAATCAAAATCAAACCCCGACCCCCTAACCTGCCATATACAGCTTGTTAGGTCACAAGGTCAAAAACCAAAATCCAAAACCCAAAATCCAAATACCCCATGTCATTTTCAAAACTTTGCCTTGAGATGGTACGTGATCCCTCTCACTACTATAAAATTCCCCCGGAAACTAAGAAGGCTATTCAAAAAAAAAAAAAAAAAAAAAAGAAGAACAAAAAACAAAAAAAATGCTCAAGACTCTTGGTCAAGTTGGAACCTTTCCTCCAAGTTTCTCTTCGAGGCACATCGACTCCAAAAAGCTACTCGTCGCTGTACCTCGAGGGGGCATTTGTTGACACCAAAAATGTCACTTTGCCTCTTCAACATCAAGAAAGCTGCATGTCGCAACCTGCCATAAATAGGCAATGCAACTTCTCCAAAAAATCAAATCTTGTCAGAATCAAACGAAAACTGCAAGATCCTTCAAGACAGCCAAGGGAGGAGTACACAAGGAGTTTCGGGCCATTTCAGAATCATTTGGCCTAACTTCGCTTCTCCGACAGCTAAATTGGCGCTCCCGGCGGCGACATCATCGAAGACGTCAAAACTTCGATCAATGCCTACGGATGACTCCAGCATGTCTCAAAAGGGCTCCATGCCAAATTTCAAGTCAAACCGACAACGTTTGACCCTCCATCAATGCTCGAGCAGCAAAATAAAGCCTCCTGGCGGCGGGAACCACCGAAGCCTTCGCTCATCAAACCAAGTGCATGAGTGGCTTCAACATGCTTCCAAAAAGCTGCACGTCGAATTTCAGGTCATTCCAACAACGTTTGACCAGGTTTCGACGCTCCGAAAGAAAATCAAGCCTACCGGCGGCGGAGCTCCTCGGGACCATGGTTTCCAAGACAGAGCCTGTGGATCATCTCAAAATGACTCCAATAGGTTCCCTGTCAAATTTCAGGTCAATCGGACATCGTTTGACCGCACATCAACGCGCGGCATCTCCCTCGCGGCAAAATCAAGTCTACTGGCGACGGGACCCCAAACAGCTTCAAAACTCAAAAAAAAAGCCTATGGTTGGTCTTATTTATTGCTCTGGAGGCTTCACCTCACATTTTAGGTCATTCCGACATCGTTTGACCAAGTTTCACCTTCTGACGGAAAATCGGCAACCCTGTGCGACAAAGTCTTCGGCTTTCCTGGAAAATTGGAAACTTTGCAACCCAAATTGCAAGGATTCTCATCAATTTTTCTACAAGGGAATAAGGCCAACAAATGAGCAAAAATGTCAAAGAAAAATACAGAAGAAAAAACGAAGGAAAAAGACCTCAAAACGACCGCAAAACGGGCTCCGAAGGGGAAAATTCCCCCAGGGTCGCAGACCCCCGCGACCCTAGCCCAGGGTCGCAAGCCCCTGCGACCCTGGCCCAGGGTCGCCCGCGACCCTGGAAGCCCGGAATCTCCGGTTTTGCCCCGGGAGCTCCGTTTTCCGTCGTTTTTCGCGATTCGAAGCTTCCAACCCCTGGGACTTTCCAAAATTCATACTTTTGAGGCGCCAAATCCTCCGACATCCGTCAAAATCACCAGTCAACCTCCAAAAGTATCAAAATCAACATTGATCGCCAACCGGTCGACCAAAAAAGTGTGCTTTCCGCCCGATCGATCGAAAAATCGACAGGACAGATGTCACCGGCCCGCTCTTAGCTATCAATGTCTGAAGTTACATGTTCATCCGATGTCGATCAGCATGAAGATCCATCGATGATCATCGCCAGAAGAATTCCAGAAGACACGGCACGGCCCGCGACTCTTCAACTGCTCGGCGACCATTTAATGCAGTTAATTGACTAGCTTTATTGCAGTCATTAATTCATTTCTTTGGACGGCCCAATCAGAAGCAAGCATCTATGAGTTACAAATCAATTAAGTCATGGCATTCAAGCCATGAAACTCCTCCCATTATGGTAATTAAGGTGATTAAAAGCCCTCAATCTCCACCGGCGAATCAGAAGCTAAGATCCAGGAGTTACGAAATAAAGGAATTAAACCTTGTAACTCCTCCATTTATGCGGCTTAAGTGCAATTAAAGCCCATAAAAGCTCTCCTAAATGGCTACCAAAAGCCTATAAATAGGAGAGCATTCCATTGAAATCCAGATCGGAAAGAATCCAGAGCTCGTATCCAGAAGAGAATCGAATCCAGACGGATCAAACACAAAAAATCCAGAGAAAGAAAAAGAGAGAAAAACTCTGCTGAAGTTCTGCACCGGCCACCACTACAAGGTGACAAAAGTCCCTCGGGGGGTACCTCCCCCCCAAGGTCCTTCGCCTTCTCCTCCTGCTTCCAAATACCTTAGACGTGGCTTTTCAGCCCGTCTACTTAGCTTTTGATTGGACATAGGACCTCCTCTTGGTCTTAGTCCTCTAAAAATCTGAGGTTATAGCCAAGCCAAGCGAAGCGAATCAAGAGCATCCACTGTTCTCATCTGCATGGATGATGGCGAAGCTCACACATGGCTTGCGACCGTCAATCTGAACGAGTCCCCCACAATCTCCTGAGAAGTTAGATCCTCCTTTTCTTGCTTTTCATTGTAGTTTGTATTTTTCTAAAGAGACAAAAAAAATCACAACCCTTGTCTTTCATTATTGATAAGAATTGTAAATCGGCTATAAACGCCAAAATCGGCTATAAATGCCAAAAAAAATCGCCTTTCACGGCAAACCAAGAAAATGTCTCTTTTCTTAAATATTTGTGCAATGGAAAACTTGAAAGAAGTTGATTTCCTTTTTACTTGCGAAGGTTGATCTCCGGATTACCACTTGCAATTCCAAGTAAAATAGAAAATCTGGCACACCCACACAAAGAAATGTTGATGCACGCTTCAGCCCCCCGGGCGCGAAAGGGCCGGACCCGACGGACTCCCACGTCCGCTGACCCCGGTAGCACCCTCGGCAGGAGCGCGTTCCATCAGGTATGGTGTCATTGATTTGCATGTTTTTACCTAACTTTGTATACTTTCCATTAATGCAAATTAATGTTGTATATCTCTTGTTTTATTATCATATGAGCTTAATAAGTACATAAGTGATTTTGTGTGCTAAACTCATTTGGTATGATCTTCGTATCTATTTTCCATTGCATTGTAAGCTTAGTACATTTGCTAGAGTGGAGATTTTGCATGATAGATTGATGGATCTTTTTAGATGAATTGGAATTAAACCATTGTTCTTCATAGGTATACCAATGTATGAGATCCATTTTCATCTATATGCGATCCATGACACTCTTCTAACTCCATACCTTCTTGTGCACACATAGTTGTATTCTTTAATGATGATATGGTATGAGTTAGATCTTGATTGTGATTGATCCTCTTTATACAAATGTTAATTAGTTCCATGTATGGTTGTGCTCTTAAGTTGTATTTATAAATATCATACTACCATCTTTTGTGCTTTCTAGTCATTATTTTTGAAATGGATGGTTATGATGTTGATTCATGTATATTCTATTAGTGATGTCATCTTGGTACATGTTTCAACTTCATAGTAGTGATCTTGATCATATGAACCTCTTTGAAATCCATTGTTTGTATTTCATAGTTATATCTATTGTTTGATGGATCTTATAGATGTTGAATTCATATGATTTGAAACTTTGAAAATTGCATGCATCACCAAGCTATATCCTTTTATGCAATTTAATATGTTCATCACTATGCTCCTTAGCTATATCATTAAAAGTGATGAATATCCATTTATGATGTGTGATGGAATTTGGTGTTTGTCACATCCATGCTCTTAATTATGTTGTCTGATTCAATTGGTTTCAATTAGTATCATTTTCGATTTATGTCATATCCAATTGGTGTCATATCTTGAGAATGTGATAGACCTTGTGTACATTGGATTGAACTTGATAGTAAATATGTTTTTTTTTTCCATGTCACATTCCATTAGCATCATAATCTTCATGTTTGCCACCTCTCTTGCACATATAGGTAAATCTCATGACCACCATGTTTATGTGATCATAATCTTGGTTGGTTAATGGTTGAAGTAGGCTTCATGTTTGAACTTCATTTCATTTACATTGCACATGATAGACATATTTAATGATTAGATGAAATGATTTCAAAATTTTCAAAGCATATGATTTTCAAAGGTATATTAATTGATGCTATGCTTAGTAAACCCCTATAACATCATGGATAACTCTAATTTGGATTAATCCTAGTAGTTATATTCTTTTTAACTCCATTTTAGAGTGATTGAGTTTATAATCATCCTTGATCTCAATTGGCATCCTTAATTCCAATTGGTATCCATGATAGCTGATCCCCATGGCCTTGCTCTTTATTTTGGTAATTTGAACATATTGAGCTCTATAGTTAATAGTATCTAATCCTTCACTTGAAGTTTACCCTCAATTGGTTAAACCGTCTACTCATTGCACCAATCAGTTAAATCTTTGTCAAAAGGATGACACAAGGAGAGAATGAATTAAGGGGGAGTGTAAACTTTTAAAGGAAGCATTAACTTTGATCAAATTCACCCTTGTATTGGCCTTGCACCCTTAGAGATCACTAAACATGCATGATAACATGTTATGTATTTCATTTTCAATTTCTTTTGATAATAGGTGCTACTAAAAGGTTTTTTCCTTATTTCATGTGTGTAGGTACCTTTGCAATTTAATGTCAAAGGAGGAGAAAATTTCCAAGTTGTCTAAGAGGAGAAATTATATAATCTTCCAAAGGGGGAGAGAATGCACATCTTGCCAAAGGGAGAGAGTGCATGGTGAAAGGGGGAGAGATGAAAGAAGAAAGAAGGCTTGGGAGTTTAAGAAGATGCTTAGCCCAAGAGAGAAAGATGAAAAGAATTCTTGAAGAATGATCAAGCTCCAAGCATCAAGAAGAATGAAGAAAAAGAACTAGAGCCCAAGCTAAATGAAAGGAGCATCTAAGAGATTTCAAGTCTTGTCCAGCTTACGGGGAGCTAAAGACTTAGTGTGTAAATTTAGTGATGAATGAGGTGCCATCAAATTGCAAAGGGGGAGATTTTGGGGATTTTATATTTTGCAATTTGATGGATGCATTATAATTCTAACATTATTCGAATTTCCACACATGCATTGATTTTGAAATACTTGAAATCTTGATTTTCACATGCATAGTGTAAGACCTCGACTCCTAATTTCCTTGATTTTTGTGTTTTTAATTGCAAGTTAGTTCTTTAAACGAGTTTTTGATCCTAATCAGTTGGTTTGTGGTTTAGTTCAGTTTTCTAGAGCTTTGGGAATTTTTGAGAGCCATTGGACTTAGTCAGACACGTTCAGGGAGGCCCTGAGTGCACGTGTTTGCATGGGAGGATAATTATGTTTTCCGATTTTAATCATGATTTCGACCTCATTTGAATGGTTTTATTATTTGTTACAACTTTTGTTTTTAAACTGAACGTGTTTGAGGCCCAAAGACCCAAGTTTTGGCCCCAAGGGGTAAATCTAACTTTTCATGCAAAATCTGGACACGAATTTCGAAATCTCAAAACTATGTCAAAAATATACTTTTTGAAAAATAGATTTTTCGATGATCGTTTTGTTCTTCTTCGTCGATTTCATCCGGGGTCCACAAGACCATGTTTTAATCGTTTCAAGTTCAACTGCTTTGGGACCCACCTTCCAGACACTATATAAGCTCTCTCTCTCTCTCTCTCTCTCTCTCTCTCTCTCTCTCTCTCTCTCTCTCTCTCTCCTCCATACTCCTTTCCATTTCCTGCAACCGGTCTTGACCTAGAGTGAAGAAGAGGGGAAGGCTTCATCTTCGATCTTTTTCCCCTTGAATCATCTAGCAAGAGAGCTCCAATCCCCGATCCAACTCCGTCAATTTCTTCCTCTCTTCTCAAGCTACAGCTGGACCCGTTTTTGAGCTAAATCCCCGACACTATTCATCATCTTCTAGCTCTCTTCTTCTTATTTGACTAGCTAAAGGTTAGGGCTCTTGTTCCTCTTTTCATTTGATGTTCTTTTAGCGCATTTAGAACTTGTTTTCCATGTTTTCAAACCCATTTTCGAAATGAGGGTTTGTGATGACCAAAAATGTGATTTTTATGTGTTCTATTTTGGGGCTTTTGTGTAGATTTCATGGATCTTCCCTTTGGTTGAGTTTTGTGAAGATTTCCTTGGCATTGGATTGAGTCAAGTGAACTTTATAGGATTCTTCATGTACATTGCATTATGGTTTTGTTATTTTCATTAAGACATGATTTCTATGTTTAGTTTCCTAATGCAAGTTATGTTTATACTCTTTCAAGTCATGGGTTTTAGTTTCTTCACTTGTCTTGTTATTAATGATTTTTCAAGTCCTTAGAATCATGTTTGATCTTGTAAGTTTTTATGATTTTGCACATGGAAATGTCTTGATGTTTCTCAATGGAATGAATGGTTTATTTATGGATCGAATGATGTTAAATGTTGTAATTTATCCCTTGGAAAGCATGGTGGCTTAAGGAGTGCAGGTTACTCAGAAATGGGAGTGAAGAAGGGAAAGAAGTTGTGAAAAATCTGACTCGAAACACACTGCCTGTGTTCTGTCGGTCAGGTGTCGGTCAGTTGTCGGCTGACCGAACTACCCAGTTCGGTCAACCGACAGCCAACCGAGACCTGTCTATTCAAATTCCAGAGAGCAACATCGCGTCAGAAAATTGGTCGGTCGGCTGTCGGCTGACCGAACTCCCAAGTTCAGTCGACCGACAGCCAACCGAGGACCTGTAGGTCCCTTTTCCCGAGAGCTACATTTTTTGGAGTGAGACTTGTCGGTCAGCCGTCAGTCGGCTGTCGGTTAACTGACATATCAACCTCGGTTAACCGACAGGTAACCGAGGACTGACCGAAATTTTCCAAAAGTACTATTTTTACAAGATTTTTGTGAGAATGAAAAGTAGACTAGGATTTAGACCTTTATTTGACATTGTACACTTGGAATTCCAAAATGTACTATAACTTCTGGGGCACCAATTCTTGTCAAAACTCCGACATTTGGGTTTCAATTCCACAAAGGTCAATGATTGGTCTTAGCCTAGACTTGATAGATTTCGTGTTTGAACTCTTGTTCTGAGGCTTCATGCATCATCGTGTCCTCGTTTGATTTTCAAAGTACAAGTTCGTTTGAAGAATTGTTTCAAGAACCAAAACACTTGTTTTGATGCTTCGTGCATCATCGTGCATTCGTTTGAATTTCAAGTATAAGCTCGTTTTAAGACGTGTTTCAAGAATAAGAAAAGGGAATCATTTCTTAAGTTTGTTAAGCATTTATATTATGCTATCTTGCTAGCCTCGTCATGTCGTGCTTGTTAAATGATTTCTATCTTGTTTTGACGTGTTCTCGAATAAGTATTGTCGTGTTTTATGCATTCATGATATAAGTGAATACCACTGAGCTTGGATTGCCCTTTTAGCTTGATCCACTATCTGGGGGTCCTTAAACATGTGGACTGTCTGCAGACTAGTCGTGTATTATATTACACATCGTGCGTGTTCGTATTTCGGTTCCGCGGCCGGCCTCCCCGTCTACCTTGTGTGGCGTGGGATCGTGTCTTGCGTGTCGTGCTTGTTGTGCGTGCTTGCTCTTGTCATCATGTATGATGGAGAAAGGATGGGCTCGTGTGGATTTACTAATCATGATATTATATGTATTCATGTCTTGTTTCGTATATCGTTCATGCACTCGTGATTTCTTGATAAGTATCTTGTTCATGCATTGTTTTAAACCTTGTAAATCTGTTTCAAGTTCAATAAATTGTTTTTAGTTATTGTTTCCTTTAAACTTTAATTTTGTTTATGCTCTTGCCTATATCGATCACCCGCTAGACCGTCGTGTCTGATATTCTACTACTTTGGTGCTCTAGATATCAGGTCCTTATTTAGAGCTAGTTCGTGTGCAGAGGGCTATTGGGCCACGAGTTTTGCAGACTTGTTTTGTCAGCGATGTCATGTAGACGTCATGCTTGACTCCGGATTTACGTTACACCTTGGGTAGTATTTGTTCTAGCTTGCTATTTTGTACGGCTTTTGTTAGCCTTTTTCTTGGGAATTGTAATTAATGCACTCGTTAATTTGTAACTTGAATATGTTTGGTTAATGACTACCATGTTATTGTCAACTCTGTATATTTTGAAATTATGATTAGTTCCAGTCTGAGTTTGAATATTACTATGACAATCTTATGCTGACAGATTGAGTACGACACGGAACCCGATGGGTACGGATTCCGGATCGTAACGTCTTGTAGAGCTTCCGCGAAATATTTTGATGTGTTGGAAATTTTGCCATCCTCACACACGCGGATCCTGGGGAGAAATACAAAATTTTAATTAACACCCCCTATTCGCGTCCCCGAGATCGGATCCCAGTTTTGGGGGCGTGAAAGACTGGTATCAAAGCGGGCAGGTTTCTAGGAAATAAAACACTCTAGTAACTTTAAGACGTGTGGTGAGGACTCCTTAGGTCGTGTGGATTTTGTTTTGGCTAGCCATTGTTTTATCCGTTCGGTTTATTTTTCTTCTAGTGGGGGAGACCCTCTTTAGCTCGCCTCCTTGTCATTGTTGTTAGGGAATTTGGAGGACCAAATTCTTTCTAATGGGGGAGAATTTAATGTCTCTGTACCCACATTTAGTATCTTTTGCTTGTTTTTGTGTCAAAGAGTCGGTTTTTTGTGGCATTTTGTGGACTTAGCATGTGGTTCTCGAAGGACTTTGGCAGAATTTTCAGCTTCTCGATGTCACGGATGGAGTTAGCGAGGGAATATGTGAACAATTGTTAGTCAGCAAATTATGTGAATGACATATCTAGACCCAATTACCATTGACCGTGTACTATCAGATGATGTGTTAGACAGGTAAGTACAGATTTTTGGATAAATTTTTATTATTTTCCTAAGCCAGAAGACTCCAGAAGCCGAGTAAGTGGTGGACTTTATGAGATTTGGAGTGATTTTCAGTAGTACAGCTCCAAGAAGATGTAAAAAAGTAAGAAATTTCTCGCGTATTGATGAACTTGTGATAGAAATTTGTTCGAGGAAGTTTAACAATTGTAGCTATGGTGGTGAAGTTGACTCAGCAAAGTGCGTCGGTGCGTGGTTAAAAGCATATAATTCAGTTTTCGACAGCAGTGGAGAGACTTGTATATAGAATTGTTTGTTATCTAGTCACTTGATAGAGCAAATTTTGCAGACTTTATCGATTTTGGAACATTAGTTCGGGCAGAGTACAGATGCAAGCTGGAGAATCATAACTTATGGACTAGGTCAGTTGAAAGATCCAGAAAAGAATAACACATGTGCAAGACTTGAGGATGGTGAATCTGAAATAGAGGCAGAAGATTGAACAACCAAGTTTTGATTGGAACAGCTTTGAAGTTTGAATGCAGAGTTGTAACAGTTTGAAGTGTGATGTGAAGTAGACAACCACGTTTGGTTGAGAACCGATCGTTATACAAAAGGGCAAGGGCAAGGACAATGACCATAAAGAGTCAAAGTAATATAAACTCTTGGGTATTTGAAGAAAGACTCCATTCTAGGATTGTGGACACAAATCGAACTCGCAAGGTTAGCTATTTATGCCTGAGTAGAAGACCGGAAGACTAAGGTTTGAAGAATTGATAAGAGCTTGAGTTAGAGATTCCAAGACTGGCAGAGACAGAGTGACAGTACATCAAAATGAGTCAGAATTCCCTTATTCTTGGACCGACATTGATGGACAGGACAAGCTACAGATTCAAGACAATGCAAGGATAATTGATGATCACTGGAGACTGATATAAGGATTCTGCAACAAACATTGATTTTTGTCAGAAGAAAAAGTTGACAAGTAAAAGTCTGGATTGTTTGAGACCTTCAACAGGATCAAAGACCTCGACTATAGACTCATTTCACTGCCATGTTTGACCAGGGATATTACAATTGTGCAGAACAGTGTAAGTCATCAATGTTTAGAGACAATGCTACAGAAGAAGATGAACCAGTGAGTCCAGGTCCTTCCGAGAGGACCGTGAGTCTGAGCAAGCCTTTTTAGATTTTTGTGATCTTGTGTGTGAGTTTTGTCCTCTTTTCTTTTGTTTGGTTGGTTTAGATCATTTGGAGGACCAAATGTTTTAAAGGGGGGGAGGATGTAAGACCCCGACCCCTAATTTCCTTGATTTTTGTGTTTTTAATTGCGAGTTAGTTCTTTAAACGAGTTTTTGATCCTAATCGAGTTGGTTTGTGGTTTAGTTCAGTTTTCTATAGCTTTGGAAATTTTTGAGAGCCATTGGACTTAGTCAGACACGTTCAGGGAGGCCCTGAGTGCACGTGTTAGCATGGGAGGATAATTATGTTTTCTGATTTTAATCGTGATTTCGACCTCATTTGAATGGTTTTATTATTTGTTACAACTTTTTTTTTTTTAAACTGTCCGTGTTTGAGGCCCAAAAACCCAAGTTTTGGCCCAAAGGGGTAAATCTGACTTTTCATGCAAAATCTGGACACGAATTTCCAAATTTCAAAACCATGTCAAAAATATACTTTTTGAAAACTAGATTTTTCGACGATCGTTTTGTTCTTCTTCGTCGATTTCATCTGGGGTCCGGAAGACCATGTTTTAATCATTTTAAGTTCAACTGCTTTGGGACCCACCTTCCAGACACTATATAAACTCTCTCTCTCTCTCTCTCTCTCTCTCTCTCTCTCTCTCTCTCTCTCTCTCCTCCATATGTAGACACCTCATTTGGCCCCCTATGATAGACTTAAACACCTATCATATATAACGGTGCCCCCATTTCACCCATAATTGAATAGTTAATGGCATAATTCAGATTAATTAATGACGATAAAGATGCTTGTTGAAAATTTTATGCTTAGTTCGACAACCTTTAGAAATTCATGAGAGAAAAGGCCGAATCGCGTTGAGATTTCGAGTCCGACCCACTATCCATACAAAAAATAGGCTACAACACTATCCAAGTCCCTTCCAGACTACATAGGACACACTCAAGTTGATCCCAAAGATATTACACTTAGTTTACCTAAGTACAATGCGACTAGTATGATTTAAATGGCTATAATCTTTGACCCAGAGATCCCAACTACTTTCTGAACTCTAATCACTAGGATGTATGGACCAAAAGATTCTACGTTCCGAGAACTTTCCTTCGATATATAGAATGTCCAAATTCGATGAACGAATCAAAAGATATAGCCGTCAAAAGATTACCCTGCGAACACCCCACCAGGCACATACCTGGGCGCCCATGTAGGTGCGCCCATGTCCCAGGCTTGTACTTGGGCGCCCACACAGGTGCGCCCAGGTCCCTAGTTGCCTTAGGGAAGCAGTTAGGTGCACATTTAATCGTATCCCACTTTACCTTTCATATATAGTTTTGACCCGATCTCAACCTAAGAAATGAACCGAAACCAAACCTCGAGCCCGTTTGACCAAGACATGACATGGGCACACCTGTGGGTGCGCCCAAGTCCTGGAATCAACTTGGGCACCACCCCAGGTGCACCCAGGTCCCAAGTTGCTCTAAGGAAGCGCTTTGAGATGAACTTAGGCATGATTTACTCTACTCTTCGCAGTTTCGACTCGGTTTAGACCCAAAAACAATCCGGAACCGGACCCTAGACCCATTAGGCATCAAAGTTAGACATGGGCGCCACCATGTGGGCGCCCAAGTCATGGGACCCAGGTGCGCCCAAGTCTCCTAGAGCTTTATCTTACCTTGGTTTGCGTGAAACCCTTGGAAACTCGTGCAAGAAGTAGCCCTAACTCTTCCTCCATGTCAAAATCCCTATAAAGAGACCTCATATACTACTTTTGCAAGGAGGAGGCTACCAAAAAGAGAGAAAAAGAGAGAGGTCATAAAGGAGATCTCTAGATCTAGAAGAAATGAGAAAGAAGATTGCTTTGGTTCTCCAAGATCAGTAATGGAGAAAGCCTCCCAAACCATGGACTTGCACAAGAACTTCAACTTAGGACTTAAAGAACATGATTCGAATCGGTACTTATAGATTTCTTTTGTTTATTTGCATTACATTGTTTATTCATCATTGTTTAGAAACATGTTTAGGATCATGCACACATTGTAGATCTGCATTAATAGTATTATTTTACAGTAGATTAGATATTCAGTATTCATTCCTCATTAGAAACATGCTTAGGATCATCCGTAGTTTGTAGATCTGCGTTATTCTCATCATCCTGAACTCGTGATTAGGATAGATTTTGCATCCATCTCATTCTTGTTAGGAAAAATCCGAATCTGAAAAGAAAAGTGCTAAAAAAAAAAGAGAAAGTGCGCCCAAGTCCCAAGAGTGGGGTTTTGACCTTAGTCTTCATCCCGCCTGTGATTTCTCTCTCAAATTCGGGTTTCTATTAATATAAGCTGGTTTCAGTAACCTCAGGCCTGTGACTTTGTGTTCAAAATCGCGCGAAAAGCATTGATAAAAAAAAAAAAAAAGAAACAAAAGAGAAAGAAAACACAGAAAAACACTTGGGCGCCATATAGGTGAGCCCAAGTCCAAGATTGGAGATTTGACTCCCATTTTCCATTTCGCGCGTATTTTGCTTCGGAAATCCGAGTCCATCCTCGTATAAGCTGTTATCAAGGCATTCAGATTTGTTAAAAGTATTGAAAGAATTTGTTAAAAGTATTGAAAGAGTGGAAAACGGACCAAACGTATCATTGAAAAGAGAAAAAGGGTACAGGAAGGTACTTGGGAGCAATCGCAAGTGAGCCCAAGTCCCTGCAAAGGGATTCACCCTCGAAATCTTAGTGCTTGCATTATTATTTTCAAATCCGGAAGCTTTGACATTAATAATTCATAGTATTACCTTGCACTTAGTCTCGAATTGTTAGAAATCATATCGGGACATCGACAGAAGTCTGAAATACATCACAACCCGCAGGGGGAACACTTGGGCGCCCCTGTGTGTGCGCCCAAGTCCTGCAGAGACACTTGGGCGCCCCTGTAGGTGCGCCCAAGTCCTTGGTTTATTTTTCGGCCAGCTTTTGCTACATTTTGCGTCTCATTTAACATGATGTTCCACATTTGTGATGATTTCAATTAATTGCTGAACTTCTACACTTCGAATCATCAAATCATCAACACTTTAGGTTAGGTTATATTGCATAAAAACACCAAAAATTATAAAATCATAAAAATTCTTCCCTTCTCATCTTGCTCTTTAGTAATTAGAGAAGAGAATAAAAAATTAAAAGATATGGAAGAGTCCATTAAAAAGAAAAAGAATAGACATTAAGTAGAAGACACTAGATTGTTCTTTAAGATAGCTCGAATTGCTTTTGCATGAAAAACCAAACACCAAAAAAATCACAAAATCATAAAACACTTCTCCTCTCATCTTGCTCACTAGTAATTAGAGAAGAGAACAAAAAAAAAAAAAATAATGGAAATAGTAGAATTGTAGAGTTAGGCATTAACTAGATAATCCTAGTTTATTTCATTCATGCTTAAGTAAATTAATAAACTTGACCAACCCTAATTTAAACACTTAATTAATTCGAGATACCTAATTAAAACACTCAATTAAAATCCACATACTTAATTAATTAATTAATTAAATCCCTAGAATTGATTAACAACTCCTAATGAAAACCCTAATTAAATAAAACTTTAATCAACAAGTCCCAATTAAAATCCCGATTAACAAACTAATCAATAAGCTTTAATTTATTAAAAGAAATTAACTTAAAGACACCCTACAAGATAACAAACTACTAGACAAACACTTAGGAGCAACTATATGTGCGCCCAAGTCACCCTCGACACTTGGGAGCAACCACAAGTGCGCCCAAGTCACCGTCGATACTTAGGAGCAACCAGAAGTGCGCCCAAGTCATCCCAGACACTTAGGAGCAACCACAGGTGCGTCCAAGTCATCCCAGACACTTAGGAGCAACCATAGGTGCGCCCAAGTCACATTTAGTTCGGGAATCACCGAATCCCTATTAATTTCATACCTTGACCCAAATCAACACACTAGAACACCCTTACGATTTGAAATAACTAGAGCCAGTAGCCTAGACTAACCTAAAAGATCAAACCGACTTCAGCCACAAAAACATCCACGTAGGTACCAATCTCTTGACACTTAGCCTCTCATAATCATTAAGAAATTTAATTAATTAAAACCTAACTTAATTTTAACCTATCCAACACAATAATAACACAATTAATTCAAACAACATCAAACGATAAACACTCATCCTCAAATCAACCCAAAAATAAGAGAAACACACGGACTGAACACTTGGACGCCCCCACAGGTGCGCCCAAGTCATCCAGAGAGACTTAGGCGCCACCATAGGTGCGGCCAAGTCCCATTCTAGCCCCGGGACCATCGAATCCCAATCAGCCTCAAATCTCGATTAAAATTAACATCTTAGAACCTTTTCAGAACCAATAACAACCTTTAAATCAAAACCTTGATCAACTTAGACTCGTCCAGCACTTCAAACCGAGCCAAAGTGACCAAAAGATTTCAAATTCCAACTCGGGCGCCACTACTGGTGCGCCCAAGTGCATAGGAATACCTAGGCGCACACATAGGTGCACCCAAGTCCTCTGTCACATCCAAGTTGAGAATCTTAGTTACGTTTCGAGTTCCGGACTTAAGACTATTAAAATTAATTGACCCAAAATTAAAGACACTATTAGAACAGAAGCTTACATTGATTAGAACCCCACGAAACCCCAAAATTGAGCTAACACCATCGCAACCAACCGAATCACAACGAGCAACCACTTGGGCGCCACCACAGGTGCGCCCAAGTCATCAAGAAGACCTAGGCGCCACCACAGGTGCGCCTAAGTCCCCCTATCCTCCATTTCGCTGGTCTCGACACCTTTTAATCATTTAAAGTGAAACCCAAGATTCCAGAACCTTTGGCATACTAAAATAGAACCTTAAAACACTCTTAACTCATCCCTAAATAACTCTTAATCAGACCACAACTTAAGACAAGTCAAAACAAAATTAATAAGTTGTTTAGACATAGGAGCTATCAAATTTAGACGATTTACACCCTAGCATTAGATCGGATTTCCCCATTAGATAGACTAGAGCATTAGACTTCGTCCCATCACTTTTCCTGTTCCGTTAAGGGACCGGGAGAGCTGATGTGGGCGGTTTAGGACCTTAGGTTAGGGTTAATCCGATGATCAGTAATAAAGCATTAATCACGTAAATCCAAGTAAAATCCCCTAGTTAGGCCCTTCTAGCCCCAATATAAAAAAATCCATAAAAACTATAAAACCAACAAAATAAACCCAAAAAGATGTTTCCTTTATTTTTTCCTCCATGTCAGGTCCCAGATATTTAATTGAACTTAATGATAAAAGGGAAAGAAGAACTGATTTCTAAAAATTGAATAAATGAGAATGACGTGATGAGATGAATGATTTTGCACACACTTTTAAAACAATCACGGCCCATCGGCCCCTTTAAAACAATCACGGCCCATCGGCCTTCCTAAAACAAATACCGGCCCAGCAGCCACCTTTAGTCAATTTCGGCCCATCGGCCTTTCACTTTTATCACTTGTGTATCGCACACGAAAAACAAAGAAATCACAAGTCAAAGTCTCATTTGCATCGTTGTTTTGGTTTGCAAAGTCAGCCTTTAAACCCTATTTTGCCAAGGGATTTGAAGGGGGTACCCAGGAACGGGGCCGATCCTCTTCTTAAATATTTGGCACCTCCCCTCTTTTTTATTTCTTTTATTTTAATTATCTTATTTTACTTGGATACACTATGATTCTGCTATGTGAGGATTAACCTTTATTTGGACTTTAACTTGTAACCCTAAATTGACCCTATATTAAATAGACCCAAAGAGACCCAAATTAATGTGACAAGACAACCGTCGTGTGTTGTCGGCAGCACATTAGACGAGAAGAAGAACCCACCTATTTATTTTCTCCCATATTTCTTCGGCTTTCGTCGAAGGACGGTGTTACGGCCGCTACCGTAGCTGGCGATCGTGATCCGTCGATTTTGAGGGTAGTCGGAATCCTTCTTGTTCAATGTAAAATTTAAATAGCACATATATAGATGAATGGAGATTTTCTCAAGCCCATTGGTGGGCGCGGGGGGGTCGAAATTCACATCCGACACCATACTCCTTCCCATTTCCTGCAACCGATCTTGACCTAGAGTAAAGAAGAGGGGAAGGCTTCATCTTCGATCTTTTTACCCTTGAATCATCTAGCAAGAGAGCTCCAATCCCCGATCCGACTCCGTCAATCTCTTCCTCTCTTCTCAAGCTACAGCTGGACCCGTTTTTGAGCCAAATCCCCGACACTATTCATCATCTTCTAGCTCTCTTCTTCTTGTTTGACTAGCTAAAGGTTAGGGCTCTTGTTCCTCTTTTCATTTGATGTTCTTTTAGCGCATTTAGAACTTGTTTTCCATGTTTTCAAACCCATTTTCGAAATGGGGGTTTGTGATGACCAAAATTGTGATTTTTATGTGTTCTATTTTGGGGCTTTTGTGTAGATTTCGTGGATCTTCCCTTTGGTTGAGTTTTTTGAAGATTTCCTTGGCATTGGATTGAGGCAAGTGAACTTTATAGGATTCTTCATGTACATTGCATTATGGTTTTGTTATTTTCATTAAGACATGATTTCTATGTTTAGTTTCCTAATGCAAGTTATGTTTATACTCTTTCAAGTCATGGGTTTTAGTTTCTTCACTTGTCTTGTTATTAATGATTTTTCAAGTCCTTAGAATCATGTTTGATCTTGTAAGTTTTTATGATTTTGCACATGGAAATGTCTTGATGTTTCTCAATGGAATGAATGGTTTATTTATGGATCGAACGATGTTAAATGTTTTAATTTATCCCTTGGAAAGCATGGTGGCTTAGGGAGTGCAGGTTACTCAGAAATGAGAGTGAAGAAGGGAAAGAAGTTGTGAAAAATCTGACTCGAAACACACTGCCCGTGTTCTGTCGGTCAGGTGTCGGCTGACCAAATTC
The DNA here is from genome assembly GCA_028538565.1 of Umbellularia californica. Classification (NCBI taxonomy): domain Eukaryota; kingdom Viridiplantae; phylum Streptophyta; class Magnoliopsida; order Laurales; family Lauraceae; genus Umbellularia; species Umbellularia californica. The sequence continues at coordinate 32,204,261 of JAPQWN010000004.1, forward strand.
CGGAGAGCAACATCGCGTCAGAAAATTGGTCGGTCAGCTGTCGGCTGACCGAACTCCCAAGTTCGGTCGACCGACAGCCAACCGAGGACTTGTCGGTCCCTTTTCCCGAGAGCTACATTTTCTGGACTGAGACTTGTCGGTCAGCCGTCGGTCGGCTGTCGGTTAACCGACATATCAACCTCAGTTAACCGACAGGTAACCGAGGACTGACCGAAATTTACCAAAAGTACTGTTTTTACAAGATTTTTGTGAGAATGAAAACTAGACTAGGATTTAGACATTTATTTGACATTGTGCACTTGGAATTCCAAAATATACTATAACTTCTGGGGCACCAATTCTTGTCAAAACTCCGACATTTGGGTTTCAATTCCACAAAGGTCAATGATTGGTCTTAGCCTAAACTTGATAGATTTCATGTTGGGCCACGAGTTTTGCAGACTTGTTTTGTCAGCGATGTCATGTAGACGTCATGCTTGACTCCGGAGTTACGTTACACCTTGGGTAGTATTTGTTCTAGCTTGCTATTTTGTACGGCTTTTGTTAGCCTTTTTCTTGGGAATTGTAATTAATGCACTCGTTAATTTGTAACTTGAATATGTTCGGTTAATGACTAGCCTGTTACTATCAACTCTGTATATTTTGATATTATGATTAGTTCCAGTCTGAGTTTGAATATTACTATGACAATCTTATGCTTGCAAATTGAGTACGACACGAAACTCGATGGATACGGATTCCGGGTCGTAACGTCTTGTAGAGCTTCCGTGAAATATTTTGATGTGTTGGAAGTTTTTCCATCGTCACACACCCGGATCCTAGGGAGAAATACAAATTTTTAATTAACACCCCATATTCACGTCCCCGAGATCGGATCCCAGTTTTGGGGGCATGACACATAGTTTTTAAGACTTTAAAACTTATGGCTCGTGCATGTTTTGATTTTAAACTTGGATGGATTTATTTTTTAAAAGAAGCATTTTGAATCAAGAATGCCTATGGTTGTAAAACTTTCAAATCATCTTAGGCATTTTAGGATTCATGTTTTTAAAACTTTTAGATTGATTAAAACATGTTTTCAAGCTTGATTCCATGGCCCAGGGTTCCCACAGGAGGAGAACTTTTCCCACTAGAAAAAAACTTTGAAAATCAACATTTTTGGAAAAAATTCCCTGTGACCCTGTCGACCTACAGTGTGGCCAGTTGACCAGCCCAAGGGACCCGATTGATCGGCCACTCAAGGGGTCGACCGGGAAAAGAGCCGTTGGGCTCTTCTAACAATCAAATTTTTTACCGTTGAGCCTAGGTCGACCAGGCCTTGTACCAGGTCGACCCGGGACTCGCAGGAACCCACTTTTTGGGTATAAACAGTGGTTCATTCCTTTGAAAAAGTGTGGAACATCTAAGCCATCCTTGAGGTGCTTGGAGACAAGAGAAAGGGAAATGAGCTAAGAGAGACCAAGAGGTCATTTGGAAAACTAAAGCTTGGATCCATTAAGTTAAATCCCTAAGTAAGCTTTACTTTTCTAAATCATATGTTTCATGCTTTCATTAAATGATTTGTAAATCAATATTGGCATGCTAAATATGATGTGTTGAATTCATTATCATATTTAATCTTGGATTAATTTTTTTTGGATTCCTCACTTAGATTTAAGCCAAGTTTGTTTTAAATTTCGTAAATCATGCTTTGTCAAAACCTTTGGTTACTTTTATAGCATGATTCATTTACTTGGTTGAATTCTTATTTGTTGTTTTCAATCAAATTAGAACCATAGTTAAACTAGTTTGTTTTTTAAAACAACATTGCACATGCATCACATGTTTAGTCTTAATAGTTTTATACAACTTGTGAGCCTTTGATTTTCATGTCATCAACAAGTTAGTATTTATACATGTGATTTGCATTTCACTTCAATCAAATATCTTTGAGTGCTTTAAACTTTTAAATGCTTTAAGCATATATTGATTGGGCTTACTTTTTAAACTTGATTGAAGTTTTTCACACACACACACACACCATGGGCATTCATCTTTGCATCACATAGAGTGGTGTGTGAGTTTGTTTTTCAATTTCATATCCGCCTAATTTAGAGGCACTGTAATTGAGCTTTAATTGTATCTCTTAAAGTTTTTGTGTAGACACTTATTTGAGAAATCGTCTCTTGTAAAGGTTATTACTTAGCCTATAGAAAAGCATAGTGTAGAGGTTATTGCTTAGCCTAGAAAAAGCACATTGGAAGGTTATTGCTTAGCCTAGAAAAGCACATTGTTAGAGGTTATTACTTAGCCAATTGAGAAGCATAGATAGTGGAAATCCGATTGGGTGTAGGAACACAAGCCGGTAGTGGATGTAAGCATTGAGGCCGAACACTATATATCATTGTATGACGGTGCATGCTTTGTGGTGATTGTTTTTGTTAGCTTCCGTATTTAATTTTATAATCATCACTAGTGACTAATTTAATTTAAAGAAGTTAAAATTGGGCATAATTGGTCACTAATTTGAAGCTCGCCCTATTCACCCCCCCTCTAGGGTTCGGATCCCGGACTTTCATTATTGACATTGCTGATGCAGTTTTTTCTCGGTTTGGATTTTATCATCATGTGTTTGGGAAATGGTCAGTGGAATGGGGAAATCATGGTGTGGTTTGTTAAGATTCTTCTCCACTCCAAATCGATATTCAAAGTGTCTAAAAAGGGGTCTTTAATTATCATTGAGTTTACTTTGAGGTCTGTTCCATATTCTGTTCAATGATATAGCAATATGAATCTGTATTTTTGTTCTTATGAAAGATATTTTGGGTTCTCTACAGGTTTATCAAATGAAGAGAAAGATGGATTACTTGCAACGTAGAAACATCGATTGGTACTTGGAATATCATTTTTAAGGTGATTGATTATATTTGCATAGTTTTTGTTTTGGCTAGGTGTATAGGAATTTAAACATTTCCACTTTATATGTTTGGAAGAAAGCACTTGACATTATTTTGAGAAAGAAAGGAAGAAGGAAAAAGGGAAAAGGACAAAGAGAACTCTTCATAAATGACTTACTGCTAATGATTGATAATTAAAAGCGGACTTGGCGAATTACCCATCACTCATTATGTTTCATTTTTAGTATCTAAAATGTTTTATTAGGGTGTGAAATATTCCAGTTTGGCTTGGATACATATTCAGTTGATTTGTGTGATGACTGGGCACCAGAGCTTGCCACTTTAACAAGAAACTTCCATCATTTAAGGTTGATGTATATGCATTTGGGGTGATTCTGATGGAACTGCTAACAAGAAGTGCGGGTGACATTATCTCTGGCCAACCAGATGTAGTTGACCTTATTGATTGGGTTTGACTGTGCACCAATGAAGGAGGGGGAATAGACTCTTTTGATAGAGACATTGCAGGTGCAAAGGAAGCTCCAAAAGCAATGGATGAATTACTTGCCATATCGATTAGGTGTATTCTTCCTATAGATGAGAGACCTAATATCAGAACAGTCTTTGAAGAACTTTGATCTATAACAGTTTAAAGTTTTTCTACATAATATTAGAAGATTGCAGTCACAAAATAATATAACTACATTTTTCACGTGTCCTTATTTTGATTGACCTATAATTTGAAGTGTGTATGAATGCATGAAGGAAAGATTGAATCGATGGTTTGGATCCATATAAATATCGGCGATAGGGGTCCCCTAAATATCTCTCTCTCTCTCTCTCTCTCTCTCTCTCTCTCTCACAGTTCTTTTTAGTTTTATTAATTTTGATGCTATACAACTTTTTCCCTTTTTTTAGAATCAGACCAAGAAAGCCAAGACTTGGAGAAGTTTATCCTCAAGTGCCCCATAATGATATTTTTTTAATTATTGTTTTATGATTATTTTTTTTTTTCATGTAGTTCTATTTTTATTATTATATTTTGATGACGAGGCCGGTTTATTTAGATTTATGTTCATATAAAATTAGACTCAAGTATGAGCAGACTGACATTTGAAAGTGGAATCACGGTCAAGAAAATAGAAGAAAATACATTACAAAAAAGAATCGGCATTTTTGTTGGCAGAAATTGAAAAATATAAGTTTTGTTAAGATATCTTCAGCATTGTTCTATGAAATACAATTAACATTTCCTAATTCATGTGAAAATTGAACATGCAGTATCAAACAAGCAAGAAATTGGGACAGTTGAAGATGTTGGAGCATATACTTTGGAAGCAATGCCAAATAGAAATAATATTGATGAGACAAGTGCAGGTGCTAAGACAAGTGCAATTGCTGACAAAATATTAGGTGCTTGGACAAGTCAATGTTCTGGGACAAGTTCAACATATGAGACAAGTGACATAAATGACACAAGTGTACAAGGTGAAACAACTGCACGATTCGAAAGAGTTTATGGACAAAAGAAATATCATGAATTGATTTATGGAGACTTATAAACATTATTCTTGTTTTATTTTAATACATTGGCACGTCATATCATAGTTCTTTCAAAAGATGGTGACCAATCTTAAATTTCCTATATAATTGTATTAAATGTAGTTTGTTTGTTTATTAGGTGTCTACTTTCAATTTAAATTGGGTTTTCCTTCCATGAATTAAATGCTCACATTGGGCGTGGGCCCTGAAGCGCTAGTGTATTGTACACTTGAACCGCCCTAAAGCGCTAGTCTATTATACACTTGGACCTATGTATGTTAGTTTATTTAAATTAAAACAGGGAGAAAGAACTTCTATCATCATCATTATTTGAGACAATGAGTTCATGGTTGATTAGGCGGCCCGCCTACTATAACTCATTGTTGACTTGATTCGGGGCCGTGACTGCCTACAGACGCCGTGATTAAGAAAATCTAACCTGCAAAACAAAATAGAATTATATATATAAAGACAACGGGTCTTTTCCTGGGAGAGCGACACGTGGCGCATCCTCAAACTTTTTGCAATGCTACATTTCAAAATTACCCTTCTAATCTAATCTCATCACCTAAAACATCTCAATGCAAATCTAAGATGTTCTTGAAATAAGATACTTATCCCTTCCCTAAAACATAGCACACAATAATAACTTCTATTTAGTTACGTTCAATGGGCCCTATGGATTATTAAACTAACAAAAAAAAAAGAATAAAGGCTCTTTGGCTATAATTTTAGTGATTAGTGAACATGTATGTATTAAATGTTGTTGCATATCAATTTGTGGAACCTTTATGTCAGATCCAAGTTGTAGAAATTTGGGGCACTTTAGTAGGCAGTATTTTTCTATTTTGTTTCCTATTTTTTCTTTCAGTAATTCGTATGTTAATCTATAGGGACCATTGTGGAAGCCAGTTAATTTCAAAATCTACACTTTGTCGCGACCCTGGACTGGGACCCGGGCCCGCGACTGCGCGGCGGCATGATTAACCAACACCAAACACGCCGCCGCTGTTTTGATTATTTTCCCACAGGTTTCCGCGGTGAGGATCCCAAGACACGGGTCTAGCTCACACGAATGGATATGCGGAAGCGTGTAGCAAAACGTGTCACTCAAATCTTAAAGAATGAGATACAAGGGAATTGTATAATATAAAGACAAGGTATCAAAAGAGAATGTCATCAAAGCATTCCTAACATGATTAACATTCAATGTTTAACAAAAGTATATTAATTCAAGTTACACAACCCAGAGAGGCCAACAAAGGCCAATACAACCAATGGAACCCCAAAAGAACAACCCAACATAACCCAAGCTAGGTGAAACGAAAATCAAGATCCCGACCGGCGTCTAGATGACGTCGTTGGGCTGCCACTCGAGTGCTGGGGGTGGCTCAACAGCCTCCTCCGGGCTCTCCTCGTCACGCGTGTACACTCCTGCACCTGGACATCAAAATAACAAGCATCAAACACGACGGTTTGGCAAATAAACAATTTAGGCATGAATAATTGAAATAATGCTAAGACAGTTCAAGATTTGAATACACGTTTCACGTTTACGAAACTAGCATGAATACTTATAATATCATGAAAAGATAAATCCACATAGAGCTCATCCTTTCTCTGTCATACTTGGTGACAAGAGCAAGCACGCACGACAAGCACGACACGAAAACACGATCCCACGCCACTCAAGGTAGACGGGGTATCCGGCCGCGGAACCGGACCACGAACACGCACGATGTGTAATAAAATACACGACTAGTCTGTAGACAGTCCACATGTTTAAGGACCCCCAGGTAGTGGATCAAGCTAAAAGGGCAGTCCAAGCTCAGTGGTATTCACTTATATCATGAATGCACAAAACACGGCGATACACGTTCGAAAGCACGACAAAACAAGAGGGAGATCATTTATAAAACATAACACGACGAGACTAGCAACTTAAGAAATGATTCCCTTTTTTATTCTTGAAACACGATTCTTGAAACACGTCTTAAATACAAGTTTATACTTGAAAAAATCAAACAAGAACATGAGGACGCGTAAAACATCAAACCAGGAGTCTAAACAAAATCCATCAAGCATAGGCTAAGACCAAATCTTTGACCCTTGTGGACTTGAAAACCCAAACGTCGAAAATCTATATAACTTGGTGTCCCTGAAGGTAAGATACGTTTAGGAATTTCGAGTGCACAATGTCAAATGAAGGTTTAAAGCATATTCTAGTTTTCATTCCCGCAAAATTTCTTCAACACAGTTCTTTTAGTAACTGTCGGTCAACCCTCGGTTAACAGTCGGTTAACCGAGGTCGATCTGTCGGTCGACCGAAGGTTTGACCGACAGATCCCAGCCCAGAATTTCTGCTCTCTGGAATTCGAACCGACGGACGACCTGACAAAAATGTTGCTCTCTGGAATTCGAACCGACAAATTTCGGTTGGTGTCGGCCGAAGTTGGACCGACAGCTGACCGACAGGCACGGGCAGTGCATTCTGTTCAGAATTTTTACAACTTTTTCTGCCTTCTTCACTTCCACATTTTTACCACCTGCACTCCCCAAGCCTCCATGCTTTCCAAGGGATTCATTCCACACATTATAGAGCATTCCATCCACAATTTGTCCATTCATTCCAAAGAGAAACATCAAGACATTCTTATAACAATTCTATGGAACTTACAGAACCAACGTGATTCTAAGCACTTGCATGAATCATCAATAAAAACACAAGTAGAGGAACTCAAACTAATGACTCAAGAAAACATAAACATAACATACATTGATAGGTTCAAGCATAAAAAAATCATGTCTTAATGGAAGAAATGAAACTACAACACAAAGTATATGAAAATCCTATAAAGTTTACTTGCCTCAAATCAAAGTCAAAGGAATCTTCACAAAAACCAACAATGAGGGGTGCTCCACGAGATCTACACAAAACCCCCAAAATGGAGCATACAAAAATCAATATTTTGGCCATCATAAACCCCCATTTCGAAAATGGGTTTGAAATCATGATAAACAAGCTCTTGGTGAGCTAAAGAACATTAAATGAAAAGATGGGTCCAAGCTCTAACCTTTTGCTCACCAAACAAGAAGAATGGAGGTTGAAGATGATGAATAGTGAAAGGGGTTTGGCTCCAAAACGTGTCCAATCGAAGCTTGAGAAGGGAGGAAGAGAATGGCGGAAACGAATCGGAGATTGGAGTCTTCTTGTTAGATGATTTCAAGGGAAAAGATCAAGAAGAGGGCTGCCTTCTCAACTCCACTCTAGGGCAAACCGTTGCAGGATTTTTGGAAGAAGAAAATGGAGGAGAGAGAATAGGAGATCTTTTATATGGGTTGAGAGGTGGGTCCCTCTCCAACTGAACCTAAAACACTTAAAACATGGTCTTGTGGACCCCGGATGGGATCGACGAAGAAGAACAAAACGATCGTCGAAAAATCTAGTTTCGAAAAAGTATAATTTTGACATAGTTTCACGACTTCGAAAAGTGTGCCCAGATTTAGCATGAATAGTCAGATTTACCCTTATTGGGCCAAAACTTGGGTTTCTGGGCCTGAAATGCATGAAGGTTAAAAACGAAAGTTGCCATAAATAATAAAACCATTCAAGAGAAATAAAAATCACATCCACATCAAAGATCTAGAACAAAAACCCATTCTTACTCGTGTACTCAGGGCGTCCCTGAGCGTGTCTGACTCATACTAAACGTCCTCAAAATCCCCAAAATTATAATCCAGACTAAATCTAATCACATTCAAACCCAACTAGTACTAAGACTCACTTAAGATTAAACGTTCACTTAATTAGTACTAATCGAGTTGGTCTGGGTCGGGGTCTAACACACTTGATATATAATCATTTATATTTACTAATTTAACCAAATAAATTTTCTCTCATGAGCTTCCATCTTTATCATGATTTTCTTATTATCATGTATATTTACTAATTTAACTAAATAAATCTATGAGTCCCATTATGAAATCCAAGATTTCTTTATTTCCAAACTCACAATTTATGGAAGCCACTTTTTTTTTTATATATACCAACACACGAAGAGCTTTTTTTATACCAGAGCGGGGGCCACTTTCATAAGCTATATTCTGCTACTTTTTTCCCCTTATTTTCCTTTCAATATTCAATAAGATTAATCTGTGTGGCCCATTATGGACATTTTTCTCCTTATTTTTCTTTGAATATTTGGTAGGATTAATTAATCTGTGGGGCCCATTGTGGAAGCCAATTAATTCCAAAATCCACATTTAATTCTAAAATGGCACTCAATTTATGGCTAAGCAAAAATATAATCAAATCAAGGTCCTAAAATCTTTACTATTTACTTGATCTTTCCCTAAATATTTCCCTCCACCTAAAATTTCTCTAATGAGTTTCCATCTTTATTATGAATTATATATTAATATTCATTTATAATTTATTTAAATATTTAGAAATATTTATAATTAAAAACTTTAATGATTTTTTAATTATGGACTGTGTCCTAGTATAAATAATAGATCCCTGGCAGGGTGGGTACCGTAGTGACATCGTGTCACATGTCAGAACTACACTACATTGAGTAGGGACGTAAATGGGTCCCCGATTCTCTGAGTACCCAGAGGTTCTGGCCCATTAAAAATCGGGCCTGGGTCATTATTTAGGTCCCGATAAGTAAATGGGTTTAATTGCAGATCCTTTTTGTCGCGACCCCGGACCGGGCTTAGGGACCACATCCGGGATCGGGACTAAGTAAAGGACATGCGATCATATGGAGTGATGACAATAATTAAAGATATGTTTATGATCAAGCGTACATGGGTTAATAAAAGGACACACATTACCCGTGCATGTGATTTCCCACAGGTGTCCGCGGTGAGGATTTCCCAACACACATAAACATTTAGTATGATTGCGGAAGCGTGTAGCAAATCAAGCATGTAATTTCATTTCCATAATAACAAAACTGGTTGCATCTAAATAACAAGTATCAGAATGAGCAATGTTCAATAGCGTAACCAAAAAATACTGTTAAAGTTAGAACATATATCATTTAATTACAATTCCCAAAAACTAGAGGCCAACAAAGGCCAATATAGACAAAACAATAACCACCAAAAATATAGTTTCTAACATCCCCCAAAATGTTTCGCAACTCGACGACTGGATGTTTATATAACATCGTCGGCACGCCACTCAACTAGCTGTTGCGGTTCTCCGACCGCCTCCTTTAACTCCTCCTCGGGGAAACCAACAACGGGACTTGAGTACCAAAGCTAAGGATCAGACACGACGATCTGGCAGGTGGAAGAAAAGATATAAACATTTAACCCCAAAAACATTTACCTTGGAAAACATTTAAACCTGTCTACACAATACTGTCATGAAGTAAATGCATCATTTAATTAAAACATATATGCAAGGTAAAACAGGTAAAGGTAACCAAGGAATTCAGGGAACAAGTAAGATGGCAACCATACAAAGCTAAATCCTCTATCACCGAAGTGATAGAGCAAGCATATCAAGGCGTTGACCTCAGTCACCGAAGTGAGGAGGTCCAACGAATTTACATATACATATATACTATATACAAGACATGACCACGGTAGCAAACTCAGTATAAGGAACCACAGTAGCAATCTGCGGTATCGGGACAAGACCACGGTTAGTAAACCGGGTAGCGGGATCCAAACTGCAGTTGGCGGGACAAGAGGGGGATCTCCAACTCAGTGGATCAGACTGACAAGGTTATCCAAGCTTAGTGGTGCCGACTCATAGGTCAAATCATAGAAATCAAATCACGTGTAAAGCAAATCAAAAGCAAGAATATAACCGGGCAAGACGGGGGTGCTCAAAGGCACAACTGTCATATCATGTCGGGCATACATGTCAAGACTAGTAAAACAGTACAAATATACTTTCAATGTTTTCGAGATTGATAGATAACAAATCATAAATTCCGGGAATAAAGAGGTGAAGTAACCTTTCGAAATGTCGGGACCGTGTCAGGGTTAAGACTAATTCAAGTGAATAGGGATTCCGTATGTCTACTTTGAATTTACTTGGTACTCTTTGAATTGAAGACATTTCGGGCTCCTTAAACACTTGGAAGTTTCCAAAACCTCAATGAATTCTTATGATTGTAGTCACTTTCTCAACCGAGCTTCAAACAACGGTTATGAGTCTTCTCATCACGATAGGGATGTTAATAAACCTCCCTCTATAGTTAGGATATTTCATTTTTGCTTCCAAAGTGGCCCCAGATGATCAACACGCGTCTTTCGAGCGAACACGGGGTTCGCTTGAGCGAATTGCTCTCTGGAATGGCTTTCTGGGAAGGTTAGCTCGAGCGGACCAAAGTGTTAGAGTATTTATTTTGCTGCAATTTGATAGGATGCATTCATCTTCGTAAAGCTTGTCCTCTCATTCATTCATGAATCATCATGCATTTTTATCTTTCATGGTTTTTGTTCTTTCTAAGTTATGCATGGTTTTTCAAATTATTCTTAAGTTCTCAACTTTCTGTTCAGTCTTGGTATTCTCCCTTTTCAAAAGCTTTGAATCTGTTCAGCTCTTTCAGAAATTTCTGTGTGTTTGGCCTGTCGGTCAGGTGTCGGCTAACCGACAGTGAACCGAGCTTAACCGAGACAGTGTCGGTTAGAATTCCAGAGAGCTTCATTTTCAAACATCTGTTGATACTCTCTGGTCCGTCAAGGTGTCGGTCAGGTATCGGTCAACCGACATTATAAAAAGAGCTAACCGATGGGTTATCAGTCAGAAATCCAGAGAGCTGTTTTCTGAACTGATTTGATCTGTCGGTTAATGTGTCGGTCAGCCCTCGGTTAACCGAACAAGTTCGGTCAACCGACCATGCTTTATGGTCAGCAAAAATTTGAAAATATGACCGTTAGCAAGTGACCGTTGGGGGTGTCGGTTAACCGACCCCTTTATGTCGGCTAACCGACGCCTAGCCGTTAGAACAACTTTTTCTATAAAAAGTGGCTTTCTCTTTTGGAAAAGTTGCTGAACTTTGGGGGATTTTCAAGAGCAAGGAAAAGCAACTTTTCAAGCATCTTTGTTAAGGGATTGTGAAGCCATCTCATTAGACTCAACCTTTGATCTTCAAAATGGGTGTGCTTCTCTTCTCTTTAAATTTCAAAAATATGTTCTTTTCTTAAATCTTTGTGTTTCTATTTAAGGCATGATCATAGAGTTGCTTGTTTCCTTCTGTAGTTGATTTTCATCACATGTTTTATCTTTTAAAGTCTATTTGATTTATGAAATCAACTTATGTCTTGTTTTCATATGAGTTTTTCAAAACCTAGTTTTCAAAATCAACTTGTTTATCTTGTGATTACATCCTTCAATATACAAGTTGAATCTTTATGAAAACCATGTGTAAATCATTCTACTCTTTGTCTCACATATGATTAGCATCTTTGAATCATCTTGAATTTACTTTTCAAAAAGGAGTTTGAATGTCTTTCTAGAACTTGCATCTACTACAATCTTTGTCATTCATTTGCATGCATCTAGAAGTTTAGTTTTTCACTTTCATATCAGCCTATTTAGAGGCAAATCTTAGTGCTTGATTAGTTCTCTTATTCATGCATGTTGAGGCATAATTCACAAGAGAAAAATCTAAGTTGTAAGGGTTAGTGCTTAGCCTTGAAAAGCATTTGTTGTGATTGTAAAGGTTTATGGTTAGCCTTGAAAAGCATAGTGTTGTATGTGTAAAGTTTGAGGTGATCCTAAACCTTAAAATTGATTAGTGAAAATCCGGTAGGGTTACCGGGAGTGGATGTAGGCATTTTGGCCGAACCACTATAATTGATTGTGTTATGGTGGTTGATCTTTTACTTTTATTTCATGAATGGTATATGAATGCTTAGGATTGAATATCTAGAAGTTCTCTCTTTTCATCAAAGCATAATATATTTAAAAAGTTAAAGAAATTCAAAAGTTGTATAAGTTCTTAGGAGTAATCCTATTCACCCCACCCCCCCCCCCCTAGGATTCGATCTTGGACTTCCAATTGGTATCAGAGCAAGGTTGCTCTTGATTAGGTCTTACCACCTAGAGTTAGAATCCTAGTGAGTGCTTGTATTTTGTTGCCACCATGCAATCTCATTTGGGAGAGGGAAATGCCACAAATAGACCACCCTTGTTTAATGGAACACAATATAGGTATTGGAAAATTCGAATGCAAGTGTTCTTAGAATCCCAAAGCCTAGATGTTTGGAACATTATTGAAGAAGGCTACCATCTTCCCACAACCACCGAAAAAGATTCTGAAGGAAATGATATTTCCACAAAACTCAAGCCCAAGAGTACTTGGACTCAAGGGGAAAAGGATAGAGCCAACTTGAATGCTAAAGCAAAGAACTCTCTATATTGTGCTTTGTCTCAAGAAGAATTTAATAGAGTAATAAATTGCAATACTGCTAAAGAAGTTTGGGATACTCTAGAGACCACTCATGAAGGAACGGATCAAGTCAAGATAGTTAAAATTCAAATGTTGACCTCTAAATTAGAAGACATTAAAATGCTTGAGGAAGAAACATTTGATGAATTCTACACAAAGATAATAGAACTTGTCAACTCTCTCATAGGTCTAGGAGAAGTCATGGATGAAGCTAAAACTGTTAGAAAAATTTTGAGATCTCTCCCTAAAAGATTCAAACCAAAAATTGTGGCCATAACTGAGAGTAAAGATGTTGACAAACTTAAAATTGAAGAACTAAAAGGAAATCTACTCACTTATGAATTAGATTTTGAAGTGCAAGACAAAAAGAAAGGAGTAGCTTTCTCATCTCAATTTAAGGAAAATAAAAGTGAATGTGATAGTGATGAGGACAATGCTCTGTTTGTTAAAAAATTTAAGAAATTCTTTAGAACAAACAAGAACATTAGAAATTCTGATGAAAGCAAGTCTCCTAAGTTTCAAAGAAGCCCCAAGAGATCATTTGTTAAAAAGAATGTGCAATGTTACAATTGCAAAGGGTTTGGACATATTGCACAGAATTTGAAAGAGGAGACAAAAAAGGAAAGAAAGCCTTAAACATAACTTGGGATGATGAAGATGAAGAAAGTGATAAAAATGAATCCCAAGATGATGAAGATGAAAATTCCCCTAATTGGCTTCTCATGACACATATTGAAGAAATTAATGAGCATAATTCATTAATAGATGATCTATTAGGGCAAGAAAAAACTAAAAATGAAAATGAAGATAATGAATTGCAACAAGCTTATGATGAACTCTATGAAAATTGGGAGATTGTGATTAAGAAAAACAAATCACTAAAAGAAGAGTCTAAAAAGCTTGCCAATGAATTAAGCATCTTGAAGGATGACTTAAAATTGAAAATTATTGAGAAAGAAAGCATAGAACAAAAATTCATCACTCTAAATGAAGATCTAAAGCTTGCTCAAAACAACATGCATAATTTACAATCCAAGTTAGAATCTAGTCAACTTGAAATCAACTCTCTTCACTCAAAACTTAACAAAGGAAAATTCATTGTTGATAAATTCACCTTGGGAAGTGATAAAGCTTATCAAATGTTGGGCATGCATAAAATCTATGGTGATAAGAGTGGACTTGGGTTTGAAGGTTCCTCGAATAACATAAAGAATAACACTCAAAACTTCACCAAAAATTCACACAAACCCTTAGTTGAAAGAAACTATCTCTTTAGATGGATTTGCCACTTTTGCAATCGTAGTGGACATTTAGTTCCTAATTGTCCCTACAAGATTAGGTTGTCACTCAAAATCCCCTCTAGGATCCCATTCAAATTTGTCCCCAAGATCATTACTTCTAAACCTTTGTTAGCCAGTTGGGTTGTTGAAGAAACTAATCTTAAGAATCTTATAGTCCAAACTGCCTTGAAAGCTAAGGAAAACCTCACTTGGTTCTTAGATAGTGGGTGTTCTAAACATATGACCGGAGACCGATCTAGGTTCAGCTCCATAGTGGAATATGATGGTGGAAATGTTTCTTTTGGAGATAATAGCAAAGCTCAAATCATTGGCAAAGGAAGTGTGAAAGGAGATCAAATACCAACTCTAAATGATGTATTTCTAGTGGAAGGATTAAAACACAATCTTCTTAGCATAAGCCAATTGTGTGACAAGGGAAACAAAGTAGTCTTTGACAGTCTTTCATGAAAAGTGGTTAATGACAAAACCAAGCAAGTCATTCTTACTGGATCGAGGACAAAAGGAAACATTTACATTATTGAAGAATGTGATGACAATGAATCAAGGTTCTTGATAACCAAAGATCAAGAAAATTATTTATGGCATCAAAGGATGGGTTACATAAATTTCAAGTTGATGAAAATGTTATCGAAAAATGAAATTGTGAAAGGTATGCCCAAGTTAAGTGATGAAAGATCAGAAATATGCAAAGCTTGTCAATTGGGTAAACAAATCAAGAAAAATTTCAAAGGATTAAAGGATATATCGTCTTCTCGTCCTCTTGAACTAATCCACATGGACTTGATTGGACCTGCACCTGTGCAGAGTATTGGAGGAAAGAAGTTCATATTGGTTATGGTAGATGATTATTCTCGTTTTGGATGGGTTGCATTTCTTCATGCAAAATCTGATGCTGTAGACAATATTATAAGGATTTGCAACAAGATTCAAATTGAAAAGGATTGTAAAATTCAGAAAATTAGAAGTGATCATGGAGGAAGTTTGAAAATGAAAAATTCGTAAATTTTTGTGAGAATCATGGAATCAATCATCAATTTTCAGCTCCTAAGACTCCTCAACAAAATGGAGTGGCAGAAAGGAGAAATAGAGTGATTCAAGAAATGACGAGGACCATGTTAAATGAAAAAAATCTTCCTCGAAATCTATGGGCTGAAGCTGTTAATACTGCTTGCTATCTTATAAACAGAGTTTATCTCGCCAAGAATACCAACAAAACCCCCTATGAATTTTACTTTGAAAGGAAACCTAATTTGGGGTATTTGAAAGTGTTTGGAAGCAAATGTTATATTCTAAGAGATAGGGAGCAGCTGGAGAAATTTGAGCCTAAATCCAATGAAGGAATTTTCTTGGGATATTCTGAAAGATGCAAAGCATACAGAGTATTCAATCATAGAACCATGACTATTATGGAATCAGCTCATGTGGTTATTGATGATATGAATCAAGTTGGAAGAACACTACAAGAAGATGATGAAGTCGAGATTGAGTGTGAACAAACATCTCCTACAGATAAAAGTAATATCATTCCATCCAAAGCAATTGTACCAGTCAAACTAATGAAAGATCATACCTTGGATGATATCATTGGAAATATCAGCAGTGGGGTTATGACCCGGAAACAAGTACAAAATCTTTGTGCTCATTATTCCTTTGTTTCTCAAACTGAGCCCAAAAAATTTTCTGAGGCTGAATCTAAATCAGAATGGATGGAAGCAATGCAAGAAGAGTTAAATCAATTCAAGAAAAATGATGTTTGGGATCTTGTACCTTTACCTGCAGAGAAAAAACCCATAGGCACTAAGTGGATTTACAAGAATAAATCAGATGAGTCTGGAAATGTTGTGAGAAACAAGGCAAGACTTGTAACTAAAGGATATGCTCAAATAGAAGGTATTGATTTTGAAGAAACCTTTGCTCCTGTAGCCAGACTAGAATCCATAAGAATCCTATTGAGCTATGCTAGTAGCATGAAAATCAAATTGTTTCAAATGGATGTCAAGAGTGCCTTCTTGAATGGAGAGATTGAGGAAGACGTATATATTACTCAACCAGAAGGTTTTGAAGATCCTCAACATCCTGAATATGTTTATAAGCTCAAGAAAGCTCTTTATGGATTAAAACAAGCCCCTAGGGCCTGGTATGAGAAGCTTACAAATCATCTAATTGAAAATGAATTTGACTGTGGGAAGGTTAATAAGACACTGTTTATCAAGAAAACTGATCAAGATATTCTTGTTGCTTAAATATATGTTGATGACATTGTTTTTGGATCCACAGCAGAGAAGCTTGCACAAGGATTTTCAGAATTAATGAGTTCCACTTTTGAGATGAGCCTGGTCGGTCCCCTTCAATTCTTCCTTGGTCTTCAGGTTAATCAAACAGAGAAAGGGATTTTTCTTAGCCAGTCCAAATTTGCCTTAGACATCATTAAAAAATTTGGCCTAGAAAACTCTAAACCTAATAGCAATCCCATGGGATCCACTTCAAAACTTTCCAGTGATCCAAATGGCATTAAAGTGGACCAAAAACTTTACCGCAGTATGATAGGAAGTCTTCTCTACCTCACAGCTAGTAGACCGGATCTCTCCTTTAGTGTTGGAATTTGTGCTAGATATCAATCAGATCCTCGAGAGTCCCATCTCAAGGCAGTTAAACATATTATCAAATATGTCAATGGTACATCTCATTATGGTATCTGGTATCCTTGTGACTCAACCTTACAATTACTTGGTTACAGTGATGCTGATTGGGCAGGATCAATTGATGATAGAAAAAGCACCAGTGGATGTTGATACTTCATAGGTAGTTGCTTAGTAGCTTGGCATAGCAAAAAGCAAAATTCTGTATCCCTCTCCACTGCAGAAGCTAAGTACATTGCTGCAGGGAGCTATTGTACTCAATTGTTGTGGATGAAACAAACCTTGTTGGATTATAATGTTCCACAACAATGTATGCCTATCATGTGTGTAACTCTAGTGCAATCAGTATTTCTAAAAATCCTGTTCAGCATTCTCGCACTAAACATATGACATTCGCTATCACTTTTTGCGTGATCATGCTGATCAAGGATCTATTGAGTTACTATTTGTTCCAACAGATTCACAGTTGGCTGACCTATTTACAAAGCCCCTAGGAAATGAAAGGTTCATCAAATTGAGACATCAATTGGGCATTGGCCCTTGCCCTGAATTTTAAACCTCTTGTTGACACATCACCTTTACTTCATTTCATTTTTATCTTATAATCAGGTGCTACTAACAAGGTTATGTGCTTTTCTTGTGGTTGGGCAGGCTCCTTTGCAATTAGATGTCAAAGGGGGAGAGAGTATCTCAAGTCAAATCAAGTGGTCTCCAATTGAGGGGGAGAAGAATCATGATCTATCAAGTTGAGGGGGACAAATTCTGGCCTATAGTTGCTCCTACAAGGAAAATCCAAAGCTCCAGAATATCAAAATGCTCCCAAGCATCCAAAGCTCCTTAAAGGAAAATCCAAAGCTCCAGAATATCCAAATGCTCCCAAGCATCCAAAGCTCCTTAATATCCAAAGAAGTTAGTTTTCAAGTTTCATTGAGTTTGAGAGAGAGAGTTCAAGCTTCTAAAGTTGCCATCAAATTGCAAAGGGGAGATTGTTAGAGTATTTATTTTGTTGCAATTTGATAGGATGCATTCATCTTCGTAAAGCTTGTCCTCTCATTCATTCATGAATCATCATGCATTTTTATCTTTCATGGTTTTTGTTCTTTCTAAGTTATGCATGGTTTTTCAAATTATTCTTAAGTTCTCAACTTTCTGTTTAGTCTTGGTATTCTCCCTTTTCAAAAGCTTTGAATCTGTTCAGCTCTTTCAGAAATTCCTGTGTGTTTGGCCTGTCGGTCAGGTGTGTCGCGACCCCGGACCGGGTCCGCGGACCAAATCCGGGATCGGGACTGATTGTGATGAAGCCAATGATATAATCATATGTGGTGATGACAATAATTAAAATATGTTCATGATCAAGCGTACACGGGTTAACAAAAGAACACTCATTACCCGTGCACGTGATTTCCCACAGGTGTCCGCGGTGAGGATTTTCCAACACACATAACCATATAGTATAATTGCGGAAGCGTATGGTAAATCATGCATATATTTCATTTCCCAAAATATCAAGGCTGATTACATTTGAATATGAGTATCAGAATGAGCAATGTCCTAAAGCATAACCCAAAAGTACATATTCAAGTTTAATCAGAAGATCAGTTAATTACAGTTCCCAAAAATAGGGGCCAATGAAGGCCAATATAAACAAAATAATAACCACCAGAAAACTATCCAAACAATCCCCCAAAATGTTTCGCAACTCGGCAGCCCGATGTTTACATAACATCGTCAGCACGCCACTCAACTAGCGGCTGCGGTTCTCCGACCGCCTCCTCTGGCTCCTCCTCGGGGAAACCAACAACGGGACCTGAGTACCAAAGCAAAGGCGTCAGACACGACGGTCTGGCAGGTAGATGAAAAGATAAAAACATTTAATCATAAAAACCTTTACCTTGGAAAACATGTAAACCTGTTTAAACAATGGCTTTCAAAGGTAAATGTATCATTTCATTGAAAACACACATGCAGTAATAAAACATGGAAGGTAACCAAGGAAATCAGGAAACGAGCAAGATGACAACCACACAAAGCTAAATCCTCTATCACCGGAGTGATAGAGCAAGCAAGTCAAGGCGTTGACCTCAGTCACCAAGTGAGGAGGTACAACGAGATACATATACATATATATACTATATACAAGACATGACCACGGTAGCGAGCCGGGCATCAGGAACCACAGTAGCAATCTGCGGTATCAGGACAAGACCACGGTTAAATAACCGGGTAGCAAGATCCAAACTGCAGTCGGCGGGACAAGAGGGGGATCACCTAGTCAGTAGATCAGACTAACAAGGCATCCAAGCTTAGTGGTGCCGACTCATAGGTCAAAACATGGAAATCAGGACATGTGTAACGTAAATCAAGTACAAGGCTATATTCGGGCAAGACATGGGTGCTCAAGGCACAGCTATCATATCAGGTCTGGCATGTATATCAAAGCTAGCAAAATAGTACAAGTATACTTTCAAAGCTTTCGGGATGATAGATTCCAAAACATCAATTTCGAGAATAACAAGGTAAGGTACCCTTTTGAACAGCCAAGACAGAGTCGGGTTAGAACTAATCCAAGTGAATAGGGATCCCGTACGCTTATCTTACAATTGCTTGATACTCTTTGAATTTGGAGGCATTCCGGGCTCCTTAGGCACTTGGAGATTTCCAAAACTTCAATGGATCCTTGTGATTATGGTTTCTTTCTCGTTTGAGTTTCAAACAACAGTTATGAGTCTTCTCATCACGATAGGGACGTTAGCCAACCTCCCTCCATATCTAGGATATTTCATTGTCTGCTCCAAAGTGGCCCCAGATGAACAGTACACGTCGCTCGAGCGGACATTTAGTTCGCTCGAGCGATGTGCTCTCTGGAATGGCTTTCTGGGAGGGTTCGCTCGAGCGGACCTGCTCAGTTCAGGACGGCACGAGCGAATGATTTGTGCGCTCGAGCCGACCATTCTCTGGATGGTTGTTGGAGGAGTTCGCTCGAGCGGACATGGGGTTCGCACGAGCGAGCAACTCTCTGGAATGACACGAACCCTTCCTGGGCAGTTCGCTCGAGCGATGTGTCAAGTTCGCTCGAGCGAACTGTCCAGAACTGGGTTTCGTGGACAGCTCTTTTCTCCATTCTTCTCTTCTTACAAACCCACACTTCTTGAGATCCTAACATACATCAAAGAGGGCATGTAAGCACCTCAACATCCTCTTCAAACTCCATCAAAGCTTCTCACAACCTCCACAATGATTCATTCATTCATACATTTTCTCATTCAATCAAAAGAAAAAGACATAACCACAATTACATAGATTCATTTAAGTCTTTAAGCACAAGATAAACAAAGGCTATCAATCATATCTCAAGATAATAAATGGGCTCAACAACCCCTTTTTAAAACATTAAAACCACATTGAATGCAAGTAAAAACTCATCATAAATGATACAATAAATCCAACATTTGATCATGGAAATCACTTTAAAACTAAACATCCACTTGCCTCAAGGTCTCTAATCAAGAAATCCAAGCTCTAATCCACTCTTCCAAGCCAAATACCAAGCTACACCAAAAACCCCCAAAAACAAACCCTAAAATGGGTCAAACCAAGAAACAAGAAGAAGAACTCACAATAAAGAAGATAGAGCTCTCCTAAGACTAGAAGAACAAGAATCTAAGAGATTAGGGAGGAAGCTTACTTGTAGGTTCTTCAAATGGATAAGGTGAGCTCAATGTGGGTCTAAAATGGGTGGTTTCCTTCCTCAAATGGTATCAAGGAGAAGCTTGCAAGGAGGGGAAGAAGGTTGAGATCTCCATTTCTTGATTTGAGTAAGGTGGGGTGGTGCTTGATGGTGGAGAAGCAAGAAGAATAAGGGAAAGAAGCAAGGAAACCCTAGATTTGTGCTTGTACTGGAAAAAGGGTAAATGGGGAGAAGGGTTCTATATTTAAAGCCATTTGGAGTGGGTTCCACCATCTAGAAACTCTTTGGGCTGAAATCACTATTATCGGGACCTCGGACGAAATCGACGAAGAAGAGAAAAGTGATCGTCGAAATATCTAGTTTCTAAAAAGTACATGTTTCGCGGGTTTCGAGGATATCGAGTGTTGGGTACAGATTTCATGTAAAAAGACTGTTTTGCCCTCAAAGCAAGAAGATTGGTTTTTGGGGTTCCGGATGGTCACGGGCTCAACATGAAAGTTGTAAGGATCGACAAAATAAGTAAAACGGGATCAAGCCAAGAATTAGGGGAAAAGCAAGTAACCTCCAAAAGCTAGCAAGACTATCAAAAGGAAACCCCCAAAGGGTCCCACTAAACACAAGACACTAAAAATAATTCCCCAAAGCTATCAAGAACTATACTAATCCAAGTTTAGTCAAAACCACTAATCAAGCTTAGCACTAACACACAACTTAATTAGCACTAATCGAGTCACTCGGGTCGGGGTCTTACAAGGTGTCTGCTAACCGACAGTGAACCGAGCTTAATCGAGACAGTGTCGGTTAGAATTCCAAAGAGCTTCATTTTCAAACATCTGTTGATACTCTCTGGTCCGTCAAGGTGTCGGCCAGGCATCGGTCAACCGACATTATAAAAAGAGCTAACCGATGGGTTGTCGGTCAGAAATCCAGAGAGTTGTTTTCTGAACTGATTTGATCTGTCGGTTAATGTGTCGGTCAGCCCTCGGTTAACCGAACAAGTTCGGTCAACCGACCATGCTTTATGGTCAGCAAAAATTTGAAAATATGACCGTTGGCAAGTGACCGTTGGGGGTGTCGATTAACCGACCCTTGTATGTCGGCTAACCGACGCCTAGCCGTTAGAACAACTTTTTCTATAAAATGTGGCTTTCTCTTTTGGAAAAGTTGCTGAACTTTGGGGGATTTTCAAGAGCAAGGAAGAGCAACTTTTCAAGCATCTTTGTGAAGGGATTATGAAGCCATCTCATTAGACTCAACCTTTGATCTTCAAAATGGGTGTACTTCTCTTCTCTTTAAATTTCAAAAACATGCTCCTTTCTTAAATCTTTGTGTTTCTATTTAAGGCATCATCATAGAATTGCTTGTTTCCTTGTATAGTTGATTTTCATAACATGTTTCATCTTTTAAAGTCTATTTGATTTATGAAATCAACTTATATCTTGTTTTCACAAGAGTTTTTCAAAACCTAGTTTTCAAAACCAACTTGTTTATCTTGTGATTACATCCTTCAATATAAAAGTTGAATCTTTATGAAAACCATGTGTAAATCATTCTACTCTTTGTCTCACTTATGATTATCATCTTTGAATCATCTTGAATTTACTTTTCAAAAAGGAGTTTGAATGTCTTTCTAGAACTTGCATCTACTACAATCTTTGTCATTCATTTGCATGCATCTAGAAGTTTAGTTTTTCACTTTCATATCAGCCTATTTAGAGGCAAATCTTAGTGCTTGATTAGTTCTCTTATTCATGCATGTTAAGGCATAATTCAAAAGAGAAAAATCTAAGTTGTAAGGGTTAGTGCTTAGCCTTGAAAAGCATTTGTTGTGATTGTAAAGGTTTATGGTTAGCCTTGAAAAGCATAGTGTTGTATGTGTAAGGTTTGAGGTGATCCTAAACCTTAAAATTGATTAGTGAAAATCCGGTAGGGTTACCGGGAGTGGATGTAGGCATTTTCGCCGAACCACTATAATTGATTGTGTTATGGTGGTTGATCTTTTACTTTTATTTTATGAATGGTATATGAATGCTTAGGATTGAATATCTAGAAGTTCTCTCTTTTCATCAAAGCATAATATATTTAAAAAGTGAAAGAAATTCAAAAGTTGTATAAGTTCTTAGGAGTAAACCCATTCAACCCCCCCCCCCCCCCCCCCTCTAGGATTCGATCTTGGACTTTCACAAAGGTCGCTCTAGCGGACCTGCCCAGTTCAGGATGGCACGAGCGAACGATTCGTGCGCTCGAGCCAACCATTCTCTGGAAGGCTGCTAGAAGAGTTCGCTCGAGCGGACACTGGGTTCGCACGAGCGAACAGCTCTTTGGAATGACACGAACCCTTTCATGGGCAGTTCGCTCGTGCGAACTATCCAGAACTGGTTTCGTGGACAGTTCTTCTCTCCATTCTCCTTCTCTTCCAAACCCATTTTGCTTGAGGTTCCATTCCATACCAATAGAGGGCATGTAAGCACCTCAACCCTATCTTCAACAAACCCCATCCAAACTCCTCACAACATCTACCAATCATCCATCCATTCATTCATTTCCACATTCATTCACAAAGGGAAAGATGTAACCACAATTACAAAGATTCATTCAAGTCTTAGGCACAAGATAAAACAAAGGCTATCAATCATATTTCAAGACAATAAATGGCTCAACAACCCCTTTTCAAAAGTATTAAAATCATATTGAATGCAAGTAAGTAAGTCATTAATGGAAAAGCCAACCAAATCATGTTTGTCATGAAAACCAATATAAACTCAAAACATTCCTTAAATCCACTTGCCTCAAGGTCTCTAGACAAGAAAATCAAGCTTCTAATCAACTCTTCCAAGCCGAACTCCAAGCTACACAAAAACCCCCAAAATGAAACCCTAAAATGGGTCAAACCAATAAACAAGAAGGGAGAACTCTCAATATCAAAGATGGAGCTTCACTAATGCTAGGAGAACACATATTAAAGGGATTGGGAGGGAGAACTTACTTGGAAGCTCTTCAAAATCACCAAACTAGTTCAAGGAGAGTCTAAATGTAAGTGGTTCTTCCAAAAATGGCATCAATGGATAGCTCTAGTAGGGAGGAAGAAGAATATGACTTCCATTCCTTGATTTGAGCAAGGTGGGTGGTGCTTTGATGGTGGAGAAGCAAGGAGAAGAAGAAAGAGATAGAAACCCTAGGCCTTAGTTGCTCTTGTGCTGAAAAAAGAGTAAATAGAAGAAGATAACCTCTCTATATATACAAGTGGGTGTGGGCTCCACCACTAGCAAATCTCTTTGGGCCGAAATCGCTAATTTCGATGTCTCGAACGGAATCGACGAAGAAGGGAAAAGTGATCGTCGAAATATCTAGTTTCCAAAAAGTATATGTTTCGCGGGTTTTGGGGATATCAACTTTTGGGTACAGATTTCATGTAGAATGATTGTTTTGCCCTCAATGCTAGGAAAGTCGGGTTTCGGGGTTCCGGACGGGCACGAGATCAACATGAAAGTTGTAAGAATCGACAAAATAAGAAAAACGGGGTCAAGACAAAGATTAGGGGAATATCAAGTAACCTCTAAATGCAAGCAAGACTATCAAAAAGGAACCCCCCAAAGAGTCCCACTAAACACAAGACACTAAAAGTTCCCCAAAGTTATAAAAGAACTATACTAATCCAAGCTTAGTCAAAACCACTAATCAAGCTTAGCACTAACACACAACTTAATTAGTACTAATCGAGTCACTCGGGTCAGGGTCTTACATCCTCCACCCCTTAGGGCATTTGGTCCTCCAAATGAAATATAAAACTCACCTCGAGTAGGAGATGCGGATACTTCTTCTGCACTTGATCTCTCAATTCCCATGTTGCCTCTTCCGGCCCATGATTCTCCCAAAGTACCTTCACCCACTGAATAGTCCGTGTCCTCAACTCTTGTTCTTTTGTATCAATGATCTGAATGGGCTTCTCTACATAGGTAGCATCTTCTCTGATTTTCAATGGTTCATGCCGGAGTACATGCAATGGATCGGGAACGCACTTCTTCAACATCAACACATGGAAGACGTTGTGTACACCGGATAGCTCGGGTGGTAAGGCTAATCTATAAGCCACATCACCAATCTTAATTATGATATCGTACGGTCCGATGTACCTCCGTGACAACTTGCCTTTCTGCCCAAACCTCAATGTTCCCCTAGTAGGTGACACTTTTAGGAAAACTTTATCTCCTTCCTTGAACTAAAGATCCCTCCGGTGAGAGTCTGCGTAGCTTTTCTGTCTACTCCGAGCTGCTTTCAAACATTCCCGAATCTGTCTCACTTTGTCACTGGTTTCACTTACTATGGTCGGTCCATGGAAACTGCGAGTACCAACTTCTTCCCAACATACCGGTGTCCTACACCTTCTACCATACAAAGCCTCAAAAGGTGCCATCCCAATGCTAGAATGGTAGCTGTTGTTGTAGGCGAACTCGCACAACGGTAAAGTCTCATCCCATTGAGTCTTGAAATCTAACACACAAGCATGGAGCATATCCTCAAGAGTCTGAATTGTCCTCTCTGACTGACCATCTGTCTGAGGTTGATAAGTCGTGCTGAACTGTAGCCTTGTACCCATAGACTCATGTAGGGTCTTCCAAAATCTCGAGACGAATCTGCTGTCTCTGTCGGATGTGATAGAAACTGGTTGTCCATGTCTATTGACGATCTCATTGACAAACAACTCTGCCAGGGGTAACATGTGCATCTTCTTTCATGTCCTCATGGGAATAAAATGAGCTGACTTGGTGAGTCTGTCCACTATAACCCATATCGCATCATTGCCTCTGCTAGTTCTCGGTAGTCCCGAAATAAAGTCCATGGTAATGTGCTCCCATTTCCATTCCGGGATCTCTAATGGCTGCAACAACCCTGGAGGCCTCTGATGTTGTGCCTTTATTAACTGACACGTCATATAGCGAGATACAAACACTGCAATCTCCCTCTTCATGTTGTTCCACCAAAATCTGCCCTTCAAGTTCTGATACATCTTCGTGCTGCCCGGGTGCATGGAGTACTTCGTACTGTGAGCTTCTGCCATGATGTCATTCCTCACATAGTCTATGTTAGGCACACACAGACGATCCCGATAATAAAGAACTCCGTCAACGATACAAAATCGGGACGTTCTGCTATATGTTCTGCGATCTTGGCCAACTCTGGATCTTGCAACTGACTGTTCTTAATCTTCTGGATGAACGAAGGCTCTGACACTAACATATTGGCCATTATAACACCCTTCCTCAGTGGCTGAAAATCTATCCTCAACTCCTCGAATTGATCAAAAATACAACTGCCACTTAGATTCGCCATGCCCACTGATTTTCTACTCAAGGCATCGGCAACTACATTCGCTTTCCCCGGGTGATACTTGATTGGAAAATCATAGTCCTTGATATATTCCATCCATCTCCTCTGCCTCATGTTCAATTCCTTCTGAGAAAACAGATATTGCAAACTGCGGTGATCCGAATGGACCTCAAACTTTTCTCCATAGAGGTAATGTATCCACATTTTCAATGCGAAGACAACCGCTGCCAACTCAAGATCATGGGTCGCATAATTCTTCTCATGATCTTTCAACTGTCGGGACCCATATGCCACAACCTTTCCTTCTTGCATCAACACACAACCAAGTCCAATGTTCGAAGCATCGGTAAAAATGGTAAAACCGCCACTTCCTGATGGCAAAGTGAGAACTGGTGCGGTGGTTAGCCTCTTCTTTAGCTCTTGGAAACTAGATTCACACTGGTCTGTCCACGCATAAGGTACATTCTTCCTCGTTAACTTCGTCAACGGTGCTGCAATCGACGAAAATCCTTGCACTAACCTCCTTTAATACCCTGCCAATCCAAGGAAACTCCTGATTTCTTGCACATTCTTCGGTCTTTCCCACTTCACTACTGCCTCAATCTTGAACGGGTCTACTGCCAATCCTTCCTTGGAGATAATGTGCCCCAAAAATGCGACTTGCTCTAACCAAAATTCACACTTGTTGAGCTTCGCATACAGCTGGTTCTCTCTCAAAAGTTGCAACGCTATCCTCAGATGTTCTTCATGCTCTTCTCTGGTCTTGGAGTACACTAAAATATCGTCGATAAACACTACCACGAATTGATCCAGATATTGAGTAAATATCTTGTTCATCAAAGCCATGAACACTGCCGGTGCATTTGTCAATCCAAATGGCATCACTAGAAACTCATAGTGGTCATATCTTATCCGGAAAGCTGTTTTCAACACATCTAATTCTCTAACTCTCAGCTGATGATAACCGAATCTCAAATCAATCTTCGAAAAGTACGAGGCACCTTGTAATTGATCAAACAGTTCATCTATCCTTGGCAATGGATACTTGTTCTTAATGGTCATTTAGTTCAATCTCCGGTAGTCAATACACATTCTCATCGAACCATCCTTCTTCTTAACAAACAAAACCGGAGCTCCCCACGGCGAAATACTCGGTCTAACAAAACCTTTGTCCAATAACTCTTGCAATTGTATCTTCAACTCTCCCAATTCCGCCGGAGCCATTCTATATGGTGCAATAGATATCGGAGCGGTCCCCGGTAACAACTCAATGGTGAAATCAATTTCTCTCATGGGTAGTAATCCTGGAATCTCCTCCGGAAATACATCCGGGAACTCCCAAACAATAGGGATCTCCTCCACCCCTTGGGACCGTTTATCCTCCGCGATAAATGCCAAATAGGCTTCACAACCACTTCTCAATAGTCTATCAGCCTTCAACGCTGAGACAAATCTTGCACGAGGATTTCTCCTCTCTCCCTGGAATAACACCCCTGCTGGTGTCTCATCCAACTTAAAAGAAGGCTCTTATGGAAACAATCCATTGTGGCATGGTACCCTGCCAGCCAATCCATCCCTAGGATGACATCAAAATCCTTCATCTCCAACAAAATAAGATCTGCGGGAAACACAACTTTCCTTATCTGAACTGTACAACTAGAGTAATAGTTAGTACACACAACTTGTTTTCCTACTGGGGTAGCCACAGTCAAAATGTACTCAAGATCTCTATCATGCACATCAATCAATCTAGAAAATGCATGGGATATGAATAAATGTGTGGAGCCAGGGTCAAACAATATCTTAGCTTCTATCCCACTAACAAGAAGTGTACCTTCTACAACATCACCCGCTGCTTCTGCATCAGCAAGGCTGACCGCATACACTTGTCCTCGCTGCTATGGCCTGATAGGAGCTTGCTCTGCCTTCCTTGAGGGGCATTTCGATTCTGTTACGGGAGATGCTGATTCTGCTGCTGTCCCTGCTGACAGACCTGCCGCTGCCGCTGCTGGGGTCTATTCTGTTGCTGTGGTGTCTGTTGCTGGAGTGACCTTACCTGATTCTGTACCACGAGTGCATTCTGTAGCGGTGCCTGACGCGGTGCTGCTTGCCGCCGCCGATTCTGCCTGTTCTGTCTTGGACAATCCCACATTTGATGGGTCATGGAACCACATCTAAAACATGCTCCTGAGACTGTACGACACTGGGCACTGTCGTGGTTCTTCCCACAATGAATGCAATCAAGCTGCACATTTTGGTCTTGCCTCTGCCTTTTGTTATGTTGGTTCCTCTCCTGGTTGTGCTACTATTGAGGTTGCCCCTGTCCTTTGCATTGAGATCTAAGGACCTTGTGGTAGAAGTTCTCGAACTTGTAGGCCCTCTTGATCGCCTCTTCAAAAGTGACCGGTGGTTTAACTCCCGTAGCATCTCTCTCGATGATGGGGTGAAGTCCTTCAAGGAACTTGGTTATCTTTTTCTCCACCGTGTCCACTAATTTAGGGGCATATCTTGACAACCTCTCAAATTTAGTGAGGTATTCTTGAACGGTCGTATTGCCTTGGACAAGTTGTTGAAACTCCACTGCCTTCTGTCTCCTAATGTGCGTGGGTACATACTTGTCACGAAACTGTATGTTGAAGTTTGGCCATGCAACTACGTCAGCCATTGTCCTATACTCTTCCCTTACTGTTTTCCACCAGATGTCTGCCAACCCTGTGAATAGGGACGTTGCCAGCTTTACTCTCTCTCCTCCTGTGCATCTGAAGACTTCGAAGATGTTCTCCGTATGGTCTAATCAATCATCTGCAGTCAAAGGATCTTCTGAGCCAACAAAATCCTTGGGTGCCCTCTTTCTGAATCGCTCAAACAAAGCATTGGGGTCATGTTCCCTTTTGATTAATAACAATAGCAGGTTGAGGTTGAATAGGTTCAGGTCTCCTCTGTAGCACCTCCAACAATTGTCTCTACATCTCTGCCAACTCTCTAGCATGATCCTCATCTTTCTTAAGCATTTGTTCTTGGAATCTGGTTTGGTTCTCATTGGCTTGACGTTGTTGATCAAGAAGGGCTTGCATCATCTATTGGAACTGATTTGGCATTGCATTTTCAGCTCTTGTATTCTTAACTCTATCTTCTTTAATTGGTTCAGTAAAATCATTGTTACTCGCTGTGGGATTGCCATTTACCGATCGCTTACGAGGTGGCATGATGCTGCAAAACAAGTTGTTAACACATAAAAATCCAAAACAGGGTCACACATTGCTCACGCAGTTCTAGCTAATGAAAGATTTAATGAATCCTCACAATGTCCTTAGGATTTCTAGTTTCTTTTAATTGCTTGAAACACGTCTCGCTCTGATACCAGTCTGTCGCGACCCCGGACCGGGCTTAGGGACCACATCCGAGATCGGGACTAAGTAAAGGACATGCGATCATATGGAGTGATGACAATAATTAAAGATATGTTTATGATCAAGCGTACACGGGTTAATAAAAGGACACACATTACCCGTGCACGTGATTTCCCACAGGTGTCCGCAGTGAGGATTTCCCAACACACATAAACATTTAGTATGATTACGGAAGCGTGTAGCAAATCAAGCATGTAATTTCATTTCCATAATAACAAAACTGGTTGCATCTAAATAACAAGTATCAAAATGAGCATTGTTCAATAATGTAACCAAAAAATACTGTTAAAGTTAAAACATATATCATTTAATTACAATTCCCAAAAATAGAGGCCAACAGAGGCCAATATAGACAAAACAATAACCACCAAAAATATAGTTTCTAACATCCTCCAAAATGTTTCGCAACTCGACGACCGGATGATTACATAACATCGTCGGCACTCCAATCAACTAGTTGTTGCGGTTCTCCGACCGCCTCCTCTGACTCCTCCTCTGGGAAACCAGCAACGGGACCTGAGTACCAAAGCAAATGATCAGACACGACGGTCTGGCAGGTGGAAGAAAAGATATAAACATTTAACACAAAAAACATTTACCTTGGAAAACATTTAAACCTGTCTACACAATACTGTCATGAAGTAAATGCATCATTTAATTAAAACATATATGCAAGGTAAAACAGGTAAAGGTAACCAAGGAATTCAGGGAACAAGCAAGATGGCAACGACACAAAGCTAAATCCTCTGTCACCGAAGTGATAGAGCAAGCATATCAAGGCGTTGACCTCAGTCACCGAAGTGAGGAGGTACAACGAATTTACATATACATATATACTATATACAGGACATGACCACGGTAGCGAGCCGGGCATCAGGAACCACAGTAGCAATCTGCGGTATCGGGACAAGACCACGGTTAATAAACCGTGTAGCGGGATCCAAACTGCAGTTGGGGGGACAAGAGGGGGATCTCCAAGTCAGTGGATCAGACTGACAAGGTTATCCAAGCTTAGTGGTGCTGATTCATAGGTCAAATCATAGAAATCAAATCACGTGTAA
This sequence comes from Umbellularia californica, assembly GCA_028538565.1. NCBI lineage: Eukaryota > Viridiplantae > Streptophyta > Magnoliopsida > Laurales > Lauraceae > Umbellularia > Umbellularia californica. The sequence continues at coordinate 32,234,526 of JAPQWN010000004.1, forward strand.
AGCAAAACAAAAGCAAGAATATAACCGGGCAAGACGGGGGTGCTCAAAGGCACAACTGTCATATCATGTCGGGCATACATGTCAAGATTAGTAAAACAGTACAAATATACTTTCAATGTTTTCGAGATTGATAGATAACAAATCATAAATTCCGGGAATAAAGAGGTGAAATAACCTTTCGAAATGTCGGGACCGTGTCACGGTTAAGACTAATTCAAGTGAATAGGGATTCCGTATGTCTACTTTGAATTTACTTGGTACTCTTTGAATTGAAGACATTTCGGGCTCCTTAGACACTTGGAAGTTTCCAAAACCTCAATGAATTCTTGTGATTGTAGTCACTTTCTCAACCGAGCTTCAAACAACGATTATGAGTCTTCTCATCACAATAGGGATGTTAATAAACCTCCCTCTATAGTTAGGATATTTCATTTTTGCTTCCAAAGTGGCCCCAGATGATCAACACGCATCGCTCGAGCGGACACGGGGTTCGCTTGATCGAAGTGATCTCTAGAATGGCTTTCTGGGAAGGTTAGCTCGAGAGGACCAAAGGTCGCTCGAGCGGACCTACCCAGTTCAGGATGGCACGAGCGAGCGATTTGTGCGCTCGAGTCAACCATTCTCTGGAAGGTTGCTAGAAGAGTTCGCTCGAGCGGACACTGGGTTCGCACGAGTGAACAGCTCTCTGGAATGACACGAACCCTTTCCTGGGCAGTTCGCTCCAGCGAAGTATCAGGTTCGCTCGAGTGAACTGTCCAGAACTGGTTTCGTGGACAATTCTTCTCTCCATTCTCCTTCTCTTCCAAACCCATTTTTCTTGAGGTTCCATTCCATACCAATAGAGGGCATGTAAGCACCTCAACCTTATCTTCTACAAACCCCATCCAAACTCCTCACAACATCCACCAATCATCCATCCATTCATTCATTTCCACATTCATTCGCAAAGGGAAAGATGTAACCACAATTACAAAGATTCATTCAAGTCTTAGGCACAAGATAAAACAAAGGCTATCAATCATATTTCAAGACAATAAATGGCTCAACAACCCCTTTTCAAAAGAATTAAAATCATATTGAATGCAAGTAAGTAAGTCATTAATGGAAAAGCCAACCAAATCATGTTTGTCATGAAAACCAATATAAACTCAAAACATTCCTTAAATCCACTTGCCTCAAGGTCCCTAGACAAGAAAATCAAGCTTCTAATCAACTCTTCCAAGCCAAACTCCAAGCTACACAAAAACCCCCAAAATGAAACCCTAAAATGGGTCAAACCAAGAAACAAGAAGGGAGAACTCTCAATATCAAAGATGGAGCTTCACTAATGCTAGGAGAACACATATTAAAGGGATTGGGAGGGAGAACTTACTTGGAACCTCTTCAAAATCACCAAACTAGTTCAAGGAGAGTCTAAATGTAAGTGGTTCCTCCAAAAATGGCATCAATGGATAGCTCTAGTAGGGAGGAAGAAGAAGATGACTTCCATTCCTTGATTTAAGCAAGGTGGGTGGTGCTTTGATGGTGGAGAAGCAAGGAGAAGAAGAAAGAGATGGAAACCCTAGGCCTTAGTTTCTCTTGTGCTCGAAAAAGAGTAAATGGAAGAAGATAACCTCTCTATATATACAAGTGGGTGTGGGCTCCACCACTAGCAAATCTCTTTAGGCTGAAATCCCTAATTTCGGTGTCTCGAACGGAATCGACGAAGAAGGGAAAAGTGATCGTCGAAATATCTAGTTTCCAAAAAATATATGTTTCGCGGGTTTTGGGGATATCAACTTTTGGGTACAGATTTCATGTAGAATGACTGTTTTGCCCTCAATGCTAGGAAAGTCGGGTTTCGGGGTTCCGGACGGGCACGGGATCAACATGAAAGTTGTAAGAATCGACAAAATAAGAAAAACGGGGTTAAAACAAAGATTAGGGGAATATTAAGTAACCTCCAAATGCAAGCAATACTATCAAAAAGGAACCCCCCAAAGGGTCCCACAAACACAAGATACTAAAAGTTCCCCAAAGGTATAAAAGAACTATACTAATCCAAGCTTAGTCAAAACCACTAATCAAGCTTAGCACTAACACACAACTTAATTAGTACTAATCGAGTCACTCGGGTTGGGGTCTTACACTTTTTATGGACCGTGACCTAAATAGGTACGGTTCCGGGTCCCATTGGTTTAGACCCTTGGACCCGGGACCCGAGATAATATAAATACGTTATGTTTTTTTATAACCCCTCCAATCCTCTAATCTCCATTCGTTAGGGTTTATTGTCAAACTTACCACTTCGTCTCCTAGAGTCTAGAGAAGACTGTTGCCACCCCATGTCATTTGAATAGGCTCTTTCCTCCCCCTCTTCTGGTTTCATTTTCTAGGGTTTAAGTTTTAGTAAGGGTGTTCTTATTTTTCTCCTTTTAGGATACTAAGATCTAGAAAAACTAGTAGATCTTTCGAGAAGTAGGGTTTTATCTTACCTTTTAAAATACTCGGTTTTTCCTTGTTTTCAAGAAAGAGACGGCAAGTGCGTTTTGTAGTCTCGAGAGGCCTTTAGTTCTAGTTGTGATGGTTTTCTAAACAAAAATCTCAATAGAAGCATTTCAAGATCCATTTCTTATAGGTTACACTAGAGGGCATTTCTCATTGATTTTTAACTTCTTTCCACTGTTCTAGTCAACCTAGAAAAGGTTTTTGTATTTAAGGCTCCCAAAATCAGAAGAGTATGTTTTTATAGAGATTTTTAGTATGGGATGTTTTTATACAGATTTTTAGTATGGGCTTTGCTTATTTTGTTATTCACAAATGGGTCTGTTCCTAGTGTCTCTGTAGTTGCATTTCTTTAGACTATACCCGGAACTAGACCCGCCCCACATACGGTTCCGGTTTCGGGTCCACCATGGACCCACACCAAAACGACCCGTTTACAACCTAGCAGTGAGCAATATATACAAGATAATAATAATAATATCAGCTGGGTGGTGCCGATCAGGGAATTCAGCGATAAACAAGTACAGGGTTTCAGGATAGTTCCATATTTAATATTAAATTTGGTTGTACATGAGTAGTTCCGGTACTCACAAACTGACATAAATAGGCTCGGGGAAACTAGACAGTTCAGTCAGGTGTAAGCAATATTAGTAGATCAACAATATGGATTCAGGTTAGAAAGTAGTTTTAGAGTTAGGATTTCACTTTTATATCCTCCTATTTTAGAGGCATCATCTTGTACTCAATTTGTAATCTCTTCAAGAATATTGTAGACACAAGTTAGAGAGATAATGTTACAGGTTCATAGGTTGTTGCTTAGCCTAATTAGAAAGTATCTTGTAAAGGTTATTGCATAGCCTATTTAAAAGCATCTTGTAGGGGTTATTGCTTAGCCTATTGAAAAGCATTTGGTAAAGGCTGTTGCTAAGCTTTGAAAAGCATAGTTATAGTGGAATGCCGGTGGAGTGTTGGAATAGAAGCTGCGAGTGGATGTAGGCATTTGGTCGAACCATTATACATAGTTGTGTTATGGTGAGTACTTGTGGTGATTGTTTATCTAGATAGCTTTTGTACTTTAATTTCATAATCATCACTTGTTCTTAATTTCTTAAAGAAGTTAAAATTTGGCATAATTGGCTAAAAATTAAGCTCACCATATTCACCCCCCCCCCTCCCATTAGGGTACGGATCTCGGACTTTCAAATCAGCGCTTCTGGCGACAGCGTAGACATTAATTCAACAATCAGAGCTTGCGATGATCTTAAAATACTCCCAAAAGGCTTCTTGTCAAATTTTAGGTCATTCTGGACCCAAAATCAATCTTTTGGAGACAAAACCAAGCCTAACGGCGATGGAAACCATCGAAATCATCAACCTCCAAACAAAGTTCTTGGATGGTGTCAAAAACTCTCAAGGGGTTAAATATCAAGTTTTGGGTCATTCCGATATCATTTGACCCAGCTTTAGCCCCCAAGCAGCGAAATCAGGTCTCCCTACGACGAAGTCCATCGATACCATGATATACAAGCCAAAGTTGATGCGTTGTCTTAAAGGCTTTTCAGAGGCTTCCTATCAAATCTCCAGTCAATCAGACATCATTTAACCAAACTTTAAAGCATAACATCTTTTTTGCAATGAGATTCATTCTACTGGCGACAACCCCTAATGGCATCGATCTTCGAATCAAAGCATGTGGTTGGTTTTATTTTATGTCCAAGAAGCTTCACCTCAAATCTTAGGTCATTTCGACATCGTTTGACCCAATTTTGGCTTCTGGCGACAAATCCACATCTCCATGCGACAAAGTCTTCAACTTTCTGTAAACTTGGGAACTTTACTCCTCATTTTGCATGGTTTTCCATCAACTTTATGATGTAAAAAGTATGGCAAAAACTATCTAAAAATTTCAGGAAAAATATGCAGAAAAGAAAATTCAGAAAAAGTCGGAAACGCGGCCGAAATGGGGATGAAGGCCCCACAGTCATGGGCAACCATGTGTGCATGGTCATCGACAACCATGGGAATCCAGGTCCTCCAGATTTCTGCGAAAACCCTTTTTTTGGTCCTTTTTTTAATTTCCTGACCATTTTGCCTATAAAACTTTCTGAAAATTTGCCTTTTGGGGCGTGATATCCATTGATCTTTGTCAACATCATGGGTTCATCATCAAAGTCATGGATTCATAATCGGACATCTCAAAGTAATCATCCAGCCAACCAAAGCACACTTTCTGCCCGCCAGATCGAGAGACAACGGATAGATGACGTTGGTCCACTGATGACAATTGCAAGATGATCCAACATCGATTGATGCATGTAATTCATTCACAATCAAAGCTCCCTACATTGTGTGAAGAATCCCAAAGATTGCAAGACATCCCATGACCCTTCGATTTCCAGCACATGATTTGGCAGCTACTTAATGTGGTTAATGACCCATTAACTTGCAACAAGCCAATCAAAATGCAAGAAAGGGGAGTTAGAAATGAGACACAATCATGACATTAAAAAATATAACTCCTCCCATCATGGAACATCAATACAATTAATGGCCCACTACCTTGCAATGACCATTCAAAACACAAGAAAAATGGGTTATAAATAAGTTACAAAATCATGACATTAAAATGAGTAACTCCCCCCCATCATAGAGTGTTAATGCACTCAATGCATCCAAAGCCCCATAACCTTTCACACACCCCACCAAAAGCCTATAAAAGAGGGTCACTTCCACCATTCCGAGACACACACAACGATGGTGATATAAATTACACATCAACTCTCCGACGGTGATCCCACACTCCTACAACGGTCTCTCCTTCGTTGAAGAAGTCCGGCAACAAACACCACCACAAGGTGATTAAAGACCCTTAGGGGGCCACCTCCCCAAGGCCATTTCTTTTTTCTCTCCATGGCTTAGACACGGCTTCTTAGCTTGTCTACTTAAGTTTTTATTGATTATAGGACCTCCCTTTAATTCTTATTCTCTAAAAATTCAAGGATCAAACCTTACCAAAGAATAAAAATGCATCCATGTTATCATCATAGGAACGTCGGAGGAGCCCACACATTGTTTGCGTCTGCCAATCCGAATGTGTCCCCATAACTGTCTGTAATGTCAGATGTCTTCTTATCTTCTTACTTTTTATTATGCTTGTATTGTAAAAGAGACAAAAACCACAAGTCTTGTCTTTTTTTATGAGAGTTGTAAAATCGCCTTTCACGGTACCAAAATTCGCCTCCAACGACAAACCCAAAATTGCCTTTCATGACAAACTCAAAAACCACTTTTCACGGCAAACAAAATGAAATTCGCCTTTTATGGCACCCAAAAATCAAAAATCAAATTATCTCTCTTTTAGTACATGTGGAATGAAAAGTTAGAAATTCTTTTATTTTCCTTTCTACATGAAAAAGCTGATCTACGGATCATTTCTTTTTCTTTTTTTCAAGTAGAATATAAAATTTGGCACGCTTGTACACAAACACAAAAAAAAAGAAAAAAAAAAAGAAAACCTGATTGTCCGTTCACTTCGGTTTACAAAAGAGTTGAATCCACAGATCTTTGTGTCCGTCGATTCCGGTAGTGCCCGAGCGCACAACGAATAGATGTCCCCTCTTCGATGCTTAGCTAATGAAGGAACTAAAAGGGTATTATGGGTATTCTAAGTGGAATTGCACAATTCTCCAAGAGAACCCTATTCTAACCCAGAATTACATCCAAGAATCTCTCTAACTAACTAACTTATAAGAAAACTACTACTAAACCCCTAAACATTCTATAAACTACAAATAGACTCCTCACTCACACAATTAGGCCTAAATCCTAAGAAATTACCCTTTTACCCTCACTAATCCCATACTAATTAGAATAATTAGATATAATTAAATATAACTAAGACAAGTAAAGGGGCGAGGCATCACACTAGCAGTAAGCGTCTTTCCGCCACTAAACTTTTTTTAGTGTCTTATTTTTTTTTACTTTTAGCAGTGGATCTTTCTTAGATAAGGCATGGTCATCCGAACATTTTCATATCCAAATATAGTGAATTTTTGTGAATCCTTCTGCAAAGTCCATCCATGGGAGTTGAGAAAATGAGACCTTAGTTTATTCGATTTATGGGTGTTAGGGATTTTGTGTGTTGCAATTTGATGGATGCATCATCATGTTATCATCATTTGAATTTTCACATTAGCAATGTTTTTGAAAAACTTGAAATCTTAATTGTCGCATGCATTATTTTTAAGACTTTAGAAATTATATTACATGTATGTTTTGGATTTTAAACTTGGATGCATTAATTTTAAAAAGAAGATTTTTGAATCATGCTAGCCTATGATTTTAGTCTTTCAAATCATTTTAGGCATTTTTAATTCATGTTTTGACTGATTTAAACATAAATCCAAGCATGACTTCGATGCCAAAATTCTCACTTAGGAAATCATTTTCAAACCAAAAAATAAAAATAAAAATTAAAAATGGCAGTTTTAAGGTTACCTCACGGCCAACCATGTAGTAGCCTAAGGCTATCCATAGAACAAAATATGACCTTTGTAAACTATCCATTTTCTGACCATTGGAGGTGTGGCTAGCCGTGAACTAGGCATTAGAACTGATTTCTCTATATAAAAGGAACTTTCCTTGGGATTTGAACCAACCCTTTTGAATCTTGCCACGGCCCCAAACCTGATTAGTGATTAAACCAGATCCGGGGTGTGAAATTTAGGGCTAATTAAAAAAATTTGCCCTTAATGCCCGAGGATAAAAGTCCACTATGAGGATTGTGTAGTTGAGCTTCATTAGCAGTTAATCAACGGAACTTGTCCAGTAAACATAACACTAAACCTATAAGAATATCAAGGAAAGCATGGATTTCATTCCATTATATATATATATATATATTCAAGTTTCAAAAGATAAAACATATAAAGTTTATAAACATCAGGACCATCCCAAAACTTAGGTCCTGGTCCAAAAGATATGCAGATAGACAAGTCCAAGAGTTCTAAGAAACCAAAAGATGAAAAGAGGTGGCACGATGAAAGATATCTCGGTGTAACACGCACTGGTGCCGGGAGTGGTGACACTAAGCTAGGTCATCGGCACCCCACTCTTGTACCTCGTCCTCGTCTCCCGGTTAAGGATCCTCTGGGATTGCCTCTGCATTCAGGTCGGCGTAATAGTAGTAGGTGAATTAAGGATCAACAATATGTTGGCAAGGAGATAAGCAGTATACATTATTCATAACATGTTTCAAATGAGAATAAAGACAAGTACATGATTATAGGATAGCAAGGTACAAGCTAGGCATAAAGCACGAGTAATACAAGAATTGAGTAACAATGTAAATCCTAGCAAGATAAATACGAATAACCATCCATGAAATGCAATGCAAGCAAGATGAGACTCCGTTGATGTCCTAGCCATCTCACAAGAGTATAAGTGACGTCCGAGCCGACTACGAATACCCAAAGTCCTGCTCTAGAGAATCCTAGCCATCTCCTAAGTATTCATGCCATAGACGCCATCCAAAACCAACTATCCACCCTAGTGTACAGTAACCGGCCCACTCTATAATCATCAATTTGCAGCTGGTCATGAATGCAAGATGATGATGATTTGTACATGACACAAGTTCCAAGACAAATACACATGAATAGATTTCCAAGTACAAGATAACAAGCTGAGACTACTCCAAGTCAAGCCAAGATACAAGTCAAGTCCCAAGTTCCACGAGTAATCCTCTTTCAAGTCTATCCACCCGTGTTCATCAATACAAGACAAAAGGTACGTAAGGATAGACTCTAAGTCTGGTCAAATCCTAATTCAACAAGTTAAGTAACAATTAAAAAAGTATACAATATTTGAGTGTGAAAGGTACGACAAGCTATGAATACATGATTCGCGAGTCAAGAGTGAAAAACAAGCCAATCCTAGGTCAAGAGTTGTCCACAGTGTACCGAACATATCCCCAACAGAGTACGTATGGAAGATGAGTCATCGGTGTCCTAGTTTGGCAGGCCCATGGTATACGGAAGTTGTTGGACACCAATTAACTCAATTCCACATGCATTCGGCCAAGTTACGTTGATATACAGAAAATCCTGGACAACCAACGAAGCACACCAAGCCAATCGTTCTCCATTTTTATTCTCCCCAATTGGTCATACAAGGGTAGGGTCATAGGATCCCACACCTAAGGTCTATACCTAGGTTAGAATCCCCTTTTAAACAAAGAACTTTGGTCATTTCGGTTAGACTTCAGCTACCGAATTCGTCTAGAAAAAAAAACCCAGAATTTCAGACCATTCTGTCTCCATTCGGTCGGTTGTCGGTCAACATTCGGTCGACCAAACTCCACTGTTCAATCGACCAAATCCTAGAATTTGGCTGACCGAACATGGACAAAAGCTAAAACTGCATTCTATATTGTAACCGAATCTGAGTTCGACTGACCGAGTGCTGACCAACTTCAAACATCCAGAGTAGAAATAGCTCTGTTTCAGGTCATTTCCAAAGCTCTTCCACCCCTGGTCATTTTCCTCCCTTCCTAAGCCTTTCCAAAGGCTAAAAACCTGCACATAAGGATCCTCCATGCTCACCATTCATCCCATTCCATTCCAACCACCCATATACAATTAAGGTCCATATACATTCAAATCCTAGCAAAATTCCTAATTAACATGTTTAACCAAATTAATCAAAACAAGCTTGGCATTTAGGGAAACCTAAGCAATTGAGATTAAAATCATTCCAAGAAGCAAGAATTATACATGCATGATCATATATACGGCTAATCTACTTACATTCACCAAAGAGAGTGAAAGAGATGGAAATTTGAGAGAGAGATTGAGGAGGAGAGCTCTCCACTCACACTCTAGCCAAAGACACTTCCAAAAACCCTTCTCCTACACCCAAAGAACACAAGAGAAGGAAGGCGAAAGAAATCCATTAACATGCACAGTGGTTACAGCAGCAAGGAAGGAAATTAGAGAAGAATTTTGGGAAATTTACCAAGTTTAGCTCAAGATGAAGAAGAAGAAGAGAGGAAGAGAATGGTGAGCTTGGTTGTCCTTGAGATGGCCTTTAGAACCCACATGCAAGAAGAGAGAGTGTGAAGGAGGCAGAAGAGAGTTACAACACTGTTGCACCCTTTGAGAAAGAAGAAGAACTGAATGAAATGAAGTTGCTGGAGTGGGTTTGACTTGATTTAAAATGGAGGTGAAGGAGGAAAAGTCTAAAATGCCCGTTTGAGTGAAATGGGAGAAATGTGATTATTTAAGGGACTTCGGGGCATCGAATCGTGATGAGTCAAGAACAAAAAATGACAAGCGCAACGAGATCTTTCTAACGGACCTAAATTCGGCGAAAACGGAATTTTCTGAAAAAATACCCAATTTTCCTATTAATCATAACCTAACCCCTATTAAGACTCATCACACTCGGAATCAAACTAAACTTCGTAAACCACTTTCTAATGATAAAAGAAACTCGCTTAGCCACTAAACCCGCCTAATTAGCTAAAACCATAATTAATTAGACAATTGCCAGTATTAAAAAATTAAACACCCTATTAAGGTCGGGGACCTTTCAAATCTTTTCAGGTGTTTTGAAGCCAAAGGAAGAAGAATGATCTAAGGAAGGCTAGTAAGTCATTTGGAAAGCTAAAGCTTGAATTCATTGAATTAAATCTCTAAATAAGCTTTGCTGTCTCACATCATAAGTTACATGCTTTGTTTAAATTGTTAGTAATTTTTTTTTAGCATACTGACTATGATTTATTGAATCAATTACATGTGCTTCACTTTGGATTACCTTGTTGTTTTGGATTTTTCACTTAGATTCAAACCAAGTTAGCTTTAACTTTCATATCATAATGGTTTTAAGCTTTGTTTAAACATTTAATTTCTCTCATAGCATGATTCTAATACTTGGTTGAATCTTTTATTGTTTTCCATACCTTGAAAAATATAGTTAAATTGCTTTGTTTTGAAAACAACAAGTTTATGTACCACATGTTTTAGTTTTGGAAACTTTCATACAACTTGTAAGCATTTGATAGGCATATCATTATCAAGTTGTTTTTCATACATGTGATTAGCGTTTTCGCTTCAATCAAAACATTTGTGTTTTAAACTTTCAAAAACTTTTAGATTACATTCATTACGCTATGATTTCCAAACTTGATTGAAGCTCTCATGCATACACATAGAGCATTCATCTTTGCATTCATATAGTGTATGTGTTGAGTTAGAATTACATTTTCATATCCGCCTAATTAAGAGGCATTGTAATTGAACTTAAATTTGTATCTCTTCAAATGTTGTGTAGACACTTCTTAGAGAGAACCGATCTTAGGGTTATAGGCTATTGCTTAGCCTTAGAAAAGCATTAGTGTAAAGGTTAGGGGTGAATCATAAACCCAAGAGGTTATTGCTTAGCCTTAGAAAGCATTTTGTAATGGTTATTGCAGAGTCTATTGAAAAGCATAGATAGTGGAAATCCGGTGGGGTATATAATCACAAGCTAGTAGTGGATGTAGGCATGGAGCCTGAACCACTATAAATCTTTATGCAATGGTGTTTGATTTGTGGTGATTATTTTTGTTAGCTTTCGCACTTATTTACATAATCATCACTAGTGACTAATTAATTTAAAAAAGTTAAAATTTGGCATAATTCATATTCACCCCCTCTAGGGTTCGGATCTCGGACTTTTAATGGGTTCATTTTAGTATTTTGAATTATAAATTCAAGGTTTCTTTTAAATTTTCTATAAGTTTTATAGTACTTAGCACGGGCACTCTTCACTAGTATACGGGAACAAAAAGCAAACAACATAGTTATAGAGTTGCCAAATAATTTATAACTAAAAGGAGATTTTACCCGAAAAAACACTTTAGGTGGCCACTATACCAAGAAGGTCACTTTCAATGACCTCACACCAAAAAGGCCTTCCCGCCTGTGAGAACCCGACCCCTAATTTCTTGGTTAGTGTGGTTTTAATCATGATTTGGTTTCTCGATGGGTTTAGTGATTGTTTGGTTGAGTTTTTGAGTTTGAATAGATTTTTCATAACTTTGGAGAATTTTAAAAGACGTTGACTTTGTTTTGACCCGACCCTTGTAAATTGTATTTTTGTGAGAATTTATATTTGGTTTCTAAAAATTCCAAATTTTATTCCTTTTGACCCATTTTGTTGTTACAAACAACTTTCATGTTTTGACCATCTTGAATAAATACTCAGAAATTGCGTTTTTCGAGAAAAAGGGCAAAAATGACAATTTTCACTAAATCTGTCCATAAATTTCGAAAATTCCAGAAATTGGGGAAAATACACTTTTTGGAAAGTAGTTATTTCAACGAACAACTTTGTCTTCTTCGTCGAACCGATTTGAGGTCCCGAAATGCATGTTTCTAGCCCGGCAAATGTTTTAAGTTGTGGGACCCATCTCCCCTTTGTTATAAAAGGAACCCTTCTTCTCTTCTCTCCTTCCTTGACCTAATCTCTAAGAGAGGAGATGCCCCATCAGCCATGGTTTTTCTCCATCCCTTTCTTGCTTCCTCCATCTCATAGCACCACCAAACAATGCCAAACCGAGATTAGACTCCACCATCTTCATCCTCATCTCAAGAGCTATCCATTGATGTTATTTTTGAAGAAAACCAAGCTTTTCAAGATTTCTTTTGAGCAACCTCTAGCTTTTTGAAGAACTTCCAAGTAAGGAATCCTTGTAATCTTTTGGATTTGTGTTTTCCTAGCCTTTAAGAAGCTTTGTTTTGATTATTGGAGGCTTTCCTTTTGTTTTGATTTGGTTTTGCCATTTTAGGGTTCTAAGATGGGTTTTCTTTTGGGGGTTTTGTTTAGATTGGTGATTTATAGCTTGGAGAAGTGATTAGTGGTTGATTTGATTAGCGTTGGACCCAAGGCAAGTGGATGAAATGATTTATTTTCATTGATCATGTTTTATACAAATGTGTAGCTCTCATTAATGATTTTCATTACTTATGCTTTACTTCATGACATGCTTTTATTGAGATTTGAAATACACTCTTTAGTGTATCTTTCTAGTACATTGCTTCCTTGGAAATGATATGTTGATTGTATTAAGTTTTGACTTGTTTCATGTGATGGATTTCTTTTGGGTTGAATGTGAATGGAATGGATGATTTGATGGAAGAATGGATGTAGTTGAATGGGGAATTTGAAGTGTTGAGAATGAAGTTTTGATTGCTTGAAATGGAGGATCTTTTAGCTCACTTTATTACAGGGATCTGACCCTTGAAAATGAGGAGTGTTTGGAGAAAGAAGGGACTGAAAACAGCTTCAGAATTATGTGTCCGCAGTAACGTCGGTCAGCTGTCGGTCAGCCCGTCGGTTAACCGACAGCCAACCGAGGTGGACCGAAACCCTCTCGGTTCCAATTCCAGAGAGCAGATTTCCATCAGAAATCTGTCGGTCAGCTGTCGGCTGACCGAACTCCCTAGTTCGGTCGACCGAGAGCCAACCGACAGATCTTTCGGTTCATTTTCCAGAGAGCAACAAACTTCCTAATGTGTGTAGAGCTGACAGTCAGCGTCGGTCAGCCGTCGGCTAGCCGACATCCCAGTTCGGCTGACCGATAGCCAACCGATGAGCTGACCGACAGCAATTGTATTGTTTTCTTCTTGAGGAACCATAGGGAACTATATTGGAGGAGAGTGAGGAACTGTACAGAAGAAGAAATTCCATCATCATGACTTTGTTGTTTAGGTCTTTTAGATTTGTTAATGTATATAAGGCCCCGGAATGTTTTCAATTCTTAAAGAGTACCAAATGTATGTCGAACCTAACATACGGGACCCTAGTTACATTGATTCAAATCTTGGACTTTCAACACTTGGCCCGGAGAATATGAGAAATCCATTCATGCTTTATTTTGACCGAATTTCACTTGTACACTTTGAATCTCGTGTTTTATGACTAGACTTGCCCGACAGTACTGAAATTCATGTTTTTAGCATTGTTGCTAGCTCGTACATGCCCGACCTATACAGATGTGCTTTTGTCCTTATGAGCATCTCGTCCCGTCATATGTATTTATTTGACATGATTTCTTGTATATGATTCATAAGCCAAAACCTTGAGGTAAGATGGGGCCAGAGCTTTGTAGTGCGAGCCCATGAACCAAAAGGATTATTATTTTGAGAACAAAACCTTGAGGTAAGATGGGGCCAGAGCTTTGTAGTGCGAGCCCATGAACCAAAAGGATTATTATTTTGAGAACAAAACCTTGAGGTAAGATGGGGCCAGAGCTTTGTAGTGCGAGCCCATGAACCAAAAGGATTATTATTTTGAGAATAAAACCTTGAGGCAATATGGGGCCAGAGCTTTGTAGTGCGAGCCCATGAGCCAAAAAGAGAACATGCATACATGTACTTGTTTTAATTACTTGCATATAACCTATGAGTCGGCACCACTAAGCTTGGATACCTTGTTAGTCTGATCCACTGACTAGGTGATCCCCCTCTTGTCTTGCCAACTGCAGTTTGGGTCCTGATACCGCAGATTGCTACTGTGGTTCCTGATGCCCGGCTCGCTACCGTGGTCATGTCTAGTATATAGTATATATGTATATGTATTTCGTTGTTCCTCCTCACTTCGGTGACTGAGGTCAACGCCTTGATATGCTTGCTCTATCACTTCGGTGATAGAGGATTTAGCTTTGTGTGGTTGCCATCTTGATAGTTCCCGATCCTTGATACCCGTCCTACTTTATATTGATCACGTCTTTTCTTAATCAATGTGCACTATTTATACATGCTTTAAATGAGTTCCAGATTTGTAAAATGTTTACTGTTTATACATGCTTTAAATGAGTTCCAGATTTGTAAAATGTTTACTGTTTATACATGCTTTAAATGAGTTCCAGATTTGTAAAATGTTTACTGTTTATACATGCTTTAAATGAGTTCCAGATTTGTAAAATGTTTACTGTTTATACATGCTTTAAATGAGTTCCAGATTTGTAAAATGTTTACTGTTTATACATGCTTTAAATGAGTTCCAGATTTGTGAAATGTTCATGTTTTATACATGCTTTAAAGGAATACATGTTTTGTCAAATATTTATGTTTCATATCCGTTTTATATGAATATAGGATTTTGCCAAGAGATTCCTGATTTCCTATGCATCGTAATTATGTACAATTTTGATCAGGCAGCATGATTTATTACATGTTTTATCGTTCAGTATATTGTTGCATCTATTCACCCACCTGCCAGACCGTCGTGTCTGACCCACTACTTTGGTACTCAGGTTCAGATTTCTTCACCCGAGATGAGTGTACGTGTTGGCGGTGGAGCCATGAGCTTACAGGTTGTTTGTCGGCTATGTCATGTAGACATTGAGTTTGACATCGGTATTACGTCACATATGGGTAGTGATCATTAGCTTGTTTTGTATGGCTTCTATTAGCCTTTTTTTGGGATTTGTAATTAATACACATTGTTATGTGTAACTTGAACATATATGGGAATGTAATATCCTGTTACTGTCAGCTCTGTACTTTTATTGTGATAGTTTATTCCAGTCTGAGATGGATCAAAGATAAGATGATTATATGCTTGGGTTGAGTGCGGTGCGGAATCCAATGGCCACGGACTCCGAGTCGCAACACCATAAAAGCTTCCGCTAAATATTCAGAGTGTGTTGAAATTTGTAATCCTCACACACGCGGATCTTGGGAGAAACATAACTCTCAATTCACGGGCCCCGGGTTTGGGGTCGTGACAGACTGGTATCAGAGCGGGCAAGTTTCTAGGAAATAAAACACTCTAGGAACTTTAAGACGTGTGGTGAGGAAACCGTTAGATTTGTCGTCTTGTTTTGGTTAGATGCCATTCTGTTTTGGTTCGGATTTGTTTTCTTCCTAGTGGGGGAGACCCTTCTTGTCTCCTTCATTTTGTTCTTGCTAGGGAATTTGGGGGACCAAATTCTTTTCTAGTGGGGGAGGATTTAATGTCTCCACACCCACATTCAGTGCCTTTTTCTTGTTTTTGCGACAGAGAGTTAGAGTTTTGTGGTTTTAGCATGTGGATCTCGGAGGACTTTGGCAGAATTTTCAGCTTTTCGATGTCACAGATGGAGCTAGCGAAGGAGTTTACGAGCAGTTGTTAGTCAGCAAGGAATGTGAACAGCATATTGAGACCCAATTTCAGTTGATCGTGTATCGTCAGATGGTGCGTCAGGCAAGTAAGTGTGGATTTTGGATAAATCTGGAATATTTTCCTAAACCAAAAGACTACAGAAACTAGACAAATGATGGATTTTAGGAAGTTTGAGGTGATTTTCAGTTGATAGAGACTCAAGTGGATACCAAAAGCAAAAAAAAAAAAAAAAAAAAAAAAAAAAAAAAAAAAAAAATTCCTCGAATTTGATGAACTCTTGGCTGAGAAGTGCTAGAAGATTTGTAATAATTCCAGAATGATGGTGAAGTCGACTCAGCAGGATGCATTAGTGTGTGGTTTAATGATAGGAAGAAAACTTTCAGCTGTGGTGTAAAGAGCTGTGTACAGAATGGATTGTTACCTGATTTTATGATAAAGGAGATCTTGCAAACTTTACGGACTTTTGGAATATCAGTTTGAGCATAGTACAGATACAACGGGAGAATCATAGCCTACGGACAAGTCCGGTTAGAAGACCTGGAGAAGAATGACACTAGGTGCAGTGTTCTACGACAGAGATAGAGTTACGGTACATCGGAGTGAGTCAGAAACTTCATTCTCTTGGACTGACATTGGCAGTTGTTCAGGAACAGTGCAGATGTGTAGAGACCGGTTTTCAATTAGCAGAGCTCCAAGGAGATGTCCAGAATTAGAGATTCCTAGAAATTGATGAGGTTTGTCAGAGAATTATTTTAGGATTTTCAACAAGTGCAGCCATGTGGAGGAGTAGACCCAGCAGGATGTGTCATTGTGTGGTTAGAAGCTTTTAGAGTTGGATTTCAGCAACTAATGAAGGAGTTGACTACAGGAAGAGTCTCTACTTGATCGCCCAACAATGAAGATCTTTGCAGATTTTAGCGACACGAGGAGCATGGGATTTCAATGTACAGATATACGGAGCAGGAAATCAGTTATTTTGGATTTTATTAGGAAAGGTAGACTTGGCAGAGCAGTTGCAAGAGTGAGCACGGAGCTCCAAATACTAAAGAATAGTGAAGGGACAAGCATGTTAGTGTTAGAGACCGAATATTGTACAGAGGATCAAGAGCAACGAGCAGAAAGAATTAAAGCTAGCAAGAGTTAACCTTGAAGATTGTGCAGTGGATGTGAAACCCTAGCTTCGATAGTTGCGATGAAGTCGACAAAATGGTTCCAAGAATTTTCAGTATCAAGGTGTTTAGAAACAAGAGACTTGGTTGAACTTAGAAGGAGTTAGAGTTGGCGAATTCCTTGAGCAGTCAGATTGAGGACAGTGACGGATTCGAGCCAGTGGAAGAATGTTTGACGACCGTTGATAGTTGACCAAGGGGTTCTACCACGAGGGCGACCCAGTGAGTTCATATGTTTTCGAGAGGACCGTTTTGGAGTTTTGATTTGTGATTTTGTTTTCGAAGTGCGGATTAATATCCCCACTTGTTTTGGATTTGTTTAGTTCATTTGGAGGACCAAATGTTCTAAGGGGGGGAGGATGTGAGAACCCGACCCCTAATTTCTTGGTTAGTGTGGTTTTAATCATGATTTGGTTTCTCGATGGGTTTAGTGATTGTTTGGTTGAGTTTTTGAGTTTGAATAGATTTTTCATAACTTTGGAGAATTTTAAAAGACGTTGACTTTGTTTTGACCCGACCCTTGTAAATTGTATTTTTGTGAGAATTTATATTTGGTTTCTAAAAATTCCAAATTTTATTCCTTTTGACCCATTTTGTTGTTACAAACAACTTTCATGTTTTGACCATCTTGAATAAATACTCAGAAATTGCGTTTTTCGAGAAAAAGGGCAAAAATGACAATTTTCACTAAATCTGTCCATAAATTTCGAAAATTCCAGAAATTGGGGAAAATACACTTTTTGGAAAGTAGTTATTTCAACGAACAACTTTGTCTTCTTCGTCGAACCGATTTGAGGTCCCGAAATGCATGTTTCTAGCCCGGCAAATGTTTTAAGTTGTGGGACCCATCTCCCCTTTGTTATAAAAGGAACCCTTCTTCTCTTCTCTCCTTCCTTGACCTAATCTCTAAGAGAGGAGATGCCCCATCAGCCATGGTTTTTCTCCATCCCTTTCTTGCTTCCTCCATCTCATAGCACCACCAAACAATGCCAAACCGAGATTAGACTCCACCATCTTCATCCTCATCTCAAGAGCTATCCATTGATGTTATTTTTGAAGAAAACCAAGCTTTTCAAGATTTCTTTTGAGCAACCTCTAGCTTTTTGAAGAACTTCCAAGTAAGGAATCCTTGTAATCTTTTGGATTTGTGTTTTCCTAGCCTTTAAGAAGCTTTGTTTTGATTATTGGAGGCTTTCCTTTTGTTTTGATTTGGTTTTGCCATTTTAGGGTTCTAAGATGGGTTTTCTTTTGGGGGTTTTGTTTAGATTGGTGATTTATAGCTTGGAGAAGTGATTAGTGGTTGATTTGATTAGCGTTGGACCCAAGGCAAGTGGATGAAATGATTTATTTTCATTGATCATGTTTTATACAAATGTGTAGCTCTCATTAATGATTTTCATTACTTATGCTTTACTTCATGACATGCTTTTATTGAGATTTGAAATACACTCTTTAGTGTATCTTTCTAGTACATTGCTTCCTTGGAAATGATATGTTGATTGTATTAAGTTTTGACTTGTTTCATGTGATGGATTTCTTTTGGGTTGAATGTGAATGGAATGGATGATTTGATGGAAGAATGGATGTAGTTGAATGGGGAATTTGAAGTGTTGAGAATGAAGTTTTGATTGCTTGAAATGGAGGATCTTTTAGCTCACTTTATTACAGGGATCTGACCCTTGAAAATGAGGAGTGTTTGGAGAAAGAAGGGACTGAAAACAGCTTCAGAATTATGTGTCCGCAGTAACGTCGGTCAGCTGTCGGTCAGCCCGTCGGTTAACCGACAGCCAACCGAGGTGGACCGAAACCCTCTCGGTTCCAATTCCAGAGAGCAGATTTCCATCAGAAATCTGTCGGTCAGCTGTCGGCTGACCGAACTCCCTAGTTCGGTCGACCGAGAGCCAACCGACAGATCTTTCGGTTCATTTTCCAGAGAGCAACAAACTTCCTAATGTGTGTAGAGCTGACAGTCAGCGTCGGTCAGCCGTCGGCTAGCCGACATCCCAGTTCGGCTGACCGATAGCCAACCGATGAGCTGACCGACAGCAATTGTATTGTTTTCTTCTTGAGGAACCATAGGGAACTATATTGGAGGAGAGTGAGGAACTGTACAGAAGAAGAAATTCCATCATCATGACTTTGTTGTTTAGGTCTTTTAGATTTGTTAATGTATATAAGGCCCCGGAATGTTTTCAATTCTTAAAGAGTACCAAATGTATGTCGAACCTAACATACGGGACCCTAGTTACATTGATTCAAATCTTGGACTTTCAACACTTGGCCCGGAGAATATGAGAAATCCATTCATGCTTTATTTTGACCGAATTTCACTTGTACACTTTGAATCTCGTGTTTTATGACTAGACTTGCCCGACAGTACTGAAATTCATGTTTTTAGCATTGTTGCTAGCTCGTACATGCCCGACCTATACAGATGTGCTTTTGTCCTTATGAGCATCTCGTCCCGTCATATGTATTTATTTGACCTGATTTCTTGTACATGATTCATAAGCCAAAACCTTGAGGTAAGATGGGGCCAGAGCTTTGTAGTGCGAGCCCATGAACCAAAAGGATTATTATTTTGAGAACAAAACCTTGAGGTAAGATGGGGCCAGAGCTTTGTAGTGCGAGCCCATGAACCAAAAGGATTATTATTTTGAGAACAAAACCTTGAGGTAAGATGGGGCCAGAGCTTTGTAGTGCGAGCCCATGAACCAAAAGGATTATTATTTTGAGAATAAAACCTTGAGGCAATATGGGGCCAGAGCTTTGTAGTGCGAGCCCATGAGCCAAAAAGAGAACATGCATACATGTACTTGTTTTAATTACTTGCATATAACCTATGAGTCGGCACCACTAAGCTTGGATACCTTGTTAGTCTGATCCACTGACTAGGTGATCCCCCTCTTGTCTTGCCAACTGCAGTTTGGGTCCTGATACCGCAGATTGCTACTGTGGTTCCTGATGCCCGGCTCGCTACCGTGGTCATGTCTAGTATATAGTATATATGTATATGTATTTCGTTGTTCCTCCTCACTTCGGTGACTGAGGTCAACGCCTTGATATGCTTGCTCTATCACTTCGGTGATAGAGGATTTAGCTTTGTGTGGTTGCCATCTTGATAGTTCCCGATCCTTGATACCCGTCCTACTTTATATTGATCACGTCTTTTCTTAATCAATGTGCACTATTTATACATGCTTTAAATGAGTTCCAGATTTGTAAAATGTTTACTATTTATACATGCTTTAAATGAGTTCCAGATTTGTAAAATGTTTACTGTTTATACATGCTTTAAATGAGTTCCAGATTTGTAAAATGTTTACTGTTTATACATGCTTTAAATGAGTTCCAGATTTGTAAAATGTTTACTATTTATACATGCTTTAAATGAGTTCCAGATTTGTAAAATGTTTACTGTTTATACATGCTTTAAATGAGTTCCAGATTTGTAAAATGTTTACTGTTTATACATGCTTTAAATGAGTTCCAGATTTGTGAAATGTTCATGTTTTATACATGCTTTAAAGGAATACATGTTTTGTCAAATATTTATGTTTCATATCCGTTTTATATGAATATAGGATTTTGCCAAGAGATTCCTGATTTCCTATGCATCGTAATTATGTACAATTTTGATCAGGCAGCATGATTTATTACATGTTTTATCGTTCAGTATATTGTTGCATCTATTCACCCACCTGCCAGACCGTCGTGTCTGACCCACTACTTTGGTACTCAGGTTCAGATTTCTTCACCCGAGATGAGTGTACGTGTTGGCGGTGGAGCCATGAGCTTACAGGTTGTTTGTCGGCTATGTCATGTAGACATTGAGTTTGACATCGGTATTACGTCACATATGGGTAGTGATCATTAGCTTGTTTTGTATGGCTTCTATTAGCCTTTTTTTGGGATTTGTAATTAATACACATTGTTATGTGTAACTTGAACATATATGGGAATGTAATATCCTGTTACTGTCAGCTCTGTACTTTTATTGTGATAGTTTATTCCAGTCTGAGATGGATCAAAGATAAGATGATTATATGCTTGGGTTGAGTGCGGTGCGGAATCCAATGGCCACGGACTCCGAGTCGCAACACCATAAAAGCTTCCGCTAAATATTCAGAGTGTGTTAAAATTTGTAATCCTCACACACGCGGATCTTGGGAGAAACATAACTCTCAATTCACGGGCCCCGGGTTTGGGGTCGTGACACCGCCCAAAAACGCTTATTTTTTTTATCCTTTTTAGGGTCAACATCGACCCTTATTTTTATTGTTGAGGGTCAATAGTGACGCATGTATTGACATTCTGCCTTGGTAGAATGTGAATGCCAGGCTCGCTGTCGACCCTAGCAATATGTTTAGTGTGAGAACCCGACCCCTAATTTCCTGATTTAGTGTGGTTTTAATCGTGATTTAGTTTTCTCAATAGTTTTAATGGTTGTTTGTTTAACTTTCTTAGTTTAACTACCCTTTTCTTTGGTTTCTAAAAGTTTTGAGAACCTTCTTAACTTGTGGGACCCTTTGGGGGTTCTTATTGCGATTTTGTGGGAGCTTGGGATTTATTTTGATTTCCTAAAAATTGTGTTTTCATCCCATTTAACTTATATTGTTAATCCCTACAACTTTCATGTTGGACCCGTCCTCGTTTGAAACTCTTAAACCCGACTTTTCTCAATTTCAGGGCAAAACAGTCTTTTCACCCAAAATCTGGACACGATTTTCAATGTCATCAAAACCCGCAAAATATATACTTTTTGCAAATTAGAAATTTCGTTGATCAACTTTGTCTTCTTCGTCGAAATCATTTGAGGCCTCGAAACTCATGTTTTTAACCCGACAAATGTTTTAAGTTGTGAGACCCATCTCCCCTTTATTATAAAAGGAACCCATCTCTTCTTCTTCTTCCCTTCTTGACCTAATTTCTAAGAGAGGAGCAGCCCCAGCAGCCATGGTTCTTCCACTTTCTTCTTGCTTTCTTCCTTCTCAAATCACCTCAAAACCCTTGTTAAATCAAGAACGGACCTTCCAATCTTCTTCTCCACCTTGGAGGCTCTCCATTGACACCATTTTTGAAGAAAACCGCCCATTCCAAGATTTCCCTTGTGTTCTCCTTGCTTATTTGAAGCTCTTCCATGTAAGTGATTCTCCCCATATCCTAGATTTGTGTTCTTCTTGTCTTAGAGGAGCTCCATTTCGATTATTGAAAGCTTTCGTTTTGTTTTGAATTGGTTTTTGATTTTTGGAGTTGTATTTGGGGTTTTTGTGTAGATTTGTGATTTTGGCTGGGAGAGGTGATTAGTAGTTGATTTGCATTAGCTTGGACCTAAGGCAAGTGGATGAAATGATTTATTTTCATTGATCATGTTATATACAAATGTGTAGCTCTCATTAATGATTTTCATTACTTATGCTTTACTTCATGACATGTTTTTATTGAGAGTTGAAGTACACTCTTTAGAGTATCTTTCTAGTATATTGCTTACTTGGAAATGGTATCTTGATGATATTAAGTTTTGACTTGTTTCATGTGATGGATTTCTTGTGGTTAAATGTTAATGAATGGACGATTTGATGGAAGAATGGATGTAGTTGGATGGTGAATTTGAAGTGTTGAGAATGAAGTTTTGATTGCTTGAAATGGAGGATCTTGAGCTCACTTTATTACAGGGATCTGACCCTTGAGAATGAGGAGTGTTAGGAGAAAGAAGGGACTGAAAACAGCTTCAGAATTCTGTGTTCGCAGTAATGTCAGTCAGCTGTCGGTCAGCCTGTCGGCTAACCGACAGCCAACCGAGATGGACCGACATCTCTCGGTTCTAATTCCAGAGAGCAGTTTTCTATCAGGAAATCTGTCGGTCAGTTGTTGGCTGACCGAACGCCCTGGTTCGATCGACCGAGAGCCAATCGACAGATCTGTTGGCTCCAATTCCAGAGAGCTGCATTTTCTGCAGTTTCTGATGCTGAAGTGTCGATCAACCGACACCCAACCGACAACCTCTCGGTCCCAATTCCAGAGAGCTATTTTCTCCCCATTTATGATCTCGGCTAGCCATCGGTCAGCCTGTCGGTCGACCAGCATTACACTGTCGGTTAACCGACAAGCCAACCGAGGGTTGACCGAAATTCCATTTCTGAAAGTTTTATTTTAAAGAATTTGTGGAACTATATTGAAGGAGAAATTCCATCATCATGACTTTGTTGTTTAGGTCTTTTAGATTTGTTAATGTATATAAGGCCCCGGAATGTTTTCAATTCTTAAAGAGTACCAAATGTATATCAAACCTAACATACGGGACCCTAGTACATTGATTCAAATCTTGGACTTTCAACACTTGGCCCGGAGAATATGAGAAATCCATTCATGCTTTATTTCGACCCGAATTTCACTTGTACACTTTAAATCTCGTGTTTTATTACTAGACTTGCCCGACAGTATTGAAATTCATGCTTTTTGCATTGTTGCTAGCCCGTACATGCCTGACCGATACAGATATGTTTTGTGCTAATGAGCACACCGTTTCGCCCATTTATATTTTGTCATCAAGTGTTTTATACATGCCCGACTTCTTGCATATGACCTATCAATACTTGGAGACTTGAAACATTGTTTTTAAGCTTAGGGAGGTATTGTTTGGAGCCCCAATGCAATGTAAGAACTTGGAAGACATTTTATGGAGTCCGGATGAAGAGAAACCCCATTATGAAGATTCGTCGAGGATCCTTAGACTTGTCAATGTGCATAGGGATCCGAGATGTCCTTAATTCTCATGGAGTACAAAGTATATGTCAAATTAGACATACGGGACCCTATTCACATCGATGTAAATCTAGGACCCTCAACATTTGGCCCGGAAAAGTATAGAAATCCATTATGTCGTATTTAAACTCGAATTTCACTTGTACACTTGAATCTCATATTTTATGACTAGACTTGGCCCGAAGGTATTGAAATTTATGTTTTGTTTTTAGCATGTTGCTAACCCGTTTATGCCCGACCCGATACAGATATGTTTTTGTGCCTATAGGTATCCCGTCCCGTTATATTCGTACTTGTTGATTTCTTGCATATGACCCCTAATCTATAAAGCCTTGAGGCAATATGGGGCCTGAGATTTGTAGTGCGAGCCCATGAGCCAAAAAGAGAACATGCGTACATGTAATTATTTTGTTTACTTGCATATAACCTATGAGTCGGCACCACTAAGCTTGGATGACCTTGTCGGTCTGATCTACTGACTTGGAGATCCCTTCTTGTCCCGCCAGCTGCAGCATGGATCTCGATACCCGGTTTATTAACCGTGGTCCCGTCCCGATACCCGGCTCGCTCCCGTGGTTCCCGATATCCGGTTCACTAACGTGATTCCCGATGCCCGGTTTGCCATCGTGGTCCCGTCCCGTACAGTATATATATGTATATGTAATTTCGTTGAACCTCCTCACTTCGGTGACTGAGGCCAACGCCTTGATATGCTTGCTCTTATCACTTCGGTGATAGAGGATTTAGCTTTGTGTGGTTGCCATCTTGATAGTTCCTGATCCTTGATACCCTTACTGCTTTATATTGATCATGTCTTTTCTTAGTAAATGATGCATTATTTATACATGTTTTAAATGAGTTCCCGATTTGTGAAATGTTCATGTTTTATACATGCCTTAAAGGAATATATGTTTTGTCAAATGTTTATGTTTCATACCCGTTTTATATGATTACAGGATTTTGTCAGATATTCATGATTTCCTATACATTTGTAATTATGTACAACTTTGATCAGACAGCATGATTTATTGCATGTTTTATCGTTCAATATATTGTTTATATCCTTTCACCGACCTACCAGACCGTCGTGTCTGACCCACTACTTTGGTACTCAAGGTCCAGACTTCTTCACTCGAGATGAGTGCACGTGTTGGCTGTGGAGCCATGAGCTTACAGGTTGTTTATCGGCTATGTCATGTAGACATTGAGCTTGACATCGGAATTACGTCATATATGGGGTAGTAATCATTAGCTTGTTTTTGGTATGGCTTTTATTAGCCTTTTTCTTGGGTTTGTAATTAATACACATTGTTATTTGTAACTTGAACATATATGGGAATGTAATACCCTGTTACTGTCAGCTCTGTACTTTTATTGTGATGGTTTATTCCAGTCTGAGATGGATCATTGATAAGATGACTATACGCTTGGGTTAAGTGCGGTGCAGAATCCAATGGCCACGAACTCCGAGTCGCAACACCACGAAAGCTTCCGCTAAATATTCAGAGGGTGTTGGAATTTGTAATCCTCACACACGCGGATCTTGGGAGAAACATAATTATTACTTCACGGACCCCGGGTTTGGGGTCGTGACATTTAGAATGTAGCTCCTTTGTAACATGGGCGAGGAATCACACTTCAACCTCATTCCATGAACCTCATTACACCAACATCAAACTCATACATTAACTTCAAACTCATTCCATCAACTCCAAACTCAGTCATCAACTTCACATTCACTACATCTACTTCAAAATCATACATCAACCAGGAACTCATTCCATTAACTTCAAACTCACTACATCAACTTCAAACTAATTTCATCAACATGAAACTCAAAAAAAAGAAAAATTCAACGACATACAAGAATAGGATATCATACACAACAACTTTGGACATAACATAATGGGTTTTAGCTTAGCTTTCTTTGTTCTGTTCTGTTCTTCCTGTTTTCCATAGTGATGCAGTCAATTTGGTGTTGTCGTTGCAGTGGTATGCCTTTGCACTAAGAAGGAAAGGATAATAAACTGCAAATTGGGCAGAAAAGGCTCTGGAGACTAGGAGAATGGAACAAGACCATTTGTCGATGCCTGGAACTTATCCGTCAATGTATTAAGTATCTTAAAAAATACATCAATCAGGACCATCCATGCTCAAATGTAAAAGGAGATGACCTCACCGTATCCATGGGATTAAGGTTGGTCTGTGGCCCTAATAGGTGGGCCGTGAATTTGATTAATGATGGCCTTTATGTCAGATTATGATTTTTAGAATGTGATTATATTTAATTAATTATATTTAGTTGTTAATTAAGCATGATTAGTACTTAATTATTTTTTATTAATATGCTAGATTAATTATGTGATAAGATAATATCGATCTATTGATATCAATGAATTTCTGGAATCATGTTAAACATTTCTTGTTTTGAATCCATATTGATTTGAAATGTTATTTTATGAAAAATAGGGTATTTTCTATAAAAAGGTATAAAAAGGACTTATTTGTAATTTTGATTTTATGAAAATATACCAATGATGGAATTTCTTGATGATTTCAATTTCATTAGAAAACGGGTCAAATTGTGATCAATTTTCTCTTCTAGCTCGGGTTCATTTGAACTCATTTGAGATGATTCCTAGTGAGATTTGATACCTTAAAAACAGACTTATTTTATAATATACTAAAAGTTATTGTGCATGGATTTCGTTTTCGTTTCGTTTATCTTCTTTGATTTCAGTTTCTCTCTTCATTTATCCAATTCAACGCAACTACAGTGTTCATAGGTGAAGAAGGCAGTTGCTTGTTACCATCTGTTGATTTTACCTTCACTGTAACAGAGAGTGAGCAAGATATAAACGAGTCTGAGAGAGAGAGTAGTCTGAGAGTGAGAGTGAAACAATATGCTGCATTTTCTCTTTTTCCTTCTGATCCTTCTTTATCTTCTTCATTTATTCATCTGGTATATGATCTATTTTCTGATTTATATGGAATGGATGATGAGCATCATGAGGTTTGGATTTGATTTTGGGCAGAGAAGAACCCTCTGTTGAAAGATAACAGTCCTACTGTTCATCTTCTTCCTCTTTGTCATTCTTTTTCTTCTACTTCTCATCATTTACAACTGTCTACTCTCAATAGCATATCTCTTAGAAGTTTTCAAGGCCAGAATTCTATCTGGTTAATTCAGTCTAGTTTAAGGTAAGTAAATGGTGATTTTTACAAGTTTAAATTCCGTCTTTAATGGAAATTCTCTAACTTAGAATATCAAGCTATTGATCTTTTAGTTTTAAATGGTTTGAATGTATTTGATGGATGGTTTGGAAGGATATAGATATGTTTGAAATGTTTATAGACAAAAGAAATGAACGGAAGTGAAAGAAAGGAAGTTTTGAAATGAAACAGAAAGGAACACATTTCTAGATTCATTTTTGTGTGTGCTCAGTCGACCGAGCCCTGTCACCCGGTCAACCGGCCACACAGGGTAGAACCGTGTATGTTGCAGAAAATTCTGTTAACTGAGACTTGGCCATTTTGAATTTCTTTGAGGGATGTCGACCTGGGGGTCCACCCGGTCGACAGGCCACATGGAAAATTTTCTAGGCTTTTTATCTAAAAATGTGATTTTTAATTTAAATGATGCTAATTGACTATTTAATGATTCTTGAACATAAATGAAGCCTTTTTTTATTCACTGGTCATGATGAAGTTATATGTTGGATTTTTGTCGATATTATGGTTTATTTGAAATAAATTTTTGGATTATCAATATTAATGACTTTCTTAGTCATATTCTGTATTTGTAAATTTAATTAGAAATTATCAGATATTCTCTGAATTTCGTTATACATGATATATGTTCTGAATTATCGCTCTGTAATTTCATTTCGTATGATTATTTTTATATAAGTTTCGTGTTTTGGCACCACATAGCTAGGTCCTTCTAAATGAACATGTGGTAAAGGAAGGACTATTCTGTTCTGTCACTAACTGTAGTTAGTTCTGTTTGTTGGAGTTTATACTACCGGTACCAATTTATTCTGTTAAAATTGTGGCCACCATCTGATGTGCATGGTACCAATTGTTCATGTATTCTAAAAATTAACAAATGTGGTATTGCCTTCAGTTAATCAGTATTTCATTATTTTGATCATGGTATCTTAGATATTACTTGTATTTCAGTTTTGATCATTGATTTTCTGTTTATTTAACTATGTTCACTTACTCAGTTATACAGATGTAACGTTTAATGTTACAGGAGATCCAGCCAGCTCACCTGGAATGGAGAAGTTCCAAGAGGGTAACACATCAGTATGTGAGTAGACCCCCGATGAGATTGTGTAAATAGGATGTGTGTGATAAGTATTCTGAAGAATTTCGTATTTGACATGATGTGATAAGTAGTCAAAGAATGTTTCAAACTTATGTAATTATACATCAATATCTATAAATATTCAAGACAAGGTAGCTGTAAATGTTCTGAGATACTTATGCTCTACTAGTACCTGTTGATAAATAAATATTATCACTGTTTAAATGCTTCCGCAGGAAAGTTTTAAATTATTTTGTTTTCTCACACGTAATATCGTGTGGGTTAGTGTGGGATGATTATCTTTTTATTTAAATCCTACACTAGTCATGTCTTGAATTTGGAATCATTTAGGATACCCAATTTCGGGGCTTGACAGGTTGGCATCAGAGCATTAGAAGTTCAGAATATTAAAATATTATAGAACTATAGGGCATGTGGTAAGGTATGTTAGTAACCCTGAATGATTTGTTAACTCTGACATTATTTGTTATGTGATTTGCTATTTTGAAGAATCATGGTTACTACTAGACAAGGAGATGTTGGACCTAGCAATGAAGCTGGGGTTAGTAATCTTGCATCAGGAGGACATGGTGATGATAGATTTCAGGCCATATTGCATGCAATGGTGGAGCAACAACGTATCAATGAAGAAAGAAGTGCTAGACAAGATGTTAGAATAGCACAATTGTTGGACAGGCAAACTCAACCACCTCCTATAGCTCAAGTCATTGTTACTCCAAGGAATGCAGACCCTAATGCTTTATATGAGAAATTCATTAAGATGAGTGCTACAGAATTTATGGGAAGCTCAGACCCTATGGTAGCTGATGAGTGGGTTGTGCATATAGAGAATGTATTTGAAGTTTTGCAATGTTCTGGTAAACTGAGGGTTGCTTTGGCAGGGTATATATTTCGTGAAGTGGCTGATACTTGGTGGAAAAGTATCAGGGAACCTTATCATTTTATGGATGATGAAGTAGCCGGGAGACTTTTCGAGAACAATTTTGAAAAAAGTTTATAGCATAACATATTACACAACAAAAGAAGATAGAATTTGAAAGGTTGACTTAAGGTGATTTATTAGTTGCAGATTATATTCATGAGTTTACCAAACTATCTCGGTTTGCTCCAAGGTCAGTTGATACCAGAGAGAAGAAAGTTGAAAGGTTTTTGGAAGGGTTGAAAGCTTAGGTTCAGAAGGATGTAACTGCCATAATGAAACCTCTAAATTTTGATGAAGTAGTTACTAGAGCTTATAGGTCTGAGGAAGAGAATGGAAGAATTCAAAAGCAGGAGATCAGGAGAAAAGTGTTGGAAGTAGGTAGTCCTCGTATATAGGTTTTCAAAACTTTTTTGACCCACTTGACTCAGGGATCAAGTACCCATAAGGCCATAAACCACATCCAGGATCCAATCCCTCAATCTCATCAACCATGTACAACAATAAACTCTATCTAGAAGATACAGACCAGCACCAAACAATCACAAAATCTACAACATACAAGGAAGTAGATTATACCTTTGGAGCACGGTTGTGCTCTAATTACTAGTTGAAGAAACTCTTTCTTTGTAGCAAATTTAAGATCTCCAAGACCTCTTAGCCTTCCACGCTATGTCCCGTATCAGATCTCTTCTCTAAAGGAGATGGGTGGGATCTCCTAAAGAAAACAACTAGAAGCTCTAAAGAAAGCTAGAAGAGAAACTAGAAGAGGGAGAGGAGATGTGCAACTCTTACACTAGAGGGGGCTGGGCGTGAATTCCAAGGTGGATGTCCAGCCCCGTTTGCTCCTTTATTTATAGTTTGTCAACCTCTTCTTTACTAATTTAGAATAGAAGTCCTACTTCCTTTAAGAATTAGTAACTTTCTCCTTTCCAATTATTATAGAAGTCTCACTTCCACAACAATTAGTAACCACTATTACCACTATTAGAAGTCTCACTTCAAATAGAAATAGTAACTTTCTAATTCCTCCTTTTTAGAGATCAAGTAAAATTAGTAACTTTCTAATAACTTGAGTTAGCGCAGTGACCACTAGGGATTCCATAGAAAGCTGGCTCCAACTGGGACACCGCGACCCCACATCTCATATGTAATTCGGGCCGACAATTAATTGCAAATAACTCCACTATATAAATGCAATTGCACTCTAGTGTTAGGAATAAATTACATAGAAGACCCTAAACTTCCCTATTTCCACAAGTAGGCCCCTTTATCTTTATCCATGGATCAATTGGTCCTGTCCACCAAATTCGATCCATATTTTATTATCCTTGAGACCTAATTAATTCTAATAATCATCAGTACCATCTAATTAACTCTTAATTGAGATGGGTGCACACTTACTAATGATAAATCCATTAATCGGCACAAGGGGATAATATAGATAGATTCCATCTTGACCATTAAATATTTTCATAGTCCTACTACTACCTACCCAAGACACCGAGGTGTTGACCTACAGTTAGGCTTACTCATTGGTGACTCAAAGCAAATGAATAGACAGAAACCTGAGTTTATCAATGTCTCAGGATTGAGAGCCTATGATAGGGAATTATGAGAGCAGACCTTAAGGTGATGACAATATTTCATAAGGTGCTTCTCATGGTCCTTCCATACATCCAATGTACCAGCTCCATGATCCAAAATCTTACATTCTGATGATCAAGATAGATTATTCTATCTCATAGTGATCAAAGTGTTGCAACCTGATCAGGTGAGATGCCCAATCTCTTCACTGGTTGTGAAGATATTTAAGTATAAGATTTGTGACACATGTCTCCCATATATGGATCTCATTTATACACATATATCATATCTAATATTCTAATGGAACCCGATTCATCTCATGAACCATCATGTCATATTTATCGGTCATGTGCATAAAGTAATAAAACATCATTTATCTCATGAAAAGAAAGCATGATTTTATTGATAAATAAAGAAATTAATCAATTTTTTACATCATCTGATAGATTGAGACCATACAATCTAACAATCTCCCACTTTGGCTCAATGCCATTCAGGGTTGCATCTCATGCCCATCCCGTCCACATGTTGCTCAAAGACTTTGGTAGTCAAAGGCTTAGTAAAGGGATCTGCTAGATTGTCTACAAAGGCTATCTTGGTAATTGCAATATCACCTCTCTATACAATCTCTCTGATTATGTGATACTTCCTCTGTATGTGCTTTTGGCTCTTATAGCTCCTGGGTTCCTTCGACTGAGCGACTGCCCCATTGCCGTCACAATAAACTGTGAGCGGTTGTTGCACCAAAGGTACCACTCCAAGTTCCAGAAGGAATCTTTTGAGCCCTACTGCTTCCTTAGCTGTTTCACAAGCCGCTACATATTCAACCTCCGAGGTGGAATTAGCGGTACATTCTTGTTTAATACTCCTCCAATTGATAGCTCCGCTGCCAGGCATAAAGAAATAACCAGAGGTAGACTTCCTAGAATCCTTATCTGACATGAAGTCAGAATATGTGTATCTTACTGGAATCAGCTTATCACTGCTGTAAATCAATATGTAATCTTTAGTCCTTCTCAAGTATTTAAGAATACACTTTACAGTAGTCCAATGGTCGGGTTCAAGGTTAGACTAATATCTACTGACTAGGCCCACTGCATGACAGATATCTGGTCTAGTACATAGCATGGCATACATGAGGCTACCAACAGCTAAAGCGTATGGTATCGACCTCATTTACTCCTTTTCCTCTGGTGTCTTAGGACACTAATCCTTGGAAAAGTACACTCCATGCCTAAAAGGTGTAATACTCTTCTTGGAGTCTTGCATAGTAAACCGTACCAGTACCTTATCTATATATGCAGCTTAGTATAAGCCAATCATCATATTTCTTCGGTCTCTATGGAGTTTGATCCCTAAGAAGTAGCTAGCTTCTCTCAAGTCCTTCATATCAAAAGTCTTAGCCAACCAAAACCGTTGACAACATTCCTATGTCTTTCCCGAGGAAAAGGATGTCGTTGACATGTAATACCAGAAAAACTACCCTATCACCTTTACATTTCATGTACACACATGACTCATCCGGATTCTGACAAAAACCAAATGACTTGATTGCCTGATCAAAACGGATGTTCCAGCTTCGGGATGCTTGCTTTAGTCTATAAATAGACTTTTGCATCTTGCAAACTCTTTACTCTTGGGTTTTAGCTACAAAACCATCCGGTTGCACCATATAGATGTATTCCTCAAGATGGCCGTTAAGAAACACCGTCTTGGCATCCATTTGTCAAATCTTGTAATCGAGATGAGCCGCAATGGATAAGAGTATTCGAATGGACTTGAGCATGGCTACCGGCGAGAAAGTTTCCACATAATCGATACCCTCTTTCTGAGTATACCCTTTCGCAACAAGCCTAGCTGGCAGGTGGGTGAAAAGATATAACAATATGATAATAATTGAGTTTGCATTGGAAAACATTGAAACCTGTTTAACCAATATTTTTCCATAAAAGAAGTGTATCACTTGTTAGAAAGTATATATGCAACATAAAAGCGTGTAAAGGTACCAAGGAACAGGGAATTGGCAAGATGGCAACCACACAAAGCTAAATCCTCTATCACCGAAGTGATGAGAGCACATTGGGGCATTGATCTCTGACACACGAGGTGACGAGATTCAACAAAATATATATAATACATATAACTATACGGGACTAGACCATGGTAGCGAACCGGATTTCAGGACGGGACGAGATCCAAACTGCAGCTGGCTGGACGGAGGGGGACCTCCAAGTTGGTGCATCAAACCGACAAGGTCTTCCAAGCTTAGTGGTGCCGACTTATAAGTCACATAACAGGAATCGGGACATATATAAAATACATAAGATGCAAATACATAAACGGGCGGGACGGGGCACTCAAAGGCACAATTATCACTTCCTTTCGGGCAATGCATAACAGGGCTAGCAAAATGCTAAAATATAATTCCAGTGCTTTCGAGAGTGACAATTCATAAAGTTTAATTTTTGGGAAGTACACATCAAAATTCGGGAACAATAGGACATAATTAGATTTCCAAAAATTTCCGAGCCAAGTATCGGGATTCAAGATTTAAATCTATGTGAAGAGGGGTCCCGTATGTCAATTTCAATATAAACTTGGCACTCCTTGAGGTTTGAAGACATTCCGGGCTCCCTATACGCATTGGTAGATCCAAAGCCATTAATAAATCTTCGTGACGGGATTTCTTTCTCAAATAGGCTTCGTACATTGTTTCTAAATTTTCCCATTACAATGGGGCTCCCAACAAACATTTTCTAGACATTTAAACATTACATTCCTGCTCCCAACATAGCCCTAGGTGAGCAGTGCACATCGCTCGAGCGGACATGAAGTTCGCTCAAGCGATATGGTCTCTGGAAGAGTTCACTCGAGCAGACTTGGGTTCGCTCTATCGAACTGCCCAGTTCAGGTTGGCTTGAGCGAACTGTCAAGACAGCTCAAGCCAACATCGTTCTAGATGGGGTTCGCTTGAGCAAACTGTCTAGAAACTGTAGGGATGTAGTTTCGGGCTCCTTCTTTTTTTTCCTCCTTGCAAATCTCCTTGAACCTCATTTTCACACCTAAATGAGGGGCTTAAAACCTCCTTAAAACCCCATACAAACCTCCATCAAAACATCTACAAACATCCACCCAATCACCTCCATTCTATTCACATTCCACCACAAGAGAAAGAGTGGAAATCCATCACTCACAAAGATTTATTTATGCTATAAACAAGTGTAAAATAGAGGGCCATATGCCAACATTTCTAAGACAATAAATGAGCTAACAAGGCTCTTTCACATGTGTATTTCAAAATCAATGAAATCAATAAGAATAAGCATGAAAGATAATGAAACCATCCATATTTCTCATAAAAACATTCAAATGCTCAAAATATCTATTCATCCACTTGCCTTAGGTCCAAGCTAGCAAATCAAGTTTCTAATCACTCTTCCAAGCCAAAGATTAAAAGCTACACAAAAACCCCCAAAAACAAACCCTAAATGGTCAAGATAAGGAATGGGGAAGAAGAAGCTTTCAACAAGAGAGGAGAAGACTCTCTAAGGTGAGATGAAACCAAATCTAAGAGATTGAGGGAGAAGCTTACATGATGGTTCTTCAAATGCACTAGGTTAGCTCAAAGAGGATCTTGGAATGGGTGACTTCCTCCACAAATGGTATCACTAGAGAGCTTTCAAGGTGAGGAAGGAGAAGATAACTTCCATTTTGCCCTTGGTGCAATATTGGTAGTGGATTGAGATGGAAAAGCTAGAAGGAGAAGAGGAAGGGAAAAACCTTTGCTTAGGGCTGGAACTTTTGAGCTGGAAAAAGAAGAAGAGAAGAAGGGTTCTCCTTTTATAACAAGTGGAGATGGGCTCCACCACTAGGAATTCTTGTGGGGCTAAAAACATGGCTTCCGGGGCCTCGGATGCGTTCGATGAAAGGGGAAAAGTGATCGCCAAAGTTTCTAGTTTCTAAAAAGTATATATTTCAAGGGTTTCGGGGATATAGATTTTTGTGTCTAGATTTGGTGTAAAAAAGACTGTTTTGCCCTCAATGTTGGGAAAATCGGGTTTCGGGGTTTTGAACGGGGACGGGACCAACACAAGAGTTGTAGAGATTAACAAGATAAATCAAATGAAGTCAAAACACGAATTATCGGAACTTTGAAAAAACCCCCATGTACACGTAAAGTCGCTAAAAGAACCCCCGAAGGGTCCCTCTAAATAAAAAAGGCACTCAAAACTTCCAAAGCTATAGAAAAAGTATTATATTCCCAACTTAACCAAATTCCACTAATCTCACTTAGAACTAACACATGACTTAATTAGTGCTAAACGTGGACACTCAAGTCGGGGTCTTACATCCTCCACCCGTTAGGGCATTTGGTCCTCCAAATAAAATATATAACTCACCTCAAGTAATAGATGTGGATACTTCTTCTAGACTTGATCTCGTAATTCCCACGTTGCTTCTTCTGGTCCATGGTTTTCCCGAAGTGCTTTCACCCAGTGAATAGTCTATGTTCTTAGCTTTTGTTCCTTTGTATCAATGATCTAGACAGGCTTCTCAATATATGTAGCATCTTCTCTGATTTCCAAGGGTTCATGACGGAGTACATGTGATGGATCGAGGACATACTTCTTCAACATTGACACATGGAAGACGTTGTGCACGCCGGAGAGTTCGGGTGGTAAGGCTAATATATAAGCCACATCACCAATCTTACTCACGATATCATATGGTCCAATGTACCTCCTGGATAGCTTGCCTTTCTGTCCAAACCTCAATGTTCCCCTAGTAGGTGACACTTTCAAGAAAACCTTGTCCCCTTCTTCGAACTGTAAGTCCCTTCTATGAGAGTCTGCATAGCTTTTCTATCTACTCCGGACTACTTTCAAACATTGTTGGATCAACTTAACTTTATCACTAGTCTCACTTACTATGGCTGGTTCATGGAAACTACGGACACCAACTTCCTCCCAACACACAGGTGTCCTACACCTTCTGCCATACAAAGCCTCGAAAGGCACCATCACAATGCTCAAATGGTAACTGTTGTTGTAAGCGAACTCATACAACAGTAAGGCCTCATCCCATTTAGTGTTAAAATCCAATACACAAGCAAGGAGCATATCCTCAAGGGTCTGAATTGTCCTCTCTGACTGGCCATCTGTCTGTGGGTGATAGGCTGTGCTGAACTGTAACTTCGTACCCATGGATTCATGTAATGTCTTCCAAAATCTCGAGACAAATCTACTGTCTCTGTTGGACGTGATAGAAACTGGCTGTCCATACTGACTAACAATCTCGTTAACAAACAATTCTGCCAGGGGTAACATGTGCATTTTCTTCTCGGTTCTCATGGGAATGAAATGAGCTGATTTGGTGAGTCGGTCCACAATGACCCATATCGCATTGTCGCCACTGCTGGTTTTCGATAGTCCCAAAATAAATTCCATGGTAATGTGCTCCTATTTCCATTCCAGGATCTCTAACGGTTGCAACAATCCTAAAGGCTTTTGATCTCTCTTCATGTTGTTCCACCAAAATATGTCCTTCAAGTTTTGATACATCTTTGTACTGCCCAGATGCATGGAATACTTCATACTGTGCGCCTTAGTCATGATGTCATTCCTCAAATCTTCAATGTTAGGCACACATAGACGGTCATGATAGTACAAGACTCCATCAACAATACGAAAGTCAGGACGTTCTGCTATATGCTCTGAAATCCTGTCCAACTCCGAATCTTGCAATTAACTGTCTTTGATCTTCTGGATAAAGGAAGGCTCAGACACTGACATGTTGGCTAATATCACACCCTTCCTCAGTGGCTGTAAATCTATTCTCAAGTCCTCAAACTGTTCAAAGATACAAGTGCCACTTAAATTTGCCAAACCTACTAATTTTCTGCTCAAGGCATTGGCAACTACATTTGCTTTCCCCGGGTGATATTTGATCGGAAAGTCATAATCCTTGATATATTCCTTCCATCTCGTCTGCCTCATGTTCAGCTCCTTCTAAGAAAACAAGTACTGTAAGCTGCGATGGTCGGCATGGACTTCAAACTTCTCTCCATAGAGGTAATGTCTCCACATTTTCAATGCAAAGACAACCGCCGCCAACTCAAGATCATGGGTTGCATAGTTCTTCTCGTGATCTTTCAACTACCGGGATCCATAAGCAACAACTTTTCCATCTTGCATCAACACACATCCAAGTCCAACATTCGAAGCATCGGTAAAAATAGTAAAACCGCCACTTCCGGATGGTAAAGTAAGGACTGGTGCTGTAGTCAATCTCTTTTTCATCTCTTGAAAACTAACCTCACACTGATCTGTCCATAAATACGGTACATTTTTCCTGGTCAACCTCGTCAATGGTAATGCAATCGACAAAAATCCTTGCACAAAACTCCTGTAATAGCTGCAAATCCCAGAAAACTTCTGATTTGTGGCACATTCTTCGGTCTTTCCCACTTCACTACTGTCTTAATATTGGACGGATCCACTGATAATCCTTCTTTGGAGATGATGTGCCCCAACTTGTTCTAACCAAAATTCACACTTATTGAGCTTCACATATAGTTGGTTTTCTCTTAGAAGTTGCAGTGCTATCCTCATATGCTATTTATGTTATTCCTTCGTCTTAGAGTACACCAAAATATCATCAATAAACACTACTACAAACTGATCCAAATATTGTGCAAATATCTTGTTCATCAATGCCATGAATACTACCAGTGCATTAGTCAACCCAAATGGCATCACTAAGAATTCATAGTGCCCATATCTCGTTCAGAAAGCTGTCTTCAGTATATCTGACTCTGAGCTGATGATAACCGAATCTCAAGTTAATCTTCAAAAAATATGAAGCACCTTGTAACTGATCAAACAATTCATCTATCCTTGGCAATGGGTACTTGTTCTTAATAGTCACTATGTTCAATCTTCGATAGTCAATACACATCCTCATCAAACCATCTTTCTTTTTGGCAAACAAAACTGGGGCTCCCCATGGCAAAACACTAGGTCTAACAAAACCTTTGTCTAACAATTCTTGTAATTGTATATTCAATTCCCCCAGTTCCGCTGGAGCCATTCTATATGGTGCAATAGAGATCGGAGCGGTCCCTGGTAATAACTCAATGGTGAAATCAATTTCTCTGATGGGTGGCAATCCTGGAATCTCTTCTGGAAAAACTTCCTGGAATTCCCAAACAATAGGGATCTCCTCCACCCCTTGGGATCGTTTATCCTCCGTGATAAATGCCAAATAGGCTTCACATCCACTTTTCAAAAGTCTATCACCTTTCAACGCTGAGACAAACCCTACACGAGGATTCCTCCTCTCTCCCTAAAACAATAGTCCTGCCGGTGTCTCATCTACTTTGAAGGTGAGGGTCTTATGGAAACAGTCCATCGTGGTACGGTACCCTGTCAGCCAATCCATCCCTAGGATGATATCGAAGTCATGCATCTCCAATAGGATAAGATCTGCGGGTAACACCACTTCTCCTATCTGAATTGTACAACTAGGGTAAAAAGTCCAACACGCGACTTGTTTACCTACTAGAGTAGCCACAGTCAAAATGTACTCAAGTTCTTAATGATGCACATTAATCAACTTAAAAAATTCATGGGATAAAAATGAGTGTGTAGAGCCAGGGTCAAATAAAATCCTAGCTTCAATTCCACAGACAATGAGTGTACGTTCCACTACGTTTCCCGCCGCCTCTGCATCAGCCCTATTGACCGCATAGACCTGTCCTCGCTGCAGCGGCCTGTTTTGAGCCTACTGCTGCCTGTCTTATGGAACATTCCTATTCTGTTGTGGGGGACGCTGATTCTGATTCTTTCCCTATTCACAGGCTTGCTGCTGCTGCTGTGGTCTATACTGTTGTTGCGGTGCTTGTGGCTGAGGTGGCCTTGCCTGATTCTAGACAAGTGGTACATTCTGCGGTGGTGCCAGACGTTGTGCTCCCTATGTTGCTGATTCTGCTTGTGAGGTCTAGGGCAGTCTCTCATCCGATGGTTCATCAAACCACATCTGAAGCATGCTCCTGTGATGGTACGACACTGGATACTCCCATGATTCTTCTCGCAGTGGATACAAACTGGTAGGTTCTGAAAATTATTGCTCTGGCCTCTGCCTCTTGTTCTGATGATTCCTCTGCTGGTAGTTCTGCTGATGAGTTTGACTCTTTCCCTGGATTCTGAGGATCTTGTTGTTCAAATTTTCAAATTTTTAAGCTCTCTTGACAGCTTCTTCAAAGGTTTCAGGTGGCATAACCCCTGCAGCATCTCTCTCTATGATTGGATTTTGTCCTTCAAGGAACTTAGCTATCTTCTTCTCAACGGTGTTTACTAACTCCGGAGCATATCTGAACAATCTTTCAAACTTAGTGAGATATTCGAGGACTGTCATGTTTCCTTGCACAAGCTGTTGGAACTCTATTGCCTTCTGCCTCTTGACATCGGTGGGTACATATTTGACACCAAATTGTCTATTAAAACTAGCACAAGCTACTGCATCTGCCATGGTTCTGTACTCTTCTCTTACTGTCTTCCACCTATATCTACTAAACCGGTAAAGAGAGACGTTGCAAGTTTTACTTGTTCTCCTCCATGCATTGGAAGACCTCAAAGATGTAAATTGTATGTTCTAACTAATCATCTGCAGCTAATGGGTCCTTTGTTCCAACAAACTATTTCGGAGCTCTCTTCAGAAACCGCTCAAATAAAGCATTCGGGTCATGTTCCCTTTGATTTATGACGATCTGTGGGCCTGCTGGCTGAGTTGGAACCGGTTCAGGCCTCTTTTCTAAGACCTCTAGCAACTGCCTCTGCATCTGTGCCAACTCTCTGGCATGATCCTTATCCTTCTTAAGCATCTGTTCTTGTAACCGAGCCTGATTCTCATTGGCTGGGCACTGTTGATCAAGCATTGCTTGTATCATCTGTTAGAACTGATTCAGCATGGTGTTATCTAGAGTATCTTCCTCAACTAGCCCAGTGTGATCGCTATTGCTTGGGGTAGGGTTGCCGCTTACTGGTCTTTTATGAGGTGGCATAATGATGCAAACAAGTTGTTAGCACATAATAATTAAATAGAGGGTCACACATTGCTCACACGATTCTAGCTAACGAAAAATCTAAAGAATCCTCGCCATGTCCTTAGGATTTTTAGTTTCTTTTAATTGCCTGAAGCATGTCTCGCTCTAATACTAGTCCTGTCGCAACCCCGGACCAGGCCCGCGAGCCTAATTAGGGATCGGGACTCATTTGGATTCAATGATGATGGATGATTGATGCTATAGAACATGCAATACGTACACGGATCGAATAAGAATATGATACTACCCATGTACATGATTTCCCACAAGTGTCCGCGGTGAGGACTGTTGACACCAAAAAACTCACTATGTCTCCTCCACATCAAGAAGCCTCCTGAAGCTGCATCCTGCTACAAAACAGGCAAGGCTACTTCAAGCATCAGATCTTTTCAGAATCAAACAGAACCTGAGAGATCCTTCAAGACAGCTAAAAGAGGGGTACCCCTGAGGTTTCGGGCCATTCCGACAGCGTTTAGCCTAACTTCACTGCTCCGACAGCTAAACAAGCGCTCCCGGCGGCGACATCATCAAAGACACCAAAACTTTTGATCAGAGTCTACGGATGACTCCAGAATGTCTCCAAAGGGCTCCATACCAAATTTCAAGTCAAACCGACAACGTTTGACCCTCCATCAATGCTCGAGCAGCAAAATCAAGCCTCCCGGCTGCGGGAACCACCAAAGCCATCACTCATCAAACAAAATACATGAGTGGCTTCAACATGCTTCCAATAGGCTCCCCGTCAAATTTCAGGTCAATCGGACATCGTTTGACCACATATCAAAGCTCGGAATTTTCCCCGCAGTAAAATCAAGTGAAGCATCGATGGGACCCCAAACGGCTTCAAAACTCAAATAAAAGCCCATGGTTGGTCCTATCCACTGCTCAAGAAGCTTCACCTCAATTTTCAGGTCATTCCGACATCGTTTGACCTAGTTTCGATGCTTGACGGAAAATCGGCTACAAAGTCTTCGACTTTCCCGGAAAATAGGAAACTTTGTGCTCCGATTTCGCGAGGGTTCTCGTCAAGATTTCTCCAAGAAAATAAAGTCAATAATTGAGGAAAAATGTCAAGAAAAATACAGAAGAAAAAAGGAACGAAAAAGACGAAAAAACGGCCAAAAACGACGCTCGGCGACCAAACGGGCCGAAGCCCTATGGTCGCCGGCGACCTTGGCCCAAGGTCGCCGGCGACCCTGGAAATCCGGGTCGCCGGATTTTGCACCAAAGTGTCCGTTTTCGATGGTTTTCGCATTTCGGGTGTTCTGGCCTCTGTGATTTTCGGAAAATGCAATGTTTGATGCTTGAAAACGACTGATCTTCGTCGACATCTCGGATCTGCTGTCAAAAGCATAAAATCATCACCGATCGCCTCAAGATCGCCAACCGGCTGACCAAGAAAGTGCACTTTCTGTCCGACCGATCGTGAAATCGACAAGACAGACGTCACCGGCCCGCAAACATCAATCAATGTCTGAAATTGCATCGCAATCCGATATCAAATAATGCGTTGATCCACCCGTGATGATCGCAAGACGAATCTCAAAAGGCGCAGCACGGCCCGTGACTCTTCACATGCCTTGGCAACCCCTTAATGTCGTTAATTGACCCATTAAAGCAGTCATTAACTCATTATTTTGGACGGCCCAATCAGAACCAAGCATTTGGGAGTTACAAATCCAAGCAATCATGGCATTAAACCCATGAAACTCCCATCATCATGAAGCATAAAGGTGATTAAATGCCCACTACCTTCATCGGCCAATCACAAGCCTTGAAAAAGGAGTTACAAAATCGATTTGTAACTCCTCATCAATTCTTTCATCATGGCCATCAATGCCAATAAACACCTCATGG
Source organism: Umbellularia californica (assembly GCA_028538565.1). NCBI lineage: Eukaryota > Viridiplantae > Streptophyta > Magnoliopsida > Laurales > Lauraceae > Umbellularia > Umbellularia californica. Next base: position 32,275,892 of record JAPQWN010000004.1, read on the forward strand.
CTACCAAAAGCCTATAAAAGGAGGTCCATTCCAAGAAGAAAGCATGATGAAAAGAGATCCCAAGTGCAAGCTCTGAAAATTCAGAAAATCCAAGAGAGAGACGAAGTTCTGCTACTTTGCTCCCGGAAGCACCACAAGGTGATCAACGTCCCTTGGGGAGCCACCCCCCCAAGGTCACCTCCTTCTCCAACATGGCCTAAACGTGGCTTTTCAACCCGTTTACTTGGTTTTTCATTGGATATAGGACCTTCTCTTGGTCCTTGTCCTTTAAAAAACTGAGGTTAGGAGCCAAGCCAAAGAATCAAAGCATCACATGTTCTCATTTGAAGGACGATGGCGAAGCCCATACATGACTTGCGACCGTCGATCTCAACGTGTTCCCACAATCTCCTGAGAAGTTAGATCCATTTTCTTCCTTTTCTATTGTAGTTTGTATTTCTTAAAGAAACAAAAAGAAATCACAATTCTTGTCTTTCATATTTGATGAGTTTTGTAAAAACGCCTTTCACGGCAAAATCGCCTTTCACGACAAACAAACAAAAACGCCTCTTACGGCATTCTAAAAACTTGTCTCTTTTCTTAATATTTATGCAATTTGAAAAGTTAGAAAAAATGATTGATTTCCTTTCCACTTGCGAAGGTGAATCTCCGGATTATCACCATTCCAAATTCCAAGTAGAAAGTAAATCTGGCATACTCGTACAAAAATGTTGATGCCCGAGATTTTCCCTCCTCCGCCGAGACCCAGGTCAGCCCCCGAGGTGCGAAAGGAGAGGACGGAAGATTTCTTTCTGGTCCATCAAGGACATCACTTCGTAATAATATTTTTGTTTAAATGCGGAAGCATGCGACATATCAAGAATAAAAATTCATTTCCATCAACAAGACTGATAACACATCTATATGAAACATGAGGAAATCAGAGTGAGCAATATTCACAATAGCATTTTCCCAAAAGTACATATTAAATGTTTATACAAAAGATCAATTGATTAACACTCCCCAAAAATAAAGGCCAACAAAGGCCTGTACAACCAAAATAATTCCCCAAAAGAATATGTTAGCCACAACTCCCAAAATGTTTTGTTTCTCAGGGCAACCGAATGTCTAAACAACATCATCGGCTTGCCACTCTTCTAAACATCACAGTTCTCTAACCGCTTCCTCATGCTTGTCCTCGGGGTAATCGACGTCTGGACCTGAGTACCAAAAAATGGGTCAGACACGACAGTCTGGCAGGCGAGTGAAAAGATATAACAATAAAATAACAATTTAATTTACCTTAGAAAACATTGAAACCTGTTTAAACAATATTTTTTATAAAAGAAGTGCGTCACTTGTTAAAAAGTACATATGCAATATAAAAACATGTAAAGGTACCATGAAATTGGGAACTAGCAAGATGGCAACCACACAAAGCTAAATCCTCTATCACCGAAGTGATAAGAGCATATTGGGGCGTTGATCTCTGACACACGAAGTGATGAGATTCAACGAAAATATATACATACATATAACTATACGAGACGAGACTACGGTAGTAAACCGGGTATTGGGAAGGGACGGGATCCAGGCTGCAGCTGGCGGGACGGGAAGGGGACCTCCAAGTCGGTGGATCAAACCGACAAGGTCTTCCAAACTTAGTGGTGCCGACTCATAGGTCAAATAACAGAAATCAGGATGTGTACAAACACTTGTATGATTTAAAACATATAAATGGGCGGGATAGGGCCCCATAGGCACAAACATCACTTATTATCGGGCAATGCATAATGGGTCTAGCAAAATGTTACAAGTATAACTTCAGTGTTTTTAGGGATGACAAATCATAGAGCATAGATTTCGGGAAGTGCACATCAAAATTCGGGAAAAATAAAACATAGTTGGATTTCCAAAATTTCTGGGTCAAGTATGAGGATTCAAGATTTATTCAAAGTGAATAGGGGTCCTGCATGTCAATTTTAGTATAGACTTGATATTCCTTAAGTTTGGAGACATTCCGGGCTCCTTATAAACCTTGGTAATTTCAAAAACCTCGATGAATCTTTGTGATGGAGTTTCCTTCTTAATCGGGTCTCATATGTCACCTTTTAGGTCTCTCCTCACAATGAGGCTCCAAACAAACCTATCCCAAACATTTAAACATCATATACATGCTCCCAACGCAACCCCAGGTGAACAGTGCCCATCACTAGAGCGGACCTGAAGTTCGTTCGCGCGTTGGACTCTCTGGGAGGGTTCACTTGAGCGAACTGTCCAGAAACCTACAAAAATGCAGTTTCGGGCTCCTTCCTTTCTCCTCTTCTACAACTATTTAAGGCTCCATTTCTTCACACATTAGAGGGCACATAAACACCTCTACATCACATTCAAGTCACCATCAAAACCTCCCACCAAATATCTCCATTCACTTCCTTTCCATTCATATTCAATCACAAGAGAGAGAAAAAAAACCCATTATTCGCGAAATTCATTGTAACTTTGACAACATAATAGATACATTTATCAAGATGCATATAATAAAGAAATTAACTCATCAATATGTATTTTAAAAGCAATAGAAAACATTGCAAGATGAATGGATAAAACACATAAAAAACCATTGGTGAAATTCAAGATCTTTCCATAAAACATGTAAGTATTCAAAACTCATCTATTCATCCACTTGCCTTTGTCTCACACAAGCTAAGAAAGCTCCTAATCACTCCCCCTTAAAAGGCCAACCTACAACATATCAAAACCCAAAAACAAACCCTAAAAGGTCAAAACCAAAGAACAAGAAGAAGAAAGCTTTCAATAACGAAAATGGGGACTTCCAAAGGCTAGGAAAGCACACATCTAAGAGATGGGAAGGATTGCTTACTTGGGAGTTCCTCAATGAAAAGATTAAGCTCAAAGGAAACCTCAACGTGGTTGGTTTCACTTCTAATAGCATCCAAGGAGAGCTCTTAACGAGAGGAAGAAGATGATGACCTCCATCCCTCAAATGATGCAAGGTTGGTAGTGGATTGGATATGGGAGAGTAAGAAGCAAGAAGAAGAAGAAAAACCCTAGATTGGGTTGGGGTTTTGATCTGGAAAAAGAGGAAGAAGAGGAATAGTTCTCCTTTTAATATAAGTGGAGGTGGGCTCCACCACTAGTAATTCTTGTCGGGTTGAAATCATGGCTTTCGGGACCTCAGAAGTGTTCGACAAAGAAGGGAAAAGTGATCTCCAAAATTTCTAGTTTCTAAAAAGTACATATTTCAAGGGTTTCGGGGATATTGATTGTTGTGTCCATATTTGGTGTAAAAAGACTATTTTGTCCTCGATGCTGGGAAAATCGGGTTTCGGGGTTTCGAACAGGGACGGGACCAACACGAGAGTTGTAGAGATTCATGAGATAAATCAAATGAAGTCAAAATACGAATTATCGGAACTTGGAATAAACCCCCATTTACACACAAAGTCGCTAAAAGAACCCTCAAATGGTCCCTCTAAATCAAGGAGGTTAATCTCACTTAGAACTAACACACGATTTAATTGGTGCTAAGCACAGACACTCAGGTGGGGGTCTTACATATCTAATAGAGTCTGGTTTCTTTTTTCCACTACTCCATTCTGTTGAGGCATTCCAGGAGTAGACAACTGTGATAGAATCTCATTTTCTGATAAGTATCCCATAAAATCAGTAGAGAGATATTCCCCTCCTCGATCCGATCGAAGAGTCTTGATACTCTTACCGAATTGCTTTTTGGCTTCCGCTTGAAACTCTTTGAGCTTTTCAAAAGCCTCAGACTTGCGATGCATAAGGAATATGTATCCATATATTGAGTAATCATCTGTGAAAGTGATGAAGTACTCATATCCTCCTCTGGCTCTGACATTTATGGGTCCACACACATCAGCATGCACTAATTCCAAAAAATCTTTAGCCCTATTGCCCTTAGATGAAAAGGTCTTTTGGTTATTTTGCTTTCCAAACAGGACTCGCAGACAGGCATTAGTTCTACCACCAATGAAGGCAAAATACCATATTTCATTAACCTATCAATCCTGTTTAGGTTTATATGACCTAGCCTCAGGCGCCAAAGTTTTGTTGGATTAGATGAAGGTGACTTTCTCTTTAATGATAGCCTATTAATTATTTCGGTATCATGTATCTCATACATTGTGGGAGTTAACAAATAAAGTTCATTGGTTGCCTTGCCAGAACATTTAAAAGTACTATTCCTCTTTATGACAATTTCAGTACCAAAAGTAATAGAATAACTTTTATTCACCAAACTAGAAAGTGAAATTAAATTCCATCTTAAAGACGGTACATATAAAGTGTCTGACAAAACCAGTTTATTGTCTGAAAAACATAAAGTAATAAGTCCCACTGAAACCACCTCCGCCTTAGCATCAGATCCCAAGTTGACAATGATTTCTCCGTTACTAAGCCTCCTGGTTTCCCTGAACCTCTGCAACGTATTACAGATGTGATTAGTTGCACCGGAGTCAACACACCAGGATTCTGAAGTATCAGTTGCAAAACTAACTTCAGAAATAAGTGACTCAATCATAGCTGAGGTCTTTTTCTTAGACAGATAATCTGGACAATTCATTTTCCAATGTCCTGTCATACCATAATGGAAACACTTTCCTTTTGTTCCCGAACCCTTAGCTTTGGCCACACCAACATTAGGACCATTTTCTACTTTAGGACCCTTCGGAACTGATTCCTTTTTGCATTTCCGTCCTTTGCCTTTCCGCTTGGACTTGGCAACTGACTTTTTTGTCATCATGGTAGTTGGCTTCTTCTTCATAATTCCCTCAGTTGCTACCAGCTGGTTAGACAGTTCAGCTAAAGTCAGATTCATCTTATTTATATTATAATTGACCTTAAAATTGTTAAAAGAATCTGGCAGCGACTCAAGGATTATGTCAATCTGTAAATCTGCATCAATCGCAGCCCCCAGTACATCTAACTCGTTCAATGAGTCCATCATCTTTAGCATGTGGTCCTGTACTTGTGTGCCTTCAGCCATCTTGGTGCTTATAAGCACCCTCATAGCAGCCTGCCTAGCAGGCCTACCCTGTTCCGCAAATATCCCATTTAAGTTTGATATAATATCATATGCAGTCTTATAGAATTGATGTTGATGTTACAAAACACTAGATATGGATGCTTATATGTAACATCTGGCCATCTCATTGTCTTTAGCCCATTTGGTGTAAAAGTCATTTTTTTCGTGTGATGCATCTGGCCCAGGCTCATCAAGGGGGGGTTTGGTAAGGACATACTTATATCCTGAAGCAGTCAGGATAATATCCAGGTTCCATTTCCAATCTGCATTGTTGGATCCCACCAACTTATTCTGGTTGAGGATGGCCGCAAGTGGATAAAAAGTATTCGACTTTATGCTTGAAAAAATGTAACACATAACCATACATTTAATTAAAGAATATAAATGACATTAGGGTTTAGTATTCCACCAAATTTATGTGGTAATCCTCATAACCACTAAATTCAGAATACATTGAAATCCCAATCCCTTGGGTTATGCCTCCTTGGGGAGTGCAAATACCACCTAGATTGGTGCGGATCAAAGTTAGTCAAAATTAGAATTAAGGCTTGATGGAACGCGCTCCGAGGCGCCGTGGGGCGGCTACCGGGGTCGGCGGAACGTGGGAGTCCGTCGGGTCCGGCCCTTTCGCGCCCTGGCGGGCCTGAAGCGTGCATCAACATTTCTTTGTGTGGGTGTGCCAGATTTTCTATTTTACTTGGAATTGCAAGTGGTAATCCGGAGATCAACCTTCGCAAGTAAAAAGGAAATCAACTTCTTTCAAGTTTTCCATTGCGCATATATTTAAGAAAAGAGACATTTTCTTAGTTTGCCGTGAAAGGCGATTTTGTTTGGCATTTATAGCCGATTTTGGCGTTTATAGCTGATTTACAATTCTCATCAATAATGAAAAAGACAAGAGTTGTGATTTTTGTCTCTTTTAGAAAAATACAAACTACAATGAAAAGCAAGAAAAGGAGGATCTAACTTCTCAGGAGATTGTGGGGGACTCGTTCAGATTGACGGTCGCAAGTCATGTATGGGCTTCGCCATCATCCATGCAGATGAGAACAGAGGATGCTCTTGATTCGCTTGGCTTGGCTATAACCTCAGATTTTTAGAGGACAAAGACCAAGAGAAGGTCCTATGTCCAATAAAAAGCTAAGTAGACGGGCTGAAAAGCCATGTCTAAGCCATTGGAGGCAGCGGGAGAAGGCAAGGACCTTGGGGGGGTGCCCCCCCAAGGGACTTTTGTCACCTTGTAGTGGTGGCCGGTGCAGAACTTCAGCAGAGTTTTTCTCTCTTTTTTCTTTCTCTGGATACGAGCTCTGGATTCTTTCCGATCGATCGATCTCGATTTTTTTTTTGATTCTCATTTCAATGGAATGCTCTCCTATTTATAGGCTTTTGGTAGCCATTTAGGAGAGTTTATGAGCTTTAATGGCTTTAATGGGAGGAGTTACAAGATTTATTTCTTGATTTTGTAACTCCTTTTTCCTTGAATCTGATTGGCCGATGGAGATTAAGGGCTTTTAATCACCTTAATTACCATAATGGGAGGAGTTTCATGGTTTAAATGCCATGAATCAATTGACTTGTAACTCCCAAATGCTTGCTTCTGATTGGGCGTCCAAAGAAATGAATTAATGACTGCAATAAAGCTAGTCAATTAACCACATTAATTGGTCGCCGAGCAATCGAAGAGTCGCGGGCCGTGCCGTGTCTTCTGGAATTCTTCTGGCGATGATCATCGATGGATCTTCATGCTGATCGACATCGGATGAACATGTAACTTCAGACATTAATAGCTAAGAGCGGGCCGGTGACATCTGTCTTGTCGATTTCTCGATCGGTCGGACAGGAAGAGCACTTTTTTTGGTCGACCAGTTGGCGATCTTGGAGCGATCAATGATGATTTTGTGCTTTTGGAGGTTGACCCGTGATTTTGACTGATGTCGGAGGATATGAGTCAATTTCAAGCAACTAAAATCACATTTTCAGGAAACCACAGGGGCCAAAGTGCGCGAAATACGAAAAAAGACGGAAAAACGGGTCACCGGCGGAAAATCCGGTGACCCGGACTTCCATGGTCGCCGGCGACCATGGGCCATGGTCGCAGGGGCCTGCGACCTTGGGGGAATTTTTCCCTTCGGAGCCCGTTTTGCGGTCGTTTTGAGGTCTTTTTCGTCGCCGTTTTCTTCTGTATTTTTCCTGACATTTCTTCTCATTTATTGGCTTGATTTCCCTGCAAAAAACCTGATGAGATTCCTTGCATTTTTAGAGTACAAAGTTTCCAATTTTCCGGGAAAGCCGAAGACTTTGTCGCGTAGAGCTGCTGATTTTCCGCCAAAAGCTGAAACTTGGTCAAACGATGTCGGAATGACCTGAAATTTGAGGTGGAGCCTCCTGAGCAATAAATAAGACCAACCATAGGCTTTTGTTTGAGTTTTGAAGCCGTTTGGGGTCCCGTCGATGCTTCACTTGATTTTGCTGCGGGGAAAATGCCGAGCTTTGATATGTGGTCAAACGATGTCCGATTGACCTGAAATTTGACGGGGAGCCTATTGGAGTCATTTTGAGACGTTCCGTGGGCTCCGTTTTGGATGTCATGGTCCCGGGTTGCTCCGCCGCCGGTAGGCTTGATTTTCTCTCGGAGCATCGAAACCTGATCAAACGTTGTCAGAATGACCTGAAATTTGACGTGCAGCCTTTTGGAAGCATGTTGAAGCCACTCATGCACTTGGTTTGATGAGCGAAGGCTTCGGTGGTTCCCGCCGCCGAGAGGCTTGATTTTGCTGCTCGAGCATTGATGGAGGGTCAAACGTTGTCGGTTTGACTTGAAATTTGGCATGGAGCCCTTTTGAGACATGCTGGAGTCATCTGTAGGCTCTGATCGAAGTTTTGACGTCTCCGATGATGTCGCCGCCGAGAGCTCCCGTTTAGCTGTCGGAGAAGTGAAGTTAGGCCAAATGTTGTCGAAATGGCCCGAAACTTCATGTGTACTCTTCTCTTGGCTATCTTGAAGGATCTTGCAGTTTTTGTTTGATTCTGACAAGATTTGATTTTTTTTGAGAAATTGCATTGCCTATTTATGGCAGGTTGCGACTTCATGCAGCTTTCTTGATGTTGAAGAGGCAAAGTGACATTTTTGGTGTCAACAAATGCCCCCTCGAGGTACAACGACGAGTTGCTTGACTTTTGTAGTCGATGTACCTCGAAGAGATTTTTGAAGGAGAGCTTGTGTCTTGACCAAGAGTCTTTGAGCAATCTTTCCTTTGGTAGAGTAGCCTTTGAGCTTCCAGGGGAATTTTATGGTAAATGAAAGGAATCAGGGACCATCTCGAGGCAAAGTTTTGAAGATGACATCAGGGATGTGGATTTGGGTTTTTTGTTTTTGACCTTGTGACCTAACAAGCTGTATGTGGCAGGTTAGGGGGTCGGGTTTTGGTTTTGACCTTGTGACCCAATAAGCTGTATGTGGCAAGTTAGGGGATCATGATTTGGTTTTTTGTTTTGGTCTTGTGACCTAACAAGCTGTATGTGGCAAGTTAGGGGACCAGGATTTGGTTTTTGGTCACTCTTTGGGACTGTGTGGGTCCATTGGAGTGGTTTGGATTTTTGTGGAATGTCAATTTCAAGATTTTGGCTCAATTTGGTATATGAGGCTGGATGGTTTGATTTTTGGAAGCTCATGGGGCTTGGAATTTTTTGTATGGTTCAATCAACTCAAAAGAGGCATGGAACCATTTTTGTATGCTCTTGGTAAGAGGGATTTTTTCTGACTAAAAGCCCTTTTTTTTTTTTTTTTTTTAGTGCCTAGGTGGTCAAACCTGGCTCATATGGGCTAACCCATGGGACCTTAAGCTTTTTAGGATGGCTTAGATCTCATGTGGGGTCATTTTTGTAAAGAATATCTAAAGATATCTCATTTGGATAGAGAATATCTAAAAATATCTTTATGGGAGAGAATCTCTCATATTCCCTTAATTTGGGAGAGAATATCTCAAGGTATCTTTCTTTTTGGGAAAGAATCTCCAATATATCTCATTTGGATAGAGAATATCTAAAAATATCTTTATGGGAGAGAATCTCTCATATTCCCTTAATTTGGGAGAGAATATCTCAAGGTATCTTTCTTTTTGGGAAAGAATCTCCAATATCCTTTTTTTTGTTGGAGAGAATCTCTCATTTGATTGATTTTGGGAGGAAATCTCTCAAAGACATCTTTCTTTTTGGGAAAGAATCTTTCTAATTCCTTCTCTTTTGGTAAGGTTACTAATTAGTAACACTTACCTTTCTTCTTTGTTTCCTTCTTTGATTTGCTCTCTCCTATAAAAGCAAAGGAAGGTAGGATCTCTTGCTCTTATTGCTTTCTTTTGCAACAATCTCAAGAGAGCTCCAAGACCAAGAGTTTTTCTTCTTCAAGGATCTTCAAGCTTTTTCCTTCTTCTTCTCCATCAATGGCTTCAAGTAAGTTTTCTCTCTTTTTCTTTCAAGAAAACTCCATGTAGAGAATAGGATGGAAAAAAAATGTCTTCTCTTTTTTTTTTTCTTTCTTCTTTTTTTTTTTTTTCTTTTTTTTTTCTTTCTATTCTTCTTCTCTTTTTTTTTTCTTTTCTTTTCCACGTGATTTCTGTTTTTTTTTTTTTTTTTTTGTGGGAAAGTTTCTTTTTTTTTTTGTTCTTTTCTTTCTCCCCCTTTTTTTTTGAGAAAGTTTCTTTTTTTTTTTGGTGCTCATCATGATAATGCGTTTTTATACAAATCTAGATGTTCATGCATGTACTTTTTGTAGATTGAGCATGATAGCATACCTGAAAATCTTTGCAAATTTGGGAATTTGGAGCTCGCAGCGATGTTGAGCCCTTCTTGATTTTGCGGAGATTTTGAGGTTTCGAAAGTTTGGAGTTTCGGAGCTCGCAGCGATGTTGAGCCCATCTTCAAAACTTTCTATTTCTTTCGGGGTATTTCCCTTTTCTTCGGAATTGCCCCGGAACCATGCCAAAATTTCGCCAGATTTGCTTTTAGCGAAATTCTGTCATTTTGATGATGATCTTTTTTTTTTCTTTTCCAACCTTTGCAGGTGGTTCCTCCAGAACGAACAAGGGTAAAGAGCCTGCTACAAGCGTACCTCGTCGATCCGCCAGATCTTCTAATGTGGCCGTTCAGCAGGCCTGGGAGAAGGTCCAGTTTGTTGAGAAGAACTTGGAAGAGTTCGATTCCCTCAATCGCGATGAGATGAGACAGCGATTGATCGCTCTCAAGGATGAGGAGTTCTATAAGATCATGGTAAGCAACCGTCCTTGGGTTATGGACGATCTGAGGGTTTTACCCAAGCCTACCTTCTTCTTTGGAGATGCAGTTTTTGTTTGATTCTGACAAGATTTGATTTTTTTGGAGAAATTGCATTGCCTATTTATGGCAGGTTGCGACTTCATGCAGCTTTCTTGATGTTGAAAAGGCAAAGTGACATTTTTGGTGTCAACAAGGCTAACTATCCATGATCCTCATCATTCATTATCATCTACGTATCTCATACCAAATAATGTATGACTCCCGATTAGCTTTGGTTTCTAAAATAAATGAGGTAAGTCCTTGGGGATGCTACATCATTATTTTAGTTAAGTGTGACCCACCAACTAGCATTGCATGACAACAGTTGCAGGTAGCTTCTCCTTGGGGAGTTGGCCCCTACCCCAACTCACCAACACTATCCATAGGAGATCCATTTCTAGTAACCAGACAAATAAAAGCCTTTCGTGGGGAACGGTCAATTCTCAAGATGGTGCGAGGCTAATACTTTCCTTACAATGGACCTATGGTGGAAAACTATGGGAATTTCTCAATTTAAATGCCCCACTCCCACTCCCACTTAATATTTTAGAATTGAGGATTTCCTTATAGGTATATGGGCCCACATGTATAAACATCAAATCATCTCATGATATGAGCAATGATTAGTTCCAAGTCAAATTATTTTAAAGAAAGTCCAATTTCCAAGACTAGTATTACCAATGGGTCCATCTCATGGGTCCACCAACACTAATTAGAACTCTTTCCAAAAATTAATTTAATTTGACCAATTTTAGAAACTGCTATGTTTGGATCAGATTTGGAAACATTCTAAAACAAGCATTCATCCATAAATAGAAAGTGCTAAAATTAGAAACTAGTCTTCTCCTCCACATGGCCCAAGCGGAATAGACTTCTTGGATTCTAGACTTTTCAAAACTTTGGGATTCCTCAAACTCTTTGGGCATCTCCAAAATGCTTTTGGTAATATTCAAACTCTTTAATTAAAAGTCCAACTTCACTTTCCTTCTCTGTCTCGAACATCGTCAGAATTTACAAATTTAGAAAATTACATAAATTCCTATGCCTCGACGATGAGTCTTACATGGTAATCTAAATATAGAAATAAAATGGCCGTAGGGAAATTCACTATGCCTTTCCCTTTCACAGGAAACCAAGGAAACCATAATGCCCTTTACAAATTGCACAAAATAAACCATCAGCCATAAATAGAAAGTAAAAGACTTGTGAGCCACACGGAGAGGACATAATGACCTGCAAGGTTAGTATCACATACAACCAATCATCTCATATAACCAGGTTGCCAAATCATAATGGAAAAATAAGCCGCCAAAAAGAAAAATTCGGATAAAAAATTGAACTTTTCTGCCTGGGTTCGGCTAGCCGACCTAACTTGTTCGGCTAGCGGAACTGGTCTTCGGCTGGCCGAGCTGACGAACCCAAAAATTTGGGTTTTTCTAAATTGGCTTCCCGCTAATCCCAAACGATTCCTAATGATCCCAAATACCTTCTAATGGCTGCCTCCCATCCTTCCATTATAATTAAACCCTTTTGTGACATTCCAGACATGGATTTACTATAAAAAGTAAGCAAACCCAATCAAAAACTAATCCTTACACAGCCCTAGGTCTATCCTCTTCGCATCTCATGCAAAGATTACATCTAGTTTGCTGATCTAACATGATTAGAGGTAAGGTATGGCTCTAATACCAAATGTTGGGAGTAGGTGGGTCTCATGGATAGGTTTTCAAAACTTTTTGACCCACTTGACTCAAGGATCAAGTACCCATAAGGCCATAAACCACATCCAGGATCCAATCCCTCAATCTTATCAACCATGTACAGCAATAAACTCTATCTAGAAGATAAAAAGCAGCACCAAACAAGCAACCACAAAATCTACAACATACAAGGAGGTAGATTATATCTTTGGACCTCGGTTGTGCACTAATAAAGAATAAAACTTACTAGTTGAAGAAACTCTTTCATTGTAACAAATTTAGGATCTCTAAGACCTCTTAGCCTTCCACGCTATGTCCCGTATCAGATATCTTCTCTAAAAGAGATGGGTAGGATCTCCTAAAGAAAACAACTACGAGTTCTAAAAGAAACTAGAAGAGAAACTAGAAGAAGGAGAGGAGATGTGCAACTCTTGCACTAGAGGGGGCTGGACGTGAATTCCAAGGTGGACGTCCAGCCCCCTTTGCTCCTTTATTTATAGTTTGGCAACCTCTTCTTTACTAATTAAGAATAGAAGTCCTACTTCCATTAAGAATTAGTAACTTTCTCATTTCCAATTATTATAGAAGTCTCACTTCCACAACAATTAGGAACCTACTATTACCACTATTAGAAGTCTTACTTCAAATAGAAATAGTAACTTTCTAATTCCTCCTTTTTAGGGATCAAGTAAAATTAGTAACTTTCTAATAACTTGGGCTAACGTGGGGACCACTAGGGATTCCATAGAAAGCTGGCTCCAACTGGGAAACCGTGACCCCAATCTCATGTGTAATCCGGGCCCACAGTTAATTGTAAATAACTCCACTATATAAATACAATTGCACTCCAGTCTCAGGAATAAATTACATAGAAGACCCTAAACCTCCTTATTACCACAAGTAGGCGCCTCTATCTTTATCCATGAATCAATTGGTTTTGTCCACCAAACTCGATCCATATCTTAATATCCTTGAGACACAATTAATTCTAGTAATCATCAATATCATCTAATTAACTCTTAATTGAGATGGGTGCGCACTTACTAATGATAAATTCATTAATCGGCACAAGGGGATAATATAGATAAATTCCATCTTGACCATTGAATGTTCCCACAGTCCTACTACCACGTACTCATGACACTAAGGTACTGACCTATAGTTGGCCTCACTCATTGGTGACTCAAAGAAAATGAATAGACAGAAACTTGAGTTCATCAATGTCTCAGAATTGAGAGTCTATTAATTAGGGAATTATGAGAGTAGAACTTAAGGTGATAACAGTGTTTCATAAGGTGCTTCTCATGGTCCTTCAATACATCCAATGTACCAGCTCCATGATCCAAAATCTTACATTCTAATGATCGAGATAGATCACACTATCTCATAGTAATCAAAGTGCTGCAACCTTATCAGATGAGATGTCCAGTCTCATCACTGGTTGTGAAGATATTTAAGTATAAGATTTGTGACACATGTCTCCCATATATGGATCCCATCCATACACATATATCACATCTAATATACTAATGGGACTCGGTTCATCTCATGAACCATCATGCCATACTGTATCGGTTATGTGCATAAAATAATAAAACACCATTCATCTCACGAAAGGAAAGCATGATTTTATTGATAAATAAAGAAATTAATCAATTTATTACATCATCTGATAGATTGAGACCATACAATCTAACAAAAAGGAGTTTTACCTACTCCTAAGAATTTTCCACAATCAAGTAAGGAATCTAAATTTTTTGGAGGTTCATCTAAAATTGTGACTTGTGATTTTTGTGGCAAGAGGCAAATGGCGGGTCAATGTAGAAAGCAAATTGGTGCATGTTTTCGTTGTGGTTCTATGGAACATGCGATCAAGGATTGTCCAAGGCTTTATGGGACATCTCAACAACAGTAATCACAACAAGTTTCAAAGCCATCATTTCAAACTTCTCAGTAGAAACCTTTAGTGCAACAAAGGCCAAATCAACAGCAGCAACAAACTAGATCTCAGATGCAACCACAAAGGTCTACTAAATCTACTAACATGAGTCAGCAAAAGCCACTAGTTAGTGAGAAAGTTTATGCTTAGTGAAAAAGTTCATGCACTCTCCAGAGCTAATGCAGAAGATAAGGGCAATGTGGTGAAAGGTATACTTTCTATTTGTGATCATGATGCTAGAGTTTTATTTGATCTTGGATCTACTAATTCATATATCTCTCCATCTTTTGCTAATATGATTGAGAAAAGCCCTACTATCATGCATTTTATTTTAAATGTTTCTACTCCTATTGGTAGAAAAGTTGTTTGTGATATTTATTATCCAAATTGTGAAGTTAGAATTAGAGGATATGAAATGTTAGCTGATTTGATTGTGCTAGATATGTTTGATTTTGATGTGATTCTGGGGATGAATTGGTTGGCTAATTACCATGCTAATATGGATTGTTTTACGAAGACCATTAGTTTCAGAATAAGTGAAGTTGATTCTAGACTAATGTTTGAAGGAGTTAGACATAGTGAAAGTACTCTAATTTTAGCTTTTAAGGCTGAGAGATTGATTAGATGTGGATGTGAGGGGTACATTGCTTTTATTTCTGACATAAAGCTATCCCAGAAGTTAGAAGATCTTCTAATAGTGTGTGAATTCCCGGATGTGTTTCAGGAGGAGATTCCTGGTTTGTCACCAATAAGAGAAGTTAAGTTTACTATTGAATTAATGTCGGGAACTGCACCTATTTCTAGAGCTCCATATAGAATGGCACCTGCAGAGCTAAGGGAATTGAAAGAACAATTACAGGATTTGTTGAAAAAGGGATTTATTCATCCTAGTATTTCTCCATAGGGTGATCCTGTATTATTTGTAAAAAAGAAGGATGGTTCTATGAGAATGTATATTGATTATCGGCAGTTGAATCAAGTTACTATCAAGAAAAAATATCCTTTGCCCACGATAGATGAGTTATTTGATCAATTGCAAGGAGAAGAACATTTCTCAACGATAGATCTGAGATCAGGATATCATCAGTTGCAGGTCAAAAATCAAGATATTTTTAAAACAACATTTCGCACAAGCTATGGTCATTATGAATTTTTGGTGATGCCATTTGGATTGACAAATGCACCTGCTGTTTTAATGGCTTTGATGAATAAAATCCTTGCACCTTATCTGGATCAGTTTACAGTTGTATTCATAGATGTTATTTTGGTATATTCCAAAACTTGGGAGGAACATGTGCAGTATCTTCAAACTTCTTTGCAGTTGTTGAGGGATAACAAATTGTATGCCAAGTTGAACAAATGTGAGTTTTGGTTGGAAAAAGTTGCATGCTTAGGACATGTGATTTCTAAAGAAGGTATTTTAGTTAATCCTTCAAAAATTGAAGCAGTTGTTAATTGGGCAAGTTCGAAGAGTGTAACAGAAATATGGAGTTATCTGAGTTTGGCTGGTTACTATTGGAGATTCGTGGAGAAATTTTTGAAAATATTAGCTCCATTGACCAAACTGACAAGGAAGAATGTGCCTTTTGTTTGGACAGATGAGTGTGAGCACAATTTCCAATTGTTAAAAGAGAAATTGACTTCAACTCCAGTGCTCACTTTACCTTCAGATGGTGGTGGATTTGTAATTTTTACAGATGCCTCAGGGATTGGTTTGGGTTGTGTACTTATGCAGAATGGTCAAGTAGTGGCATATGGATCTAGGCAATGGAGAGAACATCAAAAGAACTATGCTACTCATGATTTAGAACTTGCAGCTATAGTGTTTGCATTGGAAATTTGGAGGTGTTATCTTTTCGGAGAAAATTTTGAAGTTCATTCAAATCATAAAAGTTTACAATATCTTTTCTCTCAAAATGAATTGAACATGAGGCAAAGGAAATGGATGGAGTACATAAAAGATTATGATTTTTCCTATCAAGTATCATCCTAGCAAAGGTAATGTTGTAGCTGATACTCTTAGCAAGAAGTCAGTGATGATAGCTAGTATGCAAGGAGAATGGACTTTGCTACAATCTAGAGATTTGGATGTTAATCTTCAAATTTATCGTCAGAGGAAGATGTTAGCTGCTATGTCTGTGTTTAAACCTTTGATTCTTCAGCAGATTAAAGAAAAGCAGCGGCAGGATCCAGAATTAATCAAAAAATTTGATCATACCTCAGAGAGACCAGATTTTCAGGTAATAGATGATGCATTATATTTCCATAATAGACTGTGTGTTCCGGATGTTGAAGAATTGAAAAATAAAATAATTTCATAAGCACATCATGCAAAATATGCTATGCATCCTGGAAGTACCAAATGTATCAAAATTTGAAGAATCATTTTTGGTGGAGTAATATGAAGGGAGAAATTACAGGATTTGTTTCTCGGTGCTTAACTTGTCAGCAAGTTAAGGCAAAATATAAGAAGCCTCCTGAATTATTAAATCAGTTGAAATTACCAAAGTGGAAGTGGGAACAATTACTATGGATTTCATTTCTAGATTGCCCAGGATACAGAAAGGACACGATGCTATATGGGTCATTCTTGACAGATTGACCAAGGTTGCACATTTTATACCTTTTCAGACAGGTAAGAAGATGGATTATATGGCTGAATTGTATAATTCCAAATAGTGAAATTGCATAGACTTCCACATTCTATTGTTTCAGATCGGGTTAGTAGATTTGTTTCGATTTTGGATTACTTTGTAGGAATCCATGGGAACAAGATTGAATTTCAGTCCAGCATATCGTCCTCAGACAGATGGGCAGATTGAAAGGACTAATCAAACATTGGAAGATACGTTGAGAGCTTCTGTGCTGAATTTTAAAGGTTCATGGGATAATTATATTTATCTGTGTGAGTTTGCATATAATAACAATTATCATTCTAGTTTAGGAATGGCTTCATATGAAGCTTTGTTTTGTCAAAGATGTATAACACCTTTGTACTGGGAAGAAGTTGGTGTTCGTGATTTCCATGGTCCTTCAATAAGCAATGATACCAATGAGAAAGTGAAACAAGTGCAGGAAAGATTGAAAATAGCCAGAAGCAGACAGAAAAGTTATGCTGATAATAGAAGAAGAAAATTGGAATTTGATGTTGAAGATATGGTATTTTTTAAAGTTTCATCCATGAGAGGCACATTGAGGTTTGGAAAGAAAGGTAAATTGTCACCTAGTTATATTAGACCATTGAAGATTAAATCAAAGATCAATGATGTGGCTTATAGATTGGTCATACCAGCAGAATTATCAAGACTTCATGATGTTTTTCATGTATCTATGCTAAATATGTACCAGATCCTTCCCATGTAATTCACCATGAGCCTCTGCAAATTAAGGAGGATGCAACTTATGAGGAGAAACCTGTGAAAGTTTTGGAGACTAGAGAACAAGTGTAGCGTCACAAAACTATCTATTGGGTGAAGTTGCTTTGGGAGAATCATTCACTTGAAGAAGCTACTTAGGAAAATAGAGATCAAGTTCTGAAGAAGTATCCCTAGCTATTTAATGAGGTAAGTTTAATTACATTTGGAGGACCAAATGTTCCTAGGTGGGGAGAATGTCATATTATGATTTTTAGAATGTGATTATATTTAATTAATTGTGTTTAGTTGTTAATTAAGCATGATTATTAGTAGTTAATTATTGCTGATTAATATACTAGATTAATTACGTGATAAGATAATATGGATCTATTGATATCAATGAATTTCTGGAATGATGTTAAACATTTCTTTTTTTGAATCCATATTGATTTGAAACCTTATTTTATGAAAAATAGGGTATTTTCTATAAAAAGGTATAAAAATGACTTATTTGTAATTTTGATTTTCTGAAAATATATCAATAATGGAATTTCTTGATGATTTCAATTTCATTAGAAAACGGATCAAATTGTGATCGATTTTCTCTGCTAGCTTGGGTTCATTTGAATTCATTTGAGATGATTCCTAGTGAGATTTGATACCTTTAAAAATGGACTTATTTTAGAATATACTAAAAGTTACTGTGCATGGATTTCGTTTATCTTCTTTGGTTTCGATTTTTCTCTTCATTTATCCGATTCAACGTAGCTACAGTGTTCATAGGTGAAGCAGGCAGCTGCTTGTTACCATCTATTGATTTTACCTTCACTGTAATAGAGAGTAAGAGATAAAAGAGTTTGAGAGTGAGAGTGAAACAATATGTTGTATTTTCTCTTCTTCCTTCTGATCATTCTTTATCTTCTTCGTTTATTCATCCGGTATATTATCTGTTTTTTCATTTATATGGAATGGATCATGAAGATCATGAGGTTCGAATTCGATTTTGAGTAGAGAAGAACCCACTGTTGAAATATGACGGTCCTGTTGTTCATCTTCTTCCTCCTTGTCATTCTTCTTCTTCTACTTCTCATCATTTACAACTATATACTCTCAATAGCATATCTCGTAGAAGTTTTCAAGGCCAAAGTTCTATCTAGTTAATTCAGTCTAGTTTAAGGTAAGTAAATGGTGATTTTTAAAATTTTAAATTCAGTCTTTAATGGAAATTCTGTAACTTATGATTTATAGAACTTAGTATATCAAACTGTTGATCTTTTAGTTTTAAATGCTTTGAATGTATTTGACGGATGGCTTGGAAGGATATAGATATATTTGAAGTGTTTTTAAACAAAAAGAAATGAAAGGAAGTGAAAGAAAGGAAGTTTTGAAATGAAACAGAAAGGAACCCATTTTTGGATTCCGTTTTTGTGTGCGCTCCTTGTCACTTGGTCAATCGAGCCCTGTCACCTGGTCGACTGGCCACATAGGGCAGAACCCTTTATGTTACAGAAAAATTTATGTTAATTGAGATTTGGCCATTTCGAATTTCTTTGAAGGATGTCGACCTGGGGGTCCACCCAGTCGACCGGCCACATGGAAAATTTTCTGGGATTTTTTCTAAAAATGTGATTTTTAATTTAAATGATGTTAATTGACTATTTAATGATTCTTGAACATAAATGAAGCCCCTTTTTAGACGTTGATCATGACTAAGTTATATGTTGGATTTTTATCAATATTATGGCTTATTTGAAATAAGTTATTGGATTATCAACATTAATGACTTTCTTAGTCATATTCTATATTTGTAAATTTAATTAGAAATTACCAGATATTCTCTGAATTTCGTTATACATGATATATGTTCTGAATTATCACTTTGTAATTTCATTTCGTATGATTATTTGTATATTAGTTCCGTGTCTTGGCACCACATAGCTCGGTCCTTTTGAATGAACACATGGTGAAGAAAGGACTGCTCTGTTCTGTCACTAGCTGCAGTTATTCCTATCTGTTGGAGTTTATACTACCAGTACCAATGTATTTTGTTAAATTTGTGGACACCATTTGATGTGCATGGTACCCATTGTTCTGTATTATGAAAATTAGCAAATGTGGTATTGCCTTCAGTTATCTTCAGTTATTTTCAGTTAATCAGTATTTCGTTATTTTGATCAAGGTATCTCAGATATTACTTGTATTTCATTTTTGATAATTGATATTCTATTTATTTAATTATGTTTACTTACTCAGTTATACTGATGTAACATTTAACGTTACAGGAGATCTAGCCAGCTCACCTGGAACTGAGACGTTCCAAAATGGTAACACATCAATAGGTGAGTCGATCCCCGATGAGATCATGTAAACAGGATGTGTGTGATAAGTATTTTGAAGAACTTCGTATTTGACGTGATGTGATAAGTAGTCAAATAATGTTTCAAACTTACGTAATTATATGTCATATTTGTAAATATTAAGACTAGGTAGTTGTAAATGTTTTGAGATACTTATGCTCTGTTTGTACCTGTTGATAAATAGATATTATCACCGTTTAAATGCTTTCGCATGAAAGTTTTGAATTATTCTGTTTTCTCACACGTGATATCATGTGGGTTAGTGTGGCATAATTATCTTTTTATTTAAATCCTACACTAGTTATATCTTGAAATTGAAACCATTTAGGTTACCCAATCTTGGGGCGTGACACTTTAATGGGTGGGGCTTCTGTGCAGATATCTCACATGAAATTTTGTATAGACTGTCCTAGACCTTAGGTCCATAGTCATGGAGAAGATGAGGAATTGAAATGCCAGACTTTATGGATGTTTGAGCACTTTAATTCATTGATGTATGATTTTTTTTCCAATGATCAATTTTTTTGAGATGGGTGTCAAAAACAACATTTGGGGGAGAGGGGATAGTGGTGTGTGAGGGGTTGAATACATCATAGGGGCTTAATGAACTTCACAAGTGTCTAATGAACAGAGGATGAAGGAAAAGCCTAACAAAGACTACTTCGATCCAAAATACCTTCCTTCCAAGTACTTCAATGCATAGAAAGACCTTATCACGTCACTTTTCTTGTGCAATAGCCAAATCGCTTGAATTTGATTCAAAGAGAGGGTCACCGTCGACCCTCACTACTCGAAAAAAAAAGGATAAAGAAAACAAGAGTTTTTTTGGTAGGAAAGCCTCTTTGGTGCGAGGTCACTCAAAGTGATCTTTTTGGTATAGTGGCCACCCAAAGTATTTTTTTGGGTAAAATCCCTTAACTTAAATTTTATGTTATCCTCGCTTTTAGGTGTATGATCGCTAGGTCTAGGTCTATATTATTCTTTATGTATGAGATTTAGAATGGATTTTTTGAATGTTACATGATAGGCATATATAATATTCTTTTCATTTATGAGAGTGTCATGATGAATAAATTAGAAGTCCAAATGATCAATTAAATGATTTCTTACACAATTTAGATCCATTTGAAATATTGTACTTTTTTAAAGCAATTATGAGTTGATTTTAGCCTTTACGAGAGTTCAATTCTAATTCAAGTTGGTGTTGGACAAGTTCTTACTTTCTTTGATGCAGTATGCATGCTTTTGTGTATAATATATGCATGGGGTTGGACTCTCCCATGAGATGTGAGAATCAAATCATGAATAAAGTAAAAATAAATAGGATTAAAGTAAAAAACCACTTTCAAGGGGTTTACTTTTCTCCAATCCATCACACTTGGTTGTAGAAGAGAAAAAGGCTAAATGAGGAGTAAAAGGGCAAATAGTGCCACATCTGAACTGTTAGACCCCGACCCAGACCAACTCGATTAGTACTAATTAAGTAAGTGTTTAGTCTTAAGTGAGTCTTAGTACTAGTTGGGTTAGAATGTGATTAGATTTAGTCTGGACTATAGCTTTGGGGATTTTGAGGACGTTTAGTATGAGTCAGACACGCTTAGGGACGCCCTGAGTGCACATGTAAGAATGGGTTTTTGTTCTAGATCTTTGATGTGGATGTGACTTTTATTTTTCTTGAATGGTTTTATTATTCGTGACAGCTTTCATTTTTAACCTGCATGCATCTGAGGCCCAGAAAAACCAAGTTTTGGCCCAAAAAGGGTAAATCTGTCTTTTCATGCTAAATCTGGGCACAATTTTCGAAGTCGTGAAACTATGTCAAAATTATACTTTTCCGAAACTAGATTTTTCGACGGTCGTTTTTTTCTTCTTCGTCGATTCCATCCGGGGTCCACAAGACCATGTTTTAATCGTTTCAAAGTTCAGCTGTAAAGGGACCCACTTCCAGACACTATATAAACTCTTCTTCTTCTTCTTTGCCCTTTTCCAAAATCCTGCAACGTTTTTGCCCTAGAGTGGAGAAGTGAAGCAAGTTCCTTCTTGATCTTTTTCCATTGAAATCATCCAACAAGAAGACTCCATTCTCCGATTCGACTCCGCCATTCTCTTCCTCTCTTCTCAAGCTACAGCTGGACCGTTTTTGGAGCCAATCTTCACTACTATTCATCATCTTCAAGCTCTATCCTCCTTGTTTCAGCTAGCTCTAGGTTGGTGTTCCTTCATTCTTTTCATTTGATGTTCTTTAGCTCACCTAGAGCTTGTTTGTCATGGTTTCAAACCCATTTTCGAAATGGGGATTTGTAATGGCCAAAATGTTGATTTTTGTATACTCTATTTTGGGGGTTTTGTGTAGATTTCGTGGATCTCCCCCTCTTGTTCGATTTTTGTGGAGTATTTGCTTGGCTTTGGTTAGAGGCAAGTAAACATTTTAGTTCTTCCTAGTACATTGCAAGTTTTAGGGCATTTTACTTTTGGAAATGTTATTCATCATGGAACTTGTCTTTCCTTTCATGTTATTAACCTCTTCTAGCTTATTTAATCTTGATAAGCATGGTTACTAATTTCTTCATTTAATTTAGAAGTTTTGTCTTGAATGGAAGTATATTTTTCTATGGAAAGCCTTACAAGTTAGTGATTCATGATTTGAATGGAAGTATATTTTTCTATGGAAAGCCTTATAAATTTTGGTGTGGAAATCATCCCTTGGAAAGCTTGTAGGCTTGGGGAGCATAAGGGTAAAAATATGGAAGTGAAGATGGGAGAGAAGTGTGAAAAAAAATTGAACGTCGAGGTTCAACCGGAAGTTCTACCGGTAGAAACGGCCCAAATTGTGGCAGAAAGTTGAGAAAAACTGTGAACCTTAGTTCTACCGGAAGTTCTACCGGTAGAAATGGCCCAAATTGTGGCAGAGAGTTGAGAAAAACTGTGAACCTCAGTTCTACCGGAAGTTCTACCGGTAGAAGCGCTTCAACCGGAAGTTCTACCGGTAGAACATCTTAAACCGGAATTTCTACCGGTAGAGAGGTGTGAACCACACCAAAAAGTACTGTTTTGAAGGATTTTTCGGGAATGAAAACTAGACTTGGTCTTAGACCCTTTTTATTGACCTTGTGCACTTGAAATTCCCAAAATGTAATATACCTTCGGGGACACCAAGTTTTATTGAATTCCGACAT
Organism: Umbellularia californica; assembly: GCA_028538565.1. Classification (NCBI taxonomy): domain Eukaryota; kingdom Viridiplantae; phylum Streptophyta; class Magnoliopsida; order Laurales; family Lauraceae; genus Umbellularia; species Umbellularia californica. The sequence goes on from JAPQWN010000004.1 coordinate 32,298,780, forward strand.
TTGGTTTTCAATTCCACAAGGGTCAGGGATTGGTCTTAGCCTATGCTTGATGGATTTATGTGTGAACTCTTGTCTTGGTGCTTCATGCATCATCGTGTTCTCGTTTGATTTCCGAGTGCAAGTCGTTTTCCAGATGTGTTTTAAGAATCAAAGGGGAATCATTTCTTAAGTTTGTTAAGCATTTATATTATGTTATTTTGCTAGTCTTGCCGTGTTATGCTTGGTAAATGATTTCCCTCTTGTTTTGTCGTATTTTCGAATGTGTATCGCCGTGTTTTGTGCATTCATGATATAAGTGAATACCACTGAGCTTGGACTGCCCTTTTAGCTTGATCCACTACCTGGGGGTCCTTAAACATGTGGACTGTCTGCAGACTAGTCGTGTATTTTATTACACATCGTGCGTGTTCGTGGTCCGGTTCCGCGGCCAGATACCCCGTCTACCTTGTGTGGCGTGGGATCGTGTTTCGTGTCATGCTTGTCGTGCGTGCTTGCTCTTGTCATCATGTATGACAGAGAAAGGATGAGCTCTATGTGGATTTATCTTTTCATGATATTATAAGTACTCATGCTAGATTCGTAAACTTGAAACGTGTATTCAATCTTGAACTGTTTTAGCATTATTTCTTATATTTGTCTAAATTGTTTAATTGCCAAACCGTCGTGTTTGATGCTTGATATTTTTGGTGTCCAGGTGCAGGAGTGTTCACGCGTGACGAGGAGTGCCGAAGGAGGCTGTTGAGCCACCCCCAGCTCTCGAGTGGCAGCCCAACGACGTCATCTAGACGCCGGTCGGGATCTTGATTCTCGTTTCACCTAGCTTGGGTTATGTTGGGTTGTTCTTTTGGGGTTCCATTTGTTGTATTGGCCTTGTTGGCCTCTTTGGGTTTTGTAACTTGAACAAAAATACTTTTGTTAAACATTGAAACTTTAATCATGCTAGTAATGCTTTGATGACATTCTCTTTTGATATCATGTCTCGATTTTATAGTGTCCCTTATATCTACTTGGTTAAGATTTATGTGACACGTTTTGCTACGCGCTTCCGCATACCCATTCGTGTGAGCTCGACCCGTGTCTTGGGATCCTCACAGCGGAAACCTGTGGGAAAAATCAACAGCTGCGGTGTGTTTTCTGTGTTGGTTAATCATGCCGCCGCGCGGTTGTGGGCCCGGATCCCGGTCCGGGGTCGCGACATGAACTTTACTTTTCCCCTCCAATTTTTCCCTCCACATAATGTGCAGTAAAATAGTCACATCACCAATTTACTTTTCACTTCACTTTTCATCCAAACTCAATGAATGAGAAAACGATTGAGTTGGATTCAGTTGAATGGTACCAACGAAATCAAGCGCTAACTCCCATTTCTTATTTATTGAATTAACCGATCAACTTGCTATCGAACATTTATTTTCGATTCGGTAATATTCACAAATTTTTTTGACATATTTCACTTCCATTATTATGAGAATCAATCCTACTAATTCCGGGCCTAGCGTTTCCACACTTGAAGAAAAAAACCTAGGGCGTATTGCTCAAATCATTGGTAAAAGGTCACATTATGACCTACCATTACTCCTCTTATAATAACTCCTTTCGTTAAACAAATAGGCCTAAGAGCGGCGGAACCAGGATATAGACATTGGGGTGGCCATTGTAAAAAAAAAAATCCTTGATGGGGCCATTGCCAAAATGGTTTTAGATTTTGATTAATCTGAGGGTGGGGGGATGGTCCCTGTTGGCCTCCTTTGGTTCCGCCCTTGTCTAAAAGACAACCATGAGAAATTTCAATAGAGCCCACTTGGATGCATGAAAATTAAGGGAGACCGAGTGTTTTAAATCCTTAATACTTGGAACAATGTAAAAAATTAGTGCTTTGTGCTTTTCTTTTTTGTTTTATATGTTGGATGCCCAACATCGGGGCGGGGGGGGGGTGTAAAATGCTGAGATTGACTCGTTACGTTGAAAGAAAGAGATTGGAGAAAAGGTGCATTTTGTAGAGCTTCATATAAATATAAAATTATTGAGATCAAACCAACATGACTTTTTAATCAGATGCAAGGTTGGAGAACTTGTGATTCGGACTTGACTCATGTAGCTCAAACAATTTGACTTGGATAGAGTCAATATGGTAACTCGAGAGAGTCATGTTTTCTTAAAATGTACTTTTAGAAATATTTAAAATAAACTAACTACTTAAAACATAAATATATATTTATTTACATGCATTCATGATAACTAATTCAAATTAATAAATATATATATGCAACAAAAAAAAAACTGTAGTAATAAAAATAAAAGATTTTCTTTTGCATATTACATGACATTTTGGTCGATACATCGAATGTAAGAAATCAAATATAAGTTTAAATTACATTCCAATCATCATTATTAAATTGATGACTCCAAAAATAAAGCATAATTGGTCAAAAAATAAACATCAATTATTTAAAAACAAAACAACGTATCAAACTATTTAGAATGAAAACCAAATTAGGTTTTCGGTCGAGTTTCTTCTTATATTTGTTGGGCCCTTATTTAAAATATGGCGACTCGGGGAGTTAAGAGCCAATTCATCCAGCTTTCCTATCTTGATCAGATGACTTAGATGTCCCATATCTTAAACCCATCAAAGATCAAATTCTAGATGGGATAGGCCCGAGTTACCCCTATCTCCCTACCCACTGTCATCCCTAGGTAAGTTCGGTGTCCGCTATCGTTGTTAGATGGTATGGACTCTATCCATTAGATAATGTAATAAATTGATTAATTTATTTATTTATCAATAAAATCATGTTTTCCTTTCATGAGATGAATGGTGTTTTATTACTTTATGCACATAACCAATATATATGACATAATGGTTCATAAGATGAACCGGGTTCCATTAATATATTAGATGTGATATATGTGTATGGATGAGATCCACATACAGGAGGCATGTGTAACAAATCTTATACTTAAATATCTTCATAATCAGTGATGAGACTAGACATCTCATCTGATAAGGTTGCAGCATTTTGATCACTATGAGGTAGTGTGATTTGTCTCGATCATCAAAATGTAAGATTCTAGATCATGGTGCTGGTACATTGGATGAATTAAAGGACCATGAGAAGCACCTTATGAAACATTGTCTTTACTTTAAGGTCTGCTTTCATAATTCCCTAGCAATAGGCTCTTAATCCTAAGACATTGATGAACTTAAGTTTCTGTCTATTCATTTGCTTTGAGTCACCAATAAGTGAGGCCAACTGTAGGTCAACACCTTGGTGTCTTGGGTACGTGGTAGTAAGACTGTAGAAACATTGAATGGTTAAGATGGAATCTATATATATTATCCCTTGGTACCAATTAATGGATTTATCATTAGTAAGTGCACACCCATTTCAATTAAGAGTTAATTGAATGGTACTGGTGATCACTAGAATTAATTGGGTCTCAAGGATAATAAGATATGGATCTACTTTGGTGGACCGATCCAATTGATCCATGGATATTGATAGAGGGGCCTACTTGTGGTAATTGGGAAGTTTAGGGTCTTCTTTGTAATTTATTCATAAGACTGGAGTGCAATTGCATTTATATGGTGTAGTTATTTGCAATTAACTATCGGCCCGGATTGCACATAAGATGTGGGGTCGCGGTGTCCCAAATGGAGCCAGTTTTCTATGGAATCCCTAGTGGTCTCCACGTTAGCCCAAGTTATTAGAAAATTACCAAGTCTACTTGAACTCTAAAAGGAAGGAATTCGAAAGTTACTATTTTTATTTTAAGTGAGACTTCTAATAGTAGTAATAGTAAGTTATTAATTATTGTGGAAGTGAGACTTATATTCTCACTTAGTAAATGAGAGGTTGCAAAGTTATAAAAAAGGGGGGCTGGACGTCTACACTCTTGGATCCATGCCCAGCCCTTGTGCAAGTGTTGCATGCCCAGCTCGCTCTCTCTCTCTCTCTCTCTCTCTCTCTCTCTCTCTCTCTCCTTCTTCTAGTTCTCTTCCGGATGGCTTAGTGCTTCTAGTTGTTTTCTTTAGGAGATCTCACCCATCTCCTTTAAAGAAGAGATCTGAAACAGGTCATAACGTGGAAGACAAAGAGGTCTTGGAGATCTTAAGTTTGCTACAAAGAAAGAGTTTCTTCATCTAATAAGTTTTCTTCTCCATTAGAGCACTACCGAGCTCCAAATGTATAATCTATTTCCTTGTATATTGTAGAAACTTGATTGTTGTTGGTTTCTATCTTGTAGATGCTGTACATGGCAGATGAGATTGAAGGATTGCATCTTAGATGTGGTTTATGGCTTTATGGGTACTTGATCCCTGAGTTAAATGAGTCAAAAGTTTTGAAAACCTATCCATGAGGTCCACCTACTTCCAACAGCCTAAGAGCGGGTAGACCCTGGTAAAATTTACCCAAATGTCCTCAAACCTTGACTCTTCAGTCTTCACTCGACCTGTTCCACTGGAAAGTGAGAAACCCAAATCACAGACATATTGGCCCAAAACCTATATTCCCATGTGAAAGTGTGAGACCAATGGCTACGACTACGACTACGACTACGACTACGAGCATCCCAACTGCGCCAGAGTACTTGCTTTCTAGGGCTGAACCCCGGCCCTTCAAACAGTACAAAACCCACACCCCCCACTCCCCAAAAGGGATCAGATTTCCAGATCCTCTTATCCCTTCTTCATCAAACCCTCATTTCAACGGAGCAAGAAGAGCCACACTCACTCTCACTCTCACTCTCAGTCTACTGCAATGTAAGAAAAGGCAAGTGAAGCAAAGGAAAGAAAAACAGCAGATGGAAGAAATCCTACACCTCTGCACCACAAATCCCTTCCGTACTCCCCTTTCCAAATCCCATTTCCCTTCTTCTTCCCAATCTCTCCAAACCCGCACTCGCCTCCTCCACCTTCCCACCAACCGCCTCTCCTCCCAAATCTCCCTCCCCAAAAAGCCCCCACAAAACCCGAAAATTACCTTCATACCCCCTCCTCCTGCCCACGACACCGGCGGCCTCTACCCCAACCTCAGCGAGAAGATCCTGTACATCGACTCCCTGGGCCTTGATCCCTTCTCCCTGATCGAGGCCCACCCCCCAATCTTCTCCCGCCAAATCTCAGACCTCAGATCCACCGTCCATTTCCTCCGCTCCCTCCCCCTCTCCCCCGCCGACCTCCGCCGCATCCTCTCCATGTGCCCCGATGTCCTCGCCACCCCCGCCCCCTCCCTCCTCGCCGTCTCCACCTTCCTCGTCCGCGAGGCCGGCCTCGACCCCTCCCTCCTCCGCCGCACACTCTGCCGCCGCCCCCGCCTCCTCGCCTCCTCCGTCCCCGCCCGCCTCCGCCCCACCCTCTACTTCCTCCGCTCCCTCGGCATCGTGGACGTCCGCCCCCACTCCAGCCTCCTCTCCTGCTCCGTCGAGTCCAAGCTCCTTCCCCGCCTCCACTACCTCCAGCGCATTGGTTTCTCCTATAAAGACTCCGTCTCCATGCTCCGGCGGTTCCCCGCCCTGTTCTGTTACAGCTTGGAGGGGAATTTCCAGCCGAAATTCGAGTACTTGGTGTTTGGGATGGGGAGGGGTTTGAAGGAGTTGAAGGAGTTCCCTCAGTACTTTTCTTTCAGCTTGGAGAAGAGGATAAAGCCCCGGCACCAGGCGTGCGTAGACAAAGGCGTGAGCTTGCCGCTCGCATTGATGTTGAAGGCACCTGACTCAAATTTTTTGAGGAGATTAGAGGTATGTGTGAGCTCTTCACCTCCTTTAAGAAGTTCTCCTTTGTATTCTGCTGCCTATTTGGATGATGATGATGATGATGATGATGCTAGAGTTGAATCCAATTGATGTGAAAAATGTTGGGTTTTTGTGTTGTAAATGTGTATAGCATTGTTCTGTTTGCAATCAGATATGAGCTTTTGGAGTAGATTTGAGGGGATTTTGGAGTTGGCTAATACTGAACTGTGTGTGAACCTCTGATTGCGAGAATAAAAAATATTTGCTGGATTTTGGAGAATTTGCATTGTGAAATTTCACATATATGGTCAATTCACATATATTACAATCCACCTGAAGTTTTCTTCTTTAGAGAAAAATTAACTGCCCACACCTCTGCTCCCCTCTCCATTGGATTTTTCGGGCACAATCTCCAGAACCCCATCACTCTACCTTCTGGCTATTCTCCACAATCTCTGCTCTGTTTTTTGCAAAAAATAAAAAATAAAAATCCATTCCACTGTCATTTCCAACTTTTAATGGGTCCCGCCATGATTTCTTACAAACTGTTTCCATTGGAAATTGGAATCATTCAAATGGAAAATAGTTTATTCGAGTTCCCTCCACCTCCACTGTCTCTCATGAATGCCAAATTGAAGTAGAACCTGATATGGGGTTCCTCCATTTCTAATTTTCTCTTGCTTTCTTTACCTTGGGTAACCACATTTTCACTTGCTTTCTTGAGGCCAAACAGACGTTATATAGCCCAAAGAAAAACTAGGGACTGGTAAACGACCATCTGAGAGCATTGTATCTTTAAGTATATGAAGTATGAACTATGAAGGCAAGTTGAAATGCAGTATAGTAAACAAATTAATTAAATCTTTTTAATTATCTTGTAGAAATGTTGATATAGGACCTTGTTTCTTGTTAAATTTCTGAAAGAATTTGGAAAAAAAAAATCGAGCTCGTTTTTGTACATTTCCTCGTGGAAAAGAATTCTCACCATACAATGGAATTTCTTTGGGGAAAAGCAGGATGCTTTTCCTTGCCTTCTCCATAAAAATTTGGCTGCACAAAAATGCCCTTAGCTGAGAAGGATATCATGCTATACAAACTCTTAATATCCTGATTGGATCCTTGGAATTCGATGATTCTATGTTTATTTTACCTATAACTTTGATCAATTGCAGTAGGCTGTTGCAAAGAAAAATGTAGTTGTTGATTTATTGGTTACTCCGGTAATCCTAATACAAGAACTATGGGCTTGCAAGGAACTGAAGTTATCTTCCTAGATCGAGAGCAGGTGACTTAGTATACTTGTAAGTAGGAGTTCACTATTACTTGGTTTTGTTCTTTTTGTACCAATTATTGTCAAGGTTTATATTTAGAGAAATTTTCAAAAACAGTACCCGTGTTTTGACCTAAACGCAGAAAGGGTTCCATAAATCATTAAATTTGAAACCAGATTGAAGTTTCTTTTGAGGCAGGTTCAAACAGTTGTTTGCTATTAGCTTAACGCAATCATAAGTGACGTCAGACTGAATGAGTTACTAGTCCCCTCAATACCTATGTATTTTCAAATTGAAGACCCCACATGATTACGAACTTCGGTTTTCACGAAGCCAATCCCAAATGTGCGTGGTACAGCCATTCATTCCAATAAATGGGTTCCATTAGCACTGTCTTTCCCGTCTCACACATCAACCATTCGCCATAATTTTTCATGAAAATTGGAAACATTTTTTTTTTTTTTTGAGTTTACATATTAAAACATTTTCAAAGTAGGACTTTTGGTTTCACGATTCCTGCCCTTCTACACACCAAACGTGGCCTCATTTGACAATTAATAGACCTCGCTCGTGCTCTAATCTCTATCCAGTCTCTAGAAAAACCAGACCCTTATGATTCAGTTTCTTCACCTAAATCGACCTCCAAACTCTCATCAAATCTAACCCCATATGTAACTTTCACACCTGCATTCAACCTTCTAATCAATTGTCTCTTGGAAGATGAACAGGTTTTTAAATTGATGGCATCCCATGCAAAATGAAAGGTGAATTTGGGAAGTTGAATATTGTCAGACAAATGAAGAGGTATTGAGGTGATATTGTGTAGGGTAAGCTACCAGCAAGGACCAGTTTTAGATACAGTCCAAGCTAGGATGTTTGGATGTTGTTGATTCACTGAACCCTTCTCTGAAATTAGGCCAAAGCTTATAAACTACTTTAAAAATTATCCCTTAGATTTACAGGTAAAGTGACGGCAGGACAAATGAGTTCCAAAGATCCAAAAAGGCCTAAGAAAAAGGGTGTTCACTAAATACATCTTAATAAAAATTAACCTTACTTATTCCGCATAATTTTCATCTTTTAGAATAATATTGTGACAGGAAACTCTTTCTTTGAGATAGTAGCAGACTAAAATTGGCACCTCCGTGATTAGTTCATTTCTCAATTCGAGATTCGGCCTTGAACGCCTCAATGTCTTTGGAGCCATTGTAATAGTAGCATTACTGTAATTGATCCCCTGGCATTGTTCTTCTTGTTCTTCATGTAAGGTCCTTCAAATCAAGGACCTCGAACACCTAAAAGCATCTAAAATTCGCGTGGCAGCTTGTTGTAGCGATCGGGTAGTAGATCAATCTCCCAAAAGATTAATCGAATCCAAGGATGGATTCCAGCCATTAAGGCACAAACGAAACAATGAAACAATCCATAACTCACGTGAGTAGTTCTCAGATAAATAAGTTGATTAAGAATAGCATGCATATAACAATAGAGGACTACTCTATTTATAATGTATTAAGACTACTAAAATAGTGAGCTATAATGAAAATAGAAGTTACTAATTCTCATAAAAATAAGCAACAATTTCTAATCAACCCTAAGATAAATTTAGAAGTATTTCCACAGTAACATTCTCAGTCAATTTGGGCATGTGGGATGCACCCAAAGGTTTGGATTTGATGGCTTGGCCCATCATGTAGGCCCATGGCCTCTTTTGGACTTTCGTATTGCATCTACTCTCCCCAGCTTGAAAGAACTCGACTCCAGCAAGTTAATCGCTTGATAGCGTTCATAAAGATTTGGATTTAGACGCTGGAAGTCAGTAGCAGTAATCTAGGTAGCATTGGAGATGGGTCGATTATGCCAACGAACAAGAAACTTTTGAAAACCACCACGACGAGTAGAAACAATCTGATTATCAAGAACATCAATGATTTTATTAGGCGGTGGCGAAACAGCTGGTAACGTAATGATTTGTTCATCAGAATCGTCCTTAGTATCATGCCCACGTAAAAGAGTGAGATCGACAACATTGAATGTATGGCTGATACCAAGATCAACTGGTAACTCAAGAGAATAGGCATTCGAATTGAGCTTCTTTAACACTTTGAATGGGCTTGTATTCCTCGGATATAACTTCTTGTTGGCACCTGGAGGTAACCTGTCCGGATGAATACAGACCATAACCATGTCTCCTTCAGAAAGCTCTAGAAAATGACGATGTTTGTCAGCATGAGCCTCGTAACTGTCATTGCTAGAAGCAATATGTCGTTGAACCTCATCATGTATTTGTTGCATGTGTTTGATGAAGTTATCAGCTTCAGCACAAGGGCGTGGTTCAACAGGCAGTGAGACAAGATCAATAGGTAAACGTGGTCGAACACCTGTGACTGCTTCAAATGGAGAGATGCCTGTGGACTGATTAACGGAATTGTTGTAAGTAAATTCAGCCATTGGTAGAATCTGATCCCATGTGATGATATGATCTCGGACAAGGCATCGTAACAGTTGTCCAAGGCTTCTATTAACAACTTTAGTTTGGCCATCAGTTTGCGGATGTTAAGGAGTGGAGAAGTGAAGCTTTGTCTTGGCTGTCATCCACAATGTCTTCCAAAAGTAACTCATAAATTTGGTGTCACCATCTGAAACAATTGTCTTGGGGAGGCCATGAAAACGGACAACTTCTTTGAAGAATAGTTGAGCTACTTTGTAAGCATCGGATGTAGTGGTGCACGGAATGAAATGTGCCATTTTAGAAAAACGATCAACAACAAAGATGGAATCAACTTTTCGTGCAGTCTTTGGAAGGCCTAACACAAAATCAATGCTGATGTTTTCCCATGGGACATGAGGAATAGGTAAAGGCTTATATAAACCTATATTTTTCTTGTTACCTTTAGCCAACTGACAGGTGCGACATCGTTCACAGATGCTGATAACAGTAACTCTCATGTGTGGCCAATAAAAACGATCATCTACAAGAGCGAGTGTCTTGTCACGTCCGAAATGATCGCTACAGCCTCCTGAATGCAATTCACGAATAACATGTTCTCAAATGGAAGTAGCAGGGAGGCAAAGTTTGTTACCTCGGAATAAGAATCCATCATGTACGCTGTAATGAGGGTGCTTATTCGTGTCGCCGTTAAGAAAATCCGCGTAAATTGTGCCGAAATCCTTGTCATTTATATACTCCTGTTTTATTTGCTCAAAACCAGTGACAGTGACGGCCATAGTAGTCGAGATGTTTCCGGCGACTTAAAGCATCAGCTACCAGATTTTCTTTGCCAGTTTTATGGCGAAGACTGAGTGTGAATTGTTGAAGGTAAGAGCTCCATTTAATGCGACGATCGCTGATATGCTATTGTGATTGTATATGCTTCAACGCCTTGTGATTGGAATATAAGACAAAGTCGTTGCCAACCAAGTAATGACACCAATGTCGTAAGGCTTGCACAACGGCGTAGAATTCGAGATCATAAATGTAATATCGGCGTTTAGCATTGGAGATCTTTTCGCTAAAAAATGCAATCGGGTGACCTTCTTGGCTAATGACTCATCCAATGCTGATCTGAGAAGCATCACAAGCAACTTCAAATACTTTGTTAAAATCTAGAAGTTGTAAGACAGGGGCTTCCGTGATCTTGCGCTTGATTTCTCCAAAAGCTCTAGCAACTGCATCTGTCCATTGAAATTCACCTTGTTTCATACAATTAGTGATTGGGGCCATAGTACTGCTGAAATCCCGAATGAACCTTTTATAGAAGGTAGTAAGTCCGTGAAAACTACGAACTTCAGTCAGAGTTTCTGGGATAGGCCAATCGAGGATAGCTTGAATCTTGGATGGGTCCATTGCAATACCGTTAGAAGAGACAACAAAACCAAGGAAAATCATAGAATTGCTTATAAAAGTGCACTTCTTCAGATTAACATAGAAGAGTTCCCGGCGAAGAACCTTAAAGATGCTCCTCAAGTGATCAAGGTGCTCCTGCTTGGATTTGCTGTAAATCAAGATATCATCGAAGTAGTCAACAACAAATTTTCCAATAAATGGTTTCAACAATTGATTCATAACACGCATGAATGTGTTAGGAGCATTAGAAAGACCAAAAAGCATGACTAGCCATTCATAAAGACCGCCTTTGGTTTTAAAGGCTGTCTTCCATTCATCACCTAGTCTAATTCTGATTTGATGATAACCACTGCGAAGATCAATCTTAGAAAAAACAGAAGCACTAGTTATAAGATCAAGCATATCATCAAGTTGAGGGATAGGGAAGCGATACTTTACAGTGATTTTATTGATAGCACGACTATCCACTCACATTTGCCAGCTTCCATCATTCTTTGGTGTGAGGAAAGCGGGTACGGCACATGGACTTAGGCTTTCCTGAATATATCCCCGTTGCAACAGATCATCAATTTGTTTCTTGAGTTCAGCATGTTTGGAAGGGTTCATTCGATAAGTACGAAGATTAGAGAGTGATGCTCCAGGAGTTAAATCTATTGCATGCTGGATGTCTTGCATTGGCGGTAATTCATTTGGAAGCTCATAAGGAATTAAATCGGAAAATTCATTGAGCAATGGTTGTACCTCTTGGGGAGGGGATGGCTTGGAGTCCTCATTTGGTTCGGTCACATGTCTGGCAACCAAAGCATACATCATGCCTTGCTCTTGACTTTTAACTTTAAATTTGCGCATTGTAAGGATGTGAGGAGAGGGAGTAGGTGTGATTTGCTTAACAGAGAATGGAGTTTCCATGGGCTTTAATTGGATTCTGCGTCCATTCCATTTAAAAGTGTAGGTGTTATTTGCATGATCAGTGATGACCTTCAAGCGTTTCAGCGAAGGTCTACCAAATAAGATGTGGGCAACATTCATCGGAATAACATCACAGAGGACATTATCTTTATACGAGCCCATCTTCAAGGGAATAATGCATCGGTTGTTAATGGGAATCGAAAAATCATTTACCCATGCAACTCTGTAAGGCCTCGGATGCTTTATAGTTGGCAACTGAAGTTTATCAACTGCCTCTTTGGATATGACACTCATGGCACTTACACTATCAATGATGGCATTGCAGGCTCTTCCTTTACAAGTAACCCTTGTTCTGAAAGTTGGAGCTTGGTTTTCATCGTCTTCCTCAATACCATCTGCAACCAAGAGGCGGCGATGAAGGAAAAACAATGGGTTGTCATCATCAGCAGCGAATACCTCAAGTGCGAACTCTGGTTCGGGTGGAAGTTGTGCATCAGGTTTCTCCATTTCGATTTCCTCATCATATTGTTCTTCATCATAAGGTTCACCTTCACAATGCAGATTCCTGTGAGGACATTCTCTAGCGTAATGACCTTGGGTTTTGCAAGAATGACAGACAATGTCGCACTTAGCGGCTATTCCAGCGCTTTTAGCAGTATGCTAATTGGGTTGCCATTTTTGATTGGGCTGAGGAGTAAGTCTATTGAACCTGTGATGTAGCTTGTTGCTGCTTTTGGATTTGATTTTGGGGTTGATGTGGAGGTGGTCAGAACCCTTGTTGTAGGGCCCGATTGAAGGTAGAATCTAGGCCCTTTTTGTGGGACTCCCCAGCTTGTTTACTAAAACGGCTCTCAATTTGCTAACACATGGTTTGCTCGATGCGTCGCACCTTGCTAGAGATTGCATCAACAGTGGCGAAGTCAAAGACGGCCAATCTATCCTGAATATCTGGGCATAATCTTTCCCGGTAACGGGTGACCATTAGACGATCATCTTCATTAGACTTGCATCGAATACAAAGCTCATGGAACTTATGAGTGTATTCATCAATGGTCATAGAGCCTTACTGAAGATTGATGAGCTCGCTATTAAATGAATCAATGTAATCATAAGGCAAGAACTTATCTTACAGTCTTTCTTTCATAACTTCCCAGCGGGTGATAGGAGGGCTGTCGCGCCCCCAAAATCGGCATCCGGTCTCGGGGACGTGAATATGGGGTGTTAATTAAAAATTTATATTTCTCCCCAGGATTCGCGTGTGTGAGGATGGCAAAATTCCCAACACAACAAAATATTTCGCGGAAGCTCTACAAGACGTTACGACCCGAAATTCGTATCATCGGGTTCCATGTCGTACTCAATCTGTCAGCATAAGATTGTCATAGTAATATTCAAACTCAGACTGGAATTAATCATAATATCAAAATATACAAAGCTGATAGTAACAGGCTAGTCATTAACCAAACATATTCAAGTTACAAATTAACGAGTGCATTAATTACAATTCCCTAAGAAAAAGGCTAACAAAAGCCGTACAAAAATAGCAAGCTAGAACAAATATTACCCAAGGGTGTAACGTAATTCCGGAGTCAAGCATGACGTCTACATGACATCGTTGACAAAACAAGTCTGCGAAGCTCGTGGCTCAACAACCCTCTGCACACGAACTAGCTCAAAACAAGGACCTGCTTTCTAGAGCACCAAAGTAGTAGAATATCAGACACGACGGTCTGGCAGGTGATCAATTTAGGCAAGAGGATAAACAAAATTAAAGTTTAAAAGAAACAATAACTAAAAACAATTTATTGAACTTGAAACAGATTTACAAGGTTTAAAAACAATGCATGAACAAGATACTTATCAAGAAATCACGAGTGCATAAATGATATACGAAACAAGACATGAATAAATATAATATCATGATTAGTTAATCCACATGAGCCCATCATTTCTCCATCATACATGATGACAAGAGCAAGCACGACGGCAAGCACGACACGCAAGACACGATCCCACGCCACACAAGGTAGACGGGGAGGCCGGCCGCGGAACTGGAACACGAACACGAACGATGTGTAATATAATACATGACTAGTCTGCAGACAGTCCACGTGTTTAAAGACCCCCAGATAGTGGATCAAGCTAAAAGGGCAGTTCAAGCTCAGTGGTATTTACTTATAACATGAATGCATACAACACGACAATACTTATTCGAGAACACGCCAAAATAAGAGGGAAATCATTTAACAAGCACGACACGACGAGGCTAGCAAGATAACATAATATAAATGCTTAACAAACTTAAGAAATGATTCTATTTTCTTATTCTTGAAACACGTCTTAAAACGAGCTTATACTTGAAATTCAAACCAATGCACGATGATGCACGAAGCATCAAAACAAGAGTTTTGGTTCTTTAAACAATTTTTTAAACGAACTTGTACTTGAAAATCAAACGAGGACACGATGATGCATGAAGCATCAGAACAAGAGTTCAAATACGAAATCTATCAAGTTTAGGCTAAGACCAATCATTGACCTTTGTGGAATTGAAACTCAAATGTCGGAGTTTTGACAAGAATTGGTGCCCCAGAAGTTATAGTACATTTTGGAATTCCAAGTGCACAATGTCAAATAAAGGTCTAAATCCTAGTCTAGTTTTCATTCTCACAAAAATCTTGCAAAAATAGTACTTTTGGTAAATTTCGGTCAGTCCTCGGTTACCTGTCGGTTAACCGAGGTTGATATGTCAGTTAACCGACAGCCGACCGACGGCTAACCGACAAGTCTCAGTCCAGAAAATGTAGCTCTCGGGAAAAGGGACCGACAGGTCATTGGTTAGCTGTCGGTCGACCGAACTTGGGAGTTCGGTCAGCCGACAGCTGACCGACCAATTTTCTGACGCGATGTTGCTCTCTGGAATTTGAACAGACAGGTCTCGGTTGGCTGTCGGTTGACCGAACTGGGTAGTTCGGTCAGCCGACAGCTGACCGACACCTGACCGACAGAACACGGGCAGTGTGTTTCGAGTCAGATTTTTCACAATTTATTTCCCTTCTTCACTCTCGTTTCTGAGTAACCTGTACTCCCTAAGCCACCATGCTTTTCAAGGGATAAATTACAACATTTAATATCATTCAATGCATAAATAAACCATTCATTCCATTG